>OY292458.1:2967500-5467500 GCA_958496255.1 Camptogramma bilineatum
AACTCAGTGCCGGAAAGTAGTGCAATAATATCTACACTGTCATTTCTTCAGAAAATCGATTGGTCAGTAATCAATTAATAGTGGATGATTAAAAAGTGTATGCTCAATACTTAGTTTAACAAAGAGCTCATTTCGTCCTAGTTTTTCTAAAACAGTGACAGTGCTGGCGTTGTGAGACAATTTTGATATGTAAGTTGTAATGTTTGGCCGAAAATTAGCATGTATGTTTAATTTATTTGTTACGTTGAATCGTTGAGTCGGCGCTGGAACAATAATTTTGTTATTAAATAAAAATTCTAATAAAACTATGTCATTACTCATTTTACACGAATGATGTCAGCATGATATTAGTAGTATCCGCGCATGCCTTATTGGACGTCAACTGGTGAGTTTCCAAAACAATTATATGGATGTGGTTTCTTTTAATAAATGTTGTATAGGGTTTTCAGCATGTAGTAAATTATCAAAATATTTTAGGAAATCTATTGGACGAATCTGAAGTCTTGGAATGGATGGTCGACCAGAAAAATGACGAAAGTATAGAGGAAATAGATAGAGATCAGCTATTCAAGTTAATTGAAACTAAGGAATTTCTGGCAGTAGTATTTTGTAAGTATAAATCTTTACATTAATAAATTTTACATTCAAAGTGACAAGTTGTAAAAAATTGTAATCAATTTAACTTTCAGATAAAGAAGAAGATCCAAACAGTCCTAAAATTCTCAGACACGTCGAGTTGATAGACGATGAAGCAGCAGAATACGGCATTAAAATAGTTAAATGCAGCGATCGACTCATGGCCAAGAAATATGGGTTTAGAAATCCACCAGGAATAACTTACTTCCGTAAGACGAAATACATAAATTACGATGGAGATATTGATGACGAAGAAGAAATATTGGACTGGCTGACCAACCCTGAGAATATGGAATTGACCGACCACATAGAAAAGGTCAACCGAAAAATGTTCCAAAAAATACGACAGACATCCGACTACGTGGCCGTATTCTTTTGTGAGTTCCATTTCAATCAAATTTTTTTATAGTGGTGATAATTTTCAGTTAATTCTAATAGTTGCTAATAAAATAGTTATACATGTAAAATCAACTATATTGCACATACAAATGTTTTAGACAGTAATGACTGCAAGCAGTGCCCCAGAGTGCTTGCCGAAATTGAACACATCGATGACGACGCAGACGGCGCTGGTATAAACTTCGTCAAGATAGATGACCGACAAATGGCCAAAGAATACGGAGTATTTGCGCTCCCGGCTGTTCTTTTCTTCAAACTCGGCTCTAAAGATCCTGTGATTTATGCCGGTAACCAAAACAGTTTAAACGTAGCCATAAACATTGCAGTACTATAAAGAGCAGGGAGATTCATAAACAAAACTGCACTTACAGGTGATTTATACGATGAGCAGCAGCTGTTGAATTGGCTATTGACGCAGAAGAATCCAGCTGGTGACGTCATCGAAGCTTTAGAAGGCCAAGATCTACTAAATCTTATCGAGGATTCATCGTCACTTGCAGTTTACTTCTGTGAGTTGCTTGATAAATATTGAATTTATTTTTACACTTTACATGACACAACTAACTACACTGTACAGTTTCATTAATTACCTACATTTTTTGTAAAGCAAAACACTTGTCAAGCTCAACTTATGTATAACATTATTAACACAATTGCTTTTAATGAAAACAGGGAACAAAACTTTATGCGATTATTGCAATACAAAAGCAGCGAGAAAGTCAGCCAAAAAGAAGGAGAAGCCTCCTGAAGATGAAGAAGTGGAACATGATGGTACATCTATACCTGTTGAGAATATCAAAACTATTTTTGGAGTTTCCCTTGCATTTGACTCAGTACTTTTAGATCCTGCAACTGCGGCATGTAGCATGAATTGAATACCTACCTATTATTTAGATGCGTTATGCAAACCTAAGATTATCCTAGAACTGTTCGTTTACCCTCATTGATTCATTTTGATTCATTTGATTTTTATACTATTCGCGCTGTGATCGTAATCAAGTAGTCCACGTTTTGAAATTCCTATGCACATTTGTTAAAATAGTAGACACCACGAGTTCAGACGTAGACAGATTGTCGACCAACGAGGAATGCTCACTAAACGTCGTTACACTATAATTGGCAACAGATGTTGATGTTTCAGATGGACCGGACTGCGAACAATGTATTGGCATTCTGGAGGAACTAGAGAATATTGACGATGACTGCGATAGGCATGGAATCAAATTCGTCAAAACCCAGGACTTTTCCATCGCTGAATCGTATGGAGCTACTGACTTCCCAGTACTAGTGTATTTCGAATCCAACGTGCCGAATGTTTACGAAGGCTCGTTGGCGGAAGAAGAGGAAGTCTTACAATGGTTGATCACGCAGAAAACTGAGGATCGGATCGAACTCATTACCAGAGTAATGCTAGAAAAGATGGTGGAAGAAACACAATACTTGGCAGTTTACTTTTGTGAGAATTTATAAATATTAACCAAACATAATATAGATATTGAAAAAACTGAGTAGAAACTAAAGCGTTATCGTCTTTCAGATAAACTGAATTGTCACATCTGTGACCACATCCTAGAGGAATTGGAAAATATTGACGACGAATGTGATGTCTACGGCATCCACATGGTAAAGCTCCAAGACCCACAACTAGCAAAGAGATATTCCATCAAGACTTTCCCTGCACTCGTTTATTTCAGGTAAAACAAAACATCTTCATAGACATTAATAGACGATTTTGTTCGCATTTTCATGTTTAATATATTTTTTTTAACAGAAATGGTAATCCCCTGCTATTCGAGGGTGACTTGCAAAATGAGGAATCCATTCTAGAATGGCTCATTGATGATGACAACCGAGAGTTAGCCGACGAAATAGAATCGGTCAACGATAGAATGTTGGAAAGACTGCTTCACGAGTCACATTTGCTAGTCGTTTTCTTCTGTAAGTAACATAAACTTAGAGAAATGTTTAAGTTTCATAACCATTTGCAGAAGGGTAATTGTTAATTATTTATTTAGATGACGATGAAGATTGTGCTGAATGCGAAGAAATCTTAGAAGCTCTCGAAGAAATCGACGGCGAAGTCGACCAATACGGCATAGACTTTGTCAAAATCGCTAGCCGAGAAGCAGCAGCTACGTACAATATAGTAAACATCCCATCTTTAGTATATTTCCGCAAAAAATCCCCAATGTTGTACGATGGTGATTTACATCAAGTGGACAGAGTGCTGCAATGGCTGACATCTCAAGATGTTTTTGAAATAAAAAATGAGATTGAGGAGGTAAACAGAAAGATGCTGGACAAGCTTTTGGAAGAGAATGAATTCTTAGCAGTTTATTTCTGTAAGTTTATAAATATGAATGGAAACTACGTACATTGTATAAAAGAAACTTAGGATTCTCAAGATTTATTTTTCCAGATGAAAAATCTATAGAAAGTCGATCGGTACTGGACAAACTGGAGAACATCGACAGCGAAACTGATAACATGGACATCACATTCGTGAAGATGGAAGATCCACGCTACGCCCGAAAATGGGGGGTCACCAAGCTACCTGCCATCGTGTACTTTAGAAAGCGGTTCCCGAGCATCTACCGAGGTAAGACTTCTCATTTTGGATAAAATTTGTGTAAGTGGACTTGAATGTCAATGGATGGTTGTTTTCAGGGGATCTGATGTCGGAAGAGGAAGTATTGGAGTGGCTGCGAAAGAACAGATTCAGGCAGCCAGAGCTGAACATATTCATGTACGCGTTGATAGCGCTTTCAATAGCGTTTGTAATGTACACGGCGTTCCTACTGCAGTGTTTCAAGCCCGCGCCGCCCGCGCCGGCGCCGCACCCTAAACAAGCGTGAAACACATCCGCTACATTGACATTGACTTTTCTATGATTGTGACAGCCCTTCGGGGCAATAACGGATTCGACGGTAATAGCTAGTGAAGACCCGTCGATGGCGTCCACACGGGATGTCGACGGACTATTTTTAGACGTAACACGTTCTTGGGATCAAACTTATTGTTAGATGACTTTGCCTCGGGTAGGCTTTCGAACACTGGATTGACAATAGAACGTAATATAATTCGATATCCTTTAGAAAAAGTTACTCGGTTCTTTCAGGACGTTCGTGTAAGTTTTTCTATTTGTGGCATTTTAAATTTGTAATGTTACCTTCTCTAAGACTGTAATAACTTTCGGTAGAGATCTGTATGGCTCTTTAGAGTGGAACCGTTTTCCAGTGTAACCAAATCCATGTCATAGCGAGATTTATTTACGCCGACTATATCTTGTTATACTTATTAATTTATTGTCTATAGCTATACAGGGTGAATTTTTGAGATGGGGCAGTAAGGGCAGCTACCTTAACCGTTGTAGCTAGAGAAAAACGTTCCTAGGAGACCATCCTTAATTTTTGAAAATATTTCGACCTGCATTCACAGATTTTGAAAAATATGTACAGTCAGCGAGAAAATGGGCCATTTACACAAAAACTTTTTTTGATGCCAATCGATCCTGTTTCATCTAAGGATAAAAAGGCTCTTTCAGACCAACTGAGGTTAGAGTACTAGAAAAGTCAGAAATCGCTAAAATGTATTTCTGAGACAAGACAGTAAGGGCTACCTTAACCGTTGTAGCTACAGGAAAACGTTTTAGGAGACTACCCTTAACTTTTGAAGATATTTCAACCTGCATTCACAGATTTTGAAAAAAATGTACAGTCAGCGAGAAAATGGGCAATTTACACAAAGAAAATTTTTTGATGCCAGTCGATCCTGTTTCATCTAAGGATTAAAAGGCTCTTTCGGACCAACTGAGGTAAGAGTACTAGAAAAGTCAGAAATTGCTAAAATGTATTTTTGAGACGGAGCAGTAAAGGCAGCTACTTGAACCGTCGTAGCTACAGGAAAACGTTCTTAGGAGACTACCCTTACTTTTTATGATATTTTGACAAAATGATGAAAAATTATGACAAATGACAAAAAGATTTCGTACGAAATGTATAATCAAAGTTATTTGCGTTTTCTGACTTTTCTAGTACTCTTGCCTCAGTTGGTCCGATAGAGTCTTTTAATCCTTAGATGAAACAGGATCGACTGGCATCAAAAAAAGTTTTTATGTAAATTGCCCATTTTCTCGCTGACTGTACATTTTTTCAAAATCTGTGAATGCAGGTTGAAATATCTTCAAAAGTTAAGGGTAGTCTCCTAAAAACGTTTTCCTGTAGCTACACCGGTTAAGGTAGCCCTTACTGTCTTGTCTCAGAAATACATTTTAGCGATTCCTGACTTTTCTAGTACTCTAACCTCAGTTGGTCTGAAAGAGCCTTTTTATCCTTAGATGAAACAGGATCGATTGGTATCAAAAAAAGTTTTTGTGTAAATGGCCCATTTTCTCGCTGACTGTACATTTTTTTCAAAATCTGTGAATGCAGGTCGAAATATTTTCAAAAATTAAGGATGGTCTCCTAAGAACGTTTTCCTCTAGCTACAACGGTTAAGGTAGCTGCCCTTACTGCCCCATCTCAAAAATTCACCCTGTATAGGTAATGTTGAGCCTTTGTTATGTTTGTTTGAATTGTGAGCTCCTGAACAATTTTTCTCAGACTGCGTAAACTTTAGTTTTTAAAATCATGAATTCTAGCTATTTGAAAATAGCTCGGTGTATTTTTGTACATCGTGCAAATAAATTAGGTGTCACCTCTTGAATTATGTTCTGTATCATTGATCGCGTTGAGTGTTTAAACGGTTGCAATTTTCGTAGTCTTCTTACTTTATCATTGTCAAGAAGCATGTTTTCAGTTTTTTTAACATCGTATGTGATATTTTGAGTAGATTTGTTCTCGAGCTCGTCTTTCGTGTGATTGAGGCGGGATCGGACTGACGCCCGTGTTTGCTACATTACAAACTTTTTATTTTCATTTTTATTTTCTTTTCATTTTGATGATTTATAGGTATCTTTATTAATTTAACCAATGTTTTTCTTTTGACTTTCGTTAAGAATATATATTCGGTCTGCGTATGCCTTCAAAATAAATAAGATATTAATGTTTTTTTTAATTAATAAAAAGCCACATAACTACTTAGTTTCTATGATTTCTATGAGTTTAGGCAACCAGACAGTAATTTCTAAGATATAGGTAGAACTTTAAAATTGAGTAACGTAGCAACACGCCCGAAATATTCTGTATCATTCCCGCTCGTGTATAATATTGTGTATATTTATTAATACCTTCAAAATGAGACGTTTAGACGGCATCGATGTACAAACTGACTTTACCAGGAAAGACCAACTGGGGTCGGTAAGTGAATAAGAGGTAAGGATCCGTACATGATGCCGCTAAAAGTATGCTCAATGAGAGTTATATGCGCTAAGACAGGCGTATTTAATGTTAACGTTGTATATAAAATGTAAATAATTATAAAAAAATAAAAATAGAAAAATTGCAATTTGGTTTCAATATTCCAATTCCTCTTATCGCTCTTGTGGCGTAGCTTGCTTAACGTTCTCGATAGATCGCTGAAGTTAAACGACGATCTGCAGTCTGATTGTCTAACTTGTCCCAAACCTCAAATTGGTCTCAATCTGTCAAAACGGTCGCGTAGGTATCTCTTCTCGCGTTCGGTCTCGTTGAGATGAGAGTGACAGGGCTACTTGCGTGGTCACTGAACTGTCATATTTGAGAGTTTGAGACGGATTTTGGTCGCTATCAAAGATAGACAATCAAGAGGCCGAGTTTTCTGAAGCGCGTTTTTGAGCAGCGCGTACGCATCAAATAACGCAGTGTGCTCACTCCCCGAACGGTCGCAATTTGGATGGGTGACCGCAAATCACAACATTCACACACACACATCAACAACAGAGCGTTTCCGTACATCGTCGTTAGCCACGACGGAGGCCTTTAGGAGGCCTAAAAACTCTGTCACCAGAGTTAGCCAATAGCTTATACGAACAAATCAACTTATCTTACGACTTTGTTAGATCTATTTAGAATTAATAAAAAGAACCAAATCTAATTTTCAATATTTTATATAATTTCTAAATCTACTTTTTCATTTTAAATTAATCAGTCTATTCATAATAAAATATTGAAAAAGTATTTAAAGTACAAAATTGATTAAATAACATATTGATAAAATATGAATTTCGATATAAATTGTTATTGGCATAATTCTTGTGATATGGTATTCCATTCTTTGGCAAGTAATCTACAAAGCCCTTTACTTATGAAGGATGTTTAAAGTTGAACACTGGTTAAACAACGTCACACAAATAAAGACAGGATGTTGTTTAACCAGTGTTCAACTTTAAACATCTTTCATAAGACCCAAAATCTCTAACTACATAAATAACTTCAAAAATATACCAGGAACTTACATCCGTATACAAAATTGATACTCACAAAGTATCTTCTTCACAAATGATATCCAAACAAAAATCCTCCAAGTTTTCCAAACATTTAAATCAGCTATTTGTCTTGTAGTTTCTCTCATTTCAAATTGCTCAGTGTGATATTGATGTGATAGTAAACATACTTCATAGGTATTTTTTTTTCTAGTAGTTTTTTTTTTCAGTTCCAAATATTTTTGTCTAAATGATATCCAAACGGGCGTCTTCATGGTTCTTTAGATAGTTCTTCTTCTCAGTTTCGAATAGTTGTACGAGACGTTGTGTGAACTCGGCGTGGACGGCGTTTATTTCCTCTTTAGTAGGTTCTAGATTCTTCTTCACTTCCATAGGAGTGCCAACTGAAACACAGCAATAACTTTCGTGAGTTACACCACAGAATACTAGTTACACTTGACATAATAATCACACGGAATAATAATAATAATTACTCATGTAATAAATATTGTCGATTTGGATACCGACAATGTTTCCATTCATCAGGATAATATTCATTTGGGGAAGTAGAGGCGCGGTCGCGATCACTATTATATTTTTATTTATGTTATCGATCGAGCGAGCGAAGCGAGCGAAGATCTTAGTGGCAAGTTAGGCGATTTTGCTTTGTATGTTTGTATGTTTGTATGTTTCATTTTTATGTTCTCGCATAACTATCGAACCGCTAATCCAATCTGTATGAAACTTGATAGGTCAATAGGTAGTGCTATGGAAATTTGCTGTGGAGCGTATGAGCGTAATCGATGAAGGGGTTGTAAAGATATGGGGTTCCCAAGGGGGTAAATTTTTTTCAAAGTTACCCAAATATATTGAGTGGGGTGTCATACGAAAGGGCTTATTTTGTACATTCCAAAATGGTTTTTATTTTTAATCTAGGATGTATAGTTTTTGAAATACGACCAAAGAACAAAAACTACGAAACCAGAGCTGCAAGAGCTCCCGTTTCATAGAGTTTCGATGTCTTCGTAGCTCATTGACTGGTCGGTCTTAAAAAGAGAGTGGCATCGTTGCGGTTTGGTTTGCAATGATTTTAGAAGCTACTTGATTTATTTTCATGATAAAAAAATTTTTGATAAATAATGAAAATAATTGGGGTAAAAAAAGTTGAATAAACAAATATATTGAGTGGGGTGTCAAATGAAAGGTCTTAATTTGTACATTCCAAAATAGTTATAATTTTCATTCTAGGACGTATACTTTAGAAATACGACGAGAATTCATAAATATGAAATAAGTAAATGAAAAATTAGACACGACATTATTGTATTGCATGCATGCTATATAGTATTTTTTACCATGAAGAGCTAGCGCAATAGGCATACTCGGCAGTAGTAGCACTTGAAATTATAGGGGTAGTCAGAAGAAAGTCCAAATGTAAGCCATCTACGGTGCGCGAGATCTCAGTTCGGGGCGAACTACTAGTTATAATAAACCACAGGGTGTGTTTTTAGCGAAAGTAGAGGCACTACACCACTCGGCCAACACAACTCCCTATACTTTTTTATTGATTATTAATTTATTAATTACAAAGAGAGTGCGAATTTTATGAATTTGTGTGTATGTAGGGTTATCTGGAACCATTACCCACTGAAAATCTTTGGCCATTTCACAGAACATTTTTATTATAATAATACTACGTAGTCATTTGTAAATATCTTTAACCATTTGAAAGGTACATTTCTTGTATTTGAAATGGGCATAGCCTGTATATTATGATGACCTGGGTGGCATGGTGTGCAAGTGCCTGGCTGAGAAGTTGCAAGTTCAATTCTCGCGATGCGGTGAGACAAATATTTGCATTTTCTGCAAATATAGATCATCATCATCATTATTTCAGCCCATCTCCAACCACTGTTGAGTATAGGCCTCCTCTTTATCACGCCGTTCTTTCCGATCCCTCGCGTGTCTCATCCATTGGTTCCCAACCACGTTTACTATATCATTCGACCATCGGGCGGGTGGGCAAATATAGATAGTAAGATTAAAACTAAACTCACCAACAGTAGTGATTGGGTTCCTGAAAGGCAGCAAACCAAACGAGTACTGGAACATTCCACGACCGATGGGGAACATCGGAGAGACTCCGGTCAGCTTCCTCACTCTCTCCTGGAAGCGACGCAGGAGACTGTCCACGGGGTTCTCCAAAGGCTTGAAGATATCCGTCTCGCCGAACGAGAAAACAGGGACGAGGGATGCTCTGGAAGGTAGATTTTATAGGTAAGAACAGAACTGAAAAAAATAGTAGAAATACTAGGTGATCTAGTAGGTACTAGTATGTTCCAGGGAGGTATATGCTCTCGAAGGTTTTTATGGTTCAAGTGCCAAAAAGAAGAAACAAACAAGAAGTACTAAAACTACTTAAGTACACGCCCATGTTGCTTTGAGTTGAGTGTAATCAATAGCGTTAAACAGTCACAAACTAATCGCTCACTAGGATTCCTCAAAGCGATCATGGTGTAGCCTTGCCTAGTCAATGGTAGGACGAAATTTTGTAGACCGAAACTTGCGATCTTTACAATAATCCTTTGGAGCCCGCAACAGTAAAAAAAAAAAACAATTGAAAACTGTAGTCACATTGCCGGAAAGTTCTAGTCAGTAGTCCTTTTTACCCGACTGCGCGACGCAAAGGAAGGGTAATGTTTTAAGACTTTCATTAAAATGGCTTGCACCAGAGTACCAAATAGAACGCTGTTTTTTTTTAGAACCGTCAGAAGTAGACCTTTCGTCTTATGCAGGCTTGTCGTCACATTCTGGGACACCTTGTATCATCATCATTATCTTCCTGCCTTTTTCCCACTTACGTGGGGTCGCGGTCGGCACAACATGTATTCTTTTATTTCCCTCTATCAGCCGTCATCTCAGCTATTCTTACTTCTCACACCCTTTCTTACTCTTACTCATGTCAACTTTCACAAAATCCATCCATCTTTTCTTTGGTCTACCTCTACTCATATATCCATCCACTTTCATAATGAATAATGAATGGAAATTACATATCTTACCCAGATTTCATAGCCACGCGAACAAATCCCTTCCTTCTACTCAAGATCACTTTATACTGCCCAGGGTGGGAATCCAACGCCTCAGCAGCTCCGCCTATCATCAGCGCCAAGCAGTTTCCTTTATACCGCTTCGAGTCGAGGAAATACAGCAGACTGTCCTCATCACATGACCTCAGCCCTAAAGACATGATGAAGTCTCTGAAGAAAGGCACCAGGAAGTGACCTCCTAGCGTGCTGAAATTAGGATTCATTCCCGGGAATTTCTTGTGGAAGTCTAGTGCATTTGTGGCGAAAGAGCAAAGCGCGCCTTGGGATAGCAAGCCGTGAGGGTAGCACGCGAAGAGATAGTTCCTCGATGGATCCAACTCTGTGGTCTTCACTAGACTCATTGGGAAGTATGCGCTGTAGTATCGCCATATCGACCAGTTTCTGACCCATTCAAATCTGGAAAGAGATATTTAATATGACAAAATTGTACCAATTGAACAAATTAACGTTAATTAAACTCTTTGGTCTAGGTCAGGAGGCGGGCATCTGAAACAACACAGACTTTGCTAGCTTTAAATGGTGAAGAAAAACATCGTGAGGAAACCAATTTGTATTCTAATAGGCGGCAATGGGGCTTACAATCTGTCTCGTATCGAACGTTAATTTGCTGGATCTAGGATGCCTAAAGATCTGTAAGTATAACGCGCCCTTGGGATACAATGTCCGGGTCATGTTTTGTTGCTTCGTTTCATCTCCATGCCTTATCCATTGCTTATCCACTAAGTGGGTTTGGGAAACCATGTTTTTTTCCCATCTTCTATCTTCATCTCATTCTTAGGCCCTCTTCCATCCACATTGAAATTCTGTTCATATCACATGGCTACAAAATTAACTATAAAAAGCCAAAACACTTACTTCCGACCTTCTCTATTGCAAGTGAAAACGTCATTCAGCATCCAATACCCGTAGAGCAGACCGAGCCACCAATACCGCGAGTAGAGCAGTATTATAAACAGGCAGATGGAGAGCCCTTCGCCGAGGAGTATGATGGCCATCCATATCGCAGCGGCTAGCGTCTGCAGCCGGCGGGCCATCGGCACGTGGAGGGGAGCCCATTCTACGCCTAGTGCTGAAGATACACGGCTGGAAGTTTATGAAATGCTAGATGACATAGACGGACGTTTATTCACTACTTGGCACACAATATAAATCTCAAAAATATGTAGGTAACACAAAGAAAAAACAGAAGCAAATGAGAGAGTTTTTTGTGCGCCACAGCAGCAAAAAGGCCTCGACTTAGCATTGTGCCGTGCCACTGAGAAGTGGTAGATGGTAGTATAGTAAGGATTTTTAGTCGATTACTAACAGTAACATGACTAGTGCAATAGGGTAAGGTTTTGCGCGATATCTGACTTGGGTATTTTAACTTTAGTGGATCCGATGGAAAATTTCCTAATAGAAAAACAAAAAAGAATAAGTAGATGATTTTTGTGGTAGGTAATTCCACAATTTACACAGCTAAGGTCAGCTAAGGAAAATCTATAAAACCCATAAGATTTCACAATTCTTCAAAGTAAGGGTCGAGATTTTTTATAGAGCAGTCAGAGGCATTTCCAAACGTAGCATTTAACCCGCATTGGTTACTTTTAATGCACAAACAACATACCTACCGTAGTAGTATTTTTTTTTTATATTTACTTAGGTACTTACTATCTTTTCTGTATATCGGATTAGTAATAGATTCCCATTTACAAGTGGGAATATGTTGCTTAAAAGAGGACAATAATTAGTTATCCTCCAAAGAAATGAATTACCGACCTACATGGTAAACTACCTAAGTAGGTAGGTACTCATAGATACTATCGTAATCTTCATTAAACTAAGTAAGACATGCAATTGCCTAATCTCTTTACGACCTGTATTTCTTATCAGTCAAAACTCCAATGAAATAGGAATGTAAATAGATTTCTTTGTAACAAGGAGCGAGATAACGAACCGTTTCTAGCTTTATTTCGAAACTGCAACTGGTACTTAGGTACCTACATTATAATGATGCCTAGTAATATGAGAAAAGGTACTTACTTAGTTAAAAAAAACTAAAGCCTTGGATGAAGAATGAAAAATGTGAATGAAATGCTTAAGTAAATCATCTTGATTTTTCCATTCCCCATTTTTCAATTTTCCCATTTTTTCCAGTCCCAGCGAATGCTTGATATAGTGTCTGGGACATTACTGAGATAGGGTCAGCTTGCCCAGCACCTTTATCATATTCTCAAGAGGAAATACCAACGCTTAGAGTAGTCACGGGTTTCTTCATGATGTTTTTCTTTACCATTTTCAGCTGTGCCAGCAGATTTGAACCCCCTACATTTTGTACTTCCTACTAGGACAACGTAAGTGACATCTAAAATAATATCATATTTAACGACTAGTTTACATTAGAACTTATTATTTTAGATATTTTTTGCTAAACTTAGGTACTAACTGCGTTTATCGATAGTCATAGTCCCAACTCCAGCATGTATGGGCAACTAAAGAGTGGTGCCAGAATTAGTTACCCCATACCTAATAATTTTAAATGTTTTTTTATAGAAACTGGACCATCGTAGGAGATCAGAAAGTTCATATTCGCGTGTGTTGTGTTGTCTAGTTTGTAAAGCTTCTGGATTAAGTATCTTATCATCATTGATTTGAATAATATCACCACCTGACGGGCTATACTTACATATTATCCAGTTTTTGGTTAAAATTGTTTTATTTTATTTCACCATTTAAATATGCTTTTCTTTGACAAAAATTCAACGAAGAAAAAGGCAGATAAAGGTTACTTAGCACCTATTTGACAGAATTAGCGTAACCACAGCATAACTCAGAGCTAAGAAGTTTTAACTTTTGACTAAACTTTTTCGGACAGAATTGTCCTCTCCAGCTTATAGGTATTTCTTTAAGAACTTACAGTTGTTCCATCCTAGGCATTCGTGAAGTTAGGCTTTTCGCTGCGCAGTAGAAAGTTATGTATGAAAAAGTTGCACTGCGCATCGAAACGGCTAACTTCACGAATGCCTAGATCCGTTGGAAGAAGTGTAGATGGTTAAGTTATCAAGGGACGTAGGTAAATAAGAAAAATTGTAAACAATTTATTTTCTAATTAGGAGGATAATAAATAACCACAACAACCCGTATGGTATGGCGCGTTTAAAAGCGATAAAATAATGTGTAGGTATCTACGACGTTAAATAATTCTAACGAACACATGTCAATAACAAAGTTAAGATTAACTTAATGTTGTTACAAATTGTTGTTAATGAAAGTTAACATAACATTGGCTTTATTTACAGAACGCACGTGTTATCATTATCACTTTACAAAAACTAAGACCCGCCTGCGGTTTGATCTGAATGGAGATTTCAGAGGAAACGATCATTTACAGGAATAAAACATAGGTTAAGCTATTTAATTTCAGAATCGGCTAAATGGGTTCAGTCGGAGATAAACTCTGATACTTAAATGAGAAACAATAGGTAAAAACATCTCTACAGAAGGGACATAATAAAACATAAACTTACTAGTGTAATGTGAAAAGGACATCTTTTGCCATGCCACACAAAAATAATAAAAAAAAAACTCACCTGAATATTTTCAAAATCAGATCGAACATTGTTTATTTTTTATCACTGACACGCGTTCGTCGTCCATTCAACCAAAGAACCAACTACCGTCAAGCAGGATCGCGAGCCGTAATCTCAATGCCGGCGTCACTCGGTGATTCCTGATTATAGTCAAGTGTGGGTGTGGTATTAAACGAAGTTTATACTAATATTAAACTGTGACCTACTGTTTAATAACATCTGTTTCCTTTGTCACTGTACGTTTTGTGGAAAATTAGTAGATTTCTTTGTCATAAAAACAGATCTTTGTACTTTGGACGACCGCGACCTTACGAATGATAAAACAGTATTCTGAAATAGGTAGAATCATTATGAAGGTATGATTTGGAAAATTATCAATATTTTTACCTATTACAAAATGAATACATACGAAAGTAAGGCTGATTTACATTGATACAATAGTTGTATTAAGCGTTGCTGGATTACAGAGATGTATCATCAGCACTCAAAAATCAAATCAAATGATCACGCCTGTATCCCCAGGCGTGGTAGACATTCTCTCGGATATTTTTAGGCATCTTCGAGATCCTTTGAAGATGTCTAAGGGGGTAGTCATCCGCACTGTATCAATATAAATAAATAAACGCTTTTCACTGGACACGTGACATTTGACTGGATTGAAAAGTGTTTATATTGATACCTAATGCCGATCCAGCATTGCAATCCATCGACGCTGGATACAGGAAATGTAAATCGGCCATAATGTTGTTTGTGAAACACATAATATAATAGGTATGTACCATAGCATGCCGACAAACAGCGTTTGAAGGTCGCCAGCCTATGAGAAAATGGACATTATTCTAGTCACTCTCGTGAGTATAATCAACGAGATTTATGCAGGTACACAGTGATTACTTGAGCCACGCAAATATAATTTATGTACTCAGCACTAGTTAAGTAGATACCTATTTAGGACTATACATTTTCCCAAAGAAGATTGGTAGGTTGAGCGCTACCTACGTAATTTTTACGTCGGTCGTCTCCAAATGAGTTCCACGAAAACCATTTAGTCGGCAAAGATCATAAAGATCATTTAAGTCCTAAAAAAATTAAAAAGTACCTACCTACTTACCTATTTTTTATTTTTTGTAGGACTTATAATCTGTTTATAGGTGCCATATCATGACCGTGCTATGATCGTAATAAGAACGTGCCAGACATAAAAATATTATTTGTATTAAAATGAGACGACACCACTAGCTACTAGCAAGCTAGATCGTCCCATCACCGACAAACACCGTAGCGTTAGTTTTCGTTTTTCTTTCCGCGCCTGATACGGTCATAATTTGTTACGTGGTAGTCAGCAAAGTCCTTTATGCATGACGTCATGATCGACCAGACAAACGTGAAAAGAAAGGCACGATCTTGATGCCTCAGAGAGAGACGGGAAATTTTAAAGGATAGACATTGTTTTGATCTGTCTCCAACTCATTGCCTCGCTTTGTTACTGAATGTAAACTGTGGCCTATTGACTTTGGTTTAAAATTACTGATTCATCATAAGTGAAACAATAAATAATGACAAAGATAAGTAAAATTTTAATGGGACTTTCATTCCAAAGTTTTAAACTAGGTACAGTGAATGAAACCTGCAAATTCCGCAACTGAGAAGCATAATATAAATCTATTTTTAATAATTTTAAACATTACAATAAAATTGTTAAGAGATTTTTTTCATTATCTATTTGCCTAGTCTAGATTATAGAAAAGAAGTTTGATATGAATTACTTTGTCAATGAAATCGTTTTTTTTATGAATCTTTCCCATTAAGTTCAAAATTCCTAGAAAGAAAAACCTAATAAATCAGACTCTCTGATAAAATAGTATCAAAATACATACATTCAGTCTCCATTTCAATAAATTCATTACACTTCAATTCAAATCACTTTCTATAATCTCTCTGAAGCTCTTAATCCTTTGTTCAGTCTCTTTAATGCTGTCTTTTAAATCCTTGTGGATCTCGCTGTATGCTTTGATGGACTGGTTGGTTTCCGTGAAGATGTTTTGTAGAATTTGTAGGTGAAGGATTCTGTAAATAACCAAATTGTGTAAACAAATAAAAATTGTATCAGAGAAACATCATCATCTTATATTATACTTTCACTTTAAAACATTTATTTTAAGAGGTATTTGAGGACATTTGTTTGTTGAATAGTTGTAGTTAAACTTTTGGAATTAAGTTGAATAAAAATTTGTTGTTCTGGAATTGAACCTCCTTTTTTATTATTTATTTCATTATTTTGTGCAGGATCGAGGCGAATGGCAGACATGAAGGGTGCCTATGCCCAGCAGTGGGTTCAAAATGGCTGATAATGATGATTTTATATTTCATTTTATATTCATTTAACTGTTTTGAAATAAATATTTGATTAATTGTTTTTATAATACAATACCAACAATAAAAAATTAGTCAAAATGTAGAATCGTATGCATTTTGTTTGCTTATAAATTTAAGACAGAGCAATTCATAGTTTTTATAAAACTTACTTTGACTTCAGCTCCAAAATCCTTGTCTTCAGAGTCAATAACTCACTCGAGTCATCACTAAAACTGGTCACATCTCTCACTCGATGGTTCAACCACTGCATCATCAGCTCCACCTTCTCATTCTCCTGCTCCTCGATAGTGTTCAGTTTATTGTCAATACTCTCTTGCAGTTCCTTTAACTGTTGTTTATGTGATTTTTTTGTGGTGTTCATCTGTTTAAGATTTTCAAGCTCTGCATTAAAGGCTGGTATTTTGGTTTGAATTTTCTGAATGATGGATTGATTGAGCTCAGCTTGTTCATCGAATGTCAGTTCAGCAGTAGTTTGACGCATGAATCCTGCAAGATGATGTATAAATTAGATATTTAAATATACAGTATAATGGTACTGACTATTTTTTGGTCAAGTGGTACTATGACTTCTAGAAACCACATTATACAGTTTTTAATAGCTCTTCCTTTTGAATTTTATATATTAGTGAAATAGAATAAAATATCATCATTATATTATTATGCAGCCTGTGTTAAGGAACTTTTATTTAATTACATATCTTGCACCAGCCAGACTCATGCAAACCTACGTATATGTTTGGGCTAACTACCTCCTGTAATAAAAAATAAAATAACATAGACCCAGCTAAGTGGGACGAAGACGACCTAGGTGTAATACTGGCCCCTAGCTCATTGGTATTTGTACGTAATGCTCACCAAGTAAAGTCGAAGTGCTATCATCTGCAGTGCTCAGTTTATGCAGGCTGGTGTGGTAAGTGAGGTCACAATCGGATATGATCCTGATCACTTTGCCTTTTAGCTTGCTAGACAACTTGTCTTCACTGCATAGCTCCTTGATAATCTCCAGAAGAATGTTCTCCTGAGAAGTTTTCAACTCCACGCACAAGTCTTCAGTGCTCGTAATTGAATCCATAGTCTTGGTTGCTGTGAATACGTTTATTTTGTAATAAAGCACAGAAATCAATGTAGTACAAATTACAAAACAAATTCAAGCGTAATCGAAAAGTTACAAGCAAAATGATTATATTTTGTTTGAATTTTTTTGAGTCTGTTATTATTTTTTTTTGTAACCAAGGCAACGAACCAACGAACGAACAACACGGTCGGTACAACCCCTAAGGGAGTGTCCACATTGCGTTTTTTGCAGCGCGTTTGTATCGATACAAACGCGATTCGAACGCGATGCGAACGCGCAGCCCCCCGCGCAGCCCCTCCCGGTTCGCTTTTGTATGGAAAAATACGCGTTGCGAACGCGCGTTTGTATCGATACAAACGCGCAGCTCAAAAACGCGCTGCAGAAAACGCAATGTGGACACTCCCTAAACACTTGTAACCCTAAACACTTTTGAACGAATCAATGCAAATGAATATTAAAATCTTTGTTCTATTCTATGAACAGTAAAATACAATTTTCTCTTTCTACTAAACATTTTGTAGAAAGAGAAATTGTATTTTACTTATAAACATTACAATAATTATTTTCCTACAAAGTTCGAGAACATGATCATATCCAATTAACAATCAACTTGTGACGAACGAAACAAATTGTGTCAAAGTCAAAATCACGTCAAAACCTGGGAACAGTCAAACAAAACACTTTAAAATGCGGATTTTACGCGAAACATAGCTGTTTTCTCTTTCACTCTTACGAAATCTACGCTACACTAGCGACATGTGGTTGCACGGCACGGGAGTTTATTGACCTTTCGTTCGAAAACGAGAAAAGTCGAAAAACGAAGCGTAGGTACATAGTGAACAAAGCGAACTGCGAAAGTGTGAAACACTTGCTGATTTTGTAAAGTTCTGCCTGCATTTCTTCTGCAGTCAGTCTGAATTGTAAACTGCATTGTACATTGCAATAATTAGTTCTTGTTAAAATCTAAATATAAGCCACCGGTAGTGTGATGCCGTTCACAAAAGAATGTCCTCCGGTGAAACAATAAAGAAATCTGGTGAGGCCGACGCCTCGGCTTGAGCGCATTTTACGGACCTTTGTGTATTGCAGCCAAATTTTTATGGTAGAAAGGTAGTGACCTGGAAGGGCTTCCTGCAAAGTTTCATTTTGTAAGGCCTCCTAGTTTTTCTGAAATTAATTTTTGAAATTTTAAAATATTTTGAAAAATTTTGCCTTGGATCACTTATTGAACGCATTTTTGACACTTGATTAGACGTTTTTGACGTAATTACACCATTTTGAGTTGTCACTGTCAATAAAAAGCGCGGAATTTTGTGTTGTCAATGTCAAGAATTACTATTTTCAGTCTTATTTAATTTCCTAGTGTAGCGAGTAGGTACATTCAATTGACAGATCACCCCGACTTGAGTAGGTTAGGTTCTAAATGAGTGACAGATCTGACACAGAGCACCCCGACTTGAGTAGGTTAGGTTCTAAATGAGTGACAGATCCGACACAGAGCACCCCGACTTGAGTAGGTTAGGTTCTAAATGAGTGACAGATCCGACACAGAGCACCCCGACCCCACGTGGTCTTGTGCGTCACACCCCTAGAGTGTATATAAAAAACGCGGAGCCAGAAGCTCGCGTGGGAGGTTCTGAGTGGAGCAAGCCCTCTCAACCGAGCTAAGCGAAGGGGGGAGGTGGCGAGCGAAGCGAGCCGGCGACCTCCGTAGCGCAGCGAAGGTTGAGGGGGCTTGCTCCACTCAGAGGCGACTTCGCGAGAGTTCTGGCGGGAGCCCATCCCAGAAAGGCTTGAGTAGGTTAGGTTCAAAATAAGTGACAGATTCGATACAGAGCACTTTATTTTTCCAATTAAGTACAATTCTATTTACAATTCTTCAAGTTAGGGGGGGTGGACCCCCTTTCAGCTACCCCACCCCTCAAAAAAACCTTAATTAATAAAAAAAAATTAATAAAATTTTTTTTTTTTTTTTTTTTTCACCAATACAACCCCCTCCCCCGGGGGGGTCCTACCCCACCCCCCCCCACCCCCCCCCCTCCCCCCCCTCTCCGAAATACACATGGTCCGTATACTGCGAAACTTCCGACGCCTCGAACCAAAACATTGCTGATTCTCAAAAGCCGGCAGATAAGATGAATAAACCGGGTGAATCTCAGGGTGCATGTTACTGGTACGTACCCATTTCAAATATCTACATATTTTTGTACGAGATTATTTTTGACAATCCGTAGGTATTAATCGAGCCACCTTTTTTGGCGCTAAACCACTCTTGTCATGACCCCGACCTTGGGTACTTGTACTATTATCAGGGTTGCCAGGTGGCGAATTCAAAATCTCGTACCAGAGCTGCCAAAAATCTCGTAATTTCAATACAAATCTCGTAAAAGTACCTATATATAAATACCTATTCAATTTTATTAGGTATATAAAGTCTCTTATATCTAATTTACACTGGGCCTTACTTATGAAAGGATACATCTAAACTACGAATTAAACTGTGCTCAATGGAACCACAGTGGAGCGGTCTCTCAGGTTTAAATCAGTCATGAAATTGGCTTCACTTTATGGCAAAAAAAAAAATCTCTGTTGTTCAGCCGAGAAACCCACAGATCCACGAAATTTGAACGATTGACACGATTTTACATGAATAGCCGACTTTAGACGAACGCAATCGGCAAAACCACGATTTTTGAATCTGTGTGGTGACAAACAAGTCAGTCAGTGTCAATCTGATTTGTTTACAAAACGTCTGCGTGAGGATGGAGGGACCATGTCTCCCAGCAGCAAATGAAGTATCCAGGTGGTTTGTAAAAGTCTTCAAGCGATTGTAGAACTTATTAGAAAATTTGTAAAACCTCTAGAAAAAAAGTTATAGCACATTTTGTATGGTCCCTCAGTTCTCTCACTGAATTTTCCAGATCTCGGAAAGTATATTGAAACTGAAGATAACGTGACTACAGGGGGTCTAAAGTGGCCACTTTTGATGAAAAATCAGATGTTTCATAGATGCTTCATCTATGAAACATCTGATGAAACATCAAATGCTTCATAAATGCTTCATATATGCTTCATATATGAAGCATCGATGCTTCATCAAAGCTTCATAGATGCTTCATCTATGAAACATCTATGAAACATCTATGAAACATCTATGAAGCATCTCACAAAACATCTTTTTTGACAGATCTATGTTCGAGGTTTTTTTTTTTTTTTTCTTCTTTATTTTGGCTTCGCACGGGTTTTGCATTCAGCCATCCGTTTTCCATTCAACCTATATTTACTTTCTAAAAATAAATTTAATCTCGCACATGGCTTTTTGGCGGGAATTTGAGAAGTCATGATTTCGTTTTGTTTTATTTTCCAAAATTTGTGTTTCTTCGAATGTTAATGTGTAATGATGGTGGATTATTAACCGTTATGTGTTCGTGAATGTGCATAAGTGTGGGCAAGTGACACAAAATTGAATAGCATTGCTTTTTGACTTCTCCCAAAAAGTCCGTGTTGATGTTTCAGTAAAGCCCCACCATCTTTACTGAGGCCAAGGGGAGGGGTGGAATATTATATTTATGTATATTATGTAGGTATTTGTATATCTTATTTATCTATAAACTTGAAGAATATTAATTACTTGACACTGGCTGAATGCACAAGCCGTGCGAAGCCAAAATAAAGAAGAAGAAAAAAAGAAAAAACCTCGAACATAGATCTGTCAAAAAAGATGTTTTGTGAGATGCTTCATAGATGTTTCATAGATGCTTCATATATGAAACATCTATGAAGCATATATGAAGCATTTATGAAGCATTTGATGAAAAATCAGATGTTTCATAGATGAAGCATCTATGAAACATCTGATTTTTCATCAAAAGTGGCCACTTTAGACCCCCAGATCTTTTGTAAAAAGTTTCCCACGACTAATTAACTGAAAACCAGGTCACGAAGTCATTTCTACAAAAAGATATAACGTAAAAACTGTGGTCCCTCAATCCTCCAAAGCATTTTTGTAAATATCTCTCATTTAAATCAAAATAACCAGCTCTCTACCATTGTAAAAGTTTGTAAAAGTGCTATAGACATTTGTAAAAATAAAAAGAAGCAATAATACTGTCACGATTCCGAGATAAACGCGGTTTTGTATGGTCCCTCAATCCTCACTTTAAACAATTGGGAATAACTTTTTGTAAAAAGGAGTAATAGAAAAATAAACCTGCTCACCTTTTAGTAAATTTTTTTTACAAACGGATAGCAAAGTTACATTTGGGATCAACGATATATTTGCTGAGTTATTCAATAAAAACTAATGCTATGATAGTAGTGTGACCACACATTTAAACAATTAAGGAAAAGTACATGGGCTGATCGGCGCATACCTAGCCCAATATTTGGCCAGCCGTAATTTTATGGTAGAAAGGTATTTACCTAAGAAGTCTTTCTGCAAAAGTTTTAATCACAGATGACTTATAGTTTTTCAGATATTAATTTTTAAAGTTTCGAAATATTTTGAAATTATTTGAAATGTTTTGGCTGTGGTCAGTTACTGAACGCATCTTTGACACTTGATTGGACGTTTTTGACGTAAATATACACGATGTACGCCATTTTGATTGTCAGTGTCAATAAAAAGCGCGGAATTTTGAGTTGTCAATGTCAAGATATACTTCAAACTTTAAATGAGTGACAGATCCGACACAGAGCACCCCGACTTGAGTAGGTTAGGTTCTAAATGAGTGACAGATCCGACACAGAGCACCCCGACCCCACGTGGTCTTGTGCGTGACACCCCTAGAGTGTATATAAAAAACGCGGAGCCAGAAGCTAGCGTGGGAGGTTCTGAGTGGAGCAAGCCCTCTCAACCGAGCTAAGCGAAGGGGGGAGGTGGCGAGCGAAGCGAGCCGGCGACCTCCGTAGCGCAGTGAAGGTTGAGGGGGCGAAGTGACACTCAGAGGCGACTTCGCGAGAGTTCTGGCGGGAGCCCATCCCAGAAAGGCTTGAGTAGGTTAGGTTCAAAATGAGTGACAGATCCGATACAGAGCACTTTATTTTTACAATTAAGTACAATTCTATTTTACAATTCTTCAAGTTAGGAGTGGTAAGGGGGGGTGGACCCCCTTCCACCTACCCCACCCCTCAAAAAACCCCTATTTATTGAGTCTTTTCCCTCAGTTTTGAGAACTTAACCTCAAATTTTCATTTCTCTTTTTCTCATAAACTACTAGCTTTCTTTGACCCCTCCCACCAGGGGGGGTCTACCCCTCCCCCCCCCACCCCCCACCCCTCCCACCCCCCCCAAAATTACAGGGCTAGGTCTGTGCTAGCTTTCCAGTACATGTAAGTTGGTATGTACGTACCTTGGACGAACTAGATGTCTAGACCCCGATTTCGAGCGTCAAAACGCCAAACAAAAGATCAACCAACTGTTGGTTGACTCGTTCGTTTCGCTCATTCAGTCGCGCTAAGGTCGTTGTACTGTAAACATGAATTTGGCGGCAAACAAAAATGGCGATTTGTGCCATCAAAGTGTGCAGGAATTACAAAGGACGACTAAAAATAAATAAGGAAGTTACATAGCATCGGTAAGTAAACTATAAATAACTATAAGTTATGAAAACAAGAAAATCAAACTTTGTAATTTTATCCTAACATGGTTTAGGAGGGTTGCCATAATTATTCTTTGATTTTACCCATGTGAGAGCGTGAGCAAATAAAAAAGTGTTGAATCCAAGGATTTTATAAACAAACAGGATGGTTAAGTCGACTTTAATGTAAAAGGGACTTTGAACCTTATCACGACTACACAACGATCTATTATAATTTAATCTTGGTTATAAGGATTGTTGGTCTTGTTGAAAGGCTTTCTTGGTAGCTTTGTCTCTTTCACACTCGTTGTTGGATTAGTAGTGTGCCTAAGTCATTGAAATTTCAGGATATTTTTACCTTATCGCGCTCGACAAAATCAGCGCTTGATTTCGATCCTTGGTTTCGATCCTTGAATTCGATCCTTGATTTCGATCCTTGGTTACGATCCTGGATTTCGATCTTGATTTTGATCCTTAATTTCGATCCTTGATTTCAATCCTTGATTTTTGAATCTTGAATCTGAAATTTTGAATCTTGAATCTTTGAAGTGACAGCTGTCAAACTTCAAACCGCCATATCTCGGAAACTACTCGTCCTAGACTCCCCGTTCTCAGTTCAAATGAAAGCTATGACCAAGATCTTCATTTGAACTGACAGCTGTCAAACTTAAAACGGCCATATCTCGGAAACTACTCGTCCTAGACTCCCCGTTCTCAGTTCAAATGAAAGCTATGACCAAGATCTTCGTTTTTAATAGCAGCTGTCAAAATTACATCTGTCATCTGAAATGTAGATCTTGGTCATAGCTTTCATTTGAACTGAGAACGGGGAGTCTAGGACGAGTAGTTTCGGAGATATGGCCGTTTTAAGTTTGACAGCTGTCAGTTCAAATGAAGATCTTGGTCATAGTTTTCATTTGAACTGAGAACGGGGAGTCTAGGTCGAGTCGAGTAATTCATGAGATATGGCGGTTTGAAGTTTGACAGCTGTCACTTCAAAGATTCAAGATTTCAAATTCAAGATTCAAGAATCAAGGATTGAAATCAAGGATCGAAATCAAGGATCGAAACCAAGGATCGAATACTTACGAGAAAAATTAAGTAAACAAAAACCAGTATTGACGGCAAAAAATTTGAAACAAATTTTAGAGACACCTCGAAATCATAACATATTTTCCCCTACTTTTATGGGAAATTTTCAAGAGCTGGTATCACTAAAAAAAACCGGTTAAGTGCGAGTCGAACTCGTACGCCGAGGGTTCCGTGCCTAGCCATGGTGCCAATTAAGCTAGTCCGCTTAATTGTATGAGCGCCCATACAACTCGGAGGACAATTTTAATTGGCGTCATCTATGTATGTATGGGAACACCCTTTAATTTTCAACTTTTTTAACTTTTTGGAATTTTTCCTTTATATGTGCTATAAGACCTTGCTTTTTGCCAAATTTCGTTATTCTAGTAGGTCAACTCATAATTCATAATTCATAATTCATAATCATTTATTCGCAGGAATGTAGGTACAATAGATGTTGTTAGTTAAGTAAAGTTTCAGTTTACGTGACTCCAATACACTCTGCCTCGTCCAAGGCGTGCAAAATATATAGAAATAGATTACTAAAATTTATCTAATTAATTCACAAATCAAATATTACAATAAAAATTACTAGTAGGTACTTAGATACAATAATAATATAATAAAAAAAGAAAAAAAAAATCAATTTAATTTAATACAATGTCAAGTCTTATAATCTAAATATTCATTGATGTCGTAAAAACACTTGTCTAACAACCATTTTTTAATTGTCCTTTTAAAAATACTCAAAGGCAGGTCTCTAATGTCTTTAGGTAGTTTATTGAAAATGGGAATGGCATGATAGCAGACATTGCGTTTAACAAGTTCTAGCCGGCATGGAGGTATATATAGTTTGTCTTTGTGCCTCGTGCTTCTAGTGAGAACTTCTGATTTTTTTCTAAAGTACCCAGGATATTGTTTAACAAATATACATATATCCTTGATGTACATACAGGTCAATGGAAGAATGTGCAATTCTTTAAACAGTGGCTTGCAACTGTCCATACTCCATGCACCACAAATGGCTCTTACACATTTTTTCTGTACCTTGAAGGCCTTGTCTACTGCAACCGAATTTCCCCATAAAATAATCCCATAAGCTAGAACTGATGATACATATCCATGATAGGCGTTCAGTGCTGCTTCTTTTGATACAGTTAGCCTAAGTCTCCTAATAGCATAAACGAATTTATCTAATTTGTCACATACCTGTTGTACATGTGCTTTCCAATTGCAGTGCTCGTCAAGGTAAATTCCTAAAAATTTTGCCGTTTGTACCTCTACAATAGGACTAAAGTTATATTTAATATTCAATTTAGTTTTTACTTGCTTACATGTCCCAAATTGTATTATATTTGTTTTATTAATATTTATTTGTAAATTATTCTTAGTCAGCCATTGGATTGTATTGGAAAGTGCTTTATTAATGTCAGTTTCAAATGTCAATTTATTTTCTCCCCTTATAATGATAGTGGTGTCGTCTGCAAATAAGATTGTTTTATGGTTAGTTATATTAGGCAAATCATTAATATACATTAGAAATAGAAAAGGCCCTAGTACACTGCCTTGTGGGACCCCATATTTGTTTATTCTAAAATCAGACCGAACAGCAATTTTTTTGCCATTCAATATCTTCGTCAACTCGACACATTGTTGGCGATCTTCTAAATAACTACGTATCCAGTCATTTGCTTTTCCTCTAATACCATACTTGTCGAGTTTGTATAGCAGTAATTTGTGATCCACAAAATCGAAAGCTTTGGACATGTCTAATAGAAGTGCTATTACAGGAATTTTGTCATTAATGGCTTCTGTTATTAATTTAATAACATTAAAGCAAGCTAGCGAAGTAGTACTGTTTTTTCTAAATCCAAATTGCTCAGGTTTCAGAATGTCAAACGCAGTTACATATTTTTGAAGTCTAATTAACATAATTTTTTCAATAATTTTAGACATTACAGGAATTAGAGTCACAGGTCTGTAGTTATTCATGTCACTTTTTTCGCCTTTTTTAAAAAGTGGCTTAACTATCGATTTCTTAAGGATATGTGGAAAGGTACCTTGTTCAAAAGATTGGTTTATTATGTGACTTAGTGGTTCACAAATATATTTGGCACTTAATTTAATTATTTTAGTGCTCAAACCATCTACTCCTACTGAGTTGGTGTTTTTCAGACTCATAATAACCTTGTGAATCTCAATTGGGTCAGTTGGCTGAAGAAAGATAGATGATGGAATATTAGATGTCAGATAAGTATTGATGTCAGATGATTTAAAATTAAAATTAGATTTGTTAGTCAGATTTATAAAATATTGATTAAAGGCTTCGCATATGTCGTTTACATCTGAATAAATCGATTGGTTCTCTTTAATAGTCTCTATTTGTCTCAATGGTATTGTTTCTCCAACATTCTCATTAATTGTTTGCCACACTGCTTTACATGTATTACTGCTATTTTGAATAAATTTGTGATTTTGTATCTGTTGTGATTTGTGAATACATTTCTTAAGCATGCTGCTGTATTTTTTGTACGAGCTTTCCTGAATTTTTCTGTGTGATCTAGCGAGTTTTAATTTTAAATACATGCATCTTTTGCGTATACTTGATTTTTTTATACCTTTTGTTAACCAGCCGCTTTTTTTAAACCTATTCGTCTTTCTTGAGCTGTACGTCGGAAAGCACAAATCAAAAAATAGTACAAAGAGGTCGTGAAAGTAGGCAAACATGTCATTAATAGAAGGTATTTCATATATTTCGCTGAAAGATAAAGCTGCCATGCATTCGGTAAATTTACGCTTATTTTCCTCACAAAAATCTCTTCTATTTTCATACCATGTGATAGTGTCGTATCTGTTTTTTACTGGTACCCTTAGAGTCTGTCCTGTCTCGTGATCAGATAAAGCCAGATAGTGAACCTGCCCATCTACTTTTTTCACGTTACTTGCAAAAAGGTCCAGGCATGACATCCCACGTGTTGGAGTTTTAATATGAATTTCCATATTAAAATTTTTTAGGATGCTTTTTAATTGGCAACTATACTTATTAACTTTCAAAATATTAATATTCCAATCACCGCATAAAATTATCTTCTTATATTTTAATGTCACTCTTTGTAATAAATCATTTAATTTTTCTAGGAATACTGATGTGCTACTATTAGGCGTCCTATATATACAAATGAGAATAAAATTATATGTCATGATTTCAATTCCAGTGCATTCAAAGCAATATTTACAAGCCATTTCTTTTACAAATTGTATAATTCTAAATTCTAATTTTTTTAATTTCAACGGGAACTACCATTTAGGTTTTCGACCCAAAACCTCTAGGGTACTTCCGGTTGACCTAGAATTGTCAATTTTGGTTACAAGCAAGGTCTTCCAGCACAAGTAAAGGAAAAATTCCGAAAAATAAAAAAAGTTGATAATTAAGGTAAGTTTTGGTACTCACAAGTTTTCACGAAAACCTAAATTTGCCTATATCTTTTTATAGTGTTGACTCAGGACCTTGATTTTTATACTCACAGTAGGGACTATAGACCTTAGTATATGGTATAAATTTCAACTTGCTAGCTCTACCCGTTCCTGAGATAATCGATGGTGACACACGGACAGACGGACAGACGGACAGACAGACGGACAGACGAACAGACGGACAGACGGACAAGAAAGTGATCTTATAAGGGTTCTTTTTTTTACCTTTTAAGGTACGGAACCCTATAAATGGACGACAATGTTGACAGGTGACGCAGCGCACCTGTATAGACAATAGACGATTCGCATACTTGTGTGCGTAATACGCACACTAGCGTTTCAAACCTGGCCTGTTGTTCTTATTGCAATTGTAGCGAAAGACTCGTTCTAGACATCTATTTCTTCAAAGGTACGTACCTACCTACAATGTTTTTGTTTTACTAAGTAGGTAGGTAAGTACTTTGTACATATTAATAATAATATTTTTATTTATTCAGACTACTTGGGTCCATTCCATACAATATGTCTAAAAGAAAATTAATGATTAAACGAACTTACCTTAGTAGGTTAGTAATATATGAACACAATGTAGTATCGCGTACCTAAGTGATTCCACTTCAGCACTTTAGTTTAGAAAATAAAATAGAATAAAATAAAATGTTTATTAATACAGTCTTTTATTTTTTCAAAGTTTCCGATTACCCCCACTCAGCCCATGTTTCCTGTTTGAGCTCAGCCATTTGCTCATCATTACGTTTAGAGGATATTTCTGCAACGGCTTGGGTTAACAGGGAGGGTGGGTGTTACCCTACTAATGTCTTCGGACGGAGCCCATCGTATAATTATGATAGAACTTCACGTACAGGTAAATTCGTTAAATCATTATTTATACTCGTGCTCTGTCCTCGACATTAGTAGGTTAGTAATATAGGAAAACAATGTAGATGTTGAGAGCATGTGAAGGAAATATCAATACTCACTCAGGTTACTGATAAACCTGAAATACAAATAAACATGGCATTAGGTACCATTTATTTATATTTATGAAGTTCATATTATTTAAGTATCTATTTATTTAATAGTTGCATCAAGGTGTGCACTAGTACATTCAAATAAAATAAAATAAAATATAAATACCTTGGTACTTAAACGTAAACTGTGTGGCACCTCAATTATACATGCAAACGTCACTGCAATAATGTTGTTCAATTATTGACAATAATAGATACAATAAGGTGATTAATTGAATATTAGAATTTAACAGTTTAGAATAAGGATTAATAGAGTCAATGATTATTATACCCTAGTTAAGTTACTTCATAGTTACCGATTATTACACAATATAGGTACTACGAAACATGGATACACTTAATTTTATGTCCCTTTTGGGGGCACGCTAACTGGTAGTCTATATCTTTAATAGGTCCATGGTACATACTAACGTACATTGTACTTTTCCTTAATTGTTTAAATGTGTGGTCACACTACTATCATAGGATTAGTTTTTATTGAATAACTCAGCAAATATATCGTTGATCCCAAAAGTAACTTTGCTATCCGTTTGTAAAAAAAATTTACTAAAAGGTGAGCAGGTTTATTTTTCTATTACTCCTTTTTACAAAAAGTTATTCCCAATTGTTTAAAGTGAGGATTGAGGGACCATACAAAACCGCGTCTATCTCGGAATCGTGACAGTATTATTGCTTCTTTTTATTTTTACAAATGTCTATAGCACTTTTACAAACTTTTACAATGGTAGAGAGCTGGTTATTTTGATTTAAATGAGAGATATTTACAAAAATGCTTTGGAGGATTGAGGGACCACAGTTTTTACGTTATATCTTTTTGTAGAAATGACTTCGTGACCTGGTTTTCAGTTAATTCGTCGTGGGAAACTTTTTACAAAAGGTCTGTAGTCACGTTATCTTCAGTTTCAATATACTTTCCGAGATCTGGAAAATTCAATGAGAGAACTGAGGGACCATACAAAATGTGCTATAACTTTTTTTCTAGAGGTTTTACAAATTTTCTAATAAGTTCTACAATCGCTTGAAGACTTTTACAAACCCCCTGGATACTTCATTTGCTGCTGGGAGACATGGTCCCTCCATCCTCTACTACATTACAAAACTTGGGATTGTTTTTATTTCTATTATTTTGTTTGACTTATATTTTTTTTATAATGTTTTTGGTTTGTATACTTATGTTATTGCACGCAGTCAACATTATTAAAATCTCGTAAAAAAGTTTACGAGATTTTTACTTTTCTCGTTTCTCGTAAGAGACTGCTAAATCTCGTAAAAGTACGAGATTTCTCGTAAAAATGGCAACCCTGACTATTATCGATCGAGCGAGCGAAGCGAGCGAAGATCTTAGTGGTAAGTTGGGCGATTTTGCTTTGTATGTTTGTATGTTTCACGAATTGTTGTTCGAGCATAACTGTCGAACCGTTCATCCAATCTGCATGAAACTTGGTAGGTCAATAGGTTGTGGTAAGGAAATTTACGGTGGAGCATATAAGCTTAATCGATGAAGGGGTTGTGAAGATATTGGGTTCCCAAGGGGGTAAAAAATTATGAAAGTTACACAAATATATTGAGTGGGGTGTCATACGAAAGGGCTTATTTTGTACATTCCAAAATGGTTTTTATTTTTAATCTAGGATAGTATAGTTTTTGAAATACGACCAAAGACCAAAAACTACGAAACCAGAGCTGCAAGAGCTCCCGTTTCATAGAGTTTCGATGTCTTCGTAGCTCATTGACTGGTCGGTCTTAAAAAGAGAGTGACATCGTTGCGGTTTGGTTTGCAATGATTTTAGATGCTACTTGATTTATTTTCATGATAAAAAAAATTTTGATAAAAAATGAAAATAATTGGGGTAAAAAAAGTTAAGTAAACAAATATATTGAGTGCGGTGTCAAATGAAAGGTCTTTATTTGTACATTCTAAAATAGTTATTATTTATATTCTAGGACGTATACTTTTAAAAATACGACGAGAATTCATAAATATGAAATAAATGAAAAATTAGACACGACATTATGTATTGCATGCATGCTAGTATTCTTTACCATGAAGAGCTAGCGCAATAGACATACCCGGCAGTAGTAGCACTTGAAATTATAGGGGTAGTCAGAAGAAAGTCCAAATGTTGGCCATCTACGGTGCGCGAGATCTCAGTTCGGGGCGAACTACTAGTTTATTCTATTCTGTGCCTTGGGTTCCTTGTGTACTATAATAATGCCATTGGAACTTACAGTGCAAATACATAGAAATCATATTCAATTTATTTAAGTACTTACCTATAGTCGTATTGCTCATTATACGGACTAAAAACATATCAAAATTGAAGGAAAGATGTCATTTTTTCTTTCAATTTTAGTCCGTATAGTGAGCAATACGACTATAGGTACCTTCTTCTTGCCCTTGTTCCCTCTAAAGTGGGGTTGGCATTATAGATGTACTATTTTTTCAGTTATCCTCTGTCAGCTGTCATTTAGCACTCTCCTCTTTTATACTCCGATAGGGTCGCTGGGCTTGTTATTGCTAAACAAGCCTGGCAGCTTTGGTGTGCGTTGCACTGATTTGCGCTTTAATGAGTGAGACTTAGGATTCAAAATGGGAAATTATAATACAAAATTTTACTTTCAGTGGTAAGGATCGGAATCTCAACATAGCAGAGCTACTCTGCGCCTCCTGCAACCGATGGTTCCATGAATCATGTATAGGCTACCAGCTCGGCAAACTGGTGCCGTTTATGACAAACTATCTCTTCATATGCAAAAACTGCTCACCAACAGGATTGGAAACATTCAAGAAAAATCAAGCTCGTAAGAACTATTTATTTCTTTCAATTTAGTTAATATTTTTTTTTTTTTTTTTTTTTGTTTCGGTTTGATCTGCGATCAGTCTTGCGACTATAAGCAAATAGCGGCATTTACACGATAGAGATTATCCCACGGATCCGGTCTGTAAAGATATCTGTAAAGATATCTTTAAAGATATCTTTAAAGATAACTGCGGATAAAACTGAAGGAGAGTTTGACGTTAGGGATGTGATCCACTGCTGGATACAGCTCCGTATGTTTGCTGCTAGTTTCTTTGGTCTAGCGTTTGGACGTCATGTCGTTTTAGCCGTTTTCGATAGCTGGTCTGAGTGAGCTGAGCTGCTAGCTGGTTGGGACGATGTGCTAAGCGTTTTTTGTATTTGGCCGCAGTTAATTTTATTTCCTCCTTAACTGTGCTCATCTGTAGGTGCTCGTGTACTTCCGTGTTGGTTATGAACCAGGGGGTGTTAGCTATTGATTTCAGCATCATGTTCTGTGCTCTCTGTAAGACAGATATATTCGAGTTGCTAGCGCAGCCCCAAAGTTGTATTCCGTACATCCAAATTGGTTTCAGTATAGCCTTATATATAAGCAGCTTGTTATCGATTGCCAGCTTAGAGTTCCTTCCCAGTATCCAAGCGAGGTTCCTGAATTTCATATTCATGTGATCTCTCTTGGTTTTTATGTGAGTTTCCCAGGTCATACGTCGGTCTAGGTGTAGTCCTAAGTATTTAGTAGTATAGTAATAATTAGTAGTATTTAGTATATCCGATATATATCGGATAAATATCAAAAAATCGGATTTTTGATATTTATTATAAAAATCGGATTTTTTCGAACCCTGATAAAAATAGATAGGTATTTTATTCATCAACACAATACATTTGTCTGTTAAATAGTGTCTTAATGCCTATGTTAGACACTAGGGTTCTCTTAACATATAATCTAGATTGTAAAGGTTCTGGAATCATCAAAAATACATACATCAGAAAATCTGGAAGAGCGTTAATGCATTTTCTGCCATACCTACACAAGTTCAATAAGTTCCTTGATAGAACTCAACATGAGAGTTAATAGCTACATTTTGAAGTGTACAATGAAGACAAAAGCAAGAAATAGTCCAAAGTAAATAGCCAATATTCTTTAATCTTATAGAGAACACAATGAAATTATGAACTATGAGGTGATAGCAGGGACATGTTAGTTAAATTATTTTTATCAGGATGCCTATTAAATAACTGTTTTTTTTTTAACTTTTTTAAAATCTAAAACTAGTTTGATATTATTATTAATATTGTTTAGATACATTATAAGTTGAATGTAATAAATTGTTAGAAAATTACTTACTATTATTACCAATTGTAAGCAACAAACAGTGTACAAAAAGTGGAATAGTAGTCTCCAGAAATATGTTTTATTTTTATAGTGCTTTTCTTTCATTTTGCAATTCATATAAATAAAAACATTGATACATCTATTTGTATAGTAATTTAGAATTATACATGATTGTTGTAATGTGTGTTGATACAGTTGTAAGTCTTTTTCGGTTTTTTATTAAAAGTATTTGTAATTTTCAGCATTTCCTCAGATGTGCTTAACAAGCATAGCCAACCTGCGTCAGGAAAGCATCAAGAATGGCTCCAACAAGGCTCTCTTCAGCAAGGACCGGGAGATCATACCCTACATCGACCAGTACTGGGAAGCCATGACTACCATGCCTAGAAGGTATGTAACATAAACTAAAAAAACATACAGACGACTTGAGAACCTCCTCCTTTTTTGAAGTCGGTTAAAAAGTAATTACTCAATAAATAGTACACATACATAGTCCTGAAAAGTTCTGACCCACACTAAGATTTATTTTGTTGTGGGTCTCGTTGTGGGTATCATAAAGTAAGAGTACAAGTTTATGATGTTTATTTATGATCATAAACTAAAAATGAGTACCCAATAGTACACATACATAGTCCTGAGTAGTCCTGACCCACACTAAGATTTATTTCGTTGTGGGTATCTTAAAGTACAAGTAACCAAGTGACATTCTACCTTAACACTTACCTACATTCGAAATTTAAATAAAAACCGTACAGCTGAACATAGACCTCCTCCTTATTTAAAGTCGGTTAATAAAATACATCGTTAATACGCGTGGGGCTGAGTAAGCCACGAGTTTCCTTTACTGCTAAAAAATTTCCGAAATAAAAACCTATTGATTCACGGCCGGGATTCAAACCCGCGATCTTTGGATCGAAAGTTAACGTACCTACTATACTACTCAGGTAACATTTCTCAAAATGAAAGATACCACAAGAAAAGAGTGCTCTTAAATTAAGGCGCGGGACACACAAAAGACGTAAGGGAGTGTACACATTGCGTTTTTTGCAGCGCGTTTGTATCGATACAAACGCGATTCGAACGCGACGCGAACGCGCAGCCCCCAGCGTAGCCCCTCCCGGTTCGCTTTTGTATGGAAAAAAACGCGTTGCGAACGCGCGTTTGTATCGATACAAACGCGCAGCTCAAAAACGCGCTGCAGAAAACGCAATGTGTACTTTCCCTAAGACGCAGACGGGACACAAACTCGACACAGAAAAGACTCATTTGTCAGTTAAAAAAAAAGCTGATTTTTTTATCTGTCACTTGAATTTTCTAAAAAGTGTGCAAATAATCTTTGGTAAAAAAAAAACATTTTAAATATCACAAGAACCTTAAATATCATCAGTAAAACGTAGTATTCATTTCTCTTTGATCATCAGATTTTCTTTATTATTAAGACTCGAAAGCAGATTTAATAAAAAATTGCAATTTTTCAACATTTCATTGTCTTCAGAGTAACCCAATCCTGGTACGCCACCGTCCAACGCGCCCTTATAAAGGACATCCAAGTTATGTTCACTTACGAAGAAGACGCGACCCACGGACCGATGTTTGGACTGTACAACCTGGAGCTGACGTCCATAAAGCCTAACTATGAGGCCATGATCAAGCAGGGACAGTTGAAGGTCACTGATATGGGGATAGCTACCAGTAAGTACTTTTCTCTCTCAAAAGCGCTCGTTAGACGCGAACCAGTCTGATTATTTTAGACTAAACGTACATCTTAGAGCTGACGTCCATAAAGCCTAACTATGAGGCCATGATCAAGCAGGGACAGTTGAAGGTCACTGATATGGGGATAGCTACCAGTAAGTACTTTTCTCTCTCAAAAGTACTCGTAAGAAGCGAGCTACGTACGGTCTTTAGATCTTACTTACGAAAGATGTTTAAAGTTGAACACTGGTTAAAAAAATATCTTGTCTTTATTTGTCTACGAATAGAGATAGGACGTTGTTTAACCAGTGTTCAACTTTAAACATCTTTCATAAATAAGGGGGAGAGTGCCAAGTCAGTACGCAAGATGGATTTAGGCATTCGTGAAGTTACTCATATCGCTGCGCAGTAGAAAATTTAGTAGGTATGAAAAAGCTACACTGCGCATCGAAACTTCACGAATGCCTAGATCCATCGTGCGTACTGTACGAGTTTGGTTCACTATTCGGTATCAACGGCCGTAAACGTGGGTATGCCTTCTGCGCTGTAGGTCGTGGGTTCGATTCCCAAAAAAAAATCATATAAGAGATACGTGTATCGCGATTTGTTCCCTATCATAACGCCTTTAGTACATCGACGCATTCGCATGCGGCAGCGAATCGACGAAAAAACTGTAAGTTGTATGGCAACGTTTCGCATGTGTTATGTCTCGCTCTATCATATAGCTAGATGAAATAGTTGCGTCCTTGTCTGTATTGTTTCGCAAGTAACTGCGAAATGGCTGTTACACAGACGCAGTTGTTTCGCAGTGGAGTTTCGCATCGCAATGCGATGCGAACGCGATCTGTCGGTGAGGACAGAATTTCGCACAATGGAAGCCGAAAATATTGAAATATTATTGAATTTGGTTTGAAATTATCCCGAACTATATTTAGTTGGGCATGTTGATTACAAAAATGCATACAAAAAAGAGGTTGCATGGAGGAAAACTCAAGAAAAGACGAAAATTACAATGACATTTCCTTGCGAAAGAGCTGCAGTGTACTAACGTTCCTCAGATGTTTCGCACCGCAATGATTTCGCAACGACTCGCTGCCGCATGCGAATGCGTCGGTGTACTAAAGGCGTAAGTCCGGTGAAGTTGCGCAGGTCGACACGAGACCAGTCAACATAAAAGTCAGTCCGAAATAAAAAAATTGATCCGTAGGTATAGTTCGCGTCATGTAAAAAGAACGCTGGCTGTCAAGCTGCAGTAAGCAATTTATAAAAATTAGGCAAATTAATATCATCGCGCACAAAAGTTTTTAATCAGGAAATGGTTTTCCATAGAAAAAACAAACAATAGGCCTAGTACTTTCGTGTGCAAATGTACATACCCATGCGCAAACATACCCTCTCCACTGTCTTCCAGCGTTCTTTTTAGGTGACGCGAACTATACCAGACTTATACCAGACGAGGATTCAGGTACTTGGCAAACGTAGAAAATTTTAAGGTGAACGCACATATAGCGGAGGCGAACGCGCCGAAAGAATCGAGCGAAACGAATTTTAGATTTCTCTATATGAAATCGTATGAAACCTCGCACACCTGCCCGCTCAAACCGGTTTCGGTAAACATTGGAAGTAACAATGTTTAACAGCCTAACAAAAATACCTGAAACAGTATTCAGATTTTAGACCATCATTGTAATTTTTTTTGTTTCAAAATATGCCCTATTTAGATTGATTCAGACAAATGTCCTAAAACTAGCAAGTGAATCAGAAAAGACATTTTTTTTTCATTCAGAAACGAGATTTCAAAGAACGGTTTAAAATATATCACAATCACAATCTGTTAGAATGGTCTAAAACTCTAGTATAATATTTCAGAAGTTACATAGGTGAAAATGAAATGTTTATTGGTTCACAAATTATATGGATCTGGTACAATGATGGTGATATTTAATTAAATTGATCTATGTATGGTAATTTCGATGTACCTAGACTAGATGAGCTTTGTTTTCCGCACTAGGTCTCGTTAGAGCCTGTACAGCAAGGTCACATTAACTCGCCTCGGACTCTCTATCGAAATAGAGAGAATCTCCTCGGTATCGAAATAGAGTACATTAACGTTCCTTTTAGTTTAGGTGGTTGTATAAGCTATCAAAATATATAAATGCCTTATTTTCATAGGGAGGAGATAGAGATTGGCCGCGCGCCAGCCAAATAACATAGCATCCGCAATGCATACGGTCAACATACGAAACAAATTGTAGACAAAGGCGGTTGAATAGCGTTATTCTTTACATTGACACAGTTTATCCAACACTTACTGGGCAGCACACATGCAAGCTATTCAGCATTAATGTCATTGTGTGAGTGATTGTCGAGGTACACGCGTCGCGTCCTCGTTTCTATTGATTCAAAATTTTACCTTGAACCTTATGTCTGGTGAGCGTTTTTTATCACACACATTTCCACTTCGATAATTAAAAAAAAATAAGATCTAACGGTTGTTATCATTGTAATTGCCTTGAACGAATGTTTACATAATGGGTCCAGTTTACATTTTTATGTAAAGTAGGAACTGTTTACGTTCCGTGCGAGTGGCTTCGATCGTCGCACTGATGCGAAGGAAGTATGTTATCTTATCTACGTAGTTATAGCTTGCACTGAATAGTGTAGATACATAAACGTCGCCGATAACTTTGGACTACGTGATGGACTGTGAGTTTTATTTGCTTTTTGAAATTAGATTTTTTTGTCGTGAAAAAAATTCACATCAAATCTGACATGGTAAAATAATACCTAGGTATAGTGACTCTATATTTAAAAGCAGGAGCTGTAATTCCGACACACATGACATAATTTTTCATTAGATAACTGTAGTTAGTCTCCAAATTATTACGAAGTTGATACCTACTTACATCAAAACTTTATACAGGTTAAGCGATGCCGGCGTTTCGCCTTCGTAGAGCATAAATAATAACTGCAAATTCGACTAAACTCAACAAAATCTTTCGTTTATATTTGAACAGCATTAGTCCTTGCAAAGAGAGGCCATAAAAGATCGATTTTAATAGAGCAACGATCAACTCAACCAAATATGGGTTACGTAATCCAATTAGTACCTATTCCATTGCTCGTAGGCTAAAATAATAGTGTGCACTGTATACCTAATTAATTTTGTACCTACCAAGACCACTACCAAATAAAAAGTGAATACTGATTCAGAACCAATATCGTATATGTAGGTAGATACCTTTTGAATGAAAACCCAAGTTCTATACACCTAGTAAAAAAATATGTTATACAAATCATTGTACTCGTAAAATACCGTTGTTACATTTTATATGTTTTCCTCATGATAGCATTTTATTGAGTTACATTTTTGTAGATAAGTACGTGAGTGTTTTCCACCTTAGAGTGCGTATATTGTGCCAGATTATTGGATATGTTCCCTATCCCCTATCCTACCTAGCTCGGTGGGATGAAAATAGAAAAAAAAACCGGATAAATTCAACAAAAGAGAATTTAATTAATAAGGAATTGAACTGAATTTATTACAAAGAAAGAAGTTAAAATTATTACAAAACAAAGATGCTACGCTACGGCTATAATATACCAATGGTTCCTATCATTCTGACTCCTTTTAAGTCGATTCCTGCCACTTAGTGAATAAATCTATCACAGTCATTATTTTTAAGTCTATCTTCCTTATATCGTAAGGATATTCCTAAAGACATTCTTGTCTCTACAATCTACGTATATAGTACAAGAATCATATCTGTAATAAATCTTTTTATGAGCTCGTTACGTGGCTAGCATGGCAAACATTCTCCTTCTATCCCATGTACATTAAATTATGATAACTAAAAACATTAACCACATGTCTATTTATTTCGCATCTAAAAGTATCTGAACCGAGTTTGAAACTCACCCCTTTATGGGTTGAATTTCGAAAAATGGGTGGTTTTGTTGTAAAAGGAAGCTACTTTCCAATTTTCAGATTTCTAACTTCAGTAGTTTGGTCTGTGCGGTGATGTTAGAAAAATGCTTGGGGTGCTTGGCGTGGAGCAGGGGGCGGCTGGCTACAATAGCGACTGGGCATTTGGGCAACATCAGTCATACATAATGTAGCTCACACATTATTAGAAGTCAGAATGCGGTCTATAAATTTTGCAAACGAGAATCTATTTGGAGCTTGCTCTCTATCCCTCCCTAATACTGCTAATACCCACAATTTACAAACCAGGAAAATCTCTCCTTACACATCGACTTCTAAAATGTTACAAGCAGACAAACAATGCCCAATAAACAACTAGGGCACACTTGGCATAGGCCCGTTTGCTTTAGATAATTTACCAGCTTTTCACAGAGCCGAGATCATCATAGGAATTTTCTTGCAATTGTCTTGCAATGCTAAGGTCTAAAACTCCCTCGCTAGAGCTTGCCACTAGCTCGTACGCATATATTAAATGTAAGATGTGAGATTGAAATCCTCCCCTACCTGCCTATATAAAAAGCGTAATGTAAATACGTAGATAAAGAAGCAAGCGTGGTACCAATCTATTTTGAAGAAATCAATAGCGCTCGACGACTGACCCTCGATCCGAGACCACGTAACTCGGCTGGCTTTTACTACTTCTGAAATGATCGTTGCCGCTACCGTGCCGTACCGCCCATCACCCCAGCTCCGTTTGATGGTAGACCATGTATCTGTACGTGATAGCTTTTATATAAAAATCTTCTTACGTGTTTCATACTTTACTCTACACCTAGCCTACCACAAAAAAAGTTAAATGAGTTTAAAATTAGGATTTTCTCGTCCACAATAATGCTAACGAACCACGGATATTACGATGCTATAAAATTATTCTCTAATAAAAAACGAATCCTGAATATTACCTACGATTTTTCCCGAGATTTGTATTTTAGAGTTATCAAAGTTGTTATTAGTTATTAAACATGTAGGCCTACTATTGTATAAACAACTAATGTATCGTTATCATCGAACCATGTTAATCGACTCGATTATTTGGCGTTTTTAAGAGCAGGCCACAGTTTTTCGTATTCAGGCAAACTTTTTATTCATACGCATACCTGACTCTACTCAGTGAATTATGATTGTGATATTAATAAGCCGGCCAAATCAACGGTCTCGAATCGCCACCTGGTTAGCTCTGAAGTTGAAGTGAAGTAGTTAAACGATGAACATAGTCGTTTGTTTTGTGACCTGAATAATTGATTAGATTCCAAATGAAACATACACAACACAACTTCTGCCGCTACTACGTGTCGAAGAATCTGGTAAGCGATTATAATAATACCGATATAAAGAAAGTATATTATATAAGAGATTTGTTTTGATTGCCGTTGTTTTATTGATCTGTTAGTCAATAAGTCTGTTGCGTGTACAAAGACGAATGGTTTAAGCGGTTGAAATGACAACACGGCATTTTGTTTTCCTTCTTTTTAGTGCCCGGAGTAACTCCTGACTTCCAGAATATTCGGTTCTGATTTGACCTTGAAAGTCGCTTCGTGATAAACAGCGTTGTGTGACGTGATAAAATTATTCCCACTAGGTACAACTAAGTATATAAATCACTAGATGTGCGTACTTTGTTAAGAAGTGAGCTCACGCGTTTAGAATGGGAAACATAATCACAATTTTTTATTAATTATTTATTTGAGGTGGAATAATAAGAGAAGACCACTTATCTCATTGTTTTGTTGTTCGTCGTAGCATACGAAAAAACAATGCAAATACTGATTTTTGTTATAAGAGCGTATATTTATTAATCATTTCAATACCTTTTCCTATTACCTACATGTTTGTTCGTCTATAAAATAATTCTTCTATTGAAGCGAGCTGTATTTTTAGTTAAATTACCGTTACAAAATATCAAATTCGATAATTTTACTCAATTTTAACATAACATACATTCATACAGCAAGAGGTTGCGGGTTCGATCCCCGCCGCGGGACAAATGTTTGTATGATCTGCAAATATTTGTCTCGGGTCTGGGTGTTTTCTATGTATATTATGTATGTATTTACGAAAAAAAAAATGTATATAAGTAGTATATCAGTCATGTGGTTGCCATAACACAAGCTCTGCTTAGCTTGGGACTACATGATGCTGTGTGAAATGTCCAGCAATATTTATTTATTTATTTATTTATATTTGCGTTCAAGCTGACCTACATTATCTACAAAGTAAAATCCGGCCACGTATCCATCAAAGCGGAGTTTAATGGAGAGAACTTGCTTGCATGTGGAGAGAAGAGAAAATTATTCTTTAACAACTAGGTACTTACCTAATCACCTACCACTTGCTCATACGAAAGAAGAAGAAGAACCTAATTAGATTTTGAGTTAATGTATGTTAGGTCGGTATCAAAATTGTTGGGAACCAAAGCGAAGAATTGCGCAGTGCGTATAAACAGTTGGCAGATTCGTAGCCTGACTTGTTTTGTTTTGGAAAAGATTGTATGCTCATTTTCATAAAAATCGTTCTAAGTATATCAAAAAAATCCGTACCCATAATATAAATGTGAAAGTGTGTTTGTTTGTTTGTTTATTTGTCGTGGAATCACGTCAAAACGGAGCAATGGATTGACGTGATTTTTTGTGTGAAGATAGTTGGAGGGCTGGAGAGTAACATAGGCTACTTTTTTTACCGGGTACCACGCGAGCGAAGCCGCGGGCAGCAGCTAGTATTCTATAAATATTAGCACGATCGAAAAATAAAATACTCTGCTCTTGCCGCTCTTCGGATAAAACATACCAGCTCTTTTCCTCTCCTCTCCTTTCGTCGCCGGTCAACGCACATAATAGCGGAGCCGAACGCGCCGAATGAATCGACCTAAACGAATTTTAGAATTATTTATTACTAGCTGCTGCCCGCGGCTTCGCTCGCGTGGTACCCGGATAAAAAGTAGCCTATGCTCCTCTCCAGCCCTCCAACTATCTCCACATAAAAAATCACGTCAATCCGTCGCTCTGTTTTGACGTGAAACAAGGACAAATAAACACACTTTCACATTTATAATATGGGTACGGATGAAATCGTATGAAACCTCGCAAATCGGACAGGTGTGCGAGGTTTCATACGATTTCATATAAAGAATTCTAAAAATTGTTTCGGTCGATTCGTTCGGCGCGTTCGGCTCCGATAGGTATGCGTTCACCTTTAGTAGCTTTACGGATTTCCGACATTTCAAAATGAAGGCATAGAGAAAATCAGTCATTTTGGGAAAAGTTCTTTTTGGAATAAATACATTATGCAGATCAGTACATTTTGACATTCAGTCCAAACCAACCGTAAAGCTGGAAACAAACTATCGGACGCATCCATAAGTCGCGGCTGTTAGCCACGACTGATAAGTGTGCACACCGTCCGAACACCCAGCGGGCCAGATTGCCTTCGGACGTCTGAAGGTCCTAGGACGCGTCCGCGACTTTCGTCAGATAAAGTGCACAGTTCTATGTTCGTTCTATATCCAGATACCTATTCAGTCGCGGCTGTCAGCCGCGTCCGATAATTTGTTCCCAGCTTAAAGCTAGAAACAAACTATCGGACGCGGCTTACGGACGCGGCAGACAGCCGCGACTGAATAGGTATCTGGATATGGAACGAACATAGAACTGTGCACATTATCTGATGAAAGTCGCGGACGCGTCCTTGGACCTTCAGACGTCCGAAGGCAATCTGGCCCGCTGGGTGTTCGGACGGTGTGCACACTTATCAGTCGCGGCTGTCAGCCGCGTCCGTCAGCCGCGTCCGATAATTTGTTCCCAGCTTTAGGGATTTATCCTTAGATGCCAGATTTTACTTATTTGCTTCGATACGTGTTCAAGTAAGAATGCAATAATACCGCCTTAATTATTTCGGTTGCAAGTACCTACTTTTCCCGTTTGTTTTCTAATTAAACGTTTAAATGGATGTTATTTTGTTGTACGAGTAAGTGTATCTACCTAAAGTAAAAGCGATACCGTAGTGACAGTTTTCATGATCTTTGAACATAAATGAAGTCAGCAACAAAAGTAAATCAACAGTTTTTGGAAACTATAAAGCTTTTTCACGGGGAAGTAATAAAACACATCAAAGCAAAGGTATAAGTACAGTAAATATTCTGTTTTTCTGTGTCTGTGTTAGCCAGAAATAAGTATCACGGTGGTTACTAGGGCTTGCATTCGAATATTAAATTCGCTCGAATACTTATTCGAAATGTGGTTACACCTTGGTTACACGGATATTTTGTTCGCAGTACCACTGGCGGGCAACGTGAAAGGCAGGCAGGGCAAGCGGCGGCCGGCGGTGGGCGGCGCCGCCGAGCCCGGCGCGCCGCTCGGCAAGAAGGGACGGACTGCGGACCTCGGCGCTCTAAAACTGCCCTCTCACGGGTACCCGACCGAGCATCCCTTCAATAAGGACGGCTACCGGTATATACTGGCCGAGCCCGACCCACATGCACCGTTTCGACAGGTCAGTAAGATGTTCCACTGGTTCCACGGAAGAATTAGGAAGAAACTGCCTTCACGGCTACCCGGGGTACCTTACCCCGCCGAGCAATTGAATGGATACCAATATAATCTTGGCAGAGCAGGATCCACACTCTCCGTACAATATTTTCTTTGCAGCCAATGACATTTAACAATAATAGACATGTTTCTAGCGCACGCAAAATGAAGACTCGAAAACGTCCAAATTGGGACGTCTTGTCTTTAGTCCGCGTCAAGCAGGGCGACGATCTAGACGTGTTTGTCACATAAAGCGAACTAAAAAAAACAAGAGTGCTTGTAGACGTCCGTTTTTTTCGCCGGACCACGGACCGTGTTTTTACCGGATTCGCGGTGGTGTATAGCGCGTAATCAATGTGTGTACACGCGCAGGATATCGGTCCGGCGAACAATTTATGCCGTTTATAAAGATATCCGTTTATTGACGGTCCGTTGTCCGGCGAAAAAAACGAACGTCTACAAGCGCTCTTAAAATGCTATTGTGTTATAATATTTATGTACTATTCACTTGCGGAACTTGTCAACATAGTGTGCATTAGGGAGTGTACACATTGCGTTTTTTGCAGCGCGTTTGTATCGATACAAACGCGAGTCGAACGCGATGCGAACGCCCAGCCCCCCTCCCGGTTCGCTTTTGTATGGAAAAAAACGCGTTGCGAACGCGCGTTTGTATCGAAACGCGCAGCTCAAAAACGCGCTGCAGAAAACCCAATGTGTACACTTCCTTATATCGGTATGTTATACCAGTGGGAACAGATTTTAAATGTCGATAACGATGAACGTAACATATCTAGGGTATAATATCATTGTTTGCAGCTAGATCTTCAGCTATGTTAACCATTTCAGGAGTTCGACGAGAGCAACGAGTGGAGCGGCAAGCCCATCCCCGGCTGGTTGTACCGCGCGCTCTGTCCGGCCGGCGTGCTGCTAGCGCTGCACGACCGCGCGCCGCAGCTGCGCGTCGCGGAGGATAGACTCGCGGTGACCGGCGAGCGAGGGTACTGCATGCTGCGCGCCTCACACGGTACACACTCACTAGATCCCCGGCTGGTTGTACCGCGCGCTCTGTCCGGCCGGCGTGCTGCTAGCGCTGCACGACCGCGCGCCGCAGCTGCGCGTCGCGGAGGATAGACTCGCGGTGACCGGCGAGCGAGGGTACTGCATGCTGCGCGCCTCACACGGTAATACTCACTAGATCCCCGGCTGGTTGTACCGCGCGCTCTGTCCGGCCGGCGTGCTGCTAGCGCTGCACGACCGCGCGCCGCAGCTGCGCGTCGCGGAGGATAGACTCGCGGTGACCGGCGAGCGAGGGTACTGCATGCTGCGCGCCTCACACGGTACACACTCACTAGATCCCCGGCTGGTTGTACCGCGCGCTCTGTCCGGCCGGCGTGCTGCTAGCGCTGCACGACCGCGCGCCGCAGCTGCGCGTCGCGGAGGATAGACTCGCGGTGACCGGCGAGCGAGGGTACTGCATGCTGCGCGCCTCACACGGTACATACTCACTAGATCCCCGGCTGGTTGTACCGCGCGCTCTGTCCGGCCGGCGTGCTGCTAGCGCTGCACGACCGCGCGCCGCAGCTGCGCGTCGCGGAGGATAGACTCGCGGTGACCGGCGAGCGAGGGTACTGCATGCTGCGCGCCTCACACGGTACACACTCACTAGATCCCCGGCTGGTTGTACCGCGCGCTCTGTCCGGCCGGCGTGCTGCTAGCGCTGCACGACCGCGCGCCGCAGCTGCGCGTCGCGGAGGATAGACTCGCGGTGACCGGCGAGCGAGGGTACTGCATGCTGCGCGCCTCACACGGTACACACTCACTAGATCCCCGGCTGGTTGTACCGCGCGCTCTGTCCGGCCGGCGTGCTGCTAGCGCTGCACGACCGCGCGCCGCAGCTGCGCGTCGCGGAGGATAGACTCGCGGTGACCGGCGAGCGAGGGTACTGCATGCTGCGCGCCTCACACGGTAATACTCACTAGATCCCCGGCTGGTTGTACCGCGCGCTCTGTCCGGCCGGCGTGCTGCTAGCGCTGCACGACCGCGCGCCGCAGCTGCGCGTCGCGGAGGATAGACTCGCGGTGACCGGCGAGCGAGGGTACTGCATGCTGCGCGCCTCACACGGTACACACTCACTAGATCCCCGGCTGGTTGTACCGCGCGCTCTGTCCGGCCGGCGTGCTGCTAGCGCTGCACGACCGCGCGCCGCAGCTGCGCGTCGCGGAGGATAGACTCGCGGTGACCGGCGAGCGAGGGTACTGCATGCTGCGCGCCTCACACGGTAATACTCACTAGATCCCCGGCTGGTTGTACCGCGCGCTCTGTCCGGCCGGCGTGCTGCTAGCGCTGCACGACCGCGCGCCGCAGCTGCGCGTCGCGGAGGATAGACTCGCGGTGACCGGCGAGCGAGGGTACTGCATGCTGCGCGCCTCACACGGTACACACTCACTAGATCCCCGGCTGGTTGTACCGCGCGCTCTGTCCGGCCGGCGTGCTGCTAGCGCTGCACGACCGCGCGCCGCAGCTGCGCGTCGCGGAGGATAGACTCGCGGTGACCGGCGAGCGAGGGTACTGCATGCTGCGCGCCTCACACGGTACATACTCACTAGATCCCCGGCTGGTTGTACCGCGCGCTCTGTCCGGCCGGCGTGCTGCTAGCGCTGCACGACCGCGCGCCGCAGCTGCGCGTCGCGGAGGATAGACTCGCGGTGACCGGCGAGCGAGGGTACTGCATGCTGCGCGCCTCACACGGTACACACTCACTAGATCCCCGGCTGGTTGTACCGCGCGCTCTGTCCGGCCGGCGTGCTGCTAGCGCTGCACGACCGCGCGCCGCAGCTGCGCGTCGCGGAGGATAGACTCGCGGTGACCGGCGAGCGAGGGTACTGCATGCTGCGCGCCTCACACGGTAATACTCACTAGATCCCCGGCTGGTTGTACCGCGCGCTCTGTCCGGCCGGCGTGCTGCTAGCGCTGCACGACCGCGCGCCGCAGCTGCGCGTCGCGGAGGATAGACTCGCGGTGACCGGCGAGCGAGGGTACTGCATGCTGCGCGCCTCACACGGTACACACTCACTAGATCCCCGGCTGGTTGTACCGCGCGCTCTGTCCGGCCGGCGTGCTGCTAGCGCTGCACGACCGCGCGCCGCAGCTGCGCGTCGCGGAGGATAGACTCGCGGTGACCGGCGAGCGAGGGTACTGCATGCTGCGCGCCTCACACGGTAATACTCACTAGATCCCCGGCTGGTTGTACCGCGCGCTCTGTCCGGCCGGCGTGCTGCTAGCGCTGCACGACCGCGCGCCGCAGCTGCGCGTCGCGGAGGATAGACTCGCGGTGACCGGCGAGCGAGGGTACTGCATGCTGCGCGCCTCACACGGTACACACTCACTAGATCCCCGGCTGGTTGTACCGCGCGCTCTGTCCGGCCGGCGTGCTGCTAGCGCTGCACGACCGCGCGCCGCAGCTGCGCGTCGCGGAGGATAGACTCGCGGTGACCGGCGAGCGAGGGTACTGCATGCTGCGCGCCTCACACGGTACATACTCACTAGATCCCCGGCTGGTTGTACCGCGCGCTCTGTCCGGCCGGCGTGCTGCTAGCGCTGCACGACCGCGCGCCGCAGCTGCGCGTCGCGGAGGATAGACTCGCGGTGACCGGCGAGCGAGGGTACTGCATGCTGCGCGCCTCACACGGTACACACTCACTAGATCCCCGGCTGGTTGTACCGCGCGCTCTGTCCGGCCGGCGTGCTGCTAGCGCTGCACGACCGCGCGCCGCAGCTGCGCGTCGCGGAGGATAGACTCGCGGTGACCGGCGAGCGAGGGTACTGCATGCTGCGCGCCTCACACGGTAATACTCACTAGATCCCCGGCTGGTTGTACCGCGCGCTCTGTCCGGCCGGCGTGCTGCTAGCGCTGCACGACCGCGCGCCGCAGCTGCGCGTCGCGGAGGATAGACTCGCGGTGACCGGCGAGCGAGGGTACTGCATGCTGCGCGCCTCACACGGTACACACTCACTAGATCCCCGGCTGGTTGTACCGCGCGCTCTGTCCGGCCGGCGTGCTGCTAGCGCTGCACGACCGCGCGCCGCAGCTGCGCGTCGCGGAGGATAGACTCGCGGTGACCGGCGAGCGAGGGTACTGCATGCTGCGCGCCTCACACGGTACATACTCACTAGATCCCCGGCTGGTTGTACCGCGCGCTCTGTCCGGCCGGCGTGCTGCTAGCGCTGCACGACCGCGCGCCGCAGCTGCGCGTCGCGGAGGATAGACTCGCGGTGACCGGCGAGCGAGGGTACTGCATGCTGCGCGCCTCACACGGTACACACTCACTAGATCCCCGGCTGGTTGTACCGCGCGCTCTGTCCGGCCGGCGTGCTGCTAGCGCTGCACGACCGCGCGCCGCAGCTGCGCGTCGCGGAGGATAGACTCGCGGTGACCGGCGAGCGAGGGTACTGCATGCTGCGCGCCTCACACGGTAATACTCACTAGATCCCCGGCTGGTTGTACCGCGCGCTCTGTCCGGCCGGCGTGCTGCTAGCGCTGCACGACCGCGCGCCGCAGCTGCGCGTCGCGGAGGATAGACTCGCGGTGACCGGCGAGCGAGGGTACTGCATGCTGCGCGCCTCACACGGTACACACTCACTAGATCCCCGGCTGGTTGTACCGCGCGCTCTGTCCGGCCGGCGTGCTGCTAGCGCTGCACGACCGCGCGCCGCAGCTGCGCGTCGCGGAGGATAGACTCGCGGTGACCGGCGAGCGAGGGTACTGCATGCTGCGCGCCTCACACGGTACACACTCACTAGATCCCCGGCTGGTTGTACCGCGCGCTCTGTCCGGCCGGCGTGCTGCTAGCGCTGCACGACCGCGCGCCGCAGCTGCGCGTCGCGGAGGATAGACTCGCGGTGACCGGCGAGCGAGGGTACTGCATGCTGCGCGCCTCACACGGTAATACTCACTAGATCCCCGGCTGGTTGTACCGCGCGCTCTGTCCGGCCGGCGTGCTGCTAGCGCTGCACGACCGCGCGCCGCAGCTGCGCGTCGCGGAGGATAGACTCGCGGTGACCGGCGAGCGAGGGTACTGCATGCTGCGCGCCTCACACGGTACACACTCACTAGATCAGTGGTTCTTAACCAAAGAAATTGTATACATAGTAGAATGCTGACTGACATTTAATGTACAAAGGATTTTGAACCTTATCACGACCACACAACGATCTATTATCATTTAATCTTGGTTATAAGGATTGTTGGCCTTGTTGAGAGGCTTTCTTGGGTGCTTTGTCTCTTTCACACAGTAGCAAAAAGAAAGAGACACACCGCCCAAGTTTTATTTCTCAAGCGGACCTTGTTTTCTGTCTCAGTCAGCGTTCCAGGTACGTAGTATAGAAATTCCTTGTTCTTAACCTATGGTAACTTAATGTGGAACTCCTTGCCGGGGTCTGTATTTCCAGAAAAGTATAATTTGGGTGTCTTCAAATTGAGAGTCAATAGGTTCCTTCTAGGTGAGCGTGCTCCATCTTAGACCGCACTGTTGCTTTACATCAGGCAGAGTGTGGTCAAACGCGAACCTATTTTCGTTTAAAAAAAAAAAAAATGGTCCGCGGACCACTGGTGGTCCCTGGAACCACTTGAAGTGGTCCGCGAAGCTATCCGAAAAAATTAAACAAGCGACAAAGGATCAAAGTTGAAAGAGAAAACTTACTGTTGGTGGTCCGCGGCAAGTCAGAAAGTTTATCAAATGGTCCCTCATCACTAAAAGGTTAAGAACCACTGCACTAGATAAATCTTCATATTCATACCCTTTCTTTCCCCCTTATGAAAAATGTTTAAAGTTGAACACTGGTTAAACAACATCCTGTCTATTCGTCACCATTCACAAAAAGACAGGACGTTGTTTAACCAGTGTTTAACTTTAAACATCTTTCATAAGTCCCTTTGAGTTTTCTCTCGTAGTAATGTACTTTGATTCATCTGAATGATAGCCAGATTAGACCAACATGGCTTAACTGGTTCCTACCCTTTGCGGGGTAGACAGGTTCACTACCCCGGCTTCAACTTCGTGTAGAATCGCCTTTGAAGACAGTGTTGCCGGACGGAGGTGACTATGTATTAAATGCCTATCTACCTAGTTCTTTCATCATCGTCCAATGGGCGCTTTCACACAGCGACGATAAAGACACCGACACTCGTCAGCTCGGACGACAACGATATCGTCCGAAGATATCGGTATGTGACACGTCTTCGGTCGTCTAGCGGCGCCTGCCCATGCCACTCCCCCCGCGATCATGCTTCACCCCGCACTATGTCGTCAGCACGACAATCTGTCGGCGACGTTAACGTTGACTACAACGACATAGTGTGAAAGAATTTAGTAGAATGGATCTTTGGGGAAAATGGTAGAATCTTTCCCCAAAGGCAGAGTAGGTGATTCCTCTGCAACGGGCCAGCCCATCTGGCCCACTTGCCCGTGGTCTTTCGACCAACAGTTGTTGTTGGCTGGTTGGATATATGTCAATCGCTCCTGAAAACTTCGCTTGCGCGATCTAGACATATGGTGCTGAGTCGCCATCTTTACTGAAGCTCGCAGTGCGTAGCATGTCAATATCGTTCATCTAGCGACAGGTAGACGTCGCTACATATCAAACTACCAGTCCGACGATATCGTGTTGTTACAATTATCGTCTATTGTAAAAACGCCCATTTCTAGTAACAAAATATGATTTGTTCTCCAGGCGTGTCCCGCGGTCGTTGGTACTGGAAGGCCGTGGTTTCATCATCATCCATTTCTAGTAACAAAATATGATTTAACTTTTGAAACTATCATGGTACGAACATAAATATTATTATCAGCTCAAAAATAATGGTAATTATCCCGTTGATAATAATATTTAAAATATGATTTTTCTCTAGACATGTCCCGCGGTCGTTGGTATTGGGTGGGAGGCGGTGGTTTCATCATCATCCATTTCTAGTAACAAAATATGATTTAACTTTTGAAACTATCATGGTACGAACATAAATATTATTATCAGCTCAAAAATAATGGTAATTATCCCGTTGATAATAATATTTAAAATATGATTTGTTCTCCAGGCGTGTCCCGCGGTCGTTGGTACTGGGAGGCGGTGGTAGAGGAGATGCCCGAGGGCGCGGCGACGCGGCTCGGCTGGGGCCGACGCTACGCCAACCTGCAGGCGCCGCTCGGATACGACAAGTTCGGATACTCCTGGCGCAGTCGGAAGGGCACCAGGTAATATACACTCTTATATCTCCACTCAGCTACTTTTATATCTTCACTTGGCTACTGTTGGCTACTCTTGGCGCAACCGGAAGGATTCCAGGTAAAATACACTTGGGCACTCTTATATCTCCACTTAGCTACTCTTATATCTCCACATAGCTACTCTTATATCTCCACTTGGCTAATCTAGGGGCAGCCGGAAGGGTACAAGGTAATACTCCACTTAGCTACTCTTAAATCTCTTAATCGCCACTTGGCTACTCTTGGCGCAGCTGGAAGAATACCAGGTACCACTAGACTACTTTTATATATTATCTCCACTTAGTTACTCTTATACCTCCACTTGGCTGCTGTTGGCTATTCCTGTCGTAGTCGGAGGGGTACCAGGCAATACTCCACTTAGCTACTTTTATATCTCCACTTGGTTACTGTTGGCTACTACTTGCAGCCGGAAGGTCACCACACCTTTTGACCCATATTTAAATCACATTAACTCTTAGGTTCCACGAGTCCCGCGGCAAGCATTACAGCAGTGGTTACGGCGAAGGTGACACTCTCGGTTTTCTCATACTACTACCAGAGAGCGCCACCACCAAGTACACTCCCAACACTTACAAAGACCGAGTGAGTACTTACCTATCAACAAGAGACAATTTATAAAAAACCATTCACATTTCTTCCTTATAATTCTTGTAAAGTTCAAGTCAGTTTTTCATTGGAAAACAAACATAATATCAGCATCCGTAACAGAAGTTACAGTTACGCACAATGGAACTTCACGAATGCCTAAATCCATTGTGCGAAGTGTACTTCACTGACACTATTTATCATTACATTTTCTTACAGCCTCTAGTCAAGTTCAAGAGTCACCTGTACTACGAAGATAAGGACAACATACAAGAATCTCTAAACAATCTCAGGCCTCTAACGGGCAGCAAGATTTACTTCTTCAAGAACGGCGAGTGCCAAGGCGAAGCTTTCACGGATGTGTACCAAGGATGCTACTACCCGACCGTCTCGCTGCATAAGAATGTCACTGTTAGTGTGAACTTTGGACCGAACTTCAAGTATCCGCCTTCAACTGACTACAAGTATAGGCCGGTGAGTTTTATTTACTATAGTAATCTGCAGCTTGTTTGGTTGCCCTCGACAGTTATTCTAAGGGAGGGGACACACTGCGTTTTTATTTTGCAGCGCGTTTGTGTCGATACAAACGCGATGCGAACGCGCTGCCTGCCCCCCCCTCCCCGTTCGCTTTTGTATGGAAAAAAATGCTCTGCGAATGCGCAGCTCAAAAACGCGCTGCAGAAAACGCATTGTGGCCACTGCTAGCAAGCAGTATGATTAGGAAATGGTCTATAATATCGTACCAAATTATTTGCTAGGAAATGATTTTAAAGATAAATATCCTCTTTTTTACACGGCTTCGTCCGCGTGGACTATTGTTTTTTTATCCCACGGGAACCATACATTTTTCCGGGATAAAAATTAGCCTATGTGTTATTCCAGAATCTAAACTATCTACATTCCAAATTTCATCAAAATCGGGTTAGTAGTTATGGGGATACGTGGTAACAAACATTCATACACAAACACAGACTTTCGCCTCTATAATTAGTAGGATATTCAAACTTTAAAGAATACAAATTCATACCAGAGACCCCATGTGGTGTTGTTAGGTGTGTTATGTATTTAATGTTGATCTTTAGTTAAATTATTTTTCTTCTACAGATGTCAGAAAAAGCAGAAGAAGCGATTGCAGAACACACAATGGCCGACCTTCTCTATCTGACAGAGAATGAGGGGAAACTACGACTGGACAACTTCAATCTCTGATACAACTAACCGCGCTTATATTGATGAGTGCGGTTGTGAATGAACTGAGTGATTATAAATCCTATTACAATCTACATAAAAGATATTGGTATCAAAAATGTATAATGTGCTTTTGGCATTCTAATTGATTCTGAAATGCATACAGCCTACAGGATTTGTCAAATAGAGTGCGTATCTAGCGCGTCAAGGTGTTATAGAGTCGCGTACTAACGCGTTGGTAAAGCCGTGCTGAGGCACGGCGTAGAATCTAATAAATTGTTAAAATGCGACGCACTTTTTCCGGTACATTGCAATCCGCTTGAACACAGGTTAGCAGTGCCTCGATCGCAAGTATGCACAAGTTTACTATTCTATCCGTGACTATAGTAAAGTATCTCAATTGTATGGAATTCAGTGCAGCGCCTCTAACGGTAACTTGACTAAATCAATACTTTGAGTCACGGATAGAATAGTAAACTCGTGCATACTGGCGATCGAGGCACTGTTTTACAAAACGCCGCCGTTTCGTAAAATGATCTAATCCAGCATATTTTAATCATCAATATCAGTTGACTGCGATATCAGGTATTCTCTCTATTTGACGAAGCTATAAAGTTTATGTCAAAGCATGTTGTACTATGTGTAAGTATTTACAATTTATATTCATAAATTCCACATTTAAGACTTCTAAACTTTCTATAGTATTATATTCAAGTAAAAGTTATTCAATATGTAAATATCATAATCAGTATTGTAGTAAAGTATCAGATAGTGTTTGTCAATTTATGAGCAAGATTATGTGAATGGCTGAACTGTTATTTTTAAGAAATAAAAGTTTTATAAAGTACCTCCTTGTTTTTCTTGATTTATATGCACCTTTGATGAGGAGCACAAATCATCTGGACCATAGGGGTGACCAGTCTGCCAGTCTACAGAAGTCTGTCAGATTAAAAAGATTGCTATAGCAGTCATAATAGGAATTGCAATGTATGCTGTTCTTGTCACTCCCAGTCTATGAAGAGACTGCATATAGTTCCAATTCATATTGTGATTCTGCTATAGCCTATAGCGACCTTTTTAAGCCCTGCTGGTGGCATTAATTTTCTGTATGGCAATAAAGGAGACTGTTTTTTTTTATATGGGGAGTGGTCTATGAACCAATAGCGATACTGTAGTGGTATTTCTGTGGGGATACCTCAACTACATCCTTGTGCAAGGGGGCATCAAAATCCAACCCGGCAGTTTTGAGAAAAATAATACTTTAGAATTCACATTTCTTGCAAAAATGTTTTTATTTTAGAAACGTTTTGAACGGTTATTGTAGTTAGTGTCTGTAAAGTTCGGACTACAATGTAATAATATGGTGACAGCGACATGATCTGATGATGGAGTCAGGAGCTGTTCAACAGAACTCCTCAATAAATAAGCCGATTGAGTTGAAACTCGGCATATCTGTCAAGTTTTAACTGCAATGTAATAATATGGTGACAACGAGCTGATCTGATGATGGAGTCAGGAGCTGTTCAACAGAACTCCTCAATAAATAAGCCGATTGAGTTGAAACTCGGCATATCTGTCAAGTTTTAACTGCAATGTAATAATATGGTGACAACGAGCTGATCTGATGATGGAGTCAGGGGCTGTTCAACAGAACTCCTCAATAAATAAGCCGATTGAGTTGAAACTCGGCATGTCTGTCAAGTTTCAACTACAATGTAATAATATGGTGACAACGAACTGATCTGATGATGGAGTCAGGAGCTGTCCAACATAACTCCTCAATAAATAAGCCGATTGAGTTGAAACTCGGCATGTCTGTCAAGTTTCAACTACAATGTAATAATATGGTAACAACGAGCTGATCTGATGATGGAGTCAGGAGCTGTTCAACAGAACTCCTCAATAAATAAGCCGATTGAGTTGAAACTCGGCATGTCTGTCAAGTTGTGACTACAATTTACATTATGTCACCTGTCCGTTTATTATTTTTAACACTACACCGCGCGGCGCAGTTTGTTTATTTCCATAAGTGAAAGTATAGGCTTTTATAAAAGTCAATGTTAGACGGCTGTTTTTCTGTAGTTATCTATTAGGTGGTACGGACGAGAAACGACCAACAACTGTGCCCATATGTATGGATGTATGTATGTGGACTCCCTTTTCCGCATTTAGACTCAAAGGTGGTCCTTTATGCGTGGGGATGACCTGGCTCATTAAAACTGAAGCCCGCCTAGCTCCTCCCAGAAGCACAGAAGTTTCCTGACGGCTTCACAGACTAATTATAGTGTTGAGTTCTGTTCTGTTCCACCAGACAATAGCAACGTTTGTCAGTGTTGGTCTTATTACGGCTATATAAAGCCACTAGCTGACGCCCGCGGCTTCGCCCGCGTGGACTAGTTTATCCCACGGGAACCATGAATTTTTTCGGGATAAAAAGTAGCCTATGTCCTATTCCCAGTCATTATCTATGTATATTTCAAGTTTCAGCCAAATCGGTTCTGTAGTTATGGAGATACGTGGCAACAAACATTCACACACACACACACACACACACACACGGACTTTCGCCTTTATAATATTAGTAGGATTATGGTTATTTTTGGTGTTAAACCCCATAGGAGACTGTTTTTTTTTTGTATGGGAAGTGGTTTATGAACCAATAGCGATACTGTAGTGGTATATTTGTGAGGATACCTCAACTACATCTTTGTGCAAAGGGGCATAAAAATCTAGCCCGGTAGTTTTGAGAAAAATAATACTTTAGAATTCACATTTCTTGCTATATTTTTTATTTTAGAAACGTTTTGAACGGTTATTTCTGACTGTATAAGTACTTTATCAATGTGTTTCTCTACTACTCACTTGCCACCTCAACATTTTTTTTATTATTATATGTATGATCATGTATCATTATGTATTATGCCATTATTACATTATAGTTGGAACTTGACAGATTTGCCAAGTTTCAACTCAATCGACTTATTTATTGAGGAGTTCTGTTGAACAGCTCCTGACTTCATTATCAGATCAGCGCGTTGTCACCATATTATTACATTGCAGTTAAAACTTGACAGATATGCCGAGTTTCGGCTCAATCGACTTATTTATTGAGGAGTTCTGTTGGACAGCTCCTGACTCCATGATCAGATCAGTTCGTTGTCACCATATTATAACATTGTAGTTGAAACTTGACAGACATGCCGAGTTTCAACTCAATCGGCTTATTTATTGAGGAGTTCTGTTGAACAGCCCCTGACTCCATCATCAGATCTGCTCGTTGTCACCATATTATTACATTGCAGTTAAAACTTGACAGATATGCTGAGTTTCGGGTCAATCGACTTATTTATTGAGGAGTTCTGTTGAACAGCCCCTGACTCCATCATCAGATCAGCTCGTTGTCACCATATTATTACATTGCAGTTAAAACTTGACAGATATGCCGAGTTTCAACTCAATCGGCTTATTTATTGAGGAGTTCTGTTGAACAGCTTCTGACTCCATCATCAGATCAGGTCGCTGTCACCATATTATTACATTGTAGCCCGAACTTTACAGACACTAACCACAATAACCGTTCAAAACGTTTCTAAAATAAAAACATTTTTGCAAGAAATGTGAATTCTAAAGTATTATTTTTCTCAAAACTGCCGGGTTGGATTTTGATGCCCCCTTGCACAAGGATGTAGTTGAGGTATCCCCACAGAAATACCATAGCAGTATGGCTATTGGTTCATAGACCACTTAAAAACAGTCTCCTTTGAAAGAGCAATTGCCATGTGAGAATGGAAATTAAAGTGTTGCAATCCTTTTTTTTTATTTTTATTTATGGATGTTGCAATCCTGAGACAGTAAACTAAAAAAGTAACAGATTGTTTTGAAATCATCATAAAAAATCTATACACAATATAAAACCAAACTTTACATGGCATTGCAACGCATGCCGGGTACAGCTAGTATCACATAAATATAAAAAACATCTTTTTTAATCTACCTAAAATTTATTAAATTACACAGCTATTTTCCAAACCCTCCTTTACAGTTAGGGCTGCTTTCCACCACCTTGTCGCTCTGCTCCCATTGTGCAGGAGTCTTGGTTACTATAGAGAGGGCATGCACTCCCGTTTGGAGTTCCTCTTTCAGTATATCATTTACAAGGCGATGCCTCTGAAAATAAGTAAATATATGTGCATTATAACAACTGAATCAATAATAAACTCTAGGTAAGTATTGAAATCCTTTATAAAATTAATGTCCGTGTTCTCTGTACTGCCTCTGCAGTGATCTCCGGGTTTTTGCAGGGCAGCCTACTTGCAACATAGCGTTGCAGGCACTAAACAAAACAGGAATATCTGGCGCAAAAAGGCATATTATGAAATTTAAAAATTGGCTAATTTGTTAGAAATTAGGTGTGAAGATGTGAATGTCATCTGCACTGGTGTTGTGATCACCAGCTGAAATTCAAGTAGGTAGGTAGGTACCTTTATCAACGGTAAGCCGTCAAACTTGTCCGACACAACCACAACTTTGAAGTGAGTCTCTGCTCCCTTTGGGACATTGTGCATGTATGATTCATTGATAACATCAAGATGTTTTGCCGCCAGTTCTATGTTTAATTTGCTTCGTATCGTGCTTTCTACTACGCCGGCTGTTGATGACATTGCTCTTTGGTGGGGGAAGAGGCCTAAAAAGTAAGAAAAGAACGTTGCTAAAGTAGGTAAAATTATTTGGTCATTCTCATTCCTAAAGTAATTCTATTGTATTAACTTACAGGTTCGCTGCAAAATCCTCAGAGACATGGATTGTTGGACTGTAAACAGAACGGACGACTTACAAGATGTAAACTTTTAGAATCTAGATCAAAAGCAAATTATTTACAGCAATGTATCGCAATTTGAAAATTCGCAATCACAACAAAAAACAGCTGACGAAATTATTGACTTTGAATGAAGTTCTTTCTGTCATTGTCACTTTAGACTAGTGTTGTGCTAGATTTCTCATTTTCGTCTGTATTTAGTCCAAAGTTAACCAGGGCATCATCATCATCATCATCATCCGCAGCCTGATCTCTCCCACTGCTGGGTATAGGCCTCCCTTTGTTTTTGCCATTCTTTCCGGCCCTGCGCCTGCCTGATCCACTGCCGCACAGTGGACGGAATTTCGAGCCTGCCTTTCATAGGATTTTTGAAAAATAAAATCCTTTTTTTTTTATGTTTAAAGTATACAGTTTGGTTGTAAATGTCATAAAATGTAATAATCTAGTAGTCCCGTGGTTTTATTTTGTATAAACACCGTAAAATATGAGTTTGTACATTTAAAATGTATGGAAATGGAATTGGTTTTCCCCATAACTTATTCTGGTCTTGCATTGTAAAGCTGGAACTTTCAGATATTGTTGCCGAGCTTCTAAGGAAGCCATACAACCTTTGACCTTGATCCAGAGTTGTCCGTCAAAAGAGATATGAATTAATTAAAAAAGTACGTTTGGCCTATATTGTTATACGAGGTAAAGTATCGCAAATAATGAGATTAAAATTTTATTTTTGTCTAGTTTTGTTACCTGATAGATAATTAATGACTCTAAATAACTTTTGACCTTTACCAAGAACGTCCTTATTCATAAACTTTGAATTTATTGAAAATAAGTATTTTGAAAATATAGTAATGTTAATAATAGTTTTAACAAAGCTGGAACTGTTAGGTATTGTTACTGAGCACATAAGGAAGCCATATAAACTTTGAACTTGATCCAGAGTGGTCCTGTTTAGGAGATATGAATTTATTTATAATGCACGTTTGGCCTATATTTGTCCTAGGTACGAGGTAAAGTACCGCAAATAATGAGATTGAAATTTTATTTTTGTCTAGTTTTGTTACCTGATGGATAATGAATGACTCTAAATAACTTTTGCCCTTTACCAAAAACGTCCCTATTCAGAAAGCATGAATTTATAGAAAATAAGTATTTTGAAAATAATTAGTCATGTTAATAATAAGCTGGAACTGTCAGGTATTGTTACCGCGCCCATAAGAAAGCCATTATGACCTTTGAACTTGATTCATATTGGTCAAGAGATATGAATTACTTAATTAAAAATGCATGTTTGGCAGATATTTGTCCTAGGTACGAGGTAAAGTACCGCAAATAATGAGATTGAAATTTTATTTTTGTCTAGATTTGTTACGTGATGGATAAGGAATGACTCTAAACAACATTTGACCTTTACCAAAAACGTCCTTATTCAAATCGTATGAACATATTGAAAATAAATATTTTAAAATATAGTCATATTAATAATAGTTTCAACAAAACCTGAACATTGCATTGAGTCACTTGTCAATTACCTACCTACCCATTTTTATGGTTTGACTAGGTTGAATGCAGGTATGTAACGTGCCTACAAAAACAATAAAATTCGCAGAATAAATGGTAACTGCTCTCGGGTACCCATTTTCTGACAAACAAAGAACCTCATCAGCAAAAACAAAATATAATATAATATTTTGTTTTTGCTAACAAGGTTCTTTGTTTGTCATAAAATGGGTATTTACCTAACTACCTGAGATCAAAATATCGTTTGTTCTGCGAATTTTATTGTTAATGTCACCAGAGTTTGCCACTTGCTCATATGAAATTACTTATTGTTAATGGATATAGGTTACTAATTCTCATGATAAGTCCTCCTGGAATAAGGTTACAGTTCTATTCTAAATGTAAAGCTGGAACTTTCAGGTATTATTACCGAGCCCACAAGGAAGCCACATGGCCTTTGATCTTGACCCAGAGTGTTCCTGTTTAAGAGATATGAATTAATTAAAAATGCGCGTTTGGTGAGATTAAACCTCAATCAATACTGGCAAATATTATTAATTCTGTGATACTATTAACTATGTGCGTATGAACTAATGGAAAACTCTAGTGACGGAGTTTTAGCCCTAAGGCCTCCGTTATGGCTTAACGACTTAAAAGCCAGGACCGACTATTTTACGTGCCCTCCGAAGCACGGAAGCGCTCAAAAAAATGTTAATGCCACTTGCAGTCACCCTTACTAATTGTGACCGCTAAGAACGCCGCTTAACTTAGGTATACGATTTATCAAGAACTACGCAAGGTACGCCACGAGAGCTTCTTTTACCTCAATACTGTGTGATTGAGTTAATAAGAAGTAGGAATGAATAAATGAATGAACGAATACTTTATTGTACGCATAGGCAGAAGACAAATATTGACTTATTTAAACAAATAGTGACATTTATTTACAGAAACTAAATTACCTACTAGGTACATATTTACATTACTTTATAAAATACAAGTTTATAAGTTGGAAACGATGTATAAGTAGCTCAACTGATACAAGCCACTGCCATATGCCAGTCGAAAGCATATTAATCTAATTTATTAGTACAATAGGCAAATAATAGTCAAAATATAGATACAAAAATTGAGCAACACATCGATTAGAATTTAATGATACAGGAAAAGCATAATTAAATTAAATAATGTCACTGTCAGACAAGTTTCCTACATCTACAAACTCTACATTTTCTTTATCTGCACTTGAAGTTAATAACAATAACAATTTGGCTTCATCGGAAAGAGGTTTACTACGAAGTTGATTCATCTTAGGTCTGAAACTAGAGAGATATGGGTCCGAGGATACCAGCAAATTATGAATAATGTCCTCATTTGTTGCAATCCTGCTGGTTTTCCTCGAGTGAAAGGTTCTGAAATTTTTAAAATCTTTGTTGCGAGCTTCTGAGGCCTCTTCAGAAAGTTTGCCTATTGGAATAAAGTTATTGTGCTCAATTATATCGGCACCATGCACAAGTAATTTATGCACGCTTGAAGGCATATAATACCTTGCATAGAGCTCGACATACCTATGAGCTGTTGTAGTACAATATTGCCGGAACTTTTCCACGTCGACAAACTCTCCACAAGAGACTACCTGAAGAATCACTCCGAATCTTCTGATGATTTCTTCATCAACACCCGTGATCTGCGCAGTTGCTTCGGGATCAGCAAAAAATCTTCTGGCAGTGTTCCCATCATTTGTAGTTCCAGCACCTTGTTTAACAACATCCACAAGCAGTCCCATTTCAGTCCGAAATCGTTCTTGAATAATTTTCTTTTTGCTGGCCAACTGTTGTTTCAGGTCTTCTCCTTTAGCTTGCCATTTCTTGAAGTCGAGGCGGTAAGCAATGTGTAAGATGCATTCCATGCATCTAATTCGTGCATGGAGGGAAGACAGGCCGAATTTAAATATATCCACAGAATGGCTTCTCTGCGATACCATGTCGATATTATTCATTTCCTTTGGTTTTGCTTTGCAGATGTCGCATGTCGCTGTGGAGGTATCTGATAGCTGTGAGGTAATTTTACCGTCTATCATTGTCATATGTAATTTATGTCTCACATTTGCATCTTCGACTACAGTTGGCTGAAGAGCAGCAATTTCCGACTCCATTGACGCCATTTCTTCTTTTATATTTAAATCATTTTCCTTAGCAAATTTGAAATAGATCGGCCGGCAGTAAAAAGTTGAAGAGGCTTTGGGATTATCCCAAATCACTTCATCAGTATCATCTCTCACCAGTTTTAACGGTACAAATGAACACATGAAGATGCTGGAATCATCACCTTCTATTTTTTGCTGGTAGTTACTGTGCCCAGATGCACCATCAAATCCCCATTTGCTGATAAGAGTCAAATTATCGCCAATGACATCGGTTTCTAATGTTTTAAATAGTCTCTTGGTTGTGATATCTAAAATTGATTGTAATTTAAGTTTTACTTCAGTGTCGGTTATCACCATGCCTTCTTTTTCTACGTAGCACTCCTTCTTCTCATTCTGTAAAGCATCATATGTTGGGAAAATATCACACCCCATATCTTTTGTCGTCTTTCTCAATGTTACATATTGCCATTTTGATAGTTTAAGCGATGTTGACATACCCAGTGCCTTATCAGCAGCACAAGTTCGCTTTGTCGATTTCAGGCAGGCTCGAAGCATTGGTGCATCTTCAGGATGATGAATTAAATGCTTCAGTAATTCAGCAAAGTCCGTTTGGTTTTCATTTTCACCAGCTTTCTTCACCAGAGCATAAGCTAGCGTATCAAAATCATTTTCGGCAAGAAGATTTTCAGTTCTTCTTTTTTGAAGCGGACTTAGGTCTTCAAACTCCTTCCGAGGTGAGAATTTCGTGGTTGACGTTGACACAGATACGCTATGGGGCACAGCGAACTCAACTGATGTTACTGTTGAAACACTTGTCGAGGCATCTTCGTATCCCATCACATTGTCCGATGATTCTTCAGTATCAGTACTAAACTGATCAATGTTTAGTTGATGAAACTCTGGCCATTTAATTTCTAAGTCTAGCCAGTCAGCGAACTTTTTTAAAAACAATCCTCGTGTGCTGTTAGTCGATTTCCATTTTCGTTTTAGATTACTCGTATATGTGGCACAAAACATTTTAAGCTTGGTCTTCTCTTCTTCCGACAGAGGCAGCCTCGCAGAAGTTAATACTTTTTGAAACAACAAGTCCGCGTTGAAAGAATTCTGTCTCATATAAACAAATACGTCGAGGTTTGACACAAGTCCTTCCATACTGAGCAACTCAAAATTTACGCAAGGAGAACGTTACGATACAAATCAATAATGATAAGTGAAGTGAAATATCGGTGCACTCAGTATTTATACTCTCATTTAGAATAGAACTCTACCCTAATTCCAGGAGGAAGGATTACCATGATAATTAGGAGCTTAACTACATTAACAATAAAATTCGCAGAACAAATGATCTCAGGTAGTTAGATAAATGCCCATTTTATGACAAACAAAGAACCTTATTAGCAAAATCAAAATATTTGGTCACACCTTTGGAAGAACAATAATAATTGATAATGAGGACTGGTTGTGAGTAACCTGTCAAATTAGAATAATGCAGGTAGGTAACGTGCCTACAAAAACAATAAAATTCGCAGAATAAATGGTAACTGTTCTCAGGTAGGTACTTAGGTACCCATTTTTTGACAAACAAAGAACCTAATTAGCAAAAACTAAATATTTGGCCACATCTGTGGAAGAACAATGGACATTGAGGGCAGGCAGTGCCTAGCCTGTAAAACTATAAAAATAGGTAAGTAGGTAATTGACAACTGCATAGTGATTCAATGCAATGTTCAGGTTTTGTTGAAACTATTATTAATATGACTATATTTTAAAATATTTATTTTCAATATGTTCATACGATTTGAATAAGGACGTTTTTGGTAAAGGTCAAATGTTGTTTAGAGTCATTCCTTATCCATCACGTAACAAATCTAGACAAAAATAAAATTTCAATCTCATTATTTGCGGTACTTTACCTCGTACCTAGGACAAATATCTGCCAAACATGCATTTTTAATTAAGTAATTCATATCTCTTGACCAATATGAATCAAGTTCAAAGGTCATAATGGCTTCCTTATGGGCGCGGTAACAATACCTGACAGTTCCAGCTTATTATTAACATGACTAATTATTTTCAAAATACTTATTTTCTATAAATTCATGCTTTCTGAATAGGGACGTTTTTGGTAAAGGTCAAAAGTTATTTAGAGTCATTCATTATCCATCAGGTAACAAAACTAGACAAAAATAAAATTTCAATCTCATTATTTGCGGTACTTTACCTCGTACCTAGGACAAATATCGGCCAAACGTGCATTTTAAATAAATTCATATCTCCTAAACAGGACCACTCTGGATCAAGTTCAAAGTTTATATGGCTTCCTTATGTGCTCAGTAACAATACCTAACAGTTCCAGCTTTGTTAAAACTATTATTAACATGACTATATTTTCAAAATACTTATTTTCAATAAATTCAAAGGTTATGAATAAGGACGTTCTTGGTAAAGGTCAAAAGTTATTTAGAGTCATTAATTATCTATCAGGTAACAAAACTAGACAAAAATAAAATTTTAATCTCATTATTTGCGATACTTTACCTCGTATAACAATATAGGCCAAACGTACTTTTTTAATTAATTCATATCTCTTTTGACGGACAACTCTGGATCAAGGTCAAAGGTTGTATGGCTTCCTTAGAAGCTCGGCAACAATATCTGAAAGTTCCAGCTTTACAATGCAAGACCAGAATAAGTTATGGGGAAAACCAATTCCATTTCCATACATTTTAAATGTACAAACTCATATTTTACGGTGTTTATACAAAATAAAACCACGGGACTACTAGATTATTACATTTTATGACATTTACAACCAAACTGCATTCTTTAAAAGTCAAAAAAAAGGATTTGATTTTTCAAAAATCCTACGAAAGGCAGGCTCGAAATTTCGTCCACTGTGTGCCGGCCCGCGACGCTAACAATGTCTAACCAGGGCACAGATGACTAATTAGTAATCTGTGACCAGGGTCAACTTTTTTGATTGAGAGCATAGAATAGTTAATAATACTACGAGAGGTCCTCTCAAGCTCACCCACCATGTTAGTGCTTCTCACAGAACACCAAGGAACTTAAGTTCCTCCTACCTTGATAAAAATATTTAAAATAAAACGAAACAATAGGACAAAACGTTTTATTAAAATGTTGAAGAGGTACATTTATATATAACGAGGGACCCTGACTCTTGGAATTTTTAGAAAGAGTGACGTCAGCACAGCTGACGTCACTATTCCCATCACTAGGTTCACTCATTGCAAACAATGAAAAACACTTGTTTAAAACTCAACACTTTATTATTTAAGCCTAGTTTAAGCTATTCCTAGCACAAGGTAATATAGGTAGGTAGGTACTCACCAGAGTTATTTTAAATCACTGCACAGAACTTTACTTTAGCACGGCTCGAACAATAATGAGATGCCACACCCGCCCAACCAAAGAAAATGGTCGTCGGTTGTGACGTCGTCATCGACATTACAAATTACTAAAATTCTTTATCTTAATATTTTGTTAACAATCATTTAAAAATAACGTAAATTCATTTTAACATTTTTAGAATTATCCTGACTATTTATTTGTAATTATTTCACTAAAAACTTTCATCAGGCCATTAACTTCCTTCAAAAGTTTTTACGACAAACACGTTTAAATTAAGGCTTAAAAATAATAAGGAAAATTACTTTTCGTAGATTAAAAATCAAAACAATAATTTAGAAAGCGTTAGCAATTGCAAAATCATCAGTTAAAACATTCGCAGAGCAACATCCGTCGAATGCTTTAACTGAGCAGGAAGTTCAATTATGAGTCTGAATAAAATTGAAGGAAATTACTTACTGTTGTTTAAAAATCATAACATGAATTTAGAAAGAGTTAACATTTGCAAAATCATCAGTTAAAACATTCGCAGAGCAACATCCGTCGAATGCTTTAACTGTGCAGGAAGTTCAATTATGAGCAGTGATCGGAATGAGGCGGGCTAAAATACCTAAAGTTCGAAAAATAACAGAGACAAATGGAGACGCCTTAGGACTAAATATTTTTCGACCCAATTATTTCCGTTTCCGGGACATTAATAAAGAACATCTAACATTAAGGTGAATCAATTTTTTTACCTGAGTTAATAACAAAAACTAAAATGTAAATTATAAGGAAAAAAAACTTTTTTCCGTCGGTCAAATAGAAAAATTATTTGAAATAGTTCACAATATTATTAACATTAATTTTAAATGTACTTACTCACTGTGAAAATTGTGCCAACTTTTAATAAAATTCTTACTTACTACAAGAATAAAATTCTCGTAGTAAGGAAGTCTCCCCTTTTTTGCCTCTGTTCTTTGAACTTTAGGTATTTAAGCCCGCCTAATTCCGATCATTGATTATGAGTCTGAATAAAATTGAAGGAAATTACTTATCGTTGTTTAAAATCATAACATGAATTTAGAAACATTTGGAACATGTTAAAGTTAATCCTAAAATTAATCGAGATTAATTATTTGCTTTTGGTCAACAAAACAAATAATTAATCATCTGTAATTTCAAACTTATGCCAACAATTACTTAAACCAAGATTATTCTAAAATAATCAATTACACATTAATTTTACGACACATTAGGATGCCTTAACACATGAGATTAATTTTATAATCAAATGAAAGTCTTCAACGATTAATTTTAGCGGATTTGCGCCGACACGGCCATTCTGCGAGACGGTGCGTGCCCTGCACCAGTCGCGATTCTGAAAGTAGAAACATTTTCTGAGCTAGGTATCCGTTCACAGGTACCCTAGCTGATAACTTGGTTATAGTCTTGAACATATAGCGAGTATGTAATGTAGTAGCAGGTATTTGCTTCTGCAGTAAACTTTTAGTATCAACAATTGATTTTCAAGGATTAAACCAAGTAGTCAGCTATGATAGCTTATTCATGAGTAACATAACACACAAATAGCAAAACACATAGTTCAATTTAAAGTTTGAACAAAAACAAATTTTATCTGTACATGGGAAGTGAGCGAGTTGAGTTTTGTGCCAATGCTCCACGCATTCCGCACTATTATTATTGTAGGTACTCGTAGGTATATGTCAATGCAAATGCTCCACGCATTCATGCATGATTTGTTTACTCGTAGGTATGTGTCAATGCAAATGCTCCACGCATTAATGCATGATTTATTTCTCGTAGACAAGGATGATGCTGTGGTCATGAGCGGTCTTGTACGCCGTGGTCCACAGGGGCTCTAAGGAATTTAGGAAGGGACGATGCTGGGGTCTGGGCCTTATTATTATGACCGTGGTCCCCAGGGGCTCTGAAAGAATGTTAGTTTCTCGTAGACAAGGATGATGCTGTGGTCATGAGCGGTCCTGTACGCCGTGGTCCACAGGGGTTCTAAAGGATTTAGGAAAGGACGATGCTGGGGTCTGGGCCTTATTATTATGACCGTGGTCCCCAGGGGCTCTGAAAGAATGTTAGTTTCTCGTAGACAAGGATGATGCTGTGGTCATGAGCGGTCCTGTACGCCGTGGTCCACAGGGGTTCTAAAGGATTTAGGAAAGGACGATGCTGGGGTCTGGGCCTTATTATTATGACCGTGGTCCCCAGGGGCTCTGAAAGAATGTTAGTATAACTTTTGTTGTTGTTTATAATTGCTCAAGGGTAATTGATGCTGTGGTCATGAGCGGTCTCGTACGCCGTGGTCCACAGGGGCTCTAAAGGAATCGGGAAGGACGATGCTGGGGTCTGGGCCTTATTTTTATGACCGTGGTCCCCAGTGGCTCTGAAAATGAATAAGAAATAGGAAAGGAGTCTAGGTATGCAGGGTTTGTACAGTTATAATAATCATGTAGCAAGCTTTAGCAAAGCTGCTTACAGATGTTTATATTAGTCATTATAATAATCGTGTAGCAAGCTTTAGCAAAGCTGCTTACAGATGTTTATATTAATCATTATAATAATCGTGTAGCAAGCTTTAGCATAGCTGCTTACAGATGTTTTCAGTATTCATTTTTAGTAAGCTTTAGCAAAGCCGCTTTTAGATGTTTTGAATATTAATTTAGCAAGCTTTATCAAAGCTGTAATTATAGATGTTTATAACAATCATTTAGAAAGTTTTAACAATGCTGCATCCAGATGTACATCTGTAAGCAGATTATCTACTAAGATTTAGACAAAGATTAATAAAACAGAATAGACTAACCAGTTTGCCAAGGCGTCTAACATCTGGACATGTTAGTACTAGGACGACAGCGGCTCGTTTGATGTATCACCGTCGGCAGCTGGATGGGACGCAGCCTGCTGAACGGAGCCTGATAACGTGTCCTCAGCAGGTGATGTTGTCTCTTCGCTCGCCGACACGGTTTCTTGATCTCCTGGTTGTGGTGCTCTACGTAGCTGGTCGTGAGCCACCTTGCGTGGACGTCCTCTGCCGTTCACACGTTTCACCGTGTACCGATCATTATCCAATATCCTGTGAATCTCATACGGTTCGCTGTATTTGAGGTCTAGAGATGTTTGGTTCCTGGGATTGTTTTTGATGAGTACATAGTCACCCCTCTGAAAAGGACGCATCTTCGCCTTGTTCTTATCAAACCTTTGTTTGTCATATTCAGCAGCTGCAGACATTTTCCGTTGAACATGCTGTTCGAGTAAATCAAAATCAACAGACTCGTCGTCAATATTCACAAGTTGAAGGAGCTCGGGCGGTACGCAGTGTTGGCGTCGTGTGAGTAGGGAGAGCGGAGCAACACCAGTTACTCTGTGTGGAGTGCAATTAAATGCGAGCTGCAAGGCTTCCAACGCAGTTTGCCAATTTTCAGTGTCATAGTTTTTAATCATAACTAGTGCGTTTTTCAATGTGCTCATAACTCTTTCGACTTGACCGTTTGCTCGGCTTACTCCTGGCGCTATAGAATGTATGTTAACACCAAAACGATCACAATAGGCTTTGAACTCACCGATAAATTCACGTCCACCATCCACCACGATCTGAACTGGACATCCAAATAGATGAACAAGTCGTTTGAGTGCTGCGAGACTGCTGCTTTGGCTCTTGTCATTGGAGTAGCTAAGTAGTATGTACTTGGTAAACGCGTCGATAGCTACGATGACATACTCATCTCGTCCTTCTGCGTTCCTCGTACCGAGCTTGCCTGTGATATCCATATGAACGACTTGGAATGCAGCTGTAGGTTTTTGAATCGGGTGAAGCTGTGCCTGTATCGCACCCGACGGTCCTTTAGAGGTCTTGCAGATAATGCAGTTGTCGACAAACCTTCTGACGATTGTACTCATCTTCTCAAACCAATACGATTCTCTCAGCTTCTGAAGAGTCTTCTCCCATCCCGGATGCTGTAGCGACGTATGAAAAGAGTTTATCAAACTCCACTGGAATGACTTTGGAACAACGGGTAGTTTATGCATTCCAAGCACAGGATCAGTGAACGTTCTCTTCAATAAGCCTTCCTCGAGGACGTACTCTGCTGCTGGGTTGTCAGTGGACATGCTTTCTATCACCGGGCGGAGACTATCGTCGCGTCGCTGTTCGATTTGCAGCCATTCAGTGTCTCTGGTAATGATATTCACCGACATCTCAGAACACGGGTTTCTGCTAAAGAAATCTGCGTGTTGGAGTCTCTCACCCTTTCTGTATTCGACCTCAAAATCATAATTCTGTAGGAACGCCCACCATCTATGGATCCGCGGTAGCAAATCCTTTTTATGCTTAGACGCCTTCAGGGCATTACAGTCAGTTATTACCTTAAATTTTCGACCGTAGAGGTAGTGTCTGAAGAGCTTGATGGCTCTCACCACCGCCAGAGTTTCGAGCTCGTAGGAATGGTAGCGGCTCTCGGCGTCGGTGGAGCGCTGGCTCATGTACGCGACTGGATGCTGGCGGCTCCCGACGGTCTGGACTAGCACCGCTCCGTAGCCGAGGCTGCTTGCGTCTGTGTAGAGCTCGATCGGCGAATCTTCCTGAAATAACATAAGGGTAGGCGCAGTAGACAAGTGTTGTACAATGCGATTTCGAGCCTCATCGTGTCTGTCGTTCCATTCCCATTTAGCGTCTTTTTTTGTAAGTTCGTACAGAGGTACCATTATACGCGAAAAATCGGGAATGAAGCGTCTGAAGTACCCGGCGAGGCCGTTAAATTGCCTAACTTGTTTGGCGGTTTTAGGGAGTGGTGCCTTCGTTAAAGCCTCCACTTTCCCTGGGCTGGGACTGACTTGTCCGTCTGATACGATATTGCCCAAGTACTCAATGGAGCGTTTAAAGAAGGCAGTTTTTTCAATGTTAATCGAAAAGCCCGCCTCTTGTAAAGCGATTAAGATTCGCTCGATATGAGAGAGTCCCTGAGCAAACTCTGTACATTTTGAAAGGACATCATCAACATAAACCTGACATACCTGGTCGGGAGAGTTCAATAGAGAAGCGAGGGCCCTATTTATGCACCGCTGATACACCGAAACTGCGTTACTAAGGCCAAATGGCATGGTGACGTATTCATACAAAGCATCGGGTGTGACGAAAGCTGTCTTCTCGATTGAACCCTCCGCGATGGGTATTTGATGAAACCCCGCTGCCATATCAAATGTTGAAAAATACAACCCCCCTGCTAGCTGGTCTATTTGGTCGGACATAATTGGCAGCGGATAGTGATCCCTCAAGGTGTTTCGGTTCAGTTCGCGGAAGTCTACACACATACGATCTTGGCCGTTCTTCTTTTTGACCAATATAATTGGACTTGAAAATGGCGATCGACTTTCGCGAATGATGTTATGTTCAAGCAAATCTTGTACAATTTCACGTACCTTTTCACGTTCAACGGGACTTAATCGGTACGGTCTACGCTCAACACACTTGCCAGGTTCTTTTAAACGTATTTCAAGTTCACCTGTATTAACACGTGTGCGCGGGTAGCCGCGGATGAATAAATGTTCATATTTGTTCAATAAGATTTTTAATTCATCTATTTGATCAGTGCAGGTTAAATCGCAATTTATCTGATCAAACTTTTCGCTCTGAGATCGTATGTGGTATACCACCGGTTGCCGAACCAATGTAGCACCCTGAGAACTCACCAATACGCTTAAGTTAGTTTTACCTAACAGATTTATGCCTATCAGCATGTCTGAACCTATTTCGTAGTCTGGCACTACGTGGAACTGGAGTTCCACACTGAGATCATCGATCATGCAAACCGTAGTTAGTGTTGATAGTGAAACTACTGTGAATTGACCTATCCCTTTCAAATAACTGACAGCATGTTTTCGCTGTCCAGGTAACCGCGCAGCCAATGATTCGCGCATTAATGAACATTCTGCCCCACTATCAAACAGTGCCTTTAACTTTAATTTACCAATCGTCACCGCCATAGAATTTAGTTTAGGCAAACCCACGCAATTAACGTTTGTTACTACCGCGCGCTCACGCTTGTAGCATGTTTCATACGTATGACCAACCTTAGAGCAGAAAGTACAAGTAGGTTTGCCTGGATTCTGTGAAGCAGGTTTAGGGTCTTGGTTACGCGTATACGAATCACCAGGTTTGACGCGGTATCTACAATCGCGAGTATCATGGCCGGGCTTTTTGCACACTTGACAAAAGAGAGAGGTCTTATCAGTGATTCGTGGTCGCTTTGGTGGACCTTGCTGTGAGTTGGGTGTACCAGGATGAGGTCACTTGATTCGCCTGATAGATGATGCCACTGAAATTAATTCTGGTACTGAAGTGGCACGGGCATTCAATAATTCAATCCTCAAGCGCTCATCTCCGATACATCCAATCACAGCCTCCACTGCGTCATCATCGGAGAGTTTATCTCTGGTGACGCGCCGCCATAGTACCCAAGCCTGTGACAAGAACTGCGCAATGTCTTGAGTATTGTCATACACGTGTTCTCGAAAACGAATAACATCGCGAGAATATCTATTCTCGGGTTCAAAGGTTGTTATTAGAACATCACGCAATTCCTGCCACGTGGCAGTTGAAACAAGCCAATTGTCAACCCATAACCTCGCACGACCTTTTAGTAAACTACCAACTTTCATTCTAATGTCGTAATCTTTGAGGTTATAAGTTTCCATGGCAGTGGTCACATGCTGACACCACTCACGTACACCAATATTCGCGTCCGGATCGTATGACGGTAAAAATACATCACTGATTTTCATTTTAGAATCAGGTTGTTTTGCCATACGATCAGACATCTCTTTCATTGTTTGCAACATCTGCGTGAAAAATTCCGAGGGTACCCCATTAACAGAAGCGTTATTTTCATCATTGCCTGAATTTGATGGTCGAGAAGTGGGTCGAGATCCCACTTCTGATAACGAGGGACCCTGACTCTTGGAATTTTTAGAAAGAGTGACGTCAGCACAGCTGACGTCACTATTCCCATCACTAGGTTCACTCATTGCAAACAATGAAAAACACTTGTTTAAAACTCAACACTTTATTATTTAAGCCTAGTTTAAGCTATTCCTAGCACAAGGTAATATAGGTAGGTAGGTACTCACCAGAGTTATTTTAAATCACTGCACAGAACTTTACTTTAGCACGGCTCGAACAATAATGAGATGCCACACCCGCCCAACCAAAGAAAATGGTCGTCGGTTGTGACGTCGTCATCGACATTACAAATTACTAAAATTCTTTATCTTAATATTTTGTTAACAATCATTTAAAAATAACGTAAATTCATTTTAACATTTTTAGAATTATCCTGACTATTTATTTGTAATTATTTCACTAAAAACTTTCATCAGGCCATTAACTTCCTTCAAAAGTTTTTACGACAAACACGTTTAAATTAAGGCTTAAAAATAATAAGGAAAATTACTTTTCGTAGATTAAAAATCAAAACAATAATTTAGAAAGCGTTAGCAATTGCAAAATCATCAGTTAAAACATTCGCAGAGCAACATCCGTCGAATGCTTTAACTGAGCAGGAAGTTCAATTATGAGTCTGAATAAAATTGAAGGAAATTACTTACTGTTGTTTAAAAATCATAACATGAATTTAGAAAGAGTTAACATTTGCAAAATCATCAGTTAAAACATTCGCAGAGCAACATCCGTCGAATGCTTTAACTGTGCAGGAAGTTCAATTATGAGTCTGAATAAAATTGAAGGAAATTACTTATCGTTGTTTAAAATCATAACATGAATTTAGAAACATTTGGAACATGTTAAAGTTAATCCTAAAATTAATCGAGATTAATTATTTGCTTTTGGTCAACAAAACAAATAATTAATCATCTGTAATTTCAAACTTATGCCAACAATTACTTAAACCAAGATTATTCTAAAATAATCAATTACACATTAATTTTACGACACATTAGGATGCCTTAACACATGAGATTAATTTTATAATCAAATGAAAGTCTTCAACGATTAATTTTAGCGGATTTGCGCCGACATATACATATTTATTTAATGTAAGGGAGGCTGGTACAAAATTAAAAATTTAAAAAACTTAACAATAAAAACAAACCTGTGACTAGCGTAGCACCAAGCAAACTAGGTAATTCATTCTACCTTCTCTTACGTCTTTTTCACGGATTTCAAAATTAGTTTCACCACAAAAATTAGTGGAAGTACCTATACCTACCTACTACGTTTATATGCACCTAACTTTTCTACTTAAAATATATTTCACATGGTAGGTACATGCATTAGGTATGTTTCACATCCTATAAACCTGAAAAGAAAAGAGAAAATTAATCAACGCTCCCTGAGTAATATTTAGATTTTTTAATAAATATAAAATGCTGAATGAAGGCAGAACAGTTGCTGAGGACTGGCACTGGAGTCTGACTTCTTGTCGTCCGATAATGGGTTAACAACATTGTAATCATAGTAAGAGCAAATCGGCAGTGAGCAAAGTCAGGCTGCGGATAATGATGAAAAACTATAATTAATAGATAGCCCTTCATAGTATTTTTTATAGTACCTATTAAACTTGGCATTCTCATAGACCACAGGATAGTGTTGCTACACTTAATGACTACTTGTTCTGATCCGTCAAAATTATTAGAAGTGCTGACTAAATCTCCGAACTTCAAAGGGTGGTCATCTGGAATAAATTAAATAATTAGCATTAAGTATAAAACTCAACACAGGTATAAATATAATATTTTGTGTCCCCTCTAGTAAACATCTGCAGATAGCAAATTATAAATTGTTTATGAATTCCATCGTGAAAAAGCAAAACCTGTTTTTTTTTTAATTAATAGGTTCAGCGCAAAAGCAATCAAAGAATCTTAAATGTTATTACATTTCTCATATTGGTGTGTCAGAGAATTATACTAGAATAGACTTAGCTGATTTAAATTTTATTACTAGTAAAAATATCACAATTACCTACCCAAATTCCATTTCAGTCCAGTTGTCGTAACACTTTCACAAGTTTCACCTATAGGTACCAGAGAGCACCAAGCTCTTTTATGCTTCCTTGTATCCACAGGCACTGTTATCTCATGGTATCCTGGAGGCAGCAGCCAGGATACAGCATCATCAGATATCAAGTACAGATTTGTTCTCGGACTGATTAGTTGCTTCTCTTTGACAAGGAATAGTGTCTGTATGTTTCCTAGAATCTGGTCCAGCCGACCAGAACTTTGCCCAAGGGCTAAAACATGATGTACCTGGAATTTGGAATTGATTATCTTAAATATCAACAATGGTCAAGACACTACTGAGCTTATGTATTTATTATTTATGTTTATTTGAGTTAATAGCTCACTCTGACAGAGTTTTTAGGCTGCCAGAAGGCATAAATAATATGATAATATCATACACTTACTTCTATTTCATGTTCCTGGCAGTGAGAGTTTAGTTCAATCAAGGCCTTTGTAAAATCTGTATAATTTTGATCTGGAGTATGCACAGCCTGTAATTAAATTGATTAGTGATGTTGCTTGCTTATTAGATTATTTATGTAAGGTTAAGGTTGAGATTCAGGAAATAATGTCAAGAATGTACCAGCTTGTGGTCAATGCAAAACTAGTAAGAACTTTAAGCTAGGGGATTGTTGAGTGTTAGTACATAGTTTCACCTTACAACCTTTCTTTTTGTATTTCTCTAGCATCTCCTCAGTTATAGAGTCAAAGTCGCCAGTGATTAGATCAGGTTTTCTCAAGTTTTGCTGCTCTTCTTCTGGCATTGTGCTGATATATCTGTCCCATTGTTTTGTTCCTCCGTCAACTGTGATCCTCACAGAGGCTATAAATTAAATTTTCAATATAAAATTCTACTCTTGGCTTTTTATTAATAAAATAAGTGAATATTCAAGTAAAAGAAGAATAAGAAAACTTCTTACCATTGTTCCAAAAACTCTTAATAAACTGTTGATTTTGGGTGACAGGCCGGTTCAATACCAAGACAGCATACTTAAGTTGAGACGGAGTGTTTGTGAATGGACTAACATTCCATTTCCAACATGCCACTCCATTGCATGCTGAACTAAAGTGGTTGGGCTGCATATGGAAGAAACCTTTTAATTTACTTGCCTAGAATAAATTAAAATGGGTTGGTTCTACATATCACATCGGCTATGTATGTAATATTATGTTAGGCACCCACTAAGTAGGTAGGTACCTACTATTATAGCTATAGGCAGGACTTGCATCAGGTCAGTGAAGGCCAAGAAGAATAGTTAAAAAGTAGGTACTAGGTATCTTATTTTGTGGAATTTAGTAGGTATTTATAAGAAGTAAGTGATATTCTGTGAGTAGGTGAGAGGTAGATTTTATTAACCAGTACCAGATGATTGATTATGGAGCTTTAAACAAGCAATTTATTCAAAAATAAAAAAACCCGGCTGAACTGAAAAGTTGGAAACAGCATTATCTTATCAATTACAAAACAAAATTAAATTACAATTTTATTATTATGTAGGTATCTAGGGTTCGATGCCGTGCGCATTTTCCTAAACGTTGTTGTCACAGTTGACACACAGATGGCTCTGCGAGTACCTAAATTAAATGCGTAACTTATTTCTTAAATATGAGATATCTCCTAAATGGCTGAACCAATTTCGATGCAGTTTGTTCTAAACGTTGCGTGTGACTAAATAGAAAATTTTATTATGCGTTTTGGCTAGCAATTCTATTTAGGGCGAAAAATAGATTTTCAAAAATTTTGAGACTCGATTTAGTCTTCGAAGATGTCATGTTAGATTTTTAAAAAAATTATATTTGATATCAGTCCACCAATCTCTTGATTTTGACATGAATTTTGATATGATAGCGTGATTTTCATTTTGAAAATTCACACATTGTTGCATTTTTTAGCCGCACTATTTGATTTATCGAAATCAAAAGTATCCTAGAGCACAATCGAGATGGAGACGATTCTAACGATACCTCATTCATCAAAATCCATCCAGCCGTTTAGGAGAAACGTGGTAATAAAGAATATTACTTACATACGAACGAACGAACCCACATACATAGAAACGCGCGATCTACATAACCCGGGTGACTTGACAGTCAGCCGGGTAAAAAGAAGTCAAGTGAACTTATTTTAACTTTGCCGTATTGTGGACTTTGAGCCACTATAATTAAATGTTTTTAAGACTAACCATGCTTGCTAGTCCGTTAGATGACATCGTCTGTAGGAAAAGAAAAGTATTCTTCTGTTGAGTGTGTATTTTTTAATGAATTATGTGATTAATCTATCGTCGCTGTACGTACAGCCTAAATTAATTTTTATTCTAACCAAAATAAAGCACTGCTCAGCCAAAGCAACCACAGAAAAGAGAATCGCTCGCTTACGCAAGTAGAAGCAGCATGTTGACTTATTACTAAGAGAACCAGTGTCGCCAAACTCACACACGTAAAATAAAACACACTTAGAAATAAAAGTTATGATTGGTCGAAAGAGAACCTTAAAAAGGACCTAAAACCATAAAACTAATTTTATTGATAATAAACCTTAGGCCTATCGGAACATGGTTCTAAACTTAATAAAATAAACAGTACTGCTACTTGTCAAGAGATGGCGCTTTGCGAAACATTTTCATTCAGTATTTTTTTCCTTTTAGTCTCTAACACGTCGGAATAGGATTGATAATGCAATGGCTGTTACTTGAATGACAACAAAACAAGCTACTTGACGAGAGATGGCGCTATCAGTTAGTCTTTTATTATCAATCTTATATGTACCAGATATAAGATTGATAATACAATGACTATACTTGCTACTCGATTAGTGATGTGCCAATGAGAATACAAGACGTATCGAAATCGATTATTATTACCAACCTACTGATGTGTAAAGATCGGTAGCACGCTCAGTTTAATCTTCCTAGGTAGCACGTCAGGTTATATTTCTGGTGGTCGAAATAAAAGCTTTTCTTATCTTTCTTTCTTTATTTACACAATCAAAGGTTTACAACTCGTAAATTGTATCACTGTTTAAAATAATGGTTCTTTTTTCTTCTTGTGTTTTCTTTTTATGGTGTAGGTACAGTTGCATCTATCCATATTTTTTTTATCTGGTGCCTTGGGAAAACTGAAACCAGAAGATTTTACGTTATTTCTTCAAAATATTTCTAATTTTCATCTTACCCAGCCACTGGGCGGGCACCATAAGTCTTAAATAAGAATAAGAAAAGAATAAGAATAGTAAATAACTCATACGAATCACACTAATATTATAAATGCGAAAGTTTGGATGTTTGTATGTTTGTTCCTCTATAACTCGACAATCACTGAACCGATTTGCTGAAATTTGAAACATAGATAGATAACACTGGTCAACACCATTTTTTTTTCCATGATTTTTTTTACTGTTATTGATTATGTAGAGGACCCTGATTAACCCTTAATTAACTTCCTGAGTCCCTGGGACTCACATCAAAATTTCAAACTTCCATAATTGTAACATTTGTGCGGCTAGATTTCCCCCCGTCTCAGTACCTTCCTGCAGTGTCGCGGGCTACGCGGAGGCGAGAGGACGTGTGCCGGCACTGCGTATTTGGTGAGTTATTGCGTCGAGTGAGTCCCAAGGACTCATACAAGTGAATTGTGCTATATATTTTTTTATTTGTTTCAATTTTCGAATGTTGCTTATTTGTCGTTATTATTGATATAAATTATATTTTTTATATGCTTATAACATATATCTTTTTAGGTTTGCAGAATGAATCCACAACAAGATAAATTCGTTAGTATGAATGAAGATGGGGCGGATTCCGTTTTGGAATCTTGGCTGCAAGATGTTTTGAATGACGAGAGTGACGATGAACAAGGTACTGGTCAGTCGATGAACGCAAATGAAGACTTATTCAACTCGGATAATGAAGATGGTGAGTACATTTTCAGTGAACACGATACTGATTCGGAGCATTCTGATTCCGAGGAGCCACCTAGAGCCGAGGAAGCTGGGATCGATGATGATGAGTCGTCATTGAGTGAGAGCAACTTACCGCTATCGGAGTTATCTCGCAGATTACGCAATAATGCACCAGCCCAGGAAAATTCATCTGACCTAAGTGATGACGATCCATCAACACCTGCACAAAGAGGAAGTCAGAACTACTACTACGGAAAAGATCGATTCAAGTGGTCGCGATTACCTCCGGCCCGAAATGTGCGTACTGCTACACATAATATGGTTCAAGTTCCTAGAGTCAGGCCTGCAACTGAAGGACCTCTTTCTCCAATTGATGCATTCCAGCTAATTTTTGACCAAAGGATGCTCAATACCGTGTTGATTTGGACAAATAAAAAGCTTGAGGAGTTTCAGAGGAAACACCCAAAAGAATCCGCTTTCAGACAGACTAATTCTATCGAATTGAAAGGTTTTCTGGCCCTGCTTATTTATTCCGCTATTTTCAAATCTAACAGAGAAAGTATCACGTCATTATTTGCAACTGACGGCACCGGGCGTGAGATATTCAGAGCATCTATGGCCAAAAACAGATTCTTGGCATTGCTACTGGCCCTCCGCTTTGATGATGCTTCTGAGCGTGAAACCCGTAGAGAAGTTGATCCTGCTTGTCTTATCAGTGACATATTACAAGCATTTGTAGAAAACAGTCAAAACAATTACTCAATGGGCACTAACGCGACGGTTGATGAAATGCTCGTAGAATTCAGAGGACGATCCAGATTCAAAATGTACATGCCCAATAAGCCAGGGAAATATGGTTTGAAGATGCAGTGTCTAGTAGATTCTGAAACAGCCTATGTTTACAACATCTACTTATATACCGGAAAAGGTTCCGACGGATTTGGTTTGACAGAAGAAGAGAAAAAGAAGTCAGTACCAACACAGGCCACGCTTCGCTTGTGTAAGCCAATTGTCAACACAAACATCAATGTCACCACAGACAACTGGTACTCTTCAATGGAACTTCTTCAAGAATTGAAGGCAAGAGGCTTGACAACAGTGGGTACTCTAAAGAAAAACAAAAGAGTAATTCCAAACGAATTTCTCCCACACAAAGACCGGCCAATGGAATCTTCTGTGTTTGGGTTTACCAAAGAGTGTACTCTGGTCAGCTATGTCCCAAAGAAAAATAGGTCTGTAGTGCTCTACTCCTCCATGCACCATGACAACAAAATTGATGCCAATACTGGAAAGCCTGAAATAATAATGTACTACAATTCAACCAAAGGAGGTGTTGATTTGGTTGACCAGAAGTGTTCCGTGTACTCGTGCAATAGACGAACGCAGCGTTGGCCTATGGTTGTGTTCTTCAGGGTCATTGATATGTCATGTTGCAATGCACAAGTCATCTATGAGAGCCAAAGTGACGTGCCAAAACTGACAAGAATGAATTTTCTGAAAAGCATTGCTGAAAATTTAAACGAAGCCAATCTGATGACACGTCTGCACAATACTCGCCTGCCACGCAAAGTTCGCTGCTCGGTTTCATCTATATTGAAAAAAGACATTCCTGAAGATGCGAACCACCCTGAAACTGAAGACAAGCTACCTAGGAATGAAAGAAAATACTGCTATATGTGCCACTACAAAAAAAGAACAAAGACTGCATATCTATGCACCAAATGTCTGAAACCAATATGTTTGACCTGCTCGAAAAAGGTATGCCGACGTTGCCTGTAAGCAGTGCCAAAACCCATTGCACCTTTTATTTTTTTGTATTGGAGCATACATTTTTGTTTTATTATTATTAATTTGTATATCTTTGAGAGTCCAAAAATATAAAAACATTATATAAGTTACGAATATTTCATAGTTTTGTAGAGGTTTTAAAATACCTTTGTTTTTTGAGACTGATAAAATTAGTTTCTTTAATTTTTAAGATGATCTCTGAAGTCTGTCCAGTTTTGATACTTTTTCCTAGTGCCTTAATAAATATTTAATATGAATAATAAAAAAAAAATGAAAAAAAAATTGTTTTATTTGAGAATATCACGCTTAGAAAATATATGAGTCCCACTGACTCATACAAGTTAATTACGTTAGTAAATTTCACGAAGTTAATCAAGGGTTAACAAAAAAATACTGGATGATTGCTAACAGCTTTAGTTTTTGAAATATACAGTTTTTTTATTTTACTAAAAATTACTAGAAAATTACGACATATTCGAGTAAAATTTCCATTATAACACTAGCAAATGATCTTTTTATGGTTTCCTTGCATGAACTACTTCAGGGTGATCTCGTTGCAAGCTCCAACAGTAGTCGGCCATCATGTATGAGTCCCACCTTCCTTGGTAACGCTTTTTTATTGACCGTATATATGTCTTGATGAAATCTTTCATCCTGCTTTCTGTCTCCAGATTCTCTTCTGTCTCATCTGCATCCAGATTTTCTGGAGGTTTTTTTATACTACTAAGATAGCAGACAAGCATACGGTCCTGACGGACCTGATGGTGAGCGATTACCGTAGCCTATGGACACTAAAATCGCCCAGATTTTCTGGAGGTTTTTTTATACTACTAAGATAGCAGACAAGCATACGGTCCTGACGGACCTGATGGTGAGCGATTACCGTAGCCTATGGACAACAAAACAAAAACAAAAGCTGTTAGAGAAAAACTGTTTTCATATATTGCTATTGTTGCCTGAAATAAATGATTTATTATTATTATTATTATATTTAAAATAAGAACACCAAACTGAGCTAGAAACAAAAAAAAAATCTGAGGAAAAAACCAAAAATGTTTGTTTTGTTGGCCAGTGTAATGACCGGAAATAGGACATAGGCTACTTTTTATCCCGAAATAATGCACAGTTCCCGTGGGATAAACAAAAAAGTAGTCCACGCGGGTGAAGCCGCGGGCGTCAGCCAGTTCAGAATAAAATCATCACTATTGCAAAAAAAAATCAACGCCTTAATACTATTTACATGATCATAACCAATAAAGTATTCGATAACACATTCATCAGTATAATGGGGTAACATCCCTAATTGAGTAGCGAAAGTTGAGGTTTATGAGAAACGCGACCTTAACTAATAATGTTCACAGTCTATTTTTGTTTGACGGTTTTGAATTGTAAACAAACCAAACAAAACCGCTTTAAAACAATAAAATAATACTTACCGGTGATACGATATGCTCCCTTTTGTTACATTTTTGGTGCGGCTATCGTTTTTGCAGCTTATAATAGCACAATACGGCATTTTTCTATTTTTTTCTGATTTTTCCTACCTATGTTCCTTGTGAAAGACGTCAAACACGACTGAAGTATGCGGAGGTTGAAGTGCGCGCAATGCGCTTACTTGGTGCTACGCGGGCCCCGCCTACTTACTAGTTCTAGTCTTATTCTCAATTCTGTGAAAGCAACACAACAAACAACAACTGAACTGTCAAGTGTCAGCTGATCTGTCTGACTCACAGATTAGGTAGAGATTGGTAGAGATACTACGTATGTCTATGTCTGACTGATGAAGCGCTGTCTTAATTTATGACAGTGACATTTAGTTGTAAACCATAGGGCTGTACTACTTCCGTTTACGTTCCACCACGAGACCACCACCACCCTATGACCCACACACCCATGCTCATGGCCCACACCATCTTCCAATCCAACATGCTGTTGCTCATCAATCCACGAACTTCCAGTTCCAACACTTTTCGTCTGTGTCGAATTTCTTCGCAGTCTTTCACAAATGTTGTCAATGTCAAACTTTGATTATGATTAATTGATTTGTCATTTCAATTGACAGTTTGACTTGACTGACAGTCAGAATCTTTCTCTCTTGCGAAAATTTCTGATTTTGTGAATTTTTTTTTGTTCTACTGAGTATTTTACAGGTTTTTCATCTAAAACTTCCATAAATCAAAAACACAATGAACAGATTGTTCGGTCGAGGTAAACCCAAGGAAGCTGGTCCAAGTATCAACGATTGTATTAAAACTGTAAGTACATAGTTTTGTACAGCTTGTTGATGATTCATTCTTGATCTGATGAAATCTTTATTTATGTTTAGGTCGATGGCAGAGCTGAGAGCATTGAACAGAAATGCCAGAAGTTGGAGACAGAACTCAGGAAATACAAAGATCAAATGGCCAAAATGCGAGAGGGTCCTGCGAAAAACTCGGTCAAACAGAAAGCTATGAGAGTTTTGAAGCAAAAGAAAATGTATGTTGTTTACTTCCTACTTCTTCGTCGTTGACTTCATTGCTGAAGGTCGTGCCCGTTCTAAAACAACTTGATTGAAATGTGGACAATTTCTTTCCGCATGGCTCTATCCTGGGCTTTTATTAAAAACAGATGGAAAAAAGGACTTCCTCCATACACTACAAATATTTATTTTAGAACTAGCGAATGCCAGCGGCTTCGCCCACATGGACAATTTTTTAAATCCCAAATGAACCTTTTCTCCAAGATAAAAGTAGCCAATGTGCTATTCCGGAATATAATCTATCTGTTTCAAATTTCATCCATAGCCATTCCACAGTTCTGGTGTGATTGAGTAACAAATATAAATGAATGATTTTCGTATTAAACAACTATAATTTCTCTTGGTTTTGACTAATTTTTACTAATTATACAAAAATAAATAATTAAAAGTAATAATAATAAATAATTTAATAACTTTATTTAAACTAAATATGCCTTATGCAGGTATGAACAGCAGTTAGACAATCTAAGAGCTCAGTCGTTCAACATGGAACAGGCCAACTACGCCACACAAACACTGAAAGACACACATGCCACTGTGACTGCGATGAAGGATGGAGTCACACAGATGAAGAAGGAATTCAAGAAAATCAATATTGATAATATTGAGGTTTGTATTATAGTGAAAATTAAAAAACCTAACTAACTAACTAGGATGGTGCAGTGACCCAAAGTGAGTCTTGGCCTCTGACACTTAAGAGTCTCTACTTCCTACCCTGCGCCATCTCCTCCTAGGCTTCCAGAGCTTGCGCAAGTCCTTTTCAACTTTTACTTAGGATAGCCGACCAGGCGTCAACCACTTGGCTGTCCCAAATACGCTCTTTTCACAGCACAATCCTCTTCCATTATTTGTAGATGGCCGAGCCAGCAAAGTTTGTGAGCTTTTATTTCGCTGATGATGTTCAGCTTGGCCACTAGCTCTTCTAATTCCATAGTTTAGTGAAAATTAATAATGTTTTTATTATCATTTCCTGCTACAGGGTGTTACCGACTGGGAATGACCCTTTATTAGTTTACACTGAATTTCAAACCACCTTGATTAATATTTGGGGTTTTGAAATGTGGAACCAAGAGTACAAAATTATAAATCACTAGCTGACGCCCGCGGCTTCGCCCGCATGGACTACTATTTTGTTTTTCCCACGGGAACCATGAATTTTTCGAGATAAAAAGTAGCCTATGTCCTATTCCCGGTCATTATCTATCTATGTTTCAAATTTCAGCCAAATCAGTTCAGTAGTTATGGAGATACGTGGTAACAAATATTCATACACACACACACACACGGACTTTCAATATTAGTAGGATTGATTCTAGGTAACCTGTATTATCAATACCCTTGGAAAGTGTTTGTAAACATGTTTTGCATAATATTATTGCTATTTGTAGATTAAGTTTCATAGTTAATCTACAAGTTGTAGATATTTTCTTAATTATCTATTGGCTGTATCGTTTGTCTGAATTTGAGTCATAATTTATTAAAAATTAAGATTTTATTAAAGTATATATATCTATATCTCTATAGTGAAACTGTTTATGAGGTATTTAGTATATTTGTCTACTGCTTATTGATTGGATCATGCTGATTGGACTGTCACGTCCACTTTACATATTTTGTACAAACTTAACTGGGCACACGTAATACATATGGCGACAATGCTTCAAGCTGATGAGCTCGTTTCAAGCAGCCCATAAATCATCTGTACTATACATACATACATAAAATCATGCCTCTTTCCCACAGGGGTAGGCAGAGACCACGGATTTCCACTTGCTACGATCCTGACACACCTCTTTCAGTACTATAATAAATCTTGATATATTCTAATATTTCCAGGATGTGAACGATGACATGGCAGATATGTTGGAGCAAGCTGACGAGGTCCAGGAGGCACTCGGCAGGCAGTACGGCATGCCGGAGATGGATGATGATGAATTGGCAGCGGAACTTGATGCCTTGGGTATGTACTTACCATGTTATTCTTATGTATGTTTGAATGATCTAGTAGCTAGCTCATTCTTGTTCACTAGTACGATTTGTATTCATGAACTTTGGCTGATCTATGTCCTGCTCCGACAATGCCATAGATGTAGCGACCTTCTGGTCAAAGTCCCTACAGGTTGTAACAACGACATAAAAGAAGATTCACGGGGACCACTAGTATAGTAACAATGATTCTTATTAATGTTTATTTTTGGTAAATATTTGTATTTGTATTTCCAGGTGACGAAATAGCCCTGGACAACGACACGTCATACCTCGACGACGTAGTGACGCTCCCCGCCGCTCCAGACAGAGAGCCCGGCGCGGACAGCGTGCGGAACAGAGATGGCGTGGCAGTCGACGAGTTCGGACTGCCTCAGGTACCGAGCAAGGCGCAGACCACGCGCTAACAGGTGCACTTGTATTTATATCTCACTTTCAAAACTTTCGTGAATTGTACTAGACGGGCCTTACTTATGAAAGATGTTTAAAGTGAAACACTGGTTAAACAACGTCCTGTCTTTATTTGTGGATAGTGACAAACAGAGACAGGACGTTGTTCAACCAATGTTCAACTGTAAACATCTTTCATAAGTAAGGGGGGACATTATTTAACACATGGGAATTACTCACCTAAAAATATCGTAGATTTAGATACCGACAACGTTTCGATTCATCCGGAGAATCTTCATCTGGGTAAGGAGTTGCGGCAAGGTTGCTCCTCGATATTTTTACGTGAGTAATTCCCGTGTGTTAAATAATTTCTAGCTATCGTTTGGTACAGGCACATAATAAATAGGTACAGAAGCCTAACTTCACGAAAACATTTGTTTACATTTGAAAATGAAAAATCTTATCAAAATTTTCAATTCAGACATCTCGTCATTTGACCCTCAATGTAACTTCGGGCAATGAGTAGTGAGTTATCCTGTAGATGGCGCTCATCGATGTTTAAATCGATATGGTCCTATCATGATTTTCAACCCTGACTAATGATTCCGTGGCCGAATTGGTAAAAGCATTCCGGCTAAAGGAGGATCGCTTGTATCATTGCGGGTTCGAATCCCGTCGGAATTGAAAATTTTGATAAGATTTTTCATTTTCAAATGTAAAACCTAAGTGTGGTTTAACACTATAAAAATTAAAAAAAACATTTGTTTAAATAGCGACTTTTGCTGCAACGCAACAAAGTGCAATTCGGCTCGCTGAAGCGGTTAATGCCAATCGTAATATTCACCTAAACCACAACTAGACATTGCCTCATTAATGCATAACTCTGTCACTGACTGGCGCGGAGTGACGTGGAAGGGTTGTCTACTTGTCGCGTGATAGGTATTACGCGCGACTTGGCTAGCGTGCGAGCCGAGCGGCAAGTGGGAACCCTACTTGCCAAGGCCAGCCCGGGCCGGCCCCCTAATTGTAGCTTAGTACCTACCTAAAGTGCGGAGTGCGCCTTCTGTACCTATTCTGTGGTGCAGATCTTTATTTCTCATGCAGGGCAAGATTATTATTTCGTTGTATCGTCCCAGAATCAAAGCAAAGCAAAGTACAGTTATGTGATTGTTTGGTACAGCAGGCCAATTCTACTAATTTACAACGTCTACCGTTTCGCTGCGTTTTATTCTGTTCTCAAAAATGTCACTACAACAGAGTCGTTTGTTAGTAAAATAGGAAACAGACGAAAATCTAAAGGCGAGAAACATTGCGAGGCTGCCTCAATGCCTCGCCTCAGCCTCGCGAGTCTGCTCGTTTGATTATGAAGTCAAGGCAACAATCAAATTGGCTCGCGAAGCAAACGCGAGGTGTTATTTTCTTACGGATCCCTAATTATTTTGAAAATATACAATAGCCTATGTTATTCCCTTGATAATGTAGCTTTATATTGGTGAAAGAATTTTTGAAATTGGTCCTGTAGTTTCGGAGCCTAATCGTTACAAACAAAAAACAAAAAAATCTTTCCTCTTTATATTATTATTGTAGATTATTGTAGATTGTAGATTTACCTACCTGGCCGCAAACTCTCCACCGACAACAACCAGTTTTCAACCAACGTTATCAAATAAATAAGCGCCTGCCTTACGCATAATTTAGAATTTTAGAGTATTTAAAAACCGGCCTGTACCAAACAAAAGTATAATTTTATTTTGTTATAGTGTTAATCCACACTTTTTCAGTTTAAAACAAAAGTATGTTCTCACGCTGTTTTATTTAGCACATTGTGATTTCTTATTTTTAAAGCATTGATATTGCATGAAATTAAGATTGCAAGTAATAAATAACATTGTAAGTTGCATAAATATCCACCTTAAATATTTTATGTAAGTACCTTTATTTTATTGTAAAGCTATTAGCGGCCTTACCCCGGCTCCACACGTTGGGGCCAACGTTGGCCCCAATGTCACTCACCAACGTGTGGATCTAGCAAAATCAGCCCCAACGTTGGGGCCAATGCAATTTTGCTAGATCCACACGTTGGCGAGTGACATTGGGACCAACGTTGGCCCCAACGTGTGGAGCCGGGGTTACAAGTAAAGTTCGGAACGCGGGAAACAGCACGCGCCGTTCCATCCCTCGCTCCGAAACGTACATGTAGATGCGCGGGGCTGACAGTTCGATCTGCCATCAAACAACTTTTAAAATTTATACCGTTCCACGCGCCAGTCTAAACTGCGGTCTAAACTCTTGAAAATAAATTACACGCACAGTTTTGATCGTTTTGCCTAAAATGTCCGCGTTCTAATCCGTGGACACATTTTTTATCGTAATTAGCACGACAGTTTGATCCGCGGTCCAAACTGCACAGATCCATCCGCGGTTCGGAACGCAGTCCAGATGCGCGGTCCGAACTTTACCGTGGGGGGCCGCTATTATATAGGTTATTTTTATTATGCATAGGTTATACAGGGTGTGGCAAATTCTTGGTCACTGAAGGGTAGCTACCTTTTCTCTTGTAGTTAGAAAGTTTTGTTCTTAGGAAACTTCGGTTTTATTTTGAAGAAAAAAATAATTGCATTTTTAGATTTTTGAAAAAAAGTACAGTTAGCCTAAAAAATTACATTTGTCAAAAAAAACAAGTTGGTCTTAATTGACTCTATTTCCCATCAGGAACACTTCTCCCAAAGTAACTTATCAAATCAAATCGTAAGTTTTTGCAATAATTCAAAAAAACAGATCCCATACATTTTCTATGAAATTAGTAGTTGTAAACATTATAGTGCCACTTATTCGATGGTTATTAATTTAAATTCGTAACTGCTTCGGCATGCTGGGAGGCTATTGTAAAGCCTTAGGCGCCTCAGACAGAGCCACAAGAGAGAATGGTATGCATGGAGCATACCATTTGTACATCTGCAGGCAAGCACTTTGTTCTAAATTTAAATACGCGCTTTACAATAGCCTCCCAGCTTGCCAGAGCAGTTATGAAATTAAATTACGAACGATAGAATAAGTGGCACTGTAATGTTTACAACTCCTAATTTCATAGAAAATGTATGGGATCTGTTTTTTGAATTATTGCAAAAACTTACGATTTGATTTGATAAGTTACTTTGGGAGAAGTGTTCCTGATGGGAAATAGAGTCGATTAAGACCAACTTGTTTTTTTTGACAATGTAATTTTTTAGGCTAACTGTACTTTTTTTCAAAAATCTAAAAATGCAATTATCTTTTTCTTCAAAATAAAACCGAAGTTTCCTAAGAACAAAACTTTCTAACTACAAGAGAAAAGGTAGCTACCCTTCAGTGACCAAGAATTTGCCACACCCTGTATATTATGTAAAGGTTTTCTTAAATTGATGAAACGTCTTCTATGTGTTGATCGCATTTAAAAACTAAAAAAAAATTGAGATTCTTTTGATTAAAACAGGTTTTATGTCCGAATACTGAAAAGCTACTTAAATATTTGAGACGTACTTACTCTTGAGTCTTTCTTGCTCTTTAGAATCGTATACAAAAATGACAGTTAATGTCAATAATAAGCACCACTTAAACTAAGTAGCGTTTCAGTATTCAGGTGTTAGTCTCGGTTATCTTTGTTCTTAAGTTCTAATTAATATATTATGTACATTTACTATTTATGTAGTTTTATTTATAATCTCCACCGCACAGTTGTTGTCATTTTAAATATATGAAAGCCAATAGAAAAGTTTTAACTAAACAAGAAGTTTCCTAAATATTAAGAGGGCTCCGACGCTATGCCGCTCGTCAGTTTTAGGTATTTACGGGCGGGAAACGTAGCGCTCAAGCTTGTGTGCGTAGAACGCACACATTGAAAGCGCCACGCAGTGCGGGCCGCTCTGACACAAAGCGGTCAAAGTTTCGGCAAACATTTTTTACGTTTTAAAATTTATAACTTCATAACGATTTTGTATTGACATCTATACCAATCTAATACCAATTCTGTAAAGCGAAAGAGTTTGTTTGTTTGTTTGAACGCGATATTCTACAAGTCAGATTTGAAAAAACTTCGCATCTTATTTATTTATTTATTTATTTATTTATTAGACAAAATCCACAGCTCTTAGTAGTAATAAATCGACTTATTTATGTTTCTTACAGCCAATGACGGATTTACATTTTTTAGAGTAAAACATATATTACGACAGTCACTAGGTATTTCACTTTCAAATCTAAACTAAATCGACGATAATTTTACGTGAGTAATTCCCGTGTGTTAAATAATGTCTAGTCACTAGGTAGTATAGGTTTTAGAGAAAAGTAAATAACAATAAGAATAAAAATAGTTACAACCAAGCACTTTCGTGGTATGTGTGTGCAGCGTGTGTGTGTGTCTTCGTAACTTCGCAACTTCGCATCTTCGCATCTTCGTATCTTCGTAACTTCGCAACTTCGTAACTTCATATCTTCGTTCCTTCGTAACTTCGCAACTTCGTATCTTCATAACTTCGTATCTTCGTAACTTATCAACTTCGCATCTTCGCAACTTCGTATCTTCGTAACTTCGTAACTTCACACCTTCGCATCTTCGCAACTTCGCAACTTCGTAACTTCGCAACTTCGCAAATTCGTATCTTCGTAACTTCGTATCTTCGTATCTTCGTAACTTCGTAACTTCGCAACTTCGTATCTTCATATCTTCGTAACTTCATATCTTCGTAGCTTTGCAACTTCGTAACTTCGTATCTTCGCAACTTCGCACCTTCGTATCTAGAAAATATGAAGATACGAAGTTGCGAAGTTGTGAAGTTGCGAAGTTGCGAAGTTACGAAGTTACGAAGTTTTGAAGATACGAAGATACGAAGTTACGAAGTCACGAAGTCACGAAGATACGAAATCACGAAGTTACGAAGGAACGAAGATATGAAGTTATGACCATATGAAAAACTTCGTATCTTCGTATCTTCGTAACTTCGCAACTTCGCAACTTCACAACTTCGTATCTTCATATCTTTTAGATACGAAGGTGCGAAGTTACGAAGTTACGAAGATACGAAGTTAAGAAGTTACGAAGTTACGAAGTTACGAAGTTGCGAAGTTACGAAGATAGGAAGATAGGAAGATACGAAGTTACGAAGATACGAAGTTGCGAAGTTACGAAGATACGAAGTTACGAAGTTTTGAAGATACGAAGATACGAAGTTCCGAAGTTGCGAAGATATGAAGGTAAGAAGATACGAAGTTACGAAGTCACGAAGATACGAAATCACGAAGTTACGAAGGAACGAAGATATGAAGTTATGACCATATGAAAAACTTCGTATCTTCGTATCTTCGTAACTTCGCAACTTCGCAACTTCACAACTTCACAACTTCGTATCTTCTTATCTTCTAGATACGAAGGTGCGAAGTTGCAAAGTTACGAATATACGAAGTTACGAAGTTGCGAAGTTACGAAGATAGGAAGATAGGAAGATACGAAGTTACGAAGTTACAAAGTTACGAAGTTGTGAAGTTGCGAAGTTGCGAAGATACAAAGGTACGAAGATACGAAGATATGAAGTTGCGAAGTTACGAAGATACGAAGTTACGAAGATGCGAAGTTACGAAGATACGAAGTTGTGAAGTTGCGAAGTTGCGAAGTTATGAAGATACGAAGTTGCGAAGTTGCGAAGATACGAAGATACAAAGATACGAAGATACGAAGATATGAAGTTGCGAAGTTGCGAAGTTACGAAGTTATGAAGTTACGAAGTTACGAAGATAGGAAGATACGAAGTTACGAAGATACGAAGTTACAAAGTTACGAAGTTGTGAAGTTGTGAAGTTGCGAAGTTATGAAGATACGAAGTTGCGAAGTTGCGAAGATACAAAGGTACGAAGATATGAAGTTGCGAAGTTACGAAGATACGAAGTTGCGAAGTTACGAAGTTACGAAGTTACGAAGATGCGAAGTTACGAAGATACGAAGTTGTGAAGTTGCGAAGTTGCGAAGTTATGAAGATACGAAGTTGCGAAGTTGCGAAGATACGAAGATACAAAGATACGAAGATATGAAGTTGCGAAGTTGCGAAGTTACGAAGTTACGAAGTTACGAAGTTACGAAGTTACGAAGTTACGAAGTTACGAAGATACGAAGGTGCCAAGTTACGAAGATACGAAGTTACGAAGTTGCGAAGTTACGAAGTTACGAAGTTGCGAAGTTACGAAGTTACGAAGTTACGAAGTTGCGAAGATGCGAAGATGCGAAGATGCGAAGATGCGAAGTTGTGAAGTTACGAAGATACGAAGATACGAAGTTACGAAGTTGCGAAGTTGCAAAGTTGTGAAGTTACGAAGATACGAAGTTGCGAAGTTGCGAAGTTATGAAGTTACGAAGAAACGAAGATGCGAAGTTCCGAAGTTGCGAAGATATGAAGGTAAGAAGATACGAAGTTACGAAGTCACGAAGATACGAAGTCACGAAGTTACGAAGTTACGAAGATACGAAAATATGAAGTTATGACGATATGAAAAGATAAAGATATGACGATGACGATGATGATTGTGTTTCGCTCATCAAGCCCTTTCATTTGATACCCATATAAAAAAAAAGTTCCATGGAATGGAACAGGTCCTGCCTGACTTCATTATCAGAACAGCATGATGTTTCGCTCATCAAGAGAACAGCATTGTGTTTTGCTTACCAAGCCCTTTCATTTGATACCCATATCAATAAAAAGTTCCATGATCATCATCATCATCATCAGCATCATCATCAGCATCATCATCACCTAATCCAGATGATAAAAACATAAAATGACTGTAAAGCTTTCTATGTGGATGTGCATGCTTCTGTACGTATACTTTACCTATAGGCACCTAGGTACTTACTACTTACCTATGCTGTTAGAAAATAGTCAATTTCTATGCCAGGCAAAATCTTTATCAAAAGATGCCTTACATACTGTAATCTGATTTTATCGAAAATATGACATGGCACGTTTACGCGACCGCTTCTCATGTAAGAACACAGTCACGTGACGTCACTGGCTCTGCCACAGCTTAGCTAATAGTATTTACGCAATGTGACGTGCTCCCAGCTCCAATGGCCGCGGCCGTCTGACGATTTTTGGCAGTGAATCGTCCTTTTATTCATCGTAGCTACTCCATAGAAAAAATGTATGGAGAGTTTTATCTTCAACTTTCTTGCCTTTATTGTGTTGAATATAGCTACACCTACGAAAAAAAAAATAGCTCACAGGATAGATAAAATATTGAACTTGTTGTTTTCGTATTTTTTAATTCAATTGAGTAATTTAGTGTTCGGTCAGGCTTAAAACCCCGCGCTCATATTTTGTGTACTTTGTCCAGTAATTTATTAAAAAAATACATAAAATATTGAAATATAAAATAGCTCACAGTGTAGATCAGTTCATTGGTAGTACTTAGAGTATGTTTTTCACTATCTTAATACGATTTGCTTTAAGAAAATCTTTAAAACGGTAAACCTCTATTTTGACAAATTCACCTCAGTTGGCCCTTAATAAGGAAATGTTAATACAAAAAAATGTTCGTAAAAATAAAACAAAGTATTAATCATAATGGAAATTAACCTTTAATAATAATTTAATTGAAATAACACAGTCAACACTAAAATACTGCTTGTTCACTCTTACATTCAAAAGAATATTTACTGTTGCACAGTAAACGGTGACAAACTGCCTCAGTTGGTACGCAACGGCCGCGACGCCGACCAAGTAAGCGACGTGCCACGACACCAAATAAATAATACTTTGTCCACATATTTACATCCTAAATGATATGTACAGTGTACACCACTCGATACTGGCTACTTGGAAAGTCTAATATTGCACTATCGGGTTCACTCGCTTAATCTAGAGCCTCCTGTCCGGTCTTTGGCAAGAAGAAGCAGAGGACTGCAGCAACTGAAAAGAGAAGAACACATTTTGAAAATTACAAGAAGTCGTTTTTCTTATCTATGTTTAACCTGCATTGTTCCACTGAAGGGTAAATGCCAATGATGTTTTCAAAAGGGGAAGATAGGTGACGCACTAACATCGCATGCAAAAACTTGGGCTCGGTGCACCATTACATAAACCAAAATTCACACATGCTCCATTTTATAGATTGCTAATAGATAAGGATAGAGAGCAACTAAAACAGTCGTGCGAGCGAGACAGCAATGGCTAGCGGCCGGGTTCTGTGGGTTCCGGCCGAATGGAGCTGAAACGATAAAGCCCAGCCATTGCCCGGCCGCTCTGCAAAGCTGTCTTGTTCGTTCGCTTGAGTTTCTCTATCCTTGTCTATTAGCAACTTCAAGGTGTGTTAAAGCCGAGGTTCCTCCGAGGACTCAGTTTAGTAGGACCAGGCGTTTTCGTGAGTCACCTATTTTCCCCTTTTAAAAACATCATTGGGTAAAGGCCCTCTTTTACCACACCTTTCGAGAAATTATTAAAAATTGTGGAACAAACAAACGTAAAACACGTCAAGCATTAGGTATACTTCTCCTATTGAGATACTTACTGAAAAGGAACGCTGAGAAGACGACGATGGGGATGACGCAGTTGATATCGATGAGGTAGCCGAAGGACAGGTTCCCGATGAGACCGCCTCCTCGGCCGGCGGTTAGGGACAGTGCGGCTGCCATTACCCTGGAACAAACATGATATAAGTATTTATAGCCAGAGCATAAAGTAAAGTGAAGTAAAGTAAAGTAATATTTATTGAAAAACAAGAACACATTAACCGTCGGAAGGGGAAGACCTAGGGCGCACATTCCTAGACCAAATTGGCGAATTATTGGAAAAAGGCCAGGTCAAGAGTACCCTAAACCGACGAGCTTGCTTAAAGAATGTGACGAGAGTGAATGAAGCGAAAGAACTGTGTCAGAATCGTAGCAAGTGGCGATCTGTGGTCTCTGCCTACCCCTATGATGGGATACAGGCGTGAGTTTATCTATGTATGTATGTATGTACATTAACTGCTATTAAACTTAAGTTAATAGGGTTAGTGTGACGTCTGGTTCTCGTCATTTATTTGATTTTACATCGGTGACCGCATGCCTCTCCGCGCCGAACGCGTCAAACGAATCGACCGAAACGAATTTAAAATTCTTTGAATTAAATCTATGAAACCTCGCACACAAGCCCGTCGATTCGTCCGATTTGACCGAATCTGGCAGTACCCCGAGAATTCGGCGCTGATAGATGTGCGGCCATCTTAAATCATAGGGACGGAGGGGTAGGTGTTTTATTAGTAGTTGGAAACTGAAAAATTAAATTAGAAGTAGCTAGTCAGTGTGTTTAAGTCTAGCTCAATAGTATTCTGTACTGAAGCATAGTAATCATTGAGTATTTATAATTAAGTAATGAATCACTTGAGACACGATTCACGCTCGAGAGTGGACTCGAATTATCAGATTAGAAGTCCAAATCCAAATCATAGGTATAACAAAATAGAAGGAAAAAAAAGAAGGTTTAAGACATGATCAAGGTATAAAACTACGTGCTACTCACCTAAGATTCGTAGGGAACAGATCCACCAGCACACAGAACACAAGACTGATGGCCAGAGAGGTCAGCGCTTCGAAGATACAGGACAGGACTAAGTTCTGTGTCGAGTTCTGCACGTAGTACAAACCGACGGTCACTACGCCGGCGAAGCCCAAACTGAAGACTGGAAAGTAAATGAGCATAAGATACAGTTACATGAATATTGGATCCTTGATATTTTATAATGGGCAGTAGACGACATCACAGATAAATTCTCGAGTTTTCGGATATTTGAAAGATTCAAACTGCTACTGATATTTGGCATCCACAAGTTCCGATGCCAATAGTAATATTATGCTGATATTGATATGACAGCTAACCAGCTAACCGATTTGATGAAAAAGTCAGGAGCTGTTCAACGGAATTCAATAAATAACAGTAAATTGCTCATTAGCCTCATTTGCACCTCCAATAGTTTCACCAGCACGCGGTTATAGCAAAAATAAAGAAGTAAAAATACTTCATCGTCATCATCATCATCTCAGCCGTTGGGCGTCCACTGTTGGCCATAGACCTCCCTCCAAAATTTCCACGTGTTGCGGTTGGAAACGGCCTGCAACGCTGACCTGCAGTTTTTACAAGGTCGTCTGTCCATATTGTCAGTAACAAAATACTTACTCAAGAAGAACTTAGCTCCGAGTTTGTGGACGCAAAGCGGTAGCCACAGCGACGTAGGAATGCAAGCCAGACCGACAATCAGAGTGTGCATGTACACACTGCTGTCGATGGTCTTCAAGCAATCGAAGGGGTCTGAGGAGGCCTCGTCAGAGACCACGATGCTAGAGACGTCGCAAACCGAGGCGGATGTGTTGGGGAACTTGTGCTCAAACTCTTCGTAACGGTTGAACAACTCGGGGAACCAGATCATGAGGGTGTAGTAACTGGCGAAAAAAAAAGAACTTTGCTAGGATATTCGGTCTTAGGTAGATTTATTGGAATTTGTAGCGGAAGTTTAGTAAATTGAAGGGGTTCAAGAAAATTTAGGTAAGTACATAATTAAAATTATAATGTGTGCGTGTATTCAGCAGCTATTGCTTATCTTTTCTACTGCTTCGTGTTATATCAGAAATAATTATACATTTTGGTAACGTTTTTTGAAGCCATGGAACTTTCGTGGTCATCTTTGTATTTCAGTGTAAACTCAAAAAGCAGTGTTCTTCGAGCTGTGTTTCCAAAAGTATACCTGGTGGTCAATCCGAACTGGATAAGGCAGGTGAGGACGGTGTATTTGAGGTAAGGAGGTTTGCACAGCGCCTTCGTTTGGGCCCAGATTTCGCTGAACAGCCGTTTCAGATCCTTGGGTTTGCGCATGCTGAGGCTTCGGACGGACTTCTGGGAGCTTTGAGACGCCACTGAGATGGTTCGCACCTTCTCCTTGAGGCTCTTGATCTATATGAAAAAAAGGCATTTAATATTGTGTGGAAAAGTTAAGTTATTATAGTTTCAGCAGTTAATTTTCGACGTACGGTTTCTTACTATTGACTCGGTTTGATTACTAATTAAAATCATTTGAGTTTTACAGTAAGTAAACAAAGCAATCGACATGAGAAACATTGACCTGCTGCAAACTTGTTCAAAGGATTATATAAAAGTTGATGCCGAGACTATTTTTCGTATTAGCCAGCCTGATAGCAACCCTCAACTACCGTCTAGCTTTTGTAATATTCCACTATAATTTTAATATGATATTAGGTTTGATTAAAATGTTGAATTGGCGCAGTCCTACCGTCTGCGCCATGGCGCAGTCCTACCGTCTGCGCCAATTCTGCCTAAGTATTAATTATTTAAAGCGAAATCACTTACAGGATAGTTATCAGGGTCATCACCGGTGTTCTGTTTGTAGATTTTTTTAAGCACTTTCAAAGCATCATCGTAGTCACCGCACTCCATCATGAATTTGGGGCTCTCGGGGAAGGAGAATAGCCAGAAGCCGAGCATGAGGGATGGCACGCCGCAGGCCGCCACGAACCAGTTCCACGAGTCGTACGAGAACGCGCCGCTTTCCATGCGGATTCCTGTGATGGGGATGATGCCCCACGCGATCACTGGAATGGTAAGTGCTTATTAGAATCCATAACATCAAATGCCAATGACATGAACTCATCTAGATTTCGAGTTTCGTTGTTCTGACACCGTCTATCGATAACCAAGGATAAGGGGTGACACATTGCTAAAAAAAACACAGTCAAACTGAGAACCTACTCCTTTTGAAGTAAAAAACCAGATGCATTTTTAAAGGTAAGTAGATATTATTATGGAATTAAATCATTGGAACTTCAACTTTGAAAACAGATAAAGATGAGAAGAAAGGAGTTCCAATTGTCAAAGTTGAGGTTCCAAAGAAGGTTCTGGTTATACTCACAAGGTAGCAAGATAACTCCAAGAGTCCAGAACATTTCCATCCAGCAGAGGATCTTCTCTCTGTATTTGGTGGCCTGGAACTCTCCCAGGTATGGGAAGCATATACCCATAGCGCCGGCAACCCTGGAAGGAGGTACATCATTAGAAGAAATAATAGAAATATAGGTTTAGAAACTTTAGAAGATTTGTGGCAAGTGACAAGAAAGATAGACTGTTGAAGTTTATGTCCAGAGGAATTAGAAAAGTGTAGGTAGGTATTTAAAGATTCTAGCTACTTTATCATAACGGAAGGTCATGAGGGAAGGTATGATGGAAGGTAACTTAAACCCTTACATCTTCACTAGATGAATTATACAGCGTCATAGAATACGCTAAACGATATGTAGTGCCTAGGACATTATTGAGATAGTATCTAGTAGCGATAGTACCTAGGCTTACGATGGAAGATATTGTTTAGACAATGTAAGGAGCAGTTCACAGGATTACAGGAACTTATTTAGCATTGTAAGTCCGGTTGCATTCATTGAAGCGAGCGTTTCTGTGTTCTGTGATTGAGATAGCTCTATCGTGTTTTTGCATCTCGGTCACGTTTTACAAACGCAAGGGTAGGTAAATGTCTGGTGACAATTACTCGTTGGTAATTTCTATAGCACTGATTGTGGACACCTTTTCTAGAATTTTCACCTGGTTTTTAGTTCTCTATAGGAATCGAATCCACTTGTATGATGAACATTTGTTCTGTGTCTGGTGTTTTAAAATTTCTATTTTAGTGTTTTTTTGGTAAAAAAATATTGCATTAAGTATTTACTACTGAGAAAGGGTGTTTATTGATATGTTTCCGGGATAAAAAGCATCCTATGTTAAATCAGGCAAGTTTAAAAGCTCAATAGTATATACGAGTAGGACCTAAGATTAAAAATACGACATCATGGAAAAATATAAGGCACCTGGCTCTAAAAAACATGACTATCACTACTCAAATACATGATTTCCTTTGAATTTCACGCACAATGATGTCTCTATGATGGGTAATTGGCTTGATGACACCGTTTTACGTTTAATGAACTATAATAAGAAAATGTGGGAACATAGCATTTACAATCGATTGTAACGTGACGCTTTGATAGGTAATGAGTTTCAGGCCTCATTGTCTGCAGTAGCCATCTCTCAATGACTCTTCTGCTATTGTAATAAGGTCGAGGAAAACATTCAACGTTCACGTGTTGGACCGCATGTATAATTCTTTTGAAATGGTATAACGTGTAGTTTACAAATGTAAATAATGGAATGGGTGGGCTATGAATCTTCAAAATATGTATCCTTTCTGCGAAGACGGTGGTATTAAGTTTGATGTTGATGCAATGTCAAGAACATTAATATGTTTTTTCAAGGTTGCGAGATACCACCTATTATAAGTACCTATTAGTAAAGCGTAAATCTATTAGTAAGGCTTTGACGCACTCCGTACTATTTTTATTTTAGTGTAAACGAGACGTAAATAGACAAAAATACAGTTAAATCTCTTTGAACTGTAGCCGTTTGTAACAGTAGGTACCTAGTGCTGCCACGACTGCCTTCTAGTACCTATCCTGAAAACACGGTACTTTTTGCAATATAAATAACTATTCTATTTCATAAATTTCGTCTAGTTATCTTTGCTATTTCTCAGTGCTTTTACATTCACATTGATTTATGCCCCCCGTCATTGGCGCCTTGACTCTCACACCATTATGTTTGTTCGTACGAGTGGCTTACTCTGGTGACAGAGTTTTTAGGCCGCATGCAGGCCTCCCTCATGGCTTATCTCGTTGACGTGTAGATAATGTGCACAACAACGACGTGAACAAACAAGTAGTCTACACCTAAATGTAAGGTAGGTACTTACGAGAAACCGTTGATAAACCGACAGGCCATGAAGACGGGCAGGATCTGAACGAAAGAGGACAGGATCCCGATAAAACCGTCAATCAGCAGAGCGGAGACTAATACCACTTTGCGGCCCTTGGTGTCGGCGAGGCAGCCCCAGAAGTAAGACCCGAGCACCATTCCTGAAAAGAGAGATAGGTTAGTTGGTCATACTGGTTTTGGTCCTGCTGATGCCCTAGTTTTCTTTCCTCGCAGTCTTTTCGCTTTTGACAGAGCAGATTTGGTATTTTCTTCATGATATCTACAATTCGTTAACCAAGACCAAGCAAAAGAGATTAGGAAAACAAGACTGACGATAATAGATCTTGCGTAGATCAGTGACCACTAGCGGTTTCAAAAAGATTTGATGCAAAATCTGATGTAGTTAAGAACAAAGGTTTAAAAAGCTTAGCATTTTCTTTTACACATTAACATACTGGATATCTTATTATCCTCTCTTGAAATGTTTATAATCAATCTTCAAACTTTTATTTACTTACATTCCATTTACGAAACGGAAGCCCATAAATAGCTGAACACCCGCTACTTCCGATTGAAATAGTTCCATAACACGTTTACTATTTACTATGAAGTGCCATTAATCTGGACTGGTTTGTTGAGGTATTACCTAACAAGGTGTAGCGGTCAACCAGCTCAGCTCTTAAAGGAAGTAGGTAAAGGGAGTTGACTGCTATAGATTCTGCTAGTTCAGACACAAATACCTACTCGGTATTACTTACCTAGTCAAAATCTTAGAGTAGGTAACTGTTTTTGCAGGTATCTTTATATTTCCATCACACTAGTATTAGAATCAAAAGCTTGTGTGTCTGTAAGTAATTATGTATGGTTTCTTCACGCTGAAACAGTTCGATTTGTATGAAATTTAGGATGGCAACAGCTTATAGGTACCTACTCTGGACTAACAAATAGGTTAAGTTTTACTGTTCACATGGCAAGACATAAAAATTATCAATACAACTTCTTATGATGGTTCCGCGTGCATACTTTGACACCAACAGAGAAAAGTTACTTTGGCGTCAACAATTATAAATACTTACCTACTTACTTTTAGACGATTTTTATGTGTTAGGTACCGCGGGTGTTGAGTGAACATCGCTTGATATGGGCGATATAGGCAAGTTGAGAGGATAATTACCCAACATAGGCGCAGCAGTAAGCCAGCCCTTGTCTGTCGACGTCATCCGGAAGTCACATGTCGCCGATGGCAGCACGAACGACACTATAGTGATTCCTAAGGCGGTGTTGGAGTAGATAAGTCCGGTGACGGCCAGCAGGCAGAAGTGGAAGCGACCGAAGCCTGAAACACAATACCGAAATAAATAAATACTTATGAATATTGCTGGACATTTCACACAGCACCATCTAGCCCCTAACTAAGCAAAGCTTTAGAATACTTATATACTTTTCTATAAATATTATAATACTCTATAACACCCAGACACAGAACAAACATCTATGTTCATCACACAAATGTTTGTCCTGGATGGGAATCGAATCCACGATCTACAGCGCAGAAGGCAGAGCCGAGCAGAGATTTTTGTACTTATATAAATCTATACATTGGTATCTCGGAAACGACTCTAACGAATAAAAACGTTGAGTAATTAGTGATGATGTTTCTCATAGTGATGAGCGAATTCTGTCAAGGTTCGCGTGATGATAAATTGATTTCATACACGTCAAATGCTTAATCTGGCTCTGGTATCAGCTGGTTGTAACCAGACTAGTGAAGCGATTACTATGACCTACTTCATTTTGCGTATACTTATATAGATAGGTACTTCATGGATATGTTACATGAAGTTGAAAGTTTCAAGAACGCTGCTAATTATGGTGATGATGATGATAAGGTATGATTTACTCACCAATAAACTTAAGAGAGCATGAAACAGATAGGTACCTAGGTTATATTATTTTGTTACATAGGTACCTATATTGGAACTTTTTATTGAAGTTTAACTAGCGGATCTGGCAGGAATATGTCCTTCCATAGACAACTAAAGCAAATATATAGGTACTTTGTCAATAGCGCCCGCCATAACCAGCTATTTATACCTAGGTAGGTACAGCTAAGAACCATCCAGGTTATTAATTTTCTTTTATTTTGTACTGGAGCAGCACAAAAAAAACATCAAATCTGCCATGTCGTTTAGGCATCGAGCTTTTTGCTAAATTCTCGAAGCGTTTCGGAGAAGAATTTTAGACACATGCACCGCACATCCCTTTATTTACATATTTATTGTAAAGTACTAAAATAATAGGATCATACCTGTTGCGGATATGGCGGCTTCGAAGTCCGCCCCATGCTCTAAAAAGTCCAAACCTGTAATAGAAATAACATAAATGAATAAATCGAGTAATATATTATTATGCTCTAATGACCTAAAAAAACATGTACTTAACCGTTCTACTTAGTTAACTTAAAACTTAAACGGATCTTAGATGAAGATGAATGTATTCATAGTTAATTCGTTATTATAATTAGATAATACCTGGTTTTCTTAATTATTTGCCAAGCTATGTTTTGATTTTTTTATGTTCGTCGCAGATTCGCAGTTCATCATCATCAACTACAAAATTGCATTCATGACTCTTTATAATGCATGCATTCATTTCAATGTAACTTACGTTTGTATTTGTTATTTTGATTATTATACTTAATGAAAATGAAAGTGAAAAAATTAAGAAAATAATCATAAGCATTCACACTTCGTATTATCGTCTATTAAATTGCAGCCGGATATTTGTTTACACATTTATTATTTGAACTTAACTGAGAATAATCTTCCGTTCGCTTTCCTCGTCATTGTGATATGTGTTTCCATTGTGGAGTTTTAGATTTTCACGTGACACACAACAGAGTATTTTATTTACGTTATTTGCAATTGAACACTTGTTTATTTGAATCAAATGCAATGGTGACACTTGGTCAGACCAAGTGTCACCGAAACTAATATTACACAAAAATTATATTTAATTTGATATTGAAAATTCCAGCAGTCACGATTGTTGACTTGTGTTAAGTAATTAATATCTCGTAAACATGGTAGTTTTTGTGTACCTACCCTCATTCTTAAAATAAACTCTAGTTGCTATCTAAGATCAAAATGATATCTGAGTTAGTATGTATCATTGTTTTTTTTTATAAAACAGTTTATTTGACGACCTCTGTGGCGCAGTGGGCGAAGTCCTGCTTGAAACACAGAAGGATGCGGGTTCGATTCCCGCCGCGAGGCAAATGTTTGTATGGTCTGATATATTAATTGAAATGAGTAAGTACCTACTCAATTCAGTCATTATCATACTAATATTATAAAGGCGAAAGTCCGCGTGTGTGGGTGTGTGTGTGTGAATGTTTGCTACCACGTATCCCCATAACTACTTAACTGATTTTGATGAAATTTGAAAGTAGATAGTTTATGTTCTGGAATAACACATAGGCTACTTTTTATCCCGGAAAAATGTATGGTCTCCGTGGGATACAAAATAGAAGTACGCGCGGGCGAAGCCGCGGGCGTTCACTAGTTAAGTATAAAATTAGGTAGGTAGGTGTTTACCTATTTACAATTTATAGCATGTAGGTAACAGAAACTATGTTGCCGTAGTCGAAATCGGCTCGGATGATCATCATCATCATCATATAAATGTATCAATACTCGTAATAATTATTATTGGTAATGCTGAGGTTATGAATTTATTGGCTTATCATTTCCAAATATTAAATTAGTTATCCTTGTTAAGTTGCTCTAAATTTCACTTTCCAAGATAAAATTATCATCATGGAAAATGGAAAAACCCTCCATATCTTCAGGTTTCAACATCGCAATGCTTAGACGCGAATTTGATGTAGGTATGACCTAGTGATTCTAACAGAATGATAACGATATTTTGCAGTAAACTAACTTTTTCGTAAGTATTGATAATGTCAATTTCAAGTGTAGCCAGTGAGATGACCTTATCATGTTTTTGTTCAGTACAAACTCAAGATACTGATAAAAATGCAGGTATCTAATTGAGTTGGTGTTTCAACAGGTACATTTAGACTTTGTTATTTTTATACTACTTCTGCCCAGATTTTTCTGTTGGACATGCTTTTTAACCGACTACAAGAAAGGAGGTTCTCAATTCGTGGGAATCTTTTTTTTTATATGTTCACCGATTACTCGAAGACGCCTGGACCGATTTGGAAAAATCTTTTTTTGTTTAAAAGGGTATACTTACCTAAGTACTTTCCGATTGGTGCAAAAATTTGGTGAGGATCTGTTGAGGATCTTCGGAGTTATGAACAGAGATGCACCTCGAGAATGCAGAAAATTGCTATTTATAACATTCATAACTGTCCCTAAAAAAACTTAGGCCTTTACATCTTTAGTAGATGATTTATACAATGCCAGGAGGCAACTTTTGCCTACACTTATCAGGACACTGTAGTGCCTGGGACAATGTTGAGATGGAGTAGGCTTGCCCAGCACCTAAACCATCCTCTCAGCTTAAACGGCCATATCCACAGGCACGACATGGTCAATACCTACGTGTGGGGTTGACTAAGCCGCGGGTTTTCTCACAATGTTTTCCTTCACCGTTTAGAGCTCGTGTTAATGCGCTAATTTTTTCGAAACGAAAAATCCATTGATGCACGACCAGGGATCGAACTCACGAACTTCGGATCGAAAGTCGAGGTACTAACCAACTCGGCCAACATGGCTCTGAACTGTCGTGCTATCAGCTGATTGATCAGTCAGTGCAATGTTAGTAAATATTGTACATTGGTTTTGGCTAGAGTATAGATATTTCCGGCAGTATTTCTAGTCGGTAGGTCCTTTTCTTTTGACATATTTCCTATTTACTGATTAAAAGGCGCCTCGAGTTTCTGTTGTTTCTAGTAGGCATCTATAGATTTAATCAAAATATTTTCCTACTTCTCTGTCGCTATATATAACTACTATTTACTCTGTCTTTAATTGTCTTCTGTTATCTTATCTAAATTAAAGTACAGGTAGCGATGTTTGAGTGTGATTAATCAATTGTACAACGAATATGAGATGAAGAGCTCCGTTGTAAACATCATGACATATCTAAATATTTAATTCCTTATCAGTTACATTGCGGCAAATAAGTGTGACAATGACACGGTCAGTTTAATTGCTTACATTGCAACGCTCAAGGAGAACTTTCGGAGTGCACAGTAATTAGCGCGTGGATCAATTAAATTGTATTTTATTGTCTCGTCTTGGGGATTCTTATAGTACCCGTTTTGAAACTGGGCTAAGAACGTAATGTCTTATAAGAGAGCTAGGAACAAGGATTAATTAACTTAAAAGCAAAAAACTCAACTGCGTAAAATTTTTCTTCACCCCAAATATGAAAGCTAAAAATTATAACTATCCTTTCTACTTTGTAAAATAGCTTAAGCTACTCCCAAAATCAAGATGAATCTAATAACAACTTTATAATTTTTAACTTAATTTTGTGGAAAGCCGTTTACGCTACAGAACGCGCTTAAGAAATAGGCATACTTCGTACATATTATATATAAAAATACATACACTCGAAATACATAACACACCTTCTGACGCAGTCGGATAAAAAAATTACAGATTCAGTTTAAATATGGTTAGAAGAAAAAAAATCCTAAATGTTGACTCGTAGTCGCGTAGCGGAGACGTAGACGGAGCGTAGTAGTGACGTAGACGTGACGTAGAGGCATCGTAGGCTAGATACGGCGTAGGCGTAACGTAGGTAAATGTCTACGACTAGTCTAATTTGAAAGATGAGGATTTACTACATTGGAGGCTTGTCCTACTTTGAAATGTTATCTACATAAGCCGTTAGTAGGTTGTTTTTATATTGTTTTACTCATAGGTACCCAAAAAAAAAGTTTATTAACATTACTTATAATTTTTACTAGCAGTATCAAATGTAGTGACTGGCCTCTTAGCTCTGTTGGTAGTAGCTCTGCTTTCTGCGCTGTAGGTCGTGGGTTCGATTCCTACTGAGGATAAACATTTGTGTGATGAACATAGATGTTTGTTTTGTGTGTAATAATATCACAATAGATATGAATATGTGAATTTTAAAGTACGTGATTGGTAACTACAATGTTTAAGAGGATAGAGAGCAGTAAAAACTGTATGCAAATGGTGGCATTGCTTCTGAAGGTCGTCGAGCCCGTATAGGGCTTGTAAATAGCCCATCGGCAAAATTATTGCAATCGTTATTGTTTTAAGATTTGTCAACCGGTAAGGGCATTCAGTATAAAAAGTATGATATTAATAAACATTGGTGGACATTTCAATGTCAGCCACAAACTAAAAAAGCTCGCGCTATGGAAATAAGTTTAAATTCACTGTATTGATTGGTTTATAAACTACATTTAAGAGATCATTTTGTTTTACATTTGAATAATCTAATTTGTTTGCTCAGATTCAAGCTATATAATGGGTATCGGTTATTTTCGTGTTTTCCGAATATGTCCGACAGCAGTGTATGATTCCACAATACAGAATGCGACAGAAGTGCACGTCGTTAGCAGCGCAGCTCGCACGGCTTGCAACTAATTTGCTTTTCTTAAAAATGACATTGATAATTATTTGTTTGCGATAAAGTTGAAATTATGAGTACTTATACCTATCTAACTTTCATTTCAAAATGACTTTTCGTCAATCGTTTCTGTAATTTTAAGCGATTGTTTCCAAAGTTTTCCGAAACGCATTCATTTTCTGGTTTTACTGTACACTCTTATGGCCTTTGTTTTCAAAATATACTCTCAAAGGAAACCACGGACAGTAGCTAGCATGTATATTATAAACTTAAAACGCCCGAGTGTCTGTGACCAAAACTTATTAGGGAGACGAGATACATTCCCGTCGTATCAATTAGCCAGCACGATTAATTTCAACCGTTTTAATTGTGACATGCAATTCAGCCTGCGCCTTTGCTGAACCTAATTCACTGAGACATTGACTCAATATCTCAGTAATGTGGGTTCAATAATAATATTGAGATAAGGGGTCGGATAAACTTCTTTATCAATTTCGGTTATTATTCGGTTCTCCGAAGTTTTTTTTGACCAACCAATCGGCTTTGACTTTGGACTCTTTCAAAGGCTTCAATTTTGAAAACGACTTTGAAAACTATAAAAGCTTGCTTGGCTGGAAAGGTAGAAAAAATGTTTGGCTTTGGTTTATTTAATTACTAAAGTATCGATTTTGAAAAGGTTATGATATTGGGCTTTAATGTAACGTGACCAGCGGGGATATTGTTGCGAAATTAATATTTTTAAGACGCATTGAAACATATGTTTCAATCTTGGATTCACGTAAAAATAAACATGAACTTTACAAAGTAACTTTAACGTTTGTTTTACGAATTTGCATCAGTCAGAATCTACGTAGTTGAAAACTTGAAAAAAAAAAATACAAAAAAAAAAAAATTCAAAAAATAATTTAGGAGAAGCCCCGGAGCCTAAAAATTTAATTACGTAGCAACAAAAATACAAAAAAAAAAAATTATTAAAAAAATAATTTAGAAGAAGCCCAGGAAATGTAATTAGCAACCTGAATAAGGCTAGCACATTTTCCGAACGAAATATCCATTCGACGGCTGAAAATGGATAGGTTTAGGTGTTTTAAAACAACGCCAAAGCTAAGTAATAAACTTTCGCGCACTTCAAAACAAAAGAAAGATTTGTTTAACTTACAAAAAAAAAACTATGTATAAAACCTATAAGTATTTTACTATAAATAAAATGTACGAGTTAATCCTCATACTAAAGCCTAATTAAAAAGATTCCCGGTAGGCAGCTTGTTCATGAAACTATAATGAATCTCAAGGCGATTGTCAATGAATCGGAGGCCCTTGCGCAATTGTACATCTGCCGACAACATTATAAGTTCGTTACAGCTTAGTACTATCAGCATCAATTATTAGATGTATTAAAATTGTACTTAACGGCAATGAACTTGTAACCTGTCGCGGATTAGTTTTTTTTTTTTTTTTTTAGCTAACCTATGCTGTCCCACTGCTGGGCAAAGGTCTCAGGATTAGTTAACTCTGAAAAATGTAAGGATGTTCTTACATTTTGTAGAAGTATCTAAATGTGATGTGCCTATAACACAAAACGTTTAAATGGTCCATAGTTAAGTCTTTTATCTGTAACTTAGTCTGTAAGTACCTACAGTTTGTTTTCCTAAAAAATAATAAAAAAAAAAAATAACTAACCCTACTAGATCTCTTCAATGAATCGGGCATGTCTGAAGGTTTCAGAGAATGATAAGATATTTTTTAACTGATTTCAAAAAAGGGGGAGATTCTCAATTCAGCGGAAACTTTTTTGTTTTTTTGTTTGTTCACCGATTACTCGATGACCCATTTGGAAAATTAGTTTTTTGTTTGACCGATATATGATATGAGCTTATCAAGATTTTCGACCCGACGAATAAGGATTCCGTGGCCAAGTTGGTTACGGGTTCGAATCCCGTCGGAATGTATCTAAGAAAACGCGAAGAAAATATTATTAAACAAACTTTTTATTAAGTAAGTAGGTACTTATATTTTAGAATGTTATAGAAAACCTTCTATAGTGACTCTACTTTTCAGCGTATGTTTAATATGCTGACTAAGTAGGTAATAAGTACTTATACTTACTAATTTTATTTTTTCCACTACAAAACATTAGTACTTAAGTTCTTCCTAATGAATCATACATACTTAAATATAGTACTTAATAACTATTCTAACGTACTACCTATGTATTAAACGGGCGCCGGCGCTTGCACCTATTATCTACTTTATTACCTCTTCAAACATCTTGATTGTAATTTAGTATAACGAATGTTCTATTCAATTTCATAGTACCTATCTATTAGGATTACTTAACATAGACAATTGCACTTTAGAATCCTACTACCAACAATCCTACAAAACAGATTTTGATGAAAGGAATGTAGAGTTTAGATTCTGGACTAACACATATTATGCTACTTTTATCCCGGAAAAACGTATGGTTCCCGTGGGATAAAAACAAGTAGTTTATGTGGGCGAAGCCACGGCCGTTCACTATATTTTATTTACTTAGTTTGGGGCTAGATAGCACAGCACCATCTAGCCCCAAATGTCAATGTTTATTATTTATTTATTATTTATATTGCTCTTGCGGGGCTAAAAAGGCCGTTATAGCAGAATCATAATTTATGATTCGTATTATGTTTTGTTCTTGTAACTCTCATGTCTATGAGAAGAGGCGGCTTATAGTGCAATTCAGATTATAATTTTGCTTTAACTGCCTTTTAGCCCCGTTTAGGAATTTATTTGAGCTTAAGATCACAGAATTGAGAAGCGTTTCTGTGTTCTGTGCTTAAGATAGTGTGATATTGGAGATGTCTACGGGGGTTGTTAGAGACATATCCCAATACCTATTGGTACTACGTATGAATGCAATTTATATAAAAATATATAATAATTTGCAATAGTAGTTATTGCCTTTATCGAGTCACAAAGATTGATATACTCGTAGGCTGTGTTCCGGATTGCAGACCTTCTATATACATAAGGTACCTACTTGTTAAGTACGTTCATTGGTATAATAATGTAGCAGTCATAAATGCGGGTTCTGATCTGGTTCCGATGGAAGTTATTTTTATGTGAGCCAACCTAAATATAGATATGAGAAATGACTTTTTTTAATAGGTAGGTACTTAATTATTTTTATTAATATATTAATTATAGTGATTTTATAGCGACCTTTGTGGCGCAGTGGATGTAAGGCCGCCTGAGACGCGAGAGGTTGCGGGTTCGATCCCCGCCGCGGACAAATGTTTGTATGATCTACAAATATTTGTCTCGAGTCTGGGTGTTTCTAAGTGAAATATGTATTCATAAAAAATGTAAGTGGCTACATGAAGCTGTGTGAAACGTTCAGCATTATTATTTAAATAATTATATTTGGTCCATTAGTATCTTTTGAGCTATTAATAGTAAATTGGTTATTGTGTTAAGATGATCAAATATTCAAGTAGGTAGATACTCGTTTGGAGAATTCAAGGAAAAGTTGTCAACTTTGTGAAATAACGACAAAAAGAACAATCAACTTCGCCAGTGAGTGACAAGCGTGTGTCTACCAATTTTAAAAGCAAATAAAAATGGTTCAACATCGAAATATAAAGGCTATTGTGCCTGTGCAAATTTACTGAGCTCATACGTCGGTTTGAGCGACATTGGACTTGAAATGTAACGTTTTGACGGCTTTTCAGTAGTAGGTATTAAACATGTCTACGGGAAGGATATGCTTTGTTCCTGAAAGAATTTCAGACTATTTTCATGTATTTTAGAACTTTTCATCCAATTTAGTAATGAGCTTAGGTAACTTTAACTTGTTCCAAAAACAAGACAAACGAATGAGTAATTTCCGGTCTATAGGTACCTAGATATTTTTCAGGATTTTTTTAGTGTATTGCACTAAAAAGATTTTTAGCATGTTTAGCATAATAACAAATAATTACTTATAAAAAATATAAGTTTAAACTAATTTAGTAATTCAAAATTATTCTAATTAAAGTAATTTATAATTAGTTATTAATGTTATATTCATAATTAAGAAAAATATCTGTTTAAAAATAGATTTTCATTCGAAATACGTATTATATTAAAATTATGAATACACCAATTAATAACCAATTAAAGAAAAACTAAAAGAATTAAAACACATCACAAAAAAATTGCATACCCATTTTCGTAACGATTTCACTTCACTTTTAATAAATAGTTCTTTGAGATCACGTTAACGAGATATGTGAGCACGCTACCGGTGCATCGTAACCGTGCGGGCAGGGTGCGCGTGCGTCGGTCGGTCGGCCGGCCTCAAGGATCGCGTGCTGCCTGCGGAGGCTTCAGTGCGAATGTCGCTTCTCCACACCCAGCCGCCGAAGATTCCTACCACACGAGATAAGGATAAGGCCGATGTTGCCAATGTCGCCAATGTCGCCAGTGTTGCCTATCGTTATCGCCGGTCAACATCTCGACGGACGTTACGTCACGTTTCAGCTATGAATAATTCATAGTTTGTTCTTTTGTTTGGTACGTTTCAAGCATCAAGGTCGGACGGACTTGAAAACTCGCTAAAGTAGCATAACACAAACCCTGCCTCGCGTCTGCGATGCTCTCCGATTTCTCCGAAGGAGATTTCCGCAGGATAGTGACCGTAGAACAGGCTGTCACAGCCAGGGACGTATATAAGGTGGGGGGGTTTAGGTGGTCCGGACCCCCCCCTTAGCCCATTAAATTCGGAGGAAACCTAGTCAATTTTTGTATTTTGGAACCCTTGGACCCCCCCCCCCTTAACAAAGATCTTTGGTACATTTGAACCTTTGGACCCCCCCCTTAACAAAGCTATAGCTACGCCCCTGGTCACAGCACATGTTCGTCGCGGGCACTGAACGCGTTAACAAGATCAATGCATTGTTCATTTCTCTAGGTCATTATTGTCCTAAACTTTTTTAAGCTTCATCCTGCATTATTTTCTTCAGACTGATCGCAAGTTTCATGAATTTTATAAGCATTTTTCACATTTCATTTAAACCATTAGGTTTATGTAAAAATCATGTAAAGCACGTAAGTACCTATTTTGTTTACGTGAATGTATTGTCTTAACGATTTAGAATTATGACAGTATTAAATCATAAAAAAAACTATTTAACCGCTCAACTGATACCTACTGGTAATAAGACAACAATGTTGTTATTTATTTGTTATGTTACCAGTTTAATAAATTTTTCGGTCGTATAATGTTCTCATCATGTGGTGTTGCGCGTGATTTTTCTAGATTTTATGGATTAAATTTCCTATTTTTCTTGTTATGCAATACTTAGATCCCTATAAGCTTTTCAATATTTTTTGTTTATCGATCATTAAAATACACATTTTTATTAAAATCTGACGCTTAAAAGCTACAAGCTCGTCACTAACTTTTCTTCTACCTATCACTATCATTTTAAAATAAAAAAATATTCGTTTTACCGACCATAAACAAACTCTTCAAAGTTTAATTCAAACTCTAACAAGAGTTTTCCAACTAAAAATAGCATTTATCTATTAAATATTCTTGTTTCTTATTATCGGAGGATTTTCTTCTGTTATTTGAAAGCAAGATTCCCTAGGGAGCTGGCATAATGAGCTGTCCGATATAAGGCGATTTGTCTTTGTTAATAATCGCGTCTTTTGTAAATTGCCGCCTTTTGTATTGTGTCAGCTTTGTTTCATCTCCTCTGTTTTGCGTCATGATAATTAGGGAGTAGCCTACTGACTACTGACAACAGACAGACAGACTACATGTCGGAGGCCACTGGAAAATGGACGAATATAAAATAAGTAGGTAAGTAAGTTCGTATGAGCTAGTGGAAAACTCTGGTGACGGAGTTTTTAGGCCGCCTAAAGGCCTTCGTCATGGCTTAGACCTCAAAGCCGGGGCCGACAATTTTACGTTCCCTCCGACGGAAGTGCTCTGCTGGTAATGCCACCTGCGGTCACCCGTCCAAATTGTGACCGTGCACAACGTTGCTTAACTGCACCATCAATCAAGAACGTCTCAGCAAGCTATGCCACGAGCGCTTCAATAAATATAAGGCGAACAATTAATCTTACCCCATGTTGACGACTTCTGTGGCATAGTGAAGGCACGCCTAAAACACTAATTGCGGGTTCGATTCCCACCGCGAAGCAAATGTTTGCATTGTATTATCTTTGTCTCAGGTCTGGGTGTTTTTCTATGTGAAATGTAAAAGTAGGTACTCAATTAAAAAAAAAAATATGCAGAATGTATATCACTATCAGTCATTATAGTTCCCATAATAGGTCCTCTGTAGGAGGCCCTCCATGAGTTTTGTCAATCCTAAAACAAAAAACTTCCACAAATCTAATTACAAATCCATCGAGCCGTTTAGGCTGTAGAGCGGCACAAAGAAAAATAGACTAGTTACATACATAGATACACTCGAAAAACATAACCGTCCTTTCTGCGAGCAGTCAAGTAAAAAAAGTCTAAAGTCAATCACTTCATCAGTTGTATTCTAAGTGGATATATTTGTATGCTATAAAAGTTACGGCATGTCGAATAAATAATGGAAAAAGACTTTCGATTCGAGTATAAAATAAAGCATCGCAGTGTGTATGATGCCCGCGACCCTCGCAAGGTCGCCGGTCAAGTGCGACCAGCTTATGAAGCATTCCTTAGGCTGCAATCACATTACAGTGGTGTGTCGTGTCGCGTCACAAATATATCGGTACGTGTAACTCGTGTAACGGGGCATTTCTCCAGGGGGGCCAAAATTTAGGTTCCTCCAGATTATTCTTAAACTGTTCATTATTTTGTAAACAAAAGCTTAGATTTGAATGTCTAGATATATTACAAAAAAGGTATCGACAGTGAAATTTCATTTAAATTAGAAGGTAAAAAGATATTTACAAAAAACCTCCAAAAATAGCCATTTTCGACATGTGAAAATGACCTGCGCATAGGAGTTTCTCGTCATAAAATATTCATTTGTTTACTATGTTTAATTGTAATTACTGATATTTATAGATAACAAACTCTGTAATCTAATGCCAAGAAACAGTTTTAATTATTTGATTGGAATTCGATGGTAGATTTAATCAAAATCTTGTCACAAAATATGCATCATTACAGTCGCCAGTTTTTGTTTTCATCGTAATACGTAAACCGGAAGGCATTGAAAGATCGTGTTGAACATCAAATGTCGTGCCCTCCCGGACCAATCGGCCAGAGCACTTCACGGAGGCAAGACGCGTCGCATTTCGGAAAGGTGAGCTATTGAATATGATTCTCCAAGGTGTGACACTTTTTACGTCATTCTGATTTATTACTATAACTATGAAATCAGTGCGTCAAATTTACATTATTTTTCGACTTAAGCTAAATTAAACATGCAGCTATTGATCACTAACATTTTTCTTTTGGTCTGCATTCGGAAATACAAGTTACGAATTGTTTTCTGAAGTTCGTCATTTTTCACAACCTCATTACAAGCAACAACGACAAAAACACGATGACGCGTGTTGCTAAAAATGATGATAACAATGATGATTGTTGCTAAGAATGATGATTTTTGGTTTAAAAAAATATAGAAACACTTACAAACACGTACAAAATGGTCAAAATGGCAGGTGGAGACTCGCCAACTCACAACTGGTTCCCCAAAACAGTTACTCGTGTGGCAAGAAGGGGGCAAAAATACGTGAGTTGCTAGAGGGTGGTCTGATGTATACGTACCGGGTTTTAAACGACGATCACGAGCTCCCTGAGGGTCCAGCTTCACTTCACTTCAGCGTGCCCCACTCATCACTTACGTAACACCTTCCAGCCCCCGAGCAATGCTCTAGCGACTCCACTCCGTCCGGCCAGTGAAGACAACACGGAGGTGGACTGTTTCTCGTCAGTGTCAATCAAGGCAAGCTGAGATGAGGAACAGTGACCTCCCCCTGGGAGCACACGGGTCCGCGGGGTCGCTACTCATTCGACACCTCGCCTCAAAGGTGCCCTGCGGGCTTATTGTTATTACTATTCCTTAATTTTGAGAAGATTTACTTTTATGTCTAATGATAGGAGGTATTAGGTAATTATATCTAAAAAAAACCTGTCAAGTGCGAGTTGAACTCGTGCGCCGAGGTTCCCGTAGATACCTACCCATTATACCGCCATAATAAGCTAGTCCTCTGAACTGTATGAGCACCCATACAACTCAGAGGACTATCTTAATCGGTGTCAAGTATGTATGTATGGGGACACCATTTAATTTTCAACTTTTTTATTTTTGGGATTTTTTCCTTTATTTCTGCTGTAAGACCTTGCTTTTTGCCGAATTTCGTGATTCTAGGTCAACAGGAACTACCATTTAGGTTTTTGACCCAAAACCTATAGGGTACTTCCGGTTGACCTAGAATTGTCAATTTTGGTGAAAAGCAAGGTTTTATAGCACAAATAAAGGAAAAATTCCGAAAAGTAAAAAAAGTTGAAAATTAAGGTACATTTTGGTACCTACAAGTATTCACGAAAGTCTAAATTTGCCCATATCTTTTTATCGTGTTAACTCAGGACCTTGATTTTTATACACCTAATAGGTACTATAGACCTCAGTATATAGTATTAATTTCAACTTGCTAGGTCTACCCGTTCCTGAGAAAATCGATGGTGACACATGGACAGACAGACAGACAGACGGACAAGAAAGTTATCTTATAAGGGTTCCTTTTTATTACCTTTTGAGGTACAGAACCCTAAAAGTAAGATTTTTTAAGGAATATTATAAAAATAGGCACCGATTTAAGAACATGGTGATTTTGTCAATCCTTACAAATCCTACTTATTTACATAATATAATACACTTAGCTAATTTTGAGAATATACACTTAGCTATTTTATACTTAGCTAATTTTAATCTATGCTGTTATGATCAGAAACATGTGTTTTTGATGGATTTATCATTTTTAGCAACACACCGTCATTCTTCTCTACAATTTAATCATTTTTCTCACTTAGGGTCATTCCTAGCAACCGACAATTTTGATTATCTCCTAAAATATCAGTTAATTTGATGGATACCCCTCGTTAAATAACTTATTTTTAACATACAAATCATTCCAGCATCAAAGATTAGACCTAAACTAAAGGGATAAAAAGTGACTAAAATATCGTCAAAAATAACAATTTGAGGAGAAATGCCCAACGATTTATTGATTAATAGCGACCCGGTGTCTGTTGATCCGCGGGGCTAAATACTAATTGATACACGGCCGGGATTCAAACCCACGACCTTCGGATTGAAAGTCGAGGTATTATTCCACACGGCCAATAAGGCTCTCATGAGTATAGACAACATTCTCCAGGCTCTCTCTTTAAAATTTAACTAGGTAGGTAAAATATAATGAGACCAATTGACTTTAGGGAGTAAGCACACTTCTTTTTTCGTAGCGCGTTTGGATCGATACAAACGCGAAGCGAACGCAAGGCAGTCGGCAAGCTGTGAAAAACACACTACGTTTTTCGTACGCGCGTTTGGATCGATACAAACGCGCTGCGAACGCGCTACGAAAAAACAGGCAACGAAAAAAAAAAGCGTTCCCACTCCCGATGCGATACGACACATCATTCCGTAGGTAGTAATGTGAATGTGGCTTAATCTGTGGACCAGCTCCATACATGGGTAAGCTGGCCAGCAGCTATTTGCCAAAAATGCACTTACATTACTGTGGGAATAAATAGTTTCGTTATTATATAATTATTGCGTATTTTTTTTAAGCTTAACTAAAATAGGGTGTTTATAAAGTTTGTAAAAACAATAGCCGTGTTGTCTTAATGAGAGTTGCGATTCAAATTCTTTCAAATTCAAATTATGAGGGTTGTATTGTGGGATCGTTATTGGATTTATCGATTTTTAATAAGCGCACAACATGGACTCTGTGAGGGAAAACATTATGAGGTAGCCAGTTAGTGTTCTATAAAAATAAAATAAATACTTAGTAAAAAACATTTTCAAAAACAAGCTTTTATTTAAAAGCTCTATTTTTAGAGCATAAATTTAAATAAAAGCTTGTTTTGAAGAAAATAAACTTTACATCAAGTACCTACATTAAACCCATCAATTATGTTATGTTATAAAGCTTGTCGCGAGATTTATCACAAAGAAAGTTACAAAGATACGCAAATTTAATTTTAACTAGTAGCGGGACGGAGTTTTTAAATTTTATTAGGATGTTCTTTACATATTCGTACAGATACAGATAGATGTGATGTTTATTTCAAGCTTCAGGTTTTTACATAAGGAACTCTAAAAAATATAAAAATACCTACCAAAGAGCTGGTAACTTCCCCATTTCAAAATACCATTTAGCAGTCACGCCGCATCCGCGACCTTTAAGGTCGCTGTCGACATTAGGTGAATTCACCAACACATCCTTCAAATTAACCGAAGATAAATCAACGTTCGAAAGGTCCCTAGAGACGTGACACGTCACAAATGTGGGTCACTCCTAGTGAAGTCCGAATACTTCGTCCCTATTTTGTATTTTTGTTTTATGTCCCTGTCAAGGTTTGTTTCTGTAAAAAATGACATTTGAAATCCTTAGGTAGGTACCTACATTCCACTAGCAGCGAATCAGCTATGATAGATACGAGCCCTAGTTCTGTATTTCGAAGTCAATTACAACAGAATATCATTTCATATAAGTATTTGATATTTCATCATTCTCGAGATTGACATGCTTGATTTTAAATCAAACCACGAAACAATTTAGGTATTTTTCTCGATAAAAATCCATATCAGTGCTGATTTCAAATGCATTTTCGTGTAAGATACAATGTGACAATTCACTCGTTTTAAAGCGTAGAATTGTTGATGATTATTTTGGAAAACAATTTTACGTTTATTTATTATTAAAATCAGCTATTGGTATTATAGCGAATTAATTATAATGACAGCCAATAGTGGATTTATATTTTTAATTGTACGATTGTAAAATAGTATTTTTTAGATGTTTTCTTTTCTTATTTCTTTCGCGTTTATTGTAAAGCGGACAATAACAATACGCTTCCTCGAACTTAAACAACAAAGGTGTCAATCTGTTAGGTAATATACACACCACGTAATCAATAGGTCGCTCGGCTTCTGAATATCAAAGTATTGAGGAAACAAAAACAATTTTCATCGGAACCTCGACCCTGTTTGCATGTTACGAAACATTTATTACACTACATTTTATTTCTTTATTGCTCCTTTCGCTCACCATTATGATTATTGGTTTTGTACCTAAGTAGCAATGAATATTGACAGGTTATGGGTTTCTTATGAGCCGTGTGGGCAGAGGGGGATGATACCTCGGCTTTCGATCCGAAGGTTGTGGGTTCGAATCCTGGCCGTGCATCAATGGATTTTTCGTTTCGAAAAATTTAGATTAAGTTAGATCTAAGTTTCTTCTAAATTAAACATCCGGTAAAAAGACTAGATACTACATAATACATAGCAACGTAGTATAATCTAACTAAGTAAACCTTTTGGAAGATTTCAAGGCTATACGTCCGATAAATCTTTCCACTTGAAAATTATCTAGACATGTGAAGAAGCTAATTTGGATAGTGCAAACCTACTCATTACAATTTGACGTTTTATAATCATAAAGTTGATAAGCAGATGTGAATAAAGCATATACGGCATTGTGTAGGTAGGTATACTATACATATACTTAAGTAAAGTATCATTTTATTGTCTCCATTCTTTTTCATTGCCTGGATGCAGTTTTGTGGTGGCAGCTTCAAGCATGGTGGCAGTGATGAATAACCCAGTTTTTCTTTACATAAATTACCAACAGATTGTGATTAGGTATAATGAGAGCTAAGTGAAAGCTGCAAGGAATCACTTTGAAATGATGACCCACAAACAAAACCGACCTTAGTAGTGCAAGTCAAGTGTAAGTGATCAAAACGATTTAGCTGAAACTAAAGTCTTTAGAGGTGCAATATTTTTATGCGGGAAAATTTTTGAACTGCAGATGATTCCTAGTCCGTGCCGTAAATTAGCCGCCACGCCATCAAATCCAACACGACAGAGCTTTTAAAAATTGAATTTGTTAATCGACGTTGTTGTTGAATGTCTGCTGTTGAATTGGCTAGCAAAGGATCGTGAAGAGTGACATATTCAAGGAGAGGCCTGTACCCAGCAGGCGGTAAAGTCAGGCTGTGGAGTCATCCATTGTCATCAGATAAATCTATGGATGTAATGAATCATCACTTGAGATACGTTTCGCAATGACAATTCACTGATACTAACAGTTCAATTTAAGACGGGTAGGTAAGTATGATAGAAGTACTCACTCCATACATCTATGAGGCGAGTTCCACCCGTGCGTCATATCTATCGTCATTTATGGTGAACGCAGACTTGGCCACACCGCAGTCACCGCAGTCGCCGCAGTCACGGCACTGAATTTCTTCGGCCGCGATGCGAATGGCGACACCCGCGCCACGCCCCGGCCGGCCGGCCGCAGCGTCCGATGCGGGCGGGCCGGTGCTGGTGACGTCATCAGCTTGGGGAGTTCGGCCGCTTAGGTACTGCGGCGACTGCGGCGCGGGTAGGTGAAGAAATCGAATGCCGGGACTGTGGCGACTGCGGTGCGCCCCATATTTGCGTTCACCTTTATTCTATCCCTCGTGGATCACGGAATCTCGCGTGTATCTTACTGTAATTGTCCATGTCAATAGATTAATTATGCTTCGATCTAAATTATCTTGCTTCTGCTCTTAATCACTCAAGGAAAACTTGAAACCAGTTAGTATGAAATTTATTTTGGTGGTGGTATTATTTTAAAGTGTCATAAAGGCATAATATTGTCATAAACATCTTCAACGGATTTCTAGAGCCTGCAAAACTTCAGATATTAATATGTAATACCTACTTACAGAAAGTCTAGTTGAAAAAAATACAGGTGTGTCAATAACTCATCAGCTGATATTAGGTAATTATGTACCATCGAAGTTTCAAGGCCACCAGTTTTATTTTGAACGACATTTAATTTGGTTTTGATGTTTCTTTGGGGAACAGGGTGATGTTGATGTTTGATGTTTCTTTGGGGAACGGCCCATCTGGCCCACTTGCCCGTGGTCTTTCGACCGACAGTTGTTGTCGGTTGGTGGTATATAACCTGATCGGCGATGAGTAGTACACTTGCGCGATCTAGACATTCTGATATTGAGTGGCGCCATCTGTAGTGCGTAGCATGTTTCTGTAGTTCATCTAGCGACAGGTAGGTGTCGCTACATTTCAAAATTATAATATGACTTTCTTAGCTGTACTTTCACTAATAATACCTACTTACTGCCATCTTTATCTAGATAAATGATTTAGATAGAGATACTTTGAAATAGGTTCAACATTATCTCCTTTTGCTAGACTGTTTTAGTTATTTAAAGTTATTTAAAAAAAAATGTTACTTATATGTTCGTTAGGTTAATAACTGAGATTTCAGAGTGGCCTAAAAATTAGTCACTAAAGTTATCCACTAGCTAATATGAAGATAGATGCATATATCTAGCTCAGCTCGCTTTCTTAGTTCATAGTTATTTATTCCAAAAAACAAAATACATTAAAGACGACTAAGTATAGTCTATTTTATTTAATCAAACATCTTTTTATTTTCTTACGTATAGTGTAGGTACTTGAAGCAGCAAATTGTACCTACCTACTTTGTAACAAAGCCTTTTCCAGCGCACCTAATTTACATACAAATTGAAGTAATTTAGATACGCGTGGAGTCGATTTTTTGTCTACTACCAATTTTGATCCTTCGCAATCCCTTTGAACTCTTGAACGGAAGTTTATGAAAAGATAATAAGTAGGTAGCTTAATTTTGTAAGCGAAAACACCTTCGCCTTAGGCTTGCTTTGAGAAAATAACTTGGTAGGTATTTTAATCAGCTTCAGAGATTTTTCGTTTGCGAAGATAAAATTGTTGAAAATAATATTGTTGAAATTAGATATTCGTACTCACTTGTTTTTTATATTTCATTATTACAATACAAGCAATATGCGTATAATAAGTTGTCCATTTAAAAAATTTCAAGCTGGAGTACACTCATTGATTCTCCTCGAAAATTCAATATTATGGTGACAGTGAGTTTATTTGTTAATGGAACCAGGAGCTGGCTGTTCAACAGAAGTTAATAGAACTCCTTAGAATATATCATCTGATCGAGTTGAAATTTGCTACCCCTGTCACCCCTGACAAGTTCTTATGACAATGTAGCATAATGGTGACTGCGATCTGATCTGATGATGAAGTCACTGCTGTTCCTCAGTAAAAACAATAAAATGTGCCGTGTTTAAGCTCATTTAAATCTGTTTGCAGATACCTTTTGAAAGTTCGTAACTTGAAACTATTTATCCAATCCAACAGAAAACGTGCGTATTGTTGGTATAAGCTTTACCACAAAATAAACTTTAACATTTTGTAATTATAGATAAAATTTAAGAATATTGAATCCTTATATAATTATAATAACGTCCTATGTTACGATGGTTATCGCATAAGCTTTTATTATAAGTACCTATAGAAAATGTAACGTACAGTTTTAACGTCTAAAATAACAATTTGCGTCTAAATATCGAAGAACGTATGGGTATACATATATATCTTACAAAGCGGGTTTAGCCGAGTCTGATGAAGCCCTAACAACGATCAATCCTATTAACACATCGCTCACTTAACAATACCTTCAGACGTGTAACTTAAACTTTTCAAATATACCTAATCTTCTACTTAAAAACTATTATGGCTAAATCTCTCAATACTTATTTCTCATTAAAATATGTCTTTATAAGAGCCGTGCTGTCCGAGTAAGATAGTGCCTCGACCTTCGTCGGCGACCGAAGGTCGTGGGTTCGAATTATTCCGTGCATTATGCTCATTAACACGAGCTACAAACGGTGAAGGAAAACATCGTGAGGAAATTAGATAACACTTTGACGACTTCTGTGGCGCAGTGGGCCCGCCTGAAACTTTATATATTTACTTTATTAACTTTATATTTTTATATATAAGCGTAGTCAAATCTGTTTTTATTAGATAAAGGTTTCTAGGTCTGATGACCTTCTAAGAGTTTGTGGCAAGCAGTGGATATGCGACTGGCGCAGGACCGGAAAAAAGCGGGATAACGAGGACTCGAGGAGGCCTATACCCAGCAGTGGGTGGATGTGGGCTGAAATAGATAGATAGAAAGCTTCCTGGATTCCCATTCCGTAGAGCCATAAGGTAAAAATAGTAAAAAATAGTAAAATGTTAAAAATTGTAATACAAGATGTTGACATCCTATTGAAATAACACAGTTGACATGACAGCCGTTTACGCGCCCAGTAATCTGTAAAACTTATCTGTGATCGATGATACATTTTAGATCGATGTAATAATCCGTAGATTTTTCCGTACGCCTCATGAATACGTAAGTTTTGCGTCATGTATCTGCGATATAATCTAAATAGCATATATCTTTTAACACACGATGGCTTTCAGTAAGTTCATTGTACAAGATCGTCCTGTCATCTGTGAACAAGATATACTTACCTATTTAAAAAAAACCAACTGCATTTTAGAACTAAATTCAAACGGGAGCTACCCATAATAATGCAGAAATTGCAGTTCTAATCAGACTTCCGAAAATGATGATTTTCTTCAAAAAGTTGAACGTTTTTTTAGCGAAGAAACGCTACTTTCGGAATTCGGTATACATTCAGAGAAGGTCTGAATCACACTGCATATTGATATTAGGTATCGAAAAAATATTAGTGTTGGTAGGTACAGGAAGCGTCGCTAATTGGTATCCCCCTAGTAAGAGGTCGGTTTGCAAGCCGTTGATCTCAACTTTTGTAAAAACTTTTACATCCTTGCTTACTTATGGATATCTAATTTCGCTCGAGTACGAGCCGATGCAATAGCGGTTATAATATCTGACTGAAATCCAAGGTTGAAATGAAAAGGGTCTTTGTTCAAATCAATAGGGGGATACCGATTGATGACGCTGACTGTACTTATGAAATTTATTTTACTGTATTTTTGGTAAATCGATTTCCACCAAAAACAATTTCATGTAAAATGTTGCCAATACGAGACCATTGGCTCGCACTGTCAAAAAGTTACCAGATTTCATGTAGAGCCAAGCTTCTAACTCTACACGCCCTAACTCTACAAGCCCTAACTTCACAAACTCTACACCTTAGTCAAAATACGTGTCTTGGCCGTTTCGTTACTACAAGAACTATAACAGAAAAGTAATGAACAATAAATAATTTTTTTATCTTATGCCCATGTGGGGACGGTAGCGAAGCGGCCAAGCAACATATTTTGACTAAAGGTTTAGAGTTCGTGAAGTTAGGGCTTGTAGAGTTAGGGCGTGTAGAGTTAAAAGCTTGGCTTAGCTGACAGTCGACTTTAAAATTCTTTCTGCATTTGATAGCTTAATTTTCGAGGAAGGCTACATTTTGTCGTCATCGCTACACTATATTACCATCACGAAGCGGGTAACGCCGCGAGGAAAAGCTAGTGCTCTATAAAATTCCATACTTAGATCTACAGACGTATACTATCGTAACTGTTAGCTTCTTATCAGTTCAAAGATACAGCATGTCACTTGTCACCTCATGATTGATATGAGGCTGCTTGGAAACCGCCTTTGAAGCATCAAGGTTAAGCAGCGTAATACCAAATGCCCTTACTCTTAGACCTGAGACACATATCCCGTCGCCGTCGGAGTAGATAGTACACCTCGTGAACTCGACAAACGGAAGTGCGATGAACGAAACGAGGAAGCGACTTAGCCATCGACTATTGAAAATGAAAATGAAATAAGTACCTTTGATTACGACTGTATCCCCAAGGCGCGGTAGACATTCTTTCAGATCTTTTTAGGCGTTTTTTAAGATCCTTCGAGTCTAAGGGGGTTGTCAGAGGTATGTCCAAATACAAATTTATGTTTAAATATAAAGCGGAAGATATTTGTTTGTTTGTTTGAAGAGCTAATCTCAGGAACTACCAGTTGGATTTAAACATTCTTTCTGCATTTGATAGCTAAAGCTACTTTTCATCATCATCAACATCACCATATACCATCACTACGGGGGCAACGCCGCGAAGGCGCTGCTAGTGGTTATAGTGAGTAGTTTATTAATTAATTGATTGGGAAGAGACGATGTGACGTTTTGGATTAATTCGAACCATAATGACCAAACTCAAAACCATAATGACTCAAAGCTTGGGTTGGTCAGCTTTGAGCGTAAGTCTGGGTCATCAAGGCGGAAACCTCTGCGTAAAAGAGGGAGAGAGGGTAATAGTAAATTCACATTCCTTTCGGGAGCTCTCTCTCCACTAGGTTGCCGCAGCGGCAAGAGCTATGAATGAAATAAATGCTAGCTTGACGGTCAGAACACCTTGCTGAGTTAAAAGTCAAAGTCATGGTGAATCTTTCCTATATATACTTCGGAACCAATTGAAATATTTTACTAGGCTTTACATGTCTAGTTTTCGTAAGCACTTTGACGGTGTGCTAGGATTATGACTGTCGAACTATTCAAGGGTAGATTAGATTACACTAGAAAAACAAGTCTTTGTCCTATTTTACCGATGCGCTATACGTCTTCAGACAACTGTGAAATATATTGTTATCTCGGTTTTCCATACATACTTACATAACTTATTTTACCCTCTCCACAGATATTTTTGGAAAAGAAGTAGCCTATGTCCTTCCACGGGATGTAATCTATATCCATGCCATATTTGATTGAAATTTGTTTAGCGGTTTAGGCGTGAAAAGCTAATTTACAGACATTTAGTCAGAGTTACTTTCATATTTATAATATTAGTATGGATAGTATGGATTAGAATAACTTGACAGGGTCATGATTGAATTAACAAGACGTAGTCAGGGTCATGATAGATAGAAAATACATAAATACATATGAAACACAACACGTAATTGTAATATTAAAATGAGTAGGTATGATATGCAATTTGAAGTCTTCTTACAGTAAATTCTATCAGACAATCAGGATAAATACCATAATAAGCAATCTATAAATAGTACCGTTATATGTAAATCGTATTTCTGCTTGGTAAAATGTCTTTGGTTGTAAATGATAAATCGTAGTCATGCATGACCATACTATAGTATTGGTTCCCTTCGCCACACTTTCACGGTTGAATTAGAATTATCTTCTTATTTATTACTAGATCAAACAACCTATTGCGTGCTTAGGGTCTGTCTGTTTGTATATTTGTTCGTGTGCCTACTCTATTTTCAAGAACTATGGGATTTTGATACAGTTTTCGTTGATTGACTGAAGAATTGGATTCAGGAGGATTAACATTTGAGTATTTTTTTGTGTGAATGAATTAAGTACGACTATTATTTTATCTTTTACTTGTAATGTCTGACGTGTGGTGTGCTCGATCTTTTTCGATAAAACATTACCCCGCAATCGCTCAAAAATCTAATAGCGCATCTGGCTATAGATTTATCAATGGACTATCTTTGATATAACCACAACTGTGAATAGGCAGAGTTTTACTAGTTGGCTGTGTGTGAGCCTAGTTAGATTTCAAGTCTGAAAAAAGTTATTTATGTATCATAATACCTATTTTCCTGAAAAGTGTAACTGAACCAGACTCTTTTATTAGTATAGATTGAATTATAATAATATTTCCGTCACAAGAGGGAGCGTGTTTGAACTATCCTTGTCTATTTACTACAATACCATGTTTATCTTATTTAAACAAAAGTGTTCATGTCCTATTATTTACGACGCTCTGTAAATTATTCGTGTCACTTCTGTTACTTTATGTATTAAGATTTTCAAGAGCAAATATTGTAATTACAAATAGGCAGTAGTAACCAAGTATGTTTTAATTAAATTTATACCGAGAGAGCCGTGTTGGCCAGGCGGGATAATGCCCTCGACTTTTGATCCGAAGGTCGTGGGTTCGAATCCCAGCCGTGCATCAATGGATTTTTCTATTTTTGAAAAAAATATGGAACTAAGCGGCGAAGGCAAACATCGCGAGGAAACCAGTTAGCTTTCTAATAACGGTAACTGACTTGCAACATATTTTCAATAATTAGACCGCACGTGTGATTCTTTGATAATTGAACTTCGTTTTGTTGGTCCCTCTTGGTTTGTGATACCTAAGGACGGTAGCTACTACATGATTGTCGAAGATATTTTAATTATTTTCTACTATAAACTCATTTGTTTTATGAAAATGTCTAATAGAGATTTTTATAATTTTGTTTCAACAATGACTAAACTTGCAATACCTACGGTAGAACCTACCAACAAAAGTAGGTCTAAAATTACTTTACGAGTGAGATATCAATTTATTTATCATCCATCCTAGAAGGCTAAAAATAACATGGATTTTCCATACGTACTCTTACTAAGCTTTCATAAGTCATCTCTTATCACAAACACTTAGATTTATCAATTTCATTGTGGAGCAATGACAGACGGTGATTTGATAAGACCAAATGGCTATTATGCAACTCCTTGTATGAATCAGATTAATATTCCATATTTAATAGTTTTTCAAATTTTTAAAACTTATTCATAGAGTTGTCAATACAATTCGGTCTGTAGGCCTGCGCCTTAGTCTCATTGAATTTCAAGTTTAACTTAGAAACACTCAAGTAGGTACCTACCTTATTGTATTAAGGACCAAAGACCCTTAAATTTAAGAATACTATGTTGTTGTGTGTTGTGTTATTCTCTTTCTATCTTTCTAAATAGCTATAGGTAGGTACACCAGTATCACCCACTGTTGGGTAAAGGCCTTTTCTCTATCTAAAGTTATTATTTTACTCTTGATAATCCAATATTGATGAGCTTGTATGAAATTGTTAAAAAACATTGAAAAAAAGTAAAATGTATTTATAAAATAGGAATCAATTTAGTATATAAATGGATGTAAAATGTCAATAAAATGGCCGTTACCGTAAACTGTTTTATTCGCGCCGCGCAATCCGCGTGGATTTACAGATCGAAAGGAATCACGGAACCAATAGGGCTTCATTCACACAGACAACGTTCTGCGATCTATTTTGGGCAAAGACTTCTAAGTTCGAACATCATAAATGCTCTAAAAGTCATATTGCTGCCCACAGCGGACTTAAAAAGGTCGTTAAAGCTGAATCACAATATGAAATGAAATATAATGCCGTCTCTTTTCACTCTCAGTTAATGAAAAGCGATAAGTAGTTCAATTCCTTTATTGCGATTCTGTAATAGCGACCCGCTGCACAGCATACGAGCCTTTTAATTCTTATAAGTATGAAACAGGGATCGAGTGGCGTCAAAAAAAGTTTTTGTGTAAATTGCCTTTTTTCTCGCTTGACTGTACCTTTTTTTCAAAATCTGTGAATGCAGGTTGGAATATCTTCAAAAGTTAAGGATGGTTTCCTAAGAACGTTTTCCTGTAGCTGCAACAGTTAAACTGTTACCCTTACTGCCCCGCCTCAAAAATTCACCCTGTATTGTAATTCCTATCGTAATTCTGCCTTATTCTGCTATAGCCCCGCTATAGCTGCTATAGATTGTCTCCTGTCGTTGTATAAATAAAGGCCTATAACTTTTTTAAAGTGAATACTTATATCCGTGTGAACGCATCCACGGACAGACAATCAGTTTGTTTATTGAGTCTGAGGATACAGCGGGCCCCCGGGCCGCAATAAGCGTAATCCGCCGGCGAAGATATTACGACTTACGGCAGACGTTGACAAATTATTTATTTTCTAAGTGCTTTTATAAAATCTGCTGGATAGATGACATTTTAATTTGAAAAACCAGATTCTTCTTTTAATGGATCACTTGAAAACCCAGATGTACACTTCTTCGAACGGATCTTGGCATTCGTGAAGTTGGCCGTTTCGATGCGCAGTGCAATTTTTTCATACACAATTTTCTACTGCGCAGCGAAAAGCCTAACTTCACGAATGCCTAGCTAGATCCATTGTGACAACTGTACGTGACTGGTTGTTTGGTCTTCGCTGGCAATATAAGCAGCAAGTGTAATAGAGTTTCTTGGTTTGGGCTAGAGGCACTACTCAACCTTAATATACTTTTCAGGCCTTCACCATGGCTGACCAACTTCATAGCAGGAAAGTGATGAAAGAGCTCAGCTGTTAATGTAACCTAGCAGTCTGTAGTACAAAGCTCATCGTCATAAAAAAAGCTCCCTGTGATCGTCCGACCCATCCAATTGAGGCTGAAACATCAAGTTTTCTTCTTCCACTCTCTGATCGCTTGTGATAGCACTATGCATTATTTTTTTACCCGTGTCTTTCACACATTCTATACATCTTTTCTTATGACTACATCTCTTCCAAAAATCCATTTAGATTACGTCGTAGGTACAAACTACAACCCACTACCACTGCTATGCCTACCAGCTAAGGGTCGAATTACAAAGTTTTCTTTTCGTGGTAAAATTATATAAACCTAAAAAAATAGGACTTGTAAGCCGATACGGGGATTACATGCGTAGGTGTTACTTTAATCTCCGCATCAAGTTTCAAAGGTTCCACTAATATATATTTTTTACGCACTCCAAGGAATCACAATCTTGAACTTTCAAGTCTCTTGAATAAATAGTTAATAATAAGTATTAAATTGCTGGATATTTCACACAGCATCATCTAGCCTCAAAGTAAACAGAGCTTGTGTCATGGGAATTAGGTACATGACTGATAATACTACTTCTATACTTTTTTGTAGACACATACATTAATTATACATATAAAAACACCTAGACCCGAGACAAATATTTGCAGATCATACAAACATTTGCCTCGCGTTGAGAATAGAATCCGCAACCACAGAGGTAGATAGTTTAGTCTGTGCGTTTTGTCTGTTTGTGACGAGGTTCTTTCTACGAGTTATAACCGGATGAACAAGTAGCCTGTGCTATCGTCAATTTGTCCTGCCCCCTGTTGAATGTATAAACTTACTTAACAAACATTCTTCCATATCTGCATACATTCCATATTTGTATGTTTAGCATGCAATTTACTGAACGTCGATGAAGTGTTCTAAAGAAGTTGAAAAAAATCGTATTTTGTCTGTTAATAACGCTAGATTCTCGCAACAGTTCGATATGACGTTCTTATCGTATCATTTTACGAATTAGTGCGATTGTAGGACCTGCGAAGCAAATGCTTGCTCATTAATTCCAGTAAATATATGTAGTAATAAAAGAGTCTCTTCCAGTGATTCTATACACAATGTTTTCTCTGGTCAGTGGTGGGCGGGAGGAAGGGCGGCGCGCGCGCCCAGTCTGCCTCGGTCCGCCGCGGCCGCCCTGAACTAAGGAACTAACCAAACAACTCCACTGCTTGTTAAACTGTTTCTGTGCTGAAGGCATTGTGAATAAGTTGAATGGTGCTGAAAGTTCATTATAAAAAACTTCATAGGTATGTGGTACAAAAATTGTGGAAAAATTTTAAAGTGAAGAAGTTGTAAAGTTTTTAATGGATTCTTGTGATTTATATCTCACTACTACGTTATATGTATCTTTTGTTCTTATTGAAAAAAAAAATGTAATGTGTACCTTCAGTGATTAGTTTACTACAAAATTTTATACTCAGATAATTTTGAAATCAAATCAAGTGATTCTTCATTAGGTAGGTAATTTTTTGTTCGTTTTAAAAAACATCAAATTAAATTAAATTAAATTCAATTCGTTTATTATTCCATTGCAAGCATAAATACACAATTTACTACAAAAATAACAAAATGTATATGCTTGTACATAATTTAGGGAATAGACAGGACCTACACTAAGTTTAGGTAACTATCATCAGTATCATTTTAAAAGCTTTTTAACTCATAAATACATTTCACCGTAATCAAATTCCAGGCATAACCTTTCCATAATGTTATCAAAAACGTAATCTAAAATCCAAAATGGCGGATAAACTGAACGAGTACCAGGGAGTGACGGGGCGTCTCCACGGAGCCAGGGACAGGTACAAGGAGAGGTGGTCCAGGTGGAAGGAGCAGCATCCTCGGGGGGTCAAGGATGTGGTGGCGGAGTCTCTCTTCGGGATCCCCAACTCTGATAACCCCCCGGAGAGAGTGTGGCAGGACAGCGCTTATAGTGACCTTTTTAGGTAAGCACCTACATACCTAATTCTGATGATTCTATTGTAAATAAGTACATTTGAAAGCTCGTTATTCAAGTAGTTTTAGTTCGAAACAATATTGGTTTTGTATTGTAAACAATTCTATCCAAATTAGTTTTTTAGAAATGTTATCTTTTATTTTGTTTTGGTCCTTTAGCGTGAAATAAATAACATCGTTTGTATCTGTTATTGAGATACAGTTCTAGGGCCGGAAAACGCCCATACTGCTCAGCTTTTTGTCAATGGAAAGATCCCAGCGTGCTATTTAAATAAAAGTACCTACCTAGTTCTACTTTAGTTTTAGTATTGGTTGTCTGGAAGAAATCGCTATTTGCGATAAGACTGCCATTTGCAACCTAGCATTAGATATATAAGTAAGTACCTAAATGTATTTGTGTTGAAATAAAGCTTTTTTCATTTCATTTTATTAACTGTATCTTGGTAGATACATTCTTCTTCTTCTTTCGTATGAGCAAGTGGCCAGTGGTAGATACATTAACAAATAAAATACAAACGATCTTATTACGGCACTCAATACTTTATGTTAGGTACTTTTGAATGATGTTTATTCTATTGATTTTGAGAGGAATTAAAAAAATACTTTTCCCAGTAGGTAGGTAGGTAAGTATCTAATTTATTAGACTCCACAAAACTTAGATCCCCAACACAGGTTTTTGTTTATAACTCGTTTCCATCAATATGTAGATAAGCGCAGACGATCCCATTGTGTCCTAATTTAGATGAAGCCCCTTAACTGTAATTTACCCTTAACTTAATTTAGGACTTAAAAATGTGGCACACCAACATTTTGTTACTATCGATAAAAAAAAATTTAAGTACTTATATGATTAAAACTAATAACTACTATGGCGGTAGAAGCAATGAAAGATAATAAGAACATACAAGGTGTTCTAGTTGATCGATTCGCAGCCATACAAGTTAGTGGTAAAGTGCTACACCGAGCGAGCCTATTGTCATGATCCCACATAATGCGAACTCATTTTCAAATTCGAACGCATATAACCTTTTTAGAGGTTTATAAATAACAACCAATATTTCAAAAAGGTTGAATAACTTGTCCCAAATACCAAAGGAGATTTGCGTTAAAAATAATTTGAAATTGGAATGTTCTGTAAAAAAAAAGGAACTGGTATTCTATATTTGATTTAATCCTAATCAATAGTTGTTAGTTAAATTGTAATGGGCTTTTTGGCGGGAATTCGAGAAGTCATGATTTCGTTTTGTTTTATTTTCCAAAGGTTTCTTCCAATGTTAATGTGTAGGTACCTAATAATAGTAGGTTATTAACCGTTGAGTGTTCGTGAACGTGTATTTTAAACATTAACCCCCTTACTTATGAAAGATGTTTAAAGTTGAACACTGGTTGAACAACGTCCTGTCTCTATTTGTCACTATCCACAATTAAAGACAGGACGTTGTTTAACCAGTGTTCAACTTTAAACATCTTTCATAAGTAAGGGGGTCAAGTTGTAAAGATAATGTCAGAAAGTTTAAAGCCTCAATGATTTTTCAGGAGGAAGAGTCGAATCGAGCTTATGCGCATATCAGCCGCAGTGATGGGCATAGAATTTTCATATGCAGGGGAAACAGCATTTGTTTCCCCCACACTCCTTCAGATTGGGGTTCCACATCAACAAATGACCCTAGTGTGGGCGTTGTCTCCGCTCATAGGGTTCTTTATGACCCCACTGCTGGGGTCGCTTAGTGATCGATGCAAATCCAGGTTCGGCAGACGAAGACCTTTCATCGTCATGATGTCGCTTGGAGTTTTGTTTGGTGAGTGAAAACAACTTTATCTACTTGAAATCCATGAATCACTTTTCTGTTTTTGAGACGTACCTATTTCGTTTGTAGATTGTCTGCTCTACTTATAAACTCCGCTCTAATTGCAACGCCGTTTAAACGATTGGCATCCTTTTTTGTTAGATAGTCTTCTTCTAATAAACTTCTAACCGTGTGGCATCGACACGATAAGAAGAAGAAGTTAGATAGTGACAAATAGAGACAGGACGTTGTTTAACCAGTGTTCAAGTTGATAAGGATACTGATTGTCCAGCACTGACGAGAGCAATCAGCCAGCGTAGCGATTTTTGCTAAACAATCAGTATCCTCCTTTCATTGTAATAAAGATCACTCGCCTATCAGCGCTGACGGTGAGCGTGAGACTAAAATCAGCCTTACGTATGTTATCACGACGCACGTGATGCGAACATTTTTTGTTATTGGTGCAATGCAATGATAACATGCTCACGACTCTATCCTCAAGGATGGTAGACAGACAACAACATGTTGTTCATTGAAGATGTCTGGGTAATCAGAGGCATGTTTATATAATTTTGCAAGAAGCTAGTATTTGACGTGACAGATTTCAAGATCTTCACAGTCTATTTGAAAACTGATTTATTGCCTCATGAGCAAACATAATATTCTGAAATAAAAAAATAATGCACGGTTGGCAACAACTGATTTCTAACAGCGGCGATGGACATGCAACCTGTTAGGTACGTATGGGATGTTAACTTCTGCAACATGTGGGCTGGGCATGTACCAAATAAATTTTTGGACATACCTCTGACTACCCCCTTAGGCAAATGATCTTAAATGCTTAAAGATCTGAGAGAATCTCTACTGAGCCTTGAGGATAAAGTTGTGATCCTCTTTCCTTTTTTTTCGGGATTCAACCCCATCTTACACCGAAACTAAAATCGAGGTGCTATCACAGTTGCTCAACACGTTTAGTTTCAAATTCAAATTCAAAAATCATTTATTCAGTAGGATCAGTAGCAAAATTACTTCTGTTATTGAATCTAGACTTATTGTATTGTGTAATTGAAGTTTACCGACGAACTATTAATAAGCTATTCAGTATTCGACGCACCTGACGAGTCTAATTATGTAAACGTAAACGACTTACTCCAACTATAATAGAGTTAATAGAGGCATTAATCTTATGTAATTAATGGATTTCAATATTAAGTTTTCGGTTGTACTTGGAGCCGTACCACGAACTCTTAGAGAAATATTGAAACAAGCTTGAAACAGTCCTTCTTAAGGCTTATTTCAACATTCAGCAGGACTGTTTCAAGCTTGTCTTAACATTGCTTGGATTCGTACCAAAACGCAAGGGCACCTTTGGTTACAAGTTCCATTTGCTAAGACGCAAGTCTTTAGACCAAAAACTTAGGTACCAGTATTGGCCACAAACTCATAAGACCTCATTCTTTCAGGTCTAATATTGGTGCCTAACGGCGAAGCCATAGGCTACGCGCTAGGTGACGCGTTACCTCTCAACCGTACCGAGGTTCCTTCGGCCCTGGGGCCACGAAGCGCAGTCTTGGAGACAGAGGGTTCTAACTACCACCCCTGGGGAGTACTGTTCACTGTCCTTGGTACTATTTTCTTGGACTTCGATGCCGATGCCTGCCAAAGCCCTGCTCGCGCTTATCTTCTCGACGTGACAGTTCCAGGTCAGTGCTGTTTGCGAATATGTTTTATTCATGTGCTAGTTAGGTTTTTAATTAATAATTTTCTTGTATTTGTTTCGGCGGGATTTGTTTGCGGAGTGTTTTTAGAAATGTCTTATCAGTTTTGTAATTTACCTTCGAAAACAGTCATTTTCACTATACATATGTAATTATAATAAGATGTAGGTGTACAACATATACTTTAAAATCATCATCATCTCCCTGCCCTTATCCCACTATGTGGGGTCGGCACAACATGTTTCCCTCTTCCACTTCAATCTATCACTCGTCATCTCAGTGCTCACTCCTTTCACACACATATCTGCATTCACACAGTCCATCCATCTTTTCTTAGGCCTACCCCTGCCGGTGTATCCATCCACATTCATATTCATCGCTCTCCGTGTAACGTGGCTATCATTCCTCCTCATGACATGCCCATACCACGCTAACCTTTTACTCCTCAACTTATCAGTCACTGGCGCTACTTTCAAACTTCCTCTGATATAGGTACACATCCGAGGAAGTTTGAAAGTTTGTCACACAACATATACTTTAAAATGACTGCACAAAAATCTAGTTTCAATCCCTTTATAGGTAGAGAACATGGAACTATATCGAGATATCATCATCATCATCATCATCCGCAACCTGACTTCACCCACTGCTGGGTATAGGCCTCCGCTTTTCTGTGCCACTCCTCACGGTCCTGTGCTAGCCTCATCCAATTTCGTCCCACGACGCTCGCTATATCGTCTGCCCATCTCGCAATATATCGAGATATAGTTAGAAAAATTACATTTAAATGGATCGACAAATTCTTTGTATTTTGTCAATCTATGTAAATGTTTTTCAACCATAACTAGTTGAATTGTCTTTAAAAATAAACATAATTAGTCATTAGTCTAATTTTAATACATGCTTGGACTTTATATTCAGGTCATAAAATCTAACTCGGTTAGCCACTTCAGCACAAGTGGCTAAGCCCTATCGAGGTGAACAACTCAGAATACAAAGAACAGACATTTCTCAAGTGGATGACCAAATAAGTTGTTCACTTACCTGCTTCCTCTTCATGTTAGACTAGGATTTTACACATTACATGTTTGTACAGAGAGCATAATGACAATAACAAAACTACTCATAGCAAACAAGTAGAAAGATTCCATTGAGATAATTTATTGCACGTCAGATGTCACTTTTCTTCGAAGCAGTATTTTTATAAACAGCATTTGAGCCAGTTTACGTTGAGTCGAAAAAAATAGGTTCAAAATCCTTAACCTAGTTAGATTGATAGTCAGGATAACTCAATATTTGCTCGCGACGTCACAGCATGTGACTAGCTGTGTATTTTCTCTCCAACAAGAGTGATGAACCAGAAAACAAGTCTTTATCAGCTTACGTCTGACCGTGATTGATTTATCTTGCTGCTAAGGTTATTTTGGGGTTTCCACTTGCTGCTAGAGTGACAATTTGGTGAAAATTCCGTGGCGTAATCTTTATAAATAGGTAAATGTAAATGTAATGTTGGTAAGCACATAACTTGAGAACGGTTTAGACCGATTTGGGGTTTAAATGTTCGAAATAGTAAGAATAATTTCAGATTTTTGTAGTAATTTCAAAGGATAGGCCAGCAGTCAGTTATTACTTATTCAACCCATCCCCTGCTCGCCACCAACTCACAGACTTACTACTTGTACTACACCAACTGCACACTAATGCACGCAACACCCGCATGGTGCATCATGGGCACCGAACGCGACAATAATAAAAAATAATGCTTACATTTTTATGTTGTTCATTGATATAATACAAGAGTAGGATGTTTAAGAATTTCTATGATGATTCAGTTTTATTTAATTTAATTCTGGTCAACATTATTTGAAATACATTGTTATAAAGCATCGTGGAGACATAAACCATCAAACATGCTCACAACTATAACCACAGACATGGCAGATATTACGCGATCTTTGAAGATATCTAGAGTCAGTACCAACATTTTGCAGGCAAATAAAACAATCTGAATGCTCGTTTGGCTCCTTGACTCTTTGACGAAACAAATAAAAAATCACAGTAGCATTTAAATATTGACTCTCTTTATCTTTATCGACTATGTGCGCTCGTGTTATTTGTGTTGTACCTAACATGTCTACTTAGTACTAACGTGTATTTCGAATGCATATAAAAAGATAGGCTTACATAGCACGCATCATGACACTGATATTATAAGTACATTCGGAAGTTTGTGAAGTTTTATTCTTATCTGATTATGTAGGACATTTTCATCTCAGTGGGTACTAACATTTAAATTTTCATATATTCGTGAGAAGACGGTTGCTATGTCAACAGCCAACAGCAAATTGGTTTGCTATGTCAACAGCCCGTGGAATCGGGTAATTGTTAAGTTCCAAGTGTTTCAACTCCTAGAAGGCAGTATTTCAGCCTGTTACATAAAATTAACAGAGGTGGGGTAAAATGGGTTATTTCAACGGAGATAGAGTAATTATCCCGACCACTTTATTAAATACACTAGCTGTGCCCGCGACTTCGTTCGCGTATGCTAATTCTACTAATATGAGAAATGTGAAAGTTTGTGAGGATGGATGTATTGATGGATGTTTGTTACTCTTTCACGCCAAAACTACTAAACGGATTTTATTGAAACTTGGAATATATTACCTACATAGATTATGACCTGAAATAACACATGGGCTAGGTTCTTTTTATTCAATTTTTTTAAAACTCATTAGGTATTGCACTGGTAAACCTTTTTGCATGAAAATGCCGAGAAAACGAATTTTCCCAGATAAGAGACCTAGCTAGATCGGTTTTTCGCCTCCGTAAGCCCCCGTACCTACCGCAAATTTTATCAAAATCGCATAGCTAAGCATAGCTTGTACTATGGGAACCAGATAACTGATAGAATAGGTACCTACTTCTATATTTTTTTGTAAATACTTTAGGTAGGTACTTAATACTTTAATATCTGGGCGACCGAACTATGCTCGGGTGCAAATAGATAAAAATTAAAAAAGAAAAAGAAATAAAACTTACAAAAAGTAAACTTTTACTGGCTGAGATTCGAACTCGAAGCCTTCGGTTGAGAGGCGGACACCTATTTCACTTGGCCACTTTAGTCTCATCAGAAATTGTGAAATTACGAACCACATTGCACTGGTAAACCTTTTTGCGTGAAAATGTCGAGAAAACGAATTTTCCCAGTTATGAGACCTAGCCTAGCTAGATCGATTTTTCGTCCCCTTAAACCCCTGTACCGCAAATTTTATGTACCGCAAATTTTATCGAAATCATTAGGTAGAGCCGTTTTCGAGAACGTTAGTAGGTACAGACAAACAAATATTGCTCGTTTAATAGAATAGGATAGGATAACACTTTATTGAAATAGGTACCTACCTACCTACTTTTCAATAGGTAAGTAGGTACTTACATCTGAAATTCATACAGGTAGGTAAGTACTTAAATAAGTAGGTACTTACCTATTTTGATCTTTATAATTCCAACGACACAAATTGGTTGTCTATTATATAGGTATAAAAATGTATGTAGGTAGGTATGTTTGGCCGCTATGCGTTCTTATAATGTAATTGGTGGTGATCGAAATTGTTAGAGCCGTTTTCGAGAACCTCAGTAGGTACCTACATACAAACAAACTTCAAACTTAAAACATCAAACAATTATTGCTCGTTTATTAGAATAGGATAAATAAACAAATAAATATTGGTGGACATTTTTCACACAGCTCCATCTAGCCCCAAACCATAGAATAGAATAGATCCAAACTAAGCAAAGCTTGTACAATGGAACCAGCTACCTAACTGATAGAATACTTTTAGGTGTCTACATAGGTAGGTACCTATATTTTTTGTAAATACATATCTACATAGGTACCTACTTACTCATAATACTCTTATCACTTTTTTGAAATAGGTAAGTACCTACCTACCTACTTTTCAATACATCCGAAATTCATATAAGTACTTACCTACTTAGGTATTTTGATCTTTTTACTTGCAATGACACAAATTGGTTGTAGGAAGGTATTCCTTATTAACGTACCTACCTAATAGGTACTAAGTAAGTATTTCGTTTTTGAATTGGATGGTCATGCATGACGTTTCAGGTGAAGAAATTAATGGGACAATGCTTATGTAGGTAGGTAGGTACATATCTAAATAAAAATGTACCTACCTAAGTATGTTTGTCCGCTATGCGTTCCTAAACCATTGACCAGATTGTGATGAAACTGTGGTGCTGATCTTCTGAAAACGCCCGCGATGGTAGGTACCTACCTAGGTATTTGGTCCAAAAGATCTCTAAAACCTAGATCACTTTTTTACTTTGCGTCACGTAGAGTGCGCCGCAAACTTAATGGCGGCTGAAGTGCGCAGCAAATTCGACTTTGCGCAGGTACAGTCAACGCAATAGAATACAGTAAACTTTATCTACATAGCCCGCCTAGCCCCGCCCCTCACCACCTTCACTTCCCCGCAATTGCGTTGACTGTACCTGCGCAAAGTCGAATTTGCTGCGCACTTTAGCCGCCATTAAGTTTGCTGCGCACTCTACCTAAAGATTATTTCTGTGTGAAGTGAACACTTCACACAGTACCCGGTATCACGTAATTTACGTGCCTAATTACCCGGCTGACTGTCAAGTCACAGGGTTATGTAGATCGCGCGTTTCTATGTATGTGGGTGGGTGGGTATGTAAGTAATATTCTTTATTACCACGTTTCTCCTAAACGGCTCAATGGATTTTGATGAATGAGGTATCGTTAGAATCGTCTCTATGTCGATTGTGCTCTAGGATACTTTTTATTTCGATAAATTAAATAGTGCGCCTAGAAAATGCAATAATGTGTGAATTTAGAAAATAAAAATCATGCCATCATATCAAAATTCATGTCAAAATCAAGAGGTTGGTGGATTGATATCAAATATAATTTTTTGAAAAATCTAACATGACATCTTCAAAAACTAAATCGACTTCCAAAATTTTTGAAAATCTATTTTTCGCCCCTAATGTTATTGCTAAACAAAACGCATACTAAAACTTTCTATTTATAGTCACACGCAACGTTTAGAACAGACAGAGCCATCTGTGTGTCAACTGTGACAACAAAGTTTAGGAAAAAGCGCACGGCATCGAACCCTAGATACCTACCTACCTAATAATAAAATTGTAATTTAATTTTGTGATTGAGATAATGCTGTTTCCAACTTTTCAGTTCAGCCGGGTTTTTTAATTTTTGAATGAATTGCTTGTTCATTTCTTTAATTTTTTCTTCTGCGATTAGATAGCAGCGCCGCCGCTTCTATCGGACTTCAGTGGTGGCGCGTACTCTACAACCAATTATTTGTGTCGTTGTAAGATAAAAGATTAAAAATACCTACCTACATAATGAATTTTGGATGTATTGAATGGTACCTATTTCAATACCTAAATATTGGGCGACCGAGCTCTGCTCGTGTAAAAATAGAGAAAAAATAATCGTTAAACGAACGCCATCTAGTGTGACATGACTGACAATTTTATCTATTTTTTAAACATCTTGGCCTAAGCTAAGAGGCAAGTTGCCTCTTGCCACTAGATGGCTCTAGTGGTTCAATTACGAACCACATTGCAAGAGAAAACGTATTTTCCCACATAAATATAAGACAAATATTGCTCGTTTATTAGAATAGGTTTTTATTACATCATTATCATTAATTTTGAAATCGTTAATCATTCGTAATAAAAAAATGTGTAAAAATTTTCATGAGTGCAAAAAGAGGCGGAGTCACCTAACATTTTGTTCCCCATACAAACTTGCAACCCTTATTTTTTTATCTCAACCATGATAACATTTGAAAAAAAGTAGCCTACGTCCTTTCCTGGGATGTAATCTATATCCATGCCAAATTTTATCGTAATCTTTTCTTTAGAAAAGCAAGTGTTTAGAAATTTAGATTGAATTCTTTAAATGTACATATCTTTTTTATTTGTGAACGGATTTTGATAAAACAACCCCTATCTTTTAATCCCGGCTTACCGTAATACAACAATGAAAACTGCATCCAAATCAGTTCAGTAGTTTCAGAGATCTTAGTGCTCAAACACACAGAAACGAAAATTTCAAAGTCACAGATTACCAACAGTTACTATGAAGTGTTTGCGTTCAAGGTCATCGTAGAACGCGCTTATGACATTTTTGGACGTGAGAAGCTTATATGGATCAAAAACTGACTTCACTTAATTGAATACTTATAAGTTTGAGTTTACACTTCATTCTTATTATATGTATAGATAAGCATGACTGAATTTTGTGGCTTCATCAGAATGGTTACGTAAGCGCACGGCAACTGAAAATTCAATTATTTTAAATCTATTTAATTTAACAGGATTTACGGTGATTTTAATGACAAAAGTCTAGCGAGTAGAAAGTAGAGTAGTGTGAGATTTGAGAGTTTTAAACTTTCCATTATGGTCAGATGAATTTACACCTGCATAGCACGATCTTAGATAACTATGATAAAGCGGATAAACGTACAACCATACTGAATCATAATCATGTTCAATTTCATCATCTCCATCTTATACCAATCAATCAATGATTTTGGCTTTTTGTGATCGCAATCTATTGCTGGTCTAATCCATTTATGGTTCAACATCTTGGGCTTTGTCTTTTGCTTTTACAAAACATCCTGCTTCTCTATATTTTGACGACCTCAGTGGCACGAGACGAGTGACGGAGAGAGAAATTTTTGCATGATCTGCAAATACTTATTTCAGGTCTGGGGGGTTGTGGTATCTTGACACTTATGGTACTTATCTGATACTACACAGAGAATTCTAGTGTATTGGGTGTTTTTTATTTAGGTACTTCGACCAAGAGTTACTTTACTATCGTCATACTCCAGTCATCACCACGCCTTACTATCAATTGACACGCGCTGGTAAGGCGATTTCACCTTACCTTGCCTCACTTAGAATGTGCAGCCACAACCATTTATTTTTAGGACCTTGTTTTAAAAAATCGCCGTTGCTTACGCTACACTGAGCGGAAATTCCGTCACGATCTTCTGCAGAAGAACGCCTCACATTTAATTGTATATGAATTACTGACATGCACACTTCGCGGAAGGTAGGTTGCTCCTTTGACAATATAATGTCGTTACGCCCCGAAAGATCAGCGACAAAATATTCGTTCAGTGTAGAGTAGGTTTCAAGTGAGACCCGTCCTTACCCAACCAAAACCACAATGAGTTGGTTGTTTCAGAGGACCATGCGAAAGGACTCAGCACTTTCACCGTGATGGCCGGCCTTGGCGGCTTCATGGGCTATGCACTTGGCGGTATCAACTGGGACGACACCAGATTAGGTAAAACTTTCCATCTGGACACAACTTTAGTTAGTTAGTAATGGAACTATATCAAAACTGAGGAATCGGATTATTGAAAAAACGAAAAGCGTGATTTTTGCTAAATTGGGCACGGTTTTAAATTTTGCTGTCTTGACTATATCATCTGGACTCAATTTTTGCTTTGTGTAAAGTTTAATAAAAAAGGAATGGTAGCTTATTTCCTTCGTTGAACTGTGTATGGTTTTGATTTCAGTCTATCTCATAAAAACTACAATTTAGCAAGACACTGTACATTTCTTGTTTATAAGAATAAAAAAAGGATTTTACAACCTTTGAGCTAATTAGGAATTAAGTACATGATGAGACAGACCGACAAAGTTCGGATACCTACCTGATTTCCAAATAAGTGACGCTGAAAGAAGAACTTAAAGTGAACATCCATACTTTGGGGTCAACAGCTTATGACGTCAACATTTGTAATGTGTGGTGGTTTAGTCCAAATAACAAATAATGGATTAAGTACCATGATTTGACATAAATATTTTTGTCCAAAACTTTAATGTTCCCTGTCTAAAGCCGTTGGTAAAACTTGTTAAATTGCGGGTTAAACACGTTTTCGAGGCGCAGGGAGCTAGCTAACTGCTGTAATTTTGTTGACAGGCGAATTTGTCAGGCTTTGTTGCTTTGTTTGTGTAGTTTGAGTGGGCTTTTAGGGGATTATTTTCTGGTTTTGCTTGTAATAATATTTGTTGATGTTTTTGAATACCTACCTGTTGATAGCTTAAACGGATGCTGTCGAGATGGTTCAATTTACTGTCAAAAGAGAAAAGTTAAGTAGATGGGCTTTATTAATTACTCTAAAATGTAGCTTCTATAGAGTAAATGATACCTATCTTCAATGAGAGTGGTTCTAAAAATATTTAAATCAGTTTTGAGATCTTTACAATGTCTTTTTTGTACAATGATCGGTACGGTAGCATGGAATTAATTGCAAAAGGTCTTCCTGCTTGAAAAGTATACTTTGTATTTCAACTTTGTATTCCTACTTACCTAAGTATTTACGACGGATGTGAGTGTCTATTCAAACCTATTAAGGTTTTCAGGCACAATATTTTGTTAAAATAAGTACCTACCTACTTTTATATGAAAATAAATAAAAAAAAAAGTACTAGCGGATAAATTCATCAATCTCAGTACTCGTCGAAGGTCTTATAATTTAATGCTCTTTTCCATTCCCCCCGATTTAGAGCTGACCAGGCTATGCAGGCTGTCCAGACTCAGCCATCGTCTCCATCATCAAAAAATGTTTTAATTTAAACAAACCAACGGGACTTTATCGCGTGATTACCTTTGTTTATTATTTCCCGAAATTTCGAATGGGTTACAGCTCTCGTGGTCACGGGTAAACAAAGGTAATCACGCGATAAAGTCCTGTTAGTTTGTTTAAATTATGTCTACAGATCGCGAATGTTTAAAATGTGCTAAAAATGTTTATTATTTTCAACCCAGGTGATTTCTTCGGCGGCCACGTGAGGGCAGTGTTTTCCCTCATCACCGTGATCTTCGTCGTGTGCGTGTCAGCCACTGTCACCAGTTTCAACGAGATTCCACTAGGGGAGCTTCAGGAACAAGATGAATTCAGGAAACAGGCGCAGAACGAGAGGATTCAGGAGAGCATTGACTTAGCCGATGAAGCGGATGGAGTGGGGTTGAAAAGTAACGCGAGTTATGGTGCGGTTAATCAGTCTGAGGTGAGTTTATATCCTTCCTTTTTTCATACTATGACTCCAGTAATAAGATTCAAACTTTCGATAATGCATCCGATTCGATGATTTTCTTCGGAAAGTTGACGTTTTTTTCAGCTAAGAAACGTCACTTTCCGAAATTGGAGTTCATTCCGAAAAGGTCTGAATCGCCCTACAGGTGATGTACCTACACTTAATTATGCTGTGATGGCAGAACGGAATGACATAAAAATATTCTTAGCCCGTGAACTAAAATAACATGGAGATGGAAGATGGAGATGGAGATGGAAGCTATTTTTCCCCCTACAAAAAAGAGGCGTGTTATAAGTTTGTAGTGTATCTGTGTATCTGTGTAGCTGTATAGGTGTGTATCTGTGTGTCTGTCTGTGTCCTGAACGAATAAACCGATGTAAATTATATTTTTTTTTAGCTATATTTCATGAAAATATGGGGATTTTTCATTAAATTTTTAATTTAAGAGTTATTAAATATCTCATCTTAAAGTTGGTAGAGTCAAGATTGAAGAGTTGAAAAAATAAATTGAATTAGGTTGGAGTGGAGAAATTTTCCTGAGGTTTAATCTAATCTAAACAATTTGTATAATATCCGGTAGCTTCTAGCAACCGAGTGATAGGTACACTTCTTCCAATGGACCTTGGCATTCGTGAAGTTAGTCGATTCGATGCGCAGTGCAACATTTTCATACAAAATTTTCTACTGCGCAGCGAAACGGCTAGCTTAACGAATGCCTAGATCCATTTCATGATGCTGTGTGAAATGTCCAGCATTATTTATTTATTTATTTATTGTGAGAAGTGTAATTATCTATCTAAATTAGCATTACTGAAAACAGGTTTTGTGGCAAAGAGTATTGGACAACAGGTTTTGCATTTTTCGTAAGTAGGTAGGTACTAGGTAACACAGAATATTCGTAGCAACCAAACGAATGCTTATAAATATGGACCTATGATTATATTGATGGTTGATAGACGGATTTATGATTGAGTTTGTATCACTTTTCCATTTATTTTTCATAATTAATCCGTTCCTCGACTTTGGGCCCGGAGGTCGTGGATTCAAATCACGGCCGTGTATCAATTTATTTATAATTTAGAAAAATGCATATGCGCATTAACTCCTAAACACTACAATGTACCAAATATACATTTGGATATACCTCTGACTACCCCTCAAGCATTTTCAAAGGATCTTTAAAATGCCTTGAACATCTGAGAGAATTTCTACGCGTCTTGGGTCACAGTCACGGAGAAATGAACTGTCACAGTCACGATCATTTTATCGATCGAGCGAGCGAAGCGAGCGAAGATCTTAGTGGCAAGTTAGGCGATTTTGCTTTGTATGTTTGTATGTTTGTATGTTTGTATGCTTGTATGTTTGTATGTTTCATTTTTATGTTCTCGCATAACTATCGAACCGCTTATCCAATCGGTATGAAACTTGATAGGTCAATAGGTTGTGCTATGGAAATTTGCTGTGGAGCGTATGAGCGTAATCGATGAAGGGGTTGTAAAGATATGGGGTTCCCAAGGGGTAAATTTTTTTCAAAGTTACCCAAATATATTGAGTGGGGTGTCATATGAAAGTACTCAACTTATACATTCCAAAATGGTTTTTAGTTTTCTTCTAGGTTCTATAGTTTTTGAAATACAGTCAAAAATAAAAATTATGCAAACCAATTAACGGAAGTATGGAGAGAGCTCCCGTTTCATAGAGTTTCGATGTATTCGTAGGTCTGGTTAACGGACAAGGAGTGTGGCATCGTTGTGGTTTGGTTTGCAATGATTTTAGTTGCTAAGTACTTGATATTTTTTCTTGAGATTGAAAATAAAAGCCGTGTTGGCCGATTGGAAGAGTGCTCGACTTTAGATTCATAGGTCGTAAGTTCGAACCCTGGCCGTGCTCATCAATGGATTTTTCGATTAGAAAAATTTAAATGCGCATTAACACGAGCTCTAAACGGTGAAAGAAAACATCGTGAGGAAACCAGTTAACGTTCTAATAGCGGCGAAGCGGCGATGGGCTTGCAACCTGTCACGTATGCAAATGCTAACTCCTGCAAATAGTGGGCTGGGCATGTACCAAAATTATAGAGGGAGGGGGAGGGTAGGGGGAGGGGGAGGGGCGGGGGGAGGGGAGGGGGAGGGGAGGGGAGGGGGAGGGGAGGGGAGGGGAAGGGAGGGGAGGGGGAGGGGAGGGGAGGGGAGGGGAGGGGAAGGGAGGGGAGGGGGAGGGGGAGGGGAGGGGATGGGAGGGGAGGGGGGAGGGAGGGGAGGGGGAGGGAATTGATTTTCTCATACATTTCGTATTGAACTGCTATTTTAATAATTTCTCGAACTAAGAGGCCTTCCCTGAGGCGCGGTACGAAGTTCGCGGGGTCAACTATTGAATATAAACACGACACGACTTAATGTATTGCATGCATGCCTATAATCTTTACTATACTGAGGTAGCGCATTAGATGTCATTCTGTGGTAAACACTAGAAGGAGCACTTAACATAGGTATAGGGGTAGTCAGAAACAAGTCCAAATCTAGGCTACCAATACAACGGTGCGCGAGATCTCAGTTCGGGGCGAACTACTAGTTTTTAACCTCCAACGAAAAAAGTTATAAGTTTGTAGTGTGTCTATGTATCTGTGGTTCTGTGTGTCTGTCTGTGGCATCATAGCTCCTGAACGGATGAAGCGATTTAACATACTTACCTAAGTATTATTTTTTGTTTGAAAAGTGCTTTTGTCGTTGGTTACATAAACCGGTTCCAAGCCCTGTAGCCGTACCATGACGTCTTAGTAAACAATTCAGTTCAGTTTAGGTTTTCCGTTTCAGTGACGGACCGCATTTTTTGTTTCAGTAAACTATCCAGTTACGTAGTAGGGTAAATCTAGGTATAACTGGCCACCTTCAGTAACTAGCCATGTTGACGCTTAGACATTAAAATTAAGCAACTAGTGGTACGTAGGTACGCTATAAATTATCATCTTAGAGCATAGATTCTCAACCTTATTTTCCCCACCGCCCACTTTGAAAAATATTTTTTCTAGAGCGCCCCCCCCCCCCCCACCCCCGCTTTCTTACCTACTTTTTATTTTTCTTACCAACTGTCGCAAATTTTGAAACACCTTTTGGAGCACAGTGGCTATTACTTCTTTTAACTGCTGTTAAAATTAAATCTTCCCCAACAGTATGTGGTTTTCCTGTTTTAATTTTAGGTACCTAGGTGCTTTAGTGATAGTGATTAGGGCATGGTCGTCACACTTTTCTGGTTAAGGGCCGCATAGGACATTGTGAATTTGTGAGGTATCACTGCGTGCCGCACATTCTTGAATTATTTAGTTGACGATTTTTCGAAATTCCTAAAGGGGTTAAAATCCTAGTAGGTACCAACGAACTTGGAACTTATCATAAGTTTACGGGGCTTGAAGACTCGCTGCTTATCAGTTCCTATTCTGCGGTCTGACATAACTCACTTTGCTCGCAATATAACTACTCACGAGTGAATTGAGCTTCAAAACAAGCGAGCGAAGCGAGCCGAATTTTTGTAAGTCAAATACCTACATACAATACGTGACATTTGATTTTTTTTTGCAGTTTTCTAAGAAAAGCTAGCTTATCGGTTCATATTCTGTGGTCAGACTTTACTCACTTTACTCGCAATATACCTTACTTATGAAGTGAAATGCGAGCGAAGCGAGCCGAATTTTTTAAGACAAATGCAACATTGTGACACTTGATTTTGTTTGCATTGATCAAAGAAAAAAATCGCTGCTTATTGGTTCCTAGTCTGTGGTTAGACTTTACGCTCTTTACTCGCAATATACTTTACCTACTCATGAAGTTAAATGCGAGCGAAGCGAGCCGAATTTTTTAAGACAAATGCAACATGTAACACTTGATTTTGTTTGCGGTGATCAAAATAAAATCTCGCTGCTTATCGGTGCTTATTCTGTGGTTAGACTTTACTCACAATATACCTTACCCATGAAGTGAAATGCGAGCGAAGCGAGCCTGATTTTTTAAGACAAATGCAACATTGAGACACTTGATTTTGTTTGCGGTGCTCATAGAAAGGCTCGCTGCTTGTCGGTTTCTATTCTGTGGTCAGACATAACTCACTTTGCTCGTATCATACCTACTCATGAAGCTAGATGCGAGAAAAGCGAGCTCCAAACCAAGCAAACAAAGCGACCTTCCCTATCTCGAAGTTTTATAATCAATTATAATTATTATTGTAGCAACGTAGGTAGTATCATTCATCATTATCATTTCCTTGCCCTTTTCCAACTAGATTGGGTCGACACAACATTTTCTCTAACGTGGTAGCATCATTATCTATTTATCTATCAAAATTCTTTGCTTGGCCACGGGCTGCACCAATACCGTCCGCGGGCCACACTTTGACGACCACTGGATTAGGGTGTTTTTTTTTCACATTTTAGATTACATTATCGCCCCCCTGCTTCATCTCAACGCCCCCCAATTTTCTCTAGGTCTTCTACTGCCCCCCTGAAAGTCTAAAACGCCCACAGGGGGGCGTTATCGCCCACGTTGAGAACCTATGTCTTAGAGGATTGTTAATATATTTAGCTTTCATTTTAGTACCGATTTCTATCACCAGCCAAACAACTTTACGCGAAAATATTTCGTTAATGGTTAACAGTCGGCGAGCCGGATGGTCTATCACTGTTGAGTTGTCGAAACGCTAAGGATCTTGTTTCATGAAAATATCAATTAAACTTGTTTCAAACTAGGTATCTTTGTCGTTTATGGTGATTTAGTTAGCATTTAGGTAGTATTATCGTAATTTAGTCGTCTTTGATTCAGTTATTTGCTTACAGCCTACAATGATAGTGTGGCTAGTAACTGAAATAAAAAACTTTAAATTTTCAATAACTAGCCACCCATGCCAGTTATTAACAAAATGACTTCTCTATAAAATTGATCAAAATTACATTCTGTAGTGCAAGATAATCAGGTCATACAATAGATGACAAAATATTGTGAAATTTTATTAGGGTTTTTCAGTAACTGGCATAGGTGGCTAGTTGAGTGGCCAGTTACTGATGGTTTCTACTTTTTTAACAGACAGAATTAGATGAGCCGAATATGGGTGGAAAAAAAGAAAACAGTTATTGGGAAGAGAAAAAGTAGATCTAAAAACAGAAACTGAAACAAGTCAGACCATAATTTGTAATGTTGATAAAGCAACAATTACAAATGAAACTGAGAGAAACATTGAAGAAAATGATATATTGATCTGTGAAGCCTGTACCATTGGTATAACTAAGAAAAGGCTTGAGTGTAATAAATTTATTATGGATATAAATTTTTATAGAACTCGCATTTATGCGACTTCCATTAAAATTGTATAGGTACCTACCTATGTTTCACCAAATCCACATTCCCTCTGATGCTGATGGTGGTTTCTTGTGTCATATCTGATATAGGGTAGGCAATTTAGACTTGACTGATTAAGATCTCTGATGCTTCATTGAAAATAATTAACACTATAACAATTAAACTAGTAGTTCACCCCAAACGAGATCTCGCGCACCGTTGCGTTTATAGTTTATATTTGGACTTGTTTCTGACTACATGCTACGTCTGCTGAGTTCAGTCTCTACACAATGATGTATATACGCTGGCTCAGTGTGGTAAAAATTACAGGCATGCATGCAATACATTAAGTCGTGTCTATTTTGTTTACATTCAATTAGGTAGAAACCTTACGTGCCTACCTAACGTAAGCTCCATACGTAGTTTTTTTTTCAGGTTTCCAGATAATTATTTTAAATTTTTATCATGAAAAAATTCAAGTAGCAACTAAAATCATTGTAAACCAGACCGCAACGATGCCACTCTTTTTCTTAGACCGACCAGTTACTGAATTACGAAGACATCAAAACTCTATGAAACGGGAGCTCTGGCAGCTCTAGTTTTTTTTTTTTTCTTATATCGTATTTCAAAAACTACATATACATCTTGAGTAAAAATAAAAACCATTTTGGGATGTACAAATTAAGTCCTTTCATATGACATCCTACTCAATTTAATTGGGTAACTTTAATTTTTTTTTCCCCTTTTGGGAACCCAATATCTTTATAACCCATTCACCGATTGTGCTCATATGCTCCACAGCAAATTTCCATAGCACAACCTATTGACCTACCAAGTTTCCTTCCTAGCGAAGTGTGTGCGTCTAAGTTAGATACTAAATGTTTAAGTTCTTTGTGCACCACACTTCGCGCAAATAAATCATATTATCATTTCATGCTGTTCGCGAGGAAGTAAAAAAGAAAAGGTATTGATAATGTGTAGGTAATTAAGTACCAAAATTACCCAAGGAGAAGCCTAGATCTCATAATACCTAATTTAAATTTGTTTTATTTAAGTGAGAAGTATGCTATTTTGTTGATTTTTAGGGTTCCGTACCTTAAAAGGTAAAAAAAGGAACCCTTATAAGATCACTTTCTTGTCCGTCTGTCTGTCTGTCTGTCTGTCTGTCTGTCTGTCTGTCTGTCTGTCCGTCTGTCCGTGTGTCACCATCGATTATCTCAGGAACGGGTAAAGCTAGCAAGTTGAAATTTATACCATATACTAAGGTCTGTAGTCCCTATTGTGAGTATAAAAATCAAGGTCCTGAGTCAACACTATAAAAAGATATAGGCAAATTTAGGTTTTCGTGAAAACTTGTGAGTACCAAAACATACCTTAATTATCAACTTTTTTTATTTTTCGGAATTTTTCCTTTACTTGTACTGGAAGACCTTGCTTGTATCCAAAATTGACAATTCTAGGTCAACCGGAAGTACCCTAGAGGTTTTGGGTCGAAAACGTAAATGGTAGTTCCCGTTGACCTAGAATAACGAAATTTGGCAAAAAGCAAGGTCTTATAGCACAAATAAAGGAAAAATTCCAAAAAGTTAAAAAAGTTGAAAATTAAAGGGTGTTCCCATACATACATAGTTGACGCCAATTAAAATTGTCCTCCGAGTTGTATGGGCGCTCATACAATTAAGCGGACTAGCTTAATTGGCACCATGGCTAGGTACGGAACCCTCGGCGTACGAGTTCGACTCGCACTTGACCGGTTTTTTACTTCTATACGTTATTGGAAATACTATCTGTATTGTAATATCTTCATTCTTATAAATCTATGGTTTTTAGGGTTCCGTACCTTAAAAGGTAAAAAAAGGAACCCTTATAAGATCACTTTCTTGTCCGTCTGTCCGTCTGTCCGTCTGTCCGTCTGTCCGTCTGTCTGTCCGTCTGTCCGTGTGTCACCATCGATTATCTCAGGAACGGGTAGAGCTAGCAAGTTGAAATTTATACCATATACTAAGGTCTATAGTCCCTACTGTGAGTATAAAAATCAAGGTCCTGAGTCAACACTATAAAAAGATATAGGCAAATTTAGGTTTTCGTGAAAACTTGTGAGTACCAAAACTTACCTTAATTATCAACTTTTTTTATTTTTCGGAATTTTTCCTTTACTTGTGCTGGAAGACCTTGCTTGTAACCAAAATTGACAATTCTAGGTCAACCGGAAGTACCCTAGAGGTTTTGGGTCGAAAACCTAAATGGTAGTTCCCGTTGACCTAGAATAACGAAATTTGGCAAAAAGCAAGGTCTTATAGCACAAATAAAGGAAAAATTCCAAAAAGTTAAAAAAGTTGAAAATTAAAGGGTGTTCCCATACATACATAGTTGACGCCGATTAAAATTGTCCTCCGAGTTGTATGGGCGCTCATACAATTAAGCGGACTAGCTTAATTGGCACCATGGCTAGGCACGGAATCCCCGGCGTACGAGTTCGACTCGCACTTGACCGGTTTTTTATTAATAGTTCTATTAGACAGATATTGTGTTCTATATTATTTTCTTAAAATTTGATATTAAATTTAGTAATTTCGTCAAAGAAATCTTGTGGCCAGTTACTGAAAAAGAACATGCCAGTTACTAATTTTTGCGGCCAGTTACTGGTCTTAAACAACTATTTTTATTTAAATTAATATAAAAAAAAATACAACTGATGATACGCGTTTTTCTTATAATTTGAAATACGTAATAACGTTTTCTCTTTCCTGTAACACTATAAACATAACACTTCTAGGACATACAAAGCAAATATAACAATAAACATTGGTGAAAGTGCTTAAGTGGCCAGTTACTACATGGTTTACCCTATATGAAATCCTTGGTTTAGGTTCTGATATTTCGTCAGCGTCATAGCATACGTCATGTGACAAATTAGCGAAGCAGTTCAGTTTAGGACCTAAACTGAATCGCATTTAAAGCTCATGGTATGGGCCCTGGTTTGAAGTTTATGAAAGGATATGACAAGGGTTTTTCAGATTTTTTTTCATATTTCAGAACATTCCCACAGTACCGACCGAGTGTCACGGCCACCTCTCAGTGGGCCACTATCTGAAGTCGATAGTGATGATGCCGGCGTCACTGCGCGTTGTTTGCCTCACCAACCTGTTCTGTTGGATGGCACACGTGTGTTACTCGCTTTACTTCACCGATTTCGTCGGGGAGGCTGTTTTTGGAGGCGATCCAGCTGTGAGTTGAGTTTTGACCATAAATATGGTAGGTAGTAGGTAAATTGTATACTTAGTCGTAAGAAAAAAAAACTTAGGCCTTTACATCATTACTAGATGATTTATACAGTGTTAGGAGGCAATCTCTGCCTGCACTTATCGGGACACTGTAGTGCCTGGGACAATGTTGAGATGCAGTAGGCTTGCCCAGCACCTACACCATCCTCTCAGCTTAACCGGCCATATCCACAGGAAAGACATGGTCAATACGTGTGGGGCTGACTAAGCCGCGGGTTTTCTCACGATGTTTTCCTTCACCGTTTAGAGCTCGTGAAATTTTTCGAAACGAAAAATCCATTGATGCACGGCCAGGATTCGAACCCACGATCTTCGGATCGAAAGTCGAGGTACTATACCCCTCGTATAGTCGTAAGCAAAAAGTCTAGGAATTTTCGCGGCCTACTAGAGTTGGCCATTAGCTTACATAGCGAATATTCTTTTTTCTTCCTCAATCGTCAATCTGTTATATGTAACTTCTAGGTGATAGATGATTGAGTTAGTAAATTGGCTTTGGTACCTACCTAGTTAATAATAGCTTACAAACTATGAAAGCAAACTCGCTTAAGTATTGCTATTGGCATTATTCCAGGCGGCCGTCGGCTCAGAGAGTCGGAAGCAATACGAAGAAGGCGTCAGATTCGGCTGTTGGGGGATGGCCATGTATTCCCTCTCCTGTGCCTGCTACTCCACTGTTATCGAAAAACTCATCAAGAAATTGGGGTGAGTAGGTACAGTCAGTCCAGGGGCGTAGCTATAGCTTTGTTAAGGGGGGGTCCAAAGGTTCCAATATACAAAGATCTTTGTTAAGGGGGGGGTCCAAGGGTTCCAAAATACAAAAATTGACTAGGTTTCCTCCGAACTTAATGGGCTAAGGAGGGGGTCCGGACCCCCTAAACCCCCCCCTTATATACGTCCATGAGTCAGTCGCAAATTCGCAATACACTTATAGTCGAAAAAATTGCTCATTATACGAACTAAAAATATAAGTACTTATGAAAAATTACATTTTGACCGTCAATTTTAGTGCGTATAATTAGAAATACGACTATAGGCCTCTATTAATAAACTAGGCTCAACTTGTGTCTAAGTTGCACCACGGATTTAACTATTGCCATCCTTATTTGTCACTGTCTAACAAAAAAGGATGGCAATAGTTAAATCCGTGGTGTAACTTTGACAGAAGTTGAGCGGAGTTTATTAATAGAGGCCTTAGTTAGGCAGTCGCAAAACTTGCCTATGCATTTTATTCTACTGCGCGCTGCGGTCGCTATAGCAAAATCACAACAGGAATTGAACTCTATGCCGTCTCTTTTCATTGACTGAGAGTGAAGAGACGACATAGAGTTCAATTTAAACCCGCTGAAATTACTTTGAAGCCAGTTAACAATAATTACTGTGATCAACATTTAAAGAGGTAAATCATCTCTTAGGTACCTACCTAATTAGTTATAAAGAATTAAATAAGCTTTGAATCGAACTCAAACTAAAAAAACTTAGCCAAGAACAATTTTTCAGCATAGGTACTTATTAGACCTGAATAATTAAGAGAGAAAAAAAAGGTTTTAATTTTATGCTTTAAAACTAAGTGCGCCGACCAGGCTTGCTAGAGCGTTGTTTTGTTTTTAGAAACAACTCTCTATTGAGCTTTAGGTAAAGGATATTGACCATTTTGGACCAAATGCTGCCCAGGCATGGGTACACCTTTATTTTTTTCCTTACATGAAGAGATATTAAAAAAATAATATTAAAAAAAAAAACATCCACGGGTTCATACGGGTGAATTTTTGAGACGGGACAGTAGGGCAGCTACCTTAAACGTTGTAGCTAGAGGAAAACGTTCTTAGGAGACTATCCTTAGTTTATGAAGATATTTCGACCTGCATCCTCTGATTTTGAAAAAAATGTACAGTCAGCGAGAAAATGGGCAATTTACACAAAAACTTTTTTTGATTCCAATCGATCCTGTTTCATCTAAGGATTAAAAGGCTCTATCGAACCAACTGAGGTGAGAGTACTAGAAAAGTCAAAAAACGCTAAAATGTATTTCTGAGACAAGACAGTAAGGGCTACCTTAACCGCTGTAGCTAGAGGAAAACGTTCTTAGGAGACTATCCTTAGTTTTTGAAGATATTTCGACCTGCATTGACAGATTTAAAAAAAAAAGTACAGTCAGCGAGAAAAATGGGCAATTTACACAAAAACATTTTTTGATTCCAATCGATCCTATTTCATCTAAGGATTAAAAGGCTCTATCGAACCAACTGAGGTGAGAGTACTAGAAAAGTCAAAAACGCTAAAATGTATTTCTGAGACAAGACAGTAAGGGCTACCTTAACCGCTGTAGCTAGAGCAAAACGTTCTTAGGAGACTATCCTTAGTTTTTGAATATATTTTGACCTGTTTTCACAGATTTTGAAAAAAAATGTACAGTCAGCGAGAAAATGGGCAATTTACACAAAAACTTTTATTGATGCCAATCGATCCTGTTTCATCTAAGGATTAAAAGACTCTATTGGATCAACTGATGCAAGAGTACCTACTAAAAATCAAAAAACGCAAAAAACTTTGATTATACATTTCGTACGAAATCTTTTGTCATTTGCCATAATTTTTCATCATTTTGTCGAAATATCTTCAAAAGTAAGGGTAGTCTCCTAAGAACGTTTTCCTGTAGCTATAACGGTTAAGATAGCTGGCCTTACTGCTCCTTCTCAAAAATACATTTTAGCAGTTTCTGACTTTTCTAGTACTCTTACCTCAGTTGGTCCGATAGAGCCTTTTAATTCTTAGATGAAACAGGATCGATTGGCATCAAAAAAAGTTTTTGTGTAAATTGCCCATTTTCTCGCTGACTGTACATTTTTTTTTAAATCTGTGAATGCAGGTTGAAATATCTTCAAAAACTAAGGATAGTCTCCTAAGAACGTTTTCCTCTAGCTACAGCGGTTAAGGTAGCCCTTACTGTCTTGTCTCAGAAATACATTTTAGCGTTTTTTTACTTTTCTAGTACTCTCACCTCAGTTGGTTCGATAGAGCCTTTTAATCCTTAGATGAAACAGGATCGATTGGAATCAAAAAAAGTTTTTGTGTAAATTGCCCATTTTCTCGCTGACTGTACATTTTTTTCAAAATCAGAGGATGCAGGTCGAAATATCTTCATAAACTAAGGATAGTCTCCTAAGAACGTTTTCCTCTAGCTACAACGGTTAAGGTAGCTGCCCTACTGTCCCGTCTCAAAAATTCACCCTATACTTATATATTTTTTTCTCAATACTCCTCGGATAGATTCTGAAGCGCTTTTTGTTACAGACTAGTATTAGTCTAAGGAACATTATGCACTATGATTCAATGTTGGGCAGCACTTGGTCCAACGTCCATACAAAAATGGTCAATCTCCTTTATAACAAGTAGAAATCGCGTCATGTAAAAAGAACGCTGGAAGAAAGTGGTGTGTATTTTGTCTCATGTTTGCGCATGGGTTACCTATTCGCAAACATGAGACAAAACACACCCCACTTTCTTCCAGCGTTATAAAATAATTTAAAAAACTTGAATTACCTATACTAGATTTTGCATTAGCAAGCTCGGACCTACCCTTTCACTACCAAGTTGTTTTTAAGTGTTTTCCTGAGTTGAGAATCCATTTTAAATAAATGAATAAACAGATTAGGGAGTGTAGGTCGGTCATTCTCAGGCGCAGCATTTTTTTCGGTGGCACAATTTTTTTTTAGAATTTGGATGTTTTGACATGAAATATCAAATCTTTATTTAATTTAGTAATTATTAGTACAAGAGGGAACTCTTAAAGCCTAACGGTTAAAAAGTTATTTGATTTTGAAAAATTGGTGCCCACCGAAGTCAATATTCTAATCACCGAAATCAAATACATTAAACTTTGGTTAAAAAGTCAACAGTCTTTAGTTCGATTTATAATTATTACATAAAAAATTAGGTATTTGTTGATAAAAATCATTTCTAAAAGGGGTTACAGCATTAAACCCCTTGAAGGAGTTAAATTATGTTTCAAAGTTTGTATGGCGATTTAATACTAGTAGTTTTCCCCGAACTGAGATCTCGCGCATCGTAGATGGCTTACATTTGGACTTTCTTCTGACTACCCCTATACTTTCAAGTGCTACTACTGCCGAGTATGCCTATTGCGCTAGCTCGTCATGGTAAAATTACTGGCATGCATGCAATAGGTACATAATGTCGTGTCTAATTTTTCATTCATTTCATATTTATTACGAATTCTCGTCGTATTTAAAAAAGTATACGCCCTAGAATAAAAATAATAACTATTTTGGAATTTACAAATAAAGACCTTTCATTTCACTCAACTCATTATATTTGTTTAACTTTTTTTTTACCCCCCTTGGGAACCCAATATCCACCCATGATTGGATGGTAAACGATTCCGGCTGTCCAAAAGTCAAGAACTAGGAACACGTCCTGGCTGGCATCCACCCGAGCATACTCGTATACTACTTAAAGTTAGTCTCTCTTGCAGAATCCAGCCGCTTCAAACCTTGTAATAGGTACTACTACAGGTGGCTGCCTGATTCGGCATCAGCTCCTCTCATTCACATACTGACGGATGCTTTCCTCACTAGTTGTCGGGTCTAGTTGGGATATATTATAAGCCGATGGTCGTTTCAACAGCCTGCAGGGCGAACCTGGCAGAGCGGAGGGCTATCCCACGTCAGTTGGGGGAAGGCTTCGGCCGATGCTTTTTATCTACGAGAAAAAATCCATCCGCGTCAGTCCTCCTCACATCACAAATGGGTATTTCCTGTTGTGTCAGAATTTTCTGTCGCTTTCACCGCGTCAGGTGCCGCTTTAACGCTTGGCACCTGACGCGGTAGCAGTCTGGCGAAACAATCAGTGGACTCCCGTTTCCGCATTTGGACTCGATGGTGGTCCTTTATGCGTGGGGATAACCTGGCTCGTTAGGTACGTAGCCAACCTAGCTCTCCTAGAAGCACAACAGCTTCCTGGGGTCTTCACCATAGGAGCCATAGGAGCGACCTCGGGATACTGAAGATTTGTTGCCATTGTGTTGCTACTCCTGCACATTCCAGGACTGATTGAGCAGCTGATTCTTCTTCGCTTAGACATCCCCTGCAGAGTGGACTGTCCGTGGCACCAATGTTGTACAGATGTGTGTTGAGGGTACAGTGTCCTGTCAATGTCCCTAAGATTATTTCGAGGTCTTTTCTTTGTAGGTTCATCAGACGACGCTCTGAAGTGTCGGATTGTCTGTCTCCAGCGATAGTTGTGTAGGTTTTGGGTATGTTGCCGCATCCAGATGCGTAGTTGAGAAAAGGGCGTAGGCAAGAATGAGGTTGGGCTCTAACTCTTTAGATTGAAAGCTGCAATTGAGCTGTTCTTTTATTTTTTATAGATGCCGACACTAATCAGGGGCACCTTTTTTATGCCAGCTTTCTCTATGATTCAATACAATTATCATAAATCAGGAAACAGCACTATAAGTGCTATGAAACTGTCTTTACCCTTCATATATTTCCACCGAAAACACTGAAATCAATACCACCGAAATCAAAATTATGAGCAAAATCCTAGATATTTTTAAAAGTAACCAAAATTTTGAATATTAGTCTGCATAATGGAAATCTTGTACCGCTTAGATACACTTTTGTTATAATTCGAAACAAATTGCTTGAATGGATTTGAAAAAAATGAATACACCGAACTCATCTTGGAGGGTATACCAAGCCACCGAAAACGATTTTGTTCCTCAATAAAAGAGACACACAGAGACCCACAGACCTGGTTGTCCTCTCCACCAATGCGGAGGGGCTGATAGTTATTCTTACTCTAACAACTGTTCTTGCAACTATTAGAGAACAGGGTATATGCGTAGATCGGTGCGCGCCACCGATATCAATTCAAAACCTCGGACGCGACTAAAACTACTTGTAACTTATCAACGAAAGCCTAATATTTGTTGGGAATATTATAAAATAAGCTAGTAATTATCTGGTTTTTTGTGAATACATTCAAAGTAGCGCCACGCTTTATAGAGAAAAAGATAAAAAATAATTTACATCGCAAAATGTGCTTGGGACATGCCACCGAGGCTCAAATTTCAGCGGTTTTTATTTTTTTTAACTATTTTAAATTTATTTTATCTAAAAGAAAACATAGACTTCTTTTAGTATTTGATCATAACTATCATACAAAAAAGAATCAAGCTTTTAGAAATCTATTTAATAGAGGTTTTTGGCCCGGACGGTTTTTTTGAGCCGTTTGCGAATGGCCCAGGTACACATTGCGTTTTCTGCAGCGCGTTTTTGAGCTGCGCGTTTGTATCGATACAAACGCGCGTTCGCAACGCGAACTTTTCCATACAAAAGCGAACCGGGAGGGGCTGCGCGGGGGGCTGCGCGTTCGCATCGCGTTCGAATCGCGTTTGTATCGATACAAACGCGCTGCAAAAAACGCAATGTGTACACTCCCTTAGTTTCGTTGAAATATCTGTTATGATGACTCAGGCGAAACCTAGGTGTAATTTATTACCTTCTCAGTGCAAAACATGCTAAGTTTACTTTGCTCTCATAATTTACTATGAATTCTATAATCCACATAATAAACAGATTCACTATCGTCTGACTAACTAAACTAATGACACGATGTCATTACAGATACTATTGCTTTAGTGATTTGCGTCATCAACCTAAAACAAATCAAGGCTGAGATTAATCTGCTTCCTAGAAGTTGATGTCATGTTCGAAAACATCGCACATTAGGGACATCATTCATTTTGCGAAAAATACCAATATTATTCAATATACAGGGTGTGGCAAATTCTTGGTCACTGAAGGGTAGCTACCTTTTCTCTTGTAGTTAGAAAGTTTTGTTCTTAGAAAACTTCGGTTTTATTTTGAAGAAAAAAATAATTGCATTTTTAGATTTTTGAAAAAAAGTACATTTAGCCTAAAAAAATACATTTGTCAAAAAAAACAAGTTGGTCTTAATCGACTCTATTTCCCACCAGGAACACTTCTCCCGAAGTAACTTATCAAATCAAATCGTAAGTTTTTGCAAGAATTCAAAAAAACACATCCCATACATTTTCTATGAAATTAGGGGTTGTAAACATTACAGTGCCACTTATTCGATCGTTCATAATTTAAATTCATAACTGCTCCGGCAAGCTGGGAGGCTATTGTAAAGCGCGCATTTAAATTTAGAAGAAAGTGCTTCCCTGCAGATGTACAAATGGTATGCTCCATGCACACCATTCTCTCTTACGGCTCTGTCTGAGGCGCCTAAGGCTTTACAATAGCCTCCCAGCATGCCGAAGCAGTTACGAATTTAAATTAATGACCATTGAATAAGTGGCACTATAATGTTTACAACTACTAATTTCATAGAAAATGTATGGAATGTGTTTTTTTGAATTATTGCAAAAACTTACGATTTGATTTGATAAGTTACTTTGGGAGAAGTGTTCCTGGTGGGAAATAGAGTCGATTAAGACCAACTTGTTTTTTTTGACAAATGTAATTTTTAGGGCTAACTGTACCTTTTTTCAAAAATCTAAAAATGCAATTATTTTTTTCTTCAAAATAAAACCGAAGTTTCCTAAGAACAAAACTTTCTAACTACTAGTAGTTCGCCCCGAACTGAGATCTCGCGCACCGTAGATGGCTTACATTTGGACTTTCTTCTGACTACCCCTATAATTTCAAGTGCTACTACTGCCGAGTATGCCTATTGCGCTAGCTCTTCATGGTAAAAAATACTATATAGCATGCATGCAATACAATAATGTCGTGTCTCATTTTTCATTTACTTATTTCATATTTATGAATTCTCGTCGTATTTCTAAAGTATACGTCCTAGAATGAAAATAATAACTATTTTGGAATGTACAAATTAAGACCTTTCATTTGACACCCCACTCAATATATTTGTTTATTCAACTTTTTTTACCCCAATTATTTTCATTATTTATCAAAAATTTTTTTATCATGAAAATAAATCAAGTAGCTTCTAAAATCATTGCAAACCAAACCGCAACGATGCCACTCTCTTTTTAAAACCGACCAGTCAATGAGCTACGAAGACATCGAAACTCTATGAAACGGGAGCTCTTGCAGCTCTGGTTTCGTAGTTTTTGTTCTTTGGTCGTATTTCAAAAACTATACATCCTAGATTAAAAATAAAAACCATTTTGGAATGTACAAAATAAGCCCTTTCGTATGACACCCCACTCAATATATTTGGGTAACTTTGAAAAAAATTTACCCCCTTGGGAACCCCATATCTTTACAACCCCTTCATCGATTACGCTCATACGCTCCACAGCAAATTTCCATAGCACTACCTATTGACCTATCAAGTTTCATACAGATTGGATTAGCGGTTCGATAGTTATGCGAGAACATAAAAATGAAACATACAAACATACAAACATACAAACATACAAACATACAAACATACAAACATACAAACATACAAACATACAAACATACAAACATACAAAGCAAAATCGCCTAACTTGCCACTAAGATCTTCGCTCGCTTCGCTCGCTCGATCGACAAGAGAAAAGGTAGCTACCCTTCAGTGACCAAGAATTTGCCACACCCTGTATATTATGCTGTATTTTGAGACGAGCTTTCATTAAGTCTATGAAGGTCACGAGTTGTGTTGGCTGGTTGGGATGATGCTTCGAATTCTTGGCCAGGCTATCAAATCAAAATCAAAATCAAATATCATTTATTCAGTAGGACCGTTATGACCACTTTGAATCGTCTTAAGAGCTAGGTGATTCTACTCCTGTTCTTTCGCGACCAACACCGTGAAGAATCAGGGCAACAAACACGGTATGGGGCCTAGCTTTCTTTTCGGTGATCCATCCGCTTAAAATCTAAATAGTCAAGTTCCAGTGTGGAGCCAGTCGAACAATGTGAGTCTCGTCAAAGTCGTCAAAAGAAAAAAAGGAGGATTAATACATCAACAAAAATTCGCCCGGCATCACACGCTACACTTGGCTAACTTAGGTGGTACCTAGCAGTTACCTACTTGAAAATAATTATAAAACTAAGCAAGATAGTAAAGACATTGCACAGTACACATCAGCTGTCGAGGGGCAGAGCGACATCAGGCCACGCGACTTTATCATTAATATAATTATCAAGAGAATAGTACGCTTTCTTAAAGAATAGTACGCTTTCTTAAGAATGAATTCGAATCTCATCTGTACAGCTGTGCATTTGCCGCTCTACTTATAATCTCCTCTCAACTTCTGTCAAAATTGAAACACCGTTTAAACTGTTGCCATCCTTTTTTGTTAGATATAGTGACAAATAGTGACAGGGCGAATCTAAAGCATTGTTGTCCCAGTGTTCAAGTTGAGAGCCGTTTATAAGTAAGGCCTTTGATGTTTCAACTTCCACTTTCTTCCAGCGTTCTTTTTACATGACGCGATCTGTACGAGTTGAACAAGTATTCAGAACACTATATATTGCAATACTTTAGGACATTACATAACATGCAGCCACCATTTGATAGCACATCCGCCCTTATCAAGTGCATTTACCCTTCAACTTGATTCCACAGTGACATTATTTCCTCGCCGTAATGAGATCAGGCGGCCCTTGACTTTCAGCAGTTAACGGGCTTCTTGACGTGAACTAGGCATTGATTTAAAATCAATACAACAACCGAGATCAAATCATTTGAATTTGCAATTTACGATGATCTTAATTTTTTGACATAGGTACTATTTTATGGTGTTCTTGACATGCTACGAAATAAGTACCTAATGATTACTTGCTTACATTCATTATTCAGTAGAATACTAATTTTTGTATCGCATTGGTTTTACTACCGTGTAAAACTACGGGAGCAACGCAGCGAGGGCGCTGCTAGTCGGCTATAAAAGAGTTGAGAAAGAATACTAGGTAGGTACCTACCTAGTTTTTGTATCAAAATTGTATTTAAGTAAGTACTTATTTTACTACCGTGAAAAATCAACTTCTAAGTTTTTTCTAGAGTTCAGCAAATTAATTCATCATACCAATTTCCTGTGTCTATTTTGATTTAGCTTTGGAGATTGATTGATAGGACACATCCCTACGAAAGGATGTTGCTAGGTCATCAATCACTTCTAATATTGAGTTAGTTGCTCAAGGTTTAACTATGTCATAATTGCCTATTAGTGTATTACATTATAAACTATTAAAATTAGTCCTACAAGACCTGAATTTAGAACATTGATTGTAGGTACTGAAAAACTTTGATAACGGTTTCGTTTTTATAGTTTATATTTGTATTTTAGCGAGCCATATTGGCCGAGTGGGATAGTTACCTCGACATTCGATCTGAAGGTCGGTGAAGGAAAACATCGTGAGGAAACCAGTCACTTTTCTAATAGTGCCGATTGGCTGAATATCTGTGCTTAAAACTGGCTGTCGCGTATGGAATACTACATGCGGCAAATTGTGGAAATGTAACAAATATTTGGATTCAACACTGACTACCCTTAGATCTTAAGAGCCGTGTTGGCCGAGGGGTACCTCGACTTTCGATCCGAAGGTCGTGGGTTCGAATCTTCGAATCCTGGCCGTGCATCAATGGATTTTTCGTTTCAAAAAATTTAACGGTGAAGGAAAACATCGTGAGGAAATCCGCGGCTTAATCAGCCCCACACGTAAGTAAGGACCAAGCCTTTGTTTTTCTTTTTCTAGTGCAAAACGTGTGTACGTGGGCGGTCTATCGACGTACAGCTGTGGAATGGTGATGTTATGCGTAGTACGCGCGCGCGCAGCCGTTCTGCTGTTCAGCTGGACGGCCGGAGTTATGTACTCTACGCTATTCACGCTGCCATATCTGCTTGTGGCGCACTACCACGCGACAGGCACGGTCAGTTCATAACATAATACTAGAATATCTGTCTCTTTATAATCTCTAGAATCACGGTCATAATGTAATCAAATGGATGTCAGTCATAGCAAATGACTACCATAGTAGTTAACTAGACAATAACTACCACTAAGTTCTTCAGTGCGATTCAGACTTCCAAAAATGCATCCGATTCGATGATTTTCTTCGGAAAGTTGACGTTTTTTCAGCGAACGGCACTTTCCGAATTCGGAATACATTCCCAAAGGGTCTGAATCGCTCTGTTGGTGTTCAGTTGGAAGGCCGGGCGTCATGTATATTTATACTCCATACTCTTCACAGTGCCATGTCTGCTTGTGGCGCACTACCACGCGACCGGCACGGTCAGTATATCCACATTGCCTCTGGTTAAGCCTCTGGCTTAACGATGGCCTTTAGACGGCCTATGATCTCCGTCACTAGAGTTGGGCACTTGCCCATACGACTTACTTACTTATAACTGGCTAAATAAGTAAGTATAAATAAATATATGGGAAGTTCAGTAGGTTCCTTCCGTTCTTGGTCACATCACGTTAGACAAGCATGTTTACGAGTGTAGCGAATGGCAAATCAAAAGCTGCGTCGCTATGAACTATCAGGCTGTCAGAACTAAATTCACGATCATATCATCCGCCCCACCAACAATAGACCTACTGTGTTTACTGGCTCGAATAACAGGATTCTCTGATATCATTATAATTCCGCTATTTACAAGCACATAGGCCGCCTCGTTGGGCAACAGACGTATCTCGCTCATTCACTCGGAAAATTGATATTTACTTGTATACCTCGTGCATGATGGAAAGCTGTACAATAGATATTATTAAGCTCGAAAACTGAAACTGGAACCTCAAATCGAGACCATTGACAATATCAATACTTAGAAACGCTCGTGGAGGCTTGAGACGTTCTTGTTATGCCGTCTATACATCGTCGATCCAGTGCACAAATCGCCAAACTGTAAATTCGTGATTGTTCAGGAGAGCGAAACCAAAGTTCAATTGCTACAAATCAGAGGTTATTTAATAGGTATTTAAATCATGACATTAAATTACTTTAGGTAAAGGTCTCTAGGGCAGTATATAACGAATTGCTAAAATGTTAATAAAAACAAAAACAGTTGACAATAGTAAAAAGTAAATTTTGAGCAGATAGCTGAAAAAGAAATTGGAGATATCTTAGTCATTTTTTACGCTACAGCTCTGAAACTTTGCCACATTGTTGGCCTAACCAATACTATGACCATCAAAAAGTGAAAAACACCAAATTGCTAGTTTGGCGACTTATGCATTGGGCCGACGATATGTTAGGCGAGCTTAAGACAATTATTTAAGTACTTATTTTTTAATTTTAATTTTAATAAATATAACGATCCTGATCATCCTTTAAAATGAGATAATATGTACAGTAAATCAGAATAATAAACGAAAAGTTCTGTTCAATTTTGGGGACAGCATAAGCTTTTTTGAAGAATAAGATTTGAAAGCTAACGAAAAAAGTCAAAGACGTGCTATTTAAGTAATCCTCTGATTCAATATGAACTAAAAAACAATATTATTCACACGCTCAAGGAAGTATCCAAAAATATAGGTACTTACATGATATTATAAGTAGGTACCCACTATAGTTAATAATTAATAACTTTTTAATGTGTCCCACTACTCTTTAATTAACACTGATTTATGAGTAGGTAAAGGTAGCATATGCACAAGAAATCGTGCGCAATTTTACTCTGTAATTATGAGGCGTATTAAACGGCATTTAAATAAGCGAAAAGGATTTAGCTGAAACTGTCTCCATTGTTTTTCATTCTGTAAAGTTTTACTAAAATTGATATAATGGATTATACAACATGACATCTAAAACATACGATAATCTAAGGTCATGTGACTGGTGGGAGATATACATTATAGCTTACAGGATCATTATGGATGGCACAAACTGAAGGATACCTACAGACACTATATCACATCACACTAATCACACTAATATTATAAAGGTGAAAGTTTGGATGGATGTATGTTTGTTCCTCTATAACTCGACAACCACTGAACCGATTTGGCTGAAATTTAAAATGTAGATAGATAATAACCGGGAATAGGACATAGGCTACTTTTTACCCGGGTATCACGCGAGCGAAGCCGCGGGCGGAAGCTAGTATAACATACAGACGATAGTCTAGAGAGCCACCACATTGATGGTGATGATGATAGAATTAATAAGTAATGTAGGTATAAATAATTCGGTCTGGAATTGTGTTCGCACCGCTATCATTAAATTGCCGCACATCAAAGGGTTCTATCGCGACATTCGCGACAAAGTTTTGTGTTCAACAATCCGCTCTTCCTTGAACGCGCCTGAATCGACACGACTATACACTGCAAAGTGTTTCCACAATGCGGCCAATACAGGGTGGTTACTTCCGAACTGAAAACGAAATTCTGTGATAATTTTCGTAGTTCAGCTTTGTTGGCGGAAACTGAATTCGGAACAATTGACTAACAAAACAGAAACGAAAATTGGCACGTTTCGTTTTTATGTTAGCCCCCGCAGGATGTTTTATTGACAACACGACACGAATCTTCTTTCGTGCTACTACAGATTACTAAACATAACATAACCGTAGCATATTTGGCTCGATCATGTAACCGCGCCATAATAAACAAAGATGAATGTTGTTATAGTGGGACGACGCAGGCAACGGCTGCGGGTCTGAGCGGGGTATCGGCACAGACGTGGCGGTCGTCAGCAGCTGCGTGTTTGTGGCACAGCTGCTGGTGTCTCTGATCCTGGGGCTGGCGGTGACGGCCGTCGGCTCCACCGCCGCCGTCGTCGCCGTCGCCGCTGCTTTCGCTGCCGCCGCCGCTTTCACTGCAACTAGGATCACTTACCTCGACTTGTAGATGTGTGCAATAGCAGGATTCCATTTTTCAATCCGTCACTCCTGAAAAATGAAAGCAAAATTAAATGTTGTTATGTGTTTAAAGCAGGACCTAAGGGTGTTTTATGTATTTTCGCTTTTATAATAAAAAAAATGTACCAATTTACTATAATCTGTACAAATTTTTGTTCTGCTATGTTTTTATTTCTTTTTTGTGTTAAATTATTCAGAACATACCTAGTTTGTATTAGTTAATTCATTCAAAAATATGCCCTATCGTTTTTGGAGCTCTTTATTCAACTACATAATCAAATCATCTGAAATCGAACAACTTTGTAATGTAAGAAATTCTTGATCTCAATTAAGGACATTTCCATAGCTTTGTTTGTTGAAATACTACTTATCATATCAGATAGAAACTAAATTCAGAATCTCGTTTCAGCTCGATGTCAAAATGTTGTTGGAGTAAAAATGTTGATTATAAAATAAGTATTTATTGAATAATATATTATCCTGTTAAAGACTTATTGTAGTTTCAATTCGATATCCAAGAAATATTTTCTTTTCAAATGGAAACGAGCAACGGATCTTTTGATCCATAATTGTTCAGTTCATTCACTATTAAGTTTAAATACTCACCACCCTGTATAAAGTGACGTCTAAGAGGGATATTAAATCACTTCCTATTTGGTCAGCCACAATGAATGTCATCAGGAGACTGTTCATAAAACTGACTCCAACTAGAGATCTGGTGATGTCTAGTGGAAAGTTCGAGACACTTTTCTTTGAGTCAGTGTACCGTGTTACCTACATCACAGGTAGAGTATAGAATACTTAGGCTGAGGCTAAACGAGCTTATTTTTTTGAGTTGTGAGTCGCGTAATTTCGGTCGCGTAAATTCTGCTGCATTTGTTTTCATAGAAAAGTCCTGTTTGATTCACACGACGACGCAAAATGAGTTGTCTGTTTTGTTGAAAGTAAACTTCGCGACTCATTTTTCGCGACTCACAACTCAAAAAATTACGCTTGTTTGGCCTCAGTCACCTACACATTTTTTTCTCAAAAGCCGCTAAGGCCTAATTAAGATAAAACCTTCACTTGAAGTTGTAGGTAGGTAAAGTAAAGAGTGTGTGGAAGTAAATAAAGTAAAGAATGTTCGTTAGGAGAGTGAACATTTAAAAATACGGCCCTTCGCCAATTTATCTAGCAATGTTCTGGATAAATTCTAAAGATAGTTTGTGTTAAGTAAATGAATACATAACTCATAAAACATAATATAAATTGTCAAAATTCTTCGATAAGCATTTTATGAAACCAAATAAATACAAGGAGTACCCCAGCCTCTATTCTATCGATTTTTTATGGCTCTGTTTTAGGGGGATCAAGTAGGTAAGGTTGTAATCTAATGTTTTCAAATTTCAAAGGTTTGGGAATGATCCCGACTCCTTGTATCAGCCCTCGGGCTACGGCTGCGACCTTGCTCCGAATAAATTCGGTCGTTACTAACGAGCGAGCTCACAAAGGACGATACGATGTCTTTTGTCTAGTCTACTAATCGTCAAAAGTTATAATAATTAGTGTTTAGTAATTTTTTAGCTTGGACGAACTAGATGTCTAGACCCCGATTTCAAGCGTCAAAACGCCAAATAAAAGATCAACCAACCGTTGGTTGACTCGTTCGTTTCGCTCATTCAGTCGCGCTAAGGTCGTTGTACTGTAAACATGAATTTGGCGGCAAACAAAAATGGCGATTTGTGCCATCAAAGTGTGCAGGAATTACAAAGGACGACTAAAAATAAATAAGGAAGTTACATAGCATCGGTAAGTAAACTATAAATAACTATAAGTTATGAAAACAAGAAAATAAAACTTTGTAATTTTATCCTAACATGTTCTAAGAGGGTTGCCATAATTATTCTTTGATTTTACCCATGTGAGAGCGTGAGCAAATAAAATAAAGTGTAGAATCCAAGGATTTTATAAACAAACAGGATGGTTAAGTCGACTTTAATGTAAAAGGGACTTTGAACCTTATCACGACTACACAACTATCTATTATAATTTAATCTTGGTTATAAGGATTGTTGGTCTTGTTGAGAGGCTTTCTTGATAGGTTTGTCTCTTTCACACTCGTTGTTGGATTAGTAGTGTGCCCAAGTCATTGAAATTTCCGGATATTTTTACCTTATCGCGCTCGACAAAATCAGCGCTTGATTTCGATCCTTGGTTTCGATCCTTGAATTCGATCCTTGATTTCGATCCTTGGTTACGATCCTGGATTTCGATCCTTGATTTCGATCCTTGATTTCAATCCTTGATTCAAATCTTGAATCTGAAATCTTGAATCTTGAATCTTTGAAGTGACAGCTGTCAAACTTCAAACGGCCGTATCTCATGAATTACTCGTCCTAGACTCCCCGTTCTCAGTTCAAATGAAAGCTATGACCAAGATCTTCATTTTAAGTGACAGCTGTCAAAATGACATCTGTCATCTGAAATCTAGATCTTGGTCATAGCTTTCATTTGAACTGAGAACGGTGAGTCTAGGACGAGTGGTTTCCGAGATATGACCGTTTTAAGCTTTGAACTGACAGCTGTCAAACTTAAAACGGTCATATCTCGGAAACTATTCGTCCTAGACTCACCGTTCTCAGTTCAAATGAAAGCTATGACCAAGATCTACATTTCAGATGACAGATGTCATTTTGACAGCTGTCACTTAAAATGAAGATCTTGATCATAGCTTTCATTTGAACTGAGAACGGGGAGTCTAGGGCGAGTAGTTTCCGAGATATGGCCGTTTTAAGCTTCGAACTGACAGCTGTCAAACTTAAAACGGTCATATCTTGGAAACTACTCGTCCTAGACTCACCGTTCTCGGTTCAAATGAAAGCTATGACCAAGATCTACATTTCAGATGACAGATGTCATTTTGACAGCTGTCACTTAAATGAAGATCTCAAGACAAACAAAGATTCAAGATTTCAAATTCAAGATTCAAGAATCAAGGATTGAAATCAAGGATCGAAATCCAGGATCGAAACCAAGGATTGAATACTTACAAGAAAAATTAAGTAAATAAAAACCAGTATTGACCGCAAAAAATTTGAAACAAATTTTAGAGACACCTCGAAATCATAACATATTTTCCCCTACTTTTATGGGAAATTTTCAAGAGCTGGTATCACTAAAAATGGATGACAATGTTGACAGGTGACGCAAAGCACTTGTATAGACAAGAGAAGATTTGCATACTTGTGTGCGTAATACGCACACTAGCGTTTCAAAGCTGGCCTGTTGTTCTTGTTGCGATTGAAGCGAAAGAGACCATCTAGACATATAATTAATCAAAGTTTTTTAGTTAGCGTCAAAAGCCTGGCTACGCTACGCTACGCATAAAAAAATTGTCGTTTTGAAAATTTCGAAAATGGAATCGTTCCTTTCATTGAAATCTATTTTTTTTCTGTCTCTGTATCTGGCTCAATATAATAGCTTATTTCTCAATTTAAAAATGAATGTTTCGTATTCGGAAATAACTAATTGTTTTTTTTTTTAAATTTAAATTTAGAAACTCCAAAGTTTCAATATTTTACCAACCTCCTTTTGTATTCTCCGTTCAAAGTTCGCTCGCGCCAATTTATCTTTGGGACGTCTCCCGGCATTGTGCTTACTTTGCACTAAGTTGTTGTGCTTCAAGTTAAACGCTCCTACACTGCATCTTATAAAGGCTGTGTATCTTCTACAAAGAGTAAACACAAAGAGAAGGCATTAGTGTTTGCTCTTGATTGTCATTTTTGAGAACGTGGACAGGATAGAACAATTCATTAGAAAACAGATTTTTTTACTTATAAGTACTTATCTAAATTTTGCACCGTAATCCAAATGATTCACAGAATTAGGGGTTCTATCTGGAAGACTTGTTGAACTTTTGTATACTTACTTAAAAAAATCAGCAGTGCGATTCAGACCCCTCGGGTGTATTCCGAATTCGGAAAGTGACGTTTCATCGCTGAAAAAAACGTTAATTTTCCTAAGATACTTAATCATCGAATCGGCACTACTGATACCGCTGATTTTTTTTTTCTAGGGTTAGCGACAAATGAAACCAATTGGCCCTACTTCATCTACGGGAGTGCAGTTAAAATGACTCTGATTTTGCTGATGAGTGGAGAGATAGGGTACGGTCTCACGGCGAATATATCCTTGGATGAGAGAGTGGGCTGTATTAATACATGTCTACTGCAGATTTTATCTTTGTATAGGTACATGAACATGGTAAGTGAGTTTTCTTGCTTTCCGATATTTCGACACAGTTGCATGCGCTATGATGCAACCGTGCAACCATGTGCAACTGCGTCGAAATATCGGGAAGCAAGAAAACTCAATAATCATGGTAATTATCCCGTTGATAATAATATTTATGGTAAGTACTTACCTACCTAAGTATGTAGGTACATAAGTAAGTACCTACATAATTTTTTTGTGAAAATTAAGTTTTTCAAAATTCATTTCCTTTTCGAATATGAGTCCACAAACGTATTCGGTAAGCAAAGACTTGAAATAGATGTGATGAAATGATAGCGTAAAATGAATGTCACAAATCTCTTTTTTCAATCGGATTAAATAGAAAATGCCTCTATTTTCTTCAAGATTGATAACCAAAGCACATACAAGGCGCTTGCAGCTTCTATGGAATCTCCGTATTTCGACACCAGCACGGTGCAACGGAAGATGCTACTGAACTATTGGGCGAAGAAAAACGAAAGATATTTGAAACTGCTTATTGGCTTGGGATATTGTACTTTACTTGCCTGGTAAGAATTTGTTTAATTACTTACAGTTACTACTTGCCTAGTAAGATTTCAGTTGTACACCGTTTATTTTTGGTCAGATTAAAGCCGGCGCCTACGTAATCTTTATCGATGACCTTACTCAAAAATTATAATAAATATGAGATCTATTTTTTTGCAATTAATAATAACACAAAATATACTAGATAATATGAGAACCGATAGTAGTACTGTTCGTTTGTCGGCTTCCGGCTCGGCCGCCGTGGGCGCGGTCATTCACATCACATCTATCACATATTCACATCACAGCTGTTTGCTACGGCGTAGAGCTACTCTCAGCCAGCGACTACGGCGTAGAGTCTACGAGGTCATTGGCTCTGCGCGCCTACGACACCTTACCAAGTGTTTATCTCACTTTTGTTAATCTTTTCAACTATTCAGTTTCGTATGAAATACTTATCAAATTAAAAAAAACTAAACCAACGACACGAATACGATTACTTAATAAAAGCAGTGGGTGCTGGCTTTAAACTGACCCAGTATTAACGGTATGTATGAAAAAGTTTAAAGCTCTTTGTATTGAATCAGGGCTCTATCTAACTAGGACACTATGGTTGCGCCACTATAAACAAAGTTTCCGGAAAATTCATTCTAAATACTTACTGGTGAAAGAATTTTTGAAATGGGATGAGTAGGTTGTTTCGGAGATTACCTCCTACATACAAACAAGCTTTAGGTACTTAAGTACCTCTTTATAATATTATTATTAAAAATATATTAATTAAAAATGGTTTAATACCATCCATACTCATTTTATAACCGTGATTTTTTGTGTGGAGATAGTTCAAGGGCTAGTAACATAGGCTACTTTTTATCCGGGTACCACGGGCAGCAGCTAGTATTATATAAATTATATATATAAAGTATAGATAACATTGCGTAGGTATGTGTATGATTAAATATGTACCTATATCACTTGATTTTGTCAATAAAAACCATTTTTACTTTTACTTTACTTTATGTTATAAGAATGTTATAATGGATATTATGTTATTATTAATCTTGAAATTGATATAAGCTTTTTTATTCTGATGGTAATTTCTTCCAGGTACATCTATCCCTTATTAGACGATATAGAGTACAACCTCATAATCGGCACCTATTTCCCCTTCGCTTACAACACGCCTGTTTTGTACCCTTGCGCGTACGTCTCTTTGGCGATCGCATTCTGGTATATAGCGCACTTCGTGATGATTGTGGATGTAACTATGCAGGCGCATTTGATGCACCTGCTATGCCAGCTGTCGGTATTGGGGGATTGTTTCGAGAATCTTCTGCAAGACTGCCGAGTGGGGTTTGAAGGTACCTACTAGATGATTTGACATGCACAGTACAGTCGCCTGCAATAATACATATGTAGGTAGGTATCCATAAAGTTTAAACTAATGTACGTACACAGTACACATTATTGTCGGCTAAATTCGAAAACCTCGTAAACTGCGTCTTTTTGACGACAATGATTTTTTGATGCAGTTCGGTAGAAAATCTAGTTCTCTACTAAACTGCATTATTCAAAACATCATTTTCGTCAAAAGGACGGAGTTACGAGGTTTTCGAATTTAGCCGACGATATCCAACTATTATCAGTTATTTCTATTGATTACTATTCCTAATACAGGTGGGTTCCCAACGAGTCACACCAGGTGGTGGTTATACGGATTGCTAAATCTTTTTTCAGTTTTTGTTGTGTCTACCTACATCCATAGGTTTTTATGTGACATCATTTTAAAAAGTACTCCTTGTGGGTATACATATTATTGCAGGTGCCTGTACCTAATGGTATTTATACGATATTGACTCTGTTAATATCCAAACAATGTGTTATTTATTGAAAGCAAATAACTGCATTCGTGATTATAATCGTGATTTAGCTTAAACGCCAGTTTAAACTGCATTTAGAGCTTTTCAGCTAGATAATTTAGCATAATTTAGGTGAAACACGATAATTGTCACATTAAATTATTTGTTGCCATAGAGCCTATTAATTTTCTATTTGGTATGAGATATGATAACGACTGTATCCCCAAAAGCAAGTTCGTATGAGCAAATGACCTGAGTAGGCCATTTGCTCATACGAACTTGCTTTTTTTTTTGGTGACGGAGTTTTTAGGCCGCCTAAAGGCCTCCGTCATGGCTTAACGACTTAAAAGCCGGGATCGACAATTTAACGTGCTCTCCGAAGCACGGAAGCGCTCAGCTCGTAATGCCACTTGCGGTCACCCATCCGAATTGTGACCGCGCGTAACGCTGCTTAACTTCAACGATCAATCAAGAACGTCTAAGCAAGCTATGCCACGAGCGCTTGTGTCCCCAAAGTGCGGTATATATCCTCTCAGATCCTCAGTCATTTAATATCCTTTGAAGATGTCTAAGGAGGCAATCAGAAGTACAGTTGTCACAATGGATCTAGGCATTCGTGAAGTTAGGCTTCTCGCTACGCAGTAGAAAAGTTTAATATGAAAAAGTTGCACTGCGCATCGAAACGGCTAACTTCACGAATGCCAAGATCCGTTGGAAGAAGTCCTATTGTCCAAATACATATTTAGTACTTCCCCACGTTTTGCAGAAGTAGAATTCAAGACAGGTTGCAAGCCCATCTAAGCTAACGCATTGAACAAAATAGTACATCCAAATATATTCATATTTATGAAACATTGACGCAAAAAATAAACCATCAATCATTGAGCATTCACTCGTGAAGAAAGTTCTGACACTGTAAGTACCTACAGTAAAAGCTTTTTCAGGTATTCCGCCGAACTATTTAATTTATAACAACGAATTTACAAGCAAATACTTGAAAAGAATGGGAAATCTGGTGGAACAGCACAAGCTTATTTTGAGGTCAGTAAACAGACTATTTTAGTTTATCGTCAATTACCTACCTACTTTTTTTTGAGTTTTATCTGTTAATTTTCATGTGAATCTACATTTATTTTTATTTCTCATAAAATTTACAAAATAAATCAAATAAATCACTTTAAAAACTCAATATGCTCACAAAAGCTTTCAATTTACGAAAACACTTTTCAAAAGATTTTATCAGCGCTAAAATCTAAAAGAGTCGTCACAAAAATAAACTCGAAACAAGCTGCAATTCATGATTCAGCGAAAATGGAAACCATTATAGTCCATTCCCTGAATTGGATATGCTGATGTCAGCACTGTTCGCCGCAAATGGATGAAATCCTACGATTTAATTCATGAACTTGTTGATACTGATGAATTTGCTATGCATATTGTTTGTATGAGAATGTTTCGTATTGTAGCCCGAGATATCGGCGAAGTGACTATTTAGCACCTGTAGTATTGCTAAAATATAATACGGTCTAATCATCATGCTCTGCTTTTTCTAAAATCAAAGACATTGAATTTGTTATGGTAAAGATGTTCTAACTTAATCACTTTCAAAGAAATACTAAGATCTTCATTTATAATTTACTCGATATTATACAAGTTATAGCGTTAGAAAATAGCCTACCAAATAAACTAGCTCTACTGTCCCGAAAGGGTAGCTATTTCTCATCTTTCGAGTCCTTGGTTACATCACGTATTATATTAGACTGATTATAACCCGAAACCGAAATACCCTTAGCAATTGAATAAAGCCCTTTCTCATCTTTATGACATAAGGGTTTCAAAGTACTAAGGTAAATTGCGCTCTATGTGGATGGAAAATTTTTCCTAGAATCTAATTGAAAGCCTAGAGCTATTTGTACAAAGCCGTAGAGTTGCTAGTCGCATGAAAGTTATTTACGGATCTATAATACCCCGAGCGCATTTAATGCCATCCATTCAGAAATAATCCGCTACAAATCCAGAATTTATTTAAGGAATATTACGGAATCAGTATTGCATCTGGTTTCGCGAATGAATTATTTTATTCGACTTTTATTGCATACATTTAGCTACATGACTGCATGGATACATTCACACGATTTCATTTCTTTGTACTTACCGTATGGACAAATCTCAAATCGACGTAAACTCTGAAACACAAAGAATATGTGTAAATAAGTATTTTATTACAAGCAGGTATTTCGAGATGTTGCGAAGAAAATTACACTCAGCTGAAATCACACTATATTATAAATGCAAAAGTTTGGATGTTTGGATGGATGAATGTTTGTTCCTCCATAACTCGACAACCACTGGACCGATTTGGCTGAAATTTAAAATATCACACTAATATTATAAATGTGAAAGTTTGGATGTTTGGATGGATGTATGTTTGTTCCTCATAACTCGACAACCACTGAACCGATTCGGCTGAAATTTAAAATATATTATAGTTAATGACCATGCTACTTTTTATCCGGGTACCACGCGGGCGGAAACTAGTGTTTTAATAATTGTCAACTTTTTTTGCTAGTTATGTGATTTTCGTCTTGAATTTTCCAGCCATACAATGAATCTTCGGAACAGTTTGAGCAGGCCGATGCTCTTCCAGTTTATGGCCAGCGGTACTCTCATTTGTTTCGTCGGTTACGAGACTATTATGGTAAACATTCACTTATTTGTTATATCCACATCGTAAGCTTTGTTTCAAACGAATGTTTTTACGGAAAGCACCCAAGGGCTTCCGAAAGTTGAATTTCATTATGAATAAACATTGTTCATCTCCACTCCCAAGGGTTTACCAAAAGGCTGCCAAATGATGTGGGAATTTTGTGGATAAATGTAAATTAACTAGCGGTATTTTCCGAGATATTTTCCTCAGATTGTCTCGTCGCTTCGTTGTTCTGAATTTTTATTTTCAGACTCTCACAGTAAGCGTCGCCAAAACCGTGAACAGTATTTTTTTTCTGGGCTTCAATATATTCGAGCTCTTCGTTATTTGCCGCTGGTGTGACGAGATTAGAGTTCAGGTAAGTTTTTATTTTTAAGTTATTAAACTTCCTGGCTATAGTCCTTAATAGTGCTATTTAAGGTCTAAATAAAAACTCTGTCAGTAAAGTTGATCATTTGTTTGTGTGTATTTTTAAAAGAATCAGTTTAGGATACCTTAGGTCGCGGTCGTACTGTGGCATCGCAATGTGCGGTTTTTCTATTCTGTTGCATTACTATCTTTGCTTGACCGTGTGTGTGACTTCACATTGATTGATTGACCTGACTTGACAGTGCGGCCAAGGCCTATTAAAACCCTACCAAAAAAATACAAAAAGTGTGTAAATAGATTGGTTAAACAACTCATAGTGTTTTTTGATTATTCGTGTGGTTAATATCAAATGGCTGTCTGTGTATTAATGAATTGATATTAAGACACGCTTTATCATCTTTAATTAGGGATAGTGTTTGATGATAATTGAGTTTATAGAGCTTGAACATCGGCGAGGCAATATACTGTTGTGGATGGGAGAGCGGCTTGTCAGTCCTCCCGGGGATCAAGCAAACTGTCAAGCTAGTGATTGCTCGTGCGAACAGGCCCTTAGCTTTCACTGCTGGAGGGATGTATGAACTCTCTTTGGCTTCATTCTCTAATGTAAGTGTTACTGTCTTTAAAGTAGGTACCTACCTACTAAAAAAATGAAATAGGTACTTCAATCATATAGGTAGGTACCCAACTTTGAAAGCTAGCAAGTTTTGATGACCGAAATCGGTGAAAAACAAAAAAAATACATCCTACAATCGGACATAGAACCTCCTTCTTTAGGCAAGTCGGTTAAAATGTCATTTAGATGCTCTGCAAAAAAAATAGCTTTTGTATTTTGCTTAGTTTTTATGCAAAAACTTTAAGCTTGCGGCACAGAGTGAAATTAATACGCCAAAGCATCACATTTAAATTAAATAATTTCAGGCTATTTTCGTGTGCCAATTTTGCTCATGACGCGACGGTGATATGAACGAAAACAAATGCAATGATTAGAAACATCGTGTTTTTGTTTTTCGGTATTTTATTAAATATCTTTTTTTTTCAGCTGGTCAAAACATCGTACAGTGCTCTCACGGTAGTGCTCCGAATGTCGCAGCATAAATGAAAATAAATCTCATAGACTAGCATTATGATAATTATAATGATGTTGCACCTTAAATTATTATAAAAGGAAAGGAATGTTAAAAAAAAAAGAAAATTACTGGTTTTCTATAATTTCAATGCTTCGTAATTATAATAGTCCGGTCAGGTTCCAACGGGGAAGGTTAAAGTACCTATATGCTGCTGCATAATTCGTCTGAAATATCAGAATAACTAAACAACAGAATTAAATCAGGGTTGGTGAATCCTTGCTTAAGACGCGAGAGATGCAAATCCGATTCTTGAGCGGCGGGATAAATGTTAGTATGATATTTAAATTTGTTATTCTGGGTCTAGGAACTGTGGTTCCATGGTAGTTTCTGGTACTAGTTATACAGAAAATTCTATAGTCGTATTGCTCATTATACGGACTAAAAGTGAAGGAAAAAATGTCATATTTCCTTCAATTTTGACATAAAACGTATCAAAACTAATCAAAATTGAAGGAAAAATGACATTTTTTCCTTCAATTTTAGTCCGTATAATGAGCAATACGACTATAATTTGGGATCAGCAGTGCGATTCCGTCTTCCGAAAATGCATCTGATTCGATGATTTTCTTCGGAAAGGTGACGTTATTTCAGCAAAGGAACGGAACTTTCCGAATTCGGAATACAATCTCCCTGCCCTAATACCACTAGGCTGGATTCGACCAAATGTCATCTTACTCCACAGTAACTGGCCGACATACAAATCGTTTAGAAAGCGCAACCGAACATTATTGTGTAGGTACATACAAATTATCCTGGTTATAAGGTGTCAACTTTCAAATGTCAAAATATTTAAACAAACAGTAGTTTACTCTCGAGTAAAAACTTAATCCAGTTTGGTCGAATCCAGCCTTAAGTGGGGTTGGCAAAACTTTGTCTTCCTTTCTCCATTTTCTTCTATCACTCATCATCTCAGTGCTCCCAATAGGGAGTGCCCTAAAAGTAATTAAGTTCGTGTGAGCAAGTGGCCAACTCTGGTGACGGAGTTTTAGGCCATTTTTGGGGCGTGTGCTGATTTGTATTGTTTATTTATAAGTAGGAATTTTATTTATTTATGTGGACATGTGAAACACATCAAAAGCACATGCCATGTTGCACTAGTTTTATATGTCATGTTGTCAGTTCAAAGAATCGTACAAACATGCTGCCCTTTGTAATTAATATTTGTCTGGTGCAATAGGAATATTAAATTAATTGATATGATGGTGACTGTTCCCATTAGATATGTTACGGGCAATGTGATAAATCCGGTCATTATGAATAATGACCGGTCCGTATGCATAATGACCGGGTCAATTGGGCAATGTGATAAAACTGCATGATTAATCACTTTGCCCGGTCATTATGAATAATGACCACCCTATCTTGGGCAATGTAATAAATTAGATGAATTGCAGTGTTTTAATTGATTTACTACATTTCTGGCGCTTCGGCGGCCGCTACCGCGGCACGCTTCGCTCGCCTCGCGCGTAGTTTTTTTACTAACCTAACATAACCTAACCTACAGATTTTAATCCAATTTATCACATTGCCCGGCTAGAAGTAGGGCACTATTCATACTGCCCGGTCTAAGTGATAAATTCAAGCCTTGATTTATTAAATGGACCACGGGCCGTCGGGCATTATGAATATGGACCGGTCAAAGTAATAAATTTATCAAACTGCCCGACGCTCTTGGTCATTATGCATAATGACCGGTCCATATGAATACTGCCCGATTAATTAAGTTGCCCGTAACAGATACACGGTTATTGCGTGAACATCATACACTTTGATGCTGCAGTTACATTCAGATGTAGTTCAAAGAAGAATCATTGGAATTACTATTTGTAGTGGTTGTCATATAAACGTGTTAAATTGAACTAGTTATTTAACTTTAGTAGTCTGCTCTGTTATTCACAATGAACTTATAAGTTTCCTAGAGCTCAGATGGCTGTTAAATCTGTTGTCAACTATAACACTGACATAAATAAGAGTGACTAGAAAAAACATTTTCTAAAGCCGTACTAATTTGACAATAGAATAATGAAAGGTTGTACTAAAGGTGACCGAATACCTATCCGCGCCGAACGCGCCGAAACCGACTGAAACGATTTTAGAATTCTTTTTATCTGAAATCGTATGAAAACCGCATCTGGCAGAACTACGAGTATTTGGCGTGGATAGGTGTGCGCTCAGCCTAAGAGTGCGTTTTGGAAGAATCGTACGGGATGGTGAAACCAAGGTCAGTATTGTACCAATTTATTTTTGTATTTCTACAACTTAATCTGTACTGTCACAAACAATGGACACAAACAAATTCTAATCCCTATCTAATTACTAGCTTTGTAGTTTTGTACATAAGGACTGGTCTGATCCCTTATCTAGCCAATAGAGCAAAGTTCAAACACGTAATTACTAACTTTTCATCGGGTCTAAGCACTAGAATGGGTTTCATTGGAAATGTTTGGAAAAGAGCGACGAAAACTAACGCGTTGGCTCAGAGTAGTGGTGACTTTGAAATGCTGTTTTTCGAGTCAATTTATCGTGTTTCTTATGCTACAGGTATGATTAGCTGCACCTAGCTGATGTAAAGGATCCGTTTAGAAATACAGAAGAACTCATCGCGTTATTTAACTTTTTTTAAATTATTTCCTTATCATTTACCTGTGCTCTGCGTCAACCGTGGTAGTTTGCCTCGTGTGCTCAGTGAATTCATCTGTCAATGTATTTATTTAGTAGGTTGTTCGATCATCAAAATGAAATATCTCAGTATCGATTTTATTATTATTTACTTATAAGAAAGATCTGTAGTCACCGTTCTCGTTTTGTGGATCATTTCCTTCTCTTCGCTTTTATAGAAATAATGGCCAATGACTGTTCTTATATCGATTGCTAAATACATTTTGATCAGATGACCCTAAGATTAAATCTAAGTAAATTATGTGGGCTGCAAATGCCTTTTCACCGTCTTACTAATACAATTACGGTCTAATCGAAGTCATATCATTTCCATTCGTAAATAATATTGTGTCCCTCAAAAAGTCGAGACAAAGGGGTCAAATCTCGTCACGGTGGCTTAGCTACCGAGCTCTCCACTTCAGATTCCCGTTCCAGCTGAACGAATGTCAATTACATCGGATAAAAGGTTATTGACCAACGTCCTCTATGAAGGACTGGCGACAAAACTGAACTATGGAGTCCGTGAATGCTGAGCAAGATGGTTAAAGTATATTTTCATTTCTCATACACGGAAAGTACGTTTGAAGTTACCTGAACAGAGGGATGAAAGTAGCACTTTTCCGCCCTGGGAAGCAATTTTCCCTGCTGTCAAATTAAAAAAAAAATCATTCTATTTTGACATTTCTATTGAGTCATGTTGAAACTTTTTACACAGCAAAAGTAATATTTGTCATTTTTATTTTACCTTTTTATTGAGAACTGCGGTAAAAAATATTTTCAACAATTTATTACATGAGTATTGTTATTAATAATTACTTTTCACTAAATTATTATTATTTAAAGAAGATTTTGAGCTTGAAATATTTACCATCTTCAGTGACAAAAAATACTGGCTGAAAAAAAAGGTGGGCGCCTTTTTTGTTTTTTTTTTCAGTGGCATGGCAAGCTACCAGCCAGTATTTTTTTTAAAGCACCAATTCGATTTTTATCTGTTTTGTCGATCGAGAACAGAGATTTTTATAAAATGAGCTAATCAATTTTTTATTTACTTTCCTAGTATTCGAAATGAAAAGCAGAGTGTTTACCTCGGGTGAAATACCTATTACGGCACTCGAACTATTAGCGCCCTCGCTACGCTCAGGCGCCAAACCATCTCGTGCCGCAATAGGTTACTTTCAACCCTCGTGCAACAATCTACTATAGTTAGGGTGCAATGTTGAATGAGAACGTTCTGAAAATTGTGATTTACGGTAGGTACATATTCGTTTAAAATAGGAGACTACACTGATACACCTAGTTTAAGATAATACCTAGCACATTTTTATATTTATTTCTGAGATATAAACACAAGTTTCTCTAGTGATAAGCAACTTCTTGCGTATATCAATATACTTACCAATTTTTATAAATAACTTATTAGGATATAAGGGAGAGAGGCTGAAAGGTTTCCCTAGCCGTAATGATAATTTCTATGACAAACTAAATAGGCCTATCTAGTACAAAAATAGTAGAAAACTGTTTCTTCATACATGCACGAAAGTGAAACTAAGAAATTAAAAAGAAAGAAGAAAGAAAAAAAATGAAAGAAAAGAAATTAAAAAGAAATTAAAAAAGAAAATTAGTCTAAGCTTGAACACAAAAACTCTATAAAATTGTAGATAAAATTGAGGTCCATCAGCTACTCTTCTACTTCAGGAATGTCAACTATAGACAACAAAACCTGCTACTCTTTGTACCGCTCTATGGTGAGGCTGCTCATCTTCTTGTTTATCATTGGGGAGATCTGTTTCCTCTGGAACGAGGCACACCACATGCAACTTGATGACATAGCAGCCTGTATTAATGTTATTGGTATCCAGATCATTACTATTTACAAGATGAAAAATATGGTAAGTATAACCACACAATAATTTGCTATTACTAAGAACGTTCTTAAGTTAATGAGGAAAAATAATTCAGAGTAAATGGATCGACCAGTAAGTAAGGGATCTACTGATCTATTCAAAGTCAGTAGTAAGTTCTTGTGAAAGGACTTTGACGCTAATTGTAATGAAGAGAGAACTTAGACACTTTAATTATCTTAAATTCCACGAATGTCTAGGTCGTAAATAGAAAAACCTTTCAGCGTACAAATATCATTCTCTATTTTTCCAGTCCGATATTTACATTTCGAAGCAAAATAAACAGGGTTCTTGTTTGCTCAGTGGCGGTTATACCTATTTCAGACGGATCACAGAGCTGTGTATCGAAGGGTTGCCAGCTCTATGGAGTCGCCGTACTTTGATACGTCTACGGTTGAGAGGAGGAGGCTGGTGAAGTACTGGGCGGGCGAGCAGGAGAAGTATCTGAAGCTTATGATTTCTTTGGGAAACTGTACACTTGCAGCATGGTAAAGTTGGCTTCTAGGAAGTATCAATTTTTACGTTGTTTAAGATAAAATTGAGATGGTAATATAAAAATGGCTGGTAATGATTGTGCCTTATGGCGGGATAGAGTCACGCCTCGTTAAAGTTGATTTCAATTTTTGATTTTTTTTAACATTTTTTTATAAGTGCAGTATAAGTATCACTTGTATTCTGTACTTGTATTTCTTTCAGGCACATCTACCCTCTAATAGACGAGCTAGAGTACAATTTAATGGTCAGCATCTACATTCCATTCGACTACACCACAACGTATCTGTACCTTTTCGTGTACACCATAGTGGGTACAACTTTCATGTACATCTCTCATTTCGTGATGGTGACCGATCTGATAATGCAAGCTCATCTGGTGCCTCTGGTCTGCGAGATGACGGTGTTGGCTGATGGGTTTGTTAATGTAATTGAGGACTGCAGCCAGGGGATCGGTTAGTTTTCAGTTTTGAATAACGGGATTTGGTTTGTTGATAATATTTTCTCAAGTATCTGTACTTAAGTAGGTAAGTACTAATTTTCTTTAAAAAGTTGATTAAATAAAGACTGAGTAGGTACATAGTTTTGATTTTGAAAAAATGATTTCATGATTGCTTTGTTACCGTTGACATTCAGAATAATTTCAGCGTTATAGCGGCATTTAAAATGGCCGCTAGGTATTGCAGAATCACAATATGAATTAAACTATATGCAGTCTCTTTTTACTGACTGAGAGTGAAAAGAGACGGCATATAGTTCAATTCCTATTGTGATTCACTATAACGGCTTTTTTAAGCGCGCTGATCGGGACACACAATAATAGTAGCGTCCGACCGAACTAATGCATAGATAGATTAACGTTGGAATTCTTTGTACAAATAGAAGTACATTCCAAGAAATGTTTTACACTAAAACCTTAGCGCAAATTCACCTGACTCATTTGTTTGGGTCATTCACCCGCGAAGGGTACAATCACGCATAAAGTGTTAAGTGTGTGAATCAATCAACTCCTTTCAGATTGTAATGAATTGGTCAAGAATAAAGAATTCACCGAAAAATACCTGAAGAGGTTGGGAACCTTGACTGATCAGCATAAACTTATTTTGCGGTGAGTAAAATTTGTAATCGAAGTAATTTTATTTTATGAATGAATTCAACACAAAACGAGGGCGCTGCTAGTACTTTATAAAGAGAAAAGAAATCCAGTTTTAATTGATATGATAAAGAGATAAAAACCAAAAAAGCTAAGCTAAAGTTTTCTAATAGCGTCGATGGGCTTGCAACCTCTCACGTATGGAACGCTAACTTCTGCAAAATGTGGGCATGTATCAAATAAGTATTTGGACATACCTCTGACTAACCCATTACACATCTTTAAAGAATATTAAAAATGTCTAAAAAGCTCTGAGAGAACGTCTACCGCGCTAATACAGTAGTGATCTTATTTCATTTTTCATTTCATTTCATAAAAAAACCATAAAATCATTCTTCTAATGAAATAAAAATGAAAATGAAAAACGAAATGAAAAATGAAATGAAATATGGTCACGACTGTATCCCCAGGTGCGGTAGACATTCTTTGAGATCTTTTTCGGCATCTTTAAGATCCTTTGAAGACGTCTAAGGTGGTAGTCAGAGGTATGTCCAAATACATACCTATTTGATACATGCCCACATTTTGCAGAAGTTAGCATTCCATACGTGACAGGTTGCAAACCCATCGACGCTATTAGAAAGCTAACTGGTTTCCTCACGATGTTTTCCACCGTTTAGAGCTCGTGTTAATGCGCATATAAATTTTTCGAAACGAAAAATCCATTGATGCATGGCCAGGATTCGAACTCACGACCTTGGGATCGAAAGTCGAGGTACTAATCCCCTCGGCTTAACACGGCTTTTTTTCTTGTAATACACACTGCATTTTGCAATTCCCCCCTTACTTATGAAAGATGTTTAAAGATGAACACTGGTTAAACAACGTCCTGTCTCTATTCGTCACTATCCACAAATAAAGACAGGACGTTGTTTAACCAGTGTTCAACTTTAAACATCTTTCTTAAGTAAGAGCCTTCATCTTTACTGTGTTTTCATTGTGTTTTCGTAATTCGTTGCGTTGAATGTTTTTTATTATATAGAGTACCTTGGTCTGTTTTGTTTTTAAAGTGCTTAAATCTACTGTTTTTCTGTGTATTATATAGTTGTAAATGTCCCGCCGCGTCCGTAATGTCACTTAAGGGCACAGACTGAAAACCAGCGCTGCCTCCTTGTAGAGGAGCCAGCATTATGCTGAGGCTGGGCCTATTTTGGCACCGCAAAGCGTAGTAGGTACGCACGCGCAATAGTGGTAGTAACATTTTTTGTCTAGTTTTTTAATTAAGTAGGAATGTATTTTGTTGTGTAAGTATTTTGTTTAATAATCTAATGTCTATTCTTTATGCCTATGTATGCTGTGCTGTCCTGATGTACTTACTGTAACTTGTGTGTGCCAAATAAACGTTAGGTACTCTTACTCTTACCCCGCATCCACACGTTGGGGCCAACGTTGGGGCCAATGCCTCTCACCAACGTGTGGTGCTGACAAAATAGCTTGGCGCCAACGTTGGGGCCAACGTTGGGGCTTGGCCGTGCCGTGTCGGTTTTATCAAAGGAAGTTGGCGCGCCAACGTTGGGGATCCGTCCACACGTTGGCGCTATGCTCAGTCCCGTTTCGACGCGCATCGTGAACGCACGTGTCGACTGACGAGCGAGAATGTCATCGTATTCCTTATTTATTGTGTTTGTAGAACTATCGGGCTGAAATTTTGCACACTTATAGATTCTCGGTGACAATGAAATATTATGGTATCAACAAGCTGATCTGATGATGGAGTCAAGAGCTGTTCAACAGAACTCCTCAGTAAATAGGCCGATTGAGTTGAAACTCGGCATATTTGTCAAATTCTGACTACAATGTAATAACATGGTGACAACAAGCTGATCTGATGATGGAGTCTACTATTTTTTTTTTATGTTACTGGAACCGTGCAATTTTTCGGAATAAAAAGTAGCTTATGTCCTATTCCCGGTTATTATCTATCTATATTTTAAATTTCAACTAAATCGGTTAAGTGGTTGTCGAGTTATAGAGGAACAAACAAACATCCAAACTTTCGCATTTTCAATAGGTAGGTAGTTTATAATCGCAGTGTGTTGTGTGAAGTGTGATAGTGACATAGTGTGATGTGATTGCATTTTATATTTGTCTATCTGTGTAGCTATTTAATATGTTAAACAGGTACTTATTTATTTCAAAAGTATTTATCTCGATAGATTAAAAATTAAAACACCGAAACCCCAAATAGATAGTTGTAAATAGCTAGGTAAACTCGGGAACTAGATAGCACGCCTGATCTATTTTTACGGAATACCTTGTTGCGATTTGCTATTAGAAAACAAGCAGGAATATACAAATTTTAGCGTTTCAAAACCGTATGTTGTTTCAGCGCAATAGACTCAAATCTGTAAATGTTATATATTTAAAACCTCAATTGAATATTAATCTTCCTTAAATTGTCGAATATATAAAAATCAGAGCTTTAAATGAATTCAATATTTTAGAAAACAAATTCCCCAAATCAGCGCAGCGCCAAAGTAAATTATATCCAAGTATTCAAATTTTCTATCCGTGTATTTAATAAGTTAAATACCTATGTATTTATTTAAAAAGTATTTATCACGATAGATTAGAAATTAAAACACCCAAACCCCAAGTAGATAGTTGTAAATAGGTAAACTCGGGAACTAGATAGCACGCCTGAGCTATTTTTACGGAATACCTTGTTGCGATTTGCTATTAGAAAAAAAGCAGGAAGATACAAATTTTAGCGTTTCAAAACCGTATGTTGTTTCAGCGCAATAGACTCAAATCTGTAAATGTTATATAATTAAAACCTCAATTGAATATTAATCTTCCTTAAATTGTCGAAAATATAAAAATCAGAGCTTTAAATGAATTCAATATTTTAGAAAACAAATTCCCCAAATCAGCGCAGCGCCAAAGTAAATTATATCCAAGTATTCAAATTTTCTATCCGTGTATTTAATAAGTTAAATACCTATGTATTTATTTAAAAAGTATTTATCACGATAGATTAGAAATTAAAACACCCAAACCCCAAGTAGATAGTTGTAAATAGGTAAACTCGGGAACTAGATAGCACGCCTGAGCTATTTTTACGGAATACCTTGTTGCGATTTGCTATTAGAAAAAAAGCAGGAATATACAAATTTTAGCTTTTCAAAACCGTATGTTGTTTCAGTGCAATAGACTCAAATCTGTAAATGTTATATAATTAAAACCTCAATTGAATATTAATCTTCCTTAAATTGTCGAAAATATAAAAATCAGAGCTTTAATTGAATTCAATATTTTAGAAAACAAATTCCCCAAATCAGCGCAGCTCCAAAGTAAATTATAGGTATCTAAGTATTCAAATTTTCTATCCGTGTATTTATTATGTTAAATAGGTACCTATGTATTTATTTAAAAAGTATTTACCACGATAGATTAGAAATTAAAACACCCAAACCCCAAGTAGAACTAGATAGCACGCCTAAGCTATTTTTTTTACGTAGGTAACAGAAATACCTTGTTGCGATTTGCTATTAGAAATGCGACAGGCGAATTTCCATAAAAAACGTAATACCTACCGAAATCATTTAAAATTTAAGCGTATTTTTATCAGTTTATGTTGTTAGATTAAGAGAGTATGTATTTATCTAGGTTCCTGTTACACTTTTGATCCGAAAAACTTACCTAAAAAGAAATGTAGGCAAATTGAATTGAAATCTTTGTAGGTACACCAAAAAATGCATTTTTTCTTTTCATTTGTTCTATAGTAAGTTTTTTGGAACAAAAGTTTAACAGGAACCTAGATAAATACTGCCTTTATCCAAATAATGATATAAAGTGATAAAATATGCTCAAATTTTAAATTATTTTGGTATTACGTTCCTAGGTACGTAGGTATGTTCGCCGGTCATTTTAGAAAACAAATTCCCCAAATCAGCGCAGCGCTAAAGTAAATTATAGCCAAGTACCTATTCAAATTGTAATTTGAAGTCTTCAAAAATCAATTAATCTTACCTACATTAATTAAACCCAACTCCAAAGAATCAAAACCTATGTACCTAAATTAAATTGAATTAACCCGCAATCTATAAACATGACTGTAGGTATACATTACGATCCAGAAATTTCAATTTCTGTATCGGACGCGCAGACATCGGACGTCTGCACGTTGGCTCTGACGGAACAAGACTGGTGTATCGCCAACGTGTGGATGGTTCACGAAATCTTGGCGCCAACGTTGGGACCAACGTTGGGGCCAACGTATGGAGCCGGCGTTACTCTTTACGTTGCAGCCACACAATGGACCTTCGGGCTATTCTAAGCGGACCGTTGCTCGGTCAAATGGCAGCAAGTGGTATTCTAATTTGCTTTGTCGGCTACCAACTTACCACGGTGAGTGAACCCTGCTGGCTTTGGTGAAATGTTTGATAGAGCCTGGTTGGGTAACAGGGAATGCTATAGTTACCTATCACGAAACAGGTAGGTACGTGATCTGTTTTTCGTATGGAAGTCTTTTTGTTGTGTATTTTTCGATTTGAAAATAGCGTAACAAATATTACAAAATTAACCTAATAGGAACAAAGGTTGATAATGAAGAAATTTATTTTCTCATACATTTTGTTTGGAACGGCTTTTTTGATGATAATCTCGAATTTTGAGGCGGTACGAAGTTCGCCGGGTCTGCTAGTTTTGAAATAATTTTGATTTATCATCGGAATATTAGCCTAAAGTTTATTAAGCTAAAAAATGAAAAAATGGCCAATAACGTCAAATAAGCCTCCCCAGTGTACCTACACAATTCCAAGATGAATATTTTTGTGCAGCGATGCGGTCGGTGCGGATAGGTGTAAGTTCACCTTTAAACCGACCTTCGATTCTAAAGATTTAATTACCCCAACAAGTATAGGGCCTTATTCTTTACACTCTTTACACTCCGTCAAACAAATCTAATAATAGCTTACCCTTTACAAAAATATTGAAAGAGGGGCTTCGCCGGTCCGGTTTAGAATTATTGAGTTTCTGTTCCAAAGTAAAATTCAAGATTCAAAACTCTTATTAAGAACTTCATGTAATAAAGCCCGAAAAGGGTAGATGTACTTACAAAGTTCCACAATTCGGAAACTTGATTCGTTCTTTCAGCAAATAAATTCAGTGAAACTTTGCAGTCTTGAAAATACGATGCTTAAAGGTTTTCTTGACCTAACTTTACTTAAGTTTCTGTTTTCTAGTAGACAAGGAAAAGTTGTAGTTATTTGGGATAGTCACTTAACTGAAGTAGGTAGATATTTATCATACAAATTGAAACTGTTGATAAGGGCAATTAAGCTGAGAGAATAGCTTAAGTGATGTACAAGCTTATTCAATGACAACAAATAATGTTCCAGGCACTTCAGCGTCTCGTTGATTGTAGGCATTAACTCCCTTACTTATGAAAGATGTTTGATTGAACACTGGTTAAACTGTCCTGTCTCTATTCGTCACTATCCACAAATAAAGACAGGACGTTGTTTAACCAATGTTCAACTTTAAATATCTTTCATAAGTAGAACATTTAGTATTGAACATTTTTCATGAATTACAAATGAATTATTAATTAATTATTTCCTGAGATTATTTTTAATGAATTGGATGTTATGAACTAAGTATAATGTTTTTAAATAACGTGAACTAACTATCTGACTTGTAAAACTGGTTTTATGAATAAATATTTGTATTTGTATTTGAACCCTAAGTTGTCTCAGAACTTTGTGTAAATCATCTGGCGAAGATGTAAAAAAGCCCAAGTTAAAACACACAAAAGTGTTTCTTAAAGAGGTCAAACATAAACTATAAGTAGGTAGTAGTTTTTCCTAATGTGGTAAAATTAGAGCTACTGTCGATGTCGTTTTGACTGTTTACAAACAAACAGAAGACCTTTACACTTTTGTGTCAAAAGCATCTCTATTTCGTAGTTCAAGCGCTAAAAGGAATCATTAAATGTGTGAATCTGTTTTTTTTATCTGATGCTAGCATGAATCTACTTACGTTATATTTTAAAGGTCAAAGCTGACCACTCTGCTCCGCACCGCATTGCCTTTTCGGCGTTCACTTGTTCCTTCACTTTTGGATTGCGATGCGGCAATCCGGTGATGTTACGAAGTTGATGTGGTGAGGGTTGGTCCATAGCATTCCCTAAACAAAGAATACCGGGGCGATTTTTCTTTATTTTTACCCGGCCTCTATCAAGTCACAGGATTATTGTAGACAAGCTTTTGTCTATAGCGCTCATGCTTATGCTGGGTGACCGCAAGTGGCATTACGAGCTGAGTGCTTCGGAGGGCACGTTAAATTGTCGGTCCTGGCTTTTAAGTCGTTAAGCCATGACGGAGGTTAGGCGGCCTAAAAACTCCGTCACCAGAGTTGGCCACTAGCTCATACGAACTTACTAACTTATGTTAAGTACTGATTTCAGTCTGACGCCAAGTTAGCCAATATAGCCAAGTTCCTGATGAGTCTGTTCTACCTGGGCTACAATATGTTGAGCCTCTACGTCATCTGTCGGTGGTGCCAGGAGATCACTAATCAGGTAAGGCTGGATTCGACCAAACTGGATTAAGTTTTTACTCGAGAGTAAAGTACTGTTTGTTTGAATATTTTAACATTGTAAAGTTGACACCTTATAACCAGGATAATTTGTAAGTATGCACATAATAATGTTCAGTTGCGCTTTCTAAACAATTGTATTTCGAATTATGTGGGCTAGTTACTCTGGAGTAAGATGACTATTGGTCGAATGCAGCCTAAATCACTTTTCACCAGAGTTGGCCAACTCTGCTTCTACACTGTCCAATTTGTCGGAATCCTAACTAGGAATCATTGCTCTGACACGCTCTTTGGCCTACGAATTGCGTATCCTACTTTAATTATACTAACTGTTGCTGACTTTAGTCAAATGTAGAATGAAAAAGTAGGATGCACAATACGCAATTCGTAGGCCAAAGAACCAGACACAGCGATGATTCTAGGGATTAGTTTCCTAAATCGGATAGTGTAATAACCACTTTTTTTAAATCATTTTGTTTTTCGTAAAACAAAAATGGAAAAAAATACAAATTTGTAAAAAATAAGCACTTTAAATAATAAATCACCTTATACGAATAAACTTTATAAAAACTTTTTACTAAGTAGGGTTAGTACCTACCTACACTTTCTGACTCCTTACGATTACCTACTACTTCGTTTAGTAAGTAAGTATTCCAAACTGAAATAACTTGAAATGTATTTCGGCGGCAAGTGGGTGTATCTATCACAGTGTGTTTGTGTAGCTGTCTAGACCCACGACTTTGTATATTTGACTAGACATTCACAGTGGTGACGTCTTTATTTGAATGGATAGATATATTCGATATGTGAGAAGGAATGGGAGTCTATTAACTGGGGTAAGCAGAAATTGTGTTAGTATTTTTCTCGGTCACTTTCATCGTTTTTTTTTTCTATAGATGAATACTATCTTTTAAAGTTGTTTAAATCATTTATAAAGCCTTAGTTTTCAAATTCATTTTCAGCTGTACAAAGTTCGTGAAATTGTAGAATACTGCTAGTCACCTCACGATATTTTCATTGTTTTGAGAGCGACGATGTCTTATTTTTAATTTTAAGATATTCTGCACAAGTGATTATTTACGCTTTGCTACTTAGCTCTCAGAGCATGTCTGGCCTAAAGTAATGCATTTTGTACGGTAGATCATATTTGGGAATAATATTTTATTCACCTCAAAAATTTCCTTCACGTGATATAGGTAGGTACTTACCTATTCTTCCGCGGTCATTTTCGATAGAACTTCAAAGTTCTTCGCGGTCATAAAATGTATAACAATCTCTATTGCTTCCATGCTTTTGAGGACATTTTTAATCACCATAACGGAGGTGTTCAAGCACCTAACCAAAAAAGTAAAACTAACCATAGATACTGTATCTTCTAAAATCAGGTGTACGTGTATTCGTAATTCTTCTTCTAAAAGTCTGGATTAATTGGATGGTTCACCTGGATTCTTAGTTTATTTTCATTTTCTAACAATTTTTTTTTTTCAAATAATCACTAATTTTGTAGGTAGCAGGACAACAGATTCCCTATCAGTCTTTTTTTCCATCATAAATATTTATATCTTCACTATCGGATTTCGACCGCGCTATTGCTTATTCCACGGGAACCGTGCCTTTTTCCGGGATGATAATGTAGCCTATGTCAAACAAAAAACAAAACAAATTAACCTCTATACATCCATCCATCCATCCAATCATCCAAACTGTCGCATCTATAATATTAGTGTGATATTGTCTTCTTACAAACTAGCTTACCTTATATTGAACAATTTTCCATGTCCTATTAGAGTCAGAACATAGGTGACGCGGCATACAGTTCGGGTTGGGAGGCAGGACTGGCGACGCTGCCCGGCGTGCGCGCAACCATCAAGCTGGTGGTCGCCCGCGCCAACAGACCGCTCGTCTTCACAGCTGGAGGGATGTACAGCATCTCACTGCAGGCATACACCACGGTATTTATGAGGATTGTTTCGATGTCCTATTAGAGTCAGAACATAGGTGACGCGGCATACAGCTCTGGTTGGGAGGCAGGACTGGCGACGCTGCCCGGCGTGCGCGCCAACAGACCACTCGTCTACACAGCTGGAGGGATGTACTGCATCTCACTACAGGCATACAACACGGTATTTATGAGGATTGTTTCCATATCATATTGCAGAGTCAAGGCCCTAACTCCGAAAAACGAAAACGATATTATCGTGCCAATTATCGTAGTATAGCTTATGTTGGTCGAATGTTCTGAATTAGGCTGGACTACGATAATTGGCACGATATAATCGTTTTCGTTTTTGGTGCTGGGAGTAGGCCTACAGAACTTATATGAAAGCTGATGATCGCCCGCAATAAACAGCTGGTCAAAGATCTAAGGTCTTTGCAGCTGGTATTCGTTTTTTTTTTTAATTTGGTACTAACTGCATTTATGAAGTTATGCTACGTGTATTTGTGGTTTAACTCAGATTAACCTAGGTTGAGCATGTTAAGTAGGTATACTTAAAGTACGGTCGCAGTGATAGTCAAAGTATGATAAGCAATTGCAACAAAATCTTACTGCTTTCGGATCACTGGGTTTTTACGATCCTAAGCTTTTTTCAGAAAAAAAACTTTGTTTATTTTAGTTTTAACTGGATTACTAGACTGGAAAATGAGTTTGATAACAAATACGAAAGAAAACCGAAAAATATTTGTTAAAAACTTCAGTTTTTTTTGTTTCAGCTCGTGAAGACGTCCTATAGCGCTTTGACAGTTTTATTGAGATTTCGTCATGATTAAAATCATAGATAAAGAATCGTCGTCGTTCCTCATGTCCCCTTACACAACTTTTAGGACTCCGCACTTCAAAATGTCGCTTGCAATATTTACAGTCAAAGAATATCTCTCTTGTTGTTCTAAAATAGAATAAAGTGTGAATGTCTGAACCTTTTTTGTATATTTTATTAGCTTTTATTTCCCGGTGTCTGATTCAGCTGAAAGAAAACAATTATTGATTCTCAGTGACAATGTAACATTATGGTGATAAGGATCGGATGAAGTAGCCATTTGACGGAACTTCTAGCGAATAAAAATAAAATACCCTTGATTAGATAAATTTTAGCACATGATAAATATTCAAATCTGGGTTTCATTTTTACCTCTGGCATACTCGAAATGTAGTTTTAGAAGTTTTCTTGTGGCTTTGGTAGCTCTTGTCAGATTTCCACGAGGCTTCTGTATTTGCGAACTTTTATAGATACGTAACCATTTCCTATAAGGCGTGAAGTGCCTTTACTTATGTACGGCATCACATCAAACAGGCCTTGTGTAAACACCCTTTTAGCGTCGCAGCTGTTGTCAGTATTGTGTTTACCCAATTAGGTCAGATCAATCAAATGTAGCTTATGTATTTGTTGTAACAAATTAGTTGCCAATTATATAAGCTAGGCAGACAATAGACTAACTTACAACAATACAACATGGCTGAAGCTTACCGATCAATACACTTGTTCATGCTGATTTTCCTAATTTGTGTCTAGAATCTTATAAACTCTTGCATCATTTACCGCTTTAGTATAAATTATTATAAGTAAGTATTCATATTCTAAAGCGGTATGTGGTTTCTGAAATGATGCAAGAATTTATAGGATTCATGACTAATATTAAGGGAACTCTAATTAATATTAATGTTTTGAAAAAATAATTAAAATCGCTATAGTATAACTAGCGGGTCTAAAAGGCCGGAATCACAATAGGAATTGCAAATGCCGTTCTTGTTACTCTCAGTCCTTAAAAAGAAACGGCATATTATACGGCCTTTTTAAACCCTGCAGTTCATTGTATTCCAAAGAAAATGCTCGCATAATAATTATATAGTAGGTAACCAAACCAAGTGGTTACTATAAAATCATCCGAGCAAAGCCCTTGGCGGAACGAAGGTTCACGCATTTTCCTAAATATCCCTTTTAAAATTAGAGCAAATGTCAAGTCCGAGGGTTGCTTATTGTCTGAATTTTATTTCCTCTCGTCTGTAATTCCCGACGGACCAGCGAGGAAACAGGGAACCGCAAGGAAACGTTTCAAAGCATTATACCCATGGGAGTTGAAACCCTTACAACTGAACTGAATGAGAGCCAATTATTTTTTGTTTTGACTGCCTGATCTTGTGTTATGATAAATTATTACTATAGAAGAAAAAAGAACATAATTTACAAAATCATAAGTAATGTCTGGGAAATTATTAAGTACTTACCTAAGTTTGTTTAGGTCAAAAACAGCAGTTCTTCGATCAACAATTTTTGTAAAGAGATCGTTTTCATGCTACAGGGGCTGTTACTTTTTCATATGACTGATTTTTTCAAACCTCTGCTAAACTAAACCTTTATAGGGAACATTTACCTAGGTACCTAAATATTTTAAGGTCGGCTGTGAGGTTACTATTTTCTCCTACAAAGACAGATAACTTACTTGGGACCTTATTTGGAAATGGTGAAATAAGCGGTAAAAGAATTCAGAAACAGGAAAACTCGTACGTTTACTTGCATTTTGCTTTTGTTCTAAAGGTCGCTCGCGCTTGCGAGACCGAGACAGGAGACCGTGACCAGAGACCGAGACCAGAGACCAGAGACAACGGTTTCTGGTCTCGGTCTCTGGTCCCCCCTACAAAGGCTTTGTAGGGGCGCGCGAAAGTGACACGAGACAGAGAACCGTCAGTTTATATGACAACGGTCTCCTGTCTCGGTCTCTGGTCTCGGTCTCCTGTCTCGGTCTCGGGTGCGAACCGCCACCTTAAGACTACTCTGACCCCGGTAATGGAAGTTCAAACTGCAACGCAAAAGTTAGGCCATTTGTTGTAAAATACGACCTTCGTCATAATTTGTGGTGTCGGTGTAGCCAGAACAAAAATTAGAACAAACAATATAATTTAACCGAACAACGCAGAGTTACGACTTTTACGGTATTTTATCTTATTTTATGGTATTGTACGCCTTTACCTACATCTGACATGATTTATAAATCAGAAAGAGAGATACATTTTAGTATTCCAATAGACGACGATGGGTTGCCATGTCATGTCATGATAACATGGGCACGAAATGTGCCAAATGGGTACTTGGATGTGCCTAACCCGACATTTTTAAACGATTTTGAATGCCTAAAGTTCTGAAAAATGTTATGTGTTGAGGATATAATAACTTATATTTATTATATATATACCTATAACTTTTAATGAGTTAAAAATACCATACTTTAGTAGATAAAAGCTAACTGTCTGAATTCAATGATGTATTTGGAGTACGTCAGAAAGAAAACAATTTCTGTACGTCAGAGGCAAAGCGGCCTCATTGTCATACCAACCACCTGTTAAAGAAACGTATTACCATTCGCACAAAGTATTGTAACAAAGCAACTCGTAGAAATTCGTCAACGTGGGAATACAAATTATAAACAAGTACTTACTGAGAAAAACCGAAAGACTCAGAGAATATCGGCATATTGAGACAGAACTGTGAACGGTGAAGTTTCAATCAGTGTGTGTAATTTGTGGTTATACTCCGTGGACTCAAGATGAACATCGGTGGATATTTGATTACTATGGCGAATCTTCAGGTAGGTAAACCCAAAGGAAACAGTAGCAGTAATAATAAGGGAAACAGTATATAAAAACCCTTTTTTAAACTTTATTCATTATAAATTAGTAGAAGTACTTATGGTATACGATGTAATGATTAAAGACACCAGCTTTATATATTTAATCTTCGTCTAAAAAAACCATGAAACCATTTGAGCAAACAGTACGGTCTTCAGTTCGCAGAAAGGAAGACTATGCTTAAACAATTATACAATAACATCAATTATGATTTTATTTACGAAATATAAACGTATACCGGCTCTTGAGTGGGTCACTAAGACGGTAGAGATTCACTCAGATGATATACAGATTTTAAAGATCCCTAAATATTTCTCATAGAGACCCAGACTATACAGTCATATGGTTCGTTTAAATATTTGATACATGCCGTCTCTATGTATGATATGTATGAGTATGTAATTGATTAAACATGACAAGCAATCTTATTATCATCATCTCCCTGCCCCGATCTCAGTTTTTTTATCCTTTCATCGATCTCTCACACAATCTATCTATCTTTTCTTTGATCTAAACCTCTGTATTCATTAACATCAAATTCGTTCCTCTTTATGTTAATGTAGGTACTAGTATCACAGTTCACAAAATAAAATTTTTACTCTAGGTAAATTTAAAATATTAGAAACATCGATAAATAATGTAAATTTTCATTTTTCAGCATTTATCTAGAATTGGATCGCCTGTAATAGACTCATCTGTTCACATTGGATCTCTATACGATCTAACAAAAGAGTTACTCAAAATACCCGACTTCTCACTAGAAGGATACAGAGAAAATGGCTTCCAAAAACATGGGAATTTGGCTGTGTACGCTTCGAACGATTTAAGAAACTTCATCTATGAAGGCGTTGGGAGACCAGATGCTGAAGGGGTTTTCGTAAAAATTCATTATGGTAACAGTGAGACCGAAAGTGGTAACATTGACACTATATCATACGTCATACATGGAGATGAAGCCCGCGTTGATATTCATGAAAAGGTTAATAAAAATCTGGAGAAGGTGACTACCAGAGAATCGGATCGAGAATCAGAGCAAGAGATCATTATTGAATAAAATATTACCGATATCAAACCTGGAAAATCAGCACTTTAACTATTTTTTGTGATTTGTGATAAGACTAAATCTATAGGTCTAAATCTATAAATACTATGCTTACTTTAAGAAATTAAATCTAATTACCTACTTACGATATTTTGTATTTTGTCGATCTCATAAACAGGCGTAAACTAAAAATACAAGTGTTAATGAATTTTGTTTCACTTCAGAGTTAAAGTGTATTTTATAATTTATTCTAAACACACCCAACTTATATAAAATTAGGTCCAGGCAAAGAGAGATTACACTATTTCATTCAAAATATTCTATACAAACTTAAATGCAGCGCTTTGTAAAATTGTAACTAAGTTTTGATATTATAAGCAATTTTTGATTGTCAAGATGTTACAATATTAAATCGTTTTTAATATAACTTAAAACAGTTATTTTATTTTAATTAGACCTACTGACGTCTTTTTTATTATCTAATATAAAAAATAATAATAAAATATAGTACGCACGATCTAACGAGGCATTCTTGAAGTTAGCAGTTTTGATGCGCAGTAGAAAATTTTATGAAAAACTGCGCATCGAAACGGCTAACTTCACGAATAGTAAGATCGTTCTTACTATAACTAGTGTATGGGGTTGTTTCCACTAGAAATTTGCGAGAAAGTTAGGCAATGAGTATGAAAAAATAAACGAATAATAACACGAGTAGAGCTGCGTTGATAGAAGCTAGGAAAATGTAGTGATACTATTTATGGACTCCTTTCTCACTCACCTTTCAGTTTTCTTGAAATTGATCGAAAAGCACCCTTGAGTTACTTGTTATTAGCTAAGTTTTATTGTTGGTTTAATTTTTCTAGTTATATAAGATTTCAGTAAGAAACTACGAGCTCATTGAACTGAGCTTAACCACAGTTAGGTATTCCACCTTACTAACTGAGAATTCGGTTGTGCAGCTTCTGACTCCGTCTTCAGATTAGCTTGCTGTCACCGTATATTGCATTCTCACGAAGAACCTATAAATGTGCCAACTTTTAGCTTTATTACACACCAGGTAGTAAGTAGTCGAATTCAGTTTGCAAGATTTGACCCAAACCAACAAACCAACAACAACAAACGTCATGTAAATCAGGAAGCTACAAAAATTGCTTTACATTGACATTAAACAGTCTGTAAGTAAGTGGTATAAATATAAATCGTCTATTTTTTACTTAAACTCGGTTCGTTAACAATAAAAAAAACAAAGATATTTAAAAAGAACCTAATAAATTTTTAAGTAGGTATTTTGTGTGCACAAGTTGTAAACATGATGAGTCGAAGATACATGAGACGCAAGGTCAGAATTTGTAAGTCGTGATGATGCGTTAACATTATATCAATGCCTAAAATGCATACTTATAGCTATTTAATCGATAGGGTGCTAATGTTTAAATTTAAAGTTGTCTTATTGTAGAAACAGCCTGTATAGATTATAATAACAGTTCAAAACCACTTTTTAATGTTGTGAAAAATTACATTACATTCTGATTCTCCCCGTACCCTAGCCAAATCAGCTAAAGTGTTGTGAACTTTTTTAATAAGTAGATACCTAACTCAGAGAATATTTCATCTTGATATTCGTTTACTCTCGTAAGCTTTTTACAAGAAAGGGATAAGTACCTACTTCTATATCTATTTGCATAATTTAATAACAAGAAACCGAGCACTGTTTTTCCTACAACCCAAGATGGTTTGTAGGTTTCTAATGAAAATGTCAGAGTGACTGTTGTAAAAAAGGTATTATTATTCGTTATTTCTTTGTCGTACCGGCGAGCCCCGAGGAAAATAACACAGAAAATATTATCGTGATTAAATTCAATGACAAACTGCGAACTACGGAAGCTCGTAAACTGCAGCAAAGCCTTATCTAGTAGATCGTGAACTTGTTTATGTTAATGGAGATATAAATATTTTTATGTGTTTGACATTTGTGATAAAATATGATCGGTTATTACTTCTGGAACAATTTAATAAAATTCCGTACTGAGTGCAGTCAACATTCCGCTTATTAATTCGGATCACGCTAGACGGTGCCGAGGCGGTCGCCCTTTGTTTACAAGTGACGCATGGCGCGCACATGGAGCGCGCGCGGTGCAGTGTGAGTCGGGGACCTTTCGTGGGAGGAGTCGGCCGCGTGAGCTCCGTCCGCACCATGCTCGTGCGCGCGCTGCGCGTGTGCGCCGCGCTGCTGCTGGCGCTGGCGCACGCCGGCCACCCGCCCCGTCTGATCCACCTCCACGGCTGGGAGCTACAACTGCAAGAGAACCACCATCTCCGCTCCCCTTACTACGACGAGTGCCGCTTCTACAAAGGAACAGTACGCGGCGAGAGCCGCTCCACCGCCACCCTCACCGACTGCGGTGGACGCCTTTACGGTCTCGTCCAAGTTGGAGAGGAGAACTTCGTGCTGCAGCCGAACCACGAAGGCTCTCATGTCGTGCGGAGACGCGATGTGGTGCTCAATGAGAAACCTGTCGAGTACGACCTGACCGGAGATACGGTTACGGAGTTGGATTTCGATCTGGATGATGAGGAACCGATGTCGGCCCCGCACGTGCGCCCGAGGAACAGCGATCGGCCGCCGGCGCCGGTCGTCGATTATTTACGCAGCGATGGACCCGTCACTAGACCGGTCTCAGGTGCGTTGCTGCGATCTCGATCTGTGATGGAAAGTGATCCGTGTTAACGCGAGTTGTTGTTTCAGGGGTGAAAGGCTTGTGGCTGGAGTTGGCGATCGTAGCCGATCACACAATGATGAAGTTTCATGGTCGAGAGCGTGTGAAACATTACATTCTAGCTCTGATGAACATTGTGAGTATTGACTCAGACATGAGTTTATTTCGGTGCAGTTGAGCTCGTTCAATCTTTATGTAACGTTGTAGGTCAGTGCCATATTCAACGACCCGTCGCTGAACTCCAATATGACGCTGGTGATCAACAAACTTTTTCTATATGAAGAGAAGGATTCTATTATAAAGTTTGGAAACGTGAAGAAATCTTTGGAAGGAGTGAACAAATGGAATTATCGACACCTGATAAAGTTGCCTGCAGGTATGAACTTGTTTTATGATAAGATCAAAAAACAAATACCTAGTATCATTTGGTTTTCCAAGGACAACTCTCTTATCTTAATAGTCTTATAGTTTATTCGAATTTGATAAGATTTTGTTAATTATAATCTTGGCTACCTATTACTATTTTCCAAATATAAAACTATCTACCTACATAAATATAGCGAATAATATAAAGACACCGTTACAACCGATCTAATAGATAGCCTGATTGTTACAAATTAGTCCTCCAAAAATTGTTTAATTGGTTAAGTACCTACTTTTATTATTTCTTTGTTTCCCCTTTTTTATATTAATGTTAAGTAAATATTATGTCAGTGGGGCTCTGCATCCAAATGCATCATGTTTCAGCCGGAGTTTATTTTCAGATTGGTTTTATTAGCTACGTCATTATAACTTCCGGTACAAAAATACTGTGCTCTCACACATCAAAGAATACGAATCTAAAATGTAATGATAAAATCTGATTACGTGCAGATTTGAGACTAATATTATCCATCTTCAAATCGCCAGCTTTAAGTAATAAGTAATCGTATACCATCTCGATTTTAATATTTGGAAACTAAAAAAAAAAGTACCTACAAGTAATCTATGAACAAAAGCTATGTCTAATAAAATACTTATTTCTACATGGATTAAACAATTCTATTGTAAACCTAATAGTGCTTTTGTAGTCTTTTTTCTGTACTTATATACCCAAACTTTATATTTACTGTGCCCATGGGCGTATAAAAGGGGGGGTTTAGGGGTCCAGCCAGAACCCTCCCCCCCCCTCTTAGGAACCCTTGAACAGTTGAAACCCTTTGAAATCGAGGGTAACCTAGTCAATCTTTGTATTTTGGAACCCTTGGACCCCCCCCCATAGCAAAGCTATATATATATGCTTTGACTCATGACTGTGCCTATTAATTAAGATATTAAAATACCTACAACACTATTTGCTAAGTTCTATAGGCGCAATGAACTCGACAAAAGCACTACAAACACTTGCTTTCAAAAAGCTATAAAAAACACAAATAAACCCATCGATAAAAATAATAACTATCGATAGTTCAATAACCTTCTACCTCGGACAGAATGATAAACTTGACCACATTCAATGGCAGTGACATCACCGAGGTCATGATCATGAGGTCATCTCGTTCCTTCTGCCTTTTGTTTCCTAGGATCATTTCACAGTTTTAAGGAGTTTTGCTTTCATGATGGAACACATTGCTCCAAACTCCAAGCTCCAAACTGTTCCTGTGGCTAAAGCTGAAGGGATGTTATAGGGTTCGCTTACTACACAATATCTAGTTTCACACTATAAGGTCTCCAAATAAGATTAATACTACTTGATGTCAATATAGTGGTAATGTCTTCGTCTCATTTGTCTTCCGATCTAGGTTTTTTTTCAAAAGCAATATTTATCTACGTAAATGGTAGTTTTGGCAAGATTGTAGTGTAGTTACATTGAGTAATCTGTATTAGAGATTATGTTTTTCGCACAGAATTATATCGAGATAGTTCTGTGGTTTTTTGATTTGCACAATATTTTCCTCAATCTTGGCAAAGCCAAGGCACGTGTCACAACACAACTCATAAAACAAAGACAGGCTAATTATATCACGCTATTTTTAAAAATATTGTTTGACTTAGTTAATTAATACGAAAATGGCCCCTTTGTATCTGGGTAGAGGTAAAATTAGCATTAACATGTTTTGTGGCTCAGGTAAAAAGCTCAGTGGCACCATATATTTGTTTTAAATGCCAAATATACGTATCTGAGTAACCTATCAATAGAGATAAGTATAGGTAGTGAAATAAAGAGAGAATAGTAAACTTCTATTGTGCGAATGGTATGGTAGGCTTTTTATCCTTTAGAAAGGTAGAGCAAATATTCACAAGCAAAAAATTTTTAGATACTTAGCGTGAATTGCTGAGAAAAGTGATATGTACCTATGTATGTGTTATTGTATATGTATGTGATAGATTTACTTATTCTTTTGCGATCTCTATTCTTATTTAGTTAGGTAAATAGTCACACGGGAATACGGGATAGCGTAATTATTTAATATTTAAATTCTACCTTTTCTACTGCCATAAACTATATTTAAAGTGATATATATCAATTTGATGATGAATATAACATAAACGATGATAATGTTCTTAAGAGGCATCATGAGACACGACAGTTTGGCTTTCGCAAAAAAAGAAGAGAATAGTAAAAATTCTTTAGTAAAAACAGGACATGAAAAGCCGAAGAACATAGTGACGATGAAGATGACGTTGTTGAGATATTTAGTCTTTCAGTAGACTAAAGATGATGTATTTAACAGGTAACACTGGCTGGGATGCGACAGTCTGGTTGACGAGGTCGGTGCTCGGTGGACCATCAGGGTACGCGCCAGTTGGTGGAGTCTGCTCCAGGACTCGCTCTGCAGCCATCGACAGGGATGAGGGACTCACCAGCGCATTCGTGATCGCACATGAACTTGGACATTTGTGAGTCTTTCTTTCAATAATAATGACTTGCTAGCTTTATACAACAAATATAGGGAGGTGATTCAGGATCGGGCACAATAGAGGGAGGGAGAACAATTACTCCACTTAACAAGCCTTACTTTGTTTGATTGGCTCATGGCTCCCCACTACAACTTGATTAATTAGAAAGAAAAAACTTAGGCCTTTACATCTTTACTAGATGATTTATACAGTGTCAGGAGGCAATCTTTGCCTACACTTATCGGGGCACTGTAGTGCCTGGGACAATGTTGAGATGGAGTAGAAAAAAAGCTAGGCTATAGAAACTTAACTGTGTTTGTTGCACTGGTTCTTCAGGGTATTGGTGGAAACAAGAGTATAATTATGATTTTAAACATCATTATCAGATTTGGATCTAGGTCACACCAACTTGCTAGCTATGCAAGCTAATGACGATGCGACGATCATGCTATTATCAGCATAAAAGTGCATCAAATTGTGAGAGACACAGAAACAAGTTGAGACTTCTAAGGATCGTTGCAAACGTTCTATATATAGCTCATCTGATCCAGGTCACTGCCAGTCGAAAGCGTGGACCTTCGACGCTGGCATTATCACGCTGAATGGCAATGCTGATCCTTTGACTATTTATATCGGTGCTTTTTTAATCTGCTCAATCGGCGTGCACTTTTTAGGGTTCCGTACCTTAAAAGGTAAAAAAAGGAACCCTTATAAGATCACTTTCTTGTCCGTCTGTCCGTCTGTCCGTCTGTCCGTCTGTCCGTCTGTCCGTCTGTCCGTCTGTCCGTCTGTCCGTCTGTCCGTCTGTCTGTCCGTGTGTCACCATCGATTATCTCAAGAACGGGTAGAGCTAGCAAGTTGAAATTTATACCATATACTAAGGTCTATAGTCCCTATTGTGAGTATAAAAATCAAGGTCCTGAGTCAACACTATAAAAAGATATAGGCAAATTTAGGTTTTCGTGAAAACTTGTGAGTACCAAAACTTACCTTAATTATCAACTTTTTTTATTTTTCGGAATTTTTCCTTTACTTGTGCTGGAAGACCTTGCTTGTAACCAAATTTGACAATTCTAGGTCAACCGGAAGTACCCTAGAGGTTTTGGGTCGAAAACCTAAATGGTAGTTCCCGTTGACCTAGAATAACGAAATTTGGCAAAAAGCAAGGTCTTATAGCACAAATAAAGGAAAAATTCAAAAAAATTAAAAAAGTTGAAAATTAAAGGGTGTTCCCATACATACATAGTTGACGCCTATTAAAAGTCCTCCGAGTTGTATGGGCGCTCATACAATTAAGCGGACTAGCTTAATTGGCACCATGGCTAGGTACGGAACCCTCGGCGTACGAGTTCGACTCGCACTTGACCGGTTTTATTTTTCTTAAGAGTGTGGGTTCCGTTTTTGAGGTAGATAACTACCTAAAGTGAGAGAAATCGTAGAATTGGTTTAATGATCATACCTTCTTAAGGATTGACGGAGGTTTTAGGCAGCCTGAAGGCCTCCGTCATGACTTATCGACTTATAAGCCGGGACCGACAGTTTAACGTGCCCTCCGAAGCACGAAAGCGCTCAGTGTTAATTTATTTATTTATTCAAAAACACAAATGGACTTATGTTCAAGTCGTCCAAATGTTATAGCACGTTTTAGTCATTAACGTTAGATACTTACATTAAAAAAAAAGTAACGAAAAAAAAAATGTTACTTGCGGTCACATAACTTCTTAAGAACGTTAGTATATAAAATTGGAGAGAAAGACAGGACAGATGTGACAAAAAAAAAACCTATGGTATTTACATAATTTACAGATTTATACAGGAGGCAATCTATGGGACGTTGTTGTGCCTGAGATCATGTTGTGATGATGTCTGTCCAGCATCTAACTAAACTAATAACTCAGTTTCATAGGTCTAATTCACAGGAACTACACGAGCCAAAGCTGATTAAAACTGAAACTGTAAATCAACGTGCTCGGTAGAACATTCTCACTAAATTACAGTTGTCTTTTTGCACAAGTCAAATAAAGATAACCTTGGAATTAACCGTTCTAGGAAAGGAAGGTGACTGAATAGGAAGTCAGTGGGCACTGGAGTGTCGCTACTCAAAATATATCACGAAGTACATTTTGCGCCCGTTATCGTGACACATTGTAAGCCGTGAGTGTTTTTTACACAAATCTTGTGCCTTTTCTGTTGCGGTGGAAAATAGAGTTTTGGGCATTTTTTGTTTATGTATCGTGTAGGATTGTGATTATGAGAAACTATCCGAGGTCTAGAAACCAGAGTGCATACTCAAGTGTTGGGTACCTACTCGTTATTCGATTGAGACTTTTGTGTTTCTCAAAAAGAATTATTGTTATCAACTATCTATCTAACGTTATGTTCATTTATTTATTGTAATAATTACAAGTAAACTACTCCTTTTACTTACATAATAATTACAATGTTATTAGGACTTTATTATTGCCATAATCAGGAGTAATGAGATTATACTTTACATTTATCTACTATCACAGTACGCATGCATGTCTAACTTAATCAGTTGAACTTTTATTTAGCTTAATCCTGCATTCTGAATTTCTACCCCTCCCCGATGCCTGAATAAGCTGAAATTTGGTAACCTATAAATTCTCTGTAAGTAAGTAAGTTCGTATGAGCAAGCGGCCAATTCTCCGTGACAATGCATTATTATGCTGACCGCGAGCTGATTTGATTATGGACTCAGGAGCTGTTCAACGGAACGGATATGGACTCAGGAGCTGTTCAAGTGAACAACAGTAAAATACCCGTCTATAAATTAGGCTCATTTGAATCCTTTGCTTGTAAATTGCAAGATATTATAACAACAAAAACCTAGTTCGCTGATGTTGGCGAGTCTTTTGTGATGTACCATTACAAGGGCTGACGAGTGTAGTTTTGTGAAATTCCGGACAACCCAATTATACCCAGACCTTCCCTGATTAATTATGCGGAAGGCTAATAGCATTTCGGGGTAGCGTAATCCTTTCAGGTACTTACTTAGACGAGTTGTGATTTAGAATTCTTTAAACCTAGTTTTATATTCATTTCTTTGTGTAATATACTATCTGCTGCCCGCGGCTTCGCTCGTGTGGTACCCGGATAAAAAGTAGCCTATGTTACTCTCCAGTCCTCCAACTATCTCCACACAAAAAACCACGTCAATCCGTCGCTCTGTTTTGACGTGAAAGCAGGACAAATAAACAAACAAATAAACACACTTTCACATTTTAAAGATTTCTTCGAAAAGTGACGTTTCTTCGAATCGACTTTTTTGCGATTCATATCGTCGGTCGGATTGGAAACTTTTGACATTACTCTAAAAACAGCTGATGTTTCTCGGAAAGTTTACCGATAGCTATCTTCCGTCACATATGTTTTAGAAGATCTGCTGAGTCGCAGCTGGTGAGACAGTTTCCATTTTTTGCTTATTAAAATTAATTTTCTGCGTAGGTATTATCCTTGAGTAGGCTTGATCGATGAAGTATTTCGTAGAGTTCCTAAGTACAATGATTAGTAAATAGTAAATTGCTAAGAGCTTGAAACAAAAAAGTGCCAAATATTTTGACTTGAGTACACACTTGAGTATACTCGTAGCTTACAGCCTCAAAATATGACCGATGACACTACCTTGAAGATATTTCTCCTTTATCTTTCCAAAGCAAATTTCTAAACCATCAATGCAATGCAATGCCGAGAGTTAAATGTAATAATTGTAATCACGTGTGCAATATCATGTTGCAATATCTAACGCGCCGCTTGATAACGTCATGAATCAGAGTTCAGTGTACTGAACCCATCCTGGGCTTTTAGCGTTCGATGGTTAATTGAACGAGTTTAACTTAAAGTTCTGATTGGTTAAGCCGCTTTTAGGCTACTTGCTGAGTTAAGAGCCGTGTTGGCCGAGGGGATAGACCTCGACTTTCGATCCGAAGATCGTGGGTTCGAATCCTGGCCTGGATTTTTCGTTTCATAAAATGTATATAGCCATACCGTTTAGAGCTCGTGTATGCGCACACGAGCTCTAAACGGTGAAGGAAATTATCGTGAGGAAACCCACGGCTTAGTCAGCCCTACACGTATTGACCATGTCTTTCCTGTGGATATGGCCAGTTAAGCTGAGAGGATGGTGGGGGTGCTGGGCAAGCCTACTCCATCTCAACATTGTCCCAGGCAATAGTGTCCCGATAAGTGTAGGCAAAAGATTGCCTCCTGACACTATATAAATCATCTAGTATCTAAAGATGTAAAAGGCCTAAGTTTTTTAGGCTACTTGTAGTGATCGGTTGAATTGTTAATGTAACAAACAACAAACACACATTTTTAATCATAGTTAGGATTCTATCTTTTTCATGATTATCTACTTGCGTACAATTTGAAACTGTAAATCAAGGCCATGTTTAAATTATTATTTGGATATGAAAATCCCATACATCCATTACGGTAACCTTGCGTCTATCAATCAGCAACCAATCGGAACCGAAATAGATGAAAGCGGTATACGAATTGAGTGAATCAGGTCACTTGGTACCCAGGAACCCGCCACCGTAATATAACGTATGGAACATCGAAATTAGGTCAATAGTTTCAGTAAAAATTAAGTAAGTTCGTATGAGCAAGTGGCCAACTGTGGTGACGAAGTTTTAGGCCGCCTAAACCTAAAGGCTAAGTTTTAAATTGCAGTTACCTATAATAATTAAAGTACTTAGTTCTTAGTTAGTACTTATATTGGTAAAAAATCAGTCATTTTGGGAAAAGTTCTTTTTGGAATAAATACATTATGCAGATCAGTACATTTTGACATTCAGTCCAAACCAACCGTAAGGAATTTTAATAAAGCTCTCCATTTTAACCTAAGATAAGGAACGATACTTTATCTTACAGTATAACTAAACCAAAAGACTCTAAACAAAAAAAAACTAGAAGAGGGTAGGTAACATACTCAAATGTATTATGAAATTCTCGTTATTATTAGTATAATTTATGGAATAACTCACAGAACCGATCATTTTCGAAAATAAATCAAATAGCACTCCGTCAGTGAATGCAGAAAACTAACATTTGCTCCGTGACATGACGGCAATCGTTTTTCAAGACCACAAAGATTTATTGCGTTACATTTGATAAGTCGATCTCAACGTAGGACGTTCTCACAATGACCGACATGATAACGCTTGCCAGATAGTGCTCTACTCTTTCCTTTGTTATTCGTCTTTTTGTCTCTACTTGTAGCTTTTATATGGATTTTTTAATTAGTGGTGCGTCATAAAGGCTAATGTCGAGAAGTAGACTGTGTCAGGATAATGACGATGGTAGAAACTTATATTGAGGTCTACAAGTTTACTACATAATTAATATTAAGTACACAAAGTTAACGATTGGACGATAGAATTGATCGTGGGTGGCCACCATTATGACATTACACACATTACAGTCATACAATTTTTCAATTGACAATCAATAATTTTTATTTGAGGAATTAACATTGAAATAGAAAATACCTTTAGTATTCTTCAGATTAAAAATATTTGACTGTTGAAGACTCTGTACTATAAATTACATAAAGTCGTTTTAAAAATGACAAAATAATACCTACCTAAAGTAATTTGCACTGCACCCATCAATTTAAATAAAAAGCTCTAAATTGAGTGGATGAAAACTAAAGCTTCTTTGAACTCTTGGAGACACTTAGGAAATAGTGAAAATATTTAGTATCCAGAGACGTGCTCGTCCCTTTAGGATAATAAATCTCTATGTTTGAAGAAACGTGATGTCTGTTTGCGTTGTTTAGCCTTGGAACTAAATATGCACATTACCAACTTCTTATCATTCATTCACTATCATTATTTACATAGTAAGTATAACTTATTGTCTGAGGTCCAACGATTTTCATAATACCTCCGTGATGAAATAAGTGAGATAGATAGATAAATATTCTGACAGATTTTCAATAAAAAAACCGTGATAGCGCGATTATTAGGAAGAAGAATAAAAAAAAAACGACTGAATAGTCTAGAGGCTAGTCAGAGGCACATACAAGTTTACATTGGGCACATACTTACAGTATCATTATATAGGTACCTATACTATACCTACGTGATAGGGTACAGCCTTTGTTCGCCCAAAATTATACTAATGGGTTTAATCTGTATTAATCTATGTTATCCCACGCAGCTGAGAAAATATCCTAAATTCCTTGAGCTTTAAGAGTGCCTTATAATTTACAGTCTCTGCTCTTACGCTATTCTACGTGACTTGTGTTGAAAACTAACTCGGTACAATACAATTAATTCACTCCGGCCATAATTAAACTTGGCATAAACTAACGTTGAAACTTCAGCGTGTATTGTTGACGTCTGGTACTGTTGTTGAAATACGGCGACCGTCAAAGTCAGTTCAGTTTTTTCATGTGTTGTTATAATCACTTGTTTACGGAATTTGAACTACTACATATTTACATAACATTATAAAATACAATAAGAACCAGTTGAGCCACCTAAGGATCGTTGGAAACTATCTATAGGTAGCTCAACTGATCAAAGCCACTGCCAGTGAGATCCTCCTTGCGTTTACGTGCTGCGCGGTCACAGTTTGGATGAGTAAACGCAAGTGGCATTAACAGCTGAGCTTTTAAGTCGTTAAGCTATGACGGAGGCCTTCAGGCGGCCTACAACTCCGTCACCAGAGTTGCTTAGCTCATACGAATATACATACTAATGAATACAAATGCCATTCACAAAAGGAGGGATTCCATTAGATAACTTACAAATGTAGGTAAGTATAAGTTTCATACGAGTAAAACTGAAAATGATGTCAGAGCACAGAATACTAGTACTACGTACAGAGCGTTACAAAGATTTAGTAAGTATAAAACATAAAACAAGTGGATTGTTTCAAACTATTTTAGAAGGATCTATCTTCTTTGTTGTGAGTCTAAGCACATAATTACTTATCACCAAATAATGAAACGCAACTTAGTTTAAGTGATGCTTATCATTGACATATACTTTTATTAACTGTCATTTTTAAATACGATTCTGAAGAAGAAAGTCTAAAAAGAAAAGTACGTCTCAAATAATTAAATAGCGTTTAAAATAATTAAGTAGTATTCCCGAATACACACCTATGCCTAATTAGGGTTTTATATCCCGCTACAAAACCCTAATGAGGCATAGGTCCTTTTACGCCTTATTTTTTGTCTCCGAGTCATAAACTCTTCCAAAGTTCGCCATCTCGAACCAAAGTTCGCGTAATTATGTCATTAAAGTTCGTTTCGGGCAAAAAATATCGGTTCTTTTAAGGATGAATAGAATAATGGCTACTTCATTTAAAACTTATTTGAAGTACCTATTATACTGAGAAAGATTAATTGAGTCGAATAATGTGAGGTAGGTATATTTAAGTATCTTTTTTATTTGATCAAATGTAATTTCTTTGTCTGATTCATATTTGGAATTATGAAAGTTATTGTATCTTACTTACTTACTCCGCTGGCTCAGTGACCCGAAGTGGGTCTTGGCCTCCGACAAAAGAAGATGCCATCTACTCCTATCTTGAGCTAGTTCGCGCCAATCCCCATTGTAGAGAACTCTCTCTACAATGACTACTATATAGACTAATAACTAGAGAGCAAGTTCTCTACAAAGTTATTGTATGGTAAAATGAATTTGCAAAGCCGCCATTTTAATCCCGAAACAAAAGTGTTAGCCTGACTGCATACGAGTCACAAAACGCCCACAAAACGCCCCGCTACCGACCTATTTCACGTGTAGCCGGTGGCGGCCACTCGCTACAGCTACAAAATTATGAAAAGTCGCTGTCGCTGGCGTTTTGTGGTTGCGGTCGGTAGCCCGTTTGCGCCAAACTTTATAAACACTACAAATTGAGTGTTCGTAGCCAACTTTCGCGTCTGTTTAGTTAGGTGATGAGTAAACAATGTGATTACAATAGTAAAAATGAATAACGCCGAAATCACAGACACCAAATATGAAAATCAAATAGAACTGTTAAATCTGTCCTAACCAAAAAGCAGAAAAAAGTAGAGTTTACATTGTTTCGTCTATTTAGAGACAGTGAAACAACATAATTTTCAGTAGGTAAGTTAATATAACGCCATGGTGTGGTGATACTGATTGCCATACTTAAATGGGATCATACTACTCCTACTTTGTTTGTTATTTCCTATCTAGATTTTCTATTTTAGTAAAACTACAGAATAGTTATTATTTCTATTTTAGTAAAACTACAGAATATTTATTATTTTCTATTTTAGTAAAACTACAGAAGAGTACAGAGATTACCAAAATAGAAAATCTAGATAGCGGAAATGGTTTTTTATTTGAACGTGCTAATCTCAGGAACTGCCAGTTAGATTTGAAAAGTTATTTCTGCATTTGATAGCTAAACTCTTGAGGAAGGTTATAGGCTACGTTTCATCACCGTCATCATCACTATTACCATAGCTACAGCTCCTGAATGAATGAACTGATTTATTATTTTTCTGTTTACCTAAAAGGTAAACAAAAAGGTAAACGTCGGGAAACAAAATAAATAAAAGGTACGCGATAAAATCCCGTAATAATAATTATCATTATACCTAAAAGGTGTCGTTTTCGAGAGTGTTCTTAGTTATGTTTCATGAAAATCTGTTTAGCTATTTGAAGATCATCAGCTCTAACTCCTCTTTTCTTGTTTATGAAGGGATAATGTCGGGGGTTTAGAATTTAATTTTTATTTCATAGTTACGTTTGATTCGGGTGCTGGGCAAGGTTACTTCACCTTAAATTTAACAATGACCCAAGCATTATAGCGTTTTACTAACTTTAAGTATAGATATCCTGACGCTGAATATATCAACATGAATTGTGTAAAGAATTATCATATGAATCAGCTTGAGAATTTCTTATTACATGCCCTCACACCATTTAATACAAATTAATAGCTTCTGATTTCAAACATGTGTCCTTTATCAGCCAAAGCCGAGTTAAAGTGTGTGAATTTCGATACAAAGACATTAATTCTTACATGTCTAATGTTTTGCAATTGAAAAATTTTCCTGTATTAAAGAACTAAAAAAATTAATCAATTTTTTTCGGTGACTGTACCAATCTTTGGTTTACTTGATCAAAACTGATCAAAGCAAATGCATGAAGGAACTGAATGAATCGTTGAACTCAATTCGTCTATTAGATCAAGTCATCAATCGATCGATGTTATCATAATTAGTGAGCGCATTTTAGACTCGCTATAATATTTATGTTTCGTTTAGCTTACTACGTTTTACTTAGTTTGGAGCTAAAGAAAAAAAACTTAATATGATCACGACTATATTTTCAGGCGCAGAAGACATTTTTTCAGATCTTTGAGTTAAATGCTTTCAAGAAAAATACCTACATATTTTGATCTAAGGCGTTTTATCTGGGGACTCTAGCAGATATTCTACCTTTAGCATCGGCGATCGGCAATTTTGACGCTTTTCAGAAGCAAAATACAGCGACAACACATTCCACACCGCACACTTAAAAACGCCAAACGCGGCGATCGGGCGATCGCAGCAGTTGATAACGCGCGATTCCGATACCGCGTCCGAACGCAGGAAGTCGACGCAGCATCGAAAACGCGCGATGTTGATACTGCGATCGAACGCTAAGGCGCCGTCTTCTCCACGAGCGTGAGAATCGCGGCGATATTATCGTCATGCCACGTATTTCTATACACTCTCTAAGAACGTGTCTCCACACGGCGATGTTATCGCGGCGATAGAAGCTATAGAAATACGTGGCACGACGATAATATCGCCGCGATTGTCACGCTTGTGGAGACAGCGCCAAAGAGTCGCCAAAACGCGATGCAACATCGATGCAGTCACAGAATCGATGCTAAAAGCAGCATGTCTGCTATGAATGCTAAAACCTGCTATAAATGCTAAAAGTTACACTCTTCCCTTACGTCATTACTTTTGTTCTCCACAGTAAGCTTTATGAGATTCCAAAAATAGTTTAACGACTGCCCCTTACTTGGCTTATGATGAACAAATGCTTCCGCGTGGTCTCGAAATAAAGAGCTTCCGATTAGGGTAACCAGATGAACAAAGGATATTATGCTTAGGGTAAAGTAAACGATTGGTTGCTATATAACGTTAGTAAAAGTAACTAATAATTTATACAAATTCATACAAATGATAGCTGATCATGCTACTCAGTGATAGTTAAATCGGGCGCTTTGTCTCTTAGTACTTGAATTGTCAGGAACTCAAGAACTCTCAAGAAATGAAAAGGTTTAACCTACTAAAATAGACATCATTATTCAAAGCTCTCGTTTCTTTCTTATGAAATAGGTAAATAAATAATGTAAGCAAATAAAAGTAAGCAGCTCTTGTATTACGGGAACCACGTGCATGACTGATATAATACTACTTATATACTTTGTGTTTTTTTGAAAAAAAAAACACTTAGACCCGAGATAAATATTTGCAAATCATACAAAAATTTGTCTATCAAAGCCGCAACCTTATGCGTCTCAGGCGGGCCTTCATTCACCCACTGTGCCACAGAGGGGTTTAGAAAAAAGTATAAAACAAGAACATTATTAAGACTAGTCTTTCTTCTAATTTCGCGATCTTTAGATTTACCTTAGGCCGGACTTACACTAGTGAGTTTTTACGTAAGTTTTACTCACGCAAGTGACAATGCAAAGGAAGTAAAGTAGCTTTTTCTTTGCATTGTCACTTGCGTGAGTAAAACTTACGTAAAAACTCACTTGTGTACCTAAGTCCGGCCTTAGACTGTATTATAATGAACTTTCTTAAATCTTGTTCATATCCTCGTAAAAATCGATCCAGGGATAAAGGTACATTTTAGTAAAGCTTTGAGCTTGAGATCGGTACGGACTGCCGAGCTAAGTACAAAATGCCGCGGGACCTCATTTCCGGCTGAACCGTCAGAAGACATTCCTAAAGTATTATTTCAGTGGAGCCAAGGTCTTGGAGAAAGCCAATGATTTTAATTAAGGACGGCCCTGTTTAAATTGGAATTGTTTATACACGTTCATCATTCCTCTTTAGTATAAGTGATACTCCCGAAATACACTTCGAATGAACTTGCTCGGTCGTTCTTGAATATCTATAAGGTTAGCGACGAAAGTCATGGATAAATTGCAAGTAAATCAAAATCTACAGGGTCCCATCTTGGGCGTAGCTATAGCTTTGAGGGGGGTCCAAGGGTTCCAAAATCCAAAGATTTTTTTTAAGGAGGGGGGGGGGGGTCCAAGGGTACCAAAATACAAAGATTGACTAGGTTTCCCCCGAACTTAATGGGGTTCAACTGTTCAAGGTTCCAAAACTTTTTTCTTTGGACGTCATGAACCACCTGTATCACAAATATTCCGTGTAGGATACAAATTAGAAATATCTATTCCGCGAATATTTTTTTGCTCTTGCTAAGGGGTGAGTACGGGGCTGATTACTCAGATTTATCGATAGAAAAATCAGGCCTAAGGCTGCTAAGGCTACCAGAAACTGTTTTTATCGTAAAATTGATTCCTCAGATAAAAGCCATTTATCGTTAGAAAAATCTGGCCTAAGGCTACCAGAAACCTTTTGCAAGATTACATGGCACGTGTAAGCTACAACTGGGTTAGACAACGCTTACCATATAAGTCGTAAATCACTCGCCGTGCCCTCTATAGTTATCTGTGCACAAACATAGTCTTATACAGCTGTAAACAACTAGCCTACATGGTCCTCCAAACGTGAGTTATGGACGCTATCTAAATAGGTATAGTTATTAAGAAAAATAGACTAGTGGCTCTGTGAGCTGTAGACCTCGCGAGGCTATCTTTCTATCTATCTAGTTTTGTGATGAGAAGGGTAGTCCCATGTGCTCCATTAATCCCTACCTATAATCACACCCCGGACACTCGACGAAATCTCTATGAGAAATCTCTAGCCCCTCGAAAGCCCAAATTCGCTCGCCATTCTATACGTAGTATTATTATCTATTCTATGCTATAATTTGAATTATAAAAAGAATGTAAGTTTGAATTTAACTTTTGTGGCTGACCGTACAGAATCAGATAGTTTTGTTCATAATTGCCTTCTGTTATGGGAAAAATTGCCATCGGACCCAATATGTACCTGCCTAATTGACCATAATTTTAGATTGAAAATGGCGGCTAAAATACTAATTTACTTTTTTAACCGACTTCAAGACAACGAAGTTCTCTATTTGGCTATTTTTTTTTTGTATTTGTGTAACCGAATTTTCCGTAGGTTTTAACCGTCAGGTCCCAGGTGTCTCTAATATTTTTTAGATCCTTAGAAGAAAGTCTAGTTTAGAAGTCTAGATCTTTAGAAGAGTAGTGACAGGCACGTCCAAACAAACAATATTTAGGCTCAAAAGTGGGACGTCTGGGTCTATCTAAGTCCTCCGCAGACGATAATCGATAACCCCCATCGAAGATGTCACCCAATATTTGAGTTCCCAACAAATTCCAACTCCAATAATTACAAATCTAACAATTTGTTTAGGTTGAATTATAATTGAGTCTACACCACGGTGGCTGGTATCTGCTGAGCGATTATCTCAGGGATTCTCTTGATTATCTTGTATATAGGGTTCACTTTCGCTTGCTGAAAGTAATGAATCCATCACTTCAGATTGGTCTTCGCTCCCTTACGAGCAATTAGCTTCGTTTACTAGGATTAATTAATTCCCCTGAAGGGAGGTCTCGAGTAAACATGCAGGATTAATCATTATTTACTACAAATCTAGTAAATATATGGCCCGTGGAGGATAATAAACGGAAATTGTTGTTGGGGGACTCCTTTGGATCTAAATATTAATACCTGCAGTACAACAAACTAAAAATGAATTATTATTTCACATTTTTTATAATTCGTACTAGCTGTCCCGGCTCGAATCGCTACAGAAATCGAGGTATCATCAAAAACACCGTTCCTTACAAAATGTATGAAAAAAATATTTTTTCCGTGTTTTATAGTTATTTTAGAGATAAAACAAACAAATTAGAGATGATAAGAATCTGTCCTGCCGTTCTTAAGTTAGAAAATCATGTTTCGTTTCGTTTCTATCCTCCTACATTGAAAACCTAAGTGGTTACGACGCATAGCATAAATAAGACGTACCCTACGTCTCAGTAACCGCCTTCAAAGGCGCGTATTATTCAAAGCCCGCATACATTTTCAATAACACAGCACACGATGTAATTCTCGGGAAATCAATCTTTATATTTATGGCACAGAAGATACATATCAAGCAGTAGATGAACTATAAAAATAATCCAACGCTTCGCTTGCATTTTAACTGGATAGAAGAAGCATTTGTGCTCAATCTGAATATAAATTTTACCTTTTCCTGGTTTAAATTCAATTTGGTACAGCTAGTATGCTTAGTGTAGCATTTAGAACTAGCCTAGCCTAAATGCTACACTAAGAAGCAACGCTCTCAGTTTTAGTACATGAAGAAACAGAGCTCTGTTTAGTAAATTGTGAATTTGTTTGCCGTGCATTGCTTGCGAATATTTGTAATATTTATGTGAAATTTTGGAATCACTAGTATTCTGTTTATATGACACAATTTATACAGTTTTAAATGGTCTATTACGTAATGTATTATTAGCTTTTGATGATTGTAATTTTAACGAACTATCAGTATCTAATATTACGCCTCTAGTTTCATATTACGCACAGTAGCTATTTATCAATCAAACAGTAGGTATGGATGCCATTCTACTATTAAAATCTATATTTATTCTGTGGTCATGGTTAACGAACTCTTTTTGAGATTCCCGAGGCGTAACCGGCGGGTTGTAATTGGCCTCATGTCAACTATCGACTTCAAAGAGAAGAAGCCGCTATTCGGGCCCCTATATCAATGCTAAGTGACCATGCCTAATGGAGTAATTGAAGTAAATTACCAATAAAAATAATGGCAACGCCGAAAATGAAAAGGAAGCGTAGCAAGTTCTGCAATATAAGTCATGGTAATTCGGAGTTAACAATGCCCCGCCATTTTGGGTATTTTATCTGCTACCATGTTTGGTATAGTGATTTTTATTGCTAACTTTACCTGTCTTGGTGCAAATATGGCTTTATATTTTGTAGTGTAGGTACATTCTTCACGAAAAATCCCTCAACAATCTTTAATTTCGTTGTTAATTGGTGGGAACTTCCAAGTAGAAAATTAGGTAAATAAGCATACACTTGTACTTAATAGTTGCACGGACCGTTCTTGTAAGAAACGTTAACAAGCTCAATACGTAGAGCTATTCTGTAACCTCACTTCGAATTCACTCAAGTGACCGAGCTCACTAAATAAGAAATAATTTATTGTGGGATTCTCGAATACGAAATTCGAATTTCGAAAACGGAATTTGAAAATTAGAATGCTGCTGCATTTACAATACTATTTACTTAGGTACCTTTTTATTGAGAATAGCTGTAAAAAAATATTTTCAATAATTTTATTACATGACAATTGTTATTAATTTACTTTTCACTAAATTATTAATAATTATAAAATATTTTGAGCTTCAAATATTTACCATCTTCAATTTAATAAAAAACCTGGCTGGTAGTTTGCCACAGAAAAAAAAAACTAAAAAGGCGGGAAAGCACCAATTCGATTTTTAAATGTTTTGTCGGTCGAGAGCAGAGATTTTTATAAAATGAGCTAAGCAGGTATTTTATTTACTTTCGAACTATTAGCCAAACCATCTTGTGTGTCTACTATTTGAGGCTGGGAGGAAATGTGATACTGGAGAAGGATCTTTCACCGATTGGATCAGAGATACATAGATTCTTACAAGATCCTTTAAAAGTGTCTCAGGTGTAACCAAAAACACGTCTTAACATTCCGTCCTTCACCATAGTAATTTTAAGGTAAGTACTTACTTAATAATGTTAAAATCGACAGTGTAATGTACCTACTTACCAAACCATTTTCCTTTCCATATTCCTATCATTTACATACCTACTTTGTTGGTTTTTTCTTGCTCTCATAAACATTTCTTTGTTTCATTTCACGTGAAAATTGAGAAATTTGCTCCAAACATAAATATATTTGTCATCCACGCGAAAATATAATTTTATTAGGTTATAGCATTGACACCGTAAACTCGACTCAAAATTGAAACAAAGTTATTAGCATTCCGTTGTTTTATGTAAAAAGGAAATGTTATTGTTTCATTTAAAGTAGGTGCCTATAAAACAGAGTTTTGTTTTATTATGTTTGTAATAATAAGGACAACAGCTGATACAACAGACTTTATACTATAAATGTTTTACTGAGAGCTGATATTCCTACGATTCCTAAATTCTAATAGGAGCCTTCAGGATAAAATTCTTTAGGGAAATGTCTATGAGGAAATTTAATTATAGATATGCATAGTAATAAATAAAACTTTCCAATTTATGTGTTCCATATAATAATAAATAAATTAATTCAAAATAATTAATTCATTTATACCAATATGATTTTTCATTCCATCTATTCGAAAAGGACGACTTTGTTCGCCTTTAAGTGCGCCCAAAGTAGATGATTCCTCTTCAAGGAACTTTTAGCGGGCAGTAATGAGTTTTTAATCCTCTTTATAAATTTAGCGGGCAGTAATGAGTTTTTAATCCCCTTTAAGTGCGCCGGAATTATCTTTGCCGCGCACTTTAGAGGTACAACTACTTTCCACATTCATTCATCTCGAATCTACCAAGATGAATGAGGGAGGACTCTTAGCACTATAGCATACTATAGCATAGCATAGCATACTATAGCATAGCATACTATAGCATAGCATAGCATAGCATAGCATAGCATACCATAGCGTACCATAGCGTACCATGGCGTACCATGGCGTACCATGGCGTACCATGGCGTACCATGGCGTACCATGGCGTACGATGGCGTACCATGGCGTACCATGGCGTACCATGGCGTAGCATGGCGTAGCATGGCGTAGCATGGCGTAGCATGGCGTAGCATGGCGTAGCATGGCGTAGCATGGCGTAGCATGGCGTAGCATGGCGTAGCATGGCGTAGCATGGCGTAGCATGGCGTAGCATGGCGTAGCATGGCGTAGCATGGCGTAGCATGGCGTAGCATGGCGTAGCATGGCGTAGCATGGCGTAGCATAGCGTAGCATGGCGTAGCATAGCGTAGCATAGCGTAGCATAGCGTAGCATAGCATAGCATAGCATCAAAAATTGTAATTTCAACTTCATAAAATCCTGTGCGTTTTCGTCAGCGCGATCTAGAAAACGGTCTTTTTTACTACCGCCTTCTAGTTTGTTTTCGTGGAACTATTGAGCAATTCTAGCGGAAGAGTTTTTTTGTTTGAACGCGCTAAATTTCAGGAACTACCAGTCGGATTTGAAAAATTATTTCTGTATTTGATAGCTAAACTCTTGAGGAAGGTTATAGGCTACTTTTCATCACCATCATCACCATAAACCATCACTACTCGGCGCTGCTAGTATCAGATAAAAAGTCTAAATAATAGTTATTTGTGCAACAAGAGGGGAAAGTTGATGTTTTCCTCGAGTGCTGATTTTGAATCCCGAGCGAACGAGGGATTCTAAGAATTGAATCACGAGCGTAGCGAGTGATTCTACGTTAGAATCCCGAGTCTAGCGAGGAATTCAAAGGCACGAGATGTAAAAAACTTTGGTCTCGTGTTGCACACAAAATTTTTCACCTCAGCAGCGAGAACATTACAACCTACAAATAAAAGATACAACTTTGTACATAATGAAGCAACTAATCCATAATAGGTATTCATTTATATCTATTTAAAAATAAAGCATTTTTTTTAGAAATTAAAAGAACAAATAACAGTTATTGTAATTTTGAAAATTAAAAGTTTCTGTTTTGTTCAGAACTTACATACGTGCTTCTCAGGAAGGGAACTTCATCATCACAATCACTTTTTGTCTCAACTCTTCTCTCTGGAGATAAATTAGTGTATTCGTCACTGGTTTCACTCATCTTTATTGTTTTATGAATTTTCAACAAATAACTAGCGTAACAGAAACAAATTCCCGCTATTTTATTTTTAAAAGGTGCGTTATTGTTTTTTTTCATAGACAGGCTAGCCAATGACCGCCATGCACTATCACGTGTCAATCTACGACATTCGAATTTCAAATCACTTTTCCTCACTGAAACCAGTGTGCAAAATGCGATTTTGCACACTAGTTTCTCGCAGCAAAGGATGCCATTTCGAGCTGCTGAGGTGAAAAAAAAATTAATCCCCGATTACTCTTCTCAAGTGGAACTTCGTCGATTTAACACATTCTTTTCTCTTCCCTTTTATTTTCTCATAGATTGTAATGAAAAGTAGAGTGTATCACTCGGGCGCAAAATATATTTTTGGCTCGGGCGACGTACTTTAAATCCCTCGCTACGTTCAGGATTCTACTAAAGAATCCCTCGCTACGCTCGGGATTCTACTCTAGAATCCTTCACTTCACTCTGGATTCAAAAAAGCGCCCTCGCCGTCAAAATATTATTTTGCCCCCTTATAATACAATCTACTATTCCTTTGGTTTTACCAAAAGTTTTACCTTCAAGCGAAATGAGGAAATTTAATTAAAGCTGTGTATAGAAATAAATAAAACTTTCCAACTAATGTGTTTCAAATATTAATTAATAAATTAATTAATTCAAAATAATTAATATATTTGTACCAATATGATTTTCCTTTGGTTTTACCAAAAGTTTTACCTCTAAGCGAAATGTCTGAGTAAAAATCGATTATTGACTGCCCTCTCAGCTCAATTGGTAGTAGCTCTGCCTTCTGCGCTGTAGACGTGGGTTCGATTCCCTACAAGCACAAGCATTTGTGTGATTACTGTGTCTTGTTGATAAAAAGTATTTTAAGTTGTATTTTTAAACTAAGGATGTACTTATTCTATTAGTTATGGTTCCCATAGCATAGCACAAGCTTTGCTTAGTTTGGGGCTAGACGGACCTGTGTGAAATGTCCACCGATATTTATTTCTTTATTTGAAAACCACATAACCACTGTGACGTGACAGTGAATACACAGTCTTCGCGACTCGCGCAATAAAAAGTCATGTGTTTGGCGTTTTGAACAAAATGTATAAAAATTATCGGTTACAGTCCGCTCAGTGTGTCTGTGCGCTGTCAAGCCAATTCAAATACTGAAAATACACGTATCACATACCTAGCTTAATTGGTAGCTTCTCATTCCCAATCCATTTCGCGGATATTCGGTGATAGCGCTTTCCAATTTAACTTCAGCTTGGAGTTTGTTTGCTCTATCGCGATAATGGTTAAATTAGACTGAACAAAACTTTTATGCTTTGATTAGTGTAGTTATAGGTTGTTTCAGGAAGAACAGCTATACTTTATCTATGGTTTCAACACGCACAAAAACATTTAATTAAAAAGTTTCATTTTCTTGTGTTCAATGTAGGTACATTATCCAAGTAAATTAAGTAGGTAAGTATTATGATATTATTTAGTGATGTTTTTTTTTAATATTGCTAAAAAATTATGTGACATACAGTAATAGGTAGTGATTTTATTCAAGAGGGTGTAACGAAACCTTTTATTAGGTACGATCCCTTAGAATTCCCTTAGAATCGTCTTCTTTCATATTTCTTCTCATGCACTACAAAAAATAGTTTATGTAGAGCGATTTGTACTTTATTTGACTGCATTCGAATATGACGAATAACCGAAGGAAAGTAACGTTTCTTCGAATAGAATGGCTTTTTTGTACGTCGGATTGTCGGATTGAACACTTTTGACATTTAAATTTTAAAAACAGCTGTCGTTTCTCTGAAAGTTTTCCGACAACTTATTGTTCGCGGAGCTTTCGTCACGGATGTTTTTGAAGATGCTGATTCCTATAGTGTCCTAATAACTTCTTCTTCAACAGGTTAGGACTCCACCATGACGGACCGGACCAATGCCAGATGAAGGGATCTGTGATGGCGCCGACTGTTCTAGCCACACTCCACAACTACGCCTGGTCTCCATGTTCACGGGATCAGTTCCATGAGAAGTCCAAGTAAGTGAACCACATTTTATTTTCCATATATAAACTCGTATATAAAGATATATTTGACCCAGGAAACTTCGTATCGACTTATTTTTTTATCACTAGGTACTCACTACATAGTATAAAACAAAGAAGCTTCCCGCTTTCTGTCCCTCTGTGCTTAGATCTTTAAAACTACGCAACGGATTTTGATGCGGTTTTTTTATTAGATAGAGTGATTCAAGAGAAAGGTTTATATTATGTATAGTACATGAATAATATAGTAAAAAAACTGATAATTTTAGAGGTTTCTAATGTGATGTGATCCGGATCCGTGCGAAGCCGGGGCGAGTGGCTAGTTTACTTATATAGCTGTTATGGGCCAGAACCATTTGAAACCAAAGATTCATTACAATCTGGAACATATAGAGGACAAACATATAAATCTTTTTAGGGTTCCGTACCTTAAAAGGTAAAAAAAGGAACCCTTATAAGATCACTTTCTTGTCCGTCTGTCCGTCTGTCCGTCTGTCCGTCTGTCCGTCTGTCCGTCTGTCCGTCTGTCCGTCTGTCCGTCTGTCCGTCTGTCTGTCCGTGTGTCACCATCGATTATCTCAGGAACGGGTAGAGCTAGCAAGTTGAAATTTATACCATATACTAAGGTCTATAGTCCCTATTGTGAGTATAAAAATCAAGGTCCTGAGTCAACACTATAAAAAGATATAGGCAAATTTAGGTTTTCGTGAAAACTTGTGAGTACCAAAACTTACCTTAATTATCAACTTTTTTTATTTTTCGGAATTTTTCCTTTACTTGTGCTAGAAGACCTTGCTTGTAACCAAAATTGACAATTCTAGGTCAACCGGAAGTACCCTAGAGGTTTTGGGTCGAAAACCTAAATGATAGTTCCCGTTGACCTAGAATAACGAAATTTGACAAAAAGCAAGGTCTTATAGCACAAATAAAGGAAAAATTCCAAAAAGTTAAAAAAGTTGAAAATTAAAGGGTGTTCCCATACATAGTTGACGCCAATTAAAATTGTCCTCCGAGTTGTATGGGCGCTCATACAATTAAGCGGACTAGCTTAATTGGCACCATGGCTAGGTACGGAACCCTCGGCGTACGAGTTCGACTCGCACTTGACCGGTTTTTATTTATTTATAAAAGTAGATGTAGAAATACATGCAAAACCCAAGTTTAGTTAGTTTTGTTGTATCAAAGATAAATTCACATTTGCGTCAGAGAACTCACAGTCACATGCTAAATGAATAAAGTTTATCCGCGAAATATAGCAGCTAGTTTTCGTTTTAAATTATAGCCTGGAGCGAATCGTAACAAGGCAACAGCAAGGCTTTGGTTACGCGATTGAATTTGCATGTGAAGTAGATTTTGCGCGATAGATTCTTTGGTGCTAAAATAGTCGCTTCTTTTACGTATATGAACTAGCTGCGCCGACAGACTTTGTCCTGCTCATAGGTACTTCTAATTTAGCAACGAATTCCATTGAAAGTCATCTGCAGTGCGATTGAAACTTCCAAAAATGCATCCAACTTTTTTTAAGTTTTTTTTAATAACAATATGGTGTTTTTATTTATTCATCATTCATTATTTATTATTTGTTCATAGCGGCCATTGAAAAGCGTAAACACGTAGGTAGGTACTCTGAAAATTTACAATCTACTATAGTTCAAAAGATACAACTCTGTGACAAACACAGCGAAAACTTAGTAGTAGGGTTCCTTTGGCACCCTGTAGATACGGAACTCTAAAAAGCGTCATTAAAGAGCTAGTTTAGCTTACCTAGTCATTCTTGATAGATCGACAAAGTTATATGCAGAGCGGTCTCAAAATGGATGTGTTTGCAACTAAGCGCTTCCATGCTTCGGTGAGCACGTTTTTGAAGATTTAATTCGATTGCGAATATTTGGATTCGCTTCAATCATATTAGGATATTCTGACTTAGTAAATACTAAAAAATAGATAAGACTAGCTAGTTTTTATTCGACACAAGAATCTATTGGAAGAATCGATGGAAATCAAAATTATTGTTACCTACTGTGCTTCTTTTTTTGGCTAGTGAAATCGTGAGTGGCTAGTATCTGAACTATAGTCTGATTGCTCACTATACGCACTAAAATTGACGACCAAAATGTCATTTTTCATATATTCTTAGTTCGTACAATGAGCAATTGACTATAAGTATGTAGTTCGCAGCTGTAGAAGTCTAAATGCAGCTGCTTTTCAGAAAATCTTTTTATGGTATTTCTTTTGTCTTGTTGCATTGCTTTTTGTTACATCTTGGGAACATGTGCGTGACTTTTTGGATCTTTTTCTAATCGAAACGTTAATTACTTGAGATGAGGAGTTAATGGGTGCCGGCTAATGGGCCTGTGTCATGTGCACAAAGAAATTGGTGGGAGCGTGTGGGCGAAATATTTCTTCATTAGTTACTCTTTTGAGCAATTACTGTAGAAGTATTCCTCTTTGTTACTTTATTAGTTCATTGTTTACTGAATTGTCCGATTTTTTGCGTTTATTATGCAATGTTTAGATGTCATCATCTTGCGTGGATTTTGATTGAGTGACTTGATTTCATAATTGTAGGTAGGTATAGTTTTACCTTAGTTATAATTGTGTAGGAATATGATAGGTAGGTAGGTACTCATACAAAATAATTTTTTTTTTTTTATTAAAAGGCAGTTAGACCCCTTCGTGTGCAAGTCCTACACGCCGGTATTTTGATAATGATATTTTTGTATCGCACTCTATCATCTCTTTGAATAATGTCACCATACTTTCACGAGATGCTGGCTTCACCAGATGTTTCAGTTCACAGAATCTTGCTTATGTGCGGCCGTGGCCATGTGGCCATGTGCACGAAGATTCATAATGTGTGAACAACATGCGTTGCGGTTTGTTTTGTATGGTAGAGAGGATATCCTCGTTTACATTGGGTTGGAACAGCTGCTTACTAGTTATGTAACTCGAGAAATTTGGCCTTAATTACCACAAATCTGTATATCTTTGTGTCTGTCTTTGTCTATAAATATGCACGCATGCTTGGTCGGTACTTATAAAAAATTAAGTCAAAGCTTGCTAGTCATAATGGCCCTGACTGACCCATTAATACCTTACGTCGTCGGTGTTCAAAGGTAAAGTAAACGCAAAGTTAACCTAAACACACCTAAGTTTTATAACCCAAAACAAAAATTAACTTTCAACTGGATCATTTAGCAAAACAAGGTACCATTTTCTTGTTGAAATTGAAAGGGGCTTCTGAATGACGTAAGCACTGCATTAGAAATGTCCTTCTTCAACAGTTGAACGTATTTTTAGTACATATTACCCGTCTGCGTCAGAGGGAGGATTATGTTTTCGAGTGTGAAGAATGTGAGAATGTTTGTCTAGTTCTTTGACATGCTCTGTAGTTTAACCCACAAAGTTGAACGAAAATTCTTTGCTATCGAGTGTTTTCATAAAATATTGTTTGCAGATACTGGTGGTGCCTCCACGAGCGCAGTCGGGAGGATGGAGTAGAACTGGGAGGGGCTAAGGAGATCTCCAATTATGTGTTCACTATGGAGGAGCAATGCCGAACTGAGTTTGGGGAAGGGTGAGTCTTTCAGTCTTTTTTAAAAAGCCATGACGCAGGCCTTTAGGCGGCCTAAAAACTCCTTCACCAGAGTTGGCCGCTTTCTCATACGAACTTACTTTCTTACTTATCTACTCTTCTATGGTATCACATGAAGTTAATTTGTTCGGGTTCTCAGTAGCGGAATGCAAATTTCTTATTCCTTTCAAACTAGGGGAGATATAAAACTTAACGGAACTTTGAACTCTCATGTCTTCAAAATAAAGATCCAGACAGTTGTTGGTAGTTAATTGGCTTCGAGTCTTGAAGAATCGCAATTTCTTATTTCTCATTTTACCAGATGCTTGCAGCGCCCAGAAAAAATGCAATATGAAATTTGTGCATTTTGAAATTTAATCTAAGAAAGATGGTTCATGTTGTTAAAGTTATTTTATATAAATAATGCTGGACATTTCACACAGCATTATCTAGCCCTAAAGTAAGCAAAGCTTTTGTTATGGGAACTACATTTACGCATAGAAAAACACCCAGACCCGAGAAAAAAACTTGTACCTAGATGCAAACAAAGCGAGATTCTTGAAGAAATGGATAAGGATTGGATACGAGTACCTACCATTATATAAAAACGTAAATTGTAAGGGTTCGGACTAGAAACTATTTGGTATGTAACTGGTAGATACATTTCCAATAAAGTCCGGGCAGCTACATGTTGTAAATTTCCTGGCTACAATAATTAAATTCCCAACACATTTCGTGTTATTCCCCAATCGTATTTTGCATATCAAAATGATTTTTAAAACGTTGCGCGCAAAATATTAAATCCTTGACGAATTTCTGCGGAAGCAAAAAAATATCTACTTATGATGATGGTAGGTAATCTATAGGTGTTATATTTCAGGCTACCACGCTTAGGTATTTTTCTGGGCTAGATAAAGTTCTTAGGCCGTTTTATTTTTTATTAGGGTTATATCCTTTATGTTGGATAAAAACATTTTCACAGAAGACCAAGAATTTTAAAGGCTGACGGGCTCAGACATTTTGTTTTTGACCGAAATTTTGTATTTCGAATAAACGGTGTCAATCAACTTACAGCCGTAACCTTCTTTATCTTGGTTACAAAATGTGTGCGAAGATGGCATTCAATTCCACTCATTTTTCAGAAAACGTAGCGTATCAAGTATCAATCAACTAGCCACAGCCAGTTAGTCTTGCTCAGTGATGGTAAAAGCCGTGAGCGGTACCCTGGCCTGGGGTCATAGTTAACGGCATACATACTTATCTACATAAAATCACGCCTGTTTCCCATCATAGGGGTAGGCAGAGACCACATATATCCATTTGCTACGATCCTGACACACTTCTTTCGCTTCATTCACTCTCGTGATGAGAGTGAATGAAGCGAAGCGAAAGAATTGTACCTTTGTGTGTATATTCTTCATGCAAGTTCGTCATAACGGCATAGTATCACATTTTCTAACTATCCTACTAACTATAAAAATTAAGACAATGTTGGTAGAGTAGTGTAAACAGTTATGCCTGGGGTACATGGGTAGAGTAATTAGTAGAGTCAACTATAAACTAGGTACTCTACTAGTTCCAAGTTCAGCTTTAGAATTGAAAGGACTGTTATGACGGTCATCGGTCTTTAAGAACCCAAAGCTCTCAGTACAATTTACCGTAGATATTTTCACTCCACTTGAATCATGGGTCTGGTCTACAGATTTACTTTATTGTCTACATTACTGAAGTCTTTGCTTAAATAAGAATCTCCAAATAAAGTATTTCTGTCATGTCCTTGGATTAAGGGGGACTTTTTTTAAAAGTCACATTTTTGGAAGAGTAGATACATAGCTGTTGAACCACTATTCAAGTGGTAAAATGATGAAATCTTCCGGTCATGAACTCCCGTGGCCAGTATGGAAGTGCCTAAACAGACTGCGAACCCAAGTCGGTCGTTGTAGGAGTACCTAACCTCAGCAAGTGGGGCATGGTCGGGGAAAAAAACACACAGTGTCATTGTGGTGCCCAGGTGCAGTTTATGTCACACGTATTTGTGTGCCCCTCCTGCCCCAACTCATGCACTATGGCTGATCTCATGTCCTGCTCGGATAATGCCGTAGACGTAGCTACTTACTGGCCAAAGTCCCTACAGGTTGTAACCACGACACGAAAGAAGACGAAGAAGAAGTGGTAAAATTGAGCATGTAACTCCTAACATGACTTTTTGATAACTCTTACAGTTTTCACCTACTTGTGAAACTTTCTATGTGGCTATGAAAAAAAAAACTCAACCTTTATAACAAAGTATGTGCAAATATCCCGGAATTAGATAACTCTATTTAGAAGAAGTGATGATAGCTTATAGCCCAGTCAAATTAGGAAATAACCTCGGAATGACAGATAATAAGCTGAATTTTCGTATGTAGCTTCATTTAGGCGTCCTAGAAGTCGTCTCAAAAGTCTCATAAAATCTCGTGTCTGCGTCTTAAGTTATTCAAGGTCAAAGGTAAAAAAAATAGTTTTTTCGCGAATATCTCGGTTGCTATTGGTCCAGTGATGTTAACATCTATTATGAAGTTGTAGAGCTTAAAATTTGCGACCAATTCATTGAAAAAAAAATTCCATGCGCTCAACCGTTTTTGCGATACCGGGCCGTGAGCGCAAAGCGTTCAGTATGTGTATTTCAAAAACTATACTTCCTAGAACAAAAATAAAAACTATTTCGGAATGTACAAATTAAGTCCTTTCATATGGTACCCCACTCAATATACCTGTGTAACTTTTATATTTTTTACCCCCTTTAGATCCCAATATATTTACAACCCCTCCATCGATTACGCTCATATATGTCATATATCAAATTTCCATAGCACAACCTAGTTATCTACCAAGTTTCATGCAGATTGGATTAACGGTTCGATAGTTATGCGATAACATAAAAATTACACATACAAACATACAAAGCAAAATCGTAAGATCTTAGCTCGCTTTGCTCGCTTGGTCGATAATTAACTGATAAATAAAACAAATTATTCAAAATTCAAGGTATTCACAGATATTCACGTTTGACTTTGCGTTACAGTACTTACGCGTAAGGCTGAGCGCTGCGCACTCACCATCCTCTATCGCGAAAACGGTTGGGCGCATGAAAAAATGTTTTAAACAAAATTTGTCGCAAATTGTATGCTCTACAACTTTATAATAGATGTTAACATCATTGGACCAATAGCAACCGAGATATTCGCGAAAAAACTATTTTTTTTACCTTTGACCTTGAATAACTTAAGACGCAGACACGAGATTTTATGAGACTTTTGAGACGACTTCTAGGACGCCTAAATGAAGCTACATACGAAAATTCAGCTTATTATCTGTCATTCCGAGGTTGAGCCCATTTTTATGCTAAGCTGACTGGACTATAGTCTTTAATTGGCACGAGTGATTCAACGCAACTGTAGACAAGCGGAATGTATGAAACTGTCCGCGACTTTGTTTGCTTTGGGAGAATGAAATATTAGCAACAGAAAATAGACTCTACATAATAGAAATGAAAAAAAGAATAGAAATGGTTAACTAAAATAAAATTAAGTTAAATAAAATAAGATAATTTAATATTTGTTGAGCCTTAATGACGCAAAACAAAAATGGTACCACTATTTAATACAAACCAGTGAACCTATTTGAATGATGATAGGAATAGGTGTAAATCGTGTAATAGCATAAACGCTTTTAAAATGTGATACGACTCAAGCGAAGCCCGGGACTGAAGCTAAAAACATGCTTAAACCAAGTCGGTCCAACATTTAGCATTGTAACACAAACATACAGTTCACTTCACATTAAATATTAGTAGGACAGTGACTGTCAACACATTCATTGTTCTACAAGGTCACGGTCAGGCACTCGTAGGCACATGTGTGAATTGATGTGGGACCTACTGACAGATTCATAGCCAAGCTGTTTCAGATGGTTTTATAGCGAACAATTTTGATACTGAGGTCATTGCAGTACAAAACACTCAAAAACTGTTTTTAATTGAACCGCGTTGGCCGAGAGTACCTATAGTTTAATACAACTTTTAATACAACTGTGACAGTACTACTAATAAGAAGAAGTAAATAAAGCTGAATACAAGAAATGAGAAGTCTCTTGAAAACCCTGAAAATCCTGAAAAGTCCTGCATCTCTTGAAAATCCTGAATCAGTGCAACAACAATCAACTAGCAAAAATACAGTCCACTTCAGTTCATATATTCCTGCTTCGAACCTCAAACGTGAAAATATTCGAAAATGTAACTCATATACGAAAGGTCAAGGAAATCAACAACACTTTTCTCCATGTTCCATGTTGTCTAAAAATCTTTTCTAGTTTTCTGAGCACTTTTCTAGTTTTCATTCCATGTTATTTTAGTTAAACCAGAGCATACGTCTGGACAGCTTCGAGATTTTTCCAATAATCTGTTTACTATCAGCCATGCACGGAATGCCGAACACTCGACATGACATGGGACAAATCCTATTACCAGTTACATCGAAAATTGTGGCGTCATTTTGCAACTCCAATTTTTATCAGCATCGATGTAGATTTTAGATTCAGATGGAATTTTAAATTGGGTCTAAAATAGATATAATTTTGAGTAGGCATTTTTTTACAATATATTAAAGGTCAATTTTTTTAGTTCATTAGTCAGTCAAGCAAGTAATTTAATAAAACAGACCTTTTCCTTACTAGATGATTTATACAGTGTCAGGAGGCAATCTTGTGCCTACACTCACACGGGACACTGTAGTGCCTGGGACATTGTTGAGATGGAGTACCTAACTAACTAAACCATTTAATCAATTTAATAAATAGTAGCAGTGAATAGATCTAGATATCAGTAGGTATATTTAAATAGATCAAAAGATCGTCTTCCTAGAAGTTTCTGGACTATATTGATGGATACGATGACACACCTTGGAATTATTGCGAAGCCGCATCCCGCCAGAACCATAAGTGCCCCTTGATTACGAATAAACAAACATGAGCATGAGTTACGCGAATCAAAATGATTTACAGTGAGTGAACGTGGTGTAACTTCAGAGAAAAAATAATATAAACCGTCTAAGCAAGTATGAACTGTACGCACATAAAGGTTCACCATCAGAAGTAGATGATTTTGAGTAAAAAATCTATTTTGGCACATTTTATAAGACGTATTGTTTACCGTTTAAAGTCCTTTTAATGATATAGGCGCCCGATTTGCTTCGGTATTCTTTGTATGGAATTCGGTGAAGCAACGCTCACTACATCAACTCCGTAACGCCGCCACCTCGCAAGCCAAAAGTGAAGGAACAAGTGAACACCGAAAAGGCGGTGCGAGCGGCGACTGACCCTTATGCACATGGTTTTTTTTTTTTCGAAAACTTTCCAAGAAACGAAAAACTGAGGCCTGGGATTCGAACCTTCGAACTTAAAGATCGAGGGCTAAGACACTATCCCACGCGGATCACATGTTTCTCGTGAATCAGCTGTTTTATTCCTGAACATTTTCTATTTGTTCAAAACAAAGCCATGAAATATTTTAGTTACATAATAGCATGTTTTCCTAGGTAACCGAGAAACTGTCGCTGGTGAAAATACTCTGTTCAAGTACTGGTAAATTTTCCACTGCGGTATGTTTATGAGCTCCCTGCTTTTATTTAGCTCCATGATAAAACCATTATTGTAACCACGAGATCAAATGGTGGTCGTAAAGTTAATGGACTGTGCCAAACTAGTTTGAGTGAATGTCTATTTTAGTTCTATCCAATGGATTTATTAGGGATTCAAAACACAGTCTGATAAATCTTCATGAATCTAATCAAACTAAGAGCTCAATCATGAAAACATTTTTATTATCCGAAGAATAAAATTTATGGAAGTTGATCATATTTTCAAAAGTGGTCAAATTTTAACATTGATTCTCTGAATAAAATTAATCTGTCCTTTGAAAAACAGTATAATATTAAAAACCCACATATTATGCTCTACTCTTTGATTAATCTCTACTAAGATTTTAACTCGTTTTTTTCTTTCGGAAACTTCTAAATATTTTTTCATAAAATCTACAAATCCCCGATAAGGTAAATTAAAAGCTGTATTTCTGTTGTACATAAAGACAACTAAAGTATTGCTTAACCTTGGAAATAATTCTATGTAGACCTCTTCAGAGAGATCGGGACCGCGCCCCAGGCGTGTTGTACTGAAAACTCTTCACAACGAAATATACGTGTAATTTTAACGGAATAGATACTTCAGCACTGAGCAATGGGATAGAAGCTTATTTATTCCTTAGCATTATGTAATATTCTAATTTATATGGTAAGGAATAATATATAGGCTTAGAGGCACTACAGTGCCCCGGGCAAAGATTGGCTCATGACACTGTATAAATCATCTAGTAAAAGATGTAAAGGCCTAAGTTTATACACTTATTTTACTAAGTTTGTATACGAGACCAGCAGCGCCCTCGAGGCGTTGACCCCGTAGTGAGTGGTATATGGTGATGATGATGGTGATGAAAAGTAGGCTTCCTCAAGAATTTAGGTACCCATCAAATGCAGAAAGAGTTTTTCAAATCCGACTGGTAGTTTCTGAGATAGCGCGTTCAAACAAAAAAACAAACTCTTCCGCTTTATATAGGTATTGGCATAGATTGGTAAGTGTATATAGATTGAAAAATAAAAATAAAACAACGAAAAATTATTTCCCCAAGGAGCGGTAATTCTCTTAGATCTTTTTAGGTATTTGAGATTCTATAAAGAGGTCGCAAGCCTATCGCCGCCATTAGAAAGCTAACTGGTTTCTTCACGATGTTTTTCATCACCGTTTAAATTTTTCGAAACAAAAGAATAATTTATGCTCGGTTAGGATTCGGACCCACGACCTTCTGATCAAAAATCAAGGCGCTCCACTCGGCCAACACGGCTCTTCTAAAACCCAATATCTACCATTTCTAATTTCACTTTGTTATTAGCTTGTCAGGTTCATTGGCTTATAGTGATGTGATTGAGGAATTTAGGTCGGGTTCCATTAGTCAGTGCGGTTCAAATTAACAAAGGATAGTTTATTGATAGATATATAGGTAACAGCTTAATTGACACACACTTTATAATAAACAAAACAAGAAGAAACAAAGAAGAGAACAAAATTACAAAACTACTTTTTCTCATGGTAATTTCAGGACCCACCCCGACACGCCCCGGACACTCGACGAAATCTCTATGCAAAAGCGGCGTCTAACTGCCTATATTTACGAGTACACACTACACAATGTCAATTTTATACACAGTAAGGTTGTCACCGTATGAAAAATGTATACTGTGGTCTCGGTCTCGTCGTCGCGTCTGCGCGTGTAGCACGTTCCGTGCTCAAAGTCAGCTCCTCGCCAGCTCAAACTCACAGTGTCCATTCTATACGTAGTATTATTATCTGTTATGTGCCTAAAGTAACATGGTTACTTTTATGAACTAAATAGACCTTTGAAGAAATCGTAAAGTTTATAATCAATTTCATTCGATTAGTTTTATCAATGTTACCAGTTTTGTTAAAATTGCTGTACTTAATTGTAAAAAGTTGAATGTAATTGCATTTTGTTAACAACTCGGCTTTTATGATTACTTAGATTTAGGCACTAGTTTATAAGGACATAGATACATACATTTCTGAAAGATTGATAAAATCAATTTACGATTTAAGTTTACGATTATTCTATTTAATATCACCAATTAACTAATTGTAAGTATTCGTATAATTACGAAAAACATTTACTATTATCGTAAATAGGATGTCGGATTTTTATATACAAAATACGAAGGGGCTAGACGGTCCTTACAGAATCGATTTATTTCTCTTTTATGTAGAATCTCCAATATCTTTCGTCGGTGCCTCTCGATGAAGTGATTTTATTACAAAGACCCTACTCCAAAGACGACACTAGTAATGCTCTTAAGTAAAGTCAACTACAAAAATAAACTTTTCTCAAACATGTTACGATACCTATACAACCATTTCTTACACAATCTTCTTTAGGATAAATCGTTATTGCAGTTGGGTCAGAAAGGTTAGAAAGTGTCCAGCAATTTCTTATCTGGCGCGCTCGAACGGCTGGCAATGTAATTTGAAAATAGAACGAATCCTAACATGTTGACTAAAGAGATAACTCACCTAAGTTTTTAATAAATTTCGAACTTGTACAATAAAAATAATGCGTTATTTACCTACATGAAAGTAATGTAAAACAAAAACTATATCTGAGCACGGCTATTTTTTTGTTCGCATTAATTTATCCGCATATTTGAGAAAAGCACTATACAAGCCTTGGATATAAATGATCATTGCCGGACTCTGTAATGCGTGCCTCGGCCCGCATACTCATGATCGTCCGGCAAATGCTGCAATTGCGGACCGCGGCAGTAATGTACTATTACACGACAGCTAAGGAGAGGAAGGTTTTATTTGTTTATAGGATAAGGTAGATACGTCTTTATCATGACATGAAAATGACTGTTTCATATTTAAACATTTAGCCTTAGGTAAAATAAAACAAATTGTAAAAATCAGAGAGACAGGCACTTTATTGTAAGAGTATTTATGCGCTTGTTTATCTCAATTGAGTCAAACAAACAAACGGCAACATCCTCGTAAGTTAAGCAGTGCCTAGAAATGTAGGAACCTTGCCAAGAACACTTGATCCATAAACCTATCTATCCTCAAAGGTTTATTGAAAGACTTTGGAGGATTAAGCTCGCTTTTGTTTACATCCTTTGTCTATGTGTGTTCTTTGTTTTTTGTACATTTTATTACTAGGATTTATTTCTACATTGTTAATAGTTGATTGCTCTAGGGAGAAATTAAATACCTACGGAAGAAAATAACTTGATTGGATTCAATATAATAAACAATTTTGGTTATTACGCCAACAATATCACGAGGGTTCGATTCAATTATTTCCCAATTAAATTTGAGAAGCCAGATACACAAATGACAAGCTATTATGAACTATATCAGCTATTACATAAACAGACAAAATAAATCGAAATGTTTTTTTACATACACTACCTACTAAAAGCAAAATGTATGACTCAGTGTAAATAGACTGTCTCTGCTTCAGCTTGGACAAAAATGCTTTCGTTTGTCCGCCGGATGTCTGTATGTATGTTCTACTCTACAGGTCGCATTTCTCAACTAATTCTAGTGAAATACTTAGCTCGATAATTTTGTAGATTTTATTTCGTAGGGGATTTTTTATTGCCGGGTTAATTCCTCCAAAAAGAGGCAAAAAAGGGGCTACAGGATATCTCCGCCTTATGACATCCGATTTCAATAGATCTTTTTTTTGTTTGAATGTTTGTAACTACTTTAAATCCTTAAGATAGATTCGGGGTCAGTCCTTCTGAGGGAAACCAGTTCAGCCAAGCTGGTCTAAATTGGCTATCATTCAGATGAATCAAAGTATGCAAATACATTGATTAACATGGTCAAAACGAGAGAGAAATATACTCAATTATTTTACTTAAAGGAAACATTCCTTTATTTTAAAGAAGAAACAAATCTGCATTCAAAGATTTTTTAAAGTTTGCTTGTTTCACCCGGAAATCAAACCAGCTAATAATTAAAAAATAAACATTCGCTATTCTATTCCACTAACTTAAGAACAGCTGTGAAAGTTTGAAAAGTTTCCTTCCGAATAGAGTATTCTGCATCGTCGGTTCACTTCGAATATAGACATATCTCATCGAAATTCATCCACAGGTATTCGGTGTGCAAGACAGTGAAGGTGCGGTCTGCTTGTTCGAGGTTGTGGTGTGCGCATCGTTCCATGCCGCACGTTTGCCGGTCCAAGCGCGCGTCGCCTCTCGAGGGCACTCCCTGTGGAAACAATAAGGTGAGAATGTGCTTCAACGTTATACGTGTGTTCATTTAGTTATACTGTTAGCAGACATGCAAATGTTGTGCGACATTCTATTAAATGGTCATAATGGTAAACATGTAAAATCTGCTCTCGATTTATACTTGTTGATGATGATGTATAAATTATATGAGCAAATAATGATAACTAAGGAACAGAAAACAAAACAAAGTAAATTCATAAATAAAACGCCTCTAGGTATATCGGTCCCTACACTACACAGCCAAGCAACCGGCAAGTTACATAATATTTGAGCCAGAGTTTATTTACAACCAAAAAACAAACTAGGACATCGATTTTAAAAGGTCACCCTCCGGAAAGGAAAACGCTAAAAATTACATGAAGTTAAAAAGAGAATTTCAATGTATCTGTTACGGGCAATGTGATAAATCCGGTCATTATGAATAATGACCGGTCCGTATGCATAATGACCGGGTCAATAGGCAATATGCTTCTGATTCAAAAGCGGGTTAAATGTATTTTATTATGCACATTGTTGCTTTAGAGGTATGTGTGTGTAATTATTTTTTAATATTAAACCATTTTCGATTAGAAAATAAATTTTAAGAATTGCAAAAAATAGTAGGAATTTCAAAATACTTGAAAAGGATGTGAAAGGATGTGACGTCACGAGTTCATAAGAAAAGTCAAGGACGAGTCAGATATGACGATCCATAGATAAGTTTTTTTTTTAATTTTCACAATTCCTATACTCGAACTTATTGTTGTCACAGATTACTGTTGTACTTAGTATCAATTTGACGTCACACGTCAAAGTTCACAAATTGTTACTACAACAGTAATCTGTGACAACAATAATAATCGTGTTTCAGATGCGTGAAAATGTTGGTAAATTTCAAAAATTATTTTTGTTATAAAATTTTAGTATTTCGGCGCTGGAACTTTTATTACGGTTATTTGACGATATAACCTATCGTATAAAATCATTAAAAAAAATTGTGGGAGTTCCCTATTGGGCAATGTGATAAAAACTGCATGATTAATCACTTTGCCCGGTCATTATGAATAATGACCACCCTATCTTGGGCAATGTAATAAATAAGATGAATTGCAATGTTTTAATTGATTTACTACATTTCTGGCGCTTCGGCGGCCGCTGCCGCGGCACGCTTCGCTCGCCTAGTTTTTTTACTAACCTAACATAACCTAACCTATAGATTTAAATCCAATTTATCACATTGCCCGGCTAGAAGTAGGGCATTATTCATACTGCCCGGTCTAAGTGATAAATTCAAGCCTTGATTTATTAAATGGACCACGGGCCGTCGGGCATTATGAATATTTGGACCGGTCAAAATATTTGGAGTCAGAATATTTGGAGTATTTATATGGACCGGTCAAAGTAATAAATTTATCAAACTGCCCGACGCTCTTGGTCATTATGCATAATGACCGGTCCAAATGAATACTGCCCGATTAATCAAGTTGCCCGTAACATATCTATTGAGTTCATGTCAAAATAGTACAAAACACCAACGTGTTCAATAGGATCACTACATTCAATCTAAAATATCTCAACTGCCACGGTACCTTTCGCGGCAATCCATAAAATCAAAAAGAATACGTAACTGGCAAAAGCTAAATGTATTAGTGTTAGACTTGCAGTGCGAAAAGCGGATTACACCCAGGAATTGCAGCCTCCAGGCTCGGCTTAGACTAGCCCTAGGTACAGAGGGTCGAGATCGTGTCAAGGCTGACACGGACTGACACGGAAGATGTTTTTGTAGGCATTTGTGCGTGGAATTTCAATATTGTATTTTACGTTTTATCTGCGCCGGGCGACATGAGAACTGATCTGACGTCATAAAATCTGTATACACACTATACTTTTTAAAATCATGTCACAGAAAAACCTATGGATGTAGATGCACAACCAATACTGAAGAATGATTTAGCAATGCATTAGTATAGAAATCAATGTTTACTATTAGGCACATTTGTTTAAACTTTGTGGATTGTATAAATACCTATTATTGAAGGCGACTGTACCTTTATATTTTTATCTCTAAATACATTCAGTTGACATGTAGATATTAATAAAACTGTGTGTTAATTCTTTAGATGGTTGATTTTTCAAACTTTTAGTTTATTGGTAAGTTTAGTTCAAACTAGATATTTTACGTCTATTACCAACGAACATTTAATATTCTGTTGATGCACTCTCATGTTGCGGCATCTCGAATTCAAGTAACACAAAGCCTAAGCATAATTGGCAGGCACAATGCATGCCACGGCACAACGTCATTGTGCATGTAGCTATTAATTTCACCTTCCATCCGATATGCCGCTAAGCCGGAAATTTCTTGGATGCTGTCACCCGTAAAATTACTTCTGTAAACACAAACCCACCCACTGGGTCCAGTTGTGAATCTAAGCCATCTGCAGGGAACCACTCGAACACAGAAAAATTATTAAAATCTGCCCAGCCGTTTAGGTGTTCAGTGACTTACGCACGTAGGTACAACTGTCACAATGGATCTTGGCATTCGTGAAGTTAGGCTTTTCGCTGCGCAGTAGAAAATTTTGTGTGAAAAAGTTGCACTGCGCATCGAAACCGCCTAACTTCACGAATGCCAAAATCCGTTGGAAGAAGTGTACGGAATAATTACCCAGGCATATAAATTATAAGAAAGAAGGTGGCAATAATTGGACAACCGGTAAAATAAATGGCCCGTGGTACACCAGCTGGACTAAATAGGTGGACCATTGGCACAGATTACTAATTACTAACAGATGGCGCACTCCGCGCGTCAGGTACAAAGCTACAAGTACATTGGCGAGCCCACCGGGCGGGCCGAGCTCAGTGGAGTGTCACGTGCACAGAACACAATTACTCGAGGAGAAGAACGCCGACTCAGTACAAAATAACAACTACGGAAGCTCACTATCGCCATCTATCGTCGACCCCCAAGAAGTTTTGAACAGCGGGAAATTTAAAAATTACAGCGGTAAATTTAAAGTGTAGTATGGGATTCCCGCTCGGTACTTTAGTTTCAATATTCTATCTATCTGTGATTTTGCTTACTGTAGTAGGATTTTTGACATTTTTAGTATAGAAATAATGTCAAAAATCTGACTACAGTAAGCAAAACCACAGACAGATAGAATATTGAAACTAAAGTACCGAGCAGGAATAAAACTACAGTAAGCAGAATCTTATTGTAGTTCTACTCTTTATTACTAGTAAGAATTAAAAATAAAACAACGAAATACAAGTTTTCAATACCTATTTATTGATCATTTCTTGGTTGGTTGTTCCTGTAATTGTGGCATCTATAACATTTGGTGCTGAGATTGGCTCTTCAGTTTTTTTGGTTGGAGCATCGGCAACACATTGAGTGTTTGTAACCTCCATAAGTGGCATCTTTAGTAGAGCATCAGATTCCCTGTTAAAGGGGGGCATATCGGGAGGCTGGACAATGTTTTCATTCTGGAAGAATGAAAAACTATGTTTTGATTTGATCCTATTATAATTGAGTATAGTATAGTTAGGTAGGTACAATAAAAATCTAGGTTTATAATGTAGGTACTTACAACTTCCAAAACATCAAATGGAACAGGATTTCTGACAAGATATTTCTTAGATGTCGATGAAATCTTTATTTTTAAAATGTTCTTGACACAGCATTCTATGCTCTGAAAAATAATTTTCTTTGCAGATCGATTGTTGGGGTTTTGTCCGGGAAAATATATTTGGCCCATAATTCACACCTGAAATAAAAGGCTCAGATATTTAGTACATAAAATATTTACAGAAGCTCAATAAGTGGTTAGCAGTCAGGACTGTAGGAATGGTTACCTACAGTGCCACAGACCGGGGTAGGAAGGTACATACCGAAGTAGGTTCCGTACAGCAGGTTTTGGAAACCAAACAATTTAACATTGTCAGCATTTGGGGATCGCCCGCATTTAAAACAAGTTCTTCTGCTTTCTTTCTCAGTCATGATGAGAAATGACTGATTGGATATAGCACTGCAGGCTGATTACGTAAAACTTTGCAGTAGTAGTAAGTAGTACTGAATTCACAAGAGTAACTATCTCAGAGTCCTTGTCTCGAAACACAAGATTCTTCACAAGCAACACAAATAAACGGAGGAAAAGAAGCTCAACTCGACGTTGTAAAGGAGGAATATTAGGTAAGTATTGTAGCACAAAAACTGTAACCGCAACCGGCGAACACCAAAAACTTATACAACAGCAACACACGCCATTTTTATTTTCAATTTTGCTTGCGCGCGAGTTTATCTACGACTCAACAATCTTACCCCGCATCCACACGTTGGGGCCAACGTTGGTCCCAATGCCTCTCACCAACGTGTGGTGCTGACAAAATAGCTTGGCGCCAACGTTGGGGCCAACGTTGGGGCTTGGCCGTGCCGTGTCGGTTTTATCAAAGGAAGTTGGCGCGCCAACGTTGGGGATCCGTCCACACGTTGGCGCTATGCTCAGTCCCGTTTCGACGCGCATCGTGAGCGCACGTGTCGACTGACGAGCGAGAATGTCATCGTATTCCTTATTTATTGTGTTTGTAGGACTATCGGGCTGAAATTTTGCACACTTATAGATTCTCGGTGACAATTAAATATTATGGTATCAACAAGCTGATCTGATGATGGAGTCAAGAGCTGTTCAACAGAACTCCTCAGTAAATAAGCCGATTGAGTTGAAACTCGGCATATTTGTCAAGTTCTGACTACAATGTAATAATATGGTGACAACGAGCTGATCTGATGATGGAGTCTACTATTTTTTTTTTATGTTACGGGAACCGTGCAATTTTTTGGGATAAAAAGTAGCCTATGTCCTATTTCCGGTTATTATCTATCTATATTTTAAATATCACCCATATCGGTTAAGTGGTTGTCGTGTTAGAGAGGAACAAACATACATCCAAACATCCAAACTTTCGCTTTTATAATATAGTGTGTTGTGTGAAGTGTGATAGTGACATGATGTGATGTGATTGTGATAAAATTGGTATTCAGTAATGTAAAATCACTTAGAGAAATTTCAATTTCTGTATCGGACGCGCAGACATCGGACGTCTGCACGTTGGCTCTGACGGAACAAGACTGGTGTATCGCCAACGTGTGGATGGTTCACGAAATCTTGGTCCCAACGTTGGGACCAACGTTGGCCCCAACGTATGGAGCCGGCGTTACAAAGACTATCAAAATGTTTCCATCTCTTACTGTGCAGACGACCCTAGAGTACGCGCGAAAGAAACAGAGATATTATGAAGCGCAAACTTAATTCGGTAGGATAATACAAAGACCGAACACTCGAACCATAGATGAAGTCTATTTTTTATTTTTTATAGTGTTAATCCACACTTGGGTATTTACATTTGAAAATGAAAAATCTTATCAAAATTTTCAATTCCGACGGGGTTCGAATCCCGTCGGAATTGAAAATTTTGATAAGATTTTTCATTTTCAGAAGTCTATTTGTCTTTGACTCGAACACAGAAGTAGGAATAAATAAAGTTTATTCCTACTTCTGTGGACTCGAACACTCTTTCTCGATGTTGCCATACAACGTTTCAAGAATTGTGTTTTTTTTCTGCAATGGCAGCACAGAAACTCAACCCCCGTAGGTATTTCAAGTCTCCATACAAAGTCGACCCCCCCTGGTCACGTGCCGCCGCGCCATATCGCGCCGCGCCACGCCGCGCTCGGCTGGCTCGGCCGGAATATTTATAAAATAAAACCAAAAAATTACTGTATAGTTTATGGCTGTGGAAATAATGACAGCAATCGGGATCTCTCGTTTTTCTCTCTTCCCAATGACATGGAAAGGTAAGAAGTACTTACTTACTTTTATCATTTATTATTACTTATTACCTACCTCGTATTATAGGTTATTATCAGTGATCGGAATGAGGCGAGCTAAAATACCTAAAGTTCGAAAAATAACAGAGACAAATGGAGACGCCTTAGGACTAAATATTTTTCGACCCAATTATTTCCGTTTCCGGGACATTAATAAAGAACATCTAACATTAAGGTGAATCAATTTTTTACCTGAGTTAATAACAAAAACTAAAATGTAAGTTATAAGGATAAAAAACTTTTTTCCGTCGGTCAAATAGAAAAATTATTTGAATTAGTTCACAATATTATTAACATTAATTTTAAATGTACTTACTCACTGTGAAAATTGTGCCAACTTTCAATAAAATTCTTACTTACTACAAGAATAAAATTCTTGTAGTAAGGAAGTCTCCCCTTTTTTGCCTCTGTTCTTTGAACTTTAGGTATTTAAGCCCGCCTAATTCCGATCACTGGTTATTATAGATGTAGTAGGTATGTTTTTTAATAAGTACCTACTTTTGTGATTAGACATTATTTGACACACGGGAATTGCCTACTCACGTAAAAATTTTGTCGATTTAGATAGGTACCGACAATGTTTCGATTCATCTGGATTCCGGAGAATCTTCATCTGGTACCTACTTGGTCTAGTACAACTCACGAAAGTTTTGAAAGTGAAATACTTTTGTGTTGTTTGGATAGGTACCTAGTATAGGTACTATAATAATAAATAACCACCTAGGTACTAAACTTACTAAAAAGATTGAAAGCTAATAGTTACCTACCTACCTACCTAGGTAGGTAATACGTTTTGATTTGCTCAGCGTCATTTTTTAGGAACATTGACTACCTACCTACATTCACAAACTTAGGTATAGTAGGTACTCCTAATTCCGTACAAAGAGCAAGGAGCAAGGATCCATTAGGTAGGTACCTACCTATTTTGCTTTCTTCGTAATCTACTCACCTAGTGTAGGTAGGTACCTACCTTTGAGATTGTGATACCACCTTTAGAATAGAGATAATTATGTAGGTACCTACCTGCATAACGGTAGATCAATTTTACCAAAAGATACCTAATAAATATTATGTCGCGAGAAGCAACCCTTAGTGCCACGCCAGATAGAAGACAGGGACAGAGTTACGCCGACAGACAGAGTTAGAATGAGGCGCCAAGTTTAGGTATAAAAACGAGTAGGCATGAAGTGCTTGTGCGAGCTGAACTGAACTTTGTAGTATTGATGATAGATTCGCTATTTAAATAAACGTTTTCCCGGAGTCAGGCATCTGTAGTAATTAGTAATCTGTGCCATTGGATAGGCATTAATCTTATGTTATAAAATATTTCGATAAATGTTCACTAACAAAATGTTTATTAACATTTTTTAACTCCCATGTGGTAGGACCATTACGCCCCGAAAGGGTCATTACGAGTTGACAATTGCTAGTTGATCTCAAAAGTTCACTATATCGAATGATGACAATGTAGTTATCCTATTGTTAAGCTTAACACGACATCATGCATATTGATGAGCGTGCGTTTAAGTTGCAAATTGAGCGATAGGTAGCTCCTCCGCACAGGTAGACTATCGTTTGACACACGACGCCATCGACATGTAGCAGAATCGATCATTGCGCTGCATAAAGACTGTTTTACATGTGACAGGAGTGAACCGACACGATAATAGGTACCTACTCTATTTGGGAAGGAAACGTTTTCGGACTTTCACATCTGTTCTTTGCACATGCTGTGTTCTATAATAAGTAGGTGTTGTAGGTATATTTAATTCGGTTGATAGAATGTATAAAAGTAAGCAAGTTCGTATGAGCAAGTGGCCAACCCTGGTGACGGAGTTTTTAGGCCGCCTAAAGACCTAAGCTCCGTCATGGCTTAACGACTTAAAAGCCGGGACCGACCGGATAGAATGTAAGTAAAGAAAACATGGTTTTGTATGTTGTTTTATCAATGAAGAAGATGCAATTTTAACTTATATGCACTAACATATATAAAATCAAGCCTTTTTCTCTTAGCAGTAGGCAGAGACCCCGGATTTCCACTTGCTACAATCCTGACACATCTTTTGCCTCATACACTCTCAGTACATTCTTATTAGGCTTATTGGTCATCAAACGTTTAGCGCTGTTCATTTAGTTACTTAGACCTTCTGATCAGGAGGGCTTTAAAAAAGCTCACCTGTCATGGTCTCACTTCTGACCTTTTTTCCAAATGTCATCAATTTGGTCCATGTTTTCTTTTGCCTTTATTAGAAACATATACAGCATGAAATATGGCTTTTTTTTCATCTCAAAATATAGTTCCTATATTTTCATCCTCTAGAGTTCCGAGTTCCGTGACCGGCTCGGTGCAATGTAAAGGAGCATAATCTCCACGTGAATCGGCCGCATGCCTCGCTATGGATTCCAGCGATGTATTGGTGCCGCGCGCGTGTGTACGCATACATTCTATAAAATGCTATGTAAATACATTTTTCGACATGCAAATGACGGTTCGCAGCTCGTCAAATACGCCTGTAATATAATCAGACAAAAGCTCCTCGCTCCAAGGGACCTAGTTATCAATGCCAATTCGAATTCCATGACAATTTGTAACCAATTTCAAGCTAAATGCATATTGATGAAGCGATCACGGCCTTTCCGAACAGATGTTTGAGAGTACAGCTATAGGTACTCCTACAGCTGTACTCAGGCAATATTAGTGGTCCCAATTGACCAATTCAAAAAAGCTATTGCTTGACTGGGAGCGCGATCCCAGAGTCTCGTGGTCCTTTGCTCTCAGCTATAGCTATAGATCAGAGCATATATAGCGTCTTTTTGTTCTTGGAAGGAATGTGTGCAAGTTGTTGGAAATTAATTAGGTAGCTTTCAGCTTCTGTCATCGCGCTACAAAGACATGTGTTTCTTGGAATTGACCCAATTACAAGCGTGTAATTAGAACGAGGTGAAGCATTATTAAATGCTCTTTGTTGAAGAAATGCCGGGAAATGGTTCTAATTAGTTACGGAACGCCAATATTGTTCCTTGAGCGGCTTCAAAACGTGCCGATAAATAGTTTTCTCCAAGTTCTAGTTAAGTATTTTCAGCGGGTTACTTTGTTGAAACTCAACAATGTAACCGTCCTGCTAATAATTGTAAGTTTCTATAAAATTTCATAGCTTATCTTAATTACTACTATATTGTATGATACATAACTACTTTAAGTTCTGTGAAAGAATGTCTTGTAATGAAAATACCTAGGTCCCAATATAAACGTAGTTATGAGGAACTTTCTAGAACTTCCCCCTAGAACTTAACACATCTATACTGTAAGTACGGCGCAGATTGTGTTTCGACCAGGTTGAATTTGTCTAACGAACGGGGTTACTTGAGAATGTAAGTAACAACGTAGAAACAACTTTTTTCGTTATGTGTTATTCATAAGTTCATGACCTAATTACAAGAGCTATGTTGAAAACGAAAACAGACACACGGACACAGAACCTTTTCTGTGTCCGTGTGTTTGTTTTTGACTTGGATTGTATTGAGATACTTAGAATACTTAATTTTAACTCTACGAGGCTATTCTTTTATCCTCAAAAAGAATTCCTAAGCTAACATTTTTGTACTGAAAAACAATCAAGACCGTAAAAACGTTAGGGCATTTGTTGTTTTTGGCAGCCTTATACAGAGTGTAAATATTCAAGCGACCCGACTAGATAAACACAAATGTTTTTCAATTGAATCCTTTTTCGTTTCAATTCTTTCGTTGGGTTCTATGTATTTTAAACGATAATTACACCTTATTAACTTTCAAAATCTAAATGAATAGCGGCTCGCCTTGTAATAATATATTTACCTAGTGTACGTCCATCTAAAATACCTCTTTCAAACAGTTTCTGTGGTTCAATTTCACATAAAAACAAACTGACAAAATTCGTACTTTCTAAAGCTAAAGTGAATAAACAAGTGGACCTACACGTGAATTTTGCTAAGATGAAAAAGTCATCCCAAAAATGAAGAAACAAACAAACTTTACATCATCAGAATAATAAGATGGAGACGTGCTTGCACTGCGCCAAAATCTTCCTTAATTTAACAGGCTTTATAAACAGGAAAGCCTTGGTCAATATTCGTGTGACTGGCGGGTTTCTTCGCGATTTTCCTTCACTGTTTAAAACTCAATGTATCGAGATCTCAAAAGCTTTGGATGTTAAGGTATTTCCCTCAAACAAATATGGGTTTCAATTGTCTTTGCAATGTTCATACATCTAAAGAGTTCTAGTGTAATTGTTTTGTTGCAGTGGTGTGTAAAACGCGTGTGTGAACCGATGCTGGGATTCAACGAGAGTAGAAGAACCGAGGTGGAAGAAGAGAAGGCGCATTGGAGCGAGTGGAACCGCTGGAGCGACTGCAGTGCCGAGTGCGGATATGGACTGCGCTCGCGCGTGCGTCGCTGCAGATACAAGGGGTAAAAACTTGGGCCTTTACAACTTTTACCAGATGATTTAAACAGTGCCAGGAGGCAATATTTGTCTACACTTAACGGGACACTGTAGTACCTGAGACATTTTTTGAGATGGGGCAGGCTTGCCCAGCACCTAAACCATCCTCTATCCACAGGAAAGACTGAGTCACACGTGTGGGGCTGACTAAGCCGCAGGTTCCCTCACGATGTTTTCCTTCGACGTTTAGAACTCGCGTCAATTAATACGAGGGGTAAATATAATTTGTTAAATAATAATAATAATAATAATAATAATAATATCTTTATTTCAGGCAACTTATCTAAGTAACAAGATGTTAAAATACTTAATATAAGTATAGTTAAAGTCAAGTAGGTATAGTATTACTGATTATCACTTTCCGGTCTACTTCCCCACATAGTTACTGAAAGGTATTGTTCTGATATAGCTAAGCATACACGTACGGATATGCCCGCCTGGCGGGCATATCCGTACTGTTTTAAACTTTCACGACTTGAACACATTTTTTAATTATTATTAACGGGACTTAATCGCGTAATGAAATTGTTTTATTTACCTCGACGTTTCGGCGACATTTCGCCGAAACAATAATAATAATTAAAAAAACATATCCGTACTGCGTTCCAAACCGCGGATAGATCTGTGCAGTTTGGACAGCGGATCAAACTGTCGTGCTAATTACGATAAAAAACGTGTCCACGGATTGGAACGCGGGCGAACCTGACATACCTATTTAGGCAAAACGATCCGAACCAGAGTTTCGACCGCAGTTTAGACTGGCGCGATGGCGCGTGGAACGGTATAAATTTTAAAAGTTTTTGGATGGCAGATCAAACTGTCAGCCCCGCGCATCTACATGTACGTTTCGGAGCGAGGGATGAAACAGCGCGTGCTGTTTCCCGCGTTCCGAACTTTACGTGTAAAGGCCGCTATTGTATAATACTTCTTTGCAGAGGGATATCAGAGAGAGCGTGCGAAGGCGCAGGATCTCAGGTGGCTGTTTGCTGGGCAAGCCGCGCATGCGCAGTCAACAGGGACATCAGAGCGGACCTGTGCTTCCGGCAGCAGACCAGCTTCATACCACACGTGCACCCTGACGGTACCTATATTAGTTTAACTAGCTTTTGTCTCGCGTTCATTTCCAGCGTAGAGCCTTCTGCTTTCGCCATAGTCCGGTGAAGTTGCAAAGGTCGACGCGAGACCAGTCAACATAAAAGTCCGTCCGAAAAAAAAAAAAAAAAGCTTCGCGTTCATGTAGATTTTGATAATTAGGGTTCCGTACCTTAAAAGGTAAAAAAAGGAACCCTTATAAGATCACTTTCTTGTCCGTCTGTCCGTCTGTCCGTCTGTCCGTCTGTCCGTCCGTGTGTCACCATCGATTATCTCAGGAACGGGTAGAGCTAGCAAGTTGAAATTTATACCATATACTAAGGTCTATAGTCCCTATTGTGAGTATAAAAATCAAGGTCCTGAGTCAACACTATAAAAAGATATAGGCAAATTTAGGTTTTCGTGAAAACTTGTGAGTACCAAAACCTACCTTAATTATCAACTTTTTTTATTTTTCGGAATTTTTCCTTTACTTGTGCTGGAAGACCTTGCTTGTAACCAAAATTGACAATTCTAGGTCAACCGGAAGTACCCTAGAGGTTTTGGGTCGAAAACCTAAATGGTAGTTCCCGTTGACCTAGAATAACGAAATTTGGCAAAAAGCAAGGTCTTATAGCACAAATAAAGGAAAAATTCCAAAAAGTTAAAAAAGTTGAAAATTAAAGGGTGTTCCCATACATAGTTGACGCCAATTAAAATTGTCCTCCGAGTTGTATGGGCACTCATACAATTAAGCGGACAAGCTTAATTGGCACCATGGCTAGGTACGGAACCCTCGGCGTACGAGTTCGACTCGCACTTGACCGGTTTTATTTTTCTATTCTTTTTAACAGCATTTTTTAGGTACCCTTATCTGTATTACCCTTTTCTGTACTTTTTAGGGTTCCGTACCTTAAAAGGTAAAAAAAGGAACCCTTATAAGATCACTTTCTTGTCCGTCTGTCTGTCTGTCTGTCTGTCTGTCTGTCTGTCTGTCTGTCTGTCTGTCTGTCTGTCTGTCTGTCCGTCTGTCCGTGTGTCACCATCGATTATCTCAGGAACGGGTAGAGCTAGCAAGTTGAAATTTATACCATATACTAAGGTCTATAGTCCCTATTGTGAGTATAAAAATCAAGGTCCTGAGTCAACACTATAAAAAGATATAGGCAAATTTAGGTTTTCGTGAAAACTTGTGAGTACCAAAACTTACCTTAATTATCAACTTTTGTTATTTTTCGGAATTTTCCCGTTACTTGTGCTGTAAGACCTTCCTTGTAACCAAAATTGACAATTCTAGGTCAACCGGAAGTACCCTAGAGGTTTTGGGTCGAAAACCTAAATAGTAGTTCCTATTGACCTAGAATAACGAAATTTGGCAAAAAGCAAGGTCTTATAGCACAAATAAAGGGAAAATTCCAAAAAGTTAAAAAAGTTGAAAATTAAAAGGTGTTCCCATACATACATAGTTGACGCCAATTAAAATTGTCCTCAGAGTTGTATGGGTGCTCATACAATTAAGCGGACTAGCTTTATTGGCACCATGGCCACAGAATACTAGTACTACGTACAGAAGGGTCACTTCGCGAGTAAATTTGTTTAAATAGAGACTCTCGCAGCGAAGCTATAAAGTGCAATTCAACTCGCCTATGGGCCTATTACCTATCGAGATATTTGCCTAAACATTCCCATCCTGCTCTAATGCGTAACTGTGTCACTGTCTGGCGCGGTGTGACGCGACTCGTAAGGGTTGTCGAATTTTCGCTTGCGACAACACAAATAAATTAATTAATTTTATCTGTCACAAAAACAGTACCTACTTAAGTTCTAAAATAAGTAGGCCTAAATATAATTTAATCTACCGTTACCACAGAATAAATAGTAGTAAGTAGGTACTACGTATTGTACGTAGGTAGGTGAAGTAGGTAGATACATTATTATCTCGTTCGTTTTGTAAACAATTGCATTTCAAAATATCTATACCTTCATACCTACCTAGACATCGATCAGACACACACAATCATCATCATCACACAACTAGACCGGGAGCCGTTATCCGATAATCACCCTTTTAATGTTAGGTTTGCAATCACATTTGCAATTTAATGCACGGCCAGGACTCGAACCCACGACCTTCGTCTCGAAAGTTGAGGTACTAATCACTTCGACCAACATGGCTCTATGAATGTAATGTAACTTCTAAACACTTACAATTATTATATTAAGTAGGTTAGGTACCTACTTAATGGATAAGTTACTTTTAGGTACATATGTAAATAAACAAAACTGTAGGTACCTACCTACAGTTTTGTAGGTAGGTAGTTTTGTACGTGTATTATGTTTGTTTATTTGTAAACCGGTACCTATTCAATCAAAAAGGAATCGAATAGGTACCTATAAAATCTCGTTTTCATTATGCACCTACAGTTACAGAGTAAAAGTAAGTACCTACCTAGGTATTTATTGATGATTTATTTAAATAGGTACTTACAACAAATTATAGAAAAGCTTAGTAGCTACCTACCAACCTTTCAATATCTTCCGGAATTTTGTGGAATGTTAATGTCCATTCATTGCTTTTCCTTTTGTTTAGACACCCGTAGACACAGCAGTATCTTTTATACGGATTAGATCGTTTAGTTATCGTGCAAAAATCACAAGAAACGATGTATACGAGATCACGATAATTACGCACAATGCGTCTAGTCCACAAGCCGAGCGAGCGGCAAGTGGCAACCTATGTCGCGCGCCCCCCGAGGCGGCGCGCGTCCGATAAATACCTAAAGTGAGAAGTGAGACAGGCCTGCCATGGCTAGGCACGGAACCCTCGGCGTACGAGTTCGACTCGCACTTGACCGGTTTTTTTAATAATAAGGATAAGATAGATAAAAAATATTTACTTATTCAGAACTTGGTACAATATGCTTGGTTCCAAAATGCAGCGATAAGACTACAAAAGTTAAAGAACTGGCGTGACTCTCGCACTCAGCATTCAGATATCGTCGGCTAAATTCGAAAACCGCGTAACTCTGTCTTTTTTACGAAAATGTTTTTTTGATGCAGTTTGATAGAGAATTAGATTTTTTACCAAACTGTATCAAAAAATCATTTTCATCAAAAAGACGGAGTTACGAGGTTTTCAAATTTAGCCGGCGATATGTCGAAATTCAGCGTTCAAAGTTTTCTTACTTCTACAATTGAAGACAGAAATATAATAATGCTTATTTACTCCACCAGGTCACCAACTCAATATTAGAGCTACTTTGTCTCCAACTAACGCTACAAACTATTTCAGAGTCCAAGCACTGTGAAATCTGGTGCATGGACTACAAAGGGGGCGAAGCGTCGAACTTCGGAGCCCTGCCTGAGGGGACACCCTGCAGTTACGAAAGACCTTACGATGTCTGTTTCCAGGTAACTTATTTACATAGCAACTGCCTTATAAACTTAATCTTTTGTTGACATTGTGCTTTATAGTGTTACAACAGAGCTTTGCGAGGAAGCGCTGCGGTGAGACGATAGATTAGTCTTTACCATTGTGTTGTCCGCGCAGTGATTCCTCTTTTAAAGGGTCAGCAGCGCGAGTGTGACTCCCCTTTTGTCACAGTCGTCCAAAGGCTAGGGTCTGCTACCTTAGTAGTATTAGTATAAGTATTTAAAAAAACAGAATAAATAATGGTTGTTAGTAGGATCTCACATAAAGTTTCAACCACGATGCCCGTTACAAATTAGTTTAATCGATGCCGAGGTCGTGGGTTTAAATCCAGTCTGGATAAAACTCTTTGAATTGAATGTACTTACCAATTTAAAAATATTTTTTTATTTTTTTTTTCATTATTAAATTTTTTTATTAGACACACAGCTACAGTAATTCAAAAAGATTGATATTTCAACTTTATTTCCATACAATTATGTTATATTTTTATTCGCCGCCTAAAAATACCTTGCCGTGCTGTCTATGGTCGGGTCTTATTATCACATAGGAGCCGCAATACTTTCCTCATAACTAGTAGTTCGCCCCGAACTGAGACAATTAGACAATTAGACAATTATTTATTTATAAACTTAGACTAACATCTCGCGCACCGTAGATGGCTTACATTTGGACTTTCTTCTGACTTTCCCTATAATTTCAAGTGCTACTACTGCAGAGTATGCCTATTGCGCTAGCTCTTCATGGTAAAAATACTAGCATGCATGCAATACATAATGTCATGTCTAATTTTTCATTTATTTCATATTTATGAATTCTCGTCGTATTTCTAAAAGTATACGTCCTAGAAAAAAAATAATAACTATTTTGGAATGTACAAATAAAGACCTTTCATTTGACACCCCACTCAATATATTTGTTTACTTAACTTTTTTTACCCCAATTATTTTCATGCTTTATCAAAAAAATTTTTTATCATGAAAATAAATCAAGTAGCATCTAAAATCATTGCAAACCAAACCGCAACGTTGCCACTCTCTTTTTAAGACCGACCAGTCAATGAGCTACGAAGACATCGAAACTCTATGAAACGGGAGCTCTTGCAGCTCTGGTTTCGTAGTTTTTGTTCTTTGGTCGTATTTCAAAAACTATACATCCTAGATTAAAAATAAAAACCATTTTGGAATGTACAAAATAAGCCCTTTCGTATGACACCCCACTCAATATATTTGTGCAACTTTCATAATTTTTTACCCCCTTGGGAACCCAATATCTTCACAACCCCTTCATCGATTAAGCTCATATGCTCCACCGTAAATTTCCTTACCACAACCTATTGGCTTACCAAGTTTCATGCAGATTGGATGAACGGTTCGACAGTTATGCGTGAACAACAATTCGTGAAACATACAAACATACAAACATATAAACATACAAACATACAAACATACAAAGCAAAATCGCCCAACTTACCACTAAGATCTTCGCTCGCTTCGCTCGCTCGATCGATAAAGCCTTTATTAGCATTCCCCGGCGCGTTTCCTTTGAAATGTCTCACTTCTATATCTTTTATCTTGAGTGTGACTTGATTTACGCGGAGCTTTCAAACTAATATTAATAAGACGTGTGTTTATTATTATTCTGCTCTGTTTTCCCTCCCGGTTCTTTTCTTGCTGTGGCACAAATAAACGTGGTACTTATAAAGTGTTATTTCATTCAAATATAACATTTCAAACAAAAACTTAAGAAAAAGTAAAAAATAGAAATCAGCAAATAAACTCTGCATAACTTAACTGGTTATCTGTCGAAGCACAGATCTGCTCGAGACACAATTGATTTTCTATTGTGTCTGGAATCCTGGAAGACCACAGATAATATAATGTAATAATACCCCGAGGCTTAGTCAGCCCCACACGTATTGACCATGTCTTTCTTGTGGATATGGCCGGTTATGCTGAGTGGATGGTTTAGGTGCAGGGCAAGCCTATTCAATCTAAAACAATGTCCCAGGCACTACAGTGTCACGTTAAGTGTAGAAAAATATTGCCTCCTGACACTGTTTAAATCATCTAGTTAAGATGTAAAGGTCTAAGTCTTTTTTTGTATGCAGGGTACATGTGTTAAGGGTCAGTGCAACGCAACAGACCCGTCGTGCAACTGGTGTCCGGACGGATACTGCAACAACAATACCCACATCTACAGCAGGCAGTTGGAAACAGGTAAAATAGGTCTCTCTCGTTGCCATGGCGAGCAAACTATCGGTGCGAATTTGAACTTTATTACAAAGATTACTGAGTTGTTATAAGTAAGGTAAGCATAAGGATTTTTTCAAGTTTGCTTGAGTTTCTAGGAGTATGATGAAACTAGTGAACGCAGATGAAACTCATTCAGGTATCGTCATTGCATTTTGTTTAGATTGCGAGACCAATGTGACTATCTTATCTAAATCACGAGAATTCCTAATTCGACTAGCCTCAATCTGTTTGACGTTTAGTAATCGCAAAAAAAATGAACTGAAATCATCAACCTTTTTTAAGGATACAAAATAATCCTAGTGAGTTTATGATACTAAAGCACAGAATTGGGAAACGCTCGCTTACACAAGGTATAAAGGCTTATTGACTTTGACTTTGAATGCTCTGTCTTTCGCACTTACCAACTGCTGTAGTTGTTACAACAGTGAGTGCGAAACACAGCGCTTGATCATTTCGGTCATCAAAATACTCACATGATAATGTTTCCCAGAATGGACTCGAATGACGATGATTCCTCACGATGCGCATCAGCTGTCCGTCCACATCGCCACACCAGTTCCACTGCGCATTGCCTTAAGAGAGCGCAAGCGAGACAAACCCTTCCTAGAACTCACCAACCACGCCAAGCGAGCCGAGAAACAAAACGACTACCTCAAATACGACCCGAATGTCCCACAAAACCTGCAAATTATAGACGTAGACAGCCACGTTATCGATCTAAAGGAGGACAGAGAAGGAGAGGTTGTCGCAGCCGGCACCCTGATCCGTTGGAAACAAACCGACGCAGATGTTTTCATATCATCAACCGCTCGCCTGCAGACCGACCTAATGATAATGGTAAGAAACTTTGTTCAAAACCTTATTAGCATAAACCTTTAGAAAGTGACGTTTTAATTTATTTTTACGACAACGCCCGGATTATCCAGTAGAGGTTTGGCAGAGCCTTTTCACTCTGGGGATAATAAAATACGTGTGCGCGAATAAATGGTGTCATTTTACGAGCTGTCCAGTCTGATTGTTCTCGAAGTGGACGGGACGGCCCGTAAAATGTACAGTCACGTTCTGATTCTGTCACATCAACGACGTACCACAGATTTTTGGGGAAAATATTCTATGTTCCAAATCAACCTTGGCCTATAACTAGCAGTGTAAGATTCTAATCTATAAATCCATTCACATAATACGAGACTCATTGAAATGGTGTGTGAATACTATAAGGGAAAAGGAAAAATTGGTTTCCAAACAGTAAATGCCTAAAATGAATTTCAATTAGCTGAAAGTTTGATTAAACTCCGATAAGAAAAAAAAAATGATAACGACTGTATTCCCAATGCGTGGTAACTCCCTTAGGTATGATAATAAATTACTTGATAAGTGAAAAATGTTCATCAACTTCTATGGCTGACTGTTTACCGGAGCTAACCGAATATTTCAGTATTGTACGATACAAAAGAGAGTAACGAGTAAACTATGGGAAGTGTAGCGAAATGGAACATTCCATGATAAGGGTCGGACGCACTCCGTGGGTTGTTAATTATTCAGCCGCTTTCAACTCCGTCGCTGAAGCTAATTGGTAGGCACGCTGCTTTTTATTCCATTGCCCTTTAGCGTGTTTTATTTAGGGAGATTTTTCGTGGGAATAATTCACTTGGAACAGTTTGAACTCATCCTATACTTATATTTATGGAATACTAGCTTCTACATTTTATCTATATTTTAAATTTTAGCCAAATCGTTTCAGTGGTTGTCGAGTTATAGAGGAACAAACATAGTATCCATCCAAACATCCAAACTTTCGCATTTAAGTATAATGTTAGTGTGACTATCTTATACAGTACATTTTTACTAGATGATTTATGTATAACGCCTGTATTTGTTACGCAGGAGGCACGCTGTAGTGCCAAAGTTACTGTTGAGATAAAGTTTAGTTTGTTTGATGCTTACTCAGCAGCTTCTCATCTCGTGCGGTATTGACACAAAACAGTTTCTGTCCTGGGGGTATTTACACGGAAATTCCTTTATATTATTTACTGGGTAGGTACCTATATTATTATGTGCCGATATTTCTCAACGCGATTGATTCTCGACGGAGTAAAATCTCATTGCAAAAAAAACTAAGAAAAAATATACGTAGTACCTAAATACTTTATACACTGCTATATACTACGCGCCCACGGACAAACCTTTTTATAGCTATTCTAAAAATACTCCTTGTTCAGGCTAACGCAAATAAATCTTGAAACTCTGGATGAGTGGGCTTTAACATACCTTAGTATACCCACATCACGTGGAACAGGTGGTAGATTTCTTTAAATTTTATATGAAACGGTAAGACGGGTTCAGGACTACGTAGGTAATCCCCTGGAAGGCACTGTCCGTAGGAAAATAGTTAGAAATTGAATTTTCTTCGTTGGAGCTATTTTAATTTGGTTTGGAATAACAACGGGTGCCGACCCCACTTAAGTGGGATAAGGGCAGGTAAACGATGATAAATACCTTTGATTTGTGCAATTTAGACTCTAAATTGTAAACTTTAGAGTAATGTTTTGGGATCAGTTAATTTTGTTTTAGACTGTGATCGCACTGTGGATTATTTTGATGCGACATTTTATAGCAATGAGGGCTTTTTTATTTCGAATGCAAAATAATTTCAACTGGTTTTCTAGATGGCGCTTTCCATACATCTTAACTTATACTATAAACTCGAATGTCTGTTTGTTTGTTATAATTTCACGCCTCCACTACTGAACTGATCATTTTCATTCTTGCACAAAGGAAAAGTATGTAAAAACCTAGAGATATTCTGTTGCAATTAGGCCAAATTGATATTACATAAAAAAAATCAAAGCAGCGCTCAGCCACAAATCTGACTAAACTTCGGTTATCTTCACGATGTTTTCCTTCATTGTCCAGAGCTTTATTGTAGTACCGCTTTCTTCTGTAACGTTGAAGGAAACCATTATGAAGAAACTAGTTATATTTCTAATAGCGGCGATAGGCTTGTAACTTGTTACGTATAAAATTCCAATTTCTGCATAATGTGGGCATGCGGGCCGAAACACATAACCGCGTTGCGTCGCCGCGCCGCTAAAATCGGCGTTTTGCGTTGCGGCGTCGCGAAAAAGAGCGTTATGGTAGGGTAACCACAAAGACCTTTTACCTGTAGACACCCTCTTAGTCTCAGTCACGTAAACACGTTCAAATTTATTGACCATAAAAGGTCCATACTTATTTCTGCTACTTCAGTGTCATCCTGAGATCATGACATAAGGTAAGGGTCTCCCGGAAATTGTTTTATTATGCCGGTTTGTGCTGTCCAACTTTGTCAGAACCGCCGCGGCAAACATGATGATAAAAAGCTCATCACATACCATCGGTAAGTTGTGAAATTATCCTGAGTTTACAAACTGCTTCTGGGTTACGTGTTTTGTTTGAAAAAGTGATAGAAACAAACTGAATCATTGTCAACAAGTATGACGTCATAACGCTGGATTTAGCGGCGCCGCGCTGCTAAAATCGGCGTTGCCGCCACCACTGCTTTCAGCGGCGCGGCGCCGCAACGCCGTTATGTGTTTCGGCCCGTACAGTTGTTCTATCTCACGAAGTCCGTTTGGTTTTAATTGTGTGTGTGTTCACATGCACGTTGTTTCTATGTGCGTAAGCTCGGGAGCGCTGAGAATCGGCCCACGCACACAGAAACAACGTGCATGTGCATCTACACACACAATTAAGACCAAACGGACTTCGTGAGATAGAACAACTGTAGGTATCCATATTCACCTCTGACCCGATGAGTATTTTTTGCGCATCTATAGTATAGTATACTGAATAATAGAGTAAAAACAAAATCCTTCCGTTAAATCCTCCAGTTGCTGTAATTAAGCCCCGTTGCTAGTTGGGAAAAGATTTTACGCGTTTTAAAATGGATTCAAATATCTCGTTCGTTAATGTTGAGCTTTTCGTTGAAATTTTTAAAAGCTCTCGTTATTTTGTTAAAATCACTAGCTACTTTCTTCCAAAAACTAAATTTAAAGGTCATTATAATAAGGATTAATTGCATTATTCCATTGTTGAAATACTTACCAAGTCTTTGTAATTTACTCTATTGTAAAGCTGTGTTGGCCGAGTGGAATGTACCTCGTTTTTCGATACAAAGGTCTTGGTTTGAGTTCTAATCGCATATCAACATTTCATATTAATGGATTTTCGTTTCAATCTTTAAAAAAAAAAAGAAAAGCGGTATACATTCTCCCAGATCTTTAGGCATTTCAGATCCTTTAAAGACAACCTAAGACTGAGCGCAGACCTGAGTCACGACAGTCTTAAGACAGACATGTCTTTCTCTCTCTGTCTTGTGCAGTTCCTGTACGTATTAGACAATTTTGTCTGTGAGACATTTTGTTTGAAGTGTGCGTCTCAAGGAATTTCTATACTACGTACCTGGAATGCTGACTGAGACAGAAAACAAGGTCCGCTTGAGAGATAAAACTTGGGCGGCGTGTCTCTTTCTAAAGGGTGACCATAAACTAAACATTCCTAGTCCTTATGGGGCCTTTTCCATCATTTTCTGATTTACGTGATGTTTCAGGGCATGATTTTTTAATTAAAATACTGATACAATTTTGATCCTTCATTTAGATTCTTGAATCTTGAATCTTGATTCTTGAATCTGAAAACTGAAATCTTGAATCTTGAATCTTTGAAGTGACAGCTGTCAAACTTCAAATGACCATATCTCGGGAACTACTCGTCCTAGACTCCCCGTTCCCAGTTCAAATGAAAGCTATGACCAAGATCTTCATTTGAAGTGACAGCTGTCAAACTTCAAACCGCCATATCTCGAAAACTACTTGTCCTAGACTCCCCGTTCCCAGTTCAAATGAAAGCTAAGACCAAGATCTTCATTTGAAGTGACAGCTGTCAAACTTCAAATGGCCATATCTCGGGAACTACTCGTCCTAGACTCCCCGTTCTCAGTTCAAATGAAAGCTATGACCAAGATCTTCATTTGAAGTGACAGCTGTCAAACTTCAAACGGCCATATCTTGGAAACTACTCGTTCTAGACTCCCCGTTCCCAGTTCAAATGAAAGCTATGACCAAGATCTTCATTTGAAGTGACAGCTGTCAAACTTCAAACCGCCATATCTCGAAAACTACTTGTCCTAGACTCTCCGTTCCCAGTTCAAATGAAAGCTAAGACCAAGATCTTCATTTGAAGTGACAGCTGTCAAACTTCAAACCGCCATATCTCGAAAACTACTTGTCCTAGACTCCCCGTTCCCAGTTCAAATGAAAGCTAAGACCAAGATCTTCATTTGAAGTGACAGCTGTCAAACTTCAAATGGCCATATCTCGGGAACTACTTGTCCTAGACTCCCCGTTCTCAGTTCAAATGAAAGCTATGACCAAGATCTACATTTAAAGTGACAGCTGTCAAAATGACATCTGTCATCTGAAATGTAGATCTTAGTCATAGCTTTCATTTGAACTAAGAACGGGGAGTCTAGGACGAGTAGTTTCCAAGATATGGCCGTTTGAAGTTTGACAGCTGTCACTTCAAATGAAGATCTTGGTCATAGCTTTCATTTGAACTGGGAACGGGGAGTCTAGGACGAGTAGTTTCCAAGATATGGCCGTTTGAAGTTTGACAGCTGTCACTTCAAATGAAGATCTTGGTCATAGCTTTCATTTGAACTGGGAACGGGGAGTCTAGGACGAGTAGTTTCCAAGATATGGCCGTTTGAAGTTTGACAGCTGTCACTTCAAATGAAGATCTTGGTCATAGCTTTCATTTGAACTGAGAACGGGGAGTCTAGGACAAGTAGTTTTCGAGATATGGCGGTTTGAAGTTTGACAGCTGTCACTTCAAATGAAGATCTTGGTCATAGCTTTCATTTGAACTGGGAACGGGGAGTCTAGGACGAGTAGTTTCCAAGATATGGCCGTTTGAAGTTTGACAGCTGTCACTTCAAATGAAGATCTTGGTCTTAGCTTTCATTTGAACTGGGAACGGGGAGTCTAGGACGAGTAGTTCCCGAGATATGGTTATTTGAAGTTTGACAGCTGTCACTTCAAAGATTCAAGATTCAAGATTTCAGATTCAAGGTTCAAAATTCAAGAATCAAGGATCGAAATCCAGGATCGAAATCCAAGATCGAAACCAAGGATCGAAATCAAGGATCGAAATCAAAATCAAGGATCAAAATCAAGGATCTAATTCAAGGATCGAAACCATGGATCGAAATCAAGCGCTGATTTTGTCGAGCGCGATAAGGTAAAAATATCCTGAAATTTAAATGACATGGGCACACTACTAATCCAACAACGAGTGTGAAAGAGACAAAGCACCCAAGAAAGCCTCTCAACAAGACCAACAATCCTTATAACCAAGATTAAATGATAATAGATCGTTGTATAGTCGTGATAAGGTTCAAAATCCTTTGTACATTAAATGTCAGTAAGAACTCCAGTTACGTAGTTTAGAATCTTCTTGGTGCGTCTTCATACTTTTTGTACAGCAATAAGTAGTCTGTCTTAAGACTGTCGTGACTCAGGTCTGCGGTAAGCCTAATGGTGTAGCAAATTCTTATTTAATATTTTGTCTCGTAATAGGCACCAATCAGGATCTGAATACACTGTTACTGTTTTTGGAAGCGGTCCCTTTTCTCCCGGTCGTGGTTTCGAATCCTGGCCGTGCATCAATGAATTTTTCGTTTCGAAAAATCTATATGCGCATTAACACGAGCTCTAAACGGTGAAGAAAAACATCGTGAGGAAACCCGCGGCTTAGTCAGCCCCACACGTATTGACCATGTCTTTCCTGTGGATATGGCCGGTTAAGCTGAGAGGATGGTTTAGGTGCTGGGCAAGCCTACTCTATCTCAACATTGTACCAGGTATTACAGTGTCCCGATGAGTGTAGGCAAAGATTGCCTCCTGCCACTGTATAAATCATCTAGTAAAGATGTAAAGGCCCTTTACCCCTTACATACATGAAGTTATTCTAGAGATTTGTTTTCGTAGGCAATTCCTGAGCACCCGCTGCCAAGTGAAGAGATAATCACAGTGCAGGTGGCCGTCAACTACAGCACTCCGGCTTCGACGGAGCGGACTCGGCCTTTGGAGTACAGGTACCAACTTACCCCATTAATCATATTCACCTGAGAATGTTTTTTCTCGGTAGTTAATGAAAAAAGATGGAAATTGATGATGTAAGCCGTTTGAACTTTAGAAAGGATTACTTAAGTCTATTATGAGTAATTGGAATAAGACATATTATTATTATATTTCCCAGTGGAATTTAGGAAATTGTAGTGATAATACTACTGAAAACTACAGACTTCTACCATCACGGAAATTTTATTTTGTCTCATGGATATTTCGTTTATCACGTTCGGAAACAATAGTTAGGAATACCTAACGTTCGTTCTGGCAGCCGGTCCGTGCAAAAGGAAAACTAAATTATTTGCTCATCATTGCTCTATCCTCTTTGATTGTCAAACAAGCTTTAAATGTTCAATCTGTCCCCGAATACACTATTTGCAGAATTTTATTTATTCGAAAACCATACGAGCTTAAAGCGTTCTTTCAAAATTGAAAAACATACTTATATGGATTTGGAATAATCAAGAAATATGGTCGAATATAATATATCCACCTCTCTACTTTGTACAAGTATATTATCTACTAGTGAACGGAACACGGGAATCATACATTTTTCCGGGATAAAAAGTAGCCTATGTGCTATTCCAGAACCTAAAGTATCTACAATCCTCATACAAATCGGGTTTGTAGTTATGGAGATACGTATTAACAAACATTCACACACACGCACACACACACACGGACTTTCGCCTTTATAATATTAGTAGGATAGTAGATTGATTCAATCTAGTTGGAGTTGTGGCAGATATATCTCGAATATGAAATGCTAATTTATCGAATAAAGTTTCCAGACTTGCTATTCCGAGAGCAAACCTTTCTGTAACAAAGGCAAACTGTTTGTGTATGGGGAAACTTCGTGCCACTCACATGCCATCAGTTGGTTATGGAACTTTCTGATACGATCGGCGATATTTTGATACTTACTTAGGCTATTACAAATATTCTAGGTGATTTAAACAATAACGTCAAGAATCATTAGGTATGTAGTTGCCTGAATACTCCATGAAATGCTTTATAATCCGGCATTGTTCTTGTTGGCTGATTGATTGGTTTAAAAAATATTCTTTGATTTTATGATTTAAGATTTTTTACGGTGTTTGTTACGTTGTCAATTTGGGTACAATGAGTTTTTTTTTTCAAAAAAAACTACACGTTCCGTTTAGAAGTCGAAGCTTTGCAATTCCTTTTGTAATGCACTCTAATACTTAAAATGGATGGTATAGGCAAAAAGCTCCAACAAAAAAGTTTTATTTTTAATTACTTGCATGCATACCTCTAATTCCAATCAAATTATGTCCCACAATGCTTCATCAAGCGCACCTTAACGCAATCAATGAGCATTGCAGCAACAATGGCGACAACTAGGGCGGAACACGGTCGTGATTAACCGCTGATTCGGTCTGTTTGTCTCCCGTAGGCGTGTATCTGGCATTCTGGGTTCTTCTACTGTCATGGTTAGTATAAACCTATTAGGCCTTACTTATACTCAAACTCAAATTCATTTATTGAATAAGATCACTTCATGGATCACTTTGAATCGTCTTAAGAGCTAGGTGATTCTACTCCTATTCATTAGCGACTAAGACCGTGAAGAACCAGGGCAACAAACACGGTTTGAGGCCTAACACTCTTTTCGGTGACTCTTTTCTTTTATAAACTTGAACACTGGTTAAATAATGCTCAAGATTCGCCCTGTCTCTGTTTGATACTATCTAACAAAAAAGGATGGCAACTGTTTAAACGGTGTGTCAATTTTAACAGAGTTTAAAAGTAGAGGGGTTTATGTATGTTCTTATGAGCTAATGGCTATCACCTCTTGTGACGGAGTTTTTAGGCTACCTGAAGGTTTTCTCCATGACTTAACGACTTAAAAGCCGGGAACGACAATTTAACGTGCCTTCCGAAGCACGGAAGCGCTCAGCTGTCAATGCCACGGTCACACAACTTGCGACCGTCCTGAACGTCGCTTGACATCAACGATCTATCAAGAACCAAGAACTTTTATGCAAGCTTCGCAAGCTTCTAACGCAAGTATAATACTTGCGTTAATACTTGAAGTATTAAACCATACTATGTACTAGGTAAAACTAATTTAAATGGATTCTTGAATATCTTTCTTTTTATAACAGTTGCGTTGTAAACTAGCATCTTCTAGCGTCCCTCTCTTATTATAAGAAACAGTAAATCACCATCCTGCTCATATTTTGACTCGTCGCCTGGTAGTCTGGTAAAACTAGCGTTTTATGAAAAATCAATGTTATTAACCAACTTAAAAATAGGAGGAGGTTCTCAATTACATAATTGGAATCTTTTTTTTGTGTCTTTGTTTCACCGATTACTCAAAGTTGAACCGATTTGGAAAATTCTTTTTTTTTTGTTTGGTGAGGGTTGAGGATCTTCGGAGTTATGAACAGAAATGCTTCTCGAGAGTGCAAAAAATTGCTCAGTTTATAACATAGAAGACGGTTTTTATATTTTTTTATATTTAGCCACTTGTTTTTATTACCATCCGAATCCAGTATTTGTAAGTAGCGTGCGGTGATTCGGTCAGGTTGTCTACCGCAGACATGTAACGGCCTGCCCTATTTCAACAGCTATTGTTTACGTAACATTCGATTGCCACACTCGAAAGCTTGGTTGGTCGTTTAGGGATGGAGCAAAGAAATACACAACAGTAGTTGAAATAGAACTGAGAATATCAATGAATCAAACTTTACATAAGCACCTTATTATTATAATGTTCTGTGACCTTATAATGTTAATGTAATGTACGACTAGATTGTCAATCAAGTCGTAAGATTGAACATGCTCAATAATGCAACGTTTCATCAAAGGCAGAAGCCGTTATTCATTGTCAGATGGCTATAGGCACAGCTAAACCTCTTATGGTGAACGCAGAATTGGCCGCACCGCAGTCGCCGCAGTCATCGCTTTTGTCAATGGCGATGGGAACGATTGCGGCGACTGCGGCGCGGGTAGGTGTGCGAGGTTGCATAGAACTTCATATAAAGAAATGGAATGCGGGGACTGCGGCGACTGCAGTGCGGCCCAGGTCTGCGTTTACCATTAGGTTGCAAAGCAAATATCTAGTAGATTGACAGAGCGTATTAATCTTTTGACTAATGTGTGATAGCCTTTAGGCGGCCTAAAAACTCCGTCACCAGAGTTGGCCATTTGCTCATACGAACTTACTTATCAGTGAAAATAAGCTTTAGAGCGCGTGCCCACGAGACGGTTTTTCGCCGGGCTTAGCTCCGGCGGTCAAACCGGGTCGTCACAGTAATGCATGGGACACTATGGAGCCAAGCACACGATGTCGGCGCTAGTGCGGCTGGCTCCCCGGCAACCGGGCATGGCGCACGCCCTCGCAAAAAACCGGGCCGTGTTAAAACCATCTCGTGGGCACGCGCCCTTAAGGGGTCATTATGTCTAAAGACAGACCGTAGTGTACAAGTAATCTTGAAAGTTTTGAAAATCTTCATACTTTGGAAACACATCCAATTTCAACTATCCAACTCGAGATAAACTTAAGTAGACTATTTTACCATATTGAACGGTCAACATTCAAGTAAAGTTTTAACCCCTACTCAAATATTTGAGGAGGGTTCACAATTGAAGCCGTTTGCTAGGTCACTTAAGTCCAGTGACTTTGATCTTTATAAATTTCAAAGGTCACTGAACAAAACAAACTAAATTATATCGATATTTGACCTATAAATCCTAACTAAGTTCAAGATACACTTCAGGGGGTGTATCACGAGTTTACTATTCTATCCGTGACTAGTAAAGTATGGACAAGACAAGCCACCTAAGACGTTCTATTCCTCACTCGTTTAACACCATCTCAACTCGGAAACCATTGAAAAAATAACAATAAAAAACAACGAATACATTACGAAATATAAACTATAAGTAGGTAACTGTTTTTTAAATTATTTTTTAATAAAATTGCTTCATTATTTGAAGCTCTTTTATTTACTGTTCATTCTTTTGATACAGTTGTTTCATAAAAAAATTTGTTTCTGCAAATTGTTTTTCTTTTTCAAATAAAACCCAACTTTTTAAGACTCACACGCTTAGCACGTATGGTACGTTTTCAGATGGACGCTGGCCCGCGGTCCGTGCTCCGTGTCGTGCGGCGGCGGCGTGCGAGCCGTGCGCGCGCGCTGCACGAGAGATATGAAGTGCCCGCCCACTAGATACGAACCCTGTAACACACATAGGTGAGATATTATATGCTACTAACAGCATGTTATATAAAACCAGTCCGTGAAAAAAATATTAGGTACCTATCTAATGGAATCTGGAAAGATTCGGTTCTTTATTTGTCATCATTTACAGAAAACTAGTTAAAAAAGTGCTTGTTCAAAATACTAGATCAAATAAACTCAATAAACTCTTCCTTGGCACTTCCCGGGCAAAGGTAAAACATGCTGAAGTTGCTTCTAGTTACCGCTCCGTAGTGTTGAGTATGACGTGACTGACGCGGCTCTTTTGTCCTGTACAAAATTCAACTTTGTGTGATCGGCTCAACTTCTAAAAATGTCATGCTTCAATTCAAATGTCATATGACCGTACACAATATGACAAAATCAGAAAATGACGTTACTCTTTCCTCAAGCTTCATTCAATCTTCAATCACTCCTCGCTTGACAATGACAAAAAAGAATTCAGAAATGATCGGACAGATTGTCATATAAGAATGAGTGAGTAGTCCGTCAAAATAATGAACAGTCAATTGAAAATGACCGGCTCAAACGAGCCGGCTCACGGTGCCAGCTCAAAATGAAAATTAACCTACTCTGACAAAAGTCAATCTAAAATCATGTCATACTTAACATTACCGCTCCGTATAATCCGTAGAGGCGTAGAGCCTCTACGACGCCGGCGTAGACCATACCTTTATAAAATAACTCACATTTTTGCTGTCCTATTATCGAGATAGTCGTGATTTTATAAGTATTTAAGCCTATTTTTTTTAATTTACTAACAAATTAGTTTGACACACCATACAAACTTACTGATGCATAAAACTAAATCAACACAAAATCCACAGCCCTGTTAAGTTGGTCGAAAGGTCGTAAAACCCGGCTGTAACCAAGTAAGACCACAAAACTCACCCGGTAACCGGACCCTTCAAGAAATAGCCTCGAAAAGGTCGCTTTACCCCAATTATTGCGCATGAGAACTGAAACTTTTATATCATAAAATTATTCCCGAAAAGTCAAATGGGAGCCATGTCCCTAATTATCAAAGTAAAAAGTAAGTAGGTAATTTTGTGAACTACGGAAAAGTTTTATAAATATTCGGCCTCAGCAATCGCCTCTCAACTTAAAACACTGTTTAAACATTGCTTAGATTCATCCTGTCACGGTACAAATTCATAGCCGACTGCAGACAGCAGCAGCAGTGCCCCTGACTACCCTCTTAGACATTTTCAAATGACAAATTCCTTTTTTAGTAAATGCCTACCATGCCCCGGGATTAGTAATAAAGTTTGTTTTTATAGATAGTAATAGGCCTGAAGTTTTTCAAGCTATCGAGATTACTAGGTCAAAAGTACCCTAATCCGGCGAGCTTGTATGAGGAATGTGATGAGAGTAAATGAGGCGAAAGAGGTGTGTCAGGATCGTGGCAAGTGGAAATCCGTGGGCTCTGCCTACCCCTGTTGGAAATAGGCGTGATTTTATGCATATATGTACTCATAGAAAATTGGTTACAGAAAACTTAATCACGTTACGAAATCATTCTCTGCAGCACAGTTTTGTTTAAGAGCCCTTACACAAAATTTTCTGATTTACGTGATGTTTTGGGGCAGGATTTTTCAATGAAAACACTGTATTTTTAAAAATGTTATGGCACAGCATTAAATATCATTTCAATTTTGTACTATTAAATGAGCTACTTTTGTATTTTTTTTATTTCTTTTTGATTAAACGACCTCAAACCGGCGACTGTTTTGTGAATTTTTGCTGTAAGAGGTTTAGAAATCACCATATTTACGAATCATTTTGACGTCCAAATGGTATAAAAAAATTACGATGTATTGCTGTGATAGTCAACTAAACTATTAAATGGATCACTTTTTACTACCTTTATTTAGTTTTTTAGTAAAAAAATCTTTAACTTAGTCCAAATTTCGAGAAAACGGCCAAAGAATTGCTTTTGATTTTGGCTACTTAGAACTGACTTAGAACTCTCGTTCGTAAAATTAACAAAACAGAAATAAACTTCAGTTCAAAATCAATCCTTTTCTGAAAAAAAAAATGCAAAAAGATTAAAAAATAGGCAATGAAAAATCTTTTAAAACAACCTAAAACGCGCCGTATCTACTACCCTATCTACTCGACGCAAACAGTCCGCGTCGAGCGCTTCTAGAGGGTGGACGTATCGCTTTGCATCCCGAAGTCGACTCGTAAAGCACGTCGCCGGCTACGAAGAATATAGCGCAATAGGAGCGTTTGATACATTGGTTGCTAAGTTATTAATTACCTATTTTAAATATTTTCTGCGGGGCTAAAAAGGCCGTTAAAGCAGAATAATGATCTGAATTGTAGTGTAACTAATAATTTAATAATAGGGTGACAGCGACCTGATCTGATGATGGAGTCAGGACCTGTTCCATGGAATTTTATAATGATATGGGTATCAAATGAAAGGGCTTGATGAGCGAAACACAATGCTGATCTGATGATGGAGTCAGGACCTGTTCCCTGGAACTTTTTAATGATATGGGTATCAAATGAAAGGGCTTGATGACCGAAACACAATGCTGATCTGATGATGGAGTCAGGACCTGTTCCATGGAACTTTTTAATGATATGGGTATCAAATGAAAGGGCTTGATGAGCGCAACATAATGCTGATCTGATGATGGAGTCAGGACCTGTTCCATCGAACTTTATAATGATATGGGTATCAAATGAAAGGGCTTGATGACCGAAACACAATGCTGATCTGATGATGGAGTCAGGACCTGTTCCATGGAACTTTTTAATGATATGGGTATCAAATGAAAGGGCTTGATGAGCGCAACATAATGCTGATCTGATGATGGAGTCAGGACCTGTTCCATCGAACTTTATAATGATATGGGTATCAAATGAAAGGGCTTGATGAGCGCAACACAATGCTGATCTGATGATGGAGTCAGGACCTGTTCCATCGAACTTTATAATGATATGGGTATCAAATGAAAGGGCTTGATGACCGAAACACAATGCTGATCTGATGATGGAGTCAGGACCTGTTCCCTGGAACTTTTTAATGATATGGGTATCAAATGAAAGGGCTTGATGACCGAAACACAATGCTGATCTGATGATGGAGTCAGGACCTGTTCCATGGAACTTTTTAATGATATGGGTATCAAATGAAAGGGCTTGATGAGCGCAACATAATGCTGATCTGATGATGGAGTCAGGACCTGTTCCATCGAACTTTATAATGATATGGGTATCAAATGAAAGGGCTTGATGAGCGCAACACAATGCTGATCTGATGATGGAGTCAGGACCTGTTCCATCGAACTTTATAATGATATGGGTATCAAATGAAAGGGCTTGATGACCGAAACACAATGCTGATCTGATGATGGAGTCAGGACCTGTTCCATGGAACTTTTTAATGATATGGGTATCAAATGAAAGGGCTTGATGAGCGCAACACAATGCTGATCTGATGATGGAGTCAGGACCTGTTCCATCGAACTTTATAATGATATGGGTATCAAATGAAAGGGCTTGATGAGCGCAACACAATGCTGATCTGATGATGGAGTCAGGACCTGTTCCATGGAACTTTTTAATGATATGGGTATCAAATGAAAGGGCTTGATGACCGAAACACAATGCTGATCTGATGATGGAGTCAGGACCTGTTCCATGGAACTTTTTAATGATATGGGTATCAAATGAAAGGGCTTGATGAGCGCAACACAATGCTGATCTGATGATGGAGTCAGGACCTGTTCCATCGAACTTTATAATGATATGGGTATCAAATGAAAGGGCTTGATGAGCGCAACACAATGCTGATCTGATGATGGAGTCAGGACCTGTTCCATGGAACTTTTTAATGATATGGGTATCAAATGAAAGGGCTTGATGAGCGCAACACAATGCTGATCTGATGATGGAGTCAGGACCTGTTCCATCGAACTTTTTAATGATATGGGTATCAAATGAAAGGGCTTGATGAGCGAAACACAATGCTGATCTGATGATGGAGTCAGGACCTGTTCCATGGAACTTTTTAATGATATGGGTATCAAATGAAAGGGCTTGATGAGCGAAACACAATGCTGATCTGATGATGGAGTCAGGACCTGTTCCCTGGAACTTTTTAATGATATGGGTATCAAATGAAAGGGCTTGATGACCGAAACACAATGCTGATCTGATGATGGAGTCAGGACCTGTTCCATGGAACTTTTTAATGATATGGGTATCAAATGAAAGGGCTTGATGAGCGCAACACAATGCTGATCTGATGATGGAGTCAGGACCTGTTCCATCGAACTTTATAATGATATGGGTATCAAATGAAAGGGCTTGATGAGCGCAACACAATGCTGATCTGATGATGGAGTCAGGACCTGTTCCATGGAACTTTTTAATGATATGGGTATCAAATTAAAGGGCTTGATGAGCGCAACACAATGCTGATCTGATGATGGAGTCAGGACCTGTTCCATGGATTTTTTTAATGATATGGGTATCAAATGAAAGGGTTTGATGAGCGAAACACAATGTTGATCTGATGATGGAGTCAGGACCTGGTTCATGGAACTTTTTAATCATATGGGTATCAAATGAAAGGGCTTGATGAGCAAAACATAATGCTGATCTGATGATGGAGTTATGACCTGTTCCATGGAACTATTAATGATAATATGGGTATAAAATGATAGGGCTTGATGAACAAAACACAATGCTGATCTGATGATGGAGTCAGGACCTGTTCCATCGAACTTTATAATGATATGGGTATCAAATGAAAGGGCTTGATAAGCGAAACACAAAGCTGGGTCGGGGTTTACTTTGACTTTGATTCTTGATTTTGACTTTCACTTTGATTCTTGATTCTTGATTTTCAATTTTAGTTTCTCTATTCTCGGATTCTTGATTTTCGATTTTCGAGTCTCAATTCTTGATTATCGGATCTTGCATATCGGGTTCTTGGTTCTTGATTTTGATCCTGATTTTCAATTTTCGATTATCGATTCTCGGATGTTGTATCTCGGATTCGTAATTCTTGATTTTGATTTTCAATTTTTTAATTTTTAATTTTTGATTTTGATTCTTGATTCTTGTTTCTCATTTCTTGATTCTCGGATCTCGGATTTTTATTTTGATTTTTATTTCCTGATTTTGATTTTAAAATTAAAATCAAGATTAAAAATGAAAAATCAAACATCAAAAATCGAAATCAAAAGTAAATCCTAACCCAGCTTTGTGTTTCGCGCATAAAACCCTTTCATTTGATACCCATATCATTATAAAATTCGATGGAACAGGTCCTGACTCCATCATCAGATCAGCATTGTGTTTAGCTCATCAAGCCCTTTCATTTGATACCCATATCATTAAAAAGTTCCATGGAGCAGGTCCTGACTCCATCATCAGATCAGCATTGTGTTTCGCTCATCAAACCCTTTCATTTGATACCCATATCATTAAAAAAATCCATGGAACAGGTCCTGACTCCATCATCAGATCAGCATTGTGTTTCGCTCATCAATCCCTTTCATTTGATACCCATATCATTAAAAAGTTCCATGGAACAGGTCCTGACTCCATCATCAGATCAGCATTGTGTTGCACTCATCAAGCCCTTTCATTTGATACCCATATCATTAAAAAGTTCTATGGAGCAGGTCCTGACTCCATCATCAGATCAGCATTGTGTTTCGCTCATCAAACGCTTTCATTTGATACCCATATATCATTAAAAAGTTCCATGGAACAGGTCCTGACTCCATCATCAGATCAGCATTGTGTTGCGCTCATCAAGTCCTTGAATTTGATACCCATTCATTAAAAAGTTCCATGGAACAGGTCCTGACTCCTTCATCAGATCAGCATTGTGTTGCGCTCATCAAGCCCTTTCATTTGATACCCATATTATTAAAAAGTTCCATGGAGCAGGTCCTGACTCCATCATCAGATCAGCATTGTGTTTCGCTCATCAAACCCTTTCATTTGATACCCATATTATTAAAAAGTTCCATGGAGCAGGTCCTGACTCCATCATCAGATCAGCATTGTGTTTCGCTCATCAAACCCTTTCATTTGATACCCATATCATTAAAAAGTTCCATGGAACAGGTCCTGACTCCATCATCAGATCAGCATTGTGTTGCGCTCATCAAGCCCTTTCATTTGATACCCATATCATTAAAAAGTTCCATGGAGCAGGTCCTGGCTCCATCATCAGATCAGCATTGTGTTGCGCTCATCAAGCCCTGTCATTTGATACCCATATCATTAAAAAGTTCCATGGAACAGGTACTGACTCCATCATCAGATGAGCTAGCTGTCACCATATTATTTCATTGTAGTCGGAACTTGACCGACATGCTGAGATCCAAGTTTCAACTCAATCGGACTATTTACTGAGGAGTTCTGTTGAAAAGCTCCTGACTCCATCAGATCAGCACAATATGGTTTATGGGACAAAGAAACAAACATTTATTTTTTGTATTCAAGGTGTAACTAACCCGACTTTGTTTTGTGTTATACCTATACCTACCTAAGTACCTACCCAAAAAGTGTTTTTACTATCGCAAATAAATCAATCACATGAAAATTACCAAAACCGTTTAGTCTAAGAAACGGAGCGCTGTTCATCGGGTGTTAGAATTTAGCAACTTTCGTCCCTCCGAGCGCTGATTTTGTCGAGCGCGAAATTGTATAATGGCTCTTAACTTTCGCTGCAGTTAACGTTCCCATTAAGAGGCATTATACATAATTTTCTGATTTACGTGATGTTTCGGGGCAGGATTTTTCAATGAAAACACTGTATTTTTAAAAAAAATATGGCACAGCATGAAATATCATTTCAATTTTGTACTATTAAATGAGCTACTTTTGTATTTTTATTATTTCTTTTTGAGTAATCGACCTCAAACCGGCGACTGTTTTGTGAATTTTTGCTGTAAGAGGTTTAGAAATCACCATATTTACGAATCATTTTGACGTCCAAATGGTATAAAAAAATAACGATGTTTTGCTGTGATAGTCAACCAAACTATTAAATGGATCACTTTTTACTACCTTTATTTAGTTTTGGAGTAAAAAAATCTTTAACTTAGTCCAAATTTCGAGAAAACGGCCAAAGAATTGCTTTTGATTTTGGCTTCTTAGAACTGACTTAGAACTCTTGTTCGTAAAATTAACAAAACAGAAATAAACTTCAGTTCAAAATTAATCCTTTTCTGAAAAAAAAAATGCAAAAAGAATAAAAAATTGGCAATGAAAAATCTTTTAAAACAACCTAAAACGCGTCGTATCTACTACCCTATCTACTCGACGCAAGCAGACCGCGCCGAGCGCTTCTAGGGGGTGGACGTATCGCTTTGCATCCCGGAGCTCGCACTGAGTCGACTCGCAAAGCACGTCGCCGGCTACGAAGAATATAGCGCAATAGGAGCGTTTGATACATTGGTTGCTAAGTTATTAATTACCTAGTTTTAAATATTTTCTGCGGGGCTAAAAAGGCCGTTAAAGCAGAATAATGATCTGAATTGTAGTGTAACTAATAATGTAATAATAGGGTGACAGCGAGCTGATCTGATGATGGAGTCAGGACCTGTTCCATGGAACTTTTTAATGATATGGGTATCAAATGAAAGGGTTTGATGAGCGAAACACAATTCTGATCTGATGATGGAGTCAGGACCTGCTCCATGGAACTTTTTAATAATATGGGTATCGAATGAAAGGGCTTGATGAGCGCAACACAATGCTGATCTGATGATGGAGTCAGGACCTGTTCCATGGAACTTTTTAATGATATGGGTATCAAATGAAAGGGTTTGATGAGCGAAACACAATTCTGATCTGATGATGTAGTCAGGACCTGCTCCATGGAACTTTTTAATAATATGGGTATCAAATGAAAGGGCTTGATGAGCGCAACACAATGCTGATCTGATGATGGAGTCAGGACCTGTTCCATGGAACTTTTTAATGATATGGGTATCAAATTAAAGGGCTTGATGAGCGCAACACAATGCTGATCTGATGATGGAGTCAGGACCTGTTCCCTGGAACTTTTTAATGATATGGGTATCAAATGAAAGGGCTTGATGACCGAAACACAATGCTGATCTGATGATGGAGTCAGGACCTGTTCCATCGAACTTTATAATGATATGGGTATCAAATGAAAGAGCTTGATGAGCGCAACACAATGCTGATCTGATGATGGAGTCAGGACCTGTTCCCTGGAACTTTTTAATGATATGGGTATCAAATGAAAGGGCTTGATGACCGAAACACAATGCTGATCTGATGATGGAGTCAGGACCTGTTCCATCGAACTTTATAATGATATGGGTATCAAATGAAAGAGCTTGATGAGCGCAACACAATGCTGATCTGATGATGGAGTCAGGACCTGTTCCATGGAACTTTTTAATGATATGGGTATCAAATAAAAGGGTTTGATGAGCGAAACACAATTCTGATCTGATGATGGAGTCAGGACCTGCTCCATGGAACTTTTTAATAATATGGGTATCAAATGAAAGGGCTTGATGAGCGCAACACAATGCTGATCTGATGATGGAGTCAGGACCTGTTCCATGGAACTTTTTAATGATATGGGTATCAAATGAAAGGGCCTGATGAGCGAAACACAAAGCTGGGTCGGGGTTTACTTTGACTTTGATTCTTGATTCTTGATTTTTTAGTTTTAGTTTCTCTATTCTCGGATCTCGGATTCTTGATTTTCGATTTTCGAGCCTCAATTCTTGATTATCGGATCTTGGATATCGGGTTCTTGATTCTTGATTTTGATTCTTGATTTTCAATTTTCGATTATCGATTCTCGGATCTTGTATCTCGGATTCTTAATTCTTGATTTTCAATTTTTTAATTTTAGATTTTTGATTCTTGATTCTTGTTTCTCATTTCTCGATTCTCGGATCTCGGATTTTTATTTTGATTTTTATTTCTTGATTTTGATTTTAAAATTAAAATCAAGATTAAAAATGAAAAATCAAACATCAAAAATCGAAGTCAAAAGTAAATCCTAACCCTAATTGTGTTTCGCGCATAAAACCCTTTCATTTGATACCCATATCATTATAAAGTTCCATGGAACAGGTCCTGATTCCATCATCAGATCAGAATTGTGTTTCGCTCATCAAACCCTTTCATTTGATACCCATATCATTAAAAAGTTCCATGGAACAGGTCCTGACTCCATCATCAGATCAGCATTGTGTTGCGCTCATCAAGCCCTTTCATTTGATACCCATATCATTAAAAAGTTCCATGGAGCAGGTCCTGACTCCATCATCAGATCAGAATTGTGTTTCGCTCATCAAACCCTTTTATTTGATACCCATATCATTAAAAAGTTCCATGGAACAGGTCCTGACTCCATCATCAGATCAGCATTGTGTTGCGCTCATCAAGCCCTTTCATTTGATACCCATATCATTAAAAAGTTCCATGGAGCAGGTCCTGACTCCATCATCAGATCAGAATTGTGTTTCGCTCATCAAACCCTTTCATTTGATACCCATATCATTAAAAAGTTCCATGGAACAGGTCCTGACTCCATCATCAGATCAGCATTGTGTTGCGCTCATCAAGCTCTTTCATTTGATACCCATATTATTAAAAAGTTCCATGGAGCAGGTCCTGACTCCATCATCAGATCATAATTGTGTTTCGCTCATCAAACCCTTTCATTTGATACCCATATCATTAAATAATAATTTATTTATTTATTCAGACAATTTATACAGTCCATTTTGTTAGTAAGCTTAAAACTAGGGGTTAGTTAATATCTAAAATGTAATGGAGATTTGGTCCTCTGAATAAGCTTAAACATCAGAGGACAATCAAATTTTTCAGCTATTGCGCTTAGGATGGTGTTGCTGCTGGCACGAGTTCTGCTGAGGAGAGAGGCTGTCTTTTTCCTCCAGATAGAGTCGAAGGTATCTACTCGGGAATGGGTGAACATTCCCGAGGCACTGCAGAATCGCGGCAGCCGCAACAGCATCCTAAACGCATTATTGTATTGGACCCGCAGAGCATTGTAAGCTTTTTGCGTGTAGTTGACCCACAGACTCGCTCAGTAGAACGATGTACAGTATGCTCTGAACAAGGTAACCTTCACCGCCTCTGTACATCGAGCGAATCTGCGAGCCAACATATTGGCCCTGACTGACAATGCTCTGCGTTCCCTCTCCATATCATCGTCGTCCTTCAGGCCTTCAGTCAACAAGTGTCCTAGGTATTTAAATTTATACACTCTTTTGAGAGGCATGCCATTTAGTGTTACTGACGGAACAAAGAACGGACACTTATTTCCAGCTTTGAAGACTAAGAACTCCGACTTCTTAACATTGTAGGAAAGTCCATGTGACGCAGCATAATTAAAAAGTTCCATGGAACAGGTCCTGACTCCATCATCAGATCAGCATTGTGTTGCGCTCATCAAGCCCTTTCATTTGATACCCATATCATTAAAAAGTTCCATGGAGCAGGTCCTGGCTCCATCATCAGATCAGCATTGTGTTGCGCTCATCAAGCCCTGTCATTTGAAACCCATATCATTAAAAAGTTCCATGGAACAGGTCCTGACTCCATCATCAGATGAGCTAGCTGTCACCATATTATTTCATTGTAGTCGGAACTTGACTGACATGCTGAGATCCAAGTTTCAACTCAATCGGACTATTTACTGAAGAGTTTTGTTGAAAAGCTCCTGACTCCATCAGATCAGCACAATATGGTTTATGGGACAAAGAAACAAACATTTATTTTTTGTAATTATTTGTATTCAAGGTGTAACTAACCCGACTTTGTTTTGTGTTATACCTATAGGTACCTACCTAAGTACCTACCCAAAAAGTATTTTTACTATCTCAAATAAATCAATCACATGAAAATTACCAAAACCGTTTAGTCTAAGAAACGGAGCGCTGTTCATCGGGTGTTAGAATTTAGCAACTTTTGTCCCTCCGAGCGCTGATTTTGTCGAGTGCGAAATTGTATAATGGCTCTTAATAACTGTATATACTAACTGTACCTACTTATGTATAATATTTTAGAACTTTTTGATTTTTTTTTTAATATTTACCGTTATCTTTTAACCGCAACTTTTCGCTACGCTCGACATTACAGTCTCATCCAAAAGTGGATATCTTGGGTGAAGGAAGAAATCCACCTCCAGTGTTCTGTTGAAACGAAATTTAATATCCGGGGTAGGCTTTTCTCATTGAAGATTTAATAAAGTTTTGGTTCGTTATTAAGTCAAAAGTTTCCTCTCAGTAATAAAGTACTAGGGTACTACTTTCTTTATTACTCGCATAATTATTTTACTAAAATATTTTCTAATTAAAATATTACTTTTTTTAAGGCTGGATTCGACCAAAAGTCATATTACTCCAGAGTAACTAGCCGACATAATTCGAAATACAATTGTTTAGAAAGCGCAACTGAACATTATTATGTGCATACAAATTATCCTGGTTACAAGGTGTCAACTTTACAATGTCAAAATATTCAAACCAACAGTAGTTTACTCCCGAGTAAAAACTTAATCCAGTTTGTTTAAATTTTTACTCGAGAGTAAACTACTTTTGTTGGTTTGAATATTTTGACATTATAAAGTTGACACCTTATAACCAGGATAATTTGTATGCACATAATAATGTTCAGTTGCGCTTTCTAAACAATTGTATTTCGAATTATGTTGGCTAGTTACTCTGGAGTAAGATAACTTTTGGTTGAATCCAGCCTTAATCGTGTAATCGTGTAATACTCGTGACAACAGTGACTGTAATGTCATTCAAAACTTCGGGGTAAATAGAATGATTATGCGACAAATGTGTTCAAGTCGCGAAAGTTTAAACTCTGTAGTTTTGCGTTGAATGTTACTCACGAGAGCAGTGTTGGCCGAGTGGGTTAGTGCCTCCGCTTTCAATCCGAAGGTCGTGGGTTCGAACCCGGCTGTGCATCAATGGATTTTTTGTTTCGAAAATTTTATATGCGCTTTAACACGAGCTCTAAACGGTGAAGGAAAACATCGTGCGGAAACCAGTTAGCTTTCTAATAGCGTCGATGAACTTGCAACTTGTCACGTATGGAATGTTAACTTCCGCAAATGTGGGAATGTACCAAAATGGGTTTGGAAATACCTCTGGCTACCCCCTGAGACATCTTCAAAAGATCTAAAAACGCTTACAGATCTGAATATGTCTAACGCACCTTGGGAATCGTGATCATATTTCATTTTTTTGATGAAAATGTGATGAGAGTGAATGAGGCGAAAGAGGTGTGTCAGGATCGTAGCAAGTGGAAAGCCGTGGTCTCTGCCTACCCCTGTGGGAAAGAGGCGTGATTTTATGTATTTACCTATGTATTTCATTTTTTTATGTTTTTACGTGCTATAGTTGTGACTTCACCTGGTCTGCTGGCGAGTGGGAGCAGTGCAGCGCGACTTGCGGCCGCGAGGGTATTCAGGAACGACAGCTTTATTGTTTGCCAGCCGATGCCAGGTTTGTACTATCTGTAACCACAGATTATACATAATGGGCCTTACTTATGAAAGATGTTTAAAGTTAAACACTGGTTGAACAACGTCCTGTCTTTATTTGTGGATAGTGAGAAACAAAGACAGGACGTTGTTTAACCAGTGTTCAACTTTAAACATCTTTCATAAGTAAGGGGGAATATCGTTGTCATAATACGGGTTTGAAAACGGCCATTGAAAACCAGCGCACGAACAGCCATGTTGCTGCTAGAAGAAATGGTACTTGGCCTTTATTTCTGTGCCTCGCACGTTGGTGCGTTGACCATGGCTGTTGAAGAGTTGAGCCATGGTGCTAGAAGAAATGGTAGTCTTATTTTTTTGTCCCTTGATTTGTACTTTAAAATGAATCGTTTAGTTTTTATCAAGCGGTAAAAATAAATCTTTATTCTAATTTAAAATAACAAATTCTACTGTGAATTAGTACACGAAGGAATTGCTTAGCGTCCATTTTAGTCCAGTTTACATTTACGGAATTATTCTTACATTTTGCACTTTGTTATTTACAGTACAGATTTCACTTTTGTTTATCCAGAGTACGAAAACTCTCTGTTCAGTCAGAATCCAATTGCACTTAAATTTTCGCGAAACAATTCAATTATCTAACTTACAACTTACTTAAAAGTTAACATAAAATAAATTGTATAGCGGCCAATTATTCTACTACATTTTCTTATCCATTTTAATTCAAAAAAGAAACAAAAATCATACCTTATAACACTTTCGAAGCCTTTTATTTGAAAACACCGCCACATATTTGCTGAAACCGTCACTTTCACAGTATTTTTCGCAGAATTTCTCCGTACTATAAACAATTTCACAGAGCATTATCGTTACTTTCGGATGGTTCGGTCCACGGCCGGTACGCCTGTTGCGGGCGCGAGCAAACACAAATATTGACCCGCAGCCAATTTCCAATGAAAACATTCCTGTAACTGCAACGAAGAATGAAGCCATTTCTTGATTAACCTTTTGAAACAAAATAGAGAAATTTGTTCTATTTCAGATTGTTGATTTCAGTTTGTAAGAGTTCTTTGAGAGTTGTAGCGTCTACACAGTGCTATAAACAGCTCGATGAGTTAATGGCCAACTTACTAAACTACTAACAAAGTTGGAGTCATCATCATCATCATCATCATCCACAGCCCGACTTCACCCACTGCTGGGTATAGGCCTCCCTTAGTTTGTGCCATTCGTCACGATCTTGCGCCAGTCCAATCCATCTTTTGCTTGCGACTTTGTCGATGTCGTCTGCCCATCTTGCCGCCGGACGGCCAACATTTCTGTGTACTTGTCTCGGCCACCATTCAGTTATGGTCACTAAGTAAGTCGGAGTCAATACGCATTAATTTAAAAAGACTACCTGGATTACATTGAACCGTCCTTAGAGCTAGTTGTTTTTACTCCTTTGCTGTTATTTTTTGCGAGCAATTCCAAAAAATCATGAAGTGCAATTCGAAGCAAGAACGCACTCAATTGTGAATAACACAAGCGGAGAACGTCTTCGACGATTTATAGAGAATGATGCCCATTGAGAACGGGAATTTCAATGTTCACACTGACCCTTGTGAAGTTGGAAATTTGAGCATTAACTCACTTAAATCTTATACTTTCATCATCAAACATAATCGGCTAAACTCTGCTCACAACTTCACTCAACAACAAAACCTATTATGCTCAGAGATATTCCATCCAAACTACCAATACCTCTTAATTCATTAGAAATGAAAAATCTTACCAAAATTTTCAATTCCAACGGGATTCGAACCCGCAATGATACGAACGATCCTCCTTAAGCCGGAGTGCCTTACCATTCGGCCACGGAATCCTTATTACATCAGGTTGAAAATCTTGATAAGCTCATATTGATCGATTTAAGCATCGATTTTGGTAAGATTTCTCATTTCTAATGAAATAATACCAAAGTGTGGTTTAACACTATAAAAATTAAAAACTTAATACCTCTTAATGTTACCTACATAATGTTATATTCGTCCAATCCAAGTGTAATGTTGATTAGTTGACAAGAGATAATCCCCAAAACCCTTAAAAATATTTTACTAATTGAAAGCCATTCTTGAACTTTTAATATTGGAAACTGATCGACTCCTGTGATAATCGCCTCGTTTACTTTCTTTATATTTTGTTGTTTGTGAAGAAATTCAGCGATGCTTTTTGCCCGTAGCACGAGCTCGCAAAGGGAGCTAGTCAAATACAGCGTGTCCCCTTTACTGTGTCCTTCCACGAGGCCGGATAAAGAGCAGCCTTGCAACCGTATACCGTGCCCAGTCTACTGGCGCGAGATGCCGTGGACTCAGGTAAGATAAGTACACTAAAAAGTAGAAACTTAAGTTTTATTCATCAGTCCTTCCAAGAAAAACTAAGCAATTGCCCTCTACATTAGCTGATTCAGAGGATCACTCAAGAAGTATTTTTTTCTGGTTTTAAATTGTATTGAGCGTCATCGAGGTGATGATATGAAATGGGAAAGACGGGATTCAAATAATAAGTTACTACGTTTTTAGTCTGGCCTACATTCTGAATCGTATCTTTCTTTCTTTTTAACTTACAAAAAGGTACAAAACGTAATGAACTAAAAAATAGGTTGTTTGTGTGAGCTTGTGCTTGTTATGAGCTTTTCAAGATTTTCAACCTGACTTAATAAGGATTCCGTAGCCGAATTGGTAAAGCACTCCGGCTTAAGGAGGATCGCTTGTATCATTGCGGGTTCGAATCCCGTCGGAATTGAAAATTTTGATAAGATTTTTCATTTTCAATGAACTAATTCTTAAATTATTATTGACCTGGAGTACTAATATCAGATGTTAAAAACAAACTTCTGTTTCTGTAAAATCTTCCTAAACTTGTATAATAGGTTGCCTATACCGAGTGCTATTACAGTGCTCCACAACGTGCGGTCGCGGCATCTCCCGTCGTCCGCTCGTCTGCCCCGCCCCCGACGAGATGCTCTGCGGCCCGCGCCCCCGCGAGCGGCGGCGCCGCTGCCGTCTCCGCCGCTGCTTCCCCCCCTCCCGCCTCACCATCACCTGCCCCCCCTCCGACACCACACACTACTGCGAACTCTTCACCGTAGACGACTTGAGAAGAAACTGTCTGATACCCCCCTTCAGAAAGTATTGCTGCAACGCGTGTAAGGATATAGGGTAGGATAGGAGTTTGTTGGGATTTGGGTTCGAATAATTTGTATCGCTTTGGGACACGGGAGTGATTTATCTGATACCCCCTTTAGAAAGTATTGCTGCAACGCTGCCCCCCCTCAGACACAACACACTACTGCGAACTCTTCACCACAGATGACTTGAGAAGAAACTGTCTTATACCCCCCTTCAGAAAGTATTGCTGCAACGCGTGTAAGGATATAGGGTAGGATAGGAGTTTGTTGGGATTTGGGTTCGAATAATTTGTATTGGGACACGGGAGTGATTTATCTGATACCCCCTTTAGAAAGTATTGCTGCAACGCTGCCCCCCCTCAGACACAACACACTACTGCGAACTCTTCACCACAGATGACTTGAGAAGAAACTGTCTGATACCACCCTTTAGAAAGTATTGCTGCAACGCCTGTAAGGATATAGGGTAGGATAGGAGTTTGTTAGGATTTGGGTTCGAATAATTTGTATTGGGACACGGGAGTGATTGTGATTTGTTCACAAGTTCACAATAACAAGTGCAAAAGGTTCGAGAGCATTTATTATAAGCCTTTTATACTGCCAAACTAAGTACGTACTGCCATTTTTTTACACTTCGGGTGAGGCACCAAATAATAATTTTAGAAAGAAGCATTTTTTATTTTGTGTCTTAGGATTTGTAGATGATTCCATGTAACCAGTATTTGTATGTCAGTTTTTATAAATATTTATAAGAGTAAATGTTTAAGATAGAATTATACTCACTTATATGTTAGCTATTGAGTACAAGTAAGTGCCATAACATACACTATTTTTCACTCAGTAAATGTGTTCTGTAACATTACATTACAGTGTTTTCTTTGGTTGTCATCATATTTTATTCCTAAAACCTAAGTCCCTATCCTGCAATCCGCTAGCTAAAGCGCCGTTAAGTGACATTTGGTCAAATTTCACTTTTAAATGCCATGTTATAAAGCTCAAAATTCTCTATCGATCGGTCTTGGAACTAGGTTCCTATCGTTTATAGTTTTCGAATTAGAGATACTAAGAAAGCGGCAAGCGCGAAGCAAGATAGTAAAGAAGCGGCGCGTTTTTTAGCGATATCTCAAAAAATCGTTTTGTCACTAAACGGTGGCTCAAGCAGACGGCAGTATTATTTAAATTAACCTGTCAATTCAGCAAAGCTTTACAGAAAGTTTTTTCTTATTCTTTATCGTGTTTCTCCTAATACACGACTAAAAGCGTGCTAAACAACGCGTGAACGCTTACTCGAAGAGTGCATAAATTTGGAACACGGTGTCAGGAGCGTGAGAATGTGTAAAGGAATGATCGCGTTTCAGGGATATTTTGTGGTGAAATATTGAAATAGGTACTCAGCTTTTAATTTACTTCGTTCGCGCGGTTCTAATATTTAACGCTATAATTTATATTCTAGGTTATGACCTACATGCGTTCCTAGTTTCATCTAAATTTTAGATGAAACTAGGAACGCATTTAGATTCTAAAACATAGCTCGTATTAAAAAAAAATGTTGAATCAAAGTCTTCACGCAGAATAATAGTAGACAGTGAATTGAGTACGATGGTGCACGCGTCTTTTTTGTCAAAACTTAAAGTACTTAGCTGCCCTAATCTCTTTTCCAAAAACAATTATAAAGCCGTGCATCAACGCATTTTTCGTTTCGAAAAATTTAACGGCGAAGGAAAACATCGCGAGGAAACCAGTTAGCTTTCCGTATACGTATGAAATCGTAACTTTTGCAAAATATGGACATGTATCAAAAATGTATATGGACATAAGTACCTCTGAGTACCCCCTTAGATATCTAAGGATCCTAAATGTCTAAAGATCCAAAAGATCTACCGCTATAGTAGGGGAAGTCGTGATAGTATTTTAAATTTAAATTTTTCAATCTATGATAAGGTTTTTTATCCATTATTTGTATTTTGCCTTTAAACTAGTTGTTACTTAGATAAGTTGCCTGAAATAAAGATTTTATTATTATTATTATTTAAACAGGAAAGTATGTGTAGTGATCACTATCACACAAAGAGAAATCACTAATGTATCGGTGCTTCACTGGCTCACTACTACACTCAGATCCGAGCACACGCGCACGTCCAACCCGCACCGCGTCTACCGCTAGACTGACGATTGACGGCTCAGTGTTGCACTCAACTGGTGTACATGAGACAATGTAATATATCTATTGTATAGATACAAAGTACAAACACTACATCCCTTCCTTTTTAACAAATTTTATTTTGTTTTAAATGTAATCAATACTCTAGATAATCATTTAATTATTATTTACTAAGACAATCAATGATTTCTAATATAGCATTAAATTTTAATTTCATAGCTTTATTTATATCTTTATCTTTAATTTAATTTATCTGATCCTCATTTCCATTGGTCTCTTCTACCACTAATTTTCATTTTCACACCACATTCCTTCGTAGTCCCTGTCCAGTTCCTTCATTCCTTTCCTTTTTCATTTTGTAACTTATCCCGATCTCTAACTTCAGTGTCATTATCTGTCTCGTTTATATTTTTCAACATGGGTATTTTATGCCTGTTCACAATCAAAGGCATACTATCGCCTGATCCCGAACGTACCATCGGACACCTTAAAAGGTACGATAACACCTACACAAAAACAGATGAAGAAACCAGCGAACTACTGCTGGCGACTCACTTTCCTGGATGCCAAATAACGGCATCTCATAAATGGATGTTGCACTACGACAGAGCAGCAAGCAACCAAGACTGGAACGTAGCGTAGTATTATATGTTATATTATTATATGTGACTATTCTAGTAAGCTGACATTATTATTATTTTTCTCTAAGCAATTATCTACTTATTTTATAATTATTATTGAATTAAATGTTAATTGAAATATTGCATGCCTAGAATTAAGGTAGGATACATTGATTCTAACCACACATTTTACACCTTCTCTACATGTATTCAGAGCAATAAACGATACTTTGACTTTGACTTTGTAGCCCCAAAACCTTGTCTCCAGAGAAAAGGTACTCTGGAAATCAACAGCTCTCTTCCCTTCAAATCACCGGGACTAGAAATCAGAGGTAACTCCCTCCTACACAACCTACTTCACCCCAACCAGCATGGTTATAGCCCTGCAAATTGACAGAATCCGCTCTCCACAGCGTAGTCTTCCGGATTGGAGACGGACGATCTGCAAAACAATCGACACCAGGTGCCTTCATGGACACAGAAAGCGCTTTTGATAAAACGACATTCACCAGTATAAACCTAGCACTGGAAAGATACGGGATCGCGCCGACGCTAGCAGAATGGATAAACAACATAAAGAGCGATTCAGCTAACAGTTAACAAAACGAGCAGAGGAATTGTAGCAAGAGCTGCCCTCAGGGCGGCGTCCTCTCACCCCTTCTCTCGAACATAGTAGTTGACGACTTCTCCGCAAACTAAATGGTCGCGGGCTCGTCACCGGAGGCTATGCAGACGATCTCGCCATCCTAGCGACTGGATGCTTCGAGAGTACACCGTGTGACACGATGAAAACAGCCTTCAAAAATGGTGGAAACCTGGGGCACTAGCCACGATATATCAGTCAACTCAACCAAAACAGAACTCATAATGTTTACACAAGAGAAACTTAGCAATATAAGACCTCCCAAACTTCTCAATAGGTACTGAGCTCAAATTAACCAACGAAGTCAAGTATCTCGGAGTCATACTGGACAGAAAATTGCTTGGAATAAGCATCTTAACCACAAACTACAGAGAGCATGCACTTTCTTCTTTCAATGCAGCAGAATACTTGGGAAATTGTGGGAGTTAACACCAAAATAACCATATGGCTACACACAGCCATAGTAAGATCAAAAGTGACATATGGTGCTATTGTTCGGTGGAAAAGACTAAACTCAACACTGCAATTACCAAACTACAACGCTTTCAAAGACTGGCATGCTCTGCAATAACGAGTTGCATGAGAACAACACCGACAGCTATGCCATGGAGATAATCTTGGGCCTCATCCCACTAGACTCCTACGTACACCAGGAAGCGACACTGGCCGATCAGACTCACATCTGAACCTATGGAGGAACACCAGGAGCTCTCACGCATGTATTCTAGACAGATCCATATCACACGAACCGCTTATATGCGCCTCGTGTGACTGTGATAAGATCCCCAGACAATCAACATCTCTAAAAACTACAGATACATGAAAACCAAAGACATCAGTCAGGAAACAACTAAGTCCAGGACTATGCTGACGGATCGAAACAAACCAGGGAACCGGCGTCGGAGTACACTAAGCTCACACAGTTCCATTATCCAATGCGAATGTGTGGCCATAACCGCAACTGCCACTACTGTCAAGCGGAGAGGGATAGAAGACTACGGCCTACGAATACTTTCCGACAGTACAGCAACCCTCAGAGCACTGGAGAGCCAAACGTGCAACTTCAAGCTCATATACAAATGTCACCTTGCCCTTGAGAGTATCGCCGCAAAGAACAGGGTAACTCTGCAATGGATCAAGGGACATAGTGGATCACTGGGAAACGACGCCGCAGATGACTAGTCAGAAAAGGCTCAGAAACATAAATGGAAAGCCCAGCTCCAATCCTTTCTCTGCCATTCTCCCAGCTACACACCTAGACACGGAAAATCACCTAAAACCTTCACAATGATCGGTGGACGGACTGCAGACAGTCCAGAGCAGCGATACCAGCAGCCACACCACGACTGACACGTCGCCTGATGAACCTACAAAGGAAACACCTCAAAATAATCACAGGACCCTGACAGGTCACTGTCCCCTCAACAAACACCTGTACAACATCGGTGCCACGGACAGTCCATACCTCCAATTTAATGAAAGTCACCTCCAATTTAATGAAAGTCAATACCTCCAATTTAATGAAAGCCACCTCCAATTTAATGAAAGTCCATACCTCCAATTTAATGAAAGTCACCTCCAATTTAATGAAAGTCCTTACCTCCAATTTAATGAAAGTCCTTACCTCCAATTTAATGAAAGTCACCTCCAATTTAATGAAAGTCCATACATCCAATTAAATAGACGTCTAGATACCTCCAATTCAATGAAAGTCACCTCCAATTTAATGAAAGTCCATACGTATGGTACGCACCTACGTATAATACCTACCTCTTATTTAAAAGAAGTCTGCAGTCTCAAATTCAATTTGTAACATAACATAGGTACGTTCAATTTAATGGAAATCCAGTTTATTTTCAATTAAATGAAAATCAAGATTTTTATTTTGTTGTGGGTATCTGCATATTTTTAATTTAATGAAAATCAAAGAGTTGGTTTATTTCAATTCTAATAAAAATCTATGATTATTCATTTTATTGATTGTAAGTAGGCACTATGACCCCAATAATAATAACAAATAATCAAAGTTGTCAAAAGGGCTGTGTTTTCGCTTCGGCCCCATGCATACCCATCAAAGGTCCGGGACTCCATAGTCCCGAGATGTTAAACCTTGACATACACATAATAATAATAATAATAATAACATCAAACCTCATATCAACCCCACATGATGTGCACTTGGCTTTGGCCCATGTTCATCATTAATCAACCGACTCATATGAGTCGATTCGATAAGAATCGAAAATAAATAATAATAATAATAATAACTTGCAGAACCTTGATATAGACAAACTCACTTACATACAACTTCAAAAAGCAGTGATATTAAACACTTGTCGCATTGTTCGGAATTTTTTATCTCTATCTAAACCATAGGTTCCCAAACTTTTTTTTCTCATGGACCCCTTTCAAAATTTTACTGGTTTCAGTGGACCCCCTGCTGCTACATTTCTACCATATTCCCAAAACTCGTCAGAAAATGAGAACCAACGTGGACCCCTTTCGAGTCTCCCGTGGACCCCTGGGGGTCCACCTGGACCACTTTGGGAATCACTGATCTAAACCATTAAATAAAAAAACAACGATTTTTCGTTTGGCCAAAAGCCCGCGAAGAACGTAAACCCCTCACCTAAGAGCGAGAGATTACAACCAAAAAAACATAAATAATAATAATAATAATATCTAATAGAATGAAAGGCCTATGCTGTTATGATTTTATTTGATGCCTATTAATTAATATTTATAGTACTTACCTAGGTATGCTCCGTTTCAACGAAAACGTTAATAAACATAATATATTAAATCTTAGGTACTTATAGGTACTTACATAAAATCTATCTATACAAATTATAAATTGAAAATAGAATAAATATAAATCATTTAATAGCGCTACACCTCACACAGCGCCATCCAGCTCCAAAATAAGCAAAGCCTGCACTATGGGAATCAGACAACCGATAGAACACTTACCTATATACTTTTTGTAAACAGAACAAACATCCATGTTCATCACACAAAGCCTGTCCCGGATGGGAATCGAACCCACGACCCACAGCACAGAAGGCAGAGCCACCACCAACTAGGCTAAGAGGCCAGTCGAATAAAATAGAAAACACTCATGATTATTCATATAGAAAACACTCATATGAGGCTAACCCCTCGTGCGGGGACCACCAGTAATCTATGATTTTTGTTAAATGTTTCTGGTAATAAATATATTTGTATTTGTATTGAGTCTTCTTGCTTCCCGATATTTCAACACAGTTGCATGCGCCATGATCACGGGTAACTGAAGTCTTTGCGAGATAGAAGGTAGGTAGTTAAGTTATGTGCAGACAAAACGGTCTACCCTCCTTCTCAGTCAAAATACAATAACAAAACAACTCGATAAAAGGTTTGGAAAACAACCTTTATATACTTACCTAAGGAATCGTCCCTATCATTACGACTCCTTGTACCTACCTATAAAATATTAGTAGGTCGCTAACCTCACTAGGAAAGTTTATAAAAATCTAGATAGGTAGGTATGTCGCTCAATGCAATTGCCCTGCACTTTATTCAATAAACAACAATGATTCATTTGACTAGATATTCCTATTTTATCTACACGGAATAATTTAACAGTAAGTAGCAATTTCTGTTCTTTTAATTTTGTTAAAAGATAAGGAAGGTACATAATCATCTAATGGTTTTTTTTTATTTTTATTTCTCTTCATCCATACCAACTTGAACTTTTACGATTCAAGTAGAAAAGAGTGGAATGAAACGGATGACTCACTGGAATTATTTTGCGTAAAAAACATTCCTTATCGATCTAACTGTTAAATCGATCAGTTAGATTTTATCAGATTAATTTTACTAATATCTGGGCGACCGAGCTCTGCTAGGATGCATAACGCCATCTAGTGGTTCGATTACGAACCACATTGCACTGGTAAACCTTTTTGCGTGAAAATGCCGAGAAAACGGCTTTTCCCAGATATGAGACCTAGCTAGATCAATTTTTCGCCCCCGTAAACACCCGTACTGCAAATTTCATCGAAATCGTTAGAGCCGTTTTCGAGAACTTCAGTAGGTACATACAAACGAACTTTAAATTTCAAACAACAAACAAATATTGCTCGTTTAATAGAATAGGATTAAACTATTACGTCCGCCCAGTAAGAAAGTATAAATACGGTATAAAAATACCCGGTATGGATTGTATAAAATTCAACTATTTTTTATTGTCACCTTCCTTCCCTTTTAAACGAATAAATAAATTTATTTACTGATTTTTACACTCGTCGCCACTTGTAGTGATCACTATCACACAAAGAGAAATCACTAATGTATCGGTGCTTCACTGGCTCACTACTACACTCAGATCCGAGCACACGCGCACGTCCAACCCGCACCGCGTCTACCGCTAGACTGACGATTGACGGCTCAGTGTTGCACTCAACTGGTGTACATGAGACAATGTAATATATCTATTGTATAGATACAAAGTACAAACACTACAGTATGTTATAACATAAAACATTCACAAATATGTTAGGTTTTACTTACCACGATCCTAGACCTTTTTTGCCCCATCCTCTCGCTCTCATCACATTATTCATGCAACCTCACCGATTAAACTTTACATCTAGTTACTAATACCACACTAATACTAACATAGCTAAACGTACTACATGAATAAAAATAGATCCACCTTAAGTAGTAATAAATAATTACTGTATTCATTCATTCGTCGTGTCAATTTGCTCATACTAATATGCGGTGTTTAAATTCGCTTGCTCCAATATGACGCCACCTCTATGGCCCTATCTGAAGCCGCAACAAGATCTTCGCGGGTGCAGTTGTTTGGGCACAGAGGGCAGGACAGCAAGTGTAACATGTTTTGTGTTGGGGCTCCGCACTCTCACTGTACTTGGGACGGGTCTCCCATACCCCATTGGCCAAGTTGCTATTACATCGGCCAACTTGTGTGCGGAGTCTGTTAAGCGACTTCCAAATTGGCCAATGCAGTTTATGGCCGGGGGGCAGGCGTTCCGCTGGGGTGACAAAGTCTAGTGGAGGGGGGTTTCTGCTCTTCCATAATAATTACTGTGACAATGACAATATAAAGGTATTAGCTGCTGCCCGCGGCTTCGCTCACGTGTTACCCGGTTAAAAAGTAGCCTATGTTACTCTCCAGTCCTCCAACTTTCTCCACACAAAAAATCACGTCAATCCGTCGCTCTGTTTTGATGTAAAAACAAGACAAATAAACACACTTTCACATTTATAATATGGGTACGGATGTCTATAATATATTTTAGGGCAATACTAATGTATAGTACGTCGATTTCATATTAAGTATGGGATTTTGATGTAACGCTGTGACTACAATGTTTTAAGACAACCTTGTTACATGTTGTGATAGGACTACAGTCATTATTGGAACAAATAGGACCCCACAAAGTAATGGAATGTTTAATCATCAGTCTATTTTGTTCCCAACAAAGTCAAAACATTCCCGCAGAAAGTGGATTCGTTCCACATGAATATTGTTCGTTTGATGTAAACTCCACTGAGTAAACGAATTCGAAACCTATCCGGCCGTAGGTACAGTCGACGAAAGTAGTTTTAAATTTAGACTTAGTTATTTTTTTATTTAAAAAGTTCACTTTGCAGCAGTATTGTTCGGAAGGGAGAGTGCCTCGAATCCGTACCTCCGTACCCATATTATAAATGTGAAAGTGTGTTTATTTGTTTGTTTATTTGTCCTGCTTTCACGTCAAATAGAGCGACGGATTGACGTGATTTTTTTGTGTGGAGATAGTTGGAGGGCTGGAGTGTAACATAAGCTTCTTTTTATCCGGGTACCACGCGAGCGAAGCCGCGGACAGCAGCTAGTATTAAATAAATTAATTGGGAATGGGAACCCAGGGAGATTTACAACTTCTCGGAATGTCTTCCGAATTTCCGAAAACAGTTAACTTTCCGAAGAAAAACTTCGAATCGGTTGCATTTTGAGAAGTGTGAATAGCACTGCAGGTAACTAATCGAATACAAATATTTTTTTGTAAATAACGTACTTTTAATACTTTATAACAACCAGCAGAAGAAAAAGAAGCAACAGAAGAAACATCAATGTTTATCACACAAATGTTGGTTCTGGGTGGTTCGAACCCACGACCTACAGCTCAGAAGGTAGAGCTACTACAAACTCAGCTGAGAGGCCAGTAAAGAAAACTCAACCGTGCAAAAATGGATCTCATCGTAACCTGCGTAGCATTGGTTCGCTCAGGCTAGTTTGCGATGTAGCATCAGTGATCTAGCATTTCATCACATGGGTAAACTGATGGTGATTATGTAAATTTTAAACTTTGATAGTGATTATTTGAAGTTATCAATAGGTACTTACTCAATTAGATACATATTTTCTTTATTTATTTGTCTACGTTTTGAATTTTAAATCATGGAGGTAAGTTTATTTTTTCTTTATTTAACAAAAACTCGGACGAAAGAACAAAAATCTCAACAGAGGGACAGTTACAACTCTTTGGTCACTGTACAGTAAAAACGGGAACAGCTGTTCCCATCAGCAAATAAACTTCGTCGGTTTACAACTACGAGTCTGTTCATACCGAAACGTATTTAAATGGACCTTGTTTAAAACTTGCACTGCTGTCTTCTGTAAAATGTGGACATGTAACATAAATGTATTTGAACGTGCCTCTGACTACCCGCTTAGACAATTTCACATATTCCTGAATGCCTTATAAAATCTGAACTGTATAGTTGCCATTTAGAACACATATGATAAATTTTATTCATGTTATTCATATTGAGTGGTGTAGACCCCGGTGATGGTCTAGCAAACAAACTGAACAATGTGGAAAATATGATCATGTGCCAAATGTTTAGTCGTACGTACCTCTGACTAAACCCTCCACGGTTTAATGGTCTTAATTGTATTAAGATTATAAATGTCTGCAACTCTCCAGAATTCATTCGCGAAAATGTTTTATTTTTTCGTAAAGGAGTGACACAGAAAGCCTTTGTGCACATTATGCCTTTGACGGAAGGCCTCAAGCTACAATCTACACGAGCCTATCAACACCTATATTTTAAAAGTGTTTGTAGGTAAGTATATTAGACTGATAGAAAAGTAGATATACTATTCTCATATAAGCTTTGGTTTTTAAAACTTTCTTCAGATGTACTCGTACCAGACATTTTAATAACACAGGAAATCTAAATCGACGATAGATATTTTTCCAAGAGTAATTTCCGTAATGCATATGCTATAGCGATATAGCAATATATCCTAGGAATATCATCAGTCTCAGGTAAACTACGTTCGAGTCAAGTCACTGGTCACAGCTAAATAAGTAGGTATAAACTACTTACTATAATAAAGCTGAATAGTTTGTTTGTTTGAACGCGCTAATCTCTGCAACTTCCAGTCAGATTTGAAAAGTCTTACTGCATTTGCTAGTTTCTTTCTTGAGAAAGGTCAATTCAAGACTAAAATAAAATGGTGGTTGAAACCGCTGAGCACAGCTAGCAAATATAATTAATTTGTTATGTTTTAAGCAAACAACGTTCACATAACGTTTAAATTGGATTCCATGAATTATACAGTTAAAATGTTCGAGCCCTGTTTCGAGACAAAGTTAAATTGCAAAGCGCTTATTCACAAAGAAACGGCAAGCTTGTTCAGAGAGCTTTAGAATTCGTTAACTACGAGTAGCACTGAATCACTACCTTCGTCTTTTCTTAAAGTTTGAAGTTTTTTTTGCTGTTATTTACGTGTTTTTGTGTAAACTAACTCCATCTCAACATTGTCCCAGGCACTACAGTGTCCCGTTAAGCGTCAATTCAGACGTACCACTACCACACCACGTCGCAGCGACAAAATGTGGTCCAGCTGTGGTTACGTGTGAATAGTGTCGCAGCGACTTTTTGCAGTTGCGTTGTGGTACCGACAAAATGTCGATGTGACAGGCGCCAGCTAAGCGCGCGCTGTTGATGACGTCATGTCGTCGCGATGTGGTTGCGATGTGGTTGCGATGTGGTTGCGATGTGGTCGTATTACACAGGTGGTCGATAACAACGACAAAATGTGGTACTTGTGAATTGGAAATTCATTTTCAATACAAATATACGCCCGACCACGTCGCGTCGTTGTGGTGTGGTTGTCGGTGTCGTGTGGTTGTGGTACGTCTGAATTGGCACTTAGAGTAGGCAAAGATTGCCTCCTGACAGTGTATAAATCATTTAGTAAAAAGATGTAGGTAAAGGCCTAAGTTTTGTGTAAATCACTAGCGAACGCCCGCGGCTTCGCCCGCGTGGACGTCTATTTTTTATCCCACGGGAACCGTGCATTGAGCAAGAACTATCCAAACATCTAACCTTTCACATTTATAATAGAGTAAGAAATTCCTTTATCCTCTCTGTTTGTAGACTATACGATCACAATTATAACTCAAGGGCTTTACTACTCATTTTAATTGGAGATGGTTGTTGGGGTCGATAGAAATGATAGAAGAGTGGACTGTATAAATTAAGGGCTGTATTCGAAAGAACAAAGTAAGTGCGCCCGCCCGTATAGCGTCGGCTGTGCTCGGCTCCTGTCGTGTAGTGGTGCAGGCGCGGCGCTCATGGTAGGGGTTCGATGACATTTTCTCCGCCAATGGTAATCCAAGTAACAATTTTAATTGTTAGATACTTCTTAAACTGTCTCCAATTTAACTTGATTTAAACCAGGACTATTATCGATCGAGCGAGCGAAGCGAGCGAAGATCTTAGTGGCAAGTTAGGCGATTTTGCTTTGTATGTTTGTATGTTTCATTTTTATGTTCTCGCATAACTATCGAACCGCTTATCCAATCTGTATGAAACTTGATAGGTCAATAGGTAGTGCTATGGAAATTTGCTGTGGAGCGTATGAGCGTAATCGATGAAGGGGTTGTAAAGATATGGGGTTCCCAAGGGGGTAAATTTTTTTCAAAGTTACCCAAATATATTGAGTGGGGTGTCATACGAAAGGCCTTATTTTGTACATTCCAAAATGGTTTTTATTTTTAATCTAGGATGTATAGTTTTTGAAATACGACCAAAGAACAAAAACTACGAAACCAGAGCTGCAAGAGCTCCCGTTTCATAGAGTTTCGATGTCTTCGTAGCTCATTGACTGGTCGGTCTTAAAAAGAGAGTGGCATCGTTGCGGTTTGGTTTGCAATGATTTTAGATGCTACTTGATTTATTTTCATGATAAAAAATTTTTTGATAAAGAATGAAAATAATTGGGGTAAAAAAAGTTAAATAAACAAATATAATGAGTGGGGTGTCAAATGAAAGGTCTTAATTTGTACATTCCAAAATAGTTATTATTTTGATTCTAGGACGTATACTTTAGAAATGCGACGAGAATTCATAAATATGAAATAAATGAAAAATTAGACACGACATTATGTATTGCATGCATGCTAGTATTTTTTACCATGAAGAGCTAGCGCAATAGGCATACTCGGCAGTAGTAGCACTTGAAATTATAGGGGTAGTCAGAAGGAAGTCCAAATGTAAGCCATCTACGGTGCGCGAGATTTCAGTTCGGGGTGAACTACTAGTTTAGTCTACGTTCCCTTTATTTATATAGTTTTTTCGAAATGTCACAAAAGCACTCGATGTATGTATGTAAGGAAACCAGACAAACACTGCTAGATTCTATACACTTGAGTCGTTCAGCCTTTGTCATAAAAATACGACTTCAATATTATCTTTGACCTAGTTCTCTCTTTTAATACTTTCACAGATAAAGCTCTACAAAGGGTATTTTCAATCATATCGCATATTGACTGGTTACATCCCGATAAGCTTTGAAATAACAGTTTCGGATATTTGCACATGTATGATACAACTCTCACTCATCACGATTGCCTTCCAAACCAATTTCGACCGTATTACAAAATCACTTAGGCTAATATTCCCATGTGTGTGTTTTGTGTTACTAGTAGCAGGAATAGGTGGTACATTATGTAACAGTGCATGGTATTGGACAGTTTCAGTGATAAAATTTGTTATGTGCTCATAGAATATTTAGTAGTAGACAAAGTAGGCTTTTAACGTCACTTTGAATATACTGGATGTTACTAGGCAATAACGTATGCGAAGGTTTACAGAATCGCCCTTCAATATTGAGGGGATTTTCTGAAACAAATAGAAAAGGATTCCAGTAACAAAATCGAAGTTTGCGTAGATATTACTTTCGCTTGAACTAAATTTTGTTCATTTATATCGCTAGAAAATTACCCAATGCAATCTGACTGGCTAACTAACTGAGCTGAAACCCCTCAGTCCTCATAATAAATGTAGATAATCAAAAACTTCTAATGTGTGTTGTTTGAGATTTTGTACGAAAATGCGTTCTTTGAAGAATGTTCTCATATTTTATTTGACGTCACCGTTAAATTCATTACCATCGAAATGGTTCACTTAAAAATCAAGATGTAGGTACTTGTTGTAATATGTTTGAGTTTCGAGACGATTTACTAAGAATTATTATGAGCAATTCCCTACTGGATGTCAACAACATCCCGAGGCTCGCTAAGCTACCTTTTTCTAGAAAATATTACAAGATAAAATATATCTGTATGAAAAAATACGATACCCAACATTGGTAGAAAATTATAATCAGTAAAATGGTCTCTCGATTCATCCCGCACTCCATTTTAATTAGCGGAAAATGTTTACTTACTCTTTTACTTTATTTTGTTTTTTCAGAGAGATTCCGTGAGCTTGGATTTGTACTAGATATTTTTATCAAGTTGAGCGGAGATTTAAGTAATAAAATGTTTATGTGCTTTGTTTAAAAACATGAATTTAGCGAGAGACAAAGAGTTTCATTAGTAAGATGTTACAGATCGAGTAAAATGAACCCTAAATGCTTGAACAAAAGAGCTCATGGCGTTATCTGGGAGGCTCAAAAGGCCGGTATAGCAGAATCACAATATGAATTGCAATATATGCCTGCCATGCTTGTCACTCTCAGTCTTTGAAAAGAGACGGCGTATAGTTTGTGACCACGGTGACTGTAATGTCGCCGAAACGTCGAGGTAAATAAAATGATTTCATTACGCGATTAAGTCCCGTTAATAATCGATCGAGCGAGCGAAGCGAGCGAAGATCTTAGTGGCAAGTTAGGCGATTTTGCTTTGTATGTTTGTATGTTTGTATATTTGTATGTTTGTATGTTTCATTTTTATGTTCTCGCATAACTATCGAACCGCTTATCCAATCTGTATGAAACTTGATAGGTCAATAGGTTGTGCTATGGAAATTTGCTGTGAAGCGTATGAGCGTAATCGATGAAGGGGTTGTAAAGATATGGGGTTCCCAAGGGGGTAAATTTTTTTCAAAGTTACCCAAATATATTGAGTGGGGTGTCATATGAAAGTACTCAATTTATACATTCCAAAATGGTTTTTAGTTTTCTTCTAGGTTCTATAGTTTTTGAAATACAGTGAAAAACAAAAATGATGAAAACCAATTAACGGAAGTATGGAGAGAGCTCCCGTTTCATAGAGTTTCGATGTATTCGTAGGTCTGGTTAACACACAAAGAGTGTGGCATCGTTGTGGTTTGGTTTGCAATGATTTTAGTTGCTGCTTGATATTTTTTCTTGAGATTGAAAATAATAGCCGTGTTGGCCGAGTGGGAGAGTGCTCGATTTTCGATTCATAGGTAGTAAGTTCGAACCCTGGCCGTGCTCATCAATGGATTTTTCGATTAGAAAAATTTAAATGCGCATTAACACGAGCTCTAAACGATGAAAGAAAACATCGTGTGGAAACCAGTTAACTTTCTAATAGCGGCGATGGGCTTGCAACCTGTCACGTATGCAAATGCTAACTCCTGCAAACGGCATGTACCTACCAAAATTATAGAGGGAGGGGGAGGGGGAGGGGGAGGGGGAGGGAATTGATTTTCTCATACATTTTGTTTTGAACTGCTATTTTAATAATTTCTCGAACTAAGAGGCCTTCCCTGAGGCGCGGTACGAAGTTTGCGGGGTCAACTATTGAATATAAACACGACACGACTTAATGTATTGCATGCATGCCTATAATCTTTACCATACTGTGGTAGCGCATTAGATATCATTGTGTGGTAAACACTAGAAGGAGTACTAACGTAGGTATAGGGGTAGTCAGAAACAAGTCCAAATCTAGGCTATCAACACAACGGTGCGCGAGATCTCAGTTCGGGGCGAACTACTAGTTTAAAAATGTAGTTCAATTCCTATTGTGATTCTGCTATTAACGGCCTTTTTAACCCCGCTGGTCACTGATAGACTGATGAATTAAGGAAAACTAGGTAGATAATCCACATCTTGTCCCATATATCTTTATCGAACTAACTTCTGGGACAATTATTGGCAGAACATAACTGAGTGCGCTCCCTAGATAGCCAAGCGGACAATAGGGCACGATCAATTGACCCGATCCGTATTATTTATATCTGATTGGTTTCTATAATTCATTATTGCAGCTTTTGTTTACCTTTGTTGGTGAACCAATCGATTCGAAAGTGATTGACTGCCCCGACTTGCTGTTTGTTTTTATGTTATTTAATCTGAACTAGCAGCCTGAACGGACTTTGTCTGGATTAAATAGACTTTATGTCTATCTAATTAGTGCCCTCGTGGTCTCAACATTCTAAACAGCCTATTCTAGGCCACCGTCTAAATCTAGGTCAAGTTTCATACAAATGGGGCGTGATTGAAAAATCCAAACATAGGGGGTGTTATCGGTGGTTTACAGACCAGGAAACAGCGCTTGGTGAAAAGGTGTATACCTACCTGATATTTTTCAATTTTTTAAAGCAACAAAACTGATTCCTGAAATAGCGTCGGATCTGGTTGGATCAACTAGAAATCGGAATAAACGTCTAGAAGTGGCCCAAAGCTAGACCTGGAAATATCGGCTTTGGCAGCTTACATACCTATCGCACCCCTAGATGAAAACTCCGGCTTTTTCAGAAATGACAAAAAACTGATTTAAAAATCTATGACAGACTATGAAAAACGTAACTTTATTTATGAAATTTGAACAAAACCCTTGAAGGTTTAGTTACGTGAGTTATATCACCGTATAGGTAATCAGTTTAGGAATTCGAAAACGCAACTAACTCCATTTGGGCATTAAGTTATCGGAGTTTTCATCTAGGGGTGAGATATTTCGAGATTCACAATATTATTGGGATGAGTAGGTAACTTAGCGATGTTACGAGTTGATTTTATTCCAACTCGGATAACTCGAGTTGACTCGGCCGCTAACTCGAATCGCAACGCGAGTTGACTCGACTCGCATCAACCGGATGGGATCCTCGCCAAACGGATCGGCGCGGCGAGTCGAGTCGAATGCACCGTATTCGTATTCTTATTCTTGAGTCGAGTTTCGGTTTCGAGTTGGCGAATCGCTGACTCGCGACCTCGCGTGCACTCGCATTCGCATAACTCGCATTCGTTATCCGCATTCTAGTAGATAGGTAAGCGAGTTGATTCGAGTTGCGAATGAACTTGATTCGAATCAACTCGCTTAGACTCTGATTCGAGTTATTCGAATCAGCCAACTCGACTCGCCCATCGCTAAGGTAACTAAGTCTGTGAGTGGGTCCACTTTCACGCTATAAAGCAGGCAGCAGGTGTTTGGAGCACTTATCGATCCTGCCTTCAGTCCGGATTCAGGTCGCCCCGGGCATATTCACTACGGTATTCCTTTTACCTCAATTTAAGGCTAGTTACGAAACGAAATGCAAATCGGATCACGACTATTATGCCCAAGCCGCGCTTCTCTCAATATTTGCATTCAGAATCATAATATAATTATACATATTGATATAATATATACTCATAAATATTATACGAGTATCTAAAGATTTTTGTTATATTTGTATAGAAATCTGCCTGTCACGTATAGAATGGGTACTAGATACTTCTGCAAAATGTAAGCTTGTTTCAAACATGTATTTGGACGTCTCTCCTCGTTTGAATCTGTGAAGGATTCCAAATGCAACAATGTCTACCACGCTCTTGATACAGTCATGATCTGGTTTCGTTTTTATTCGTTTCAGTAATCAGCTGCGAGATCTGCAAAAGACATGTTGGACCCACATCAAACATCCTTACCATTTTGATTTCTCCTTTTATCAAAAAGCATCTCAAATAATATTCGTAAGCTTATTAGTAGAATCGGTTTCCGGAGGTCATAGTCGTACCCACAAGCCCGTTTGAGCATTTCGCGTAAGTATTTGTGGTCAAGAGGAGTGGACGTACGAACTACGAGTATAATGCTAGGTACCTATGCAACCTACCTATGTGTTCCGTGTCCACTGCAGAGATTATTTACTAGCAACAGAAATACATTTACAAATCTATGTACCGTTTGTATAAAGTTGCATAATTTGAAGCCCTGAGAAAGTGGTGAGAATTTGAATGAATGAATGAAAACTCTTTATTGTACACGTCTTATAAAACAATGAAAGATATTTGAGATAGGCGTTAGTAATTTAAAACCTGAAAATACCTACCATTGAATTTGATAATGAATACAAATTATCCGAAACAAAAGATGAGTAGGTAGCGGAAAACCTAGAATCCATTTTCAATTTAATTATCATGAAGCAATATTTTTTTATAGTTAAACGGTCGTCGGCGAACAGTTGCGGATTCGTTTAAATAAGTAGGTAAAATTGTAAAATTATACCATTGACAAAGCTGATGATGAAAAGCCACTCAATTTTCATGCAAATACTATCCGAGATCAATTCATCTGGCGTCATGATTGGGACGTCACGGGTCGTCACCTCAACGACGTCAGGTGAGCATTCGATGCATTCCTATATTTTGTTCAATTTGGGAATGTAATAGCAATATCGTCTTCGGTTTGTCGCTAGGGAAATCAAAATGACATCGATTTATCGCTATCGGGAGATTATTATCATCTACGAAGCACACTAATATTATAAATCCGAAAGTTTGGATGGATTAATTTATGTTTGTTCCTCTATAACTCCACAACCGATTTGGCTTAACTTTAAAATATAGATGGGAATAGGACATGCTACTTTTTATTCGGATACCACGCGAGCGAAGGCGCGGGTGGAAGCTAGTACCTAATGTAATTAAATTGTTGAGGTTTTTTTTCTGTGGTACCTAATAATAATTTGTCTGCCTTGCAGTAGATTAAACAATCAATAGATCAAGCGAGCGATGCTAGTTAAGATTTCAGAACCTAACACAATGAGTGATTTTACTTTGTATGTGTGTATGTTTTTGTATGTAGATTGTAGGTAAGTATATCTCTCTTCCAAGCTATTCCTCCCACTTGGTGGAGTGAGCTTGCCTAATAGTTTGCCTCCACTTCGCTCTGTCCTCGACGTCGTTTTCGTATTATCTCTCATATCCTTTAACACTACATCTCTCCATCTCGTCTTAGATCTCCCCCTAGATCTGCGGCCAGGAATGGAGAGTTGTAGTGCTAAGTTTACCACGTATTCACGCCGGTCTCCACTTTACGTGACCATACCATCGCAGCCTGTAGCTGACGTTTTTGTATGTACCTATAGAAAGCTATAGCTTTCTAAAATTGTATCTGGTCTGCCTGAATCTGTTTGTAAGAAACGAAGTCAGAAAAAACGTCGATAAACGGACTCATCATTTCTGTTTCGAAGATCCTGAACAGTTCATTAGATTATTACACCAAATTGCTTTTCATCAGGACTTTTGTTGTCAAACATTGTAAACTTCAAAGATTCAATTTTAAATTTAAACTTAAATCATCGAAGCAAAATACAGGTCAAACTACAGCACAACAGCTAGTTGCTAAGTTAGATATCAAGGCCCGGCGCTGACGAGGGTCGTAACGACATTATCAAGTTCAAGTGAACCAATAAAATAACATTTGACAACATTTTCCCTGGTAATAGGGGAGTGATAAGTCTTCTTCGACCTTTTTCCTACCTTCCATGAATATATTCTATACATTTGGAAAATATGTAGTTATGATTACCTACTCTATTCTATATACTATTCCGTAAGGGAATCCTCTTGTTTCGGGAGTATAATATGTACTATTATAGTTAAGTACCTAGAGTCTACTCTACAGCTACAGAATAATCGATGCATTTTTCCGGGATAATAATTAGCCTTTGTGCTATTCCAGACTATAATCTATCTCTGTGCCAAATAACATCCATATCCGTTCAACCGTTCTGGCGAGATTGAGTAACAAAACATCCATCTAAACATCTAAACTTTCACATTTATAATATTAGTAAGATAGGTAGTAAGATATGATAAGATAGGTCAAGATTGCAATTTAGACATCCTCTCAGATATGCAAGCATTCCAAACCTTTTTTTTTAATGTATGCAGCCAAAGGTGCGAACGTCGAACAATCACCACACAACAGTTACTTTTCTATACTACTCCCACGGAAACCGTGCATTTTTCGGGGTAAAAATGTCCCATTCCCGGTCATTATCTATCTATGTATTAAATTTCAGGCAAATAGGTTCAGTGGTTGTCATGTATAAAGGAACAAACATACATCCAAAGTCGCATACTCGCATACTCGCATACTGTAACTCGCATTTATAATATTAGTCTGATTAACAACGAATCTGCCACAAAATCCTCTATTTTAAGTCCTCAGCAAACAATTACGGTGAATAAATGGACAGCGAACGTGCTGAATGCAAATGCTGTTAATCAGTCTGAAAGCGTCCGTGACTGCTGACGCGCGGGATTCGATTACCAAGTGTTTGCTGACAGATGGAGAAGGCTAGGCTTCTCATCCTATCGGCTCTCAGGGCAATTTGGATGTTTTCTTAGACCTATCCAAGTCTAAACAGCTACGTGACGCTTTTGTTTAAGTCGCAGTGATAGCTACTTTACGGACAGTCTACCATTTTCACGCTGACTCTACATTTTTTTTAAATCTGTGAATGCAGGTCGAAATATCTTCAAAAGTAAAGGATAGTCTCCTAAGAAGGTTTTCCTGTAGCTACAACAATTAAGGTAGCTGCCCTTACTGCCCCGTCTCAAAAATTCACAAGCGGAAGTTTTTTGTTAGTTAGATTTTTTGTTTGTTTTTTATACCAAGGAGTTGAAGACGTAATTTAGACACACACAAACTGAGCATAGTCTATTATGAACATATTTACTTATACACGGCTAAAATCCTTCAGTCCGGAATAACCAACAATGTATTTCTCTGGAATAGCCCGAGAATAATCCGAGGTAGATTTCTGGAGCCCCTAAAACTCCTAGCAACTGAGTCGGGATCTAGTTACTAAACTAACGTTAATTGGACGTAACAAGCGCGACTTCAAGTTGGGAAGTAATTACAACAATGCTTACGCAGGGTACTTCAAGTGTAACAAATGATAGACTTTTTCATGTCTTGGACAAAATCAACCTCAGGGAAAACCCTCACCCTCATACAGGCAAATCAACATCAGTAATATTATAAATGCGAAAGTTTGGATGTTTGGATGGATGGATGTATCTTTGTTCTTCCGTAACTCGACAACCACTAAACCGATTTGGCTGAAATTTGAAATATAGATAGATAATGACTGGAAATAGGACATAGGTTACTTTTTATTCGGGTACCATGCGAGCGAAGCCGCGGGCGGAAGCTAGTTATGAAATATTTTTTTAAAGGTTTAAAGGTTACCTACTAACCCTGTTATTTATAATAGACACGCCTGTGTCTCTCTTTCTAGAGCTCAAAACTGTTGCCGTCTCTTTTCATTGACATGAGATTGGCAAAAAGAATTCTCTAAAGCCTTGCCAAATTGACAAAATCTGTCACAAATATCTACTTATCGATTCAAAACCGAAATCCTATCACAGAAACAGTGTTACTTTTGTTGTCTACCTAGCGCAGATTTGCCCTTTATGAGTCAAGTGAAGAGGATCCGCTTTTAGCGCGGTATTATTAGATTTGTGCCCTGCCTCGTTTATTCTAAAGCCTTGGATTTTTATGCGAATGGTTTGGAAAATACGGCCATTATAGAAAAGATAATTTAATCTCCTGGTTCACCTGTAGGGCTGAAATGGTCACTAAGCAATCTCTTCGTCTAATTCATATTTCCCTTTATATATTTTAATTATTTACTGCGCAGTGAGCGAAGACCTTTAAACCTAGTTGTATTTTTTTTACGCTATAAAACTAATATTAATAAGTATTGTTTTAACAAATGGGACTTCAGTGTGAGACGCGACCGCGAGGATAACTTTGCCGCAACTCTCTCTTCGCCCAGATGAAGATTCTCCGGATGAATCGAAACATTGTCGGTATCTAAATAGAAGATACTTTTACGTGAGTAATTCCCGTTTGTCTAGCTAGTCCAACTCACGAAAGTTTTGAAAGGTAGTTAATTTTTGAATGTCTTATTTTAGTTACACAGCTAACTAGAAATAGCGGTATTCTAAGTCATTTTTTTTTCACACCAAAGTAGAGTGAATGCAGTAGAAATGCGTGCGTTGCGAAGTATGTGTGGGGTGACTTTGAGAGATCGAATGAGAAACAGTGTGATAAGAGAGCGTTGTGGAGTGAAAGAAGATGTAGTGATGAGAATTGAGAAGGGTATGCTAAGATGGTTCGGTCATGTTGAGAGGATGAATGAAAGTAGATTGACAAAACAGGTCCATAAGGCGAGTGTGAATGGGACCGTCGGAAGGGGAAGACCTAGGCGCACATTCCTAGACCAAATTGGCGAATTATTGGAAAAAGGCCAGGTCAAGAGTACCCTAAACCGACGAGCTTGCATGAAGAATGTGATGAGAGTGAATGAAGCGAAAGAAGTGTGTCAGGATCGTAGCAAGTGGCGATCTGTGGTCTCTGCCTACCCCTATGATGGGATACAGGCGTGAGTTTATGTATGTATGTATGTATTTTTTTCACTGTTTTTAATCGAAGTAACCCGCGTGTTCATCAAATGTGTTATGTTGGGACAATTGTTCTTACCCCTTAGACATCCTCAAAAGTTCTTAAATTCACTTCAATTCTTAAACTCTATCGCGCTATAAGTATTGAACTTTTATAATCGAGGAAAAAACAGATCAAATAATGAGCCATGTGAAATGATACAAAAAGATTCAGTGGTCGTTCACGGATACATTCTGTTGGGCACTGCCGAGCCACTGGGCCAGTGACTAATTGAAGGCCGCTCCGAGTTGTCATCAATGGCTTACTTTGTGCCGACTCACTTCTTCCACTGCGTATTCTGGCCCACACACACAGTACAGTTGTTCTATCTCACGAAGTCCGTTTGGTCTTAATTGTGTATGTAGATGCACATGCACGTTGTTTCAGTGTGCGTGGGCCGATTCTGAGCGCTTTCGAGCTTACGCACACAGAAACAACGTCCATGTGCATCTACACACACAATTAAGACCAAACGGACTTCGTGAGATAGACAACAGTAACAGACACATTTTTCAACCATGGAACCAAAGGACTTCAGTATCAAAGACATAGCACGCTTCCTAGTAAGAGTGTGCCCCAAAGAACCAGGGTACAAGTGCATCCGAAAGGACCCCATCAATCAGAACAACAGATCGAGATAAAATATAGCACGTCATTATTATTATTCATTGTTTTTCATACTATAACTACGTAGTATTATTATCTATTCTATGCTATAGTGGCCCGCTACGACTTAGTCCGGATTAAATATAATATAGACTATGTCCAACTGGAATACTGTATCTTTCGAATAGTTTAATAAATTTTTACAAATAAGTTCAAATGGTTTTATAACAAATAGGTGTATTATATACACCGTTTATTTTTGGTCAGTTTAAAGCCGGCGCCTACGTAATCTATATCGATAACCTTACTCAAAAATAATAATAAAAATAAGATCTATTTTTTTGCAATTAATAATATCACGAAACATAGGCAGGATAAATCACGGAGATACGTGCTCTGTGCTCAGCTGTTGCTACGGCGTAGAGTCTACGCTATGTCGTAGTCATACATACATACCTAGGTCATTAGCTCTGCGCGCCTACGACACCTTACCAAGACTAAGTGTTTTCCTCACTTTTGTTAATCTTTTCAACTATTTAGTTTCGTATGAAATACTTATCAAATTCAAAATTTAAACCAACGACACGAATACGATTAAGCAATACAAGCAGTGGGTGCTGGCTTTAAACTGACCCAGAATTAACGGTGTATAGGTATATCATTGTTACTTACTTCTACATTAAAATAAATACTTTTTTCGACTCTCTTTAATAATTTACCAAAAAAAAAGGTTTAAAAGTCTAGTATTCGAAATGTGGAAAAATTACTTCCACATTCCGAATACTAGACTTTTAAAAACCACAGAACAAATTGCGCCACAATCCTGTTTACATCCAAAGCTAATATGCGTAATATGAACATTTTTAAAGGCTGGATTGGGGTACAAGGTCTCCCGGGCTCTATTTTCGTGCAATCGATGATGATAGGGTATGATTCTCATTCAGTCGTGAGGTCACTCGTGAAACGGAAGCTATATATCCAGAACAATGGGTACTCAGCTGATATATACGAATATACTTCCCCAGCTAATTATCGCCCCATTTCACTGCTTCCAGTATTCGCTAAAATTCTAGAAAAGGTAGTAAATACTAGGCTCACTAAATTTTTGGAACAGGAAAATTTATTATCACCTTTTCAATACGGTTTCCGCCAGGGGAAGTCAACCGAAGACGCCGTCTCTAAATTAGTAGATCACATTGTTCCAGCTCTAGATGACGGTCAAAAATGCATAGGGGTATTTTTGGACTTGGCCAAGGCATTCGACACCGTTTCCCACACCATTTTACTTAAAAAACTTGAATGCCTAGGGATTCGTGGAATTGCCTTGGACTGGTTCAAGAGTTACGTATCTGGTAGAGGACAATTTGTGTCAGTGGCGGGTCATGCTAGTAGTGTTCAAGGTACTATTTTTGGCGTACCCCAAGGTAGCATTTTGGGTCCTACGCTCTTTACCATTTATATAAATGATATTGCCAGTAGTTTGACGAATGTTCCTGATACTCAAATAGTGTGTTATGCCGATGATACTGCTATAACCGTTAAGGGTCGAACGTGGAAGGAGACTTTTACCAAGGCAGAGCAAGGGCTTTCTCTAGTTTCGAAATGGTTAGACTCAAATTTGCTCACGCTCAATGCTGATAAGACCAAGTATTTATGCTTTCATCTGAACAGGGTAACCTCTCCTCCCACATCGTTAACTATTAAAATACACAAATGTGACAGCCTAAAATGTAATACATGTAGCAACAACTGCTCCTGTAACCTCATTGACCGTGATGAATCAATAAAATATCTGGGTATTGTGCTAGACGAAAACCTGACTTTCAAGCAGCACATAAACACTCTCTCGAGTCGTGTTCGCAAGCTCATCCATGTCATGAAGCTACTTCGGGATGGAGCTGACAGAGAGGTCCTGTTGTTGGTCTACACAGCTTTGTGTCAGTCTGTAATTTGTTATTGTCAAACGGTTTGGGGCTGTGCGGCTAAAACCGCATTAATAAAACTAGAGAGAGCACAAAGGTCAGTCTTGAAAGTAATGTTTCGAAAGCCCCCCTGGTACTCTACTAAATCTCTTCATCAAGAAACTGAAACTCTGACAGTTCGTCAGCTTTATATACAAAAAGTAGCACTATGGTACCATAGGCTTCATAACACCTCAACCAGGTCTCCTAATGCCCGCAGACAAAGAATTGCAATACCCAAGGTAAATACCACTTTTGCTACACGTTTTCGATATTTTGCCTCCCCATTTATTTACAAAAGGATAATAGTTAAGTGTGACCTAAAATCGTGCTCACTGTTCAGTGCTAAAGTAAAGATCAGGAAATGGCTGATCACACTTGACTACAACGAAACAGAGGAGATTCTGGTCAAAATCGCATAAGCATACTGATACCACACACACAAACTCTCTCTCACACACACACACACACACACACACACTCACACATACACTCACACACACACACACACACTAACAAACAGATCTTTCCCCCCCCCCCTCCCTGCCTAACTGAAATAACTGCCTGAATCTTGAGGTACCTATTGATTTTGCTTATTTTATTCTAAAGCTTAGTATGTAGGTACTTAGTATCTATTTAATTTTGTTAGAAGCAACTAAAAGTATTTAAGTAATTTTATTTTTTGTAAAGTCATTTATGTTGTGCATCTGCCTCGCATAAGTTCTAATTGTTATAGCTTTTGGATAAATCTAGTTAGGGTTTCCGCGACACAGGCTAGACCTAGTGCGGCACCCAATGTGAAATCTGTATATTTAAGATTGTACTTTTGGAAATAAACATTTATTTATTATTATTTATTATTTATACTACAGTTAAACATAACAATATATTTGGCTAACCCTTATATTCAACAGATCTAGTATACCTAGATAGAAGTTTAGTTTAATTAAATAAATAAATGTTAGTAAAAAAAATAGATAAAATAAATGGTGTCGAAATCATCCTACCCTAAATTAACTACGTATAAGTATTCGTATACCTAGCCACTTGTGAGGATAAGTAGAGAATGTTTATGTTGATAAACATTTCCTGGCGAAAGATCAAAGGCATTCTAATCAGGAACCACTTTAAACTCGACTATCATCTTATTTGTAGCTTCATTTGTACCTACTAAAAACATTCTTGAAATAATTTGGTAAAAAACATGCATAAAATATGCCTCAAACCTCAAATTGGTCTCAAACTGTCAAGACGATCGCGTAGGTATCTTTTGTAGCGTTCGGTCTCGTTGAGATGAGAGTGACGGAGCTACTTGTGTGGTCACTGAACAATATTTGAGAGTTCGAGACCGATTTTGGTCGCTTTCAAAGATAGACAGTCAGGAGGCTGGTCTCTGTCACCTGTTTCGATCTAAGGCACGAACCACCACCTTTAGAAATACAATTTTTCTACTTCATAATTTCAACCGAAATTCGGAATAGGGTCTGTGTATCGGTTTTACAAAAGAATCTATAGAGAATCAACAGGTCCAATGTTTGTCGACTTGGAACTCGGTTTATCCTGTGACAACATTGCGGGTTGGGACGTAGCCAATACCTGAAAGTAATCGGAAACTGTTTTACACTGAATATTTTCTGCCTTTTCAACGCAAATTGAAATTTCAGCCGGGTTGAGTAGTGGTAGTTGAGGAGTGGTAGTACCCACTTCGAATTTCAATCCGAAAATCCGAAGGTTAAATCCTCGCTGTACATCAATTGATTTTTCATTTCGAAAAATTTATTAGGCGCATTAACACGACCTTTAAATAGTGATGGAAAACATCGTGAAGAAACCAGTTAGCTTTCTAAAATCGGCGATAAGCTTGCAAGCTTGTGATAGGTAACACGGGCGGAATGCTAGCTCCTGCAAATTGTATTTGGTAAATACATACGAGTCTAAAATGGTATAATTTTGACTATATCCCCCTCAGTCATCTTTAAAATCTTAAATGCCTAAAGAACTCCATTATGGGAATGAATAGGAGCATAGTGATAAAAACCATTTGGTTGACCCCATAAACACAAAGGAACATCAAGATCGGTCAAGCCTTTTAAGAGTAGAATATCTAATACAAACACACACAGGCCAGAATCTATACCAATTTATAAAGCGGAAGAGTTTGTTTGTTTCATCTCAGGAACTACCAGTCAAATTTGAAAAATCATTTCTGCATGTGATAGCTAAACTCTTGAGGAACTTTTTTTCTCATCATCATCACTATACCATCACTACGAGGGCAACACCGCGCGGGCACTGCTAGTGGTATGTAATGTTAGAATTTAATTAGTGTTGTTAGCATGCGTTCACAACTGTATAGGAATGAGTTCATCAGTTATGTAAGGAGGCACAATTTCATAGAATCATATGACTAGCTTAGGGCGACCGGGAAAACGTGACCTGAAATTTTACTATCATACCTCTAAGTGATTTTGTAGGTGGGTTTGATAGAATTTCAGTTAAGTTAAAGTGAGTTCGTATGAGCAAGTGGCCAACTCTGGTGAAGGAGTTTTTAGGCCATCTAAAGGCCTCCGTCATGGCTTAACAATTTAAAAGCCGGGACCGATAATTTAACGTTTTTTATTGTTACAATCTACACATTATATTTACCCAATTTGAAAAGTCTTATCAAAATTTGCGATTCCGACGGGATTCGAACCCGTTAACAATCGATCCTCCTTAAGCTGGAGTGCCTTAACCAATTCGGCCATGGAATCCATATTCGTCCGGTTGAAAATCTTGATAAGTTCATATTTATCGGTTAAAGGTAGGTACTACTTTGTTTCACACATTTCGCGGTGCTCTGCTGAACGCTGCAGGACATTCCGTACCCGGAGCATTATGTGCGTCGCAAACTGGTACTTTCTTGGTCACTCCGTAGATAGTAGGCTTTTTGCGGTCACAGACGTGACCTGAAATCATATCGGCATTATGCTGATATTGCTTGAATACAATTCATGGAGCAGAGACGAAGGCTTTTAGTACAATATCGTATTCCTTATACGACTCAAGCCGTTATTTGACGACACTGGTAGGTACAGCTAGCAAAGAAAGTAGGTTAACAGTTTAAAAAAATCAAAAAAAAAAATCAAAACGCAAAATTGTTTACTTCTAGAACAAACAAGAAGATAGTAGTAATTAATTTTAAAAAGACATTCTTCCATGACAATTGACATGAAATATATAATTACGAGTAAAACCGAATTATTTTACAATAAAAAATATTTTAAAATAAAATAAAAGTTTGTTGTTAAATAATTTAATAAAATACAAATGTCAAGAAATTTTATTTAATACGCATGCATGTTTAAATGTATTTTTTATTACCTTTAAATAATAAAAAAAACATACTTAGATAGTTTTAAATGCGTTTCAATGTATTTTTATTATCTTTTTATACTAAAAAAGCACAGACGGTTTCAAAAGCTTAAATTTTACTGTCAGAGACTAAATACTAGTAGCTTCGTAACCAGTGTGCCTGTCTCTGCTCCATTATTGTGATATTACTCACATTAATCTATTGTGTGAAGAAACGAGGCGCCATAGGGTATTTATTTTTTCTACGTTTAGCTGAAAAATAATACTTATCTTTATAAAAGTCAGGAAGAAAAACAGATTAACATTGGAAGCATTTCAAACTCAAATAACTTAAAAACATTGATGCACGGCCAACCCCTGCTCGTGTTTAAAAAGTTTAAATAACTGGGTAAAATTGTCCACTACTCCCGCTATAGTAGGTAGCTAGAACCAGCCCAAAAAGGTGTGTTTTCCACCATGTGGTCCTAGCAAACCGGATTTGTTAATTTCAACGTTTAATTTCATCCAGGTATCGACTTAGGTTTCCTAGATACCAAGCTTTATCTAAGTAATGCTTCAGTTAGTTATAAAATTAAATGATACAAGCAATTACACCCACGCCAAGTTAATAAGTTAGTAAACTAGTAACTTATTCGATCACGTTTCCAGTGTAAATGACACCCACAAAGATTTATAAGGGCACCGTTTTAAATAACCAAAGATAATAATAGGATCAATTGCATAACAGAATGTGACTCTAAAGTCATCAAACTCGAGCGTTATCAGTTATTATCACACAGGCGGTTTACGAACGGTTTCAAAGCTGAGTCTTCGCTGCGCGTTCGCCACGTTTTCGCTGCGTACGAAAGTAAAACGTAGCGAAAACGTGGCGAACGCGCAGCGAAGACGTGGCATATACCATTTAAAATATTGGTACCACGAGCGAAGTCGCGAGCGGAAGCTAGTTTTGTTATAAATTCTGATGTAGTGAACTATTCAACTTCTTATTATTAATCTTCAAACTTGTGGCAAGAAGCCACCTCATCGGATGTGCTCCGTCGAAGCCTGAACTACCTAACTATCCGATAATAGCGATACCGCTTGTTGCTTCAGACGGATTTACTTTGGTCCAACATTATCGTCATATCATGGGCTAACATACCATTATGTAACGATTTGAAGTGTATTTTGTAAGGTCTTTGAGGGCGTCTCTTTTATATTTTGAGGCAATGTATTAGGTTGGGGAAAAAGTCTTTTCGCATTATAGTATGTATGAACTTGTAAAAAAATATCTTTGGCTATACTATATGTATCTGGCTGGTTTTGGTATCATTAAAAGTTTAAATTTTAAAGAACATAATTCCAAATTAAAATTAGGAAAATGTGTGATTTTCATTTGTTTTTCGTACCGTCAAGATGAGTGAATCTAATGAAGAAATTCGATACATTTTAAAATTTTACTACAAAAAAGGTAAAAATGCAACGCAAGCCGCGAAAAAAATTTGCCATGTTTATGGACCTAGTGCAGTGTCTGTGAGAGTAGCACAAATTTGGTTTAGGCGTTTTCAATCCGGAAATTTTGATGTCAAAGATGCACGTCGCTCTGGTCGCCCTATTACGGATAAAATGGATGCCATTTTTGAAAAAGTGGAGCAAGATCAGCATATCAGTAGTTACAACGTAGCTGAAGAACTGGGAATTGACCACAAAACAGTTTTGGCGCATTTGAAAAAAACTGGGTACACAAAAAAGCTCGATATTTGGATACCTCACGAGCTCACTGTAAACCTAATGAACCCTGTACTCATTTGTGATTGTTTATTCATTATGAGCTGTTACCACCAGGCAGGACCATCGATTCTGAACTCTACTGCGAATAACTGATGAGATTAAAGCAAGAAGTTGAGAGAAAGCGGCCGGAATTAATCAACAGAAGGGGTGTGGTTTTTCATCATGATAACGCTAGACCTCACACATCTTTAGCCACTCAGCAAAAATTAAGAGAGTTTGGCTGGGAGGTGTTAATGCATCCGCCGTATAGTCCTGACCTTGCACCTTAAGATTTCCACCTGTTTCGGTCTCTTCAGAATTCTTTAGGCAGTGTCAGGTTAACATCACGAGAGGACTGCCAATACCACTTGTCGCGGTATTTTGATCAGAAGTCCCAAAATTTCTATAGCAATGGGATCATGTCCCTACCCCCAAAATGGCAAAAAATTATCGAACAAAATGGTACCTACATACTTTAGTTAAATATAAATAAACTATATTAAAAAATGTTTTGAATTTTCTTAAAAAATGCGAAGAAACTTTTTCCCCAACCTATTATTATTACCTCAAAATACAAAAGGGAATCAATAAAAAAGAGATAATCGATATGTTCGTATAACTTATAATGGAGCAGCTAGTTAATATTGTAAAGGGATGTTATGTCACATTTGTATGATATAAGCCTCGGAACCCTATCCGATTCATAAAATTTAGTACTTTCACTGTATGAAAGCTAGGTACACAATTTCGATGTCATGTTTTATGAAAAAAAATCGTTCTTGTGGGAATCTCTATATTGAGTAAAACCGCGGATAGCCACATAATAATATTATCGATAGTACGTACAGTACTTCAAGCTTTAAATGGACATCGGTTATTTTCATGTTTCCCGAATATGTCCGACAGCAGTGTATGATCCCACAAAACAGAATGCGACAGAAGTGCACGTCGTTATCAGAGCAGCTCGCACGGCTTGCAACTATTTTGTTTTGCTTAAAAATGACATTGATATTTATTTGTTTGCGATAAAGTTGAATAATGAGTAATTTTCATTTCCAAATGATTTTTTGTCGATCGTTTTTGTAATGTTATAGGTAGGGGAACCTGTTGAACCTCGTCCATTGATATCCCTCGGCCACCAAGGCTTATTTCGTAATCTGTGCGAGTTTTTTTGTATTTTTCTGTGGCATTATAATCGTCATTGGTCAATACCAACATGAAGCTAGAATCGAAAAACCAGCGTGGAGTGAGTGAGGCGAGCGCATTAAAAATATAAAAAAGTGCTCAAAAAGAGCGTATTTTTAATTTTACTCTAAGTTAATTCATATATAACAGTACATACTTACGAGATAACCATTTCATGCAATCAAATATAGGTGAAATGGACTTTAGATAGACATAGAAATATCGACCCAAATCGAACTCAAAGTGCATTTTAAAAATTCATCAATTTAAAATGAGGCAATGTTGTACCTTTGCCACCACTTTTGCTTTGTACTTTGGACATGGGCAACCGTACAAATTTGTATCAAGATATCAAACAGAAAAAAAAAACACCGAAGAAGGTTCATACAAAGAGAGAAGTCTATCTTGTCCTAAAAGCTGTCAAGTATTTGGATTTTTGATGGTAAATTATTATAATAGGACGCGATAATGATCTTAAGATCACAGAAATTTTAAGAACTTATTGTTATTTTGATTATTTTAGCATAACTTTAGATAAAAATGCAAATTATTATTATTTTTTATCATAAGTCTATACTTTATAAATGTTCTTTCCATTAATTTAAAAATAAAGCGTTATTTGATTCGATAACATGGTATTTCCTGAAAAAATACTAGTAAGGTCAAGGTACATCTTGCAATGACCAAGGTATATCTGGTGTGTTGTACCTTTGACGATTTCCCATTTTTTGTTCAAATCTCTTTATCTTCTAAAGTGTCATTAAAAATACAAAATTTATTTCATAAATATGTAGTCAAATAGTGTATCTTTACATGTGTCCATATTTGGTAAACCTAATTCCAATTTTTATAGACAAAAAAAATTAAATAAAATCGTGTGGCCGAGGTTCAACAGGTTCCCCTACTATGGTTTCCGATGTTTTCCGAAGACCATTCTTTATCTTGAATTACTGTACAATAATGCGACCCACATTATTTCCACACTGCTGCATTTATCTCTGCATTCAAATTGACGTGGAATAACACATTGATATAAATATGCATAGATACGCCCCATATGCCTAAAATCTGTTTCTATGTATGACCCAAATGAAGATTCCTCTATTAAATTAGAATTACTTAAATACACACACACACAAAACGAAGAATAATTAGAAACGTTTATAAATTTGATAAAATAAAGGATTAATTGAATTGCATTATAAATAAAAAAAAATAGGGAATAAAGTTTGGCCAATGGGTTAACCAATTTAGGTAAGTACCCAGTACCTTTGCAGGTAACTGTCATGCCTACCAGCCAGGAGTGCCATTTAGTGCTACCCAGCATCCTGTGTTTGACTGATTTTATTGCGAATCATTTGCATATAAATCATTGACATGTCTTTTGTTTCTCCTGAAGTGTTCGAAAAGTTATCTGAATCATTCAGCGTGAGCGTGGACAATGAAGACTCTAGAAGATCTATAGTTCCAGCTGTAGAGTCATTCTGTAGACTCACTTCGAATTCACTCAAGTGACCGAACTCACTAAATACACAAGAATGTATTGTAAGATTCAAATTTCGAATACGTTTCATAGCGGATTCAGCAGAGTCATTCTGTAAACTCAATTTGAACGTCGAAGAGCTGAATCGGCTGTGAGATTTCAAATTTCGTATTCGAAATTTGAATCTCAATACATTCTTGTGTATTTAGTGAGCTCGGTCACTTGAGTGAATTCTAAGTGAGTCTACAGAATGACTCTGCAGCTATTCGACGATCGAAGTGAGTTTACAAAATTACGCTGCTGAACAAAACAGTATCATTCTGTTTATTTCCCACATCAGTTCAACATCACTTTTTCATTCAAAAGTGATAGGCGTTGTCGCTCAAATCGAAGAGTTCGCTCAAAGTGGCGCATCTAGTGGTTTTTATCAATGGTAACAAACCTACACGTTTGAGTATTTATCTGACTGTAAATATATCTCATTGTTTTCTGCTGCTGACAGTTTGAAGGTATCCAACAGGGGAGGAGAGGGACGAGAGGAGCAGCTTCACACATAGAACAGAGAGCTATGTGCGAGAATTAGGCAGGTTTACACGCTATTAGCACGTAGCACTATTTAAATTCGATAAAGTTACTATTCAAATCGGTTTTGTAAAAAACATACTCGTTTCCATTTCGAGTCTTATGAAACCGCTCAATTCTGTGCACAGATTATAAATAGATATAGATTATGGTCTATGCTCAACACGGATTGAATATCGGGCCTTAAGCCGGCTGAAATAAAGCACATTGTCAACGAAGAACAAAAATATATCCGTGAAATCTACATTTCACGTAAAAATTCAGTACATGTCGGTATGCTTATTGCTTAAGTCTATAATATCATTTTCGAAAAATAAATGATTTGATTTGATTTGATGTGGACTATTTTCAAGGACAAAAGGTCTATTTGTCCTTGGTCTGCTCTTCATCAGCTAAATACTTTCTCAAAAGCGTACCTTTTTTGGCGAATGGCCGAGTATTTTCATGCTCAACGTAACCCCATAAAATAGATTGAATACAAGGCTACAGTCTCGGAATCCAATAGCGATACCCTACAGCCGAGCTCAACATTTTTTGTATAATTGAAATTCTTCTTAGAAGCGCTCAGAATCAACATTACCTACTTATATTATAATACGAAAGTTTGTAAGGATGTTGAGATAATCAAACAGCTAGACGGAAAGTAAAAGGAAGATGGACAAGTTGAACAAGGTTCCAATACTTTTTTTTTATTACCGTATGATAACATACTATTACCTACATTATTACAAAAAACGTAGGATTTTTTTAAGGTCAATACCAGAATAGATTGATATTATAACGGTCTATTCAAATAAATGCTCTTTAAAGTTTGTAAATCTAATCGTATTTTGTAATACTGATATTTTTTTTTAACAAAAGTTCCAATAAAAATTTCCTCCAAGGATGTTCAGCACAAGCCTTATGCATGGATCAGAGTGTTGAGCAATGAAGAAGACTGATAAAAGGAGAGTGCATGCTACTGAGATGCGGATGTTGAGATAGATGTGTGGATGACACGTGTATAAATAAATTAATATTGAGGGACATTTTCACACAGCGCCATCCAGCCCCAAACAAAGCAAAGCTTGTACTATGGGAACCAGATAACTGATAGAATACTTATGTATTTTTTTGTAAATACATACTTATTATACTTTATAACACCCAGACACAGAACAAACATCTATGTTCATCACACAAATGTTTTTTCCTGGGTGGGAATCGAATCCACGACCTACAGCACAGAAGGCAGAGCTACTATCAACTGAGCTAAGAGGCTAGGCCTGTATGTAAGGAGAAGATTGAAAGTGGTGCCTGTTACTTAAAAGGTGAGAAGTGCTAGATTAGCATGTTATGGACACGTAATGAGAATGGATGAAAGCCAAATAACCAAAAGAGTGATGACGATGTTTATCTTCATCGTTTTGAGCCCAGCCACGTTTCGAACTGAAAAACCCATGGATTCGAACCCATGACGGATCAAAATCAGTTTCTCACTCGACCTACGAGTAAAGTCCTAAAACTTTTATTAGTAATCTATCTATGTCACTTCGTGAGGAAACCCGCCAGCCCCACACGTATTGAACATGTCTTTCCTGTGGATATTATGGCTGAGAGGATGGTGTAGGTGCTGGGCAAGCATACTCGATCTCAATGTCCCAGGCACTACAGTGTTCCGATAAATGTAGGCAAAGATTGCCTCCTGACACTGTATAAATCATCTAGTACATAAAGATGTAGAGGCCTAAGTTTTTTATATGTCTCTTTAAGCAGTATATACAATAAAGAGTTTTATTTCATTCATAATCGCTATAATTGATCCGACAGAGAATTCTCTCGTATTTCATAACTTTTGAGAACACCTAAGTGTAAGAGTCTTATTGAGAAGTGGCTTTTGTGTGGCATTCTCTTTATTTTACTTTCTGTTAGCACACAAAGAGTTTCGAGCAACAAGTTAGCAAAGAGATTCTTCTGTTAACCATTCTATTGAAATACAGCTTTAATAAAAATATCAGTGTTTATTAATGATTCAGGTTTGTTAAAGCTAAGAACTATAATAATGTGTTTTAATTTAAAAAAATATACTTAATTTTAATGTTTATTTAGGTTTGGAAACATTATTGTAAAGTAATGTTAGAAAAAATCAAAAGCTACTGGAATACGATAACTAAATCTCCACCAAATAATTAATAAAAAATTAATCAAAACCCAAAAAAAATTCAAGGTTAAGGTAATTTCCTTGAGAAAGATTCATGGTTCTAATGTATTTTGAAAACTTTTTCGTTTAGTTATTTTTGTTTGTCTTATTTTTCTCATTTTGTTATTTTGCTTTGTTGTATATTGTATTTGTTGAATAAATGTATTTTCTTTCTTTCTTTCTTTCTGTAAATAAATGTATCCGGGCCATTCGCAAAAGGCTCAAAAAAAACGTCCGGGCCAAAAACCTCTATTAAATAGATTTCTAAAAGCTTGATTCTTTTTTGTATGATAGTTATGATCAAATACTAGAGCAAGTCGATGGTTTCTTTTAGATAAAATAAATTTAAAATAGTTAAAAAAAATAAAAACCGCTGAAATTTGAGCCTCGGTGGCATGTCCCAAGCACATTTTGCGATGTAAATTATTTTTTATCTTTTTCTCTATAAAACGTGGCGCTACTTTGAATGTATTCACAAAAAACCAGATAATTACTAGCTTATTTTATAATATTCCCAATAAATATTAGGCTTTCGTTGATGAGTTACAAGTAGTTTTAGTCGCGTCCGAGGTTTTGAATTGATATCGGTGGCGCGCACCGATCTACGCATATACCCTGTTCTCTAATAGTTGCAAGAACAGTTGTTAGAGTAAGAATAACTATCAGCCCCTCCGCATTGATGGAGAGGACAACCAGGTCTGTGGGTCTTTGTGTGTCTCTTTTATTGAGGAACAAAATCGTTTTCGGTGGCTTGGTATACCCTCTAAGCTGAGTTCGGTGTAATTTTTTTTTTCAAATCCATTCAAGCAATTATTTTCGAATTCTAACAAAAGTGTATCTTAGCGGTACTAGATTTCCATTATGCAGACTAATATTCAAAATTTTGGTTACTTTTAAAAATATCTATGATTTTGCTCATAATTTTGATTCCGGTGGTATTGATTTCAGTGTTTTCCGTGGAAATATATGAAGGGTAAAGACAGTTTCATAGCACTTATAGTGCTGTTTCCTGATTTATGATAATTGTATTGAATTATAGAGAAAGCTGGCATAAAAAAGGTGCCCCAGATTAGTGTCGGCATCTATAAAAAATCAAAGAACAGCTCAATTGCAGTTTTCAACCTAATGAGTTAGAGCCCAACCTCATTCTTGCTCACGCCCTTTTCTCAACTACGCATCTGGATGCGGAAACATACCCAAAACCTACACAACTATCGCTGGAGACAGACAATCCGACACTTCAGAGCGTCGTCTGATGAACCTACAAAGAAAAGACCTCGGAATAATCTTAGGGACATTGACAGGACACTGTACCCTCAACACACGTCTGTACAACATCGGTGCCACGGACAGTCCACTCTGCAGGGGATGTCTAAGCGAAGAAGAATCAGCTGCTCACGTAGTCCTGGAATGTGCGGGTGTAGCAACACAATGGCAACAAATCTTCAGTATCCCGAGGTCACTCCTCTAAGCCGGTGAAGAGCCCAGGAAGCTGTTGTGCTTCTAGGAGAGCTAGGTTGGCTACGTACCTAACAAGCCAGGTTATCCCCACGCATAAAGGACCACCATCGAGTCCAAATACGGAAACGGGAGTAAACTGATTGTTCCGCCAGACTCTGCTATCGCGTCGGGTGCCAAGCGTTAAAGCGGCACCTGACGCGGTGAAAGCGACAGAAAATTCTGATACAACAGGAAATACCCATTTGTGATGTGAGGAGGACTGACGCGGATGGATTTTTTCTCGTAGATAAGAAGCATCGGCCGAAGCCTTCCCCCAACTGACATGGGATAGCCCTCCGCTCTGCCAGGTTCGCCCTGCAGGCTGTTGAAACGACCATCGGCTTATAAATATATCCCAACTAGACCCGACAACTAGTGAGGAAAGCATCAGTATGTGAATGAGAGGAGCTGATGCCGAATCAGGCAGCCACCTGTAGTAGTACCTAGTACAAGGTTTGAAGCGGCTGGATTCTGCAAGTGAGACTAAGTTTAAGTAGTATATGCTCGGGTGGACGCCAGCCAGGACGTGTTCCTAGCTCTTGATTTTTGGACAGCCGGAATCGTTTACCATCCAATCAAAATGTCTATCTAATCGATCGAGCGAGCGAAGCGAGCGAAGATCTTGGTGGCAAGTTGGGTGATTTTGCTTTGTATTTTGTATATTTGTATGTTTGTATGTTTCACGAACTCTTGTTCTCGCATAACTGTCGAACTGTTCATACAATCTGCATGAAACTTGGTAGGTCAAGAGTTTGTGGTATGGAAATATACGGTGGAGCATATGAGCTTAATCGATGAAGGGATTGTGAGCTTGTGAGGATATTGGGTTCTCAAGGGGGGTAAAAAAAAAGTTAAACAAATATATTGAGTTGGGTGTCAAATGAAAGGTCTTTATTTGTAAATTCCAAAATAGTTATTATTTTTATTCTAGGACGTATACTTTTTGAAATACGACGAGAATTCATAAATATGATATGAAAGAAAAATTAGACACGACATTATGTATTGCATGTTTGCCAGTAATTTTATCATGTAATTTACGAGCTAGCGCAATAGGCATACTCGGCAGTAGTAGCACTTGAAAGTATAGGGGTAGTCAGAAGAAAGTCCAAATGTAAGCCATCTACGATACGCGAGATCTCAGTTCGGAGAGAACCACTAGTATAATATCGCCATACAAACTTTGAAACATAATTTAACTCCTTCAAGGGGTTTAATGATGTAACCCCTTTTTGAAATGATTTTTTATCAACAAATACCTAAATTTTTATGTAATAATTATAAATCGAACTAAAGACTGTTGACTTTTTAACCAAATTTTAATGTATTTGATTTCGGTGATTAGAATATTGACTTCGGTGGGCACCAATTTTTCAAAATCAAATAACTTTTTAACCGTTAGGCTTTAAGAGTTCCCTCTTGTACTAGTAATTACTAAATTAAATCTAGATTTGATATTTCATGTCAAAACATCCAAATTCGAGAAAAAAATTGTGCCACCGAAAAAATGCTGCGCCTGAGAATGACCGATCCTTCATAAAATTCAGAATCTAAAGAAAATCAAGGTAGTTTCCCTGAGATGCGTGTCAAAACATCATAATGATGCATTTGAGAGTCGACGGAATGACCCTCCTTAGGTGGTTCAAGTGATCCTAACGTAATCTAAACTTTTTAGTAAGTACTTACTAACTTTCAGTAAATAAATGTGCGCTTCTTCAATCAAATCAGAACCCAATAAAAATCAAGGTACCCTGAAATGCACAGCACGTGTGAAAGCGTCATCACGGTGCATCTGAAAGAGTTCGGGCGGGTCCGGGGCGCTATCGCCGCCCAGTGGCAGCTCGACCGTCGATCAGAGCGCACGCCGCGCCGCGCACCCACACTACAGCCCGCCGGTACGCGACACGAACACACGCATGCAACCCCCCCTACCCCTCTAGCCTTACCCCCCCTCCCTTCTCCCATCATCATCCCCCCGGTACCCTCCCACCCCGCCCCGTGACCTCCAGGTGAATTACGCCTAAAACTATCAATCCAAAAATCATCTCATTGTCCAGCATGTGAAGTATATGTGTTTTATGGATCGCTTTGCGTTTACTAAGATCTCGTAAATGGTCTTATTATGGCTGTTAATTTAATGGACTCTTTGGTGTTGCGCGGTTTATCTTATTTCGGTTTATGTATCGTTTGGTTAAGATTTTGTGACTTGAGATGAACGAAATGCGGCTTTACCATGCTCCATTGAACAGTGTATCGTTTTTTATAAAATCGTAATATTTTTATAAAATAATCCAGTGTTTATTGACAGAAATCTAATTTTTAAATAAAAATATTAAATAATGAAACTTACTTATAATACAGAATAACCATCAGTGGTTGGAATTCGGAATGATGCCGGGGCTCGGAAAATTTCAGTTCCGTATCCACAAAAATCTGGCCCGCCCTACTTCCCTGACTTTCCCTTAAATAACTTGTTTTAAAACATTATTCTCGTGGTTTTGAGAGAAAACATCTAAAATATTAATCAACTTAAGCACTTTATTTCATCTAAGCTTTATTAAAGTAGTATTTTACTTTCCCTTTCATAAACTAAACGAGTTGGCAACAGATTTAAGCCGTTTAAGCTTTCATAATATTACACTGTAAACCTTTTAACGTGTAACAAGCGACTTAATATTTTAAATTAAATATAGTGTTTATATAATTGCTCTGTTGATGAAAAAAATAAGATTTGAGCATTCAAATACCAACGAGTGTTGAATGAAATTACAAAACAGCGTTTCAATGTCATTGTAAATGAAGAATATCTAATTACGGTTTTATAATGGTTTATTTGCTCAGGATTGAAAAGTATGACATTGCTCCACCTAAAATAAAATTTATGGAAATAAGTAATATTTTCATAACATTTTCATCTGAATTTCGAATGGAAACAGCAGGCCAATTTTACTGATTTGTAACGTCTACAATTCCGCTGCGTTCTGTTTCGTGATGGCTAACGTGAGGTTTTGTTGAAATAGTAGAATGGCTTATTGAAAAGTTTTATGGACACGGGATTTTATCGCGTAATTTACCTTATTTATCCCGACTAAATCGACGAATCTGAAGATCAGTGAGGGTAGTTTTGGATACTACCGCCGATTCACAATGGACCTTGAAAACATACTCGAGTCTGCCCGCGACCATGGCTATTGCAACATAGCCGAAACGTCGGGATAAATAAGGTAAATTACGCGATAAAATCCCGTGTCCATAAAACTTTTCAATATGAATAGTGATCGCGAAAGTTTAAAAAAGTAGAATGGCTTGTTCAAACATTCGTTCTACCGAAGACCAAACCATAGCTACAGCTGAAAACGTCACCACAACAGTCGTAGGCCATTAGTAGAATGAAACAGATGAAAATCTAAGGTTTAGTTGACGTTTTGACTGTGGTTGATAAAAAGATAATATCAGACGCTTCACTAGGATGAATGTTCACTGGAGTGAATGATTCATTTTCTTTCATTCCATCTTCACACGGCTTAGACGGAATGATATGGAAAAGAACATTCACTGTTAAATTCTTTTAAATGTCATCGAATGAAGTCGTGCATGAATGACCGACTCCGAGTGAACGTTCTCTTTCGTGTTCAGACGGTTCATTTTTCGTTCATTCGGAGTGCGAGTGAAAGACGTGAATGAAACGATCCAACATTGTTGGATTGGTTTATTAATTAATTCACTTTTCATTTTTCGTTCATTCCTTGTTCAAACGCTCCATTCCTAGTGAAAGATGCTGAATGAAGAACAGAAAAGAAACGAAAAGTGAACCGCCTGATTCCACCTTTAGTAGATTCGACCCCTTGAGCATAATATATTTCAGTAGGTACTGCCATTTATTTCAACTCCACCAAATCGATCACTCGTATCCAATAAAACTCAGATCAAGAATTTTAAAAGCTTTTAGCAGAAAAGCAAAAAATACCGTTCGCAATTTTCACGGGAACTTCCATTAGGTAAGTTCCGTTTGAATCTACAAAATCCCGGATGGAATTTAACATAACAAAGCAACCCCTTTTAATCCAAGCTCGGATTCATAAATAAAAATAAATATTAAAAGAACTACACTTTAAATACCTACTTGGAATAATATAATCAAAAGATAAAAATAACTATAATTGTACCTACTCATTATAAAATAATTATGTTTTATAATTTATATCAATATTTTCACAATAATCTCTTTTCAATGCTTTACAGTTTTTAATCAATAGAATTCTCCATTTTCTATCCAAATCATGAGCGCAGAAAGAAAAAATCACAAATGAAATTAAAATTAAAATCTAGTCGAATATGACACCCCAGTTACAAAAAAGATAATTATAACAGTGATTGTTCCGAAACAAAAATCATGAAAATATTTCGTTTATTTTCTCATGTTACTGGTCCGAAAGTGGAATGCTAATTTTGCAGAAGTTAGCACCTCTGTCTACCCCCTTAGACTTAAACTAGACTTAAAGGATCTTTAAAATGTGCCTAATGATCTGAGTATGAATTTCTATAGCGCCTTGGGGATACAGTAGTACATTTTTCGTGGTTTTTTTCGTTGTTTCTCAACCAGTTGCCTGACATCCCTTAAAAAGAAAATGTTATAAACGTGCTGCCCTAGCACGGCAGACATCTTAGATCTCTTGAATAAGATTCTAATCGATTGGTGTTCTATTGATATCACTGACCTACTTTAATTTGATCACGGATGGGTTCAATGATTCAGAAGATGTCGACATTCCTCATACTTCCCACAAAACCTATCCTCAAGTTATCACTTACTTTATTAGTGCAAACACGCTTCGCTCGCTCAAGTAAATGTGAAATTACAGGCAACAGTGAAGATTAATAAAATATGAAAGCATCCTTCGAGGGTTCGCATTTTGGTTCAAAATCGAACAAACATAACTACATAGGAACTCCGTCATGTTTTACTTACCAACATGTTTGTAATTTTCATGACGAGCCGTTTTGGCCGAGTGGGACTCGAATTTCGATCCGAAGGGGAGGGATCGAATCCCGGCAGTGCATAAATGGTTTTTTTTTTTCGTTACGAAAAATAAAAAACGAGCTCTAAACAGTGAAAGAAAACATCGTGAGGAAACCAGTTAACTTTCAAATAGTGCGATGGGCTTACAACCTGTCACGTATGGAATGTGAGTACTGCAAAATTTGACTTGTCACGTCTGGAATCTTAACTTCTGGAAAATGTGGGTATGTACTAAAAATATGTATTTGGATATAACTTTGACCACTTCTTTAGACATCTTCATAGGATTTTAAATAACTAAAGATCTGAGAGAATGTCTACCGTGCCTAGGTGATAAAGACTTGACGATGTTTCGTTTCATTTTTTTTAGTAAATTGCAGTTAAAAAAAATATTTTCTGAGTTCGCAGCTCAGTTGGTAAGCCCTGCCCATTGCGGCTCAGTTTGCGTTAAGTCATTTTCTAGCAATAAACATGAGCGCTTCCGTGCTTCGGGAGGGCACGTTAAATTGTCTATCTCGGCTTTTAAGTCATGATGGAAACCTTCAGGCTGTCTAAAAACTCCATCATCATAGAACATTCGAACATACATACATATTTTATAATCACTCTAATCACTCTATCACTCTAATCACTCTATCACTCTATTACTCTAATCATCACTCTTATCACTTTATCACTCTAATCACTCTAATCACTCTAATATTATAAATGCGAAAGTTTGGATGTTTGGATGTATGTTTGTTCCTCTATAACTTGACAACCACTGGCCCGATTTGGCTGAAATTTAAAATATAAATAGATAATGACCGGGAATAGGACATAGGCTACTTTTTATCAGGGTACTACGCGAGCGAAGCCGTGGGCGGAAGCTAGTACATAATAAAAAAAGCTTTTTTAAATATAAATATTGCTGGACATTCATTTCACACAGCATCATGTAGTCCCAAGCTAAGCAGAGCTTGTGTTATGGCAACCACATGACTGATATACTACTTATATACATATTTTTTTTTTCGTAAATACATACATAATATATGTATGTATGCTTTCATGTTTTATTTGCGTTTACTGAAGCCAGGGCAATATCAATATCCCTAATTGGTAATAGAAGGTAATCGGCTAAAAGTATCACTCATTTCAATTCCAATTGTCCTAATAGATTGAAGCAATCAGGTGCATTCGTTTGATTATATAGAATTGAAAAATCCCTTTGTACAAATTCTTTTTAAATCTAGATTGGCAATTTAGCCTCGGTTTACTGTCTCCACAAAGCATTTTTCCGTTTTCAATCGGGCTTTAGTTTTTAAGCCTTCTAAAACTAGTTCACGTAGAGTATGCCTTCGTCTGATATCAAAAAGAGCCTTTAATAACAATTATATTGTTGCAACTACTTACTGTAACTTGTGTGTGCCAAATAAACGTTACTCTTACTCTTACTCTTACTCTCTTACTCAACTTCACTTGTTGGTGCTGATTTTCGTTATTATTGCCATGATGGAGGCCTGAGGTCGAAAAGCAACAATTTACAGTCATATGACCTGATTTATTAACTTTCAATAGGTTATGGGTGTATCCATGGAATTTATTCAAAAACGAATAGATCGCTTTAAGCGATAAGGCCCCCCAATTGTTTTTACCTATTTTTAGATAATTTATGTCGAAGGTTTCTTTGTGGTAAACAATAAAGTGTTATCTATCGATCTATTTTAAGTTTTAATTAATTATGTAGGTAGTATAATTGAACTTGAACTTTTTAAGTACGATGTTTATAGACACAACAATTTCAAAACAAAATATTCATCTGGATAAGAAGAGACGGTCACTTCTCGCGGTAGCCTCTCTCTCACTCTCTCGTAATAAAAACTAGAAAACCAAAACAAAAAAGAAAATAACGTAGGTACGTTGCTCAACGTGAAACAAGCTCTCGAAAAGCTCTGTTCGGATCAGCACAAAGAGTTTGCCCCTTTCCAAGCTTTGAAGTAAAAACAGGTGAAAATTACCGCCCTAAAATAAACGCTCGTGCACATGCTGCCACAGTGGAGAATAGTGAAGTAGAACAACGTTACATAACCCGATTTAAATCTATGTTGGATGGTGTTAAACAAAAACTGACTCAAAATCTTAAAAATATAAAAAAATTGTCCTGTTTGTTCAAAAATTGATCCAAAAATGGTGAAATGGAATTAGTTTTTGGGCTTTTGATGATTTGTGGTGCAGTTTTTAGTATCTAAGTAGTACTATTTAGTAGTTTTTAAATGTACGTATCTAATTCAGATCTAACGAGAAATCCCTCCTATCATTTTACAATCAAATTAGATAAAAACTACTTAGAACTAAAAAATAATAAATATGAGATAAGAACTGGATTAAGACTTTTGAACTTGCACTGAATTTATAAGCTCTCTGCAAACAACTTTTCTTTATTCTACACATTGTTTGTAATCAGAGAGTAGTCAGCTCCTGAATCTCTGTAGCTCTTAAATGTTGTGTGCTTATTTTCTCTGTGTCTCTGCCGATTTCATCAAACGGTAAGTACCTACAAACCACTCACATTGCAGGCACACGTTTTATTGTTCATTTGAGAAACCACAGTATCTTTAACTGTATAATAATAATACATATACTAATTCAATAGCCACTATAGAAACATTGTAGGTGTTTGTTGCATTTACTAAGTCTTTGTTTCTGTCCTTGACTGAGCCAGCGCAAAGCGTCTCCGTTTCAGCTTGGGCAAAATGCTTTACTAGGTAGGTATGTCTGTTCGTATGTCTGACGAATACACAGGACTAGCTAAGTAAAAAGTGGCTAGTGGACTGTTCATTTTATGAAGTAGATGAACTCATAGATCTACCTGAATTATAGAAAAAAATATCTAATATAATATAATAAAATTAATATCTAATACTTATTTAATAAAAATAATCTAACAAAATTATCATAATTATTGTGTGAAACCTTAAACTTGTTACTTGTAACTATGAAGTTATTAATAAATGTATTGTATTGTATTGAATATCCAGCCGATTCTCCTGAAATTTTGTGAGCAGGTTCGATTTTTGATTGGAAGGGTACTTCCTCCAAAAAGGTCCAAAAGGTACAAATTACTCCGCCTTATGAAATCCGATTTCGATGGATCTTTTTTTGTTTAAAAGGTTGTAACTTAAAGGTCTCATAAAAATTTGGTGAAGATCTGATGAGCAGAATAGCTCCTCAAAATGCAGTAGGTAAATTGCTCACTTTTAGATTAGGTACCTTGAGTTATGCAAAGATAGACTTGCGAGGTCTACAGATCACAGAGCCACTAGTATATTAGGTACATCTTATCTCGTGCTTCTGTTGATAACATCAAAAGGATCACCGGCATGTTTTATTGGTAGCCCCGCCGGCGCCGGCGCCGTGTCAATATTTGGAGCATAACTCGCCCCTAAATCTCTTTTACCATGAAGTATGTTTGAATGTTCCTATTGTGTTTATTTGCTCTGTGTCTGGTTAGCTTCGCTTGTATGATCGTCACAGACAATCTATGGAAAATAGGTTGTGGCTTCAATAGGGAACTCCCACAAATTTTTTTTATGATTTTATACGATAGGTTATATCGTCAAATAACCGTAACAAAAATTCCAGCGCTGAAAAACTAAAATTTTTATAACAAAAATATTTTTTAAAATTTACCAACATTTTCATGCACTTGAAACGGACGTGACGTCACAAGTCACAGAAATTACACGCGCTTGTAGGTAGAAAAAAAAACTTTCTGTCGAGTTTGAAGGAGTGTGACGTCACAGCATGTGTGACAAATAGCGTTGCGTTTCAAGTCTTATGAAATTCCCACTATGTTTTTGCACTTTTTAATTATTAATTTCTAAGCGAAAATGAAATACTTAATATTAAAAATTAATTACACACACATAATTCTAAAGTCATAATGTTCATAGAAAAATACGTTTGACCCGCTTTTGAATCAGACGCATATTGCCTATTCTCAGTCAGGGCAAACATTTGTGTGATAAACCCAAATGTTTTTATAACTATGTGATTTATATGTACAAATATCTAAATTAGTATAATAAAGAGTTGGGTTTTAGTGTGTGTATGTGTGTGTGTGGGGCAATTGCCGGAACCAGTGCCATTTAGTAAAAAATGTACGTTGCTTCAAATGGATAAATAACCCTGTATATATATAGCTGTATTATTCTGTAGACAATGAGTTTGTCTGTGTCTGCTGCAAATGTGTCAGCTGTTTATATCATATTTTGCAGTCCAATTGTCTATTCTTCTATAGACAATGTCTAAGGTGCTCATGCTAGTTGTTTTCGTCACATTTTACAGTCCAATTCATTTGTTACACCGCCCAGAGCCATGAAATCGGCATCAACACATCTGAAGCTGTTTACCATTCCGTTCATGTGTGAATAAAACATACCGTGTACTGTCTCAAACGTATGTCGAGGGAATCCGAAAATTGAATACGATTTACTGAGTGCAGAACTTTTTGGATAAAAGACAGTAAACAAGTCTTACAGATTTTGTCTATTTTAAACAGGTGATTGTATTTATTTACAAGTACGGTAGACTCTGGATCTTTAGGCATTCAACATTTTAATTTTCAAGTTTCAAGTCTAGAAATTACTTATTGATTTACCTTCATATGTACTAGATGATTTATACAGTGTCAAGATTGTGCTTAGGACATTATTGTGATGGAGTAAGCTTGCCCAGAACCTAGGCCATCCTGTCAGCTTAACCGGCCATATCCACATGACAGACAATGGTCAATACGTGTGGAGCTGGCTAAGGCGCGAGTTTCCTCACGATGTTTTTCTTCACCGTTTAGAGACCGAGAGGGATAATACATCAACATTCGATCCAAAGGTCGTGAGTTCGAATCCCTGATGTGTATCAAATGTTTCGTTTCAAAAAATCTGTATGCGCATGAACTTATTTATACAATTGGAATTTCCGGTAAAATAATTTTTTTTAATAATGGAAACACAAAAGGGATATAAAAAATTATTTTGAAAGATTTATAAAAATAGGATCTCCATTTACGAAGCTCGATAATTCACTGAAACTTGTTACTTATTATTCAGTTCCTGAAAATGAAGGTATCAATAGATTTCTGCGAATTGCGAGTGCTTTCAGGTTTCAGCGCAATATCGTATAATGAACACCTGAGCTTCTTTTGAGTGTAAGAGCTCTTTACATGAACACGGCGGCCTTTTAAATATCTTTGGGAATGTACGGATCTAGGCAAAATTGGTTTTTGAAAGAAAAGAAAGAAAGATGTGTTTAATCAAACCACCACCAAATTATAAAGTTTAAGGTTTAATATATTTTATTCTCAATAAGACAAAGATATTGTGTCACTTACATGAGTACAATTCTTTCATAAAGGTAAGTATTTAACAGTTTGTCGTTCAAGTTTAACTTACTTATTGTACCTACCTATGTAACCCATTTAATTTGTTGAAGAGAGAGTAATTATTGTTAAAACCACTTAACTATATCTACTTAAAATTAAAACAAAATGAAATAATCATCACGACTGTATCCCTAGGCGTAGTAGACATTGTCTCAGACCTTTTTTCAGGCAACTTTAAGATCCTTTGAATATGCTTAAAATATTACTAAATAGGTAAGTATTGATAATAACCACTACACTTTTTAATACGTATGTAGGTAAGTACCTACATTACAAAGTTTAGTGGCGGTGAAACGCTAAGCTATCCTAAGCCTAAATGGTTTCGGTTCGTATCCGTTTCTGAACCTTTTCTTAGATTTGTCTGTAAAAATTCTGAACATTTCATGAATTAGAACATATTTTTTTATGGAAGAACACTATATTTTCATCATGACCAAGAAAAATTGGCTATTCTTAGGTATAAAAATTTTGCAAGGAGTGAGCATTCCGATAGTAAACTGTAGCTAGAACTACAAATATAGTAGTTTAGTCAAGTACGAGTAAGTAATAAGAAAACCCATTTGCCAAATCGCAAAAGAGCAAAGACAATTTTGCAAAACGACTCGTTTAAAAGATGCAACCTATTTGAAATGTTCAAAAGTGCACCGTGGTGAGGATAAAGTAGCTTTTATTTTAAAAGTGCTTGAATTTTTGTATTGCAGTAATATTCTAGCAACCTCTACGTTTTTAAACATTCTAAAGTACCTATTAAGATAGCGGATTCTCTACCGCTCTATCGCATATAAAATATATTAAGTACTTAGAAAATATTTAAAATTAAGTCTATGTTTCAGTTTTTTGGTAACGGCTGAAATTTAACTTATCAAATGCATTTCGTGTGAATTTTAGGTAGGTAGGTACCTACCTACTTTCATCAAGAATCATAAATCTATTTTGCTATTTGAAATCACAAAAATCGAATAATCTCTATTAAATTAGAAACTAAACCACTCACAAGTAATAAAAAACGTTGGGGCCGACTTTGTACTGTTAAGAAGCATCGTGTAGGTATATTAATTTTCATTCATTTTCATCGCTATTTCAAGCATCGGCATTTCAAGGATCGGCATTTCGGTTTTCGGACTTTTCATATGTACCCATTTCCATGCAAGTGATGCGTAGTTTTGAGTAAAGGTACGGACCCACCGCGGTCCACGGAGAGGCTACGCACGTGCGTCAAGCTTCGCTTTGCAGGAGACTGTATGTAATTGTGTCCACTGCAGCCTACGGACTACGCTACGCATGAATTGACGTCATTGGTACACGCGTGGCTTGCTCGAATATGGCAGCTCAACGCAGTCCACGCTATGCACACGGTACACGAAATTATAATTAGTATGAATTCAAAACTGTGCTGCGCTACAGTTGTACGCTACAGTTGGGTTCATATTCGTGTACTGCAGTGGAAACGTAGACCCACGTTGTCAAACAAATAAACCCACGCAGCTAAAATGCGCCGCGTGCCCGTGCACAGCATGCGCCGCTGTGGGACCGCAGCTTAACGGTAGTTATATGGAGACACTCTGTACTCTCTTAGGTATTGCAGATATGTGTTCTGAGTGTTTTGAACTGTTTTGAACAATGTGTGGTGATGTCGGAGTGGGTATATCGTGTAAATTAATTAGTTTTCAAAACTGTATACAAGATTCACCACTTACAAGTTAGGTAGGTACTTACTCTTAACTGTGTTATATTATGTATGCGCTTCTGTGAGTTTTTGCTTTTTTGTGTTATAACCAGACTCAAAACGACGGAATGGATAGGGATAATTAAATAAAATAAATCAATAATGCTGGACATTTCACACAGCAAATGAAAAAATATGAAATACGCTCACGACTGTGCTAGTCCCAAGATGCGGCTGACATTTTCTCAGATTTTACTAGGCATTCTAGATCCTTTTATGATTTCTAAGGGGGTAGTGAGAGGCACGTCCAAATACATATTTGATATATGCGCGCTTTTTGCAGAAGTTAGCATTCCATAAGTGACAAGTTGCAAGCCCATCGTCGCTATTAGAAACTTATTTTAGTTTTTCATTTTATTTATTCTTAAATGCTTAGATCTAGACAGGTAATGACAAAGACGAAAAAAAGAAAAAAAGAGCTAAAAAGAGCTCTCTAGAGAAAAGTAATCTGCATGACATAAATAGTTATTTTAAATGTTAATTTTTGCATGTAGGTCTTTGTACCACGGAGTATGTGCTACTTACATTTTTAACCGACTTCAAAAAAGGAGGAGGTTCTCAGTTCGTCGGAATCTTTTTTTTTTTTTTTTTTGTGCTTTTTTTTTATGTATGTTCACCGATTACTCGAAGACGCCTCGACCGATTTCAAAAATTCTTTTTTTGTTTGAAAGGGTACACTTTCCAATTGGTCCTTTTGGTCATCAGGTCAGGATCTGATGATGGGATCTTGGAGAAATCGAGGTAACTTTCAAATTTTATAGGCACACTTGAAGCCATTAGGGTATTTTTTAAAGCTTTATAGGTTATCGGTGACAATGCAATATTATGGTAACATTGAGCTGATCTGATGATGCAGTCAGGAGCTGTTCAACGGAACTCTTCAGTAAATAGGCCGATTGAGTTGAAACTCGGCACGTTTGTCAAGTTTCAACTAGAATGTAATAATATGGTCACAACGAGCTGATCTGGGGATGGAGTCAGGAGCTGTTCAACAGAACTCCTCAGTAAATAGTCTGATTGAGTTGAAACTTGGAACTCAGCATGTCGGTCAAGTTCCGACTATAATGTAATAATATGGTGACAGCTAGCTGATCTGATGATGGAGTCAGGACCTGTCCAATGGAACTTCTCAGGGAATAACAGTGGAACATCCATGTTTGGGATAATTTTAATTAGCTCACCCTTAGCCTTACCCAATAACAATTTGTATAGAAGTCGGTTTTTTAAAATTTTTAATTTAGTTTTATTATTTTAAGAACTTCGCTGTACCACCATACTTCACGCAAATAAATTATTTCTATTTCTATTTCTAAAGAGTTAGTTTAATAAAGTTAACTGGTTTTCTCGCGATGTGCGATGTCTCGTCGCGCCTTCACCGGTAAATGATTTGGATGAAACTTGTGATTCAACAATAGACCATACACCTCTTTTGAATGACCGGGTATGACCACGAGGTGCTTCTGTTAGTTTAAGTTTTGAGAACGTAAACAACCCTACAACTTTCTCCTTAAAGACGAAATCTATACCTCAGTCAGTGCAGTCATAGGGCAGTCAACGGCATGTCCAAATCTGCATTTGACAGTTTTGTCATTTTCTAAAATGTGAAGGACAAGACTACCCTAAAACTATTTTGAAAAGATCTACAGTATCCGTACCCATATTATAAATGTGAAAGTGTGTTTATTTGTTTGTTTAATATGTCCTGCTTTCACGGCAAAACAGAGTGACGGATTCACGTAATTTTTTGTGTGGAGATAGTTGGAGGGCTGGAGAGTAACATAGGCTACTTTTTATCCGGGTACCGCGGGCAGCAGCTAGTTTTATCTAAATTGTATAGTTACTTTTGTATCGTTTCCAACGATCCTTAAGTGGTTCAACTGGTTCTTATTGTATTTTATAAAGTTTTGTAAGTAGTAGTTTAGTTTCTGTAAATAAATGTTGTTACTTTTTAAAAATACATAATAACCATATCGTTAGAACGAATTTTCCAACATGACGCGCAGTTCCAGTTAACGAGTGTCGTAATATGATCTTGAATGTTGGAGAAATAAACAGTATTATTTTAGGTGATCATCATCACCTTAAAAGTCAAAATCAATAACCATTTATTTAGTAGGATCACTGGGATCACATATTACAATTAAAAGCTAGGCTACTCCTATTCCTTTGCGACCAATACCGTAAAGAACCAGCAACATGTTTGTTTGGGATCATTATTCCGACTGAAGGTGGCTGCACACCTATCCGCACCGAACGCGCCGAAAGCATCGAATTTTAGAATTATTTATATGAAATCGTATAAAACCTCGCATACCTGCCTGCAGTCAAATCGTCCGATTCGACTGAATCTGGCTGAAGGACTTCGAGAATTCGGCTCGGATGGGTGTGCGATCAGCCTTAATCCACTGATGCACAGTGTATAAAAAGCCCATATTTTTTAGATAAAGTCCCAGAGTGACTTTTTTGAATGTTTTTGCATATTATACTTCAGTAGGGTCAAAGAAACCTATTTTAGAAGTTTGGGTCAATTTGATTTGAAAAAAAACCCATCTTCTCTCCCCGCCTCGCCTCTGTGCTAGCCTCATCCACTCACACAGTGTTCCGCAAAGGGTGTGCCGCGGCACACTGGTGTACCGTGGTCATTAGTTGGTGTGCCTCGGAAAAATAAGGTTACCTATCTCAGTTATGCTACTCTAAATTAGGACCGCAAATGCTCACTCAACTAAACAAGGTCATGTTTTTTTTTTGTTTTGCATAAAAAATGTTTTTTTCTTTATGGTGTACCTCCAAACCTTTCCAATTTCCTAGATGTACCTTGAACACAAAAAGTTTGCGGAACACTGCACTAACAGTCCATCCACTTTTATAAGGCCGTCTACTTTTCTAGCTGCGGGACATCTGACGAGTCTCTTAGGAGAAACATTCCCACATTTCTCACAATTCGCACTATCTTTCATCCACCACTTCTAGCGAGGTTCTTAAACTCCAAAACATATCGGGTAATGTAACTTTAGTAGTTGTTCAAAACATTTCACCAACATAAACTGGTATGAAAATTGTCGCAACATATCGCATTAAGTTTCAAGAGAAGGCCAGTCCTTCTATTTAAGTTAAGAAACCTCGCAGACTGCAGACTTTTCTATCGGCCGATAGTTTTTGTTCGGGTAAGGCTGGATTCGACCAAAAGTCATCTTACTCCAGAGGAACTAGCCGACTTAATTCGAAATACAATTGTTTAGAAAGCGCAACCGAACATTATTATGTGCATACAAATTATCCTGGTTATAAGGTGTCAACTTTACAATGTCAAAATATTCAAACAAACAGTAGGTACCTCACGACTTTCTGCTATAGTCGTATTTCTAACTATACGCACTAAAATTGACAGTCACAATGTCATTTTTCATATATTTTTAGTTCGTACAATGAGCAATTCGACTATAGTGCAAACATGGTCGATAATCGTTGTAGTGTGCACCCGCCCACCGACACCCCCTGCACCCCATGCAGACAAAATGTTATTTAAGACTCAGATGAGGTTGTCAAAATATTTTAAAGTTAAATTAAATTGATTTATTGACGAAACTTAAACAACAAATCAACGATACAGCGGATTTTCAGTCAGTCAAAGTGTTAAACATTTTCAACTTCATAATGATTCAACTCTCCATACTGAAAAGGCTAGCCGTTTTATTGAAGAGCTAATTTAACCAGTTGGGTGCGACACATACATCTCTATACTGATTATGAGCCCGATCAAACTATCGGCCGATAAAAAAGTTTATAGTCTGCGAAGGTTCTAACTATCCACCAGACAGTATAGAAAAGTTTTCCCGTGTCGGCGCCGTTTTGTTCAGTGTTACTAAGGGATGTTATAAGGATGTTATTCCAGGAAAACTATGCATAGGTACAGTCAGCGTCATCAATGGGTATCCCCCTATTGATTTGAACAAAGACTCTTTTCATTTCAACCTTGGATTTCAGGGTATTATATCAGCTATTTTTGTTTAGGAACTCGAGCGAAATAAGATATCCATAAGTAAGCAAGGATGTAAAAGTTTTTACAAAAGTTGAGATCAACGGCTTGCAAACCGGCCTCTTACTAGGGGGATACCAATTAATGACGCTTTCTGTACATAAGCTCTTTTCCGTTTAGTTATACCTAAATGTTTTGTGCATTTATTATGTGACTACTGGACGACTATCACACTTGTACTTTTATAGTACGGTGACACAGAACATACCTAATTATAATAATGACGGTAATAAACATACGTACAGTACTTCCAGATAAGTAATGGGCGGCGTTAATTTCGTGTTTTCCCAATATGGTCGACAGCATCTAGTAGGCAGTATTGATAGAAGCTCTGTATGATTCCACAAAACAGAATGTGACAGAAGTACATACACGTCTCGGCGTCGTCGTTTAGCTGCGCAGCTAACACGGCTTGCAACTAATTTGCTTTTCTTAAAAATGACATTGAAATTTATTTGTTTGCGATAAAGTTAAAATTGTAAGTAGTATTTGCATTTCCAAATTACTTTTTGTCAATCGTTTTTAGGGTTCCGTACCTTAAAAGGTAAAAAAAGGAACCCTTATAAGATCACTTTCTTGTCCGTCTGTCTGTCCGTCTGTCCGTCTGTCCGTCTGTCCGTCTGTCCGTCTGTCCGTCTGTCCGTCTGTCCGTCTGTCCGTCTGTCCGTGTGTCACCATCGATTATCTCAGGAACGGGTAGAGCTAGCAAGTTGAAATTTATACCATATACTAAGGTCTATAGTCCCTATTGTGAGTATAAAAATCAAGGTCCTGAGTCAACACTATAAAAAGATATAGGCAAATTTAGGTTTTCGTAAAAACTTCTAAGTACCAAAACTTACCTTAATTATCAACTTTTTAATTTTTCGGAATTTTTCCTTTACTTGTGCTGTAAGACCTTGCTTGTAACCAAATTTGACAATTCTAGGTCAACCGGAAGTACCCTAGAGGTTTTAGGTCGAAAACCTAAATGGTAGTTCCCGTTGACCTAGAATCACGAAATTTGGCAAAAAGCAAGGTCTTATAACACAAATAAAGGAAAAATTCCAAAAAATTAAAAAAGTTGAAAATTAAAGGGTGTTCCCATACATACATAGTTGACGCCAATTAAGATTGTCCTCTGAGTTGTATGGGCGCTCATACAAATAAGCGGGCTACAATAACATAATGGGTATAATGGGTAGGTATACGTGCCTATACTGGTAGTACGTGCTGTTTTTCTTTTGTTGTCAGTCTCCAGAGTGTTTCCTTGTATAACTCAGTACCTATCTATAAACCATGCGACTAATGACTTGACTTTAATTTTGTAGAAAAGCACAAGCTGTTGCAACTTATAATGGAAAAGCGGCTAGCCACGCGGTTACTTAAATGCAAATCTATTTATTATGACTATCGTCGTAGTTCATTTTACCAGCATCTGCCAAAATAACTAGATGTGATAACTTCCTCCTTAGATTTCTCCGAAGAATCTGGAGGGTCTAAAGATCTGAGAAAATGTGATACTGTTTTAATTTTTCTCAATCCTACTAATATTATAAAAACGAAATTCCGTGTGTGTGTGTGAATGTTTGTAACTACGTATCTCCATAACGACTTAACGTATTTTGATGAAATTTCAAAAATAGATAGTTTAGGTTCTGGAATAACACATAGACTAATTTTTATCCCGGTAAAAATGTATGGTTCCCGTGAGATACAAAAATAGTAGTTCACGGGGGCGAAGCTGCGGGCGTTCACTAGTATTTTAAATAAAAGTCAAATCAAAGAATATCTTTATGAATTTTGTAATATCTATAATTGATCAACAACAATAAATACAATCGTTTGATTAATTAACCCAATTTATTCATCGCCGAACAATTCTGAATCCCGCCAATTTGTTAATTTGTTCCGGTCGCATTGTTCGCTGTGAAATATAATTTACGCAGCCATCCACCGAGCTTATCAATTAGCATAAGTACTAGGCATAACTGATGTATTCAAACCTATTTATTTGTAATTTTCTTTCAATTTAATTTTCATTCATCATTGTGTTCATGGTTGTTGTTATCCTATGCTATCCCACTGCTGGGCAAAGGTCTCCCCTTGAGCTTTCCACTTTTTTTGATCCAACGCCTTTTCCCTCGCCTTACTGAAGGCATCCAGCTTGTTTCGCCATCGCTAGCATCGCTACGCCGCCATACTGTCTCAGGGCTCAATACTTTAATACAAAATCGGCAGTGGCATAGCGTGCCTTGGCCCGTATAAAAATTTGTTTGGGGGCCCTTATGAAGGGTAAAGATTTCTCTTAGGTTTGGGGGCCCCGAATAATTGATACGGCAGATACGGCGGTAGCTACGCCACTGAAAATCGGTGTAATGTAACCTGCATACATCTCCATACTGATCTAAGAGTCTGACTAACTATCGGCCGAGAAAAAGTTTGAGGTGTGCTCGGTCCCTAATACAGATTGAATTTCAATTGCAAGTGGTAAGTATTTCATTTTAAATAGCCTTTATTAGCCTTTATAATATTTACTATAATAAACTTTATTAATATAATATCTGGCTATGATGTACCTAAGTAATTGAGTAACATCCCAAAATCGAAACTTTCACATCATAATACTATCGTGATTTCCACGACAGTTTAGGATATCAGGCATCCGATATAACTCATTTACAAGATAATTGAGACCTGTCCCCGTTTGGGGTAATTGGGAAAACAATTTGGAACTAACCCCACTGGGGTACCCAGAATGGGAGCGAACATATTGGCTATAGTAATCTGTGTTAATTATGTTTTCATATCCTATTAATGATGTGAATATTTAGTTCAGTAAACGTGTTATAATCCGCGGCTTCGCTCGTACCATTATTTGAAAAATGCTTTTCTAGGCCACGATCTGTACCGATTCCAAATTTCATCCGAAATGGTCCACAAAATATCATACAAATATTCAGATTTATAATATTAGAAGGTAAAAGTTTTTTTTTAAGTGTTTTACTACACTTAATTTAATCGAAAATTGTTTAAGTATTAAAAATTCCTATTAGTCCTAGTACCTATTCACCTATCCTTACTTTTCTGTTATACGTACAATAGTTCTTATAGTAACGAAACTGCCATGCCACGTATTTTGACTAAGGTTTAGAGCAGTGATTCCCAAAGTGGTCCAGGTGGACCCCCAGGGGTCCACGGGAGACTCGAAAGGGGTCCACGTTGGCGAGAAATTTTGGGAATATGGTAGAAATGTAGCAGCAGGGGGTCCACCGAAACCAGTAAAATTTTGAAAGGGGTCCATGAGAAAAAAAAGTTTGGGAACCACTGGTTTAGAGCTTGTGAAGTTAGGGCTTGTAGAGTTAGGGCGTGTAGAGTTAGAAGCTTGGATCTATGAGATCTGGCCCTGATTGTCTATCTAGCGTCTATAGCGATCAAAATTGGTCTCAAACTGTATATGACAGTCCAGTGACCACGCAAGTAGCTCTGTCATTCTCATCTCAACGAGACCGAACGCGACAAAATATACCTACGCGATCGTTTTGACAGTTTGAGACCAATTTGAGGTTTGAGACAAGTTAGACAATCAGCCCGCTGGTAACTTTTTGACAGTACGAGTCATTTGGTCTCGTTTTGGCATTACATTAAAATGTTTTTAATGGAATTACATATTTTATCTGCTACAGGTATCTGGCACGCTCAGTGTCTGTAGATTTAAATGAACCTTCAATAGTCAATACCAAAATAGATAAAGAAAATTCGGTAAAGTGTTTTAGGTATTGGACGTTGAGTGGTTCATGTTTTCAAAAATATTTATTGAGTGTTAATTAGCGTGTATTTTGTAAAGACAAAATAATTTAGTTAGGTACCTACTCCATTATTTATGAATAAATACTGGAACTAATTCAAAGTGTCATTAATTTGTCCTTATGTAGGTACTTGTTTTAAGTTTTTGAGTTTCTTGTGGAGTCTACAAGTACCTACAAGTTTATATGTCATTTGGAATCTGTAATTGTTTTTTTTTTATTCTTTTCTTTTTTGCAACGAGAAAATGGAAAAAATTACAACCTTGTACAAAAATAAGCACTTCAAAAAATAAATCACCTTAAGTTATATAAACTTTATACTTACCTAAAAACTTTTAGCTATAAGTATTTGATATTATTTCTTCTTAAAAAATTACAAATATTACGCGCAGTCAAGGAATTTTTAAACTAACCATAGATAAAGAATCGTCGTCGACGATTCCTTGCGCACAGTAAACAATACCACAGATAAGTACTTATAAAGAATCATCAAAGCAGGCCGTAAAATGACAGTAAAAAGTTGCTATAGCTATTTCGAGACCAATTTCCAACTTTAAAACTTTCCTTATATTAAAACCCATAAAAATCCCTGAAAGTGGAGTTATTCGTCCGTGACTTTTAATGCCGTAATTAAAAAAACAGGGCCTAAGTGCTCGCCCAAGTTATCACCTGACACCATTTTCTCTTTCATTACAAAATGTTACCGACCATATTTTCCGCGACCATTTTCCTCGAATTTTTGTCATCTTTATGTTTACTCAGAGTGATAATATGCAGATGGTAACTAGACTGATTTATATCTATTGAACAGCAAAACAAAGCTTTTGTTGGCAAACATACTTTTAAACATAGAACCTCCTCCTTTTTTGAAGTCGGTTAAAAACTGAATCACCGTTCTAAATTGAAAAACGCGGAACAAAGCTACAATTTCTATTACCTTCGAGCATATTATGCTTCCGGCTCTCTCATTGAGTTTAAAATCGAATTTTAGGTAGTACAAATTGTGCAAAAGTTAAAACCTAAGAGAATAGTACCTTTCGTTCAATATGTTTTGCAATATGAATTATTCTTTCGCATTCTACAGGCTGGAAACAGGATATAATACACCGGTATGGGAAACGTTCTTACAATTGACGTAAAACAACTAAAGCAACAAGTGAATAAATGTAAGTTCATTAATGTTCGTATTTTGATTTCTCTTTTGGGATGCCTCTGAAACGTTTGTTATTGAACCCCTTTTGTCCCACATGTGGGAAAATGTATCCCTTTTTGCTATTCTGTGTGGTTACTGGTATTTGTGTTGTTCTTTGTCGAATTGTTTTTTCATCTGGTATTGAAGTATCCTCTGTGGAGTTTTTGTTCTGTTGGAGTTTTAAATGTTTTATGTGGTTGTTGGTTTGTCTTTCAGATTAAATTAATCGTTTTTCCATTACTCTTATGCCTTTCCATATATTCCAAAATATGAGCTATGCAGCGCCAAATTAATTCTGATTATGATGACGCAGCATTAGCAAGATCATCAAACTCCTAAAAAGTATTTTGGAGCTGACTAAGCAAACCCGTTATTATCGTTTCAATCACTACTTTTTTTTTCTTTCTTCTTCGTTTTATTTGTCTATTGTTGTTTCTATTTGGTAGTGTTGAACCTCTTGCTGATAATCAAACAAGCTATACTTAGTCTCGATATGTGAGCACATTTGAATGGTCAATAGTAATTATATTAGTTAAGTATATTGCTTTTAAGGACTCTTTGTTTTCCTGGGAAATAAAAATAAATAAAATAAAATCACGAGTCAAAACATTGTCTTTTGTTTTTAAATTTGTTTTTTTTTACTGTTTATAATCAAATCTTCAGATTGGAAGTCGACGTAACCACCTCGCAAAATCGAGTAAAAACAATGTCTTTTGTGTTTAAAGTTTTTTTTTTTTTTTGCTGTTTATCAACAAAAATCAAACCTTCAGATTGAAACGCGACGTAACCATAACCACCTCGCAAATTACGACTCTGTGGTATTCAATTTAGAATTTCATAAAGTCGAACGCTAATTGCCCTTGTGAAAAGGAATTGAACGTTTTCTTTTGTTTTGTTGCGAAAACATTGAATAGTCAAATTGGAACTCACAACTAATTTCTTCTCCGTTAATTTGAATTGACTTTGACTACTGAAATATTTCAAGCATTGATGAATTTAGGGGAGCGTTTACAATAAATGTTTGATAAGTACGAGTATATTATTAACTATGATATTACCATTTTAATGGAGTGTCGGCCTACAATATAGGTACTTACCTAAAAAGGTAAGTAGGTACTTACTTCAATTGAAATCAAAAGTCATTTCTCACACATAAGTAGATCCGTTACTCAGTTTTCATGAAAGCATATATAAATCGATACTTACTTGTCAAGCAAACCTTTTTATTATTCATTTCTTTTTGGTAATCAATCATACGAATTCAAATTAATCATGTTACTAAAATAGAACTAACCTATTGGATGACAAAAGAAGTTACTAAAATATGTAGGTACTTACCTAATTAAAAAACTTTGAATTAAAACAAACATTAATTTCCTACACTACATCATAACAGAGACTGTTTGAAATCATTTCAGTATTTTTTTTCTTCTTTATTTCAGGCAACACAGAACAGAATATACAAAAGATATAATGCCATTGGCCCATATTTATAAATACCTTACAGACTAACATACCTACTTACAAAATTACTAACATACATACAAAATTATTATTTATTAATTAAGTACCTATTGATTTCGGTTCACCAATCACGTCCGAATTGAGGCAGAAATGAACTGTCCCTTATATCCGAGTCATTTATGTGTAAAGAAAGGCTCTCTTGCAGAAACCGACACGGTTCGTTAGAATTTTTACGACTCCACCACTCGGCTTTACTGAGTAGAGTTCCATGTATAAGATCCAATACGCGTTTCATGATCCATAAAGGGCCTGAAGAATATTGCCTTCTCAAATCTGAGGTAACTGAATACAGGACAAGTAGATTAAATACAGTAAGACAACTGCGTAGGTACTAGTTTAGGGTTAGATAGAGTTTTAGACTAATAGTCGGATTATTAATTACCTATACGCACTAAAATTGACGATCAAAAAGTAATTTTTCATATATTTTAGTTCGTACAATGAGCAATTCGACTATAGGCATTATTAGGGATCTTTTAAAAATGTCTAATGGTGTAAGAGCAAACAACAGTGCTAAGTCGATACTGCCTTCATTTGCCATAAGTGGCACTGTAGCACCTATGTGTAAGATCAATTTGTATTCACTTGTCTTTTTGTATGTGTTACGTTTCTGACGTTTATAAAGATGAATCACTGCGTAGCCCGCGCTGTGTCAAAATGCTTACTAAGATCAATCGGTAAAGTTTTCTTACGACTCCCGCCTTACTTTACATGCAAATACCCTTATGTAAATCAAAAGATTCGGAACTTTGGCTTAGGTAGCCGTATCTAAAATAGGGTAGGATTTTAGCGAGGTATGATGTTCTGTCTCTTGGGAGATTAGAGAAAATTGAAATAGTGAAGTCACGGTGTATGTAATATCAATTCTTTTTTTGATTTATGACAATAATGTATATGAGTAATGTGGTTCCCTAAATAATTTTGTGCTGTCATTGTTGTCGAAACAAGAATTGTTTTGAACTCCGTAACTAGGCGACAGAGTTTTTGGGCCGCCTAAAGGCCTTTGTCATGGCTTAGCGACTTAAAAGCCGGGACCGACAATTTAATGTGCCCTCCGAAGCACGGAAACGCTCAGCTCGTAATGCCACTTGCCAACCATCCAAATTGTGACCGCGCACAACGTTACTTAACTTCAACGATCAATCAAGAACGTCTAAGCAAGCTGCGCCACGAGCGCTTCAGTATCGCATTAGTATTAGTGAAATTCAAAAACAACATAATAGATATGAAGGCCTTGCCGGTCCCGGGCAGCCTCCGGCCTCGGCCGCGGAACCAGGTCACTGCCAAGCCTTGGCCCGCACCTGTTGATATTGGATCCGCGCGCAAAGATAACATTTATTATCTGTGGCTTGACAATGCTGCCAAGCCAGCTGTCAAGCGATTTTCTTTGTGACTTAGTCTATGCTCGGATCCATAGGGTCTTTCTTTAGTCGTTTCGCACCACGAATGGTTCTAACCGCGGTGGAATCGCCCCAGAGCTCTTTTTGAATGGGTTCTTTCGCACCACGGTGGTGACAGCGGTGCGAATCGCCTAAAGTATCTTTTGAAATGGGTCGATTATAATTCGATTCTAGACTTGACAGCTAGCTAATGTCAAAGACCAAAAACACCAATAGTGTTGCATTCAATGAAAGACCATTTGATAATTACGCGGCACGTAAAAATAGCCAATGACAGCTACGAATGTCTGTTGGTTAGTCCTACTCAGCGGTTTTGAAAGCCGTGGGCGTAGCACTTCTCATTTTAATTGACATTTAGCTTGTTATGAGAGACTCAGAGAAATGATAAAATTCCGAGTTAGCTTATTTCCTTTGACGATCTTTGTGGCGCAGTGGTTGAAGATCCGCGAAGGTTCGATCCCGGCCGCGGGACAAATGTTTGTATGATCTGCAAATATTTGTCTCGGGTCTGGGTGTTTTCTGTTTAACATAAAAAAAATATATTTAAGTAGTAGGTACTTATATCAGTCGTGTGGTTCCCATAACACAAGCTCTGCTTACTTTGGGGCTACATGCTGCTGTGTGAAATATCCAGCATTAGGTATTATTTATATCCTGCCGATTTATTTAATAAGTAAATTACTTATACAGTTGTGTTATTTTAAAAAATATCCATTTAATTTTGACGTTTGAAACAAAACAGTTTACTGAGAAGTCGGTGTATTATGTGAACCTATACCTACAATACATTATTATGTTGGAAGGTCTACTATACTATACCTACTATAGGTTCGAAGAGGGCCCATTAATGCCAGACACGTAGTCGCAACCCTTCGTTTAGTTGAGTGATTTATATGTAGATTAATTTCGGTTATCTTGCTTAGATAGTCTCAGTTTAAATATGCTGATAAGGCAGAGCGCACACCTACCCGCGGCGAATTCTCGAAGTACTGCCGGATTCGGTCGAATCGAAAGATTCCACCGCGAGCAGGTGTGCGAGGTTTCATACAATTTCATATAAAGAATTCTAAAATTTGATTCATTCGGCGTGTTCGGTACGGATAGGTGTGCGACCACCTTAAGTCTGTTGCTATATCTCTTCGTTTAACACCACACTTTCTATAATGATTAATGCTTGTAAGTAGTCAACGAGAAACTTACACAACGTAGTTTAAATTAATTAGTTAATATAAGAAACAATTGAAATAAAAATAATTGTTTTGGTAAGCGCATTGTTTGAGGACGGCCGGCTGGACCAATTTGTCATGTTATTGAGATTTTTGATGATTTCTTTAAAAAATCATAGGATTATCACAGCTTTTAACTACTTTGCTAAAAATCTGTATTTTCATTCATTCATTCATCACATTCATTCATTGCAATAAATAAAAATATTTGACAAAATTAAAATTCAAAGAAACTGTTGAAATTTTTAAATAATGATAGAGTTTTGTATTTTAGATACGTTTTTGATGTTTCTGAAAATAGATACTAGTACATTAAACTCCCATAAAACATCTTTATAAATCACATTTGCCGACGTCATTCATAATTTGTATTGTTCTTGGCTGTTACCCAATCTTTCTTTTCCAATCTTAATGTTTTTATAATTAAAAAAATTAAGTATTAAGATTGTTAATTAAAAAGTCAGTGGGGTCGTTGGGATTTTTTAGTCCCAACGACCCCACTGGTAGGGTCGTTGGGAACGAATTAGTTTGATTCTTTACCAATTTTTTTTTTTCAGTTCCATTTGAACCAAAAATAAAGCAGCAGTGCAATTCAGACCATCCTGGAATGTATTCCGAATTCGGAAATTGACGTTTCTTCGCTAAAAAAACGTCAACTTTTCAAAGAAAATAAATCGGATGTATTTTCGGAAGTCTGAATCGCAATGCTGAATTTCATAACTAAAGCGAGAGTTATGGAGTTAACGCAGAAATGAAATAATCGTAAAATGCGAGAAATATTGGATTGATCTAAATCTACACAATGCCGATTTGTAAGCACGTTACAGATCAACCGCACAAGGCAATGCGGTGCGGTGCGGGTGCGGAGTTGAAATCAGCTACAACCTTAATTTCGTAATGAAATCATTGTATTCACCATGACTTTATGAATGACATTAGAGTTGCCATGGTCCCAATATTATTTCAGATCCCTGGAATAAGCTCCCCTGAGACACGTCAGGCAAGTCTGGTAGACAAAAACTCATACAATTAGTCTTTTAAAAATACTTATTTTACTGCTCCGGCTAGCAGTGACTCTATCAGTGACCACAGACCTAGAGATTAGTTAGACTATCTATAGATTGTTTAAATACAAAAAACATCATTGGTCAAGCCGTTTAGGAAAATAACTGCGAACAAGTACCTACACTGAAATGTTCTAGAAAGATATGTAACAAATCTCCAAGTGGGGTGTTCCAGTGGGGTCTTTGGGAACGAATCCAAATTCAAGTAGATTTGTATAAATACTTGGTTTATTTTCAGACCAAACTATACCTTAGTATAGTATGTAGAAACGTAGTGGATAATTACTCCAAGCCGAGCGAGAACAATTTACCTAAAAGTAGCGCCCCACGAGCTCGGCTGAGTGTGTTTAGTACAAAGTATCTACTCAACGATATTATCTCCAAGTCTTAATTAAAGCGAAATATGAACCAAGTTCAAGTTATCGTATGAGTTTTGGTTACTTAAAAAACGGTGAACGTTATTTAGCGGCATTTTTTTATTAGAAGGGGTAAATACTTTTTGACATCCACAGAACTTTGCCGATACATAGATTGGTCGAGATGTATGCAAGTACGCACACTACAAAGATTCAGAATCGGCCATGTTTGTACTAGCAGCCCAGTTGCCCGACGAACGTGTAACGAGTAGAACTAAAAACTATAAACGAATTGTTGAGCAGCGAGAAGGGAGTGTGTAGTTCTGATAGTTCTGTCTCTAGGCTATAAGCGAGTGTGTAGTGCGGCGGGCGATTACAGTTGTTGTCACAATGGATCTAGGCATTCGTGAAGTTTGGCTTTTCGCTATGTAGTAGAAAATTTTTAATGAAAAAGTTGCACTGCACAACGAAACGGCTAACTTCACGAATGCCAAGATCCGTTGGAAGAAGTGTAGGTACCTACTCGCACTACTCGCTCGCGGCGACAGCAATGACCACTACTTGGCCTCTCTGCTGAGCGAGTATTATCTTTGTAGTTCTTGTCGCCCAGCGACAAACTGACGAAGAGAGTCCTCGCCGGCAGTGTGAACAGTTAGCGATCAACTATTAATACCTATAGGCATCTCTTTTGTTTATTCGGAATGTATATCAATTGTACCTACTTACGTTTCTTAAGCGAGAAAATAGTCGATAGTTAGTAGTTTTCTCGCCGTGGCGGTCGGACAGGTACCTTAACTCGATCAAACTATCGGCTGATAGAAAATTTTGCAGTCTGCGAGGGGTTTTAGTATTTATTTTTGTACAATTGACTTATTTTGTGAGATTTCCATCAGCCAAACTTTTAATTAAAAACTTGAATTTTAATTTATTAACGCTGCACAAAACAAAGCTTACGTGACGTATTTATACAAAGGTTTTGAAAATAGAACGTATAAACGTCAAGTATAAATTACGACGACACGTTTCATTTGCGTAAACTTTATATAATAAAAATGCTGTCTTTGCAGTCTATTTCAAGGCATTTTATAAATTAAATCTTTTTGTAATCATTATGTTTTCGAAATCAGTTGATTTGAGATCCAGTTAGGTAATTACGAACTTTGACAGTTCTCAATTCCAAGTATTACCATTTCTCTGTTTTTGTTAAAAAAAAGACGACAACATTATTAGAACTCAGCTGTTTAATAAAGCTCTAAGAAATCGACACCGACACGAAATCTGTCCAATTTAGAATACAATGATGAACAAATCCTAGGCAATTTCACGCATCCCTTCAATCTCAATCCACAATTACAGTAGAGATAGATAGCACGAAACGTAAATAGTTTTTGAATCTTTTGTACATCTCTCTCCGTCAAATTATTTGCACCAAAATGAAAATCAACTGTGTTTTTTTAATATTTCATATATTACCTATTTACTTTTGAGAATGAAAATGAGTTTAAACTTTTTGCTCAAGGTGATTTCTTGTTTTAGCCATAACTTTTTACTGACAGTATATTTTTACTACGGTCTGGTAATTATTACTAAGTATATAATGGCCTATTTTGCTAACTAGGTCCCGTTAGCGTGTGGATATTTGGACCAAGCCCTATTCATTTATGGGCATTCTCCTTTAGATTGTTAACATGATCCGAGAACTGGCACGTTCTTGGCTCAACGGTGTCTTAGTACATTGTTTATATATTATACGGACCAATATTAGCCTTTTATTACAATATGTCATAGGGGTAACAAAATTGAAAAGGTTAGGAACTACTCAGTGGTTCCTCAGCTCATACGAAAATGCATACATAGCCTAACATAATATGTAGTTTCAGTTGCTTGAGTGGACCCATCCCTGTTAGTTTAGTAGGTGAGGTAGATTGTCGGCGGTTCATTAAACTCATTAAAGTATTAGCAGCGGCCCATCAAAGGTCTAAACGTAAACAATGGCTCACATTAATCACCATAAGAATTATTGCTCTGGCCACCGAAACGACGCTAAAGTTCCTTAACTTTGAAGCGCACTTCATTCAAAACTGGAAGATTCTTTCTTTTATATTCCATTCTGCTGCAAAATATAAAAGGAAAGTTCAAATGCAGTGTTTTATTTTATTTATTTGTGTGAGCTGATTTTTTTGTTTGAATTTGTTTTGAAAATTACCGAGATGCCTACAGATTATTTTGAAAATTACCAAATTATTATTTTAATTATTAGAAAATAGCCTAATTACTATATCAGCTATAATTATTGATTCGTTCCCAACGACCCCACTGGCCCACCCCACCAGTGGGGTCGTTGGGAATGTTTTGTCCCAACGACTCCACAGAATTAAGTGGTGGGGTCGTTGGGAACGAATCTAATTATGTAGTCTAATACCATAACTCAATGAAGATATAAATTACCTAGTATTTGATAACAACGCTTTTGAAACTTTAGTTAGATTTACAACTCTTTAGATAAATACCTAACATTCCGTAAGGTAGAATTATTTACATGAAACGTTTTCATAAAAGTCATAGGTGTACCCTATTCATATTTGAATAGCTCTACTTACGTTAAAGAAAATTCAGTGGAAAAAAAAAACGGGTAATTTTCTTCATAAAATTGGTATGGAGTGAGAGTATCATCGGCATTGAAAAAACGATTTGAGCTCAATTTACATGGGGTGATTAGCTGGCTGTTGAACTGAAGTGGGTGATTAGAATTGGGAAATTCACGGGAGTTTGAGAATTTTCAGCTTTTATTCCATCCGTTACTGGACGGATATTTTGCCGAAAACGAAATAAGATCCGGACTACTTAAGTATATTTACTGGTTCTTATTGTATTTTATAATGTTATGTTAATAACGTAGTAAGAAGGTGAGTTTTTGTAAATAAATGTGTATTCAGTAGGTAGGTATATTATATTCTCAGTCATTGAAGATGGATGACGAAAACGTTTGGTTACCCATCTATTTTATTTTCAGTTTCTGTACTATTAATAATTTCACTGTGTACTACACGTAGGTAGCTTGTAAATTTATGTATTTAGTGATTTCTATGATGTCTTGAGCTGAAGAAATCTTCGGTATAGGTACGGGCGAGATATGAAAATACGATGTTCAGGTCCAAAGTCGGTTCCACTAAACTAACAAGACTTTGACTATAACCTTTGTAGTATTTACATGACCGTGCAACGCGCTCCTCTGAAACTCTCCAACTCAAAACCCCTATTCACAATTCAGTTTTTTATGATAATTCGTTCACTGTACAAGCAATTCTACTATGGAATGATTTGCCGGTTGATATCAGGAAAGCAAAATCTCTGCCCATATAAAGCTAGTGTTCAATCACTATTTATTACTAAACTAGCTCCTATCAATAATAATATCAATTTTTTTATATCTATGTAAGTAGGTATATGTATTTATTTATAAATATTTATTTTATTCTATGTATCTATAGGTAATAGTAGGTATTTAATATGTCAATAAATTATATGTAGGTAAATATTTGTTATTAAAATAATAGGTGTATAATACGTAATTAATCTTAATATGACGACACCGTGCTTTTTCTTCTTGTCAGTTTTTGTCCATCCAAAGGTTGCCTGTAAGAGATCGCTTTTAGTGATAAGGCCGCCCATTGTACCTTTCTGTTTTTAGTTTTTCACTTTGTAATATTTCTTGTGTTAGTATTAAGTTAGATACAATAAAGAGTTATCTATCTATCTATCTATTTATGCTGAAACCAACACAGAACTCATCTTCATCGATGCCAGATAATATGGCCCCAGCATTACTGATGGGAAAAGTTAGGTATATGTATACTGTAATATTTAGAGGTTTGGTTTATAAACATGTTACGACAAAAGTCATAAATCAAGCAAAGGGGTGTCCCCCTGCCTGTTGATTTTTCATCCTACAAGTTATGATCATGCACGTCCCCTTATTCCCAGGCATGATAAGCCATTATTAGGTTACAAGCATGACACTGTAACATCATAATCATGGTGGGTTCCCAATGAATCACACCAGATCCTGTCACAGTGTGATTCAGTGGGATTTTTTTCCCAACGAGTAGCACTGTAACACAAATGTAACACGTTGGGAACTTTTCTATAAAAAAAGTTGCAACGAGTAACAGTGTGACTCAATGGGAGAGAAAAAATCCCAACGAGTCATACCAATTTATTATCCTAGATGAAAATTACTCTTGACTCAAATTAAAATAATATGGTGGATATGTCGGTCATGTCATAGAATTTGTCTTGACGAACGTTTCAAACTAGGGGGTTGCAGATGCTGAATCTTGGTGGGAAATCATAGGGATGTAGATGTTACAAGGAACTTTAGCAAATTATAAATAGTTTACCTAAAGCTACCAGTTAAATTAAATTGGGCGGTTGTTGATCATATTCAGATCATATACCTACTTGGGTTTCCATCGATTACCTATAAAAGATTTATAGTCAGTACGCAATCTACTCCTACATTTTATCTTTTATTGAAGAGACGCAACATAAAGATGTGGCTAGTTTGCTCCAATCCATCATCTATCCAATACATTCATTCTGATATTAGAAATAACTTTAATCTTCTACAAACCTAAAAGAGTCAGACGATATCTTTCAGTCCAGGATCAAAATTACAATGGCTAATATTGGATCAAGCTCTACTTTGAGCCTAACATAACTTTTTGTCTCCAGGCATGATGCGGCGTGGTTCGATGGCCATGGTCGGCGTCGGCGGCGGGGAGCCGCTGATTGTCGTAGAGGAAAGTGGAGCAGAGGATACTGACTCGTCGCCTCGCTCCTATGCTCCTCCCCGAGGTCTGTCTATAGACCAGGAGTCCCCGCCGGATCCGTACCATCTGTCACCGTGGCGCGACAATCGCAAACATTCGCTGCCGACCCCCGCTTGTACATCTGGGCCTACTGCTAGCCAGGTGAAGACATTTCTGTTATCATGCTTAGTCCAATGTCGTCAACTTTAAAATCTTTTAATTTTTTTCTAATATTATCTAGTACCAGCACTTCCAGCACTTCACAAGCTATTTTAACAAGATGTATGAAAAGCACCTGGTAGATTCCAGCAGTAAATGAAATATTGTTGTCAGGTGCGTCGCTTGTCAGAACGCGGGGAGAGCGCTGCGAAAGAGGCTCGTGAGGCTGCCTTCCTCGCCACTCTCAGCCAGGGCCAACCTCAGCCTGGAGGTCGCAGGTCAGTAAACCACTTCTTCAACTATATGCATTTACTTGTAAGTGCTAGAACATTGTTCTTTATTTGCAGACATTCCGTAGTAACAATATCGCGTGTGCCGCAAGCGCTGTTCGGGCGCGGTCGTCGCGAGTCCATCGCTGCGTTCCCGGCGCTCGCTCGCAGTCGCAGAGACTCAGGCTCTGGCCCGCCGGGAAAGAAATGTAAGTAGCTTAAGTTTGCCATCTTACTGGTATAAACAATATACCAGTACGATTAACCATTTTCATTACACAAATGTGTATTTGTATTTAATATTACGAACGTTTCTAGGTCCTCCAGCTACGGATACTCTCGGAAGCACGCACAATCTCCAGCTGGATATAATGGATGATATAGTGCAGGCGCGCAAAGTTCGCATGCGATTGTGGAACACGTCGAGCGAGCGAGTATGCGAAGTGCAGCCACTGGACGAGCGCTCGCCCATGGGAGGCTCCGTGCGCTACACCAACCGTGGCCGCCGGCACTCTGACTTTGTTGGGGCTGGGACTATGCCACTGCCACCGATACCCGCGCGCCGCCGCGCCTCCGAGATGCCACCACCCATCCCGCCACGCAGTGGCTTCGGAGTCGTGTGCACCGACACTGACCTACAGCACATGCTGACGGCTCTCACCTCCTCAGCCACGGAGATCGACAGCTGCGGCAAGCCAGAGCGCGCTCCACGCCGCCTCGCCGACATGCGCTCCAGCAGCTTCGACGCGTCATCACTCCGCGACAAGCCCATCGACTCTGGAAAAACGTGGTTCGCAAACCGCCACCAGACCCTGGCCTCTAAGAAAAAGGACAACGAACCGAAAAAGACCAAGGTGACGTTTGCGGATGAATCCAAGAATCCGCCAGGTGACGCCGCCGCTGTGGTGTGGGACAAGCCGACCGGGTCGGTGGTGGACGCGAGCGCACTCGGCAGTGCTATAGAGGTGTTCCTGAGAAAGAGCAGCATTGCGCCCGAGCCGGGGCCTGCACCCTCCACATCGGGCGTGGTGATCGTGAAGGAGAAGGGCGCGAAGGCCGAGGGGAAGACGCAGCAGAACATTCCAGGTGCTGGCCGCGAGCGCTGGTACTCGGGCCGAGGGGGCGACGACGAACCAGCGGAGGGCGGCTGCGACCCTTCGCTCTGCTCCTCGCTCAAGGACCTGTTCGTGTAGGCGCTGCGACGCGTTGTATTTAACTTGTAAATTATATTACCTTTAGATGTGGATGGAGCCGGCCGATAGGGGCCGCCTCGCGCCGTCGCCGATCGTACTTTATGAATCTTTCAATGTGATAGAAGCGCGCTAGCGCCGGTCGTCCTGAGTCGACTCACGACCGACGCCTGCTCAGCAAATTATTTTTAGAGTAAATTCTATTTTCATTGTAAATTTTTTGATATTAGTGATCAGAGATTATTGTTAGATAGATAATTATGTATATTCGTGATACGGGCGCGTGTTTTCCACGCTCCATGCGATCTCCCCCCGCGCGCCCGCCCTTACCCGTCTCCTTTGGAAATCTGTGTCTTGTATGTAATCCAATAATAACATTAACAATTTAATACAAAACTTTATCATAATAATCTAGCCCATCATTGTGAAGAAACGTCGGGAGAAACGTACGCTTAATAGAGAAGACGGCACCATGTCTGTCGTCTTCGATCAATAAAAGTTTTTATCGATGTTATCGTGGCATTTCCTTTTCTATCCCAGGCTGAATCCTTTTCATTGGATTAATATCAGTTGTTCTTGGCGAATAAATAGGTAGGTAGGTATTTAGTCTCTCCACCCTTCATAAATCTACAGATATGCTGATGAATTTAAAAAGCCCCGTCACGTAGAGCGATTTCTAAACAAAGGGACAGACAGGTAAAGTTATAAGTGACATCGGAATCAATTTGCTGAAGTTTTACGAGACAACTTTTCCAATTACTCGACGCCTGCAGGTGGACGCTGCCTTTCGGACGCTGAACTTTCATATCCAATAAGTAGATTCATAATAATGCTTCAGCTTTGATGAAAAATATTAAACGCGTAAAACAAGAATCAACTTGCCTAAGCCACTGAACTTCAAACAGAGAAAAATACAAAATGTAACTGTTTAGACTAGATTGCACCAGCCATGGTCGCGGACACCCAGTCGATACGTCGGATTAAAATAAAGGTAGGTAAGTACTTAATTAACGTGATAAATATTCGGTTAAAGTACGAGTATTTGTAATGTTTTCTGATCCCTAAAGTTTTAAAAAGACGAATAAAGGTGACCAGTCAACTCCGCACCTGAACCGCACCGCATCGCCTTTCGGCGTTCACTTGTTCCTTCACTTTTGGCTTGCAATGCGGCGATCGGTGACGTAACGAAGTTGATATAGTGAGCGTTATTCCATAGAATTCCATACAGAGAAATCATATCAATTTTCATCAATAGGTATCATTTTAAAAACTATTTTCGTATTTTGAGTACCTACCGACTTACCTACTTACCTAAATTAATCGATCGAGCGAGCGAAGCGAGCGAAGATCTTAGTGGCAAGTTAGGCGATTTTGCTTTGTATGTTTGTATGTTTGTATGTTTCATTTTTATGTTCTCGCATAACTATCGAACCGCTTATCCAATCTGTATGAAACTTGATAGGTCAATAGGTTGTGCTATGGAAATTTGCTGTGAAGCGTATGAGCGTAATCGATGAAGGGGTTGTAAAGATATGGGGTTCCCAAGGGGGTAAATTTTTTTCAAAGTTACCCAAATATATTGAGTGGGGTGTCATATGAAAGTACTCAATTTATACATTCCAAAATGGTTTTTAGTTTTCTTCTAGGTTCTATAGTTTTTGAAATACAGTGAAAAACAAAAATGATGAAAACCAATTAACGGAAGTATGGAGAGAGCTCCCGTTTCATAGAGTTTCGATGTATTCGTAGGTCTGGTTAACACACAAAGAGTGTGGCATCGTTGTGGTTTGGTTTGCTATTTTAGTTGCTACTTGATATTTTTTCTTGAGATTGAAAATAATAGCCGTGTTGGCCGAGTGGGAGAGTGCTCGATTTTCGATTCATAGGTAGTAAGTTCGAACCCTGGCCGTGCTCATCAATGGATTTTTCGATTAGAAAAATTTAAATGCGCATTAACACGAGCTCTAAACGGTGAAAGAAAACATCGTGTGGAAACCAGTTAACTTTCTAATAGCGGCGATGGGCTTGCAACCTGTCACGTATGCAAATGCTAACTCCTGCAAACGGCATGTACCTACCAAAATTATAGAGAAAGGGGGAGGGGGAGGGGGAGGGGAGGAGGAGGGAATTGATTTTCTCATACATTTTGTTTTGAACTGCTATTTTAATAACTGAAATTGAACTAAGAGGCCTTCCCTGAGGCGCGGTACGAAGTTCGCGGGGTCAACTATTGAATATAAACACGACACGACTTAATGTATTGCATGCATGCCTATAATCTTTACCATACTGAGGTAGCGCATTAGATATCATTGTGTGGTAAACACTAGAAGGAGTACTAACGTAGGTATAGGGGTAGTCAGAAACAAGTCCAAATCTAGGCTATCAACACAACGGTGCGCGAGATCTCAGTTCGGGGCGAACTACTAGTTATTTACTATTATCAGAATACACTTTGATAATCACAGGATTTAAATTGTAATAGGTATAAAAACAAACCTGTTGTGTTTGGTGTATCCGATACATCTTGAATTCCCTATTACCTACAATAAATTTATTAACAGTGGACATTTCGCAAAACGAGAACATGCGCCTACCTTGTCAAAAGTAAAATGCAAATCAAAAACCAGTGGAATTGAAAACCGATGTCGTGTACTGAGAGGTCCAAATAAAGCCTTTGACGTAGTGAATGCGCTGAGGCGACAGTGATTAGAACGTTAGGTACAGATACCCACACAAATAAGAGCCTAATTATAATCTTCATTGAAATAATTATAAGCTTTCCAAACATAACTGCATAAATAAAAATAAATAAATAAATAATGCTGGACATTTTCACACAGCATCATTTAGCTCCAAAGTAAGCATAGCTGTGTTATGGGAACCACATGACTGAATACTTACAAACTTTGTTTTGTATTTAAACTAAACACATACATACTGTACAAAGAAAACCCCCAGACCCGAACCAAATATTTGCTGATCATACAAACATTTGTCCCGCGACGGGGATTGAACCCGCAACCTCATGCGTCTCAGGCAGGCCTTCAGAGTCAGCCACAGAGTCGTCAAAATATCGGGACCTGTTCAATGGAACTTCTCAGTGAATAACAGTTGAGCATCCGTGTTTGAGCTCATTTTAATCAGCTCACTCTTACCCAATAAAAGCTTGTCTTGAAAAACATTTTTTAACCGACTTCAAAAAAGGAGGATTTAGCCACTTGTTCACATGCTTTAAGTAGGTACCTACCTTTAAGTGCTTTAAGTAAGTATAAGTTTGTTCGGGTGGAATCTTCAGTTATCCTCAACCGATTGAGCTGAAATTTGACACATAGGTCTCACCTATAAGTGACAATGCAATATTGGATATGTTGACAACGAGCTGATCTGATGATGGAGTCAGGAGCTGTTCAACGGATCTCCTCAGCGAATAAATGTAAAATAAGTACCCTTATTTAGGCTCATTTGAATCAGCTTGCAATTACCTATCAAAAGCTTCTTATTTTTTCAACAGTTAACTAAAAAAGTTGTACCCGCTTTCAGCTACATTCTCCGCTTCCGCGCCCGCGTGTTCATAAGCGTGGCCTAGTACTTACGGTAATGGTATTGCAGATGAGGCTTGGAATTTATTGCGCACGACACCTACCTGCCATAAACCCTAAGGGAGGCTTGGAGGGTAAAGTAGGGCTTCCTAAAAGTATCCGCTGAAATTGTAGCGGACACGTTACTATGAAGGTTCCATAGAATAATATTAAGACTTGTTTCTCTAGTCACCAACATTGGCGAAGTTAAATCTAGCAGATTACGCTGGCTTGGCCACGTGCTACGGATGGGGGAGGATCGAGCAGCAAAACGTGCTTTCCAAGGAGTGCCGATCGGACGGCGACCAGTTTGCCGACCCAGGTGGAAGGATGAAGTGGAAAAAGACCTTCACTCACTTCATGTGTTGGACGGAGGCGGCGCAGAACAGAAGCCGGTGGCGTTCTATTGTGTCGGAGGCCAAGATCCACTCTGTGTAAAGGTAAGTCTTATTCATAGAGTGAATGAAAATTACTATAAGTATTAGAAGCTGCTAATGGTACCTGCCACATAAAAAAACTAGAGGTTCAGTCATTAGGGAGTTAAGAATTCGTTCATAATAAACCCTTTTATACAATAAAAAAGCATTTGAAAGTTTAAATTCATTAAACCTCGATTTACTTGAGTAAATCCCGTCGTCGCTATTTTAAGGTCGTCATTTTTGAGACATGGGCTTCAGGTGCTTCAGGTAAATTCTTATAGCTCTCACAAAATTCCTGCTTGGAATTGAATTTTCAAAATTAGCTCCTCAGCAAAAGATGGAAAATGAGGACGGGTTATTGATAATCGGAAAGGATTGTCAATTTAAGTATATTTCATTGTATTTGTTTTAATAATGTTTTGAAATCGATACTGGATAACAAGGTTGATAAAAGTTGTTTGGATACGTTTATTCGAGCGTGAGTTTTCACATTTAAAATGTCGGTGAAGAAAAACATCGCACCTGATGATATCTAGTCGCTTGTCACTGGATTGTCCGAGTTACTCGCCTCATCTTCGAGGCGAGTAACTCGCACCATTTAAATGACGCTTAAAGTTGAGAGAATGGTACAACTGTTCCTACAAGATAACAAATGTTCAGATTTTTTTTAATTCTTTTTGTATCTTTGCATTGTGTAAAGGTACATACTCGTAGATTGAATCAAACTTGTAGCCCAAGAAGCGATTAAGAATTTTAGCCATCCTATGAAATTATTCCTTCAATCCGTCTGAGCGTTTGACAAAGGCAATCAAGGAAAGCTACATAAAGTATCAGCCGACAAGCAAGTTAACTAATAAAGCAGTTTCACAAGATTCACCTAGTCTTACTTGCTGAATATAAAACCAACGCTGAATGTGCACACAAAATCTAGTTTTTTTTTTATAATGACTCTGATTTTATTTTAATGTCAAGCATTGAAACTGTTTAATCGAAATACCTTGATGTAGGAGAAACTTGTATTTTTTTTTTCAGTGGTGAACACTTTTTAAGTTGTTTATAGAACTATAACTTGTTAAACTTTCGCGAACTTTTTACTTTTTTTATAGAACTAGTTTTTATTTCGGGTCTCTATTTTTATATTATCCTTGAGTATTGAAATTTCAATATCATACAGTAAGGAGAATAAGAATAAATTAGGCAGCAAATGTTGCAATTTTGAGGATTTCCTACCATCGAGTTAACAAAGTGAGTCATAGTTTGCATACATTTTCACTAAATCGGATTTAAAATATCTTGCCCTTACAACTGGTAGGTAATGCTTGTTCGTGTGAAGGTCGCCTTAATCTTTCCGCAGACACTGTTTTCCCTAATTTGATTGTCTTCGCAACAGTACTTCTCTCAAACAAGAGAAACTTTGTCGATAATAGGCAAGATTAGATCACGCTTAGGCCGGGAATAATTTAGTGGTACGGTATCGATCTATTGAAGATACTATTTTATTTTGGGCTTTTCTGTTGAAAGACCTATAGTCTTTATGGGGCCTTTCTGCGTATAATGTTACGGGCAACTTGATTAACCGCATGCAATTAATGCATGTCCGTTTTTTTTTTTTTTAAGTAAGCATAGGTGCCACCTGAAACATGAAATGCTGAAAAGCTAGTCGCTGCCTATTGAAAAAGTAACTGCGAGTCTAAAAAGGCTGTTAAAGCAGAATCATAATCTGAATTGCACTGCACTAGATATGCCGTCTCTTTTCAAAGACATGAGAGTGACAAGAACAAAACATAAGTAATACCTACGAATCATATTATGATGCTCTAACGGCCTTATTAGCCCAGCAGGTTTCCTTACATTACAATTCCTTTAAATCCCTTAAATCCAACAGGAATAATCCATGAAGGTTCAGCCGACATTTTGAACATACAACCTACGAATCGTGAGTCAAGATACTATCCGATTAAGCAAACAGGACTGATTGCTTCGATTGAATCACAAATCACACATCCCGGCTTGCGAGGTCGCTTGAGTTGGAGTCGTGTCTCATGTTAATCGTGTTTGTTGCTGTCTACATCGGGAACTCACAAATAGATGCTTGGGTCACGACCTTGTGTTTCAAAGTGTTAAACTACATTATGGTACTCGTACATAACACATTTCGTTGAAATGAAAATTCCTATCAAAATTATCGATTCCGACGGGATTCAAACCCGCTCTGATCGAACCGATCCTCACACCTTACATTATTGTATTTATAGATAAGAATTATAGATTTATAGAAGAATTTATGTATTTACTTATAGATAAGAATATCTAGTAACACTAGAGGAAACTTACCTAGTCGTATTGCTCATTATACGGACTAACAGTGAAGGAAAAAATGACATTTTTCCTTCAATTTTGATTAGTTTTGATGCGTTTTATGTCAAAATTGAAGGAAAAATGACATTTTTTCCTTCACTTTAGTCCGTATAATGAGCAATACGACTATATTATGTAACAAAATACTTACACAGGTAGGTAGGTACCTATTATAAAATAAAAGCATGAGAGCATAATATAAATGATAAAAATTACTATAGATGCACCCCTGCATCACATAATGATTCGTAAGTAGAATTACTTAAGTAGGTATATTATTTTTTTTCTATGAAAAGAGACGGCATGTAGGTAAGTACCTAATATTTAATTCATTTATTATTCGGCTAAAGCGGCTTTTTTAGACCCGCACCGCAGCAAGACGAATCGATGTTTTAATATTACCTAATGGTTAGAGCAATGAGGTTATACAATAGACTTGAGCATTCTGTCTTATTTCAAGCAACACAAAACAATATGGTAGCCTAAAAATAATAAAAAAAGTTTCTACTATAAAGCTGATTTTCAAAGGAATCTCAAAGTTTCTACAATTTATGGAAATAACACTCATCAAGCTCCATTCAAGACTTTTTCGTAATTTCAAGAAGCCATGAAAAGTGATGACGACAGAATTTGGTTTTAAAGGTTGTCACAAAAGATGTTGAGCTTATGTTCAAATGTACCCAAAGGATCTAATACTACACTTATCTTCCTTACTTTCATCAAGCCGAAGACCGTGGCAGATGGAGAAAAATTATAGAACATAATACTGGCACGGAGTCACGATTCTCAACTATCATCATAGTTGAGGTCCTCATTACAAAAATGCTATTGCAAATATAAAAAATAAGAGTGTCTTTTTTGAAAAAATATTTTTCTAATTAGAAGCTTTTGGTAGGTAACCGCGAGCTGTTTTAATTAAGCCGGGTCCAAACCCACCGCCACCTTTGAGAAAGCTCACGCTCCCGTTTCCTCACAATGATTTACCGGTTGTGCTCGTGTTAATGCGCATATATTTTTACCGAAACAGATAATCGTTATATACAAATAATTTGGATCAAAAGTTGAGATTCCTACTATTCTCAGCCAACATGGCTAGTGGGAACATTCTAAATATGTAATTAAACGATATAAGTATGTAAATCAACAACTAGACAGCAAAATTTTGGACAAAAGCTAGTAATAGTATCGGATTATTTCCTATTAGAACCAACGTCGGCCTAACAGTGAATTAGCTTCGTCTAAATCACTGGGAATCCGATGAATTACCGGAATCCGTTGAATTATCGTGTCCGGAAAGTAATTACGGCTAACGGACCGGAACCTAACTACACCATAAAGCTTTGAGCCATTCAATAGACTTTGAGCGGAGTTTTCTTTTGAAGTTGTACCTATTCGTTTCAATTTAATTTTTCAGCTGCTGTTTCTTTGCAGGATTTCCTTCCTTTCTACTTCTGTGAAAATAGCATAATTTTTCAAGTAGGTATTTAAAGTAAAAAGGTACCTAGATACCTATGTTCGTATCAGCTAGTGGCTGACTCTGGTAACGGAGTTTTTAAGCCGCCTGAAGGCCTCCGTCATGGCTTAACGACTTAAGGTTAGGCTTAACGTTTAATTCATTTTAATATTGAGTTAGGTAGAATTCTACCTACATGACATGATTTAACCAAGGAAAATAAATTGTTCCTGCTACACTACTAATAAATTGTACGAGGTAATTAAAAGCACCTACCTACTGTGAAAATACTCAAGGATTTATGTAGTGTTCAGGTAAAATCACTAGTATTTATATAAATAATACTAGGATAATTATGAACCATAAATATGGCAACACTAATGCATTAGGGTAAGTCTGTCGTCTAGTTGGTCACACCACGCGGGCACGAGGCGGGGCAGTCGCTTGCCAACCGCGGTGCAGGACAGACGTGGTAGTGTGTATAGCTAGCCGATATAGTTATAGTGTAGTGTAAGTGTATATTAACCAACCTAACCCCCTAAATGGAGAACTGTACATGGCGACGAGGTGAAAAACCGTGAGTAATTTTTATTTATTAAAAAGAAAGGAGAGAAGTAGTATTTATTCCGTACAATTTTAGGATGATTATGTGGCTCAAGAATATCCGAGCAACTATTCAAACTCTTATAATTTCTACGAAAATCTTCTCGCAATAACAAAGTGAGAATACTTCTAGGTGGTAGGTAAAGATTGTTTGAGTAGTTGAGTAGGTAAGACAATGGAACTTTTTACGGGAAATGCTGTCCGGTAATAGACAAACAAAATTTATTTATTTATTTTATTTATCGATTAGGTACAGACGAGCAGCTTTTAGCTGGTATGTCTATAGCACACAGTGTTGAAATAGTCTTTGTTTGTTTAAGATTCGTTAATCTCTTTGAGCACTGATTTGTTAGTTCGTAGCAAGATGTCGAGCTTGTTGTTAAAAAGCATTGATAGAAATTTACCTACTCACTAGATAACAAAAACCTACTCGCATTTTGAAAATCACGACGACGTAAGTTGGTATAGGTATAAAATATCTAATCAATTACGTACAGTGACCTATATATAATGGGTGAATAGTTTGTATAATAGATACTTTACGAGTGAGTTAGTTTCTTTATTTGAAAATGATTCTTTATTTAACCTTTAGTTCGTCGGGGTTCCAGACACAATAGAAAATCAATTGTGTCTTGACCAGATCTGTGCTCCAACAGATAACCAGTTAAGTAAGTACCCTACCTACGTAGTTGTTTACAACGAGTAAGTACCTAATTACAAAATCGTAATTTCTATTTCACTTTGAAACCTAAGATGATTTATCCGTCTGCTTACAATGGCCGTACGAGTAAGTACCTAATTACAAAATCGTAATTTCTATTTCACTTTGAAACCTAAGATGATTTATCCGTCTGCTTACAATGGCCGTTATTCGGTTATCAATAATATCGATGATAACTATGTTTTTGCATTCATAGCATAACTACCCACAGTGAAATAAATACAACGCAAGTGTATCGTGTGTCCTATCGCGTCAGTACAACGCAGGCCATCTCACTCACGCAACATTATGAGCTCATCTATACTAGGTACTTAATTATATAAATCTATATCTATACTAATTGTAGGTATGGAGCGTAGGAGTTTGTTTGTTTGAACGCGATGATTTCGGAGGCTCGGGTCGGATTTGAAAGATTGTTTCTGCATTTGATGGCTTGACTTTTGAGAAAGTTTATAGGCTGCATTTTATCATCATCATCATCATCACCATAAGCCATCGCTACGGGGGCAACGCCGCGAGGGCGCTGCTAGTAATTTATGTGTGCGTTGGTTGGCCGATTATTACTACTCGCTAACTTAACGTACCTACTACTACTAGTAACTATTAACATAACTATTACAGGATGATCCATCCAAGCTGCACACATATTGCGTTTTGGTTGTATTTCATGAGACCATAAATCATAGCAAACTTAATTTAGTTTTAATTGGATTAGGTACCTACTCTTTGTTTTATTTTACTCGTAGGTACTTAATGGATTAGTTTAACACGATGATGGTTAGTACGTGCTACAACACACGTACGGTACTATACTGTCTCATCAGTTGACACCGTGATGACATTACTAATTTTCATACATGGTCTATGGACGTAGTCACAGAACAGGCGTTGTGTCACAGGGTACGTCTTATGACAGAACGAACTACATGTAGGTATGAAAACATGACGCCCGTCGGCGTAGTATGAGTGTATGGGGACACGTGCTTGTGTGCGCAAACTTATACTGTGGCAGTAGAAATAAATTATTTGTGCATGCGGTGACAGTACAAACTGGTCCTTATGTTAGTATAGGAAGTCAATCGTCCCTTGGCGTACTGGTGCAAAACCTGAAGAGGATTCGGACGCTGACCTGCGTACTGTTATATCACCAACTTTATGCTTATGCTTATAGGCGTACCGCCCGTCAACGCGTGTTAAAGGTAAAATGGTGAAGATATGAATGTGAGAGGAGTGTATTCAGAGTTGACGAATGATATAGGTGAGTGGAGGAGAAAGACATTTGTGCGACCACACTTAGCGTGGGATAGGGGCAGGAGAATGATGATGATGAAAGTGATTTGTAAGTACCTATTGCAGACTAAAGTTTTATTATTATTTATTTCTGAGTCTATAACTCTATATGGTAGTTTAGCAGAAAACTGGTTGAACATCTCAAAATCGTTCTAGGTATGTGTACCAACCTAATCTAGGTTTGGCAGTTTTCCTTGTTTTGGCAGTTTTCCTTGTGACTACTTTATGGTCAAAGATGTGATAAGACCAACTCAACTTTCTTATGCACTAGAACTACGTTACGTTATTACTACGTTGTTAAACTTTTGCTTTGGCAGGATAAGTTTTGAAAAGGTAGGTAATAATTTAGGTGAGTCAATTTTGAATGTGGTTTATGAAGAAACTTGATTAGGTACCTACTACCTACAATGAAACCGAAAATTTATTTGTAATAGTCAAATTGATACTTACCTATTGCTGTAGTTTCACTAATCACCATTAGAACCCGTCCAATCTAAAGCCTATAACCATACTAGTGAGATATATTGGATGCTAAGGTAAGACATTCCATAGTGTATAATTTACTTTATTTAACTTAATAGTTATAATTTTTTAATTATCTTGGTCTTATGAAAAGTGAAATGAAATGTGATCGCGACTGTGTTTCGGATGGGTGGTGGACATGTTCTTTCGGATCCTTGGACGTTTTTGGATCCTTTGTGGGTGTAGTCAGGGGTTTGTCATTCCCACCTTTTGCAGGGGTTGGTATTCTTTACGTGACAGCAGCTGTACCATGATCTCTTGGTGGGCAGCTTAGTTTAGGAGCTATCCAGTAAAGGTTCCTATCTGGATCGCAAACTATTCGTGACCTGTTTGAGGGGTGACAGTTTTGGCACAGGGGTGAGCCGGTTTAGAGCGTGTTGAACGGTCATGGTGCGAATTGAGTGAGCGGGGCTTTGTCTAGCAGTTCAGTTTGGGTCATGTTTAGGTTTTGATGTTTCGTCAGCGTCATGGCATACGTCAAGCGAAGCGGTTCGGTTTGGGACCTAAACTGGGTTGCATATAAAGCTCATGGTCAGCAGCCAGGTCCTTATCTTAATAATTTATAAATCACAGCGGAAGTGAAAGTATTGGTCACGATATGTTATTAAGGTTCCATAGCTAAAACCATTTATGTTATTATACCTAGTGGGTGGGTACCTACATTCATTGCTTATAAACGGGGATTAATAGATTAGACTAGGAAGCTATACCTAGTTACTTTTAATATTTAGGACTAAGTAGAGGGATGCAATTGTAACCATGGTATTAAATTGCAGGTGCTGGCATTAAATTGCGGCGGTGGCATTAAATTGCGGTGCTGGCATTAAATTGCGGCGGTGGCATTAAATTGCGGGGCTGGCATTAAATTGCGGCGGTGGCATTAAATTGCGGTTGTGGCATTAAATTGCGGTGCTGGCATTAAATTGCGGCGGTGGCATTAAATTGCGGTTCTGGCATTAAATTGCGGTTGTGGCATTAAATTGCGGTTGTGGCATTAAATTGCGATTCTGGCATTAAATTGCGGTTGTGGCATTAAATTGCGGTTGTGACATTAAATTGCGGTTGTGGCATTAAATTGCGATTCTGGCATTAAATTGCGGTTCTGGCGTTGAATTGCGGTTCTGGCATTAAATTGCGGTTGTGGCATTAAATTGCGGTTATGAAATTAAAATGAGATTCTAGAATTTAATTGCGATTCTGGCATTAAATTGTGGCTTAGTCATTCAATTGAAATTTGGCATTGAATTGCGGTTATGCGGTAGGAATTAATAAAACAGGAGATGAAATGACTTTGGAAGATTTTGTTATAGAGGCGAATGTCATAGAAGTGGTTAATCGTCAAATATTTGATTGTGATAGAAAACCCACGGATATTCAGGGAGTTAATATGGTATCAATAGAAGCCAACAAAGGATAATTAAAAATAGCCTGAAGATCGGAAAAGAGAACGATGTTCCAGATGTGGGAGTAAAAAAAAGCATTACGCCTGAGACAAGAAGCTGCCCGCAAAAGTATTAAGAACTGCTTACGGTATAGAATCAAGGGACATTTTAGGATATAGTGTAGGACTAAACAACCACACATAAGAAATACAGATGAAGATACTACGAGACAGGAAAATGTATTTATTTAGTAACTGCTTTAACAGCTAAAGTATCACATGAATATAGCTATTGCAAACATCTGAATAGATAGACTGACACATAACTAAATGATCATTGATTCCCACACTAGGGTAGGCCTGTACCACGGGAATTGAAATATACGCGATTGGAAATTAAGTAAAGTTAAGTTCGTATGAGCGGGTGGCTGGCTCTGAGGACGAAGTTGGATCGCCTGAAGGCCTATTAGAAATTGACTGTGTCTGATAACCTTTATCGAATAAAATCGCCAAAAACGTTGAGCAAAAGATGTACTTAGAGACTAGGAGAAAACATTATATACTTATCGGTGTAAATTTCATCTTGAACGGTATAACCAAGGATATATTGAAGAAGAACTACATACCTACACCATTGTTATTGAAGAAGGATTACATGCTTACACCAATGAACATTGACATAAATGATATAAAGGTATTGAAGCACAATCACACCTACACATAGCACAGGTGTTAAAAAGTTGAATAAAATTTTCTAAATTTTAGGATATACCTACTGGGTGAAATTACGATAGATAGTGGTAAAACTTTAAACTTGAACCTACCGTCGCATACCTACCAATATCTCTGTAAGAAAAAGTGAAACTCAGGAATTGCTAAAATACGTAGTTGGAGGAGCTAATAAACGTTACTCTTACTCTCTTACTCTTACTAATTCTAAAGGAAATTGTGATATTTTGTCTGCAACATAACAAGGAAATAAAAAACAGAAATAGAATGGAATTTTTATTGTAAATGATTGAATAATAATGACAAAGGTGATAAGTTGGTTATACAAATAAATGTACAATACAAACAAACATTCACTTACATGCATCATTATGGAGTTCTTAAAGAAAGAAAAACACTTAGGAAATAAGCCAGTTTTTAGGTTATTGTTGAAATTACACTTATATATACATATTTTAATAGAAGATTTAGTAAGTACCTACCCAGGCACTCTTGTGGAACATCAATCGTTGGCCTGAGGATTACTTACGAATATGGTATTTATTCGTTCAGGTCCATTCCTGGTTGTTTTACAAAGTTAGGCTTGTTTTTTAAATAAATGCCTGTCAGTGTGAGAAATTTCTCGTAAGTATTTATAAATGCCACGCAAAGCATCGGCGCCTTAACCACCATAATTGGCAAGAGTTTAGAGAATTATAAGAGATTAAAAAAAAAAAAAAGTAAGAGAAAGGAAAGAGTATCAAATATGTTAGCAAGAACAGCGCAGGAATGTGATCAAGAAGTTGTAAAAGTAATAGGTCAGGAATATGAAAAAAAGCAACAAGTGGAGAGTTGAGCCTGGAGTATTATGAGCGAACTACCCACACAGTAAAATCAAAGTGAAGGAGAGCCAGAAGATGAGAATAACTACCAAGTTAATAACTCGAATGCTTCGCTGCCAAATCGGCTTAGTTGGCCTAGTGGATCATAGAGATCAGGAAACTGAGTTCGGCTATCGAGTTCAAATAAAGTCAAAGTTATGTAAAATGTGACTTGTGCCGTTCTCTAGCAGGTTGTCATCAAGAGTATCGAAGTGACAGCTCTTCTCTCGGTTTATTTAGGAGCTGAGTTTATCTTCGTTGATCGCGTTTAATTGCTATGATGAAATCGGCCTTAGGGAATCAGTATTATAATAAACACTGTTGGAGGTGAACAACCTCCTTTCGTTATTATTGAAAAATTACAAAAAGGAAGGGATGTAGTGTTCAGGTAAAATCACTAGTATTTATATAAATAATACTAGGATAATTATGAACCATAAATATGGCAACACTAATGCATTAGGGTAAGTCTGTCGTCTAGTTGGTCACACCACGCGGGCACGAGGCGGGGCAGTCGCTTGCCAACCGCGGTGCAGGACAGACGTGGTAGTGTGTATAGCTAGCCGATATAGTTATAGTGTAGTGTAAGTGTATATTAACCAACCTAACCCCCTAAATGGAGAACTGTACAATTTATAACAACTTGCTTTTTGTTATAATAATTCTAAAGTTGCGTTGTAACATTGAACTTTAGGTAATCTAGAGTACTCAAGTATCTTTTGAATATATTCCTAGTAGTCTGAGGCAAGTCCAAACATTATGAATAACGTGGTTACTCGCTATCCACACATAAAAGAATATTGAAACTGGTCGTTAGGAGAGCGTGGTCTAAAGTGGCCACTTTTGATGAAACATCTGATGAAACATCAAATTTTTCGTAAATGCTTCATACCTATATGTTTCATATGGTACCCAGAACCTACTAGATATTGCATTGTGACGTCCAAACATGGTAGCTTTTCGGCTGACTGTCGGACCGACATAATCCACTCAGCGGTTTATTAAGTTTTCACCCATCAACCGACCCGTTTCAGTTAAAATCTAACAGCGAATATGAATATCCAACGTTTCATATTTGGTTGTGTTATTTTTGTAAACACCCTGTCCAATTAGTGATAGTATTATTAGGACTCGGTTCTATATGCATTCCTTTTTAGAAGGTAGGTAGTTAACAAAAAAATTAGGTACACCGAAAAAAATTAAATAAATATTAATGAAGAAACTCACCCCTTGCTCTTTCAGCCAGCCCCCTAGACATATTATTTATCAACAATCGCTAACGCTATTGAAAACAGAAAAATGTGTCAATAATGATAAAGTCACGTGGTCAGAATTAGCTATGATAGAAAGATAATCGATACGAAGCGTTTGTAATATGACTACGGGGGCTGCAAAAACCTTTTTGTCTAATCCTGTCTAAATGATTAATACATAAGTAGCTAAGTAGATCCTACGTACTACCCCACTTCTTCACATATTAAAAATGATATACCTACCTACAGATCATGTATGATTGTGACCAAGGAAGCGTTTTATATCCTTGTGCATTAAAAAGTTCAACATTTATATTATAAGCTTAATTTGCTAAATTCCTTCCTCAGTTCATCCCATATCATAAATGAACACATTTTCCGTAAGGAGCCAGTTACATAAAAATTTAAAAATTCAGTTAATTTTAAAATTAAGTCACTATAATTGACTCCACGTTAAAAAAGTATTTGCAAGCAAGAAAATGTTTCAGAATTTATGAGACAGTTTTTCAAATATGCTTGAGGGGCCAATTCATAAGATACTTCAGCCAATTGACACTCAGCAGACCCACTCATATAATGACGAGTAGGTAGGTACTTGACTCTACTCATCTCAGTAAAATGTCAAAGGAAATAACTGTATTTTTAATAATATCTTACTTGATACTGAACCAGTGAATTAAGAAGCATTGAATCGAAAACATCAATAAGTTCTTAGTAAGAATCATAAATGGTTTTAAAAAATCATGCTTCTGAAGAAACAGTCAGTGGGGGTCGTTGGGACAAAAATTCCCAACGGCCCCACTGGTGGGGTGGGCCAGTGGGGTCGTTGGGAAATATCGGAAAATAGTTATCTGGACAAAGGATCTAAATATACCAGATTTATTGTAATAAAGCAGCATAAATAGTCAATTTTGAAGCGTTCATTAACGTTTCCCAATATTCCTGTACAAACAAAGATTATATCAGCCATCTTGGGGGTTGAATGGCCTATCAACATTCTTAGGGGAATTTCATTAAGGGTCCGAGGTCTCATCAAATCTGAGAGAATCCGTAGAGATTTTGGATTCTTACCTTAATAAGTACCCAAATTAGGAGAGCTCCGGATACCATGGGTATAAAAGTTAAATAAAGCATTTATTTCCAGATAAAAATTATATTGACTATCAAAAATGTAAAGTAGTGCCATAGGACAGTGTTCCGCAAACTTTTTGTGTTCAAGGTACATCTAGGAAATCGGAAAAGTTTGGAGGTAAACTTAAATGAAAAATCATTTTTTTATGCGAAGCATGAGCTTGTTTAGTTGAGCACATGCGGTCCAAATTTTGAGTAGCTTAACTGAGGTAGGTAACCTTATTTTTTCAAGGCACACCAACTAATGACCACGGTACACCAGTGTGCCGCGGCACACCCTTTGCAGAACACTGCCATAGGAGGCTCTTCAAACTAAGTAGATTGCTCAACAGGTCCAGGCAGACGCAGCCGATAGCGTAATTAACTCTACTGTTATTTAACTTTTGAAACTGTCTTGGTTACGAACATCATATTACTATCTACGGGATAATAATCAAGGTAATTAACCCCTTGTTAATAATATTGATCTACTGTTATTTCTCTGGCTAAATGGATTATGAATAGAATGGAGTTAGCTAATTAGTGAGGGCCCTAGCCAAGTGGCTATTCGTTAAATAAATAAATATTGCTGGAAATTTCACACAGCGCCATCTGGCCCCAAACTAAGCAAAGCTTGTACTATGGGAACCAATTAACTGATAGAATACTTATATATTTTGTAAATACATAGGTACCTACTTTATAACAACCAGACCCAGAACAAACATCTATGTTTATTACACAAATGTTTTCCCTGGGTGGGAATCGAACCCAAGACCTACACTCCTACAGCGCAGAAGGCAGAGCTACTACCAACTGAGCTAAGAGGCCAGTCAAAATTAATATTCTATAATTCGCTAACACTCGAACGTGACGTTTTATTGGTCGAACGTAAGGTCACGTGGTCTTCGTTTCTTTGTCCACCAATGAAACATCGGCGATAGCGTGTTGTAGAAATAGAATCGATTTATGCCACTTGGCTGGGGGGAAGTGCTTATTGTCAACCGTACAGATTTTACTAAGAAAAAGGGTTTTATAAATCATCATTAATTCAATTACGAATAAATGGAACTCCAAGTGTCGAAAGTAAGCTGAAATAAACAAGGGTTTGTTACAGTGACGATCCCAAAATTTTTATTTATTTGTTAGCATTGTATTTTAGGCTGATCTACTTATAGCGTATCACTATAGTGTGTGGAATAATCTTCAAATGACTTATTTGTACAGTAAAGTTAAACTAATGTTATTGTTTGTTTAGATGTATTTTTTTCTGATTTAACAAAAATTTTTCATTTGGCTTAAAAAATATCAAAGAATCTCATACGTAAGCGCTTACGATTCTATTCATATTCAACGGCATTTATCGATTTTTGTGGATAAAATCTATCGTTCTAGGTGTAACAAGTGTGACTGATAAAAAACCAAAAGAACCAGTAAAAGGATCATTCTGAACAAGTGGCTTGGATCAGTAAGCTACCCATAGATCGTTTCCAACGATCCTTAGGCGTAGGCCAGATAGAAGAGACGGGGCGCAGACATTTGTCTCTTCCGCGTCCCTTTCATACAAAATGTGACGGCGCCCCGTCTCTTCTGTATGTTTTGCGGCGCGACGCTTCTATACATTTTCTATGAAAGGGACGCGGAAGAGACATATGTCTGCGACGCGTCCTCGTCTTACGTCTTTTCTGTATGTCCCGCGCCTTAAGCCTCATACATACGTAACGATTTATCGTAGCGATAAATCTGTGCAGACCTGTTTGCGCAGTTTTATCGATCGTGTGTATGAAAAATCGTTGTCGATAATCGTTCGTCGGTGGCAGTTGCAATTTCTATCAGATAAATCGTTGTCGATTACATTTGCACAGTTTTATCGTTGCGTGTGGACGGCGATCGGCCGATCGCTCAGTTCGGCAGTACTTCACGGGGCTTGCTAGTGTGCGCACGTGCACATCGCTTTCACAGAAACATGTCGGAAGACGAAAGAGTTGGACACCGCGAACTACTTCAAGATTTTATAGAAAGCTACAGAAACGAAACTTGCCTTTGGAAGACTACATGTAAGGATTACCACGACCGCAACAAAAAAAATGCCGCCTACGACAGGCTAATCGAAAAATACAAACCCATAGATCCAAATGCCACCAGGGATACAGTGGTTAATATAGCAAGTGCGTCATAATCTTCCATTGTTAACATGTATCTTGCGTGAGGTTCTGCGGAGAACTGCCCGATCGACGTCGATATCGGAGGCGTGTGGAGGCACTAGGAACGTTCGATTTATCTGCACAGTCTGAAATCGCTACGATAAATCGTTACGTATGTATGGGGCTAGGTGGCTCAACTGGTTCTTATTGAATTTATAATGCTATGCAAATATGTAGTAGTTAGTTTTAGTAAATAAATGTATATCTATAGCTAGATAAACACATCCAGATCTGTACTCATGGACAGCGTACTAAAGCATCTCTTATTTCGAATAATCAAGGCTCTGTCTGATGCATTATTGACCAAAAGGTACTCATTGAATTGATTGAAACTCAGCAGGCACCTAAATGTGCAAATATTATTGGGCGTCGAGGGCCAAGGGACTCGAGCTTCAATCGGTTTCGAGTTTATTCACGACACGACATTTGTAGAGCACTTCGGACTGCGAAGTGCAGAGGAGTTATGAATATCGGACGAGGCATTCGTTTTTAATGAAGGAAAATCGCGAGGAACATTCACTTTGTAAATCCCACACGTATGTGGATAAGTTGAAAGGATGGTTTAGATGCTGGGCAAGCCTACTCCATCTCAACAATGTCGAAGGCTCAGCGTTACGTCAACAGGCATAGATTGCTTTGACGATTGGATTGCTTTGACGTTGTTTATATCATCTAACAAGTGGCTAAATTAGAAAAAACCGACTTCAATGTTATGCTGAGCAATTTTCTGCAATCTCGAGGTGCATTTGACTCGAAGATCCTCGACAGATCCTCACCAAATTTTTGTGGCACCAATTGGAAAGTAATCCTTTCAAACAAAAAAGAATTTTTCAAATCGGTCCAGGCGTCTCCGAGTAATCGGACAGCTGAACATACATAAAAAATAATCACTAAAAACCATATTCTGATGACTTGAGAACCTCCTTTTTTTTTTAAATCGGTTAAAAAAGATATAAACTTCAGCCAAAGTTAGCATACTATACGTGACAGGTAGCAAGCAAGTTGTTAGTATTCTAATAAAATACGAACTTACCATATCCCAGCTCAAACAATTCATGGCTCCTGAACTCATAAATATTTGAACGCACTTGAAGCCGTCGCTGTAACTCGCAATTTTGCTTTTAAAAGAATAGAAATAGAAATAGAAATAGAAATTTATTTATTTGACCAAAAATAGAACATACAAATATAAAATGAAGCCCTGTTTTGAAATGGGGTGTTCATTTACCTTTGTTGGCGTTGTACGTCATAATGAGACATCATGCGAGTTTAATGGTTGTAGCTAACTTGTCAACTCCGCACCCGCACCGCACCGCATCGCCATGTGCGGTTTAGGTAGGTATTCTTTGTATGCGTTGGTTCATAGAATTCCATACAAAGAATACCTAAACCGTACAAAGCGGTGCGTGAGACATCATGCGAGTTACAGGCTGTAGCTAACTAGCTATAGCCTTTAAACTCGCATGATGTCTTATTATGACGTATGTCAGCTACAAACTTATGGCTAGTGCTAAACCGATGACAGTGAGCGCTGACGTCTTGGTCAAGCGTAGTTGTATCAAGGTCTGGCATTTCAACTATCGGTTCGAAAAAAATACAAGTTTCAATTGACTTTAAACAGTAGGTCATTTGGTTAAATGCTCGTTAAATGGAACTGATGAGAAAAACCGGAAAAGTGGAGTTTTGAAGTTGGTTTCAAGTTTGTATAAATATTATTTTTAGAGCATAAGTAGTCGGAATCTACAAAAAATCTTAGGTAAACTAGAATTTAAGATAAAAGAATCTATAGCTATATTTTTAGAAATGGTAAGATCTCACCTATATTTTGTTATAGATGACGGTGTCAGTGTGACGTCACTGCATTAATTGCGTCACATCATGGCTGAGCGGCTATCTAATCAAGTTTGCCTAAGGCTACACTGTGCTACGGTGCTACGGAGCTACGGCGCTACGCCGTAGAGGCTATTTGTGACGTAGGGGAAAGCGTAACGTGACTTGATTATAGAAAGATAAAAAATCAGTGATAGTTTTCAGAATAAATACATTTTATCGTGTTAAATTAAAACAAATTAGGTATTATTCGCTCATGAGCGGGTTCATCAAGAACAAAACGTCAAAGTAGTTTATCAAACGTATAATATCTAATTTGTAAATTACCTAAATCGCGTTAGGTCAGTAGCAAAAGGCCTGAAATGCATTATGCCTGCTTTGCTAAATCGATTTATTTGATGTCCTTAGTTTCGCGTTTCATTGAATAGCTTTGATGCGATCTATAGATAGTTCAACTGATCCATGTCACGGCGTAGCGTTCTTCAACTGACTAATTTTATTCGATTTACATCACACTGGAGCTTGATTACCATCGGGTTTTTGAATATTTTCCTTGGTCTTAAGTTGGTGTTTATTTAGGCTGAAAACAACACTGTCTAAAAATATTGCTCAACTCATAACTTTCTTTTGTCGTTTAATAAAAAGCTTTTAGTTGGATAAAGTGTTTCTTCTCGGTAATGGTAATGGCGAGATGGACCGAAATCTTGTTAGGCACTTGATAGTTGAGTCACTCAAATAATATTTACCCCCCAAACTGGATAAGCAGCCTGAAGCACGCCTTGTGAACCTATTATTATTATTTTGTATGTTTATTTATTTATGAAGTACATACACATCCATTTACCCATATTATAAATGTGAAAGTCACGCCAGAACGGCTAATCGGATATGAAATTTGGGTTAGCTTGTAGTCTGGAATACCACGAAGGCTACTTTTTATCCCGAAAAAATACGGTTCCCGTAAAGTAGTAGTCCTCTCGGGCGAAGCCGCGGTCATACTCTAGTTTTTTAATGTAATGAAAATATATCGTTTGTTGCTTTCATCGATCCTCTTCAAGAAGCAACAAGTACAACATTTCGTCAACAAAATTCTTCAACAAGCAAGAACGCGGGGGAAATTAATTAATTTTGAAACTCCGTAAGCTTATTTTTAGATTCCGGATCCGAGAGGAATGTCGAGAAATAATTGCACATGAGCAGGATACAAAACATAGTAAATATTTAATAGAAGTAAAAGTTTTTTTATTATGTTGACAACTTCCTTGGAAAAGAAAAGCAGTTAGTTTTTTGAAAAAAAAGAAATGCATACCCCCTAACTAATTTTTTTTTGTATGATACAAACCAATTAAAGAGCAGACAGAACCCCTTTGAAAAGGTTGATGATCTTATTTACGTTTTTTCAAAAATTTCAAAACTCAATACATTTTAATTGATTTGTGAGCAAGCCCAAAGAGTAGGTCACCACTAGTTGGAGTCGTGAAAGGCCTGTAAAAATCAAGGTAATAGTTTACCTCAAAGGCCGGCAACATACCTGCAGCCCATCTGATGTTGCAGTTATCTGTTGGTCTCGGTAATGACTTACCTACCATCAAGTAAGCTGTTTGAAAGTTTGCCCCCCCTTTCATTAAAAAAAAATTGAAAAAAAGGATAGTGTGACGATCTCGATTATTCGAGCTTCTTAGCCTGTAAGAGCGAGATCCATATTTTTAAGCCATTTCTCGTCTTCTCTTTTCTTCGACAGACGAAAGTCTAGTTTCAGAACAAGAGCCCCTCACCTTGCTGTGGAACATTAAAAAAAAATACAAAAATCTGTCAGCGACCATGGCTGTTGTACCGAAACGTTGGAATGTTAAATAACGCCATTAAATCTCATATCTATGTATTTCTAAATAAGAATTGTGATCGAGAAAGTTCAAAAAAGACTACAACAATGCAAAAATTGAAACTGCGTCACTTTAGGCAACTTCTTTTATTACGAATACAATTCAGTTGAGACACTGATATAAAAATACTATGGTACGTCAGCGGCTATAATATCTCACGTCTCGAGTAATGAACGCCATGTGATAGAGAAAGAGGATTAGTTCTGCGGTATTGTACACAGAACGTTTTCTGTATGCTGGGGCATTAACGAGATTCCAAAGTTCGAGATCTCTCTCGCTCTGTGATAAATATAACTGCCTTATGCAATTGTCACACGATGTAGTTATCATTTTTTACACGGGAATTTTTCACTTAAAGCGCCGTTTCCATGGTGCGAGTTTTTTGAGCTGCGAGAAACTCGCATGACAATTCAGTGACAAGCGATTATCGACCTTCCAGTATGATTTCAATGCTTAGTTTACATTATCATATTTTGACGTTTGCTTTCGACGATCACATCTTCGAAGCGAGAAACTCGCACCATGTAAACGGCGCATAAAAATATAATTCGAGGATATTTCGATTCATCCGGAGAATCTTCATCTGGGTAAAAGGGAGGGTCTCGCGGTACGGTCACTAATCGTGGTCATATCTCACACTGGGAGAGCCTATTAACACCTTCATGGATCGGGTAGAGTTAATACAAACTGTATAACAAAGCTGGTAGGTATTAATTTGGCTCAATCGCAATCTTATGTCCTATGAAGTGAAGAATCCTTACACAAGCATACCTACATAAAAGTATATTAGCTACAAAGTTTCAGCTTTTCACGTAAGCTGATGTTATGAACTAGTTGCTCAATGGGCCATACATGCCGTCAGTTAAGCAAATTTAGCTGAGCTAGTTGCGACGTCTTCTCCAACCAAGCTAAACTAAGCGCTGGCATAGCCAAGTTAAACTCGCATAGTTGATCGCACTGCCGCTGTTTGGTAATATGTGACACAGCTGTATGAGCTTAGCTAAGATAAATTAGCTTATCTCGCAGTGAGGTTTGCGCTGTGCTGACGGAGTTTTTATAGAGTTTTACACTAGGAACGACGACGATTCTTTATCTATGGGGCACACTACGTTTTTTGTAGCGCGTTTTGGAGCAGCGCGTTCGTAGCGCGTTTGTATCGATACAAATGTGCCTACTCCTGATCAGCTAAAGGTCTCCAAAGACATTCGAGTGGGGAAGAGTTGACGCAAAAAAGTAAAAAGTAAAAAAATCTCGGTCACGACATCGGAAAGTTTTGATATTGATCTACATAATTTAAACCTTAATAACTTGCATAATATTTCTACCACTACTAGCTTCCGCCCGTGGCTTTGTTGGCGTGGTACATACCTGGATAAAAGTAGCCTATGTGTTATTCCAAGTTTCATAAAAAACTGTTTAGTGTTTAAATGAAAAAGTAACAAACATCCATCGTCATAAACTTTCACATTTATAATACTAGTAGGATAGGATTTTAGTAAGATTTACTTTAGAGATTTTATAACTTATAAAACTAAATACTTACCTAGGTAGTCCTACAGTAAATTCCGTTAAAAATCATCTAAGTAGGTACCTACCCACTTAAAAGTAAATAGGTTTTTGAAAGTTCTTTTATGCTATCTCACGTAATTAACGAAACGGTTATTAAAACTGACTTTAAACCGAACAGTGAGTCATGATTGGGCCCCGGCCCGTTCGAAGGATTATGTTCTTAGCTCCTCCATTGTTCGAGGGTAAAACCCGCTGCGAGTTTAAGGGTAGTCAAATCATTTGATTTTGACGGATTTAAGAGTCTTTAACAAACAATGGAACTTGTAATCGAAGGCTCTCAGTCATCTTCATTGAAAATTATATTAACTTTTGCCAAAGCTGGACAGAATCACGGCGTTCGGTGATAAAATGCATCAACGGCAAAGTTTTGTCCTATCAGATTTTCAAATTCTTTTGATGTCTTGATTGATTGTTCTTTGACTATTAGGACGTAATAGAGAAAGCCTTCATCATCAGAGAAAACTAACTCAACTCAAACTTTCTCTCTTTGCTGATTTTTCAATACCTACTTAGATAACTTTTATCTGAGGAAATAAATACTTATGCGATTTGACAGATATTGTATTGAAAATATGTCATAACGCCATATTTATTCCTCAGATAAAAGTTATTTATCGATTGAAAAATCAGCCCTTAATTGAATAATAGAATGCTTCGATATTTTAATTTAATAACGTTTTATTTTAGTTCATAAGAGTCGTTTAGATGGAGAGAGTTTCTCGCCTCGAACGTGCGACTATCGAAGAAGAGAAAGAAAAATATGCTCATGTAAAGAGAACGTACGGTAAATGGCACGAATTTTTTTATGATACGAAAAATCCATGCACAGCTTTTGAATTTGTTCTAACACAGAACCTTAAATAATTGTAAAGAAGTTACGTCCCTGAATAAAGTACCTATCTAATTCTTAATAAATAGGACGCCAGTAGAAAGCCAATCGAAAACGAAGAACTACGCCATTTCCAATTCAGTCGATCGAGTTTCCTGATAACGACCACGTTGACGAAGGCAAGGGGACGACTAGTGTATAGAATAGAAACTAAGAAAAAATTAGAATATGCACACACAGCTAATGTTCTTACTTACCTACATTCGTATGAGCAAGTTGCTTCTTACTCTGGTTTGGCTTGTCTTAAAAATCTTGTTTTTTCGTGGTAGCTTAACTATGTATTATCATATTAATGACTAGGAATCATTAAACAAAAACTTGGACCTTACCTACATCTGATGATGCTAGATGATTTATAAAGCGTCAGGAGGTAATCTTTTCCACTTATTGACATTGTTGAAATGGAGTAGACTTGCCCTGCGGTCCTATGTACCCAACACTAAGCCGCGGGTGTTCTCACGATCTTTTCCTTCACCGTTTGAGCTCGTGTTTATAAGCACATTGCATTTAATTTTTTAGAAACAAAAAATACATTTGAAACCACGACCTTCGGATCGAAAGTCAAGATCAACACGGCAAAAATCTTTAAGCACCTATTAGAAACGTAACCTGAAAATTTTTAAACCTAAACCGCTGATCCAATTTCGGAGTATCACTTCTATCACAGTTTCTCTTTTCTTCACGGTCGGTGAGACGTTGCTTCGGAGCAAATTGGTGCATTTGCAGCAATTTTACACTCAGTAGGTCGCTTTGTTGATTTTTGCTACAGTATTTTCTTGTAGAACAAAACTTTTAAAGCCGCCTGTTTGGCGCATGTTTGGCGAGTCTAGGCCAAATCGAGCGAAGGGAAAATGATGCAAGGCAAGTCTAGCTAGACGTTTGGCAAGTCTATGCAAACCAATGCAAACCATTGCGCTTGTATTCACTCGGCCAGCTAGGCGAGCGACACCGAGCGACGGCAAATATGCTGTTTACACGTTGACCGAAGAAGGCGGCTTGAGAAGATACAAATCCTACTAATTATAAAGGCAAAAGTCCGTGTGTGTGTGTGTGTGTTTGAATGTTTGTTACCATGTATTCCCATAACTACTAAACCGATTTTGATGAAATTTGGAATGTAGATAGCTTAGGTTCTGAAATAAGACATAGGCTCCTTTTAATCCCGGAAAAAACTATGGTTCCCTTGGGATAAAAAATAGTAGTCCACGCGGGCGAAGCCGCGGGCGTTTGATGGTAGAAAATATTTCTTCAAAAGCTTGAAAGTTAATTTTCAGAAAGACAGAGGAAGGACAGAAAACAGTTGGAACGAAAAACAGTTCCATAACGCGTTGATTTATTTGCACGGTGCTCTATTTGTTGTAAAACTTAGAAAGGCCGTAGATTGGTTCGAATTCTTAAACTAATCACTAAACTTATCTTTGTTTCCATGCCTGTTTGCTACTTTGAAAACAAATGTAGGTACATAATAGCAAGTTTATTTTCGAAACTTTTTCAGTGAGCGAGTAGCCTAAGCGGTCTTTGTTTTTATACCTGGCAGCGCCCTCGCGGTGTTGCCCCCGTATATATGGTGATTATGATGATAAAAAAAACAGCATCTTCCTCAAGAGTTTAGCTATCAAATGCAGAAAGAATTTTTCAAGTCGGACCGATAGTTCCTGAGATTAGCGCGTTCAAACAATCAAACAAACTCTTCCGCTTTATTATATTAGTATAGATAGCATAGCACTTTAATACCTAAGATAGAAGTGGGTAGAATCAACTCAACAAATCAACAAAGTTAACCTACTAGCAAAGTGCAGTGGGTGCTACGACCGGAAGACTTTGATTGATGTTATCTGAGTCCAGAGCTATGAAACATTTTATTTGTTTTGCGTCGTATCTTATTAAATGTTGAGCTTTATTTAATAAAAGTAGGTACCTACCTAAATAGCAAGAGGTAAATAATAAAATCATGGCACGAATCTCAGATCAGAAGAATCTCAGATCGTCTGAACCGAATGTCGGATCTGAAAAAATATTTCTGCATTTGATAGCTAAATTCTGGAGGAAGGGTAAAGGCTATTTTTCATCATCATCATCACAATACCATCATTACGGGGACGACGCCGCGAGGGCGCTGCTAGTTATTAATATTTTGTACTTATGATGAGAAATGTGCCTATATGTAGGTAGGTACTTAAGTATCTATAAGTTGTGTCTATACCTACTATTTTAAAGTAGGTAAGTCAATACCTTCAAATAGGTACCTACCAATAAAACGGTAGGTACTAACTGACCGTTAATTAAATTGTACTTCATCGAATACCTACCCCGCGAGTCTCCCTAAACTTTTTAATTTTCTCAAGAATCCGCTGAAGTTTAGATTGTTTTCGCGATCAAAGTGTTCTAATGCCCTGAAGTGCCTGAAGTGGGGATGAGAAGGCGTTGCTAAATTCAACAGGTCCCTACTGTTATACTACTGTGGTCCTGGTACAGACGATCGATAGCTGGAAGCTGGGGCATGCGCGCTCAGTGCGACCAACATGAGAACTGTGATACTACTCTCGCTGACTCTACTAGCCCCAGGTGAGTTCTGACCCTCTTTTTTACCATCTCCTACTAATTTTGGCCTCCTTGTAGTGTCCTGCGAGTGTTGTAGAGAAATTTTAGCTCCAGTGGTGCGTACTGTATGTTTCCTCGTAGAACCTTGATAGACAGACGTCAGAGGTGTTTTGGTAAGTTGTGCGCAGACTCGCTGGCTTCGATGCATTTACACAGAACGCAGATTGTGAAAACTTGCATTACCAAGATTGTAGAATAGCAAGGGTTTGGTAAAGCGCTGGATAACGGGATCCACCTGGTTTCTATTTGAATGGTGTTCTTGCGCATTAGAGCTATGCGTCCTATTTTAGCGCCTAGACGAATTAGAAAAAGGGTTTCATTAAATGCTAATTTGGTTATGCACTGCGAATGTGTCGTTTTATTATGTTTCTTTTAGGTAATTTTTAACCTTTATCTTTGATACTAAATTGATTGTTTTAGTTAGAGAGAACGTTTAATTGACGATTTGAATTGAGGTTCCAGATACACTATCATTAGGTTCGTAGCTGCTTAAAATACATCACTTCTGTTACATCTCTTTTCAATCAGCCTATTTTGTCCCACTGGGCCAATGTCTTCCCTTTCTCTCTCCACGTATAACAGCAGCCTATAATAAAATAGCTTATAAATTCATCAGGGCTGATTTTAGAATCTTCTCATTTTCCAGAGCAAGGCGAATCAGATCTCCTACGAGACAGTGTCCACGTGACGTCAGCCGCCGCCAGGCCGCACAATGAGCTGTGGTGTTTCAACTGCCTCACGGAGGTGCCTGATGACCGGTGTTCAGCCATCCACAGGAATGACACCGCGTTGGGCATCAAGTGCCATAACGATAGGAGGGTTTGTATGGTAAGAATCTTTAAGTTCAGCTACTTTTAGACCATCTTTACCACGAAGAGAAAGAGGCATAGGTAAAGGTGATAGTTCAGTATTGCAAGTAGTGTAACTAAGGTGACTTTTTGGCGTGGACAATTCACTATTTCTATGAAAAGTCACTTTATTAATGGGGGGGCATTGAGCGCAGACGCTCACTATGCGCAAAAGAGCTTGATACGGCACAAATTTGCAAGGCAAGCGTTCACAATAAAATTATGCTATGGCACAACTGTTATCAACTATTAGGTTAGGTAGGTACCTACCTACATAGCTAGGTACCTACATCTATTTCATGAATAGAAATTAAGATCTCTGAACAGGTCGAAAATCTTAACAATCTTATCTCTTTACAGGTAAAGCGCTACTCATACACGACTTCCAACGAAAATACCACCACCGCAGTCAAAATGTGGGCTCTAGAGAGAAACTGCACCAAGCATTGTGAGCCTGGCTGCATCATCATTGGAGAAAGGACGAAGTTATACGCATGCACCTCGTGCTGCACTGAAGACCTTTGTAACTATGACTCAGGGAGCAATCTCCCTGTGCCTGGTTTGGTTGTAATCCTCCTTTTGTTGTTCGCTTTAACATTATGAGATGTGAAGCATCGAGATCATAGTACCTACCTAACACTCAAATAATTCTGCTAAGCTTGAAATCAATTTTGACTTTATCTTTTTGTCTACTTTGTGCTCACGTTTTAATTCTGTAAATATTAATCTTAAATTTGTAGATAGGAAACCTAAGTTGTTCGTTAGACGATAATTTAAATTATTTTTAAAATCTTTAAGAAATGAGAAAGGAACTTTATCTAGTTGTCGGCGGTCTGCGATCTACAAAAAACATTTTTGTCTAGAGATAAAAATACCTAGTTAGTTTTTAAGGCACGAATTTGAAAGGATCAAGTGTTGGACGGTGATAATAAAGTAGATTATTTATGTCCATAATTATGTAAGTTAAGAAAACAGTTGAGTGTTCCTCACCACACCGCACTCGCTAAAATACCTACCTGTACCTACATTAAAACAAAATATACCTACCTACTCTGACTTTTTTTTAATTTAGCAACTAAATAAATGTGCTGGTTAAGTCTCGTGTTGGTCTCGTGCGAAAGCTCTAGCTTTAAATGACAAGGTAGTATGGTGGAATGGCCTTCCAACTTTCGCCTGCATCGGAATGAGTAAAAAAGTTTTAATGTCAATGTTATGAAAAATGTCAATGTCAAACTTGCTTGACATCCTCAAGCTCAACATAACATTGTTGTTGTTTACTTTCGTCAGCTGTGCAGTGGATCTTTTCTTTCTGTAATCTGTAATTTAGTAATAAGTACCTACTTACAGCTTTTTACCTTACGAATTAGGCAATGATTATAAGTTTAATATTAGTTCGCGGCAGATTACTATCCTATAACATCAACAAAATGGCAACGCGACAATCGAGTAATGTGGGCCAATTCCGCGATGTACTAAAATCAGCGAAAAATGTAGTGATTCTGTCCGGAGCTGGTATGAGTGCTGAATCTGGTATACCAACATTTCGGGGAGCCGGAGGATACTGGAGAAAGTATCAGTCATCTTCTTTAGCCACGCCAGAAGCATTTAAAACTACACCAAGCTTGGTGTGGGAGTTTTATCATTACCGCAGGGAAGTCGCCGCTAAAGCTGATCCAAACCCGGTAAATACTTACCTACATAAAAACCTATACCCATCTGAATTGTAGATATGATGATAAATTATTTTTTCCCAGGGTCACATAGCTATAGCAGAATATGAGAAGAGGCATGCCTCGGATAAGAATATTACTGTGATCACCCAGAATGTAGATGGTCTGCATACAAAGGCTGGCACTAAGAATCTTCTAGAACTACATGGATGTTTGTACAAGACCCGCTGTACTAAATGCAGGGAGGTGCTGGATAATACTGATAGCCCTATTTGTGAGGTAAATAATCTTTGTTCCTTTGATGATTACTTTCATTTATTTTTTCTCTTTAGTAGAGTGAGGTTAGAGTGTTAGCTAGAGTGAGCTAAGAGGATTTCTCCAGGCAAAATGATGTAAAATGTCGGGGCAAGGCATAATAGTAATTTTAGAAGGGGAGGGACCCGAACAAATCTTATGTGCTGCTGTAGATTGTGGATTAAGATCCCATCAAAAACAAACTTTAATTCCATTAACTGAGCTAAGTTATTTAAAACAGGCATTGGCAAATCGAGGAGCTCCTGATATAGAGTTAGTTGGTTCCGACATCCCAGTGAAGAGTCTGCCACACTGCAAGAAACCAAACTGTGGAGGACTGCTTAGGCCACACATTGTCTGGTTTGGGGAAAACTTGGAAAAGGCTGTGCTGGACAAAGCGGGTAACAATAATTATTTTTTGTTATCTACACAGAAGAAAGAAAAAATAATCGGGGTGCTGATGTTCTTAATTTAATTAAACATATCAGCCTTTGCTGGATTTACTACTTTAGGCGCTGCGCGCTGGACAAATACACATACAGAAGAGACGGGGCCTGTCTCTTCTGTATGTTTTGCGTCGCGACGCTTCTATACATTTTCTATGAAAGGGACGCGGAAGAGACAAATCGCACCTCCAGTATTGAAGTGACACATTTCAAAAAACACGATTTTTGGGAAACGCGAAAAAACGATTTTACAATCGCACAATTTTTTCCGATTTTCGCGTACTAATCAGCTGTATTGGGATTTTGGTTATTTTAATTCTAAACACGTAACGTCCTACGGCAATCTCGGCTGATGCAATGCTGAATACGGCCGTTTTTTTGCGGGGGAGGCAGGCGTAACCGTCAAAATGAAAGTGACGCAGCTATTGTGTTTCACACGTTCTAACCAGAAAATGGCAGTTTTTAAAACACTAGCGGGTAGAGTTTTTTTTTCTGAGTTTTTCTACATATTTAACTCATTTTCCCTATATTTTGAAATGTGTCACTTTAATACTGGAGGTGCGAAATGTCTGTGCCCCGTCTGCGTCTTACGTCTTTTCTATCTGTCCAGTGCCTTAGGCGCAGGCCAGATAGAAGAGACGGGGCGCAGACATTTGTCTCTTCCGCGTCCCTTTCATACAAAATGTGACGGGGCGCCCCGTCTCTTCTGTATGTTTTGCGGCGCGACGCTTCTATACATTTTCTATGAAAGGGACGTGGGAGAGACAAATGTCTGCGCCCCGTCTGCGTCTTACGTCTTTTCTATCTGTCCAGCGCCTTAGCGTAAAAATTTTGAAGAAACTTTTTTGGTATAGATTGGTGGAGTGAGGATATTTTGGAATTTTCAAAAAATCTAATGATAACTACGAAAAAAACACAACCTGCTCATAATAATTTTTAACCTTTCAGATGAAGCAATGTCAGCCTGCGAAGTATGTCTAGTCGTAGGAACATCGTCCGTAGTCTACCCAGCAGCTATGTTCGCGCCACAAGCCGCCGCGCGCGGGGCTATTGTAGCTGAGTTCAATATAGAAACGACACCGGCCACTTCTGACTTTCATTACTATTTCGAAGGCCCTTGTGGGAAAACACTCCCTCAAGTTTTAGCTGATTGAATTATTACATCAGTATGTCACGAGAATAGTGATAAAACTTAAAAGCATTGGTTTACGGACATTGTATAAAGGGCTATTTCATTAAAGCTGGCAAGTGGCTTCATGTGTGTGATGTTACTATCTCTCCTAAAATTTACGCAGATCAATCTACGTAAATATTAGGAGATGCTGTAACTGTAATCTAATTTTGCTGCGAAGTATAGTTCGCGTCATTTAAAAAAAAACGCTGGAAGGTGGAGGGGTGTGTTTTGTCTCATGTTTGCGAATAGGTAACCCATGCGCAAACATGAGACAAAACACACCCCCTCCACTTTCTCCTAGCGTTCTTTTTACGTGGCGCGACTTATACATGAGATAATTTTAGTCAGTGGCCAGCTTTAGAATAAGACTGAAGGTTTATTCAACCTTGAGTGAAAACTTGTTGTGATATGTTTCTGTATCATAAATCAAACTATTTAAATTATGTACTTATAAAAAGGGCGAGTAGGTAGTTTAAGGTGAAGTTGTAAATATTTATCAAAATTGTATATTTAACTAGAGAGCATTCAATGCATAAGTTATCACAAAAATAAATAAGCATACTTAAATTGATTACTTCTTGTTTTTATGTTTCCCGAAAAACTTAGCTATGCTGCCAATTGTTGGTCCAAAGTTGCAGTTTGTCATCAGTGATTTCTGGAACAAAACGTATATATTGGCCACTGGCATTTTCACTTATATCACATAGAATTAGAACTAGTAGGTACCTACTTGTAAAATGCATTTAACAAAATGTGTATTTGGACGTGCCACTCACTGACTACCACCTGACGCCAGTCCTTTTAAGACTGAATATCTGAGCGAATGGCTATGGTGCTTTTTACCCTATTCATTCCAGATCTTTGACTATCCCCATATACATCTTCATAGGATCTTAAAAATGCCTAAAATTATGTTCGTATGAGCAAGTGGCCAACTCTGGTGACGGAGTTTTTAGGCCGCCTAAAAGCCTCCGTCATGGCTTAGCGACTTAAAAGCCGTGACCGACATTTAACGTGCCCTCCGAAGCACGGAAGCGCTCAGCTCGTATTACCACTTGCGGTCACCCATCCTAAGAGTGACCGCGCACAACGCTGCTTAACTTCAACGATCAATCAAGAACGTCCAAGCAAGCTACGCCACGAGCGCTTCATAGTAGGTGTATTTACCTGCACAAATGAGGGAAGTGCAGAAGTAGTTTGTGGTCTTGAATACCTCTCATCCACTAAAATAACGCATGCATAGTCATTTATATGTCTCACTGCTCTTCCTGAAAGAAAATGCAAATAATAAACTTTATAAACTATCTTCATAGTTGAGATCTTCTGAAGATGTTTAAGTGATAGTCAGACAGAAAGTCGTCAAAAATATACATTTGGCTCTAAGCTCAATGAAAGGTAATGCCTGAGATGACAAAATAACTTACTTTGTACTTACCTATACATTGATTGACGGCCTTCATACAAAGGTTTTCGTAGTAAACGCTGCCACCGCCGCCATTCTTGTTCAAATAGCTCATCTTCTCTTGCAGTTCGGGAGATTTGACATTGGGGTACGGCATTCCGATTACAAGCACGCAACGGCCTAGATCGTCACTGAAAAAGTAAGAAAAACCGGTCAAGTGCGAGTCGGATTAGCACATGAAAGATTCTATACATACCACTGTACAATATCATATTAAAACTGCATATTTTTTAAATAGTCTAGTAAAAAAAAGACCGTAAAAACCTAGTAGACCTTAGTAAAAGGTAGGCATCCTTTGGGCACAAAATAATTGTAAATAACTAAATATGCAAGAAAGCGCTTTAAATACGCAATAAAATCATCATAACTTACCTGAAGTTCAAACCTTCACTCAACTTCCCGCCGACAACACTCAATAATAAGGCACCATTTTGATCACCATCTTTTTTTCTTACTGCCTGCGCGAATTTATTTAAAACCTAAAAAGAGATTAATTGATTAATTAGTAAACATTTTGTGCTTTTTTAGAGAGCCCTTATCCCAGCAGTTGGGCGCAATATGATGCATACTAAAATCAAGCCTTTTTCACGTAGGGGTAGACAAAGACAAAAATTCCATACGATCCGTACGAAAATGAAGTCTTAAAAATATTTTTTTGGTTCCGACGGGAGTCGAACCCGTGTTGGTACATACAAACGTTCCTCATTAAGCCGGAGTGCCTAACTAACTCGACCACGGAATCCTATTCGTTGGGTCGAAAATCATGATAAGATCCGTACGAAGCTTTTTCACATTTAAATCTCATCACATTCGTGCATTTTTTAAATAAGCTAGCCTAGATACATTTGAATGGGCTCTTTTTCAAAATGAGTTGACTTTGTCCTGTTAGGTTGAGAAAAACATCTACACCAATTTATAAAGCGGAAGAGTTTGTTTAAATGCGCTAATTTCAGGAACCATCAGTCGGATTTAAATTTTTTACTGCATTTGATAGCTAAACTCTTGAAGAAGGTTATAGGCTACTTTTCATCACCATATACCATCATTACGGAGGCAACGCCGCGAGACCGCTGCTAGTAAGACTAAATAAACTCACATGATCCACATCAGAGGCAGATTTAGGTTCCCGAAACACGGTTTTCTTCTTACTAATCGTGTCAATAACCTTGGTACTCTTCATGTGTTCGTAAACAGTTTGTTCGTAAGAGTAAGAGGGCAGGAAACATACTACACCGCCCGGGACGATACTGCATATGTTACGGAGTATACGACCGATTTCACTTAGCTGAAATTAATAAGAAAGGAATTTGACGACCTCTGTAGCGCAGTGGGTGAAGGCCCGCTTGTGACGCAGGAGGTTGCGGGTTCAAACGCCGCGGGACAAATATTTTTATGATCTGCAAATATTTGTCTCGGGTCTGGGTGTTTTCTATGTATATTATGTATGTATTTACAAAAAAAAATGTAGGTATTTGAGTAGTATATCAGTCATGTGGTACCCATAACACAAGCTTTGCTTAGCTTGGGGCTACATGATGCTGTGTGAAATGTCCAGCATTATTTATTTATTTATTTGTTTACATAGGTAACTTATAATATAAGTTTTTAAGTACATTGTAGTTATCTATCCTAATCCTAATATTATAAAGAGGAAATATCTGATTGTTTGTTTGCATTGAATAGGCTCCGAAACAACTGAACCGATTTCAAAAATTCTTTCTGCATTTGATAGCTATGCTCTTGGAGAAGGTTTTAGGCTACTTTTCATCACCATCATCCTCACCATATACCATCACTACGGCAGTGGCGGAGTAGCATGGGTTGGCACCCGGGGCGGTATTCCATTGAGCACCCCCCCCCAAAATATGCAAATATTTGTAACGTAGGCTCCGCGCCAGCTTGAAACTCGGTTCATACTTTGCTCGCAAAATACTTACTCATGAAGCTAATATGCGAGCGAAGCGAGCCGATTTTTTTTTTAACAAATGCAACAATCGCAAAATACTGAAGTTAATATGCGAGCAAAGCGAGCTCCCTACTCTTGTAAAATACACATGAACCTAAGTGCGAGCGAAGCGAGCTAAATTTTTTAAAGAAAAATGTAACATGTGACACTTGAGTTTTCTTATGATGCTTAAAGAAAAGGCTGCTGCTTAAATGCGAGCGAAGCGAGCCGAAGTTTCCAAATGCTACATAATGAGATGACACTTGATTTTGCTTGCGGTGCTCAAAGAAAAGGCAGGCTGCTTGCGGTTTCTATGACTAAAATAGACATGAAGCTAAATTCAAGCGAAGCGAGCCGATTTTTTAAGACACATGACACGTTATATGACGGAATGACAAGGGGCCGCAAGCCGCGCGAGGTCGGGCGATTGCACTGTTCGCCACCCCCTAAGACCGCCACTGCAACGCATTATACTCACTTTGGTCGCAAAATACTCAGTAAAGCTAATATGCGAGCAAAGCGAGATTAAAAACGAAGCGAACGTCCTACTTTTTGAGCCGATTTTTTTAAGACAAATGCAACATGTGACAACACTTGACTGTGCTCAAAGAAAATGCTGGCTGCTTGTCGGTTTCTATTCTGTGGTCAGACATAATAACTCATTATGTTCGCAAAATAGTTATCTACTCATGAAGCTATATGCGAGATCCACGAGCAAAGAGAGCCGAGCCGAATTTTCTTAAGACAAATGCGTGATGATACTTTGTTCATTCAAATACCTATTTACATCCCCTTACGGGTAATACCAATTTGAACACCCTCTGGCACTCCCTTTGAAAGGTAGATTTTACAAAAAAGTACGGATTTTTTTCACCGTGTTCCACGGTGACACCCCCCTAGTGCGTGGCGCCCGGGGCGGACCGCCCCGTCCGCCCCCCCCTTACGCCGCCACTGCACTACGGGAGCAACACCGCAAGGCCGCTGTTAGTACTAAATGAATTGAGTAGAGATTGATGGAGTACCTGGGACCACCTTCTCATCACGCAACTAGAGAATTGTGAACATAGACCCCCTTACTTATGAAAAATGTTTAAAGTTGAACACTGGTTAAACAACGTCCTGTCTCTATTCGTCACTATCCACAAATAAAGACAGGACGTTGTTTAACCAGTGTTCAACTTTAAATATCTTTCATGAGTAAGACCCTTAGTTTAAAGCTATGCAAAGGCAGACTCGCGAGGTACACAGCTCAAAGAGCCACTAGTAGAAAAGAGGTCGGGAAACTGGCTAAAAATAAAAAAAAATGATCTACTACCTCTACTTACCAGTTCATTAGACTGTCGGTTCTCATAAGAGAAGTTTAGGGTGACATTACTGGGTCCTCTTGACAGACACACTCCGAGTACATTATCCGGTGGTACAACATGGTCACAGCGTAGTACGTTCACGTCTCCGTCGGAATCGCCAGTGAGAAGGGATTTGAACTCGCTTATCGGCTCCATTGTCCCGCCCGCTACTATCACCTGAAAGTTTTAAATAATATTGCTTTAAATTTTAGCTCGGGGTAGCGTCTTAACCCCGAGCTAAAATTAGCATTTCGATGAGTGCAACTTCAAATATTTGTCTTAGCTTCGTTAAAATAAAGATGAATTTGGAATGCGTTCGGCCGCGACGTTTTTAAGACAGCTGCTCGCTCCGAAACACGACAAAAATGAAGTTTTTTAGAAATTTCTCATCATCACTCGAATCGAAGTGATCGGAATTTTTGTCAATTATTAAATGACCTATCCAATGGTCTGAGCCGTGTTGGCCGAGGGGTATAGTACCTCGACTTTCGATCCGAAGGTCGTGGATTTGAACCCTGGCCGTGCATCACTGGATTTTTCGTTTCGAAAAATGTAAATGCGCATTAACGCGAGCTCTAAACGGTGAAGGAAAACATCGTGAGGAAACCCGCGGCTTAGTCAGCCCCACACGTTTTGACCATGTCTTTCCTGTGGATATGGCCGGTTAAGCTGAGAGGATGGTGTAGGTGCTGGGCAAGCCTACTCCATCTCAACATTGTCCCAGGCACTACAGTGTCCCGTTAAGTGTAGGCAAAGATTGCCTCCTGACACTGTATAAATCATCTAGTAAAGATGTAAAGGCCTAAGTTTTTTTTTTATTCTGAAAATGGGGTAAATTACTTACAGAGCGGCACTGCGATACAACAGTCGCAAAGTGTTCGTTAGGGTTCAGCAGTAGATATTTCAACTGGGCATCGCATTGCGCCAACACGCGGCCGTTCTCGCCACGTTCGCACAAACGCTCCAGGAAGTCTAGTATTGCGTATAAACCGCTGCCTGCTGAGGTTTCTGTCGGTACCTGGGAATAATACGCGTCCATGTTAGTGTCGTATTGGCCTATTGGCACAGAACAGATGATAATACTACGTATAATAATCATAATATATTTATTGCGAATCAAAGGTAATCAGATGACAGGTAGAAAAATGTAGGTACAGCCTTAAAAATAGTAATGCAAAAAATAGTAATTAAAATGGAAGTCACTTCTTAATAAATTAATAAATCATGTCATAACTATATACAATACAGCAAAATAATAGGTATTACAATAACAAGTTTTCATTTTTCATAATACGATACATAGATATATAGAAAGGACACTGAGTTTGAGCTGGCGAGGAGCTAACTTTGAGCACAGAACATACGCGCAGACGCATAGACGAGACCGAGACCACAGTGTACATTATTCATAAGGTGACAATGACAACCTTACTGTGTACAAAACTGACATTGTTTAGTGTAAATTTAGGTAGTACGACGCCGCTTTTGCAAAGAGATTTCGTCGCGTGTCCATGGTGTGCCATTGGGTATTACTTACTTACCTCAACTTCCGATCCGTGCCTTTATTACGAGTTTGCTATACAATCCGTGACTGTAGTAAGTTATTTCATTTAGGTAGGTATATCAATGAAGCGCCTCTAGCGGTAATTTGATCCGTACAATAACATTGAAATACTTTACTATGTCCCGGATAGTATTTTATAGATATCCCGGATAGTATGAAAGTTGTTTCATTCGAATCCTGGCCGTGAACTAATGGATTTTTCATTTCGAAAAATGTGTTGATATACATTTCTTCAAAAATCTATTCATTCACGGCCAGGATTCGAATGAAACAACATTCTGTACCCGTATCGCAAGTTTACTATAAAATACTATGAAGCTTGAACTGTTCAACTTTGACATTCACATTGTGAACGTTGTAAATATTCACCTGAACATTTTCTTTCACTTCTGTCTTTATTTCTTCAACTTCTGTTTTCTTCTTGGATATACTGCTCAGGAACGATTGGAAGTTATTTTTCTTCACAACTGTACTCTTCAATTCCTCCTCTAGCTGTTGCTGAGTGTACCTCATAGAGAAGCCGTGTAGTTTAGGAGCCAGGCGGGTGTTCCTGCAGAAATCTATCAGAGGCTTCAGGTTCATGTGGTCGATTTCAGCTTTGATGACGAAATCTTCCGATGTGTATATTGTTGTGGCGTGTTGTTTCTGGTCGGCTTTCGGTTTTATCATTCCTGTCAAAATAAAGATACCTAATTATTTATTTTAAATCTTCTTTGTCTAAAAAGCCTACTCCATCTCAATAATGTCTCAGGCGCTAGTGTAAAGATTGCCTCCATCTAAAAAGGAGAATGGGCAAACTCAACCAAAGTTAGGGAGTGGCCTCACTGCGTTTTCTGCAGCGCATTTGTATCGATACAAACACGCAGCTCAAATACGCGCTGCTGAAAACGCAGTGTGGCCACTCCCTTATGGTAAGCGTCCACAGGCCCGCATCGCACGCAGCGGACGGATCGCATCAAGCGGATTATCTGTGTAATGCGATGCGTACGATGCGGACAGGTGGACGCACTTATATGAGTTTCTATACAAATAATACTACGATCCGTTGCGTGCGATGCGTCCGAAGCGTACGATACCGACATGTGGACGCTTACCTTTAGGCGACAATTGTTGTAGGTATCTTTGATCGAGTTTGTCCAGTGTTGATATGGTTAGCACATGCAATCGATAAGCTTTGGAAGCGCTAAAATAAAGAAATACTGCAGATATCCCGGTTTACAATCAAGTGAATGAATGTATAGTTAGCCAGGGAAGTAGAAGTATCTTACCTATAAGTTTTCCAACAACAAATGTTATCTGATTGAGCGCCAGTAGACTTTTGCTGCTCAACCTAGAATACAAATAGTTAATAATTCATTAAAGAAAATATAACAAACTAACAGCCGAATACTGAAACGCTACTTAGTTTAAGTCGTGGAGTTTAAGCCTAGCGGCAATTTTTAGGTGAATATCTCGCTTGGCACTAAGCGCTTACGCGAGCTGAATTGCACTTTGTTACGTCGCAGCAGGAGTCGCTATTTATATAATTTTTTTCGCGAAGTGAGCCTTTACTTAGTACTATTATTTATTATGTAGTCGTACTAAAAATACTAACCTTGCCCGGTATTTGTTAACATAAAACTGCAGACAAGTCTTCACAGCGCATAGCTGTTTCGTCGTGACGGGCGCTGAATGAGCGCTTTCCAACGCCGCTGTGAGTCCGTGCGCTTCGTCTAATATAAGTATGTTATTGTTCAGTTTAAGAGAAACGCCTGACCGGGCACCTGCGCTTACAATGCCAGCGTGGCTTATTAAGACAACCTGGAGAGATTTAAAATAGCCTAAGAACAGGTTTATAATCCAAAACAAGGAAACATTATTATCACTCCCACAATTAAGACAACTCTAAAGACACCTTGACTGGCCTCAGCTAAGTTCAGTTGGTAGTAGCTCTGCCTTCTGCGCTGTAGGTCGTGGGTTCGATTTCCACCCAGGACAAACCTTTGTGTGATGAACATAGATGTTTGTTCTGTGTCTGGGTGTTATAAAATATTCTATGTATGTAAGTATTTAGAAATATATAAGTATTTTATCAGTTTTCTGGTTCCCACAGTACAAGCTTTGCTTAGAGGCTAGATGGCGCTGTGTCAAATGTCTAGCAATATTTTTTTATTATTATTATATTTACCTCATATTATTATGATAAAATCCATCAAGCCATTTAGGCTGCAGAGCAGCACAAAGAAATAGACAACGTACACATACATACAATACACTTGAAAAACATAACCCTCCTTTCTACAGTCGGGTAAAAATAGAATGAAAGCTTGAATAAAAAAATCATTACTTCAGCATCATCCATAGCCATCCTCGAAGCATAATATGGACAAGCGTTCAACTCCTTGCCACATTTCACCAGATCTTCCATATCGAGGAGTTCCACCAACATTCTCTCTTTTAGTTTAGTGATGTTTGTCTGATTGTAGTATGGGCAGGCTGAGCAGGCCTTTGTTTTGGTTTTCTTGAGGACTTTACCTTCTTCGCCAATGGAAGTTGACTTTGTTTTTGACTTCTGCATATCAAGACATCTGTGAATAGATAAATATTTCTTAGTGAATGGCTTGATGAGACAAGCTGGACTCTCATATAGGGAATTGGCAGACATTTGTTCAAGATCAAGCCAAATGCAGAATAGGCAGGGAAGCCATAGCCCAGCAGAGGTCCAGAGGGATAGCACTGCCAATAATTTAACGAGCGCTCAGCTGTTGTCAGAGCATGCCTCATGCGGCCAAAAAAAAATTAAATATGATCACGACTGTATCCCCAGGACCCGGTAGACATTCTGTCAGATCTTTTTTAGGCATTTTAAGATCCTAAGGGGGTAGGTTGAAGATGTCTAAGGGTGTGTCCAAATTCAAAGTTGGTAATTGCCCACATTTTGCAGAAGTTAGCATTCCATACGTGACAGGTTGCAAGCCCCAGTCACTCATCCAAATTGTGACCTCTCAGAACATCATTTAACTTTAAAGATCTTACAAGAACGTCTTAGCAAGCTAGACCACAAGCTCTTCCTAATTAAGTAAGAACATAATTACCTTTCATTAATAAGATGAACATTCTTCAATCTATTAACCTCGGAATTAATGCAATAGTGTTGTCTTGAAGCTAGTGTTACCACACTGGTATCATCTTTGAAGACTGTCCTCTTTATCTCACCAATGAGCTGGGACAACTGACTATGAGTTCTACTGCTAATAAATATCTGAAAATAAAGATAATTTAATTTAAACATTTTTTCAAAATTAAAGTGACTATTTACATTTAGTAATCTGTCCCTCAGGCTGAGCGCACACCTATCCGCGCCGAGTTCTCGAAGTACTGACAATTTCGGTCGATTCGGACGATTCGACCGCGGGCAGGCGTGCGAGGTTTCCTAAGATTTCAAATAAATAATTCTAAAATTCGATTCATTCGGCGCGTATAGGTGTGCGGCCACCTTTAATCGTTGGTTCTTCATATGAGCTAGTGGCTAAGGAAGGAGAAACTTTATTTGTTGCATGCTCATAATGATGTTCATAGGCATAGTAGAAAAGTTCTTCAATCATAGTTAGATTAAAAAAACTTACCTTAATTCGTTCATCATCTGTATTCTCATCTGGAGTTTCTTCATCTGAATCACTTTCTTTTTTATCATCAATTTCTTCTAATATGAGATCTTTATCTCCTTCAATCTCAGTCTTTTCTTCTCCAGGAACTTCAGTTTCTACTTCATTTTTCTTAGATTTATAGAACTCTAGCGTTTTATTATTTGAGCTTGACTTTTGCTTTATGACTCGGTTCTTCATTTCACTTAGGGTTTCTTGTTGTTTTTTAATTTTGTCAACTTTGTTTATTAAAGCTTGTAGTGTTTGATTTTTCTTTATCTTATCATATTCTTCTTGTAACCAATCATCAGTGACTGGAATTAATTAATTTCTTAATATTAAACAAACTTTCGCATTTATTATCCTAACATTGAAAAGATGTAGAACAGGGTCCGGAATACTGCCGCACCATCGAAGACAGCAGTATGTCAGTTTTTGCCCAAAAATGAGTTCAATACAGATTCAGCTCAATGAGCTCATTCCGAATCTGTATCAAACTCATTTTTGGAAAAAAAACTGATTTTTTATGTTGTTTTCTAAAGCACGGCAGAATAGCATAAAGGCTATTTTGGTACCATGCGAGTGAACCTAGGAGCGGATTTCACAGTTTTGCATACTTTCATCTTAATGTCATGTCATGCTATAAGGTGCAGCGGGGCAATTCTGGCCGAAAAATTTTAGTCAAAATTTAAAACTTCAATGCTCTCGTTCCTTGTTGAGTTACGCCAATTCTGATAAATTGGTGTTACGTAATCTTTATCTGCCTTTTTCTTTATTGTATTTTTGTTGAAGAAAAAGCATATGTAAATGGTGAAATAACACAATTTTAACTAAAAACTGGAAAATGCCAGAATAGCCCCTCAGCGGGGTAATTCCGTCAGGTGGTGATATTATTCGAACCAATGATGCTATGATACTAAATCCAGAAGCTTTACAAACTAGACAACACAATACAAGCAAATTTCAACATTCTAATCTCCTACGATGGTCCAGTTTCTATAAAAAACCTGTTAAAATTTTTGTGGGGTAATTCTGGCATCACTCTTTAGTCGCCCATACATGCTAGTGTTGGGACGCTGACTATCGATAAACGGAGTAAGTATACGCAAAAATCTCGCGCAAAAATGATGTTGTTTGAGAAGTAGTTCGCCCCGAACTGAGATCTCGCGAACCGTAGATGGCTTACATTTGGACTTTCTTCTGACTACCCCTATGCTTTCAAGTGCTACCACTGCCAAGTATGTTTATTGCGCTAGGTCGTCATGGTAAATAATACTGGCATGCATGCAATACATAATGTTGTCTAATTTTTCATGAATTCTCGTCGTATTTTAAAAAGTATACTTACATCCTAGAATAAAAATAATAACTATTTTGGAATGTAGGTATAAATAAAGACTTTTCATAAATGACACCCCACTCAATAAATTTGTTAGATTTTTTACCCCCTTGGGAACCCAATATTTTGACAATCCCTTTACCGATTAAGCTCAGATGCTCCACCATACATTTCCATAGTACAACTAATTGACCTACCAAGTTTCATGCAGATTGTATGAACGGTTCGACAATTATGCGAGAACAAGAATTGGTGAAACATACAAACATACAAAGCAAAATCGCCATACTTGCCACTAAGATCTTCGTTCGCTTCGCTCGCTCGAACGAAAATTTAATGCGTGTTGACTATGGTTTAATTAAGCTCAAACAAATACTTATACAAAGCAAAATCGCATTAGTTAACACTGAGATCTTTACTCGCTCGATTTATTAAGTATTATTTTTATCGACGTTTACTTCAATGCTGTGGACATCACTGGTTTTTGGCAACGTCATACAAAATCGGTGGGGCAATTATGGCAACCGATTTCGATAAAATTACATAAAATCAACACTTTGTGGGGTAATTATAGCGGATGAATTAACTCAGAAGAAACAATGAGTAGAAACGAACTAGTACGATTAAAATAATCTCCAGTCTAAAATACACCTCCTTAGCTTGTTCAATTTTCAATTAAACCGCGAAAACCACTTAATTATTACAAAAACTCGAGGAGCTAATATTTTTACACCCTCCGAAAAATAGGTGACTGTCAAAATGATGCTGTCAATCAGTCAGTTTTTGCGCTAGAAATGCCACCTATCGTTTGTGAATGAACAAAACATTTCTCTACGCGTACATAGATGTCTTTTCGAGGTATAAGTCATAGAAGGAGAGATATAACCATGTGCCATAATTACCCCGCTGCCAGAATTGCCCCGCTGCTCCTTACCTCCTTAGGGAATTAAATGACTTACCAGGTTTTTTAGAAATATCCTCTTCCAAATCAGCTATCTCAGCTTCCATAGCTTCCAATTTTCTTTTATTGTGATCTTTTAGCCACTGCAATGCTCCGCAACACATACTCAAAGATTTACCCTGAAGTTTGTAAAAGTAATAAATTGGTTAGGGTTTATGTAAGGGCGTGTAGCGATTAGTAGGCAGCCGAGACTTAGAAAAATTTGTTTTTAAGATACCTATCAAACATTATTTAATTTTGATAATGAGCATCTAACTTACTGTTCCGGTAGGACTTTCAAATATTCCCAATTTGCTATTTTCAATAGTAAAATAAAGTTCTTTCATAAACTTTTCTTGAATCTCGTAGGGTTGAAACGGGAAGTGGAATGTGGGATTTGATGATGGATCCATATTAGCAGACTAGGCAGGTTGATTTTCAGTAGAACCTCGGAACAATGTTTCAAGAGTAGAACAAAACAAATTCACGCTATACTTAATTAAATTAAAACAGAATCACTCAGACTGACTATACATAATAATCAAAACAAAATAATTACAAAACAAACAGTCGTTTCGTTTGTTTTTTCGTTCGTTTTTCGTTTCCCGCCGCCCCGCGCCCTGGCGCTGGCGTCTGTCAATGTCATTATTCTGTCAATTTAATATGACTGTGACTGCTGACTGACTTGACGTTGACTTCCACAAAGAATAAGTGAATTGAAGTGACGTTGACATATCATCGACACCACAAATAAAAGAAGAAGAAGAAGACGTTGACACAGCTAGAGATGGGCAAGTAAAAAAAAATCGATATTTATCGTGCGACTTTTATAATCAGCCTCGAAAACTTTCGAGTGAAAAATTTCGATATCGGTATATCGTCCGTTTTAACATGTCTATTCATAATTAGTCTCAAAAGCACACAATTTTGAGTTTTGTAAACAAATCAAATTAATTGACTGACACTCGTTACCACCGACAGAGGTGCAAAAATTGGTTTGGAACGATTTGCATTCGATTCGTTCCAAAATCAATTATTTTGGTTAGAATCGTGTCAACCATTCATATTTCATGAATCTGCGATCCTCTCCTCTCAACTAAACAACAGCTAAGTAGCGTTTTTATGTAAAGAAAAGTAAAACACTGTCTAAACTATGAGATCTTTTTTGCAACATGAAACCTTAAACCAAAGTTGCGTTGAAAAATGTATCAAAAAATATAAAAATAAATCGAAATTACCACGAATTTGATGCTCTAAAAATCAATATCGAATACCTTTAAACCGCGGTGCGGTTAAAAATATCAACAAGATCTTTCGATAACTTTATGGAAAGAAATCGATATTTCGATAAATCGATACTTTTGCCCAAACCTATCAAGGCTGGTGTTTTCTTTTCTTGTGTTCTCGAGCTTACATTGTTCAAGCAATAGTTTTATTAAATTACTTACTAAATATTATTTGTATAACATGTCGCACAAGTAAGTCTACTGAACCACGTAAATAGATGCTGTAGGTTTAAAAATAATCTTAAACTTATTTATTTGACTAAAACGCGGCCCTACTGTTCTTATTTCAGCGTAAAAATATTACCAGGCGCTACTATATGCGAAGATTGTACTCTCGAGGGAGATATAACTATTGGAGGTGGCACAGTCATTCATCCTAGGGTAACTATCATTGCTGATGGAGGTCCTATCATTATTGCGGAGTACTGTATCATAGAAGAGTATTCTACTATCATTCACAAGTAAGTCCTTACTAATTTTACTCGTGTACTTACCTAAGTTACAGTTGTCACAATGGATCTAGGCACTTGTGAAGTTAGGCTTTTCGCTGCACAGTAGAAAATTCTGTATGAAAATGTTGCACTGCACATTAAAACGGCTAACTTCATGAATGCCAAGATCCATGAAGAAGTGTACTTACTACAGACAGACAAGGAAGGAGAAAATCAAGAATTAATAACATGAGTCAGATATAAGAGGTCTCTGTCATGTCATCTAAAGAAATAAAAGAGATCACATTGGAAAGAAAAGAGAGATAATATACCTATGCATCATTGCGCCAACAAGAGCTGAGCTTTTAAATTTGGAATAGGTATACCTACAGTTAATTTACTCACTACAGGAAATAGAACAAACTATAAAGAAAGGCTCACTATTCATTTCAAACATTTTCTATTTTTCTTAACTTTGCCTTGTTTTTTTTTTTTCAGAAAAAGTGACAAACAAGAGACTCCACCAAAGCCCCTCTTTATTGGAGCTCACAATGTCTTTGAAGTGGGCTGCAAAATGGAGTCTGTGTTTGGACATATTGGAGAGAGCAATGTCTTTGAATGCCGGTCTTTTGTAGGAGTGGATGTAAAGATTGGGAGTGGCTGTGTGATCGGTAAACAATTTGAATGCTCTAAAAGATAGTTGTTGCTGAAATATTTCTTTACATAAAATCACACCTAGGGTTACTAGTTTGGCCCTAGGGTTTGGTGGTAAACACTCAGTTGCAATAAATTGATACACATAATTTGACTAACTTTACTTACTTACTCCATTGGCTCAGGGACCCAAAGTGAGTCTTGGCCTCCGAAACGAGAATTCGCCACTTCCTTCTGTCCATGGCTGCCTCCAGCCAGTGCGCAGTGTAGCTTTTTATACAAAATTTTCTACTTCACAGTGGCAATGGCTAACTTCACAAATGTCTAGATCCATGTGCGTACTGTACGTAGAGTACAGTACGCACATGGATTTATCTATAGGAAACTTGGTCAAAAACCAGTTTAATCCAATTAGTTTTTTTTATATTTAAGGTGCAGCTTGTCATCTCTCAGCTCCGCAGACCTTGGTAGATAACACTGTGATTTGGGGCTCCGATCACCACATAAGAGAAGCATTGGAAAAGCAACCATCACAGTTACTGCAGCTCGACTTTCTCAGTAAAGTCATGCCGAACTATCATAGGCTCAGAAAACCTAATGTACATAAAAGGCAGACTTCTAGACAGTCACAGGAGTCATCACCTAAACCTTAGAACTGTCCTTAATCTATTTGATCTTATTTATTTTATACTATAACTTGTTAAACTTTCGCGATTTGTTAACATAATGATAATTATTATTACGGGATTTTATCGCGTACCTTTTATTTATTTTGTTTCCCGACGTTTCGAACACGTTGCAGCGTTCGTGGTCACGGGATGACTGAAGTACTGGAGCTACCGCCGAGAATTGAGAGTAGGATCCACGACTACCCCCAATTCGTCTTTATACTAGCTTTCGCTCGCGTGGTACCTACCGGGATAAAAAGAAGCTTATTTGTTATTCCAGGTCATAAACTATGTATATTCTTCCAAGCTAGTTTTTTGAAACAGTAACAATCATTCTTACATCTATTAAATCCTCACAAACTTTCTTATTTATGATATGAGAGGTAGTAGGATAGGAAGTATGGTAAGCTAATAATTTAAAAAGTTTAATAAAATGTAGGTATCTACTTAATAAATGTTAATAAGTGGTATAATGTAAATACAGGGTGAGGCAAATTTTTGGGCACATAAGGTTTCTTTTGTAGTTAGAAAGTTTTGTTCTTGGAAACTCTTTTTTTTTGAAAAAAAACATAACCACAACAAAGCAAAATTCTAAAAATACAATTATTTTTTTCATTAAAAATAAACCAAATTAGGTACCTACCTACTTAGTTATAGTTACCTGAGAACAAAACTTTCTAACTACAAAGGAAAAGGTAGCTACCCTAAAGTGCCCAAAAATTTGCCACACCCCTGTTAAAGCCACAGTGCTTATTTTATCAAATGCAAATTATAATTTACTACAACAAACATAATTATATTTTTTCCTTCTCTTCCACTGAGTTCAAACCGAAATCAAAACTAGATGGCGCGACTAAAAATGACCCAAAACTAGATCGCGCTGACGAAAACGCAGGGACTTTCAAAAATGTTGAGGTGGCCGCACACTTATCCATGCCGCGCTTGAATTGGCCGAAACGAATTCGGGTTTAGAAAATTTTGTATGAAATCGTATGAAACCTCGCACACCTGCCCGCGTCTCGAATTGAACGAATCTGGCAGTACTTCGTAGAATTCGGCGCGGATAGGTGTGCGCTCAGCCCACTGACCTGTATCTATACTGTATAGATACAGGTCAGTGGCTCAGCCTAAATCACTGCGTCATTGTCATGTCAGACTAAAAAATGACATTGAGATTTGAAACTACAGTGAGTGCGACGTCAAGAATTAAAAAAAAAAATATTTACTCCGCCCGTTCGTCCTTTGTTGATTTTGTTCCGTTCATTCGTTCGTCTGTGGTTTGGTTTCTCGAGGTAAATAAAATTAGAGATGTGCCAACTCGGGAGAAACACGACTTGAGTTAACTCGAGTTAACTTGGTGTTTGATTTTTTATTTTTACTAAATCCAAGTCTAGTTTGCGCAAATTAAAACGAATTATTTGATGTTCTGTAGTGCGATTCAGACCTTGGAACATTTTCCGAATTCGGAAAGTGGGGTTTCTCCTATGAAAAAACGTCAACTTTCGTTGATTTAAGCGCTATGTCGCATGTCGGTTGGGGCGACCGACATCATAAGAAGTTGTATGTAGCTATAAGAAGTTGTAGATGAGCGATTTTGCAACAAAAATGTATAGGTAGTCTAATAATTAAATAAACTGATGCTGTTCAAAGCACACATATAACAAACAAATCACCACGCTTGCGTTACGCCGCACATAGGGGTATTAGACCCAAAAACACGTACAAAATTATTTTTCGCTTTATTTGACATAATTTTGACATAATATGTCAAATAAGATCGAAAAATATTTTTTTTAAGCTGATCTGATGATGGAGTCAGGAGCTGTTACACAGAACTCCTCAGTAAGTAAGCCAATTGAGTTGAAACTCGGCATATCTGTCAAGTTTCGACTACAATGTAATAATATGGTGACAGCGAGCTGATCTGATCATGGAGTCAGGAGCTGTTCAACAGAACTCCTCAGTAAATGAGCCGATTGAGTTGAAACTCGGCATATCTGTCAAGTTTCGACTATAGTGTAATAATATGGTAACAGCAAGCTGATCTGGTAATGGAGTCAGGAGCTGTTCAACAGAACTCCTCAGTAAATAGGCCGATTGAGTTGAAATTCGGCATATCTGTCAATTTATGACTACAATGTAATAATATGGAAACAGCGAGCTGATCTAGTAATGGAGTCAGAAGCTGTTCAACAGAACTCCTCAGTAAATAGGCCAATTAAGTTGAAACTCGACATAGGTACAGTTCGGCCGACGGATCTAGGCGTACGTGAAGTCAGGCTCTTCGCTGCGCAGTAGAAAATTTTGTATGAAAAAGTTGCACTGCGCATCGAAACGGCCAACTTCACGTACGCCGAGATCCGTTGGCCCTACTGTATCTGTCTCGTTCCTACTAAAATGTAATAATATAGTGACAGCTAGCTGATCTGATGATGGAGTTAGGAGCCGTTTAATTGAAATTCTCAGTGAATAAAAGTAGAACATCCGTGTTTGGGCTCTTTTGAATCAGCTCATCCTTACCACTGTGCCTTGTAATCACAATATTTTCCTGATGAAAACATCTTCACTCCTGTGGGCAGCAAGCCTGGTCTTCATTTTTTATTTAATCTTAGAAAATTTGCAGCGAAACTCTTGTATTTGTTCAACGGAAAATGATGGCTCTCGAGTTCTCCATAAAATCCCACTTTGAAAATTCTCTCACTGTGCTAGCTTTCACTATATTAAGCAAATAAATATTCTCGGGTCTTATCTTAATGCTGACACCAGAACCACCTACATGCGAAAAAACGCAGATATTAAAGTATGAAGTGCAAAATTAATTTTGTTTGGTAAAATATCGTCATCAAAGAAAAATTAAAAAAATTATAATAGGCACATTTTGGCACCCAATTTTTACTTATTCTAAAAGTAAGATAGTTACATCAACTCACGAAAACAAAACATATGCCGGGCAACACCCGGCAATACAACAAAAACTCTAATGTATACATTTTTGAAACAAAATATCATGAGTTTTTTTTGCGGTTCATAAAAACTACAATATCTACTAAAATTCTCGTATTATTTTAAAATTATTAATTAAAACGAATAGTCCATACCTCGTTAAATAGTATCAATCATACAGATAACCACTCCTAACTTCTCCACTTCTTTAAAATATTCCTGAATGCAGGACTGCAAAATCGTTTACTTAGTGTTAATTTACGTACTTGGTTCAAAGCACTTATAAAACGTTTACCCGCAACATAACGGAAGCCTACGAAAATAAAATGGCAGTTGACTTTTGTGCTAAATGTATCTAGGTATCAACTTATATAATCTGTTTTTGAAAATTGCATACTTTGCATACATTGACTTCTAAACGTGTTTTCGGGTCGAATACCCCTCAGTGCGCCGTTACAATGAGAGAGAAAGGGAGTGTCCACATTGCGTTTTCTGAAGCGCGTTTTTGCTACGCGTTGCGAACGCGCGTTTGTATCGATACAAACGCGCGTTTGTATCGATACAAACGCGCGTTCGCAGCGCGTATCCGCGTTTGTATCGATACAAACGCGCGTTTGTATCGATACAAACGCGCGTTCGCATCGCGTTTGTATCGATACAAACGCGCGTTCGCATTGCGTTTGTATCGATACAAACGCGCGTTCGCATCGCGTTCGTAGTTTACTAGTTTGATTGCTAGTTTGCCTGCTAGTTTGTCTGATGTTTGTCTGCTAGTTTGTCTGCTAGTTTGTATGCTAGTTTGTCCCTTATCAAAAGTCCCTTCGTAAAAGTGTCCCGAAGCAAAAGTTTCTCGAAGCAAAAGTGTCCCTTAGCAAAAGTGTCCCCAAGCAAAAGTGTCCCAAAGCAAAAGTGTCCCGAAGAAAAAGTGTCCCGAAGCAAAAGTGTCCCGAAGAAAAAGTGTCCCGAAGCAAAAGTGTCCCCAAGCAAAAGTGTCCCGAAGCAAAAGTGTCCCGAAGAAAAAGTGTGCCGAAGCAAAAGTGTCCCGAAGCAAAAGTGTCCCGAAGCAAAAGTGTCCCGAAGCAAAAGTGTCCCGAAGCAAAAGTGTCCCGAAGAAAAAGTGTCCCGAAGCAAAAGTGTCCCGAAGCAAAAGTGTCCCGAAGCAAAAGTGTCCCCAAGCAAAAGTGTCCCGAAGCAAAAGTGTCCCCAAGCAAAAGTGTCCCGAAGCAAAAGTGTCCCGAAGAAAAAGTGTCCCGAAGCAAAAGTGTCCCGAAGCAAAAGTGTCCCGAAGCAAAAGTGTCCCGAAGCAAAAGTGTCCCGAAGCAAAAGTGTCCCCAAGCAAAAGTGTCCCGAAGCAAAAGTATCCCCAAGCAAAAGTGTCCCTTAGCAAAAGTGTCCCCAAGCAAAAGCGTCCCAAAGCAAAAGTGTCCCGAAGAAAAAGTGTCCCGAAGCAAAAGTGTCCCGAAGCAAAAGTGTCCCCAAGCAAAAGTGTCCCGAAGCAAAAGTATCCCCAAGCAAAAGTGTCCCGAAGCAAAAGTGTCCCGAAGAAAAAGTGTCCCGAAGCAAAAGTGTCCCGAAGCAAAAGTGTCCCCAAGCAAAAGTGTCCCGAAGCAAAAGTGTCCCGAAGAAAAAGTGTCCCCAAACAAAAGTGTCCCGAAGCAAAAGTGTCCCGAAGCAAAAGTGTCCCGAAGCAAAAGTGTCCCGAAGCAAAAGTGTCCCGAAGAAAAAGTGTCCCGAAGAAAAAGTGTCCCGAAGCAAAAGTGTCCCGAAGAAAAAGTGTCCCGAAGCAAAAGTGTCCCCAAGCAAAAGTGTCCCTTAGCAATTGTCCCGAAGCAAAAGTAAAAGTGTCCCGAAACAAATGAAAAACTTAGAGCAAATAAGCAAATTAGCAAACAAACTAGCAGACAAACTAGCAGACAAACTAGCATACAAACTAGCATACAAACTAGCAGACAAAGGAGCATACAAAAAAGCAAAGTACAAAAGCAAACCCTGCTTAAACACGTTTGTATCCATAAAAACGCGATGCGAACGCGCGTTTGTATCGATACAAACGCGCGTTCGCACCGCGTTTGTATCGATACAAACGCGCGTTCGAACCGCGTTTGTATCGATACAAACGCGCGTTCGCATCGCGTTTGTATCGATACAAACGCAAACCGGGAGTGTACACATTGCGTTTTCTGCAGCGCGTTTTTGAGCTGCGCGTTCGCATCGCGTTCGCAACGCGTTTGTATCGATACAAACGCGCTACAAAAAACGCAATGTGGACACTCCCAAATATCTCGTCAATCGCGTACTTGCTTGATTCGTTTTACCGCGCTACTAATCGTAACTCGACTGATAAATTCCACTCGAGTCGAGATAACTCGAGCTAAACCCAACTCGACGAGTAGTTTGACACATCACTACACTACGTAAAATAATAAAATCCGGTTTCTTTACTTTCGAAGTGAGTGTCATCGATCTCTATTTTTTGAAAATTTGTTTCTTTTTGTTTTGCTCTACAATTGAACAGTCATTTTGGTTACAAAATCATTTTAGTGATGTGTTTTCAAAATAAACAAAGTTTTTGCTTTAGATAAACTTTTGTAGAGCACATCAGGTGAACTCTCCCAAACACAAGCTATTGTTATTGCAATGCTAATCGTATGAAAAGTTTGTAAAAATATTATAGAAAGAACTGTAAAGGTTGTAATTAGAATGCAGGGTTTAGTTTGAGCTGTAAACGGTAGTGAAATCATATCACAAAGTGGTTGTTCGGTCGCCATGTTGTTATTTACGTTGTGAATTTACTCTGGGGGAGTCTGTCATTCATGGGTTGGATTGTGATGTGACGCGGTTTTGTGAGCATGCTGGAAGATGTGCCCGTCCATGGAAGTCGCAGTGACTCCCAGAAACCTGCGACCCATCAGAGGAACCTCAGCCTGGACTTTAGGTATGTAAATAAATCTTATCTACTTTCGAGATAATGTAAGCCCTTGGTCAATGTTGACACGAAGGTATCAATATCAACATTTCAAAAGGCATAACCGGTCAATTTTATTGAATATTCGACTAATATAGTGAAGAGAGATTTGGTTCTCGCAACCTTACTAAGGTTAAATCAATTGGATTGTAACATCTACTAAAAATGAGTTGATATTGAAAGTTTGTGATGAGGGGCCATTTGAGTCTGCCAAGTCAAACAATCACCTACCTTACAAACTTGACTTTACTCATAACTTTAGGTGTTGGTTAAAGATAGACATAAACTCGCTCAGTTCCTAACTTGCACTCAAGTGAAGATCCTTTACCTTTATTATATTTCATACTGTCAAAAATCCACGTCTGCGTTTAGACCACAGTTTATTTTAAACTCAAGTTTGAGTATTAACTCTACAGTTGTTCCAATGGATATTTAACTACACTGCTCGCTACCATCCATAAAAACAGCTTATGGTGGGCATTCACGATCAATTCTATCGTCCAATCGACTGGATACTGCTAGTTTGATACTGGCGAATGGACCGTGTGTTGAAGTGGATAGACATGAATTGCCGAATGGACAGCTTTAATTGAATGTGTGTGGCGAGCTGCCCATTGGATAGGATCGATTGTATCCAATCCGAAGGATGATAGAATTGATCGTTGGTGGCTGCCATCCATATCAAACACATGCCGAGCAATGTAGCATAACACAGCTCTGGTGGAAAAGCACCCTAAATCTATCATCCTTGAAAAAAAGTTTTACAGCCAACACAACCTAATATAAATCATGACTTAAATGCCAATTTCAATCTCTAATCAGCATTGTATGACAAGCATGAGCATACTACTTTCAGACGACCTTGACTTTTACTAATTTTAGATTATTAGCAATTTGATATATCGTCAGTTTCTTGCTCCAATTAGATGTTGAAGATAACACTTGCAGTATTTTGTGATAAAAATTATGATAGGTATTTAATTTAGGTTTTTTCATAAGTAAAATTCTTTCAAGACTGATAATGCCATATCTTTAATAACTGTATGATATTTTTATGATGGAAAGATAGGAACATGATAGGAGATAATACATATTTGAATTTCACAATCATACTTTCATAATATCACTTATCTACTACATTATGGTTTTGATGATTATGAAAAAAATACCTTTCTCTTAGTACATGTAAATATTGAGATGACAAGCATATATAACTTAATAGTAAGTATACCTAATTCTAAACAAAGAATATAAAATAGCTATATCCTAGAGATAACTGGTTTAAGCCTAGAGATAAAACATTATTCTTTTTTGTACACAAAATAAAACAAAACAATTAAATTACATAATAAAACGACATGTGCAAAGGCGAGCTTAACCCTAAAAAGAGTTTTCTTCCAGCAAACCTTTGAGGCTAGAGGGAGATGATTAGAAGTGCAGTAGGTACATTACTCTGTTATTTATAATGAGCTTAGGCTTTCCATAGCTTAAAAGGCTGCTAAATCTGTTGCTATTTCTTTTCATTGATATAGAAGTGACAATAAAACAAAACACTCTAAATCTAAAGCCTTGCTAAATTAACAGGTGATTATGCTAGTTTGTTAGTTAGTTTAGATTATTTATTTATGAATAACGCGGATAGTCTTTGTTTTATTCATGTTAAAAACCATTTGGCTCAAAATCAGCTACCTCTCTGCTTATGTCCGCCATATCAATTCTTAGCGCTTAAAAAGTATCTACAATTCTACATCAAGACAATCAACCCTATGAACTTTGCAGCAATAAGCTATTAAGTTCCCGATCGGAATCGCGTAAACATTGGTATGTAGGGCGTCTTCGGCCATCGAGGTGAATGGACGGAGACTGTGCGAAAGTAAAAGTGGTCTCTCATCGGAAAGCGGCCGGCGGAGCCAATTTCCTGACGAGCTAATACGCTGAGCTACTTCGTTACATTACATCAAGTCGCTTGTGTTTGAAACTTATACATATACTAACGTTTCCCACAAGTGTAGATAGGTCTTCCTTTACTCTCGCGATCGCGTTATTTGCCTTATTTCTTACAGAGGTTTCAGCTATGTTTCAACAGCTATGGTCGCGGTAGACTGCCGTATGTATCCCATCCTACTGAACACCCGTGTCAAATCCAAATCCTGACATAGGTAGGTAGGTACTAAGTTTTTTTGCTGTAATCAATTTGCTTAATGTACCTATTAGTCAGTTTGGCTTTTGGTCTGCCCTTTTCCAACTTTACTTTTCATTATATCATAAAGAAAATCACGTCTGTTTTCCAGAATTGTTGACTGCGAATACTGATTTCCATTTGTTTTCTGTTGGAGCAAAATGTCTTTCTAAACTAAACTTTCATGAGTGACATAAACGGTGAGTTATTTGTAAAGGCGTGCCCGTGCCGGCCTCGATAGCGCGCGAAGAGTCCATTTTCGGACTCCAATTCACTCCTTATTCAGGAATAAATTGACTAAGAAAGATAAACAATAAACAAAAATAGCTTTTATTTGCTAATGACCAGTATACATTTTTAATTACCTACTTTGTCTATTATTATTATTATAGGTGAAATATCTTGTTTTCAAATATTTTTATTGGTTTAATTCTCATCAGATTAGGTACTTGTCGAATTCTCTTGTTCCAACAAACTCGAAATACCTAGTCAATAATCCTCTTGATTCCTTCGCACTGATTCCTAATAATTTTAAATAATTGAAAATACTTGTAGAAAAGTTATAATTGTTTTTATTATAATCTACCTATCTCATTATACTTTCAATATCTAAAATATCCATGGTTTAATCAACACCTTTGTATGATTATGTGCTGAAAAGGCTGTCAAGAAAGTCCACAGTGGATGATGTATTATTAGAAACAGGTAAGAGAAATCTATTTGACCACTTGATGGTCATTACAACCTTCGATTTCCTTACAAGCTAGGTATAGAATAACGTGTTTTTCTATGTGTATATGAGAAAGTTGATTGAAACTGTACAGTACAATAAACGCGAAAGCTGGTATTTAGACTTTTCATTTTAAAATTACCTATACACTGTTTAAAAAAAAACGTAAAAATAAAAACGTAAACTGTATCTCCAAGTAGGTAGAGTAGACTTTATTTTTGGCTCAAGATTCTTTGAAATATTTTATTCGAGTAAAATAGTTTTAAATAGCACTTTCGTTCAAACTAAACGTTTGTAGTCACGACTTTTAGTCCATAAATAATTTTAAGGCGTCTCGATTGACGTAACAAATCCAATCAATTTGTAGTTTGATTTGATTGCCTTCCTTTGTCATGATCAAAGACGTGTTTTAGCTAATGTAGACTTTATCACCAACTAGCTCGCAGTTGTTTATGGGTTTCAATTTCAACCACATAGAGAATCACTGCTGAGTATACTGGCTCCTCATTTTTTTCCATGGCGAGTCGCAACCAATGCCTATCCCGCCCCGCTTTTGTCACCAGACTGAATTTAAAAAAAAATGGACAATTTTCTAACACCAGATTAGTTTTAAAGTGAGCAAAGACTACCTTATGACCGCTTAACATCTTACAATACTCTACAATCTCGATATAGTACCTAATCTCTAAGCAAATTATGTATGAAAATAAACGCACTATCCGTACAAGCGATTTTCAAAACTGGTTGGTTACTTGTCTTGCTTCCTGAGTTGTTTCGAATACAAATTAACTTCCTTACTTACCGCGAGCAAGTCATCTGCTATTTTCGCCCACTCGCTGACATTCCCATGATGAACAAGGTTGACTAATTGAATGAATGTCCTCATAAATTATAAAGGCAACTAATTAACTACACAGTTACTTACTTTTTATATCTCCAGCTTACCTTGGGAATTTTTACTTCGGTTACGGGCAAAAAACAACGAAGAATTATTGAAAATGTCTTGCGGAAATTCAGATTTTACTGCCGAGTAAGGCTGAGACTCCACCAAAGCGGAGAGGAGAGGAGATGTGTTTAAACAACCAATAGAATTTCGTTATTCACACGTCTGTATCAGGAGACGTGTGAATAACGAAGTTCTATTGGTTGTTTAAACACGTTTCCTCTCGTCTCCGCTTTGGTGGAGTCTCAGCCTAAGACTGACGAAATGATTAATTACTTTGTGCCTTTACTTAGTACCTACATAGATACTGTTGTATTATATTCTATGGTAGGATTGGTAGGCTTTATAGAGTACAAGTCTGTTTGTTATTTTGCAATCGATCATTCGTAAACAATTGATTCTAATAATAATGTCGGCCTTCTGTTAACACGGCGTCCGCGGTGAAACCAAGTCAATTGTTGCTGATTTGCTTCAGCTATTCAAATGAATTGGTTTTCAATTCATACTACCTCCTTTGAAGCGCTTTTTGTATAGCTTCCCTAGTCGCTCGGAAAAGATCGAAATTCAACAACGTTCAGTCCAGTATCAAATTAAGTACCTACTTGAAACGTTATTAAGGCATAACAGAGGCCCTTGGTCGGCCTATAATCTCCCTGTCTTTAGTCCCCCATACGAACATACTAACATTCTGCTCAGTCGTTTTCTCATGTATTTATTTATTTAAATTCTTTATTGCACAAATTAAAAAAAAATAATGCACAACTGGCGAGCATAATGCCGTAAGCATTTTCTGCTTACCAAAATAATGTAGGAAAAGTACAAGAGGCGTGCCAACAAATAACAACTTTTACAATTAACTCATCATCACACATAGCCCGATCTCGCCCACTGGTATAGAGTAGAGATTCTTCTTGTGTCATACACATATTAATTCAGGAAAAGTCAGGGCAGGCCTGCTCTAATATTCTCGGCCTAACTTTTCGCTACTCGCTTCAACCAATTAGCTTTAGATGAAAAGTGAAGTAGAAGTAGGCGTTAGAACTGATACTGATCCACAGTATCCCAAGAGATCCATTCCACCCAACTAAGTGGTTGACTTTTCAGAAAAAGTGCTATGTTCCAACCACATTATCAATCACTAATGCTCTTTCTCTCCTGGGACTTTGATCTTTGTATAAAATACTAAGTTACTAACCCGAGATTAAATGACAACGAATCCCTATACTATATTTTATGATTTCAATGAATGAAAGAGTTTGATTCTGGTTTTGGACCATCGGACTTTTTGTATTGCTTTTATTTTATTTTCAGCATATGCCCACTACATAATTATAATTTATTTTGAAAATAGCTTCCGCCCGCTGCTTCGGTCACGTGGTACCAACATTTTAATTTAAAATTAACTAGCCTAAAATGCTATTCCAGGCCACTATTAACACCTATTCCATTTAAAGTCGGTGCTTCTGTACTATTATTTATTTCTGTAAGGCGCAATTAAAACATAAACATCAAACTTTCAGATTTATAACGTTTATTTTTCAGTATTCTCTGTACCTCTATGACTCTATAATTTCTTCAGTTTAAGATGAATTGTATCTAGCAAGCAAGGAATATAAAATATTAATTGCCGTTGAACAAAAACCATACATTTCATCATTATCGTATGAATATTCAGTGTGTGCCTCTTCCTGGGTTTATCTATTGATTCACAGTAACTACGCCTAATTACTATTATCTGCTCCTGTGTAGTTTATTATGATCTTTAGTTAATTAGTAGACAAATAATAATTATGAAACAACATCTTCATTTCACTTTCAAAACTTTCGTGAGTTGTACTAGACATCGAAACATTGTCGGTATCTAAATCGACGATAATTTTACGTAAGTAATTCCCGTATTTCCCGTGTGTTAAATAACATCTTCATTATTATCAATATCCGGCGTAAAGTTAAAGCTTTGATGCTTACTTTCTTATTTGTTACAAAAATAATTGTTACGTCTTCAAATCTTGTACCGTAATGAAGTAAGATCAAAAACAAACCAAAGAAAAATTGAAAGAAGAAAGAATTCCTTCTGGACGTTCTTCTTTGTGATTTGGTATCGTTAAAAATGTTACGCCGGCTCCATACGTTGGGACCAACGTTGGTCCCAACGTTGGGGCCAAGATTTCGTGAACCATCCACACGTTGGCGATACACCAGTCTTGTTCCGTCAGAGCCAACGTGCAGACGTCCGATGTCTGCGCGTCCGATACAGAAATTGAAATTTCTCTAAGTGATTTTACATTACTGAATACAAATTTTATCACAATCACATCACATCATGTCACTATCACACTTCACAAAACACACTATATTATAAAAGCGAAAGTTTGGATGTCTGGATGTATGTTTGTTCCTCTCTAACACGACAACCACTTAACCGATATGGGTGATATTTAAAATATAGATAGATAATAACCGGAAATAGGACATAGGCTACTTTTTATCCCAAAAAATTGCACGGTTCCCGTAACATAAAAAAAAAAATAGTAGACTCCATCATCAGATTAGCTCGCTGTCACCATATTATTACATTGTAGTCAGAACTTGACAAATAGGTATGCCGAGTTTCAACTCAATCGGCCTATTTACTGAGGAGTTCTGTTGAACAGCTCTTGACTCCATCATCAGATCAGCTTGTTGATACCATAATATTTCATTGTCACCGAGAATCTATAAGTGTGCAAAATTTCAGCCCGATAGTTCTACAAATACAATAAATAAGGAATACGATGACATTCTCGCTCGTCAGTCGACACGTGCGCTCACGATGCGCGTCGAAACGGGACTGAGCATAGCGCCAACGTGTGGACGGATCCCCAACGTTGGCGCGCCAACTTCCTTTGATAAAACCGACACGGCACGGCCAAGCCCCAACGTTGGCCCCAACGTTGGCGCCAAGCTATTTTGTCAGCACCACACGTTGGTGAGAGGCATTGGGACCAACGTTGGCCCTAACGTGTGGATGCGGGGTTACGCCGGCTCCATACGTTGGGACCAACGTTGGTCCCAACGTTGGGGCCAAGATTTCGTGAACCATCCACACGTTGGCAATACACCAGTCTTGTTCCGTCAGAGCCAACGTGCAGACGTCCGATGTCTGCGCGTCCGATACAGAAATTGAAATTTCTCTAAGTGATTTTACATTACTGAATACCAATTTTATCACAATCACATCACATCATGTCACTATCACACTTCACACAACACACTATATTATAAAAGCGAAAGTTTGGATGTTTGGATGTATGTTTGTTCCTCTCTAACACGACAACCACTTAACCGATATGGGTGATATTTAAAATATAGATAGATAATAACCGGAAATAGGACATAGGCTACTTTTTATCCCAAAAAATTGCACGGTTCCCGTAACATAAAAAAAAATAGTAGACTCCATCATCAGATCAGCTCGCTGTCACCATATTATTACATTGTAGTCAGAACTTGACAAATATGCCGAGTTTCAACTCAATCGGCTTATTTACTGAGGAGTTCTGTTGAACAGCTCTTGACTCCATCATCAGATCAGCTTGTTGATACCATAATATTTCATTGTCACCGAGAATCTATAAGTGTGCAAAATTTCAGCCCGATAGTCCTACAAACACAATAAATAAGGAATACGATGACATTCTCGCTCGTCAGTCGACACGTGCGCTCACGATGCGCGTCGAAACGGGACTGAGCATAGCGCCAACGTGTGGACGGATCCCCAACGTTGGCGCGCCAACTTCCTTTGATAAAACCGACACGGCACGGCCAAGCCCCAACGTTGGCCCCAACGTTGGCGCCAAGCTATTTTGTCAGCACCACACGTTGGTGAGAGGCATTGGGACCAACGTTGGCCCCAACGTGTGGATGCGGGGTTATGATTTTTAAAGTGATAAAACAACCATATTCGCAAAGACATGCATTTAAACAAAAAATAAAATTCACTAAACAAAATTGACGGGACCCCGCAACCTTGCCCTCACCGTGGCTAGAATTAGGTACACGTTTTGTCGGCTCTGCGACGTAAAAAAAGGTCTTCTCAGTTCATGAGTACTGACTGATATCTACTGACATTCCCTTGATCTGCCAATCAGCGTGGCCAGCTGTGGAATGTGACTCGCAATTAAACGAGTTATGATTGTCCAAATAAACTAGACCCTTCACACCTACAACAAGAACTGAAACTTATGGAAATGGCCATAAGAATTCATTTTCTGAAGCACAGAAAAAATGTCTGTTCACGAGTGTTATTTATCACAATATTTAATGTAGTATTTGTAGTGGATTCGTGACGCGATTATGTTCAGTGGTACACGATATTTATGCCAGATCCGTTTACCATTGCCAGATTTTAAGCCTGTATTATTGAGTGGGCTCATGCTCAATGTGTAATTTCTCCTTTCTCGGTAATTTTGACCTTTTCTGTATTCCGAGTCTGTCTTTCTAGTTTGTTTCTCCACGTTTGCCTTGACTATTTCTCTGTAATCGATATTGATCATATTGACAAACTACACAATACAGATAATAATGTAAAAGTCATCAAAACATGGAAATCCCGACACACGAACTCACTCGATAGCGAAAAGAAGTCTTTGGGACTCTCTTTAAAAGCGACAAACGATAATCTTCGTATTATCGTGACTCAGCTTACGTTGGTAATCACTTGGAGCGTTAATTATACAAGTTTAACTACGATATTTGCCTTTAAGAGTAGGCTTACCCGTAATAAACCAACAGTATAACAGCTAACACACCAAATAACCGATACAGTATCTGGTGTAATAAAATATTACGCTATAATTATAATCTACAATGTAATATGAACTTTTATATACATATTCTTGAATAGTTGGTGAAATGACCCAGTAGTTTGTTTTCATAAAAACTGATTCATTTTACCCCACAGCTGAACTTTGTATAGCAGGAATTTGAGTACATTGTCTAGTGCAGTGAGTACATTTTTATGACAATATTGTTTACATTTTGCAGTTCATAATATGTCATTAACCTACTTAAATACCAAATGACTAATAAGTCAAAGCTAAAAATATGAGTTGATTAATATTAAACTAAGTAGGTACAAATTGTGGTTAATTGATGTGTCCAGTGGTTGTTTAGTTAGACTGTTTTATTGTGGTTGAAGGATTTTTGTATCCGTCTGTATGGACAAGTGTTGATACATCGTTTATTTTTCCTATTTTTCGGATGTTTCAAATTTTTCCCGATTCAAGTTTCAGTGATATGAACCTAAATGAGTCGTTGAGACTTACTAAATAACGTTATTCAGCGAGTAAAAGTAACCAATAACAGCCCCTTGTTGATCCTGCTAAGCGATGACTAGCATGGCATTCGGTAAAAATCATTTTAAGTGATGATAGTACCTAAGTTTACTTAGTACTTCACTCTCCTCCCTACCCAAATCGTTCCCGGGTGTTTCGCAGGACTCGTGTTTTTGGCATGTCCGGCCTTGCGAACCTATTAAAATGACCAGTTTCAGTATTGTTGTATTTTTATTTGGAAATAGTATACGAGTACGCTATTATGGCACTAGTAATATCCTCAATTATATACATAGGAAAGCTGTAATTAATTTCTAAAGTCGTGAAATCTAAGTTCTCTGGTGTGTCCGCGACACCCCTATCTGCATTCAATCGCTTATTACGCAATAATGAAATATAAATTGACACTTTTTATAACGTTAACGTTAATATAGATACTATTAGGTAGTGGTGAATCAAATTTCATGTTATTTTAACTCCACGTTACTGTTTTACAAAGCAAACAAATGTGTCCGCGATAAAAAACTAATTTCTCTGTCGCTAATTTCTCTGGCATTTTCCTAATTTCTCTGGCATTTTGCTAATTTCTTTGGCATTTTGCTAATTTCTCTGGCATTTTTCTAATTTCTCTGGACCAAACCTAATTTCAATGGGCACGAATATATTTAAACCACTAAAACTTCAAAACGGCTTTATCAAATTGAGGGCCGCTAACATTAAAATGCATGTCTTTGAGTGCTTAATTAGGTATGTTATTTTTTTTTTTTAAATAACCAAAAAAAAAATTGCGAAAATGGGGTACCGTTTTTCGGACCGCTTCTTGCGAATCATCCTTTCATGTTATTTTAACTCCACGTTACTGTTTTACAAAGCAAACAAATGTGTCCACGATAAAAAACTAATTTCTCTGTCGCTAATTTCTTTGGCATTTTCCTAATTTCTCTGGCATTTTGCTAATTTCTTTGGCATTTTGCTAATTTCTCTGGCATTTTTCTAATTTCTCTGGACCAAACCTAATTTCAATGGGCACGAATATATTTAAACCACTAAAACTTCAAAACGGCTTTATCAAATTGAGGGCCGCTAACATTAAAATGCATGTCTTTGAGTGCTTAATTAGGTATGTTATTTTTTTTTTTTAAATAACCAAAAAAAAAATTGCGAAAATGGGGTACCGTTTTTCGGACCGCTTCTTGCGAATCATCCTCCCCCATTGTTGAGAATCGTGACTCCCCGTAATATTACTTGTCCGATGGCTTTTTCATCAGCCACGGTCTTCTGCTTGATGGAGAGCGACAATAACGGACATGTTTAAGTGTTCTGACACCTGGTCAGACCATCGCTTTGGGCTCCTTCCTCTGGATCTTTTTCCCTCTATTTTGCTTGTTATTATGAGCTTCTCCATGTATGAGTACTTTACTTAGACATGGTAAAACTACAGGTACTACCTAACTAACTATGTGGTCAGTTTTGAAAGCAATCTTGAAGTAGGGATCATAGCAAAGGATGAAATAATTGCTATCGGTCAAAGGGAAGTTTGCCTAATGATAAACCGTCAGATGCCTTACGGGACCTTATGCTCGGATATTTGAATATTGATATTTACTCAATGTATTAAGGTAATTGAATACTGAACTAACCCCGAAGCAAAATTGGATTATGATAAGAATATGAGCCGCCAAGAACAACATCGTAAAAATTGGTTGGATTTGAATATTCATGAACCGAAAGAATTCTCAAGGAACTTTTGTAATGAGAGAAGGTTTTATTTAAGCTGTACCTTTTGACATTGAAAATAAAAACTATCTAATGACTCCAGTATTCCACCAAATGTTAGTACGCTATGTTATTGTATAGCTTAATCTTACTCCAATTTATGGGTTGTTGAACTTTACTCTCTTAAGCCAGTTTGCTACCCTTCAGCCGAATCCGAAAGGTGCCGGGAAAACATCGTTGTCAGGATGAAACATTTCACACAACCGTTATAAACTCTCACAGTTTCTAATCCATTGGATATCTGATACATTTTCTCCGAGCTGAGCTAGCGTTTAATTACAAGTTCTCTATTATTACTCCCAGCTCAAGTGTTTATTGGGATCGTAACGGGTAACTTGCTACCACACAAGGTAGTCACGGTAGTTGAACCTGCTAGATGAGAAAACTGAGGCTTCAGTGATACTTTTGAGTTTCCAATCAAAAATCAGGGGAGAAGCCTTTTCAGTGCATCAATAGAATCAAAGTTATACGCAACAATCATAGAAGCCACTAAGTTAAATTGGTTTACCAGTTTGAGTTCACGTGTCGTGTCGTGTCGCGTCGTGGTCACCAATGAAAGGGGAGTTCGTCCTTCAGAATCATTTATTGTACATGCTCATGAACAGCGGTTAAACAAATTAATTAGGAGTTGTGGTGACATACCTCATCATGTAAACCTTGTACGCAAAATCCAAGTGCTGAGGATATGACGAAATAAAACTAGTAGCTATATTGCTCACCTTGTTTTACTATGTAGCCCATATGCCTTCCCACGGATTTATATCGAGGTCGCTCACGCCTACAACACTTTATAAGGTCGTCATTTCTAAGATTGGGAACCTCCAGATGTGATGGATAGAGAGATTACGTTCGCATAAGCAATTTGCGAATGTGTACGGGAGGATGCTAATAAAAACCAGGAAGTTACCTCACGCACTTACTGAGGAATGTTCTTTTACATTCATTGTTGATTTGTCGTGCTGGTATACGTATCTTTATTCTTGCAAATCTGTAGTCTTTTTAAAGAAAGCGCGAAACTTTTGTCGTTGAGCTGACTCATAAGACGTGTTCATTCCGACTTTGGATTATTGGCTTTTTATTTAGCTTTGATTGCTCAGCTTCTCAGAGCTATATTAATAAGCGTCTTAATCCGCCTTGGGTGAAGTATTAATTTTTCGCTTCAAATATTAAGAAAGGATAGTTTCAATTCCCACGATCAATTTCAATACAAAAATCCGATTAAGTTCATAAAACCTTGGAGGTTCGTACTTTCAGATGATCACAAGGTTTGATAAATACTTGACCCTCATTTGAAGTACTTACCATTTTAATTTACTGAAGGGTAATCACTCACTTAATGTAGGATCCGTTGTACATTGACCCGCGAAACGGGGATGCCCCAGAAACCCTCAAAAAGGTTGTTATACCCAAATATGGGCTATGGATTATAATGTCTAGTCGCACCCCAACACACCTCTACACGAGTAGGCCTAGTTCTGCTTTGTAAAGTGCTTACCAATGTTCCACTTCCGGTAGTTAATCGTACCTACCTTAAACTATAGTCTTTTCGTAACTATATGTACTTATAGTTAAGCATTGGAAAGAACCTGTTGATACCATTTAACAAATTAAATCGGCAAAATATTCGAGTAACTTACTGTACTGACCTCTATCACTGACTTAATGCTAGGCGATCAAAATAAAACTAGTGACACCAGTAACGACGAAATAAATATTTTCGTATAACCATTAATATCGACTATTATAATCATCAATCATAATATACATAGCTCATTTTGCTACATTTAATTCAGACATATCTTGGAACTACAGATGACTTGTGCAGAAATAGCACATTGGTTATTTTTAGACAAACAAGGGTTCTCTTGCGTCATCATTATGTGAATGACAGACGGACAATGCCGATAACATTACGGACGCAAACGAGGCTTGAGTGGCTAGCCAGGCCAGTCTGGGAGCTGGGAGTAAAGGGAATGATACAATGGACGGAAGTCGTCAATCAGGGGCCCTCACCCACGATGAGAGGGTCCAAAGGCGTAATGACCGTGTCGCCTACAGAAATGCAATGATCCCCTCGAGTATGTCTCAAGTTGATGGTGATTTCATCGGTCATAGGTCATGCGACGAGATAACTGGGGCGTGGACATTGAACACTTAGAGATAAGGTTCAGGAAATTCTTAGTTTGCTAGGTGAACTCTGTTTTCTTACATGTAAATTACATAGCTGAAATAAGCAATGAATGTTATCCTCGAAACTAAATACTTTTGTGATTCGTACCTAATGAACTGTAACCAGTCTGTTTAGCAGAATAGCAGTCGAATCCGCGGATAATGAGGCGACCTCGTAGTTCGGAAGTGGCAATTCACCTGCAAGGTCGTTGTCGTTCACTGCAAATCTAGCGAACGAGACCTCATTTCACTAATGTAGCCTTTCCAAGATAGGTATGTTTGAAGAAAGCCTGATGTTTACTTTGTCTGGTTTCGTTTTCTTAAAGCCTTTTTAACATACATTAGATATTATATTCCTTCACTGAGCCGAGTAAAATGAGAGTCGTTTTCTCGAGGTCAACCTTCCATTCATAATCCATTTGGATATGAGTGGTTTCTCTGAAGGGACTCGTATGATCAATTACGCTAATAATAAGAGCTCGCTCATGCTTTCTGTAATTCAATTAACAGGGTAACAATGTGAAAACTCCTACATATTCCTTTATGAGAAACATTTTGGCAGAGCAACAAAATGCCAACATTTTGCAGGAGAGCTTTTCATAATACTACCTTATTTTCTTATATTGGACTTGGTGCAGCAGTGAACAAGAAATGACATTGTATTTTTGCTGCTTTAGTCAGAAGGCATATCTAGAGCCGTCTATAATTAACTTCTTGGTTATAATAATTGAAAACCAACGATGCTAGTGTGAAAAAAAAAAGATTTATTGCTGTTACCTAATAAGTGAAACTCGCTACTTAAAGTTGTACTTGTACATCAAACAAAACCAAACAGTTGCAGTCGCTGGTCACCTCTAAATCTCATTGAGAGGCCTGAACTACGTATGATGAGTTGTGTCACTTCCCGTATAATTGCAATTTCACAGTCATGGCAGCTGCTTTTTACATTCCATTGTATGTGAAAGTGATCTAATTGCCCTTTATTGCACTGGAAGGAAGCATGCGCTTTTTTACTTGTAGGAAACTCATTGTTCCGATGAAAGTGATGATAAAATAAGATGGTAGTTCACAGCAAATGGGTGTCATTTCTTGCTTATATTCAGGTCTCTTATTCTCTTCATGGGAAGGTTTGCCGTGTGAAATGTAACGTAATGCTAATTTACTTGGAACACGCAAGCTTTTGATGATCACGTTCAATGTGTCTGATAAATGATAAACGTAAAATATGTAAATATTGTAAGAGATATCTCCAAAGAGTCCAATAAATCCATAGGGTCAGCAAAGAATAACCCTAGATAGAAATGATAAACTAATATTTCCAACAATCGTAAAGTAATTACCCGTATCTGAATTAATAAGTGATGACTACACGGATTAATACAAATAGCCCGCATTTTTGACCTTTACCAATTTAATTGAGTAGGGGAAGTTTATTGGAAAAAATATTTTATGTGGTCCCCGACCGAACACCTACAGATTAGCAGACCCCAATTGGCTGAATTTTAGATCACCTTGAATATCCGCTAGACTAACCTCAGTACCTCCTACGCGGTTATCACTGAATATCTGATTCTCTCATTAGAGGGTTTAGCAGTTTTTTTAATATAAAATGCACATAATAACGTCATAGCATAGCATCTTAAATAACATTCTTAGAAATAAAAAATGTACTTAGGGGAAGAACCTGATATTTTGGTTGCATATTAGTTCAGTTTTATGGAAATAACGATTTTCGCAAAGTGGTCACGGTTAAAAACACAATTCAACCATCCGCCGAAATTACTTAAATGTTACGGGAGACTGGCGCTCATAGGCGCTCCGTTGACGTCTTTGGTTTTTCTTTTAAACAAACAGCGTGTGAAAATGAAAACATTACAATTCAACAAAAACAGTAAATTTTAATACTCAGCTATAATGTTGGAATATTATGTTAGACTGTAAGTTGTAAAGTTTACGCCAAGATACACTTGAGGCTGGTTGCATAATTAATTAATGTACAAGTTCCCGACGTTCTTTTATGTAACTCAACAGAATTTGTGTATATCTCTCAACATTGAATGTAGTGCGACGCGACGACAAATACATTCTATGATGGATTCTGTTTCTACACTTGCCAGTTTAGATTGGTTTTTATCTAAATCAGCACGTAAGCATTGCAAGTATTGCAACAAGCATACTAGCTACACAATCGCATTCCGTGCTCACTTCGCGCATCAAACTCGTTCGTTTCTGATACATTGTGGTTATTCATTGAAACGCAATGGTTTATTCAAGCGGGACGCTTTGTTTCGTCCGTCTAATGCCTTCGCTTTTATTGCTTGATTTAGACCTTTTGGATGAAACTCTCCCTAGGCTTGTATTTTGTGTTCAAAATTTATATCCAGGCTATGTTGGCTTTCTGAGTCTTAATGGTTTTGTTGGCTATAGAAGCTGACTTGTTGAAATTGTAATTTGCAACCTCGACCCTTGAAAGATAAATTTTGTGGAAAGAAGGCGAAATATGCTTAAACCATAACGTGATGGTGTTTAACCTCGTCTAGTGCATGGTATCTTATACAAAACACAATTTAAGCGTCTTGATAACAACAGCATCCGACTATAAGAGAAAGAAAGTAACACATATGCTAGAACAACATTTAGGGGTTTTTACAAAAGTTATAGATAGGCGACAGATCGTGGAATTCTCACTTATATCCTAGGCGCTCTCTTAACTGATCCTTTATTTATAGTTACAATTACCTACGCCATTTGTTAAAATAAACAGGAATTTATGAGATAACCTCCAGGGTTATCGACGCAGCTTGTCTGTGGACCTGTTAGCATACTTGGCCTACTGACACCCAAGCATCCGCTGCTAACGGAGAGCAACTAACCCAAATTTGTCCCCCAAATGAAGAACATAAAACTGTTGAAAAGCATTATTCTTTACGATGCGACGGAATAGTGGCAATAACAAAACGACAGGTGGTAAAGAAACGGAACCCCTGATCGTTGGCTGGCTGCTTTACTACAGGGGTTTTATTCGCAATCTGTTTGTTGGTCTGTTTGTGTTTTGCACATTTTTCTCCATCTGCCCACTTATCTGAATTCGAAATCAATCCGGCAGATGGTTTGAATTGAAGGTCCCCGACCAATCAGCGAGTGCGCATTGGCAGCTGTATGCTATACTACAATGTGTACAATACCACCCTTGCCAAACTCAACCATGGGCCGATAGTTTCTGAATTTTTCATTCCTACTCTACGTGTTTAAATATTTTATTAGAATATAATAAAAAATCATTTATTTTGAGTACACTAAATAACATGTTCGAAAAAATTATAACGCAATTAAACTTAAATCTATACACAAAATTGGTCACCACTCAGCGTGGGCTACAGTAGCATAGAACTTCTGTAGCGCTGGTTTTCTGTGGTGGTTCGTTTGCCGCAGCATATTAAGAAAATAAGTAGTTAAAATAGGTACTTCTACATTTAGGTAGGTAATCGTAGGGCTACAGGAGACATGTTGTTTATTATTATATTAGCATCGGCGATCGGCGATTTTGCGACTGCATCGATGCTGATGCTGCTTACCCTAAGCACCAACAGTTGCCAAGTGACAAGGTTACATGACCGAGCAAGTAATTATAAGTCTGTAGGTACTTCAAATTTTTCATTAGTTCTCGGTCTAATTTTTAGCAGGCCTATTAAGGTTGGGCTGTTTAATGGCTCGTATTTTACACTCCAATACCTGCGCTTGGGGAAGTGGGTCCTTGAAACCGAGACTCGTTTAACATTTGCTACCATAATCTATCAATTCATTCATCAAAACTCAAAACAGATTACAAAAAACAACTTAGTGTGGGACGTGAACGCGAGATGTAACCATACCGCGAGAACTTCTCTCCTACTAAGATGAAGATTCTTCGGATGAATCGAAAGATCAATCTGTATCTAAATCACCAATGTTTTAACGTGAGGAGTTCCCTTGTCGATCGAGCGAGCGAAGCGAGCGAAGATCTTAGTGGTAAGTTGGGCGATTTTGCTTTGTATGTTTGTATGTTTGTATGTTTGTATGTTTGTATGTTTCACGAATTGTTGTTCGAGCATAACTGTCGAACCGTTCATCCAATCTGCATGAAACTTGGTAGGTCAATAGGTTGTGGTAAGGAAATTTACGGTGGAGCATATGAGCTTAATCGATGAAGGGGTTGTGAAGATATTGGGTTCCCAAGGGGGTAAAAAATTATGAAAGTTACACAGATATATTGAGTGGGGTGTCATACGAAAGGGCTTATTTTGTACATTCCAAAATGGTTTTTATTTTTAATCTAGGATGTATAGTTTTTGAAATACGACCAAAGACCAAAAACTACGAAACCAGAGCTGCAAGAGCTCCCGTTTCATAGAGTTTCGATGTCTTCGTAGCTCATTGACTGGTCGGTCTTAAAAAGAGAGTGGCATCGTTGCGGTTTGGTTTGCAATGATTTTAGATGCTACTTGATTTATTTTCATGATAAAAAAAAAATTTGATGAAAAATGAAAATAATTGGGGTAAAAAAAGTTAAGTAAACAAATATATTGAGTGCGGTATCAAATGAAAGGTCTTTATTTGTACATTCTAAAATAGTTATTATTTTTATTCTAGGACGTATACTTTTAAAAATACGACGAGAATTTATAAATATGAAATAAATGAAAAATTAGACACGACATTATGTATTGCATGCATGCTAGTATTTTTTACCATGAAGAGCTAGCGCAATAGGCATACCCGGCAGTAGTAGCACTTGAAATTATAGGGGTAGTCAGAAGAAAGTCCAAATGTTGGCCATCTACGGTGCGCGAGATCTCAGTTCGGGGCGAACTACTAGTGTTATTATAATGTATTAATAATTATTAACATTAAAAAAAGGACATCCTAAAAAATCTCAACTATACTACTCAAAACAAAATAAGGGCCACTTGTACTTTTGCACTATAAAATTGATTTATGATGACCCGTGTTAAAATAACATATTTCAATGAATGCTATTTTGAACTTAGGTACCTGAGTTAACGATAACAGTGTCGTTTAAACGATATTGTTGTACAGGGTATGATTTAAAGGTTTTTTGCCCAGTTACAGTTTCAAGTGGGTAATTTTGTTTATTTTAGTCTATGAATTGGGATCAGTTTAACACCAATTCACTGAATGTTACGGTTGTTTTTGGATGTTAATCGTGTAAGCCGATCATTTAACCATAAAATGCCGAGAGTTCGACGTCATATGGACAATACTACTGCTACCAGTGCTGTGACAATGATTGAGGCTGGTCAATCACAACGTTCCGTGGCTTTGCAGTTGGGATACTCTCGAAGGGCTGTTCAAAACCTTTGGAACTGGTACCAGGAGATTGGTAGTGTATCTAGACGTCGTGGCTCGGGCAGAGTTCGTGCTACCACTGCCCAAGAAGACCGTTACGTACGACTTAGTGCACGACGTCAGCGGACTGTTACAGCGCGCACCCTGCAAAATCGTCTACGCCTGACTACTAACACCCTTGTCAGTGACCAGACTATACGGAATCGGTTGCATGAAGATCAGCAATGCTCGAGAAGGTCACTTAACCGAACCAAATTGAACGGAGCTCATCGTGCAAACCGTTTAAGGTTTGCACGTCAACACCTTGAATGGGGCATGGAGGAATGGCGTAACTTGCTCTTTACGGATGAGTGTAAGGTGAATTTTTTTAGTGACGATCGACGTGTTAGAGTGTGGAGATGAAGTGGAGAACGATTTTCTGATGCTTGCATTCACGAACGTGACAGGTTTGGTGGTCCGAATGTTATGACCTGGGGTGGGATTACTTTGCAAGGCATAACCGAGCTTGCTTTTCTGAACGAAGGTACTGTAACGGCCCAAAGTTACATCGAACGTGTTGTTAGACCTTATGTCATCCCGTTTTCACAAAGAGCAGGCGACGGTTTCATCTTAATGCAAGATAATGCACGACCGCACACAGCCCGAGCGACCATGTCTATCCTTGAGGAAGCCCATATTCAGGTTTTACCGTGGCCTGCCAATAGTCCCGACCTCAATCCTATTGAGCACCTCTGGGACCAGCTCAAACAAAGAGTAAGAGCAGCTCAAGATGATGTGCACACCCAGTAACAGCCGATTGACCTTCTGAAAAGGTGTTGGGAAGAGATCCCAGAAGAAAACATTCGTCATCTGATAGAGAGTATGCCTTCGAGGCTCCAAGAATGTGTTTCGAAAAGGGAAGATCATACCCGATACTAGACACATAAAAAATAAATCGGTCATTTAGGAAATTTGTGTAAATTTAATTTTAACTGTACTAAGTCCTTTTTCATTTAAACATGGTAAATCGTAATAATCTTTATAAACCATTTGTTTTGCTTTAAATCCCACTAAATTTGATTTAATTTATGTAATAATATGTTGTTTTATTTAATTTAAACACCCTTTGCCGTGTAATTTGGACAAAAAGTAAAATATGTTCAAAATCAGTGGTGGCCCTTATTTTGTTTTGAGTAGTATACTTATAAGATAACTTGATAAAGTTCGACAAGTTTACCATGTTTCAATTTTATTGAAACTAGTTCTAAACTTATGTGGGAGTGTGACACGAAACAAGTTTTTGTGCCCAATAATAGCAACATGGTTGAGGCCATAGCTCGCTTGAATTCTAGGTGGTGTGATTGCCGTGAGCTCATTTACTGTAATGCTATGTAAGAATCTAATGATAATCTGTTGCGCTTCTATTGTTTGCAAATTTCATTAGAACTTTAAAAGTTTTATAAAATATGATAAACATGAGGTAAGCAAAGTGTTTTTGGGGAATATGGTGGAATCGTTCCCCAAAGGCAGGTGTCGTCCGAGGTAGTCGACGGCTGATCACGACGGGCCAGATGGGCCAGATGGGCCGGCCCGTTGCAGAGAACCACCTACTCTGCCTTTGGGGAACGATTTCACCATGTTCCCCAAATTGGTGACCCCGACGTGATCAGCCGTCGACTACCTCGGACGACTCCTGCCTTTGGGGAACGATTCCACCATATTCCCCAAATGTAAATACCACATCGAATACATCAAACTTTTGTGTAATTCTGATTTAAAACGCGCCGCCCACTGTGAGAGTCAAGATAACGTGGACCAATTTAATTTCCATTGACTGTTTACCTCCAACCGCAGGAATTCAAATACCTTGCCGTCATTGTAGTACCTATCGCGTGAAACCAGTGTCAGTGAAGCCATACGCAACCAGGGACACATTAAAATAGGTTGGATATGCCTGGTGTTTATTGGATTATGTGTACACTTTGAGTCTGTTTTTCTAGATTTTTGCTACAACTTGATTGTATTATCGTTTTAAAGTATTTGAACACGTGGTTGGTGCACGTGAGTATTGTTAAACATAATGGGGACATGGAGATAACGCTACGTAAAAGTAGGAATGTAGTAAAACTCTTTGTCCATTTAATACTAGGTACTCATGCAATCAATGGAATAATGTTACGATAACGAGCCTATGATCAAGGAAGTTTAACGTGTTTGTTGGACATCGTACAGTTGGGCCGACGGATCTCGGCGTACGTGAAGTCAGGCTCTGCGCTGCGCAGTAGAAAATTTTGTATGAAAAAGTTGCACTGCGCATCGAAACGGCTAACTTCACGCACGCCGAGATCCGTTGGCCGTACTGTAAATCCTGATATAAATATTAGGAAGGTCAGATTTTCTAGCTTCTTTTATTTAGTAAACTTTTTAAGGTCTGGGTACCAAAAGTGGCCACTTTTGATGAAACATCAAAAATGTTTCATAAATGCCAAAGATCTTCTAAAATGCTTCATAAATGCTTCATATATGCTTCATCAATGCTTCATATATAAAAGCATATTTTAAAACACCTTTTTTGACAGAATTGGGTAAAATGGATTCTATAGAAAACTCAAAAAAGGTGTTTTGAAATATAAATCAAAGAACTTTAAAATGAAGAATTTATGAAGCATATATGAAGAATTTATGAAACATCTGATGTTTTATCAAAAGTGGCCACTTTAGACCCCCTGATACCGAACGACTACTTTCAGGCTTTTTGATTTGAGTCTTCACAAAGTGTAATGTGACACCACGAATATTGGATGTTTGTCAAAGTTCAAGCAGCTTAAAAAAAACTGCTTTATGTAAAGAGTTACCTACGATAGAGATTGGTGGACTTTGTTTTGCAACTATAACCTTTCTAATCAAAATCATTACGTAAATATTTCCAATATATGAATAACTAAAGCAATATAGAATTACATCGCGCTGGAAACACCTTGCGTAACTCCAGTACGGCTCAGATGCCGTTGAGAATACACTTGTTACCTAATCTTCTTTATAATTGGTTTATGGCTTCTACTCAGCATATTAATTTGTGTAATATAACGCGACATTACGAAATTAGGCTGAATGTGTAAGTAATTAATGTGAGAAGCTGAGAAGGTAACTTATAAAATTTCAAAGTGACTTGAAGCATGTTTATTTAATCTTTTGCTTTGAATAGACGTCAATTTGTTTTGATTTGTGTTTTTATTCATTTAATTGCAAAATTATACATAATCTAATCAAATTTAATTGCAGTGCTTCCAATTAATTTTTATTACCTACAGAGATACTCGTAGATGCTTTACTGTGATATTATTATAATCCTAGTTATTAGTTTTACCTTAAAACGACCTTGTCTGTCTGTATATCATTCTAATTTTTGCTATTTGCATTCATCTCACTAAAAAAAAACAGGTAAAATGTTAAAATACATCCTAAACTTTCCTCATCTGTTTAAATCCCTTTTTCCTACTTTGAGTACCTACCTACTCGAAACTTTTATACCGCAGTATTTAATGCTTGAAATTAGGTAAAAATTTAGTATTAAGAAGCAGGATTTTGGGGGGGTGAGTGAGGGGGGGGGGGGTTCCCCCTCCCCCCTGGTACCACTCCCATTACAAGGTAACGCACCGTTCTGGAGATAATCAAATTATTGTTTTTATATACAAACTGGTAAAAAATGGTAAAAATTTAGTATTCGGTAACTGTATTTGGGGGGGGGGGGAGGGTGGGGAGGATCCCCCGCCCGCCCCCCCCCCAAATACCAGTTTTGTGCGACCAGATTTTGTGGGTGGGCTCGCTTCGCTCGCTTTTTTATATACAAACCTAACCTAACCTACAGGGTGCCCCGTGTCGGATCTGATTTAGTTTCTCTTTTAGATGTTATGAGGGTTTGTGCGACCAGCTTTTTGGGTGGGCTCGCTTCGCTCGCTTTTTTATATACAAACCTAACCTAACCTACAGGTTGCCCCGTGTCGGATCTGATTTAGTGTCTCTTTTAGATGTTACGGGGGTTTGTGCCACCAGATTTTGTGGGTGGGCTCGCTTCGCTCGCTTTTTTATATACAAACCTAACCTAACCTACAGGGTGCCCCGTGTCGGTTCTGATTTAGTTTCTCTTTTAGATGTTAAGGGGTTTTTGCGACCAGATTTTGTGGGTGGGCTTGCTTCGCTCGCTTTTTTATATACAAACCTAACCTACAGGGTGCCCCGTATCGGATCTGATTTAGTTTCTCTTTTAGATGTTATGGGAGTTTGTGCCACCAGATTTTGTGGGTGGGCTCGCTTCGCTCGCTTTTTTATATACAAACCTAACCTAACCTACAGGGTGCCCCGTTTCGGTTGCCCCGTATAGGTTAGGTTAGGTTACATTTGATTTTCTCAAGAACGGTGCGTTACCTTGTAATGGGAGTGGTACCAGGGGGGCGGGGGATCCCCCCCACCCTCCCCCCCCCCAAATATTGTTACCGAATACTAAATTTTTACCAATTTTTACCAGTTTGTATGTAAAAACAATAATTTGATTATCTCCAGAACGGTGCGTTATCTTGTAATGGGAGTGGTACCAGGGGGGAGGGGGAACCCCCCCTCACTCTGCCCCCAAAATCCTGCTTCTTAATACTAAATCCAACCCAATGGTTGCTCTTTGCTATGCCTAAAGACTGACAAAAGAAAAGTTATCTAAATTACAAAATAATATCCGTACAATTTTTTATTATCTTCTAAAGTGCTTCGACCGGTTACTTTGCTAGAAATGGCTATTCCATTGACAATTAAAGAAAAGAACCGTTACAGGATAATAATAGAAACAACGTCTCCTTTTGAACGTGCTACATGAATGCTCCCGCAAACTTCGGTCCCGAGAGTTTTTGTTGGGCGTGGAATCTGCTTCACTCAATAGAAAAGTTTTTATGAGCGTGTTTATGGATAGACAGGCAAAAAGGCAAGGCCGAAAGAGGCGTTCACTTTCGCTACAACACTTCGAGCTTATAGAACCTACAACACGATTTTGTAAACGCTGCTAGCATGAAATAGGTACATTTCCTCGGTTTGTGGATATTATGGCTTTTAGTGCAATTATTTCTTATTAGCTCTAACGTGTGTTATGCTCACAAATATTTTTTTCTATAGACAGCGGATATCGTTCACAATTTTGTTATCTGTTCAGAAAAGTTTTGGGTTTGATTGGGTAGGGAATATAGTCCCTGTTCAGTCGCCAATGATTTATTCAAGCTTGATGATCGATTGTTCGAAATCTGTTTGCAGGAGGTTCAAGCTTTCTCTGGTGTTTGGCTCAACACTGGTCCGTATCGAATCCAATCTACCATTGTTTAATGAATGACGTCACGGCTGCATGAGACCTTCACTATTCTCGGTTTTCGTGTCCGTTAACAATCACTTGTTAAGGTTGCGGTGAGTGGAGCTCGGAACTTCTCTTCCAACGTATCTATCTAAATTGTTCGTCCTTGTCACGCAAAAAACTCTATGTAGTATAGTATAGGTGTACTACTCAGTCTACTATGAGCAATCACAGCCCCGATTGGCAGTATTACCTCTACCTAATCTGTGATTGGCAGATATGAGTCTGACATGAGGCCCGCCCTTTTTTGCGCGATTCAGGACGCATAACGCGCAGCTACTGTTCAATAATTTCAAATACAAATGCATCAGGACGTTTGGCTCAGTGGTTGTGAGCTCCGCTTGCAGCGCGGTAAGTACTTGCGGAATGGGGATCAATTCCTGTTGATATTGAGTTTTTGCATCTTTGGAGAGGCCAAAAATGTTATATTGTCAGTCACTAATGAATAATGTTCATTTTATTTCATGGAATCGTTAGATAAATGTATGGTAAAAATGCTTTTTTTGGAAATTTATCTACAATATCTAGGTAATTACCTACCCATCTTACTCTCAAGATTTTTAGGGAGGGATGAGATCGATATTATGACGCTAGACAGAATATGTGGGTTGTTACCTATATAAGTAGGTACACAATTACCTAAATTTTCAAAGGGAAGTAGGTACCTAAGTAGGTACTTACCTATGTTTTTTTCTGTCCAATGTCTATAGGTAAGTAGGTACTTACCTAACCTACCTAACTACTGAAGTCACAACGGATGTTTGTCCCTCTAAAATTAGGGGGCGTCCATTAATTAAAATTAAAGAATAAAAATTAAAGGTGATTTTTGCGATTTTTCAACCCCCGCACCCCCTCCCCCCTTGGTGAGATGTCCTGAGATTTGGCTCGATCCCCTCCCCCACCCCCTAATCTCACGTGAGAATAAAAAAAATAATCTTAAACAGGTACCTAGATTTGCCGAGACCTCCCTTTCCCCCACATGGGATTAGGTGCGATTTGGCTCGACCCCCTCCCGCCCCCTAAAAGCCTGACGTAATTAATGGATGCCCCCATAAGTGCAACAAAGGATAACGCGTATTTACTTATGACGTGGCGGATCAATTGGTGGTACCAATAGGCTGAGAAGGCTGGAGCCTAGGGCGGCAGATTTTAGGGGCGGCAAATAGGGAACAATTTTTTTTGTGTTACAGAAAAATAATTTTTACCTATATTTATTGATAATGCTATGTTATTATGTACACACAAACAATTCAACATGTAAGTAATGTTTTAAAAATTGTTAGAGTGAGAGCTTTTCTTGCTTAAAACTTTTTTCCATAATTGGATTGGAAACGAGCGATAAAGGCGGTGCGTTTAGATGGGCCCGCGAATTACAGTAGTATCCCGAAAATTTCCAACAGTTTACCTGTTGATCATGTTTGTTTCTGTAGCTGTAATCAGCACGTGTAAGGTCGTCATGTACGAAAAATCCCTATGTGTACCGAAGAATTTTTATTTTCATTAATCATTAAATTTCACATCATCAATCAATCATCATCAATCATCAACCAATCAAACATCAATAGGTATCCGTACCCCTATTATAAATGTGAAAGTGTGTTTGTTTGTTTGTTTATTTGTAGTTGAATCACGTCAAAACGGAGCGACGGATTGACGTGATTTTTTGTGTGGAGATAGTTGGAGGGCTGGAGAGTAACATAGGCTACTTTTTATCCGGGTACAACTCGAGCGAAGCCGCGGGCAGCAGCTAGTTTATAATAAAACTGTAACAGGTCAAATTCTGTACGTTGAAGATATTTTGAAATTTTTTTTGGAGGGCTCTCTATTGTCGATACTGAAGCCAAAACTGTAATTTTTTTCATTCATGTCTGTCTGTCCGTATCATGGCCGCGCATTACGTCGAAACTACTGGTTGGATTTAAATGAAACCTGGTATTATTTGAGTGCATACTACGAGGTCTAATATAAAATACTTTTAATCCTGAAATTCAGCACGGTTCCCTAGGGAGAGGGGATGAAAGTCAAAATAAGTATCTGGTTGTAATTCATGAGCGCGTAGTCCGATTTCATTGATTCTTTTTAGGGTTCCGTACCTTAAAAGGTAAAAAAAGGAACCCTTATAAGATCACTTTCTTGTCCGTCTGTCTGTCTGTCTGTCTATCCATCTGTCTGTCCGTCTGTCACCATCGATTATCTCAGGAACGGGTGGAGCTAGCAAGTTGAAATTCATACCATATACTGAGGTCTATAGTCCCTATTGTGAGTATAAAAATCAAGGTCCTGAGTCAACACTATAAAAAGATATAGGCAAATTTAGGTTTTCGTTAAAACTTGTAAGTACCAAAACTTACCTTAATTATCAACTTTTTTTATTTTTCGGAATTTTTCCTTTACTTGTGCTGTAAGGCCTTGCTTGTAACCAAAATTGACAATTCTAGGTCAACCGGAAGTACCCTAGAGGTTTTGGATCGAAAACCTAAATGGTAGTTCCCGTTGACCTAGAATCACGAAATTTGGCAAAAAGCAAGGCCTTATAGCAGAAATAAAGGAAAAATTCCAAAAAATTAAAAAAGTTGAAAGTTAAAGGGTGTTCCCATACATACATACATACATAGTTGACGCCAATTAAGATTGTCTTCTGAGTTGTATGAGCGCTCATACAATTAAGCGAACTAGCTTAATTGGCACCATCCTCAAATAAGGTAAATAAATAAAATTGTGCTATTGTGTGAAAGAAAATAAAAGAAAATATTTATTGCAATATTATGCTCGTGTGCGCAGAACATTTGCGGCGCTGCTATCGCAGAACTAGGATATGTACAAAAAAATTACTAATTGTTCAATAACTTAATGCGTATAATGGGTAGGTACGGAACCCTCGGTGTACGAGTTCGACTCGCACTTGACCGGTTTCTACTTTGTTTGAAAGTTAAAATATATTGTTCCGTAAAAATTTCAAGGTCATCGGTTTTGTAGTTCCGAAATTACAAACATCCGGAATCCTTGACACCCGGAATGCACAGGAACCGTTGAATGTACGGCTCATCTTAAGCTGGTGTGCAAACAACTCCAAACGAGTTGTCGGTGCTGGTTGTTGTTGTTGGTGCTGGTTGTTGTTGTTGGTGCTGAGGTAATTGTCTGGGGGTCTAAAGTGGCCACTTTTGATGAAAAATCAGATGTTTCATAGATGCTTTATCTATGAAACATCTGATGAAACATCAAATGCTTCATAAATGCTTCATATATGCTTCTTAAATGAAGCATCGATGCTTCATCAATGCTTCATCGATGCTTTATAGATGCTTCATATATGAAGCATCGATGATGCATCTATGAAACATCTATGAAGCATTTCACAAAACATCTATTTTGACAGATCTATGTGCGAGGTTAAATTTATTTTTAGAAAGTAAATAGGTTGAATGAAAAACGGATGGCTGAATGCAAAACATGCGAAGCCAAATTTAAGAAAAAAAAAACCTCAGACCCACTCCCGCGACAATTTACCTTTTTTATTTATTCGTGTGCCTCAAAAATATTTCCATATGTCCATCAGGGTGGCGCAGTGCAATCATTTCTATAAAAAAACTAAGTAGGTACACACTGCGTTACCAATTGGTAACCCTTTATAGTGTAAATGGAAAGTTGCCGTATGCAGGCTACACTAACGAAATTGTTTGCCTGAACGACTCAAATAAATAAAATCTTACAAAAACTTATTTGTTTGCTAGGATTCGAACCACCGATGCCCCATTTGAACGTGAGCGAGTATTATTAGCAGCCCACGCTTTTCCAACTGAGCTACCGTATCAGTTGTCAACAGCGCTGAATTTATAAGTTACATTATTCGTTTACAAAATAATAGTAGGTAACTCTTTACACGACTACCATCAACTAATAAAATTGTATTGAAGGTAGTTGTGCACTAAATTCTATTGAACAATAAAATTAACTGACTGGTTTTGTTACTTGTTTTATTTTCGGTGCGTGTAGCATAGCAATGGTGCATTTTATCAATTTTGAAAGGACAAAGATAGTTGTTCTTTACGAATAAAATATAAGCAAAAGAGATTGCTTGGCATCATGGAATAATGGTAAGTCGTAAATATTAGAAGAATCTTTGTGAATAAATAATTGCCTGAGTATAAATGTATAACACTTACTTATTTTACTTTTCGGAGGTCAAATCGGTGCAGACTGGTGATATGAATCATATATAAAGCCACACAAATCAGGCCGAAAGAACTAAGGAGTCTAAACAGATCTATATGAACGCCACAAACATTATTATTAATACCAGCAAGTTGCAGAATAACGTTAGGTAAGTGGTATGATAATTGATAAGTAGGTATTACAGAGGTTGTTTTTTTATCTTATAACCTATGCCATTATGTAATAATGTTCTTAATTTCAGGTTATTGGGGATGGAAAGATGTCATTATATTGGCCCAGAGAGTTGCTTATCGAGAAGGAATACCTACCTAGTGTATTTAGTTCATGATAACTGCGCTTCATCGTTCGCGAGCTGTTACTAACTTTTATAAAATTGAAAGATAACTGATATTGTTTTAAATTGTAAGTAGTATCTACTTAGTCTAATCTGATTTGCGAGAGATCTAAATTGTTTATTTTTCACTGGATTTTATACGACAAGTATAAACTGTTCCAATGATAACATGACATGTTTGTTCACTCGTTAATTTTATTGGATTAAGTATTAGGTTTGTGTTTAAATAAATTTACTAAGACCCTACTAAAAGTTGTTTTATCTAACTATAACTTTACTAGGTAACTTACTACCTACATACTCACAACGTAGTTGTGAAAGCAAAAATAAAAATAAAATAAACAAAAATACATAGTCGTGACAGGATTTGAAACCAAGCCCAGACCCACGCAGGAGCATTTGAATCTGGGCTCGCTACGGCTGATCCATTTGGTCGCACAGCAGAGTGCGTGAAATTACTTATCCGTACGTAAGTAAGAATAAGAAAGTAAGAATGACAAATCTAATAAAAAAGGTAAATGTTTACAAAAAGTTGAGATCAACGGGTTTCGAACTGACGTCTTACCAGGGGGAGTATATATTGGTGACGCTTTGTGTACCTACCTATTTAATTTATAAAAATAAATTTAACCTCGCACATAGATCTGTCAAAAAAGATGTTTTGTGAAATGCTTCATAGATGCTTCATATATGAAGCATTTATGAAACATCTATGAAACATCTATGAGGCATCGATGCTTCATAGATGAAGCATATGAAGCATTTATGAAGCATTTGATGAAAAGTCAGATGTTTCATAGATGAAGCATCTATGAAACATCTGATTTTTCATCAAAAGTGGCCACTTTAGACCCCCTGTATTTGGTAAGATCAGAAGAATCTCATCTATTTTGAACTGTTAAAACCTAGTGAAACGATCACGGGAGGCCGAAAACAGCCACAATATGCGACATGTTATGAATCCATTATTATTCATCATGACAACAATGTTCTGTGGTGCTGAGGGCGAAGGCCCGCCTGAAACACAGAAGGTTGCAAATTTAATTCCCTTTGCCTGCCTGTGAGACAAATGTATGTGTGATCTACGAATCTCTGTCTCAAAATGATTCTCTCAAGAAGGCAAAAAGTCGTAGATTCTGACGAAAACTTTGAATAAAATACCTACGTTGTAGCACAGAATTATGCGACAAAGTTCAATTCAGCTCGCGTAAGCGTTCTTTGCCTAGTTCAATATGCACTGACACGTGCCTACACAAATTCTCTCTTTCTAACGCATAACTCTGTCACTGTCTGGCGCGGAGTGACGCGGAAGGGTTGTCGAGTTGTCACGCGATAGGTATTAGAGCCGAGTGGCAAATGGGAACCCTGCCAAGGCCCGCCCGGGTGGGCCCACCAACTTGTAGCTTCGTACCTAAAGTGCGGAGTGCGCGTAATTAGTAATTAGGTAAATAAATCTGTTTATATTCTTATGTTTTGCTTTTTAGTGCAAGTATGTTTTAAAGTCGGTTAAGTATTTTATTTTTTATTTTTTCATTTTAGTGTTTATTTTTTATTAAGAATGATGTCATCTTAACTACTTATTGTGTTTCGCTCATCAAGCCCTTTCATTTGATATCCATGTCACTACTACTATACTACTAAAAACTAAGATACTGAAAACCAGCGCTCTAACAGCCATGGCGCTGCTGGAGCAAATGCTGAGGGGTAACCTTATTTTCTTGTCACTGTAATGTAGCATTTCTGATTTGTGTTGTATGTATCGTAGTGGCGAAAATAAAACTTATTTCTATTTCTATTTTACTAAAAAGTTCCATGGAACAGGTCCTGACTCCATCATCAGATCAGATCGCTGTCACCATATTATTATATTACATTGTGTCGGAACTTCACAGATATGCTGTGTTTTTACTCAATCGGCCAATTTATTGAGGAGTTCTGTTGAGCAGCTCTTGACTCCATCATCAAATCAGCTCGTTGTCACCATATTATTAAATTGTAATTGAAACTTGATAGATATACCGAGTTTCGACTCAATCGGCCTATTCACTGAGGAGTTCTGTTGAACAACTCTTGACTCCATCATCAGATAAGCTTGATTGATACCATAATATTTCACTGTCACCGAGAATATATAAGTGTGCAAAATTTCAGCCCGATAGTTCTACAAACACAATAAATAACCATAAAATTTGAGAGTTCCCCTCGATTTCCATGGGATCCCCTCATCAGATCCTCCACTTCTGGAGTATATCCTTTGTAACCAAAAAAAAAATAATTGTCAAAATCGGTCCACAATTGACGGAGAAATGGCGTAACACACACACAAAAAACTAAAAAAAATGTATACCTAAAACAAAAAAAAAACACAGTCGACTTGAGAGCCTCCTCCTTTTTGAAGTCGGTTAAAAATAATATTACACAAATCATAAAAGTTACAATTTCATTAACAAAAAATATGTAATTAATATGATTGTGATGTGGTATCGAGTGTAGGGGCGGCAAAAGTTGAATAGCCTACTGGCGGCAAATTTGGAAATCCGCCACTGTTACCCCGCATCCACACGTTGGGGCCAACGTTGGGGCCAACTCCTCTCACCAACGTGTGGTGCTGACAAAATAGCTTGGCGCCAACGTTGGGGCCAACGTTGGGGCTTGGCCGTGCCGTGTCGGTTTTATCAAAGGAAGTTGGCGCGCCAACGTTGGGGATCCGTCCACACGTTGGCGCTATGCTCAGTCCCGTTTCGACGCGCATCGTGAGCGCACGTGTCGACTGACGAGCGAGAATGTCATCGTATTCCTTATTTATTGTGTTTGTAGAACTATCGGGCTGAAATTTTGCACACTTATAGATTCTCGGTGACAATGAAATATTATGGTATCAACAAGCTGATCTGATGATGGAGTCAAGAGCTGTTCAACAGAACTCCTCAGTAAATAGGCCGATTGAGTTGAAACTCGGCATATTTGTCAAGTTCTGACTACAATGTAATAATATGGTGACAACAAGTTGATCTGATGATGGAGTCTACTATTTTTTTTTTATGTTACGGGAACCGTGCAATTTTTTGGGATAAAAAGTAGCCTATGTCCTATTTCCGGTTATTATCTATCTATATTTTAAATTTCATCCATATCGGTTAAGTGGTTGTCGTGTTAGAGAGGAATAAACATACATCCAAACATCCAAACTTTCGCATTTATAATATAGTGTGTTGTGTGAAGTGTGATAGTGACATGATGTGATGTGATTGTGATAAAATTGGTATTCAGTAATGTAAAATCACTTAGAGAAATTTCAATTTCTGTATCGGACGCGCAGACATCGGACGTCTGCACGTTGGCTCTGACGGAACAAGACTGGTGTATCGCCAACGTGTGGATGGTTCACGAAATCTTGGCCCCAACGTTGGGACCAACGTTGGTCCCAACGTATGGAGCCGGCGTTATAGGCAGTAGAGTAGGTAGGTATCTATGTAAGCAAGATAAAACATAATACCTACCTAACAGCCAACATCAGAGAGACAAATGTAAAATTAATATACTAGGTTCCGCCCGCGGCTTCGCTCGCGTGATACCTACCCGGATAAAAAGTAGCCTATGTTTTATTCCAGGTCATAAATTATGGTAAGTATAGGTTGATCAAAGTCTGCACTGGCGGTCGCAGACTTTGATCTTGGGGGGGGGGGGGGTCACTAGTTTTGGTAGTGCGTACCTACCTCTCTTTTTGCTGGATGTTACAGGTTTCTCAAGGATTTTGAGGGGGGGGGGGGTCATGACCCCCATGACCCCCCCCCCTCGGACCGCGCGTGTATCAGTAGTTTTTGCTTGAAGGAGTAACAAACATACAAACATCCCTAGATAGCGGTACATCTATACATCCATACATCCTCACAAACTTTCACACTGTAAAATTATTAGTAGGATGGAAAAGCCCCTCTTGGCAGATTCAAATGGCCCGCCGTCATTTTGTGACGTCATTACAAAACTACTACTGTTCTATTTATAGACTTTGAAGTTTAAAAACATAACTTCAACTTCTTTCATAACTTCAGCTTCATAACTTTAGTATGAAAATTACTTTCTTTTTAACCGACTTCAAAAACAGGAGGAGATTCTCAATTCATAGGAATATTTTTTTATGTAGGTAGGTACCGTAGAACCCCCGAACTTTGCCTAGTGTAGGTAACTTTGCCTAAATTATAAAAAGTACGATATTTATTTTCCTATCACGACAACACTTATTTTTGTTCGTTGGTAGAAACCCAAATCATAAACAGCCAATGCTGCACTATTTAACTTTAAAATAACGGCAACCATTTCATAATAGCTGCAAAAAGTTTTCGGTGGAAATCGCGCAATTTTTTGACTTGTCCCACAAAATTATGTCATTGTGAGGAACTGGTTTGAGGTACGTCTTTCATATCTTTACAGTAGTTGGCAAATATGATCGGCTTTCGAAACACAATTATCTCATCTAAATACTATGATTATTGACAGAAATATCTGAGAAGGCAAAGTTAGGCGCAATTTTTTGAATAAAGTTTTCCAAACTTTGCCTACCCTAGGGTTGTCAGTTTTAGATTTAACCAACAGAACAAAATGAGGGTTATGAATTTCAAACCACTCCCGTCTGTTTTCTTTTGGTATTTTTAACTCAGACATTGCTACTTTAGCACCAATAATAGCGGTTAGATGTTCGTTACTTTTTTCAATAATTTACTATCCATCTATGTACCTACTTTTATTGTTACGACTTGAAAAAAGTAGTGTGGGACACCCTCTGGCTAGGTGTAGTGATGATTTTCCAAAGGTCGCCGCGCCGTGGATGCAACAAGCCATGGACAGGATAAAATGGCGCAGATTGGAGGAGGGCTATGTCCAGCAATGGACTGTATAGGCTGATGATGATGATTACTTTTTTGTGACAGCCCTGACTTTTGGCGCATTTTGTCGGTAAATGATGCCCTAACTTTGCCTGCCATCATATAAAGTTAAATATAATTATTTGGAGTAGTATTGAGAATATAATCTATAAATGGTTCAATATATGATTAAACTGCATTAAAATCTATATGATTTACCAAGTTTTACAGAAAATATGGACCTCAGGCAAAGTTAGGCTCGTTGCCCTAACTTTGCCTACTTTTTTGACAGCCTCTACTGTCAAGGTTTTCAATGCTGTGAGCCTAGCACACACACACATTGAAAGCCCTTTAGTAATTGGTTGACTTCAGCATGACAGAACCGATTATTTATGATCAGTTTGGCGCAAAATTTAAAAAAACTCGAAAAAGTAGGCAAAGTTCGGGGGTTCCACGGTACCTATGTTTTTGGATTTTTTTTGATTTGGAAAATTCTTTTTTGTTTGAAAGGGTCCCAGGTGGTGCCATGGTCATCAGATCAGGTCAGGATCTGATGATGGCGTCAGGAGCTGTTCAACAGAACACATCAGTACCTACCTAAATCTAAATAGGCCGATTGAGCTGAAACTCGTCATCATCATCACCAGCACCATTTTTTGAACAGCTTCTGATTCCATCATCAGGTCAGCTCGCAGTCACCATAGGTACGCATAGGTATTACATATTACATGACATTGTAGTCGGAACGAAACGGAACAAGACAGCTTACATTATGCCGAGTTTAAACTCAATCAGCCTATTTACTGAGGAGTTCTGTTGAACAGTTCCTGACTCCATTATCAGATCCTGACCTGATCTGATGACCATAGCTCCACCTGGTACCCTTTCAAACAAAAAAATAATTTTCCAAATCGGTCCAGGCTCACCTATTCAAGTAGATACTCGAGAAACATACCTACCTACATAAAAAAATATTCCTATGACTTGAGAATCTCCTCCTTTTTTTGAAGTCGGTTAAAAAGAAAGTAATTTTCATAAAAGGGTCTACAAAACCTACCTACCTACATACCATTTAAAATGGAAATAATTGTTCAAAGTAAAAATCAATTCTAATCTACGCTAGGTACACCTATCTAGTTAGTGTGTATACTACCTACACCTATACCTACATACCTACACATCGAGCGAGCTAAAAATGCTAAAAATTATAAAAAGCGGTGGTCGTTGCAAACCATTTTTGCGTTAGTGTGAGTGTCGAAACTCCGCCTCCGGGACTATACACACACATTGAAGACATCCGAGCAACGCGTACGGCAATACTCGAGTTCAGAATTTACAAGAATTTACGATGTATTCCGTAATACCAAAAATGATGAATGAAAAGTTAATGATTTCGCAATTTTTTTTGTATGGCCTGTAACTAGACACTCTAAGCTGTGTTCCTATTAAAAGGATATTACAATCATTGTTGTTTATCATACAGAACAAATGCAACGAAAACACGATATTTTTGCTGTAAAAATGTTAGAAATACAATTTGGTTACATTTTGTTTCAGGTAAGTTTTTTAGATCAAAAGTTTAACAGGAACCTAGATTAATACTTCCTTAATCTAAATAAGTGCATAAAGTGGTGAAAATACGCTCAAATTTTAAATGATTTCGGTAGTACGTTTGTATGGAGAATTCGTTCGTCGCTGCCCTCTTAAGTGCTCAGAATCAGAATATGATATTCCGTTCATTAATTTTCAACGAAAGATATATCTTTACTTGATACCTGATCTTTTTTCTAACATAGCATTCAGAGATAAAGTTCATCAATTGCTTTAGATTTTTAAGTAAGTGATATACTTCTACGAGGTTAGAGTTTAATAGGAGTGTTTTCTTACACATACCTTGCTGTAAATACAGCTAATTGAAAGCAATAAATTGAAACTGTTGTCTTCAAGTGGTAAGGCAATTTGTAACAATATTTTTATAGCGTCTGCGTCATTGACAAAAGTGTCAATTTGATTTGATACTCCCTTGTATAGGACACGTTTTTAAACCTGTAAGAACATTTCAACCAAAATTAATTTCTATGTAATATTGGACAGTTTAAAAGTTCTTGTTTAGCATGGCGTTGTAAAACTTTTGTTGTAATACAAAGACAAGGGTGTAGTCATTATGATTCATGTTCTGTCTTGTGTAGTTCTTGCACAAAATGTATGTCAGAATGATGTTTAATCTGGCGCTTGGTCAAACTACGCACGCATGTTATGAGATGAGATATAAAACGTTATTACGTAAAACATGGTGTTCCTGAATGTATTTTGAGTAGGAAATGGGTTTTTTACAAGAATAATAAACTTCGTACAATGTTCCTAAGGCCATTATGATGGAAGTAGTTAATTTTTCCGGCTTGTAATACTGGTAATCGTTTTGGGTGGTAAAAAATATAATTTTGGCACCTTTCCATGTGTAATGGACTCGTGGTCGGTAATTGATCATAAAAAAATATATAAACTCTCTTTACGACTTTAATAAACTCACTTGTAAAGAAAGATCGCTGGGTAGGATCTATAAAAGGCTCTATCCATCTCCGATCCGGTCACATTTACATCAATGCTGTCACGTTTTGTAAAATGCTACAGTACAGTGAGATAAATAAATCTTTATAACAGGTTTATTTACTTTGCTCTAGATATCATCCTTATTATCACACTACAAATTGCGGCCATTATCATTCCTCTAGCGATGAATGACTGAGCTTGCTAATGGAGGTTTCCGGCGATCGACACGTGCTCCAATTATAGGTACCAATAGAATGAAAAGAATCCGAAGCCACTCTTGCCCGAGTGCTGTTTGCTCGCTCATGCTCACCATATGCTCCCCCGATAACACTCCAAAAATAAACAACGATAATTCGCTCGTCACTCATGCTACGCATGGAATGTTGAATGCTGCCCATTGAGTGCCCCGCACTTCCACTTCCTCTACTTTCTTGATGGAGTGAATACACTGCTGCTTTAAGTGAGTACCGTGGGCTTACAGCCACTTACTACCATATGGATATTCTCAAATCGGTGCGTTAATGGTGTAAGCGGTGATAAAATTCTCGGGGTCGACGTTCGCTTTCTCCTGTTTTTGTCTATCTACGAGTAAGTTGATGTAATATTATAGGTTTATTCTATCGTACAAAAATAAACTTATCGACATTGGATCAGTCTGCATGCAGATACATACCTATACTTATGTTATTGGCGATTGTAACTGTTCAAATCGTCATTGTAATTCTTGCGACAGCTGCTAATGCGACACTGTCTTATAAGGAACTGCATTTGTAATCGTCCTTTGAATACAAATATAAGGATAAGCCTATCATTCATTGTATGTAATTAGTTTCGCCAATAATACTCTGAGACTGGCTCTACTAGCAAACAATCAATCCGCATTTTTATATCTAAAACTAGTTTAAAATTTCCATATCAAAACTATAAAAATATTCCATAACTGTCTGTATCTCTTTGCTAGAGATGTAGCGAGCGACTACTTTACGCAATCACTAACTTTACAATGCTTATTGCAAATATTGCAACGTGCCTACGCTTATTTGAACAGGTGAGTAACAAACACTTGAATTGCAAACAACGCGAGACTGGTTTTGCCGTCACGTCTTCAAAACACATAAACCTGGATTGTAAACGCGGTCGGCGAAATCTTCAGCCTGCAAAAGATCTTTGTTTACCGTTTGCAGTACCACAGTAGTACATAATTCAGTTGTTTCGGCTGCGTAATCGAGGTGATCCTTATTCGAATGGTATGCGGAGCGCGCGCGTGCATTCGTTTGGTTGCGTAAAGCAGTTTGCCTTACGCCGCTTTCGGGGTCGGACGTACGGTGCAGCCGCTCAACGTCCCGCGATATTTACGCTATGCCATATCGCAAGGCTACTGGCATTGTTTTAACTATACATCAGTGCTCGAGCGCAAAGACCATGTTTGTGTGAGGAGCTTTATTAATCTGTGTGTGCAGTGCTCTACTCTGTGATTAAGTTTCAGTGCGAAAATTAATCGACCAGATGGTTGTTAGGAAAATAATCGTCGTCGGTATACAGCACTATGAAGACCCGTTCTACAAGTACGTAGTCTCACTCTGCCGTAGGATTTACCGTATCGTGTTTTCCTCGAGGAAATGTGCCGAGATTTAATTTCTGATGTTTGTTTGTTCGCAGACATGTGACCGGTGCGAGTGGGCCGCCTGCGGGATGCGGCCACCAGAGGAATCGGTCTCTGGACTCCGTCCTCCAGCGGATACCGGAGGACATGACCCCGACCTCGCCGGAGGGCGCGCCTCTGCGGTTGCCCATCGAGGTGCCCGCGCCGAGGCTGGCGCTCCCTCCGGAGGTGCCCACCGGCTCGGATGACTCCGGCATCCATACGCCCCCCGATGGCGCCGACGAGGAACGACCCCCGCAGCCGGCCGCCGCACGATCCCGGGAAAGCCTCGATTCCGGCAACCCGGAAGATACAGATAAACCGCCGGATCCGCCCGATACCGCCTCAGAAGTAGATCCGGTCAAAACCGAGCTATCCGCTGCTGAATCTTCCAAAAACAAAGACTTTCTTTTAAGACTGTTCGAGAGCAAACTCTTCGATATGAGTATGGCAATTTCATATCTCTTCAACTCGAAAGAATCTGGAGTGCAGACCTACCTTGCCAACAAGCTGTTCTCATTCCCTTACGAGGAAGTTGATTTCTATCTACCACAGTTGGCGACCATGTACATAGAAATGGGCGATGTCGCGGACGTGCTGAGGCCCTACTTGGTGCATAGGTGTAAACAGAGTGCCGAATTTTCGCTGCGGATAGCGTGGCTTTTGACCGCATTCGGGGGTGAGACCAAGAGGTCGAAAGCGATGAAATTCCGGGACTCAATATTGGCTGAAGAGATCAGGCCGGCGGCGCGGCGTGGGCACCATAGATCTCAATCTGACGCGTCAGCGTTACGGCTTGCGATGCCTTCGGGGAGGCATTTAGGGGATTTGGCATCAGGTCGTGCTTTCGACAATGGATGTTTATGTGGGGAGCAGTGTTCCTGTGGAGCTCCTAGATTGGCGCCACAAATTCAGGTATTTATTACATGCTTTTTCAATTTATAAACGACTGCTGTGGAGCAAATCCTTGTTTATGCCGGACACAGCTAAAAATTAAACACGCTCACAATTTATTGATCGTAGATTACTAATGAGGTCTATTTAAATTCTCAAACAAGTTACGTATAAGACGTTTCATAAGTATTTGAATAATTTATCAAACGTTGATTCCAAGTGATCCCAGATTATGCATTATTATGTGCGTTACTACGTAAATAATGTTCTTGTCGTAACTTTGATAAGATATTATTCTTCTGATAGTAGAAAGTGCTTGCGTGTTTTTACGTTGTTATGTAAACAGTTTCTATTTAATATAGGGCTTCTGCATAAATTACTTCTCAGAATATACTTACCTTGTCTCTGGTCTAGGTTTTTTTTTCTATTTATGATAATAATATGTAGGTATGTATTTACAAAAAAGTATAAAAGTAGTATATCAGCATTGTGGTATCCATCGCATAACATATAAGCTCTGCTTATTTTGAAGCTAGATGATGCTGTGTGAAAATATCCAGCATTATTTATATATATTTAATTAATTCTACTGTATTGGACCAGTACCTAGTTATTTTTCAATTGAACTGTGATACATGTTATCTAGCTCTTTGAAAAGTTCTAATCTCAATTGGCCTAGTTCTGTTCGGTAAATACTTCAAATTAATTTAGTTTGTATTAGGTAAAACGTACTGACGTTTTTGGGCTATCTGAAGGTTCCCATCATGGCGTAACGACTTCTAGCCGGAATTGACGACAGGCCTCACTAAGGAAACGCTTAGATTTGAAAACCTCACATTAACGGTAAAATGACCTCGCAGATTTTGAGTTCATATAATCAAATTCAATTTTATTGGATGGATGGATGTATGTTTGTTTCTCTATAACTCGACAACCACTGAAACTAAATTCACAAACAACAAAATATCGCGGCAAGCCCGCCTAAGTCCCTCCAACTAAGTTTTCTGAATCCAGTCAATATTGTGTCTAGAACTGCTATATTGACTTGACACACTACTTGCAATACAAGGGGTAGTAGAGTAATACAGCGATCTACTGTAGCTTCCCCGATGAGTCATTGCATTCATGGACAAACCCTAGACAGTTACACTACAAGTGTAGCGTGTGGTGCCAGACAGTTATCTACTCTGTGGTTGTGTCGAGGCTTTAATTCCTTTTGATTTTCATATCACTTACTTTTACAAACCATCGTTTTGTTCAATGGGATGTAGGTATTTAAATTTAAAAGTATGGTTTGCCGAAAAAAAAGAAATTAACCCCCCAAACCGTGTTTTTTTGCCCTGATTCTTCACGTCATATGGCTACGAAAAAGCAGGAGTTGAATCACCTTGCATTACGTGATTCAAAGAAATAGATCCCAGCTCTTCAGACGATTCAAAGTGTATTGTACAGTCAGCGTCATTAATCGGTATCCCCCTATTGATTTTAACAAGGACCCTTTTCATTTCAACTTTGGATTTTAGTCGGATTTGCTAGTATAGGAACTCGAGCGAAATTAGATATCCATAAATATACTAGCAAATCCGACTGAAATCCAAAGTTGAAATGAAAAGGGTCCTTGTTAAAATCAATAGGGGGATACCGATTGATGACGCTGACTGTACCTAGTCTTAATTAAATGCTTGTTTTTTTGACTTTGATAAATCCAATTGCACATTATTCCAAAGATTAGGTACTGCGCGTTCGACTTTTTCGAAAATGCGATATAATAATCAATTGTTGTGACTTTATCACTACTTGGGCGCGGAAAAAATTAATGAATGCTTAATGGGATTGTCCTAAATAGATACGAGCATGTTTTCAACAAATTAAATTAAAGGTTCGTAAAGAGATGCGCGAAGTTTTTGAGTACCTAAGTAGGTACACTGTAACTAATTGTATGTCTAATGGCTTTCGGTTGCAAATATTTACGAATGATAATGTCTTTCAACCTCTCATTAAAATGTTAAACTTTAATTATATTTGACTTTGTTATTTGGTTTGTTGTGAGAATAAAAACCCAAGTCTTTGAGAAGTCAGAACATGTTTTGTTATAGTTTTTATTATAATTTTTAAAGATAATTATAACGATTCAACGATTAAAACATTTTTTTTTGCACTTGTCAGGTTTTCATTGCCAATATTAAAAAACCAAACGTTTTCATTTCAACATGTGAGTGTCAAACGCAAGACCAAAACGAACGTGTGACTAACCCGGTTACTCATAGCTTGCTGAGATCACAATATTTTACACGGTTTCTGATTCAAAATCTTACTCCTACACAATCAGAGCTGATCCCATTTTCATAAGAAATCTAAAATAAGTGCTGTTTTTCTTGCATTTTACTGCCAAATTGTAGTCGTTCATATTCATATAGCAAAATTAAACTTTATTATTTTACCGCGATAGGTAGTCTTTCTACGATCGTGCGTGACTTGACTATGTCGTTCCCGTCACAAAAATTCGGAAATTTATTTCTCAGTAGGCTCATATTTACAAAAAGATCCTTTTCTCTAGATTCTACATTTTTGGGTTTTGTGAGTTGTTTGTGATTATTTTCTCTTTTACATTAAAAAGTATAAATTATCTTGGGTCCTTGTTTAATATTGTTACGGTTGGCCAACGTTTTCAAAGTTTGATAACCCAAGCATGACAGTATCATACCCTTTGTCCTTCCAAGTGCCCTCCAAAAGCCCCTCCAACCAAACAATAATTCTAAGAAAGATTCTTATAAAGTACAGTTAGTAAAGGTACGGCAATCTTTAGCCCACTTTTCTTTCATTGCTCTAACGATAATAGTCTCAAGTTATCCATGCTAGCTTTCTGAGCACGTCAGTTGATGGCAAAATGCAATAAATTGCCTCCATTAAGTTGTGGTTTGTAATTTACTTGGTAAATAAGCTCAGGTTTTCATTTTGGCTCAAGAAATCTGATCTTCTAGATGAGAAATTATTTTCGCAATACGAGTTAGATTTTCGCCCGTGTACAATTAGTAGACGACATTTAGATGGTTTAACCTTGGTAGATTTTGAAAGATCCCCCAAATAGCATACCAATTTTCCAGTATTTACACATCTACCTAAAACGAATTTTAACAGCATGTATGTTTCTCAATCACTATGCGAATCTTAAATTTTCACATTATACATGAATCTATAAAAAATGTCCTTCCAAATTTCAAAACTCTAAATTATTCTGTTGTCGAAAATTTTACTAAAATTTCTCAATCGAAACATCTTACAAATTCTCTGATGCCTTCTCTCTATTACATAATATTTTATGCATAGTTTATTCACATTTCCAAATCTCTTTTCAGTTTGTTACATCGCTCACGAATATCGGGCGACGACTCGCGAGTGTGGCCGACAAGGAGAGAAGAAATGGTCGGCTGAGGGCAGAACTCGCTACCTTGGATCTCAACCTGCCTGCGAGAGTATGGCTACCACTGCATCAGCGACCGCATTATGTGTTGCGGATACCACCACATGCGGCCGCTGTCTTGAATAGCAAGGATAAGGTAAAGACAAACGAAGTTACAAATACATAGGCACGAGAATTTATCGCGTGAAATTCCCGTGTATGATTTCTGATTATGATTTGCAAATTTTTTCGTTAACATTCTTCCTCGTCCCTTATAACGTGGCATTAGCACAGCACAACACGTATTCCTGTGTCTTAAGAACACAATTCTTAGTGAAAACTTCATTCATATGCAAATCATGCTTCCTGATCCTGACAGATATTTATTTCATTTGTTGATGCCATTTTGCGATTATACTCTTGTATTGGTAGTGTCTTGATTATTGTGGTTTTCTTATACTTATGCCTATTGTGAATTTCACAAACTTTCACGTTTAAACAGTATGACTAGGTACACAATGTACACATGCTTTCTAACACTTTTAGATACATAATACAAAATGATTTTGTTTCTGTACGGGCTCGTAGAATCAAGGTCTGAATACGCTGTTTTCAGGATTAGTTTTTTATCACCCAGCATAATCTGGGCCACGATCAATATGAGGGTTCATAGAACGCAAACATGCTTCCACATGTTGTGCTAGTTTAAGTTCCAATGGTAATGCCTTTGACTACAATCTGGATTAGGGATAGTCACGAGTTGTATTAGTTTTGTTTACCTCTGTTACAGTGTAACGTGTGTATCTGTTACCTATATTAGCCAGCAGTGTTTTTCGTATTCCTCCTCGTTTTGTTTGGAGGAGAGCGCTGATTCCGCTACTCAGTTTTTAACTTTTGCGGTAGTCAACGTTTCCTTTTTGTACTCTACTACCTTGTAATTTGTTTCAAATAAACACTTTTGAATTGAATTTGAATTGAATTCTTGCGCTTGGTTCAGTAGTCTTATATAAGCTAGTTCTCAGTTAAACTGAGGAATACCGCGCAAACGGCTTTCTCCATAGCTGAGTAGCATTAACCAGCTGGTATTTGTAGAAGTTATTGGTAATTTTTCGCCGAGGAACGTTATATAATGCAGTAACTAATTAACTTGTTGATGGTGAAACAAGCTCTAAGTTCTTACTGAAGCTATCGTTCCAAGTAAATAGCTAAGGCTGATTTTAGTCTCACGCTCACCGTCAGCGCTGATAGGCGAGTGATCTATAATACAATGAAATAAGGATACTGATTGTCCAGCACTGACGAGAGCAATCAGCGTAGCCATTTATGCTAAACAATCAGTATCCTTATTTCATTGTAATAAAGATCACTCGCCTATCAGCGCTGACGGTGAGCGTGAGACTAAAATCAACCCAAGTGATTCATGACATAATGTAGTATTTAAGCGACGCTAGTCACTTAATAGATGAGTAACCTTTAGTTACATCAACAGCTGAGCGCTTCCGCACTTTGGAGGATTCAAGTTGTTAGTGCCGGCTAGAAAGTCGTTAAGCCATGAATTCAGGCGGCTTAAAAACTTCGTCGCTAGAGTTGGCTTGAAATACAAAATTACTTTTCAGTAAAATCTAATTCTAATCTATGTTACGTACGCATGATAGACATACATTTACCTATGGCTCAAACAGTTGCTAAATCTGTTACCATTTCCATTTATTGATATGTATGTATAATAAGAAAAAAACATTCCTTAAAGCCTTGCAAAATTGACAGGAGAATGAAAAGTGGGGAAAGGGTGTAGTTTATACATTGTAGACATTTACCTATACAATCACGTTCTTTCTATTGTACTGTAGAAATATTTTCTAGGCAGACCCTTATCAGTGTCAATCAATGTAAGTACCTACTCAAATCTCAAATGAAGGAAGTGACAGTTTGTTTGGGCCCTTTTGCCGGAAATGGACGCTGTAACTGTAACAGTAAAAGCATAAAAACAAGGATAATAATAATGTATCCTATATGAAAATTTAAATTGGTTGCACTTGACCGTGACTTTCAAAATTTGATTGTAGTTTTAAATGTTAATGTCTTGTATATAGCACCTTAGCAATCATTTCCAAACCAACATGGAAATATGTCCATAACATAACATGTTTGAGTAAACATTTAGAAGAATACACATAAATTGCAAAGAATCAACATCCTCACCATATTCCTTCCAGTCATTTTATACAATTGCTACGTTTCAAAATTAATAACGAATTTACGAGGGTATTTGTCGCGTTACCTATAAAGTAAAATATATGTATTTTCAAAAAACGATATAAATACCCATCTACAGCTTTTTATTCAACCAGTACCATTGGAACAAAGCGGTTATCCTCACGTTTCCCAGTGACATACTTGTTTCTGACTCAAAGCTAATGAGCGCTCTGTTAAAAACCTTTCACTAGGCTCTATGAGTCTATGCCAAGCGGCACTGCCTTGAATGGGACTAGTGTACTAATCGTCCGTAGGTTTGCGACAAGTAGGTCTTAGCAGGCCGTTCCTTTTTCGACTCGTCTCACTCTCAGTTGGTAATTGTTCTCCCTTCAGCGACTCCTTGTGTGATAAGCATGTCTGTTCTATCATCTGAATATTCAGCATTGTAAGTAGGTAGGTACCTATAGATTTTTCACGCACGATTTTAGAAAAAAAGGTGCAAATTATCTTTAAGAGGCAGTACACATAATCGCGCTCGACAAAATCAGCGCTCGGAGATAGAAACTTGCCTAATTCTAACATTTCTTCTTCTCGGAAAACGCAAATGCAACAAGTATTTTTAGTTTATCACAGCCCGTCTTTATATATTTGTTATCAGTCCTGACTTCACCTCATTCTTGGCTTCCTCGCTGAGCAAGCTTCATCTCGTTGTAGGTCGCTGCGCTCGCTACATAGTGTTTATACATTTACAGATCATTCTGTCAGTTCACTCGATTCCGTTAACCCTGGTTAATTTAATTGGTGAACACCAGTTTGAGTATTCTATCACGCAATCAAGCACAGACAAACGACCTTCGCATGACGTGCAGTCGCTACAATAGTAAAAACGTGTTATCTAGATTAAATTCTCGAAGAACAATAAGCTGACCTTAGCTTTATAGTTAATCGATGGTGATTTAAACTAGGTTAAACTGCTTGCTAGTTCACACGTTGACACCACATACGACCCGCACTCAGAGGCCCACATAATATACTAGTAGTTCGCCCCGAACTGAGATCTCGCGCACCGTAGATGGCTTACATTTCGACTTTCTTCTGACTACACCTATAATTTCAAGTGCTACTACTGACGAGTATGCCTATTGCGCTAGCTCTTCATGGTAAAAAATACATGCATGCATGCATGCAATACATAATGTCGTGTCTAATTTTTCATTTATTTCATATTTTTTATGAATTCTCGTCGTATTTCTAAAAGTATACGTGCTAGAATAAAAATAATAACTATTTTGGAATGTACAAATAAAGACCTTTCATTTGACACCCCATTCAATATATTTGTTTACTTAACTTTTTTTACCCCAATTATTTTCATTCTTTATCAAATTTTTTTTTTATCACGTAAATAAATCAAGTAGCATCTAAAATCATTGCAAACCAAACCGCAACGACGCCACTCTCTTTTTAAGACCGACCAGTCAATGAGCTACGAAGACATCGAAACTCTATGAAACGGGAGCTCTTGCAGCTCTGGTTTCGTAGTTTTTGTTCTTTGGTCGTATTTCAAAAACTATACATCCTAGATTAAAAATAAAAACCAATTTGGAATGTACAAAATAAGCCCTTTCGTTTGACACCCCACTCAATATATTTATGTAACTTTAAAAAAAAATTACCCCCTTGGGAACCTAATATCTTCACAACCCCTTCATCGATTAAGCTCATATGCTCCACCGGAAATTTCCATAGTACAACCTATTGACTTACCAAGTTTCATGCAGATTGGATGAACGGTTCGACAGTTATGCTTGAACAACAATTCGTGAAACATACAAACATACAAACATACAAACATACAAACATACAAACATACAAAGCAAAATCGCCCAACTTACCACTAAGATCTTCGCTCGCTTCGCTCGCTCGATCGATTATCATCTTACCTATCTACCTACGGAATGTAGAGTAAAATCAAATAAGACGTAAAAATAGCAAAAGATTTCTTGTAAAACACAACATAGAACATGTATACGTTTCGTCGAACTGTGGTTCTAAGATGTGAATGTATATTGTATACCTACCCCATTGCGAGACAAATGTTATACGTGATTTCTGAATGTTTCGGATGTTGTATTGAACTTGTATGTAGCACATAGGTTCTCATTCTCAGGTTACGTATTGATGTCACGAAAAATACAAGACAGATTTTTGAAATCCATAGGAACGTTTGACAGATTTTTGATTTCTTTTTTTTCATAAAACAGGAATTCGAATTCCATAAATTCTTAAGCCAGATTTTCATTTGTTTTTTTTTACAAGACAGAAATACAAAATCCATCTAAACATTTTCCAGAAATTTTAACATCCAGATAATTCACTTTACCGCATGTTTGTTTTCCATATAATTTGTTTTCCATATATTTTGTGATGCCGAAAAATCATGGTTCAGGAAAGACCTATTACAAAATTATGTATTAAATCTTTCTAAACGCCTACTAGTAGCGCCATCTAGTAATAATTCAGAGCGTTATTAATACTAGGTACCATAAAATTAACTGACCGATGTCTATTATGTAGCTTGAACTGTAGGTAGATATCCAATAAATAATGTACCTAGTTACTTTTTTTTATTACCTACCTTTAACATTTCCTAACTAATTTCGTGCTAGATGGTTAAGTAACGTCACCAAACACTTTTGGCAAATTATCAAAATTTAACCTACTATTAATCCAACCATTTCGAATTTGTGACGGCTCCGGCGCTTCGGGAAGTGCAGCCCCTCCGCCCTTGCGTAACAAAACGCAGCATCAGCACGAGCCTTCGCAGCTTCGGCTGTTTGGTCGCCACCTTCGGCGGCGACCAGCCTCAGCCGCTCCAGCTCGTGCTGGTTCCGCGTTTTGTCACAACGGGCGGGGGCTGCATCTCCCTTCGCGCCTCCGAATTCATAAAAACACTCTAGGGTAGGACAGACAAGACTACGTGGAAGTTGGGGTGGGCAGATTCGGTTCTGAGACCGATAATAACCTAAAAACGTTTCGTTTTACGGTAAGACAGACGCAACATGAAAAGCAACACAAATTACGTAGGTAAATAATATAATTGAGTAAGATGGAAAAGGTTTTATATGGCTGGAAATTTTCTGGTAAGCGTTACTTCTGTCTTTTAAAATAAGGTAAAAGGATATTGTTGTCAAATGAAAAAAAAACGAACTGATAATCTGGCATTAGTGTTTCTGTCAAATGAGACTTCTGTAAAACGTTTTATCGGAGTAATAAAATTATGTAAAACATAGTATCTGGATTTCGAGTTTCTATCAAACGTTTTATGGATTTCAAAATTCGGTGTATCGTTTTTCGAAAGATTGATAGGTTACCAGGTTCTCAACGTGGGCGATAACGCCCCCTTGTGGGCGTTTGAGACTTTCAGGGGGGCAGTAGAAGACCCAGAGAAAATTGGGGGGCGTTGAGATGAAGCAGAGGGGGCGATAATGTAGTCTAAAATAGGCAAAAAAAAACACCCTAATCCAGTGGTCGTCAAAGTGTGGCCCACGGACGGTATTGGTGCAGCCAATAGGCCAAGCAAACAATTTTGATAGATAATAGATAATGATGCTACCACGTTAGAGAAAATGTTGTGCCAAACCAACCTAGTTGGAAAAGGGCAAGGAAATGATGATGATGAATGATACTACCTACGTTGCTACTATAATAATTAAAATTGATTATAAAACTTCCAGATAGACCACAGAATAGAAACCGACAAGCAGCGAGCCTTTCTATGAGCACCGCAAACAAAATCAATTGTCACATGTTACATTTGTCTTAAAAATTTGGCTCGCTTCGCTCTCATTTAACTTCATGAGTAGGTAAAGTATATTGCGAGTAAAGAGCGTAAAGTCTAACCACAGACTAGGAACCAATAAGCAGCGATTTTTTCTTTGATCACCGCAAACAAAATCCAGTGTCACAATGTTGCATTTGTCTTAAAAAATTCGGCTCGCTTCGCTCGCATTTAACTTCATGGGTAAGGTATATTGTGAGTAAAGTGAGTAAAGTCTCACCACAGAATAAGAACCGATAAGCAGCGAGTTTTTTTTTGATCACCGCAAACAAAATCAAGTGTCACACACAACGTTGCATTTGTGTTACAAAATTGGGCTCGCTTCGCTCGCATTTCACTTCATAAGTAAGGTATATTGCGAGTAAAGTGAGTAAAGTCTAACCACAGAATATGAACCGATAAGCTAGCTTTTCTTTGAAAACCGCAAAAAAAATCAAGTGTCACATATTGTATTTGACTTACAAAAATTCGGCTCGCTTCGCTCGCTTGGTTTGAAGCTCAATTCACTCGCATTTTAACTTCATGAGTAGTTATATTGCGAGCAAAGTGAGTTCTGTCAGACCGCAGAATAGGAACTGATAAGCAGCGAGTCTTCGAGACCCATAAACTTATGATAAGTTTCAAGTTCGTTAGTACCTACCTACTAGGATTTTAACCCCTTTATGATTTCGAAAAATTTCGAAAAATCTTCAACTAAATAATTCAAGAATGTGCGGCCCGCAGTGATACCTCACAATGTTCTATGCGGCCCTTGACCAGAAAAGTGTGACGACCATGCCCTAATCACTATCACTAAAATACCAAAAGTTAAAATTAAAACAGGAAAACCACATACTGTTGGGGAAGATTTAATTTTAACAGTAGTTAAAGAAGTAATAGCCACTATGCTCCAAAAAGGTGTTTAAAATTCGCGACAAATGGCAAGAAAAATAAAAAGTAGGTAAGATAGGGGGGGGGGGGGGGGGGGGGGCGCTAGAAAAAAAATATTTTCAAAGTGGGCGGTGTGGAAAATAAGGTTGAGAATCTATGATGTAGCATGTAACACATTGTTTTCGATACCGGGGAATCCTACTATGTGGTCAGAACTTTACTGATTGTGGGATGTTATTAAACCTAATACTAAAATTGCAGCATTGTAAAATTTGAACAAAATATACGTACATTCTTGAGTACGTTTTTATAAACATGTCTGGTAAAATTCGACTAGCGGTTGTCTGTTGTTCTTCAGTTCAACTCATGTTTCTCAGAATACTAACAGTAAATTCAGATAAGTATCTGATTTTGCTTTCTATACTTCACTTATTTCGTACCCGTCACAACAAACTCCCGTCGCCAACGTTTCGTAGAGCAGCCCACGATCTAAGTTCACTATTTTAATACAGGTAAACTCAGAATAGAAGTTTCGTTGATATGCGCATTCGTTTTCCATTTCGAATCAATTGTGTACGAATTTTTGTTATGCAGAACTTATTTTTTTCAAAATCGAGCTCGTAACCCCTAACATGACTTTTCGATAACTCTCACGGTTTTTTTTTTTTATTTGGGAAACAAACAGTACACAAAAACACTTAGCAAAAAAATATAAAAACACATAAACCAATTAAGTTTCCTCCATTAAAATTTTTCAGAAGGTTTCAGAATTCCCCTAAGTGGCCGTGAAAAAACTTCCCCGGTATAACAACACTAATCAAAAGTTGTGTAGGTTTTTGGTATTCAGAATGATGTCATCCACCTCATTGTAAAATTTAACCTTTGGATGTGAACAGTCAAATACAATGCTACGATACGATCTTATTTTGATTTTTAATTTTAATTCAATGTAGCGTGGCGTCTCGTCCGTGTCGTGACGTTATTTCATTTGCGAACGCAAATCCGGAAGCAATTCCATCAAACACCACCGAAGCGACTTCGATGTTATGACGCAGTGTATTTCTAGACTTGCTATTTATACCGGCTGAATCATTTACTCAGTACATGTGCACCGACAATATCACGTTGGCGCTGTATCTGCGTTGAAATATGATAAAATGTTCAATTGAATATATTTAACATCTGCTGAATGCTCTGCGATATTGCCTGACGGGACGGGATATTGATAACATACGCCTGTACTGTTGAATTAATTAAGTGTTTTGTATAGAGAGTTTTATGGAGACAATTTTGTCTTCAGTGGCAGTAAAATAAATTACTTGATGAGTATTTTACTAACGTACATCCGTACCCATATTATAAATGTGAAAGTGTGTTTATTTGTTTGTTTATTGGTCCTGCTTTCACGTCAAAACAGAGCGACGGATTGACGTGATTTTTTGTGTGGAGATAGTTGGAGGGCTGGAGAGTAACATAGGGTTTATCCGGGTACCACGCGAGCGAAGCCGCGGGCAGCAGCTAGTACTAATATGATAGCTTACGTCTGCATCTTCGATATAAACTATGACACTCTGAGATACGGCAGTTTTCACCCGTACAATATTTTTTTCATTTCTCATACACGGAAAGTACGCTTGAAGTTACCTGAACAGAGGGATGAAAGTAGTACTTTTCCGCCCTGGGAAGCAATTTTCCCTGCTGTCAAATAAAAAAAAAATCATTCGATTTTGACATTTCTATTGAGTCATGTTGAAACTTTTTACACAGCAAAAGTAATATTTGACATTTCTATTTTACCTTTTTATTGAGAATTGCTGTAAAAAATATTTCAACAATTTATTACATGAGTATTGTTATTAATAATTACTTTTCACTAAATTATTATTATTTAAACAAGATTTTGAGCTTGAAATATTTACCATCTTCAATGACAAAAAATACTGGCTGAAAAAAAAAGGTGGGCGCCTTTTTTGTTTTTTTTTTTTTCAGTGGCAAGCTACCAGCCAGTATTATTTTTGAAGCACCAATTCGATTTTTATCTGTTTTGTCGATCGAGAGCAGAGTTTTATAAAATGAGCTAATCAGGTTTTTATTTACTTTCCTAATATTCGAAATGAAAAGCAGAGTGTTTACCTCGGGTGAAATACCTATTACGGCACTCGAACTATTAGCGCCCTCGCTACGCTCAGGCGCCAAACCATCTCGTGCCGCAATAGGTTACTTTCAACCCTCGTGCAACAATCTACTATTGAATTCAGTTGAGTGGTTTCGAACACCTACATCCAAACTGTTGTGTATTAAAAATTAAAATACCTCAATGTTTTGATCGCAACTTAGATAGTTTATAATTAAACCTACACAAAGTTGCGCCTACGCTTAGCAACCAATATCGTTAATATCAAATTATATTGACCTTCCGTTTTGTCTTAGGTGTTCACATTTTAGTGGTATTTTATTAACAACCAGAAAAACTTGTATTTAGTTCTAGGAATGTAGTGGACTGAAGTTAATTGCGTAATTTATATTACAAGCCTATTTTGATAGTGGATTATTACATGAGTCATGGTACAATCCATATCATGTTCGAGTTTTAATTGTTTACTATTACGTAGAAAAACGTCATCTCGTTTTCTTTGAATATGGCATCAAAATATTAATGGAGACTACAAAGACGATTGGTTCGTGTATATTTTAAAAGGAGTTTGATTTGTTTTTGTTGTTGACTCATTACGGACTTTGAATACATTACTGGCTTGTTTTGATTTAACTTTGACTGTGGTATTATCAGGCATGATAATATTGGAAATAAAATTATGAGTAATTCATGTTCATGAGGGAAGGGAAAGTTACAGATAATTTCATTTTTTGCTTGTGAAATGGAATTTACATTCGTAAGTCACAATATATTTCATAATTGAATATCATTGTTATTATCACTATGATAATTTGATTCACGATATAGATTTGTAGATATTGAATTCAGAATTTTATAGAAAGCTATTTAGAAAACTGACAACATCAATAAAATTGTGAACTGCGAAATCGTTTCATAAAGAATTTATGCATCGACTAATTTATTTGATAAATAAACAAAATATTGTTACTAATTTACGTAGGTAACTGTTATTCATATAATTCTGGCACAAGATAAAAATTTTAAATAAATACACTTAGTGACAACATAATTATTTAGGCTGCTTACAGACGTTATGCAAGGCAGAAAGATAAATTAAAGATTTCATGAAATATAGAAAAGGAAATACTAAATAGTAAGAATACAGTGGTGCAATTGAATACAAAATAGTTAAAAAACATTTCGATTTTGTACCAAAGCAAAACAAAATTGTTTATCTTCTTATCTTTGACAGAGGTAACCAAGATTCCCTTTTGTTGTTGTTTCGTTTGAAGATAAGCCTAATCTTACTCATCAGACAGATTACTCGGAGAAAGTTCTATAGTTTCTCTTATTTCTTCAGCTATACTTAGTACCATCAATCAACTGTTATTTGAAAGGAAGGTGAAATGATGTGGTCATTATTTATATGTATCTCTATGCATTATATAATCTATGGTCATACTTAAATTTTTATGTATTGTATTATAATACTTTGTGGTTCTAATTTTTCCTCTCAAAAGAGGAAATAACAAAAATGCCAATTAACAACCTACGAGTACTTATTTTGGAATAAAAAAATTACAAGTAAATAAATATGATCTCGACTGTATCCCCGAGGTGCTGTATCCCCAATTAATTTTATCCATCATTCGTATAATCATATCATCAAAATCATCTCTGTTTTTTTTTCTTCCACAGGCCCCCTTCATAATGTACGTGGAAGTTCTAGAAACGGACGGCCATGAGCCCCTCCCCCCTCGTCTCTTACCCCCCGCACCCCCCGCGCCCCACTCCCCCCCAATCCGGCATACCAAGAGCGAAGAGAATCTAGTACCGGAGTGGCCAGCACTGTCCTTGTACACGGCGTTGGATGACGTCGATACGGGAGATTGCTGGAGCCATGACGATGAGGAGCTGAGTACACAGTATCCGCAAAGAGCTCCTGCACCCGATGCCTTGTCACAGGTAAGAGACTAGTAGGATCTAAGTCTGGATAGCCATCAGTTATCCGCATTTCTTCTCATTCCGACATACCAAGAGCGAAGAGAATCTAGTACCGGAGTGGCCAGCACTGTCTTTGTACACGGCGTTGGATGACGTCGATACAGGAGATTGCTGGAGCCATGATGATGAAGAGCAGTACTGCAAAGGGCGCCCCCGATGCTTTGTCGCAGGTTAAATTTTTGGCTCTTGACATGCTACACATGCTCTAATTTATAGTCGGATTTGATCAAGGGGATCTAAAGATCGAGATGTAGTCTAAAACATTCAAACCAAAATTCAAATACTTATCATTTATTCAGTAGGACTAGAATCACTTTGAATCGTCTTAAGAGCTAGGTGAATGTACTCCTGTTCTTTCGCTACCAACACCGTGAAAAATCAGGGCAACAAACACGATATAGGGCCAGGGGCGGTCGCAGGCTTTGATTTTGGGGCATGACCCCCCCTCGAACCGCGCATATATATATGTATGTATGGAGCCTAGCTTTCTTATCGCTGATCCATTCGCTTAAATCTAAATAGTCAATAATAATAATAAAGGACATGGCCGATTCCTAGAACAATTTTGCCCCACAGATGCCCACAGGAAAGAATGCTTGCGTCATGACCAAATTGGGATTTTTGGGTTTGTTTTTTTATTTTATAGTGAGACTCCATTCATCTTCTTCCTTTTTAAAGTGGGATTTAAAAGATAATCTAATTTAAAGCAGCAGGCTGTGACGCCCAGCATGAACGGATGAACCTAGGAAACTATATTTTTTAGGTTCGTATAGTAAAAGCTTTGCTTACTTTGGGGATAGATGGCGCTGTGTGTAATGTCCAACAATAATTATTTAGTAAGTATTATTATGGACTGGCAGAATTTTGAGTGAACTAGGGTATGGAAAATAAATAAAATAATAAATTAAAATAAAAATTCTTTATTTCAGACTTTCATCCATATATTATTTAACACACGGGAATTTTCACGTGAAAATATTATCATTCATTTATACTAGTAGTTCGCCCCGAACTGAGATCTCGCGCACCGTTGTGTTGATAGCCTAGATTTGGACTTGTTTCTGACTACCCCTATACCTACGTTAAGTGCTCCTTCTAGTTTTTACCACACAATGATATCTAATGCGCTACCTCAGTATGGTAAAGATTATAGGCATGCATGCAATACATTAAGTCGTGTCGTGTTTATATTCAATAGTTGACCCCGCGAACTTCGTACCGCGCCTCAGGGAAGGCCTCTTAGTTCGAGAAATTATTAAAATAGCAGTTCAATACAAAATGTATGAGAAAATCAATTTCCTCCCCCTCCCCTCCGCTCCCCCTCCCCTCCCCCTCACCTCCCCCTCCCCCTCCCCGTCTCTCTCCCTCCCCTCCCCTCCCCCCTCTCCCTGCCCCTCCCCTTCCCCACCCCCTCCCCCTCCCCCTCCCCGTCCCCCTCCGTCTCCCTCTATAATTTTGGTACATGCCCAGCCCACTATTTGCAGGAGTTAGCATTTGCATACGTGACAGGTTGCAAGCCCATCGCCGCTATTAGAACGTTAACTGGTTTCCTCACGATGTTTTCTTTCACCGTTTAGAGCTCGTGTTAATGCGCATTTAAATTTTTCTAATCGAAAAATCCATTGATGAGCACGGCCAGGGTTCGAACTTACGACCTATGAATCGAAAATCAAGCACTCTTCCACTCGGCCAACACGGCTTTTATTTTCAATCTCAAGAAAAAATATCAAGAAGCAACTAAAATCATTGCAAACCAAACCACAACGATGCCACACTCTTTGTCTGATAACCAGACCTACGAATACATCGAAACTCTATGAAACGGGAGCTCTTTCCATACATCCGTTAATTGGTTTTCATCATTTTTATTTTTCTCTGTATTTCAAAAACTATAGAACCTAGAAGAAAACTAAAAACCATTTTGGAATGTATAAATTGAGTACTTTCATATGACACCCCACTCAATATATTTGGGTACCTTTGAAAAAAATTTACCCCCTTGGGAACCCCATATCTTTACAACCCCTTCATCGATTACGCTCATACGCTCCACAGCAAATTTCCATAGCACAACCTATTGACCTATCAAGTTTCATACAGATTGGATAAGCGGTTCGATAGTTATGCGAGAACATAAAAATGAAACATACAAATATACAAACATACAAACATACAAACATACAAACATACAAAGCAAAATCGCCTAACTTGCCACTAAGATCTTCGCTCGCTTCGCTCGCTCGATCGATTATGTTAGTATTAGTAGGTAGGCAAAAATCGGTGGCACATTTGAGTGGTAAGTAGGTACAACCGGACAGTCAATGGCAAGTATAGGTTGCCAAGATGGCATGCCTTGACTCCCAAGACTGAATAAGATGAAAGTCAGGCCTGTCGGCTATCGCCTGAAGGAGGCTGTTGCAGCTTGACGCACACAGCTGCTCCCAGTACCTACAATTTAAAGTAAAAAAGAAAAGTACTTAGGAAAAATTGGGAATTTCATCAATAAAATTATCTACACTCATGTGCAGTGATTCTGTACTTACCACCTAAAATAAAATATGACATAAATAAATAAAATAAAAAGCCTTTTATTTCTCTATAATTAACATTTTTTTCTTATCACTAATGCTTATAATCTAAGTAGGTACTAGAGAACCCCTAAGGTGAAGGCCTCCTCCAAAGCCAGCCATCTGTCCCTGTCTTGTGCTACTCGGAGCCAGTTTGGTCCAGCAGTTTTCTTGATGTCTTCGTCCCAGCGAGCGTATGGTCTTCCTATGCAGCGTCGACCTCTTGAACCCTCCCAATTTGTCACTCTCCTAGTCCATCTTCCATCTTGTAGACGTCCAGCCATGTCCAGCCCACTTCCATTTTAGTCTGTATGCAAATCCCAAGGCGTCAGTTTTTGTAATTTTAAATAAAATATGATAAATCCTCATAAATCACATCACAACACAATCACACAACTGAAATTCAACGAAATTCCTTTTACATCTGTCAAATTATTGTCCATCTGTTTTGTTTACTATTTGAGTGTCATGTCAACCGCGAAAAAGAAGGTAGGTCTATCTGATAAAAATATTCTCTGTGATACCTCCAGACTCTCGGCAAGAAACCCCGACAACACCCGAGAAGCGTGAATGTGAGGAGTTTCTCGCCTTCTTGTTCTCGCGCTTCGGTGTCGGTACCTATTTTTGGCCGAGACAAAGGATTTCAAACAGATCACGAGTGAGAAAATTGAGAGTGTTGATAATTTGTTTGTTCTTCGAGAAGTCTCGGTGAAACTTCTCGCCGTGAGTCTGGAGAGGCATTACGGACTGTAGTACCGGAAGTGACTAAAGTTACTAATAAAATAACATAATTATATTCCCACACGGCACGAGATATCTAAGTATTCTGTATGTACCAGTTAATTTTGTGATATTTTATTTAAATAATATTATTCAGACGCATAGTCTAATTCGATATTCGGCTCTGGGGCAGTATCCGGCCAAATCCTTTATAACCATGATAGTTACAAAAGTTTTATCTAAATAGTCCTAAGTTCCTATCATTTTATTTTCCATTGTAATTACTTAAAACATTAAATTTCCCCAGGTATCAGCAATGTCAGCGATGTCATGCGTGTCGGCCCAATCGGCATCATCCTGCGGCTCACGAGAGACGCTAGCCGTGGGCGCGGGCGAAGTGCGGCGGAGGTTAGAACACGCGACCCAGGCACCGCCCCCGAACGCATTCAAACACGACCCCCACGACCCCTCCGCTACGGCCCTCAAGGTAACTATATCCCAGGTATCAGCAATGTCATTGATGTCATGTGTATCAGTCGGCATCATCCTGCGGCTCACGAGAGACGCTAGCCGTGGGCGCGGGCGAAGTGCGGCGGAGGTTAGAACACGCGACCCAGGCACCGCCCCCGAACGCATTCAAACACGACCCCCACGACCCCTCCGCTACGGCCCTCAAGGTAACTATATCCCAGGTATCAGCAATGTCATTGATGTCATGTGTATCAGTCGGCATCATCCTGCGGCTCACGAGAGACGCTAGCCGTGGGCGCGGGCGAAGTGCGGCGGAGGTTAGAACACGCGACCCAGGCACCGCCCCCGAACGCATTCAAACACGACCCCCACGACCCCTCCGCTACGGCCCTCAAGGTAACTATATCCCAGGTATCAGCAATGTCATTGATGTCATGTGTATCAGTCGGCATCATCCTGCGGCTCACGAGAGACGCTAGCCGTGGGCGCGGGCGAAGTGCGGCGGAGGTTAGAACACGCGACCCAGGCACCGCCCCCGAACGCATTCAAACACGACCCCCACGACCCCTCCGCTACGGCCCTCAAGGTAACTATATCACATTACTAGCAGTGATAGATATATAGACTAGCTGCTGCCCGCGGCTTCGCTCGCGTGGTACCCAGATAAAAAGTAGCCTATGTTACTCTCCAGCCCTCCAACTATCTCCACACAAAAAATCACGTCAATCCGTCGCTCTGTTTTGACGTGAAAGCAGGACAAATAAACACACTTTCACATTTATAATAATGGGTACGGATAATAAGTACGTATTTACAAAAGATTTATAAATACATTAAAGTATTCTGTCAGTTATCTGGTTTCCATAGTATAAGCTTTGCTTAGTTTGAGGCTAGATGGCGCTGAGTGAAATGTCAACCAATACTTATTATATTTCCAGGAATCATGGGAGAACAAACTCGCTCGAATGCGATCCTCCTCCCCCTACGGTTCCCTCTCCGGCTGGAGGCTACTCGGCTGCATCGTCAAAGTCGGCGACGACCTCCGTCAGGAGATGTTAGCGGCTCAACTCCTGAGGAGGCTTCAGGCGGCGTGGAACCAGGAACGGGTGCCGTTGAAACTGCATCCGTATGAGATTCTGTGCTTGGACCGGGAATCTGGACTTATACAGCCGGTGAGTGATCTATTTCTCTCTTGAAGGCTACTCGGTTGTATAGTGAAGATCGGCGACGACCTCCGTCAGGAAATGTTAGCAGCTCAACTCCTGAGGAGGCTTCAGGCGGCGTGGAACCAGGAACGGGTTCCGTTGAAACTGCATCCGTATGAGATTCTGTGCTTGGACCGGGAATCTGGACTTATACAGCCGGTGAGTGATCTATAATCCTCTACAGTTCTCTCTTGAAGGCTACTTGGTCAGATGTTAGCGGCTCAACTCCTGAGGAGGCTTCAGGCGGCGTGGAACCAGGAACGGGTGCCGTTGAAACTGCATCCATATGAGATTCTGTGCTTGGACCGGGAATCTGGACTTATACAGCCGGTAAGTGATCTATATTCCCCTACGGTTCTCTCTTGAAGGCTACTATGTTAATGACCTCGGTCAGATGTTAGTGGGTCAGCTGCTGAGGAGGCTTCAGGCAGCGTGGAACCAGGAACGGGTGCCGTTGAAACTGCATCCGTATGAGATTCTGTGCTTGGACCGGGAATCTGGACTTATACAGCCGGTGAGTGATCTATAATCCTCTACAGTTCTCTCTTGAAGGCTACTCGGTCAGATGTTAGCGGCTCAACTCCTGAGGAGGCTTCAGGCGGCGTGGAACCAGGAACGGGTGCCGTTGAAACTGCATCCGTATGAGATACTGTGCTTGGACAGGGAATCTGGACTTATACAGCCGGTGAGTGATCTATATTCCACTACGGTTCTCTCTTGAAGGCTACTCGGTCAGATGTTAGCGGCTCAACTCCTGAGGAGGCTCCAGTCGGCGTGGAACCAGGAACGGGTGCCGTTGAAACTGCATCCGTATGAGATACTGTGCTTGGACCGGGAGTCTGGACTTATACAGCCGGTGAGTGATCTATTTCTCTCTTGAAGGCTACTAGGTTAACGACCTCGGTCAAATGTTAGCGGCTCAACTGCTAAGGAGACTTCAGACTTCTGATCGGCCGCATCGTTAAGGTATTTCCGACACGAGATTCTGGCGTCTCTGAGGCCTTTAGGCGGCCTAAAATCTCTATCACCCAAGTTGGTCACTTGCTCATACGATCTTACTTACTTAACGGTTAATTTATTTCCTAAGTACTAGCTTCCGCCCGCGGCTTCGCTCGCGTGGTACCCGGATAAAAAGTAGCCTATGTCCTGGTCACTATATTATATTTTAAATTTTAGCCAAATCGGTTCAGTGGTCTCGAGTTATAGAGGAAGAAACATACCTACTTACATCCATCCAAACATCCAAACTTTCGCATTTATAATATTAATGTGATTAGGAATCAGTAAGCTTATTAATGATGGACTTTGTATTACATGAGATTTCTGAACTCTTACGAGCTGTTCATTTTTAAACGGTACCTAATGTTTTTATTTGAATGTTGTCACTAAAATGTTCTAATTTCCAGGTCCTAAACTCAGTTTCGCTGCATCAAATAAAGAAGCAGTCTGGAGCTACATTACGCGCGTGGTTGGAACTGGAACACGGGCCGGCCACTAGTGAAGGCTTTATGCGCGCGCAGAACAACTTTGTGCAATCCGCCGCCGCTTATGCACTCACTAGCTATCTACTGCAATTGAAGGATAGGTGAGTTTCGACCGTTTGTAATGTGTTACTGTGGCCTAGTCGGAGAACGCTCGCCTTCTGATCCGGAGGTCGATGGTTCCTCTTTCTTTACTTTTGACGACTTTGACGAGACTCACATTGTTCGACTGGCTCCACACTGGAGCTTGACTATTTAGATTTTAAGCGGATGGATCACCGAAAAGAAAGTTAGGCCCCATACCGTGTTTGTTGCCCTGATTCTTCACGGTGTTGGTCGCTCACGGTGTTGGTCGCGAAAGAACAGGAGTAGACTCACCTAGCTCTTAGGAAATTTGATGACATTCAAAGTGGTCATAACGGTCCTACTGAATAAACGATATTTGAATTTTGAATATGAATCTCATTGCTACAGGTTTTTGTGTTTCGGAATTCGGGAACGAGATTTTCGATTGGGTCTAGGTTTACGAAAATAACAATATTTGGCTGAAACTTGGAATATACATAGTTTATGACCTGGAATCAATTCACAAAATGTATTAACGTCTTATTAAACTTATTTATTTGTTTGCAGGCATAATGGGAACATTTTGCTGGACAGCGCAGGTCACATCATCCACATCGATTTCGGGTTTATCTTCTCGATATCGCCCAAGAATTTAGGATTTGAAAGTTCACCGTTCAAGGTAATCAGCAATGTTATCAGCAAATCTGTGTTGTATGACTAACGATTCAAAAATATTAAACACAAAAATCAATATCTTTTTCATAATACTTAATCTTTTTTACAATAATCATCATTGTTCTGGGAGTTTTATTTTCTTAATAAGTAGTTTACACATTAAAATATTATGCCGCCTATACATGCTGGGCGAGCTTAAGCCAGCGCGAGCGAATGCGAATTGACACAAGGCGAGTGCTACCGTCCACATGTTTGGCGAGTCTATGCAAACCAATGTAAATAGGCGCTTGTATTCACTCGGCCAGCTAGGCGAGCGAAGGCAAGGCAAGGCAAATGGTGCTGTCCATACGTTGGCATTGGCGTTCACTCGGCGAGGCTGCGCCAGCGTGTAGTAGCGGCTTTTACATTTTTGTCTTTTTGAGTCTACATCAATTGTTATTTTTAACGTAATGACTGGCCTATTAGCTCAGTTGGTAGTAGCTCTGCCTTCTGCGCTGTAGTTCGTGGGTTCGATTCCCATCCAGGACAAACATTAGTGTAATGAACATAGATGTTTGTTTTGTGTCTGGGTGTTATAAAGTATTGTATGTATTTAAAAATAAATAAGTATTCTATCAGTTATCTGGTTCCCACAGCACAAGCTTTGCTTAGTTTGGGGCTAGATGGCGCTGTGTGAAATGTCCGCCAATATTTATTTATTTACGTAAATCTGTTGGTTTTCCCAATAAGTAAATAAATAAATCTCTCCCACAGTTGACCCAGGAGTTCGTGGAAGTGATGGACGGCGAGAACTCCGACATGTTCCAATACTTCAAGATTCTCATACTGCGCGGCCTGATTGCCGCTAGGAAGCATTGCGACCAGATAATACACGTCGTCGAGCTTATGAGGATGGGTATGTAGCTTTGTAACAAACTTGCTTCTATAGTCGGATTGCTCATTCTACGGACTAAAATTGAAGGAAAAAATTTCATTTTTCCTTCAATTTTGACATAAAACATATAAAAAATAATCAAAATTGAAGGAAAAATGACATTTTTTCCTTCAATTTTAGTCCGTATAATGAGCAATACGACTATACTGTGGTATGTAGGCAACTACTAGTCGGTTCACAGAAAAGTCACCCATAGGGTGGTAAGGCGGAAGCTTAGTCGATAGTACCAACAGAGATTATTTTGATTTACCTTTCACGAATACCTTTATTTACTACTAGCTGGCCTGGCTACTAACCAAAGTTTCTAAAAAACACACTAAATCTTCTTTGCGTTGTTTAGTCTGTGCGTGTGCCAAAATTCTTGCATATACAGGGTGAATTTATGAGACGGGGCAGTAAGGGCAGCTACCTTAACCGTTGTAGCTAGAGGAAAACGTTTTTAAGAGACCATCCTTAATTTTTGAAAATATTTCGACCTGCATTCACAGATTTTGAAAAAAAATGTACAGTCAGCGAGAAAATGGGCCATTTACACAAAAACTTTTTTTGATGCCAATCGATCCTGTTTCATCTAAGGATAAAAAGGCTCTTTCTGACCAACTGAGGTTAGAGTACTAGAAAAGTCAGAAATCGCTAAACTGTATTGCTGAGACAAGACAGTAAGGGCTACCTTAACCGTTGTAGCTAGATGAAAACGTTCTTAAAAGACTATCCTTAACTTTTGAGATATTTCAACCCGCATTCACAGATTTTGAAAAAAATGTACAGTCAGCGAGAAAATGGGCAATTTACACATAAAATTTTTTTGATGCCAGTCGATCCTGTTTCATCTAAGGATTAAAAGACTATATCGGACCAACTGAGGCAAGAGTACTAGAAAAGTCAGAAAACGCAAATAACTTTGATTATACATTTCGTACAAAATCAATTTGACATTTATCATAATTTTTCATCATTTTGTCGAAATATCTTCAAAAGTAAGGGTAGTCTCCTAAGAAAGATTTCCTGTAGCTACAACGGTTAAAGTAGCTGCCTTTACTGCTCCGTCTCAAAAATACATTTCAGCAATTTCTGACTTTTCTAGTACTCTTACCTCAGTTGGTCCGAAAGAGCCTTTTAATCCTTAGATGAAACAGGATCGACTGGCATCAAAAAAAGTTTTTGTGTAAATTGCCCATTTTCTCGCTGACTATACATTTTTTTCAAAATCTGTGAATGCGTGTTGAAATATCTTCAAAAGTTAAGGATAGTCTTCTAAGAACGTTTTCCTCTAGCTACAACGGTTAAGGTAGCCCTTACTGTCTTGACTCAGAAATACATTTTAGCGATTTCTGACTTTTCTAGTACTCTAACCTCAGTTGGTCTGAGAGAACCTTTTTATCCTTAGATGAAACAGGATCGATTGGTATCATAAAAAGTTTTTGTGTAAATGGCCCATTTTCTCGCTGACTGTACATTTTTTTCAAAAATTAAGGATGGTCTCCTAAGAACGTTTTCCTCTAGCTACAACGGTTAAGGTAGCTGCCCTTACTGCCCCGTCTCAAAAATTCACCCTGTATAATAGGATGTACAAAATCCTATTCGTATTCCAAGTCAACATAAAGCTGAGCGCACACCTGTCCGCGCCTAATTTTCAAAGTACTGCCAGATTCGGTCGAATCCAAAGATTCGACGCGGGCAGGTGTGCGATGTTTCATACGATTTCATATTATGTAATTCTAAAATTACTTAATAATTCTATAATTACTTAATTGTGCGACCACCTATAATATGCAAGTCCTATTCTTCAAGGCTCAATATATAATTCCCATTGCCTAATATAAATTTTCCATCCCCAGGTGGGCAGTTAGCCTGTCTCCGAAGCAGCTCATCAGTATCATCATTCCGGGCTAGATTTCACGCCGGGAAGACCGAGCCGCAACTACAGGATTTAGTCGACAGACTGGTCCGGGACGCACTAAACTCGCTATCCACAAGGCTCTACGACAACTATCAATACTACACTAATGGTATCCTGTAAAGGCTCCTGTTGGGCCAGCCTAGGCCAGCTTATGCGAGTGCGAGCGAGAAGGCGAATCGATTCAAGGCGAGAGCGATAGAGGCAATGCGAAGCTGGCCTAGGCTGGCCCAGCGTGTATTCGCAGCATTAAGTGTAAAGGATCTGAAAGACTAGAAGACTATGACGTCAGTACTAAAACTGTTGGAGAAGAAATGAAACATTACTTTTACAGACTATGCAAATCACCCTACTCTATGGCTTAATTACCCGCCTGACAGGCTATTGGCGTAGAATAGATAATAATACTACGTATATAATGGCCACTGTCTGTTTCAAATACTAGCAACACATCTGTCGAAATCACGTCACGTTTTGGCGTACAACCGAACTTCGGTCGGGCATAAGTTCGGCGGCAATGAATTCTTTATAGCAACACATTACCTATACGCGACGGAATTTCAAACGTTCATCGAACGTTTCATCATCATCATCATCTCAGCCGTTGGACGTCCCCTGTTGGACATAGGCCTCCCTCAATCCATCGAACGTTTGAACGAAATAAAAGACGGAACCTTGCGCGACCGAATTTCTGTCGCGTACTTTCCGCGCTTATGGAATGTCAATGAGCCGAATACGTCGGAACGTAAAACCAGCCGCGGAATTTCGGTCGCGTAACTTCGGCATAGTGTGTTTAGACACTAACGGCCTTTGCATATAAACTTAGTGCGCCGACCAGGCTCACTAGAGTGCTCTTTTGTTTTTGGAAACAACGCTCTAGTGAGCTTGGTCGGCTAAGTTTTATGCATAAGACAGTAAGTAATTTACACATCCCATTTTAAGAGTTATTTGAAATAACAACAAAATTTGTAACCATGATTATATTCTATCCATTTGTTGCAATGACTGAGTGAAATGAGGATGAATTTCTAAGTGTGTTAATGTGGCAAGAATTCTAGTAGTTTCAATCAATAGAATTTATCTTCTCAGTGTGATGAATAGTAATGTCCCAACGGCAACTTGTATAAATTAGGACTCGTGTGTCAGGCCAGATTGTTGGCGTTTAATAATGACTTGTCATAGTCAAAATAAAGACTATTTTAGTAAAGAACATTTTTGCAATTGACAACTTTGAAATTACAAAGTTTTTAATTGTGAAATGGGTTACTGAATTGTGAGTGAGATTAGAAAGAAAGGACAATGACTGCCGTTTATTAGAAGCCGGGTTTAAAACTTACACACTTTTAAATATATTTTATTTCAAATAAAGTGATCTTTCTGTGAAGTATCATTAGTTATTGATACGGACATAAAATAATACTGCTTATATTTATATTTTATCTAGTAGTTATAGTTCTCCTCTAATCTTATTATGTTATCGTTTTGTCGTATAAAATTCCTTACACCCATGAAAATTTATTTTTGATGATATATTTCAAGTACATGAACACTTGTTGCGATAAATAGAACAATAAGATTACGTCTCTGTATAATTTGCTTTTTTCTATGTAAATTTTAGTGCCATAATCCACTGACTACTTTTAGAGGATTTAAACTTATTATTTGCTCAATTGCATTGAAAAACTTATTGAAATAAATAGTTTGACCCGTCCATTGTAGTTAATTCTTATATCCGTTCTAGAACAAAAATACATCGCGAACGAAGTCTGTAAAACTTAGATCAAAACTGAAAAAAAATCTATGTGCGAGACTAAATCATGTTCTGTCTAGGATTTAGTTCCCAATAATGCTATGCCTCTAATCTGATTTCTTATTAGCGATTTTCTTGTATAAAATCTGCGTAGATATGTAAATAAATAGATAAAGAAATGTTTATGATAATTTTCGCAATGAGAAGACTGATTGTTCAGGCATGCAGTGGTTTAGATTAGGTTATTCGATAAAATTTAAGTTGTGTAAATTGAAAGTTGTGTACATGAATCTGAATGATGTGAGCGTGAATTCACAAAAGAAAAAGACGTGAGATATATTGTTTGATGGAGACATCTTGTGAATGTAGTAAATATCAAATTGTTAACAATACAATTTGGATTTTTAAATGTGTATGTGTATGTTTATAACATGATCTAAGTTTGTTGTGTAACGTTAAAGATTCTATGTATTGAATAATATTCATAATTGTATGAAAACTAAATATAAGACCTCTCGCAGACTGCAGACTTGTCGGCCGATAGTTTGGTCGGGTTGGGCTTATAGTGCACATGGCCGACACTGAATCGTTGTAGTGTGCGCACTTGCATGCATCTTCATACTGATTAAGGAAGTGGACTGGACACACTGCGTTTTTTACAGCGCGTTTGTATCGATACAAACTCGATTCGAACGCGCAGCTCGAAAACGATGAATTATTCCATTATGCTCCCACTTCGTGATCCCAATGGGATCATACAAAACTTGTGAGTTCATTAATACATACAAAAAGTTTTATATGATTCCACTGGGATCACGAGTGGGAGCATAGTGGAATAAGCCAAAACGTCGTGTGCCCACTCCCTAAGAGCCCGACCAAACTATCGGCCGACGGAAAATCTGCAGTCTGCAAGGAGCCTAAAAGTGACTGTTGCGATTTGTTTCACAAATTCGCTTGATTTTGATGTTCTCATTAGATTTCTTCAAAATCAAAGTTATTTGTAAACAATTCGATATTGTTAAAACTTGTACATACAGTTAGTTTATAGTATTTGCTATCGGAGTGAGAACGTTGCCAAATTTGAAGCGATAAATTTCTCGTAATACTCAAAAGCTTATATCTTTCGGCTATTTTTTCATGAAATGCTTTCAGAATATCGTTTCTATGAAACACGTTGAACAAATCTTCGAAAGAGATTATTCTGTTTAAACGTGAGACTGCTACAGTCAAAATTTGACAGTCTACAGAATATTTTTGTATAGATTATCTGCATTGATTGTTTCTCATTCAATTTTGAATTTTACTCTCGATATTTGTCTGTTTTATTTTAGTTTTAATCGCCTGTTAGCTTCGATTTTATCCTTATAATGTGTGGGCTATTATTATTGTGAGTGTATACAGGATATTAGATAGATATTGTATTATCTGATGTATGTACCTTTTAATATATTTTATTCTTGAAGGTATTCTCATTGTATTTAATGTTAAATTGAAAAATGTAAATAAATGTTCGCTTATTATAAAACTATCCCCAAAAATATTCAATTGCATTATATCCAAAGTTCAAAATTTTTCAAAATTCGTTTTATTTATCAACATGTACAGATAATTGTAAGGTACTTTTAACGTTTATCTTAATTTTTTAAATATACATAATCAGGATTTTTATTTTGGTGTTTAATTTTGATATTGTGAAACGTTGATGTTGCTTAGCGTAGCAGAATATAACCAAATAGGTTGGCCGCAAATGGACTAGGACAATATAGTGTTAGATGCCACAAATCAAGGGAAGTTTAAACCAGTCTGTGGATGATTATTATGAATATCTGGGCGACCGAGCTCTGCTCCGATGCAAATAGAGCGAAATTAAAAAAGAAAACAAACTTTCAGTTAAGTACTGAGATTTGAACTTGCAGCCTTCGGCTGGAAGGCGAACACCCTATCCACTCAGTCGCTTTGGCCTCGACAAATTGTGTGAAATTACGAACTACATTGCACTGGTAAATCTTTTTTCGTGAAAATGCCGAGAAAACGAATTTTCCCAGTTAAGAGACCTAGCTAGATCGATTTTTCGCCCCGTAAACCCCCGGACCATAAATTTCATCGAAATCGTTAGAGCCGTTTTCGAGAACGAGAAAATATTGCTCGTTTAATAGAATAGGATTAGAATTATTAATATTAGTAGAAAGATGCAGGGATGGGTAAAGTGTGAAGACGCTAGGAGAATAAAGGCAGCGATCAAGTAGCCATGCGAGGGGAAGGCCTGTATGGAGACTCGGCCTTAGGACAATAAAAAAACAAATAGCTATTGAAAATAGTTTATTTCCGTCCTCGTCCACCGCCCCTGCTTCCCCTACCTCCCCCGCCTCCCCTGCCGCCTCTACCGCCCCCTCTGGCCCCTTTACTTCCGCCCTTTTTCTTAGACATCTTGTGCTTCAGTTTCATCTTGACCTTTTCTTTCCTGATTCGTTCTTTCACAATCTGTCCCTTGTCTCGGAACTCCTTGGACTTGGATTCAGCAGCTTTCTTCGCGACCCGCTCGTTGTGTTTCACCCAATGTGGTCGGAACTCTGACGCTGTAAGAAAAAGGCAAATGTTTGGTTCAACGGGCTGATTGTCCAACTTGTCTCAACTAAAATCGGTCTCAAAGGGTCTTACTCATGAAAGATGTTTAAAGTTGAACACTGGTTAAACAACGTCCTGTCTTTATTGTGGATAGTGACGAATAGAGACAGGACGTTGTTTAACTGGTTTAACCAGTGTTCAACTTTAAACATCTTTCATAAGTAAAGGGGAAACTGTCAAAACGATCGCGTAGGTATCTTTTGTCGCGTTCGGTCGCGTTGAGATGAGAGTGCTACTTGCGTGGTATAACTTATCCCGTTGATAATAATATTTATACTTGCGTGGTCACTGAACTGTCATATTTGACAGGTTGAGACCGATTTTGGGTGCTCTCAAAGTTAGACGATCAGGGGGCAGATACACACTACAAACTTAGAACACCCCTCTTTTTCGTCGGGGGTTAAAAAAGGTGGTCTTGTAGGGTATTTGACTTTGCCTAGCCTCTTAGCTCAGTTGGTAGTAGCTCTGCCTTCTGCACTACCTGGTCGTGGGTTCGATTCCCACCCAGGACAAACATTTGTGTGATGAACATAGATGTTTGTTCTGTGTCTGGGTGTTATAAAGTATTCTATGTATTTATTTAGAAAAAAAAAGTATATTAGTATTATATCTATCAGTTATCTGGTTCCCATAGTACAAGCTTTGCTTAGTTTGGGGCTAGATGGCGCTGTGTGAAATGTCCACAAATATTTATATTTATATATTTGTTTTATGTACTTACTAGGTTTCATCCTATTGTCTTGCGTTCCCTCGTCGTCTGAGCCTGCGTCGGCTGCGTTCCGTTTGCGCCACTCTTCGTACTTGCCGCTTCGGTACGAAGCCGGAACTCTGCCGCCGCTCTCTGTTCTTATCATCTTACGGCCGCCGTCCTGATAACAATTTAACAAAACTTTCGTATAGATTTTTACTTTTTAACCGACTTCAAAAAAAGGAGGAGGTTCCCAATTCATCGGAATCTTTTTAGGGTTCCGTACCTTAAAAGGTAAAAAAAGGAACCCTTATAAGATCACTTTCTTGTCCGTCTGTCCGTCTGTCTGTCTGTCCGTCTGTCCGTCTGTCTGTCTGTCCGTCTGTCCGTGTGTCACCATCGATTATCTCAGGAACGGGTAGAGCTAGCAAGTTGAAATTTATACCATATACTAAAGTCTATAGTCCCTATTGTGAGTATAAAAATCAAGGTCCTGAGTCGACACTATAAAAAGATATACTTAGGCAAATTTAGGTTTTCGTGAAAACTTGTGAGTAGGTACCAAAACTTACCTTAATTATCAACTTTTTTTATTTTTCGCAATTTTTCCTTTACTTGTGCTGGAAGACCTTGCTTGTAACCAAAATTGACAATTCTAGGTCAACCGGAAGTACCCTAGAGGTTTTGGGTCGAAAACCTAAATGGTAGTTCCCGTTGACCTAGAATAACGAAATTTGGCAAAAAGCAAGGTCTTATAGCACAAATATAGGAAAAATTCCAAAAAGTTAAAAAAGTTGAAAATTAAAGGGTGTTCCCATACATACATAGTTGACGCCAATTAAAATTGTCCTCCGAGTTGTATGGGCGCTCATACAATTAAGCGGACTAGCTTAATTGGCACCATGGCTAGGTACGGAACCCTCGGCGTACGAGTTCGACTCGCACTTGACCAGTTTTATTTTATGTATGTTCACCGATTACTCGGAGACGCCTCGACCGATTTGAAAATATCTTTTTTTTTGTTTGAAAACTTTCCGATTAGTGCCATACAAACTTGGTGAGGATCTGGTGAGGATCTGTTGAGGAACTTCAGAGTTATGAACAGAAATGCACAATTTTATGCTTAATGCATCTTAAATTCCTATTGTGATTCTAGCGACCTTTTTAAGCCCGCTGAACCTCGGCGAGAACTGCGGGTTGCAGAACACAAATTGAAAATGAGCACTTATGTTTCTTGAAAATTCATTCCCTACAATTTATATTGAAGTTTGCCAATGGTACAGTCAGCGTCATCAATCGGTATCCCCCTATTGATTTTAACAAGGACCCTTTTCATTTCAACTTTGGATTTCAGTCGGATTTGCTAGTATAGGAACTCGAGCGAAATTAGATATCCATAAGTATACTAGCAAATCCGACTGAAATCCAAAGTTGAAATGAAAAGGGTCCTTGTTAAAATCAATAGGGGGATACCGATTGATGACGCTGACTGTACATCTAATGGTACATTCTAATAGCGTCGATGGGCTTGCAACCTGTCACGTATGGAATGTTAACTTCTGCAAAATGTGGGAATGTACCAAATGTGTTTGGACATACCTCTACCCCCATAGACATCTTCAAAGGTTCTAAAAAATGCCTAAAAATCTGAAAGAATACGTCTACCGCACCTTGTGAATACAGTCGTGATTATATTACATTTTTACATCTAATCGGACACTTAGGCCTTTCACATCTTTACTAGATGATTTATACAGTGTCAGGAGGCAATCTTTGCCTACACTCATCGGGACACTGTAGTGCCTGGGACAATGTTGAGATGGAGTAGGCTTCCTCCTCTCAGCTTAACCGGCCATATCCACAGGAAAGACATGGTCAATACGTGTGGGGCTGACTAAGCCGCGGGTTTCCTCACGATGTTTTCCTTCACCGTTTAGAGCTCGTGTTAATGCGCATATAAATTTTTCGAAATGAAAAATCCATTGATGCACGGCCAGGATTCGAATCCACGACCTTCGGATCGAAAGTCGAGGTATTATACCCCTCGGCCAACACGGCTCTTAAGATCCTTACCGGGTCAACGTGCACCATCTTCTTTCTCTTCCTATCCCACTTGAGCATACTCTTCTGTTGTCGCTGCGCCTCGCCGCTGTCCGCGTTCATATCGAACTGTGCCGACGATGCGCTCGCGTTGAAATTCACTGCCATACTGAAATATTATTATGAATTAAACAAACCTTTTGTACAATCGCCACCCAACATCAGAAGTCCTAGAACTCGCACGCAAAGTTTCCAGCGAGTTGAAACATATCTAGGACTATCAGACATCAACTGTTGGTCGAAAGACCACGGGCAAGTGGGCCAGATGGGCCGGCCCGTTGCAGAGGAACCACCCACTCTGCCTTTGGGGAACTATTCCACCCTGTTCCCCAAACCTTTAAAGGCGCTAACTCATGTAGGGCCTGCCTAGGCCAGCTTAGGCGAGAAGGCGAATCGATGCAAGGCGAGAGCGATAGAGACAATGCGACCCTGGGCCAACATGTGTTAGCGCCTTAAGGCTCACACACGCTGGGCCAGCCTAAGCCAGCGCGAGCGAAGGCGAGTCGACGCAAGGCGAGAGCTACCGTCCACACGCTTGGCGAGTCTATGCAAACCAATGTTGGAGCTCGTATTCACTCGGCTAGCTAAGCGAGCGATGGCAAGACGAGGCGAGTGGTGCTGCCCTCACGTTGACACTCGCGTTCACTCGGCGAACCTGGGCCAACGTGTGTTTGAGCGTTTATAAACTAACATGCGATGGAATGAGCAACTAGCTTTCGTCCGCAGATTTCAAATTATTTATTCATACAACAAGATCACAAACATGTCACCACACACACTAATTGAATATAATAAACACAAAAAAAAGTAAGTACGTATGAGCAAATGGCCAACTCTGGAGTTTTTAGGCCGCCTGAAGGCCTCCGTCATGGCTTAACAACTAAAAGCCGGGACCGATAATTTAACGTGCCCTCCGAAGCACGGAAGCGTTCAGCTCGTAATGCCAAAAAGTGGACCGTCTGACTCCACCTTTATGAACTGTAAGAGCCAGTGAGCACGCAATATGATATGGTCTGCTCACACTTTTTATGACTGAAACTGCAGCAAGAAATAGGTATTAACTTACCCCATTTCAGTATGTTGATCATTGGCATAGTGCGAGATATAGTTTTCATCTCGCACCACCTCTTTCTTCTTGTGGCCATCGAGAGATGACTTGCTGAATTTATCGCTACTGTTGTCTACTGCTAGTCCTTCTGCCTATAAACAATAGAACTAGATTAAAAACAATAATACATTTTGACTAAATTCGAACAAATGCACACACCCGAACTCTGTTAGTAATAAAAAAATTTAATTCTGGACATTTCACACAGAATCATCAAGCCCCAGAGTAAGCAGAGCTTGTGATATAGGAACTACATGACTGATGTATAACTTAAATACTTTTTTTGTAATATTATACATAGAAAAACACCCAGACCCGAGACAAATATTTGCAGATCATACAAAGATTTGCCTCGCGGCGGGAATCTAACCCGCAACCTTCTGTGTTTCAGGCACCCACTGCGCCACAGAGGTAGTCAAAAAATAAACCAATAAAATACGGTAAACACTGCATATTCATCATCCTGCTAGGATTGTATGTAACTCAAGTGCGGTGTTTCGTGCCCTTTATGTGATTGATGTTTACTAATTTACCTGTAATTTCTTGTTATCCCTTGCTTTTTGTACAGTTTTCCCATGTTTCAGTTTCTTAGCTTTCATAGCGAGGTACATCGGAGAGTCGTTTTTAGCGGAGAGTTCTAATATTGTCTGAAAGTAAAATAAAAACCGGTCAAGTGCGAGTCGAACTCGTACGCCGAGGGTTCCGTACCTAGCCATGGTGCCAATTAAGCTAGTCCGCTTATTTGTATGAGCGCCCATACAACTCAGAGGACAATCTTAATTGGCGTCAACTACGTATGTATGGGAACAGCCTTTAATTTTCAACTTTTTTAATTTTTTGGAATTTTTCCTTTATTTGTGCTATAAGACCTTGCTTTTTGCCAAATTTCGTGATTCTAGGTCAACGGGAACTACCATTTAGGTTTTCAACCCAAAACCTCTAGGGTACTTCCGGTTGACCTAGAATTGTCAAATTTGGTTACAAGCAAGGTCTTACAGCACAAGTAAAGGAAAAATTCCGAAAAATAAAAAAAGTTGATAATTAAGGTAAGTTTTGGTACTTACAAGTTTTCACGAAAACCTAAATTTGCCTATATCTTTTTATAGTGTTGACTCAGGACCTTGATTTTTATACTCACAATAGGGACTATAGACCTCAGTATATGGTATAAATTTCAACTTGCTAGCTCCACCCGTTCCTGAGATAATCGATGGTGACACACGGACAGACGGACAGACAGACAGACGGACAGACGGACAAGAAAGTTATCTTATAAGGGTTCCTTTTTTTACCTTTTAAGGTACGGAACCCTAATAAAGAGAAAAAATAATAATTGGGTATGGGTAAGTATAACATACCTAATAGAAATCGACAATCGACAAATATTAATGCGCAGGAAGTAGAACATTTAGAAACCACGACCTTGTTGTTTTTCATTAGTTTTGAAGTATACTAATCTATCCTAATATAATAAAGCGGAAGAGTTTGTTTGTTTGTTTGAACGCGCTAATCTCAAAAACTAGCAGTCGGATTTGAAAAATATTTCTGCATTTGATAGTTCAATTCATGGGGAGTGTCATAGGCTACTTTTCATCATCATCATCACCAACACTACGCGGGGCGCAGCTAGTAAACGATCATAGTGCTAGCTCCATAAGGGTGTAACACCAACCTTACCCCTTTAGGCGTGTAATTCTTTATCTGCCTCGCGAGTTCGTTGGCCGCTTCCATCGCCTCGTCCACTAAGAAAGGATATCAAACGATAATAGTGCTAGCTCCGTAAAACCAATCTTACCCCTTTAGGCGTATAGTTCTTGATCTGCCTGGCGAGTTCGTTGGCCGCCTCCATTGCCTCGTCAACTAAGAAAGGATATCAAACGATAATAGTGCTAGCTCCGTAACACCAAACTTACCCCTTTAGGCGTATAATTCTTGATCTGCCTGGCGAGTTCGTTGGCCGCCTCCATCGCCTCGTCCACTAAGAAGGGATGTGTCTGGTCTGGAAGCGAGGTGCTCTTGGCTCGTCGATTGCCCTCCGCCGAGGCTGGTTCACGCCATTTTATGTACTGCTGCCAACCACGACCGCATACACGGACTGCGTCTTCCTTGAAAATGAAGAGTCCAATTCATTACACGTATAGTACGGCCAACGGATCTCGGCGTGCGTGAAGTTAGCCGTTTCGATGCGCAGTGCAACTTTTTCATACAAAATTTTCTACTGCGCAGCGAAAAGCCTGACTTCACGAACGCCTAGATCCGTCAGCCGAACTGTACCTAAGAGCCGTGTTGGCCGAGGGGATTAGTACCTTGACTTTCGATTCGAAGGTCGTGGGTTCGAATCCTGGCCGTTCATGATAATGTTAATGTGGACACGCCGGATTCCCGGGAATATTTTTCTGAATGTCGATGTTGAAGTTAAACTGTTTATGATATCATGAGTACCTACGCACGACGACACATTTTATCAAAATACTAATTTCTGGTTTAGAGAAACTGAATTTTCTTCTTTTACATCTTAATAAGCATCATTTCTTGTTATAATTTCTCATTTTTTGTTGTGACCAATACAATATGTATTTGCATATAGCTGAATAGGTACCACCTACTATGTAAAATACGAATTCCTGAAAAAAACCTTTTTTGATATAATAAATAATTATACTGTTAAGGTTACGGTCACTAATTCCCATGAATATCACTACCTACGCCGATCACTGGTAATGACGTCACAATAAATAGGTACTTACAATCTCCGAATGATTCTTCTCCCAAGTAACTACATCCTGATGCCTCAGTTCCAACTGTCCAGTAGGCATCGCTCCCCAAACGCCGCTAGGACAGACCCCACTGGTGACGTCACTCGGCGCCAATAGTTCAGCGTTCAGGAACAACTGTAGGTCTAATAGATGAGAAGTCACAATAAATAGGTACTTACAATCTCCGAATGATTCTTCTCCCAAGTAACTACATCCTGATGCCTCAGCTCCAACTGTCCAGTAGGCATCGCCCCCCAAACGCCGCTAGGACAGACCCCACTGGTGACGTCACTCGGCGCCAATAGTTCAGCGTTCAGGAACAACTGTAGGTCTAATAGATGAGCTACGTCCTCTGCTGCTATGAGCGAGAAGGCGCGACCAGCCCGCCCTGCTCTGGCACTGCGACCTGGGAAAGAGACAGATATAGTTCAAAAACTGATATAAATCCTTACTCAGACCTGGTGAACCAAGAGCATAATGCATTAGTATGTATGAATTAGATGATTTTAGAGCGATCGTGGTGTAGCTTGCTTAGACGTTCTTGATTAATCGTTGAAGTTATGCAGCGTTGTGCGCGGTCACATTACGAGCAGTACGAGCTGAGCGCTTCCGTGCTTCGGAGGGCACGTTAAATTGTCTGTCCCGGCTTTTAAGTCGTTAAGCCATGACGGAGGCCATTAGACGGCCTAAAACCTCCGTCACCAGAGTTACTCTCTTATGAACTTACTTTTTTAGCGGTAAACACGAAACACTATTCAATCCACGAATCATGATAAATATCCCGTGCTTAAAGCTGGGAACAAATTATCGGACGCGGCTGCCGGACGCGGCTGACAGCCGCGACTGATAAGTGTGCACACCGTCCGAACACCCAGCGGGCCAGATTGCCTTCGGACGTCTGAAGGTCCAAGGACGCGTCCGCGACTTTCGTCAGATAATGTGCACAGTTCTATGTTCGTTCTATATCCAGATACCTATTCAGTCGCGGCTGTCTGCCGCGTCCGTAAGCCGCGTCCGATAGTTTGTTTCCAGCTTAAAACGTTCATAGCCATATCCAACACATAGTTCAAGTTTTCTCTCACTCAGTTGGTAGCTCTGCTTTCTGTGCTGTAGGTCGTGGGTTCTATTCCCACCCAAGACAAACATTTACGTGATGAACAGATGTTTGTTCTGTGTCTGGGTGTTATAAAGTATTATAAGTTGTATTTACAAAAAGTATTATATTTAGTGACTGTCGTAATATAAGTCTTACTCTAAAAAATGTAAATCCGTCATTGGCTGTAAGAAACATAAATAAGTCGATTTATTACTACTAAGAGCTGTGGATTTTGTCTAATAAATAAATAAATAAGTATACGAGTGTTCTATCAGTTATCTGGTTCCCATAGTACAAGCTTTGCTTAGTTTGGGGCTAGATTTCGCTGTGTGAAATGTCCAGCAATATTTATTTAGTTTTCTTACCAACTCTATGCACAAACAGCTTCGGTTTAGCAGGAAAGTTGTAGTTTATAACAGTATCCAATGATGGCAAGTCAAGACCTCTGGCTGCGACGTCAGTCACAATCAATACACTGCATCTCTTGTTGGCGAAGCGACCCATGGCTATTTTACGAGCTGACGCGTCGAGGCCGGAGTAAGCGTAGGCGGAGGTTATACCCGCTTTTTCTAGAATCTGAAAAGATTTATTTATTTTCACTCCCAACTTACTCCTTATTTTTCAAACTTTTCTGTCCTTTATTATTTGTTTTAGCCCATAATTTTAGTTTACAAGGCGCATCATGCAGTATGATTCACCTTGTGTAACGTAAGATTCATACATCGTTACGCCGAGCGTATAGGATGAATTTTATTATGATAGACCGAGTCGTCTGGGACGCGGAAACCGCACGGTATAACATGAACAACAGCATAATAAAAAATCATTATTAAATGTGCGTTTTGAGTCTAGCATAATTCATCCTTAATTGGGCATACAAATGCGTTACGCGACACAAGTTGCGCTGTGTGTCGCACAATAGGCAATATGCATCAATTTTTTTTATGGTTTTACACGATAGGTTATATCGTCAAATAATCGTCATAAAAATTCCAGCGCCGAAATACTAAAATTTTATAACAAAAATAATTTTTGAAATTTACCAACATTTTCACGCATCTGAAACACGATTATTATTGTTGTCACAGATTACTGTTGTAGTAACAATTTGTGAACTTTGACGTGTGACGTCAAATTGATACTAAGTACAACAGTAATCTGTGACAACAATAAGTTCGAGTATAGGAATTGTGAAAATTGAAAAAAAAACTTATCTATGGATCGTCATATCTGACTCGTCCTTGACTTTTCTTATGAACTCGTGACGTCACATCCTTTCACATCCTTTTCAAGTATTTTGAAATTCCTACTATTTTTTGCAATTTTTAAAATTTATTTTCTAATCGAAAATGGTTTAATATTAAAAAATAATTACACACACATACCTCTAAAGCAACAATGTTCATAATAAAATACATTTAACCCGCTTTTGAATCAGACGCATATTGCCTATTAGATTTATACCCTAGCCAAAACCAATGTAGAATATTTACTTACATTGCACTGACAGATCAATCAGCTGATAGCAGGAATAGACCAATCAAAGAAAACTGAGATTCATTACGATTGGCCATATTGAATCAGTGCCATCATATTTAATCTCAGTTTTCTGTGATTGGTCTAATCCTGCTATCAGCTGATTGATCTGTCAGTGCAATGTTAGTAAATATTCTACATTGGTTTTGGCTAGAGTATAGATCAGATACAAAGTTTGGTGCCCTCTAAAGGGAAAATGTGGTCAAAGCTTACCAAATGTAAATACTCCACATGATGCTTCGTAGCAGCAAAGACAACAGCTTGAGGAGTCTGTGGCGTCAACACCTTATCCAGCAGCAAAAGTAAAGCAGCCGTTTTCAACTCCGCCCTAAAGTCAAAAGTCAAATTTATTTATTCATTAGGATCCACACAGTGTAGTCTGGCAAAAAAGAGTAGACATAAATGGGGGCGCCACTGTGCAAGCTGAATACGCGAAATAGATAAATTCTCTTTTAGAAGGAAATTATTACTTCTGACTGACGTCTTCGGTACCTGTACCATAGACAAGAAACCTGTACTTTACCATAGATTAGTAGAGAAAGGGTTTCCAAGTCATGAAATTTTAGTTGCCGTTTCTAGACGTTTTTGCCAGACTATACCAGTACCACTTTGAAATGTCTTAAGAGCTAGGTGATTTTACTCCTGTTCCTTTGCGACCAAGACCGTGAAGAATCAGGGCAACAAACGGCTCGGGGCCTAACATTCTTTTTGGTGATAAAGAAACTTTTTGCATCTATTTTTTTTTGTATTAAATATTATTTTATTATTATAAACTAGCTGCTGCCCGCGGCTTCGCTCGCATGGTACCCGGATAAAAAGTAGCCTATGTTACTCTCCAGCATTCCAACTATCTCCACACAAAAAATCACGTCAATCCGTCGCTATGTTTTGACGTGAAAGCAGGACAAATAAACACACTTTCACATTTATAATATGGGTACAGATGTTACCTATTTAACTAATAACAAGTATTATTTAGTTATATACCTAACACCCAACCACCCAAGCCAGAGAGTGTCCGGCAGCTTCCAGTCCACATCGAGTCTGACCAGCACTGGGTCCGAGAGGCCGGCTCGGGCGAATTGTACCAGCATTTTGGGTAATGTGGCAGAGAATAGTAGAGTTTGCCGGCTGGTTGGCAGACGTGCAACAATTTCCTGCAGTTGCTCACCAAAGCCTAGCTCAAAGAGGCGGTCGGCTTCGTCGAAAACTATTAGTTCTAAAAAAATTAAGTAGCTTTTTAAAAAGTGAAAAGAAATGGGATTATTAAATAAATACTTCAGAATTGAATATTTGACTGTCTATGTGAATCACAAATATTATGTTGAATATTGTGTAGAGGTCAGATACATTGTCACAATTAGGATGGGTGACCGCAGGTGGCAATATGAACTGAGCACTTCGGAGGGCACGTTAAATTATCGGTTCCAGCTTTTAAGTCGTTAAGCCATGACGGAGGCCTTTAGGAGGCCTAAAAACTGCGTCACCAGAGTTAGCCACTTGCTCATATGAACTTACTTTTTACTTTATCATTATTTTAGCCAACAACTTACTTATGTTATCAAGTTTCAAGCTCATTTCAATACAAATGTGTAGGAAACGTCCTGGAGTTGCCACAACTATGTCGGGCGCAGTGCCAGACATCACACTAAACTGCTGCTCAATGGATTCTCCTCCTAGGATCGCAGCTGAGGTCAGTCCCGCAAACTTGCCTAGTTCTCGGGCAAATCTGAGTGTCTGGAAACATAATTATATTTTTTTTAGGGGATGTGTTTGTCTCATGTTTGTGCATGGGTTACCTATTCGCAAACGAGACAAAACACACCCCTCCACTTTCTTCCAGCGTGCTTTTTACATGACCCTAGTTCGGGTCATGTAAAATTTTTACATGACCCGAACTATACATAGCAAAAAACAAGATTTAAAATACTATTTAAAAGAATGAAGAAAATCTACAGGTGATTTTCAAGATAGTGCCTGTTAAAATTTAATAACTAACCCATAAATTAATATACTGTAGATAAGCAGCAATTTTTCGTTTCGTTCTCATGATATTAACCCTCTATTGCATGGGAAGCCAAAATTGGTTGTTAAACTTCAACATTTTTTTTCTCTACTCTCCGTTTATATAAAATTGATAAAACTTTACAAGCATTGTTTATTACTATGTTGTGCATCAAAACGTAGTTTAATTGACTTATTTAAGTGTAATATTTACCCGACTGCGCAAAGCAAAGGAAGGGTAATGTGTTTATCAGTCTATGTATGTATGTATGTATGTTTGGATGTTTCTATGTGGCATTCTAGAGGCCAAACGCGTGGACCGATTTTGATGATTCTTACGTCAATCGATTCGTCTGAACCTTGGGAGTGTTGTTACAGGCATGACAGTAATCAAAATTCACCAGTGCCACCACCAGACGCCTTAATGTCAAAATTAAAAAAATCAAAATCGTCACACCATGTCAAGTGGGGTATCGTTGAATAGGTATTTTAAAATCAACTTTATGTTTCTTTTACCATTTTTCATTTTAAGTAATAGTTTAGGAAAAATAACGGTTTAAAGTTGATTAATAATTATTCTCGCTATGGATGTTTCTATGTGGCACTCTAGAGGCCAAACGCGTGGACCGATTTTGATGATTCTAACGTCAATCGATTTGTCTCAACCTTGCGAGTGTCACTAAAGACATGAAAGTAATCAAAATTAACCAGTGTTACAACCAGACGCCATATTGTCAAAATTGAAAAACTCAAAATTGACGAACTATGTCAAGTGGGGTATCGTTGAATAGGTATTTAAAAATCAATGTTAGGTTTCTTTTACTATTTTTCATTTTAAATAATAGCTTAGGAAATATAACGGTTTAAAATTCTGTTTGTGTGTATCTTGGCCGCGCATCACGTCTCGGTCGAACGAAACTACTGGACGGATTTAAATGAAACTTGGTATTATTTGAGTGCATACATACTATACTACTACGAGGTATAAATAGGATACTTTTGATTACTATACCTACTTACTTACTGAAATTCAAGACGGTTCCCTTGGGAGAGGAAATGAAAATCAAAATGAGTAGGTAGGTATCTGGTTGTAATTCATTAACACATAGTACCTACGATTTTATTGATTCTTTTTACCCGACTGCGCAACGCAAAGGAAGGGTAATTTTGTTAGAAAGTAGGTATGTACCTACTTTAAAATGTTCTGTAAAAATTTCAAGGTCATCGGTTTTGTAGTTCAGAAGTTACAAACATCGCAACCCTCAGTATTATTTTTTATTTACATTAATTACCAAAAACACAACTAGATGTCGCTGCTAAATCTGAACCAATCCTAGATCGCGCTATCGTTGCGTTTTGAAAAGTTTACCTATTCTATCAATTTTTGAAGGCCATTATCGAAAGTTTTTGATATTATTGGATTGGATTGAATTATTGGCTGATGGGGAATTGGATTGGATGGATTTGAAGAATAAAATTGAATAAATAATTAGGGCGATACGAAGTTACTTAGTTTAGTTGGTTTATTAATTTCTTGTTGGGTAGGTAATAGTTAATCAAGGTATTTTAAAATCAACTTTATCATAACTAAAAAGTGTTAAATAAAAAAATATTTTAAAAAAACAAAAACCCGACTGCGTCAAAACTAAAAAGAAAAAAACAAGCCTGCAAAGAATTACTCACAGTCGGGACCCATAACATTGGGAAGATTTGATTGGTAATAAAATGAATGGGTACCGACTGTGAGTAATTCTTTGCAGGCTTGTTTTTTTCTTTTTAGTTTTGACGCAGTCGGGTTTTTGTTTTTTTAAAATATTTTTTTATTACCAACTTATCTAACTTTTACCAACGCTTGCGCCGTTTGTTGCACTTAGTATAATTATGAGAAACATTGATGGTCTACAAATAGGTCAATAAAGTAAGAAATCTCAAATTAAAAATATGAAATGTAATGGTCTAATGCTCCTTTTTCTTTAACCATCTTAGTTTTTTTTACGATATTATCTTTTCTATAACATTTCCTTACTTTTCCACGGAGGCCAATTTTGGCTTCGTATGCATTTACAGTATAAAAATGTCGTCTAAAAATGGCTTCGTATGCATTGACCGAATATTCTAATGGCTTTTCAGAATGGATCTTTTTTCGCTTTTATAGGGAAATCTAAGTACAGCAATGTTATTTCTGGGAATGATTTCAGTGCTTCGATGACTCTGTACCTTACGCATATCTAGACTCCGCAAATCACCTAATATTATCCCTAAATCTGATACAGATCCTTTTGAAGATGATTATTGAACCAAAACCAAAATACGCGGAAAACAAAAACAAAGTAAAAAAAATAAATAAAAGATACCTATAAGAAAAAATACCTTCATACGACGAGAAGAAAATAAAGTTCACTGGCAGCCAGGATTTGCCAGATTTCATAGAAATCTTAGACACTTCTGCTGAATTTTATAAATGATTTTATCACCAATGATTTGATGGATTTTATAACTGATCAGTCAAATTTGAAGACCATTCAGACCAATTTAAACAAGACAGCTAACATTACAAAGGCCAGGTCATGAAAAACTGTTCAAAATCAGGCTTTCAGGATTTTCATTAGGTCATAATGAAGTATTTTCTGTGCATGGGAAGCCAAAAATGGCATTGTATTCATAGTCGTTAGTGCATACGAAGCCATTTTTGGCTTTGAAATTTATTTTCCATACTAATCAAAATATAATTTATTTTTCACCTTGTATTTCCTAATTAGCCCAAATATAACAGCGTAAAACAACAAAATATTTTTTTTCTGCCTCTCTTCATAATTCATGCAATAGAGGGTTAAAAGGGGCATAATTTAGTTTGTTTTTAAAGTGTTTCAGACTTGTAAGTTAAAATAGACTATAAAGATTACTTTTATCATTAAAAATATACCTGTAGTGCTAACTCCCTCGTAGGTGACAATATAAGTGCTCTAAAGTTCTTGCCCGGCATGGGTTTGCTGTTCGGTGCTAAAAGTTTCTCCAATATTGGGATAATAAAACATGCTGTTTTACCAGAGCCAGTCCTCGCCATAGCCACCACATCTTTACCTTCTAGTGCCAATGGAATAGTCTGAAAAAAAAAAAACTTTTGTAAACATACAAATTTTGAGGTTATGTATTCGTAACAGTACGTAAGTACGAAATAATACAATTACCTTTCTCTGAATAGGCGTAGGCTGTTTATACCCACGTTTAGTAATACCCTTGAGTACAGGGAAACTCAGTCCCATGGTCTGGAAACCACCAGATCCTTTCTTTTTCTTCTTTTCTTGCTTCGTTTCATTGTTTTCGCTTGCATCTTCCTCTGGGGCGTCAAATCCTGGGAGGTGATCTTCTAAATCTTTGGGTTTCACCATTTTGTGAGACTCTTATTCACAAACAATAATTAGAAATTAGAAAAACAATACAAATTATACTATGAATCCATGCAACGCGCCCGCCATCTAGGGATGTTCGATACGATACGATATTTTCGTGTATCGATACAATGGCATACGATACACCCGATATTTGTATCGATACAATGCCATACGATACGGCGTATCGATACAACACATGCATGGTGTATCGGATCGAAAGTATCGTATCAAATTATTTTGATAACGAATTGTTTTGACTTGCAAGTTAACCGGTTAAAAGGTGGCATAGGTCCTATTTTCGGTCATTATTTATCTATGTTTAAATTTCAGGCAAATCGGTTCAGTGGTTGTCGAGTTTTAGAGGAACAAACATAAGTCCAAACTTTTGCATTTTTTAATATTAGTTTGATATCACAAAACACCTTTTTTGACAGTTATAACTACGCACATTTTCGTAATAGTGCACATTATTAAAATAAAATATATTGTTTAATTATTAAAGTACCTGCATACTTTGTCTTGATTCGATACTGTATCGATACGATATATCGTATCAAATGCCCTGTATCGATACGCGTATCGATACAATGCGTTACGATATATTGCGATACGAAATATCGATACAATCCGAAATATCGAACATCCCTACCGCCATCCATTCGCCGCACACATGTTTTTATTTTGACTTTTGTTTGACAATGACAATTCAGTCTGTTTGATTTGATTGACATTGACATTTAACTGATAAAGTTTTTACCTGTTTTTGACTGTTTTTGAGTGTAATCCTTTAAAGGTGGCCGCACACCTATCCACGCTGAACGCGCCGAACGAATCGACCGAAACCAATTTTAGAATTCTTTAGGATGAAATCATACGAAACCTCGCACACCTGCCCGCGAATCTCGCAGTATTGTAGGTAGGTACCTACTTCGAAAATTCGGCGCGAATAGGTGTGTACCCAGCCTTGACTCTTTTGCGAACTAACGTTGGATGTAGGTAGGTACTTAGGTACCTACCTACCTAAATTAAGTAAGTAAGTACCTACCTACCTATCACAAAAAAGCAGATGCGGAAAATAACGATCACCGGTGCGGCCGGGCGCGGCGCGAGGCGCACTTTTTGAAATTTTATTACGAAGGTGGTAGGTTGCAAACCTTGAGGTCACAGTCGTAAACAAGTCAATCTGCCAATCATTTAGGAAGGTAGGAATCGGTTTTGTTTATTCCGCCGGAAAACAGGAAGTCACTGACTTCCTGTTTTCCGGTGGAATAAACTTCAAGTCACTCCTTGCTCAGCTGAAAAACCTTGCTGGTATTGAATGATCTACTAACTAAATAAAAACTGGGTAGGTACGGTACCTAACTAACTAGCTACCTAGGTACTTAATAAGTAAGTACCTACCTACCTATCTATAGTTCGCGTCATGTAAAAAGAACGCTGGCTGTCAAGCTGCGCAGTAAGCAATCACTAGTAAGTAAGTCTGTGTAAGCAATCAATAAAAATTACGCAGAATAGTAGGTACCATCGCGCACAAAAGTTTTTAACCCCATCCACCACCACTGTCTTCCAGCGTTCTTTATAAGCGACGCGACCTATACCTATAAATACCTATCTAGACCTACCTCATAATAAATAGATAAATCTGGCAGGTTCTTCTTCTTAGAAGAAGAATTGTTTTGTTAATAATCTTAGCATAGGTAGGTAGGTAGACTTACCTAGTTTTTATTTTGCGTTCTCAAACGTCTTACAAAACTTAAATTCAACCCTTACTATTATTCTGTGACAGTAGGTACCTACTTACTTAGGTATTTATTCTCTGCTAAAGGTTTCTAGTACCTTCCTGTAGTAGGTACCTACATAATGCAAACAACAAACTAAGTAAGTAGGTAGGTAGGTTAGTAAGTACCCACCTACTTACCTAAGTATAGTTTGTTGTTTACATTATGTAGGTACTTACCTACCTATCCTCTACTTATTGGTTAGGTAAGTAAGTACCTACCTACTTATTGGTACCTAGGTTAGGTAACTAGGTACCTACCTACTTATTTCATAGGTAATTATACAATCTATAAACAGTAGGTAATATAGATAGCTAAATAATAATAAGCAATAGGTAGTTTGCATGCAACGGATGCACGTGCAAGTAAACGATAAACAATCAATGCCAACTCGTTCTGGAAGCAACTAGTTAAAACGCATTATTATCTAGCAAATTGTTAGGTATTTGAACATCCTAAAATTACGTCTAATTAAGTGGGTAAGTACATAGAGAAGTTGAATGAATTGAATGGCCAATCGAGGTGTAGGTGGTGTAGGTAGGTAGGTTACATTTTTAGGACTCATTCATGATCGTTTCAGCCTTGCGTGTGCTTGCGTAAGGTACGCAAGCATGCTAGAGCATAAATTATTATTTCTGCCGTCCGCAGATAGTTGACAAAACCATCTTTTGCGATTTCGCTAAAAAACGCGCCGCTTCTTTACTTGCTTCGCGTTTGCCGCTTTCTTACTATCTATAATTCGAAAACTTTAAAATAAACGATAAGAACCTAGAGCAAAGCATAGAGCAGGATTTAGCACTCAAGTTCTACGGTAAAAGCGGGAACTAGGTAAGTACCTAATTGTTTTATTTAGGTACTCTATTATGCTCTTTTAGCACAGAGAGACTCGGTGCTTTTAGTCAAGGTCGTTCAGTTGTTCTGGTGTCTAAGCTAACGAACGTACAAACTAGCATTTAATTTAAGTTGGTAAATACTTAGACCTATGTAAGTAACTTTACCTACATAAAATATAATAGCTTAGGTAGGTACATAAGTAGTAGTTCCATCAAACCCGTTAGATAATAATAAATACCTACTTACTTCTTGTTTACTTGCTTTGCTACTAACTAGGTCATGCTTTTACGCCTTGTTAGTTCCGATCCGAAGCACGTGAAGAATAAATGCAGCGTTATCGGTGTGGGTCTGGCTGGGCCTTAGGGGTCAACCACTACGGTTTGACTCTATGCTGGACTAAATAAAAATCTTATTCTACAATGTACTACAATCTACATAGAGATCACAAGTTGCTGCCTTTGCATTTATTAGACTTTAGCTAGACTACTTATATAAAGATTAGCATCTTTGATTGGAGTAAGCTTGATTTGACAGGATGATTTATATAACTGTCAATAGGTAAATTAATAATATAGGTACTTACAAGGTACTTACTTACTTAATTAATTACCTATTACATTATTAATAATTTAAAACATACCTACCTACCTACAACAAAATTAAGCACTTTCTGCGAGCTTTCTTTTCAGGATCAAGGAAATTCGAACTTTCGGTTAAAATTATGTAAGTAGATGGTAAGTATAGTTCGATTCGAATGTGTGTAAAAAGTTGTGTCGACATTATGATAGATCATGATTCATGGGCCCTTTTCATGATTCATTGGTCAGCGGAGTTTTTATATTTCCTTCACATAAAAATAATGATTTATGGGTAGAGCAGAGTGGGCGGGAAGTTAGGTACTTCCTTCTGGTTTTCAACGTTTGGAAATGGAAAATATTTTAGGTACCTAGGTATCGGTAGTTAGAGGTCACGTCAAGTAAAAAGAACGCTGGAAGACAGTGGAGGGGGTATGTTTGCGCATGGCTACACTAATTGCACACCAACGTAGGTACTACTCCTATTGTTTTTTTTATTGTTTGTTTTTTTCTATGGAAAACCATTTCGTAATTCAAAACTTTTGTGCGCGATGCACAGTGTATCAAAAGCCCATATTTTTTAGATAAATTCCCAGAGTGACTTTTTTGGAATGTTTTTGCATAGGTAGGTACTTAGGTACAGTAGGGTCAAAGAAACCCATTTTAGAAGTTTGGGCCAATTTGCCCACCAGGGGGGCAAGTTGGCCCCCCACGGGGGGCAAGATGAGATTTTATGTCCCAAAAATTGTATTAGGCTGCAGAGGTCTTATGGAACAAGTTTGGGTCAAATCGGTTGAAAATGGCCTGAGATATGGCCGTTCAAACTTTCAAAATATGGGAAAAAGGGTGAAAAATGGCCATATTTGACCCCATATTGCTCAGAAGAGCACAACTATGCGCAAAATCTTTTTACACTCCTAGATTCAGCATCGTTTCCCACTGCTGGGCAAAGGCCTCCCCTTGATTTCTCCAAATATCGCGGTCTTGTGCCACTTGGACCCACGCCTTGTCAAAATTATCTAGATCGTCGCGCCATCTCTTTTCCCAGCAGTGGGAAACGATAGGCTAATAATAATAAATAATAATAATAAAGATTCAGCATAACGTGGGATTACTAGATCAATCAAAACCCCGATGGGTTTTGCCTAGAACCCGAGATATAGGACTTTGAAAATTTTCAAAAAAAACCCTAAAATCGAACCCATCTAAAGTGACAAAAATAATCAAATAGCTTTGGGAACACGTTATTTATCTAACACTACCCCCCCTTTGAAGATGGAGTCCCCCAGCAAAGGCAAAACCCTCTAGGATGGGTTCGATTTTAGGGTTTTTTTTTTGAAAATTTTGAAAAAAACCGTGTTCCCGAAGCTATTTGATTATTTTTGTCATTTGTAAAACACTTTAGATGGGTTCGATTTTAGGGTTTTTTTTGAAAATTTTCAAAGTCTTATATCTCGGGTTCTAGGCAAAACCCATCGGGGTTTTGATTGATCTAGCAATCCCCCGTTATGCTGAATCTAGGAGTGTAAAAAGATTTTGCGCATAGTTGTGCTCTTCTGAGCAATATGGGGTCAAATATGGCCATTTTTCACCCTTTTTCCGATATTTTGGAAGTTTGAACGGCCATATCTCAGGCCATTTTCAACCGATTTGACCCAAACTTGTTCCATAAGACCTCTGCAGCCTAATACAATTTTTGGGACATAAAATCTCATCTTGCCCCCAGTGGGGGGCCAACTTGCCCCCCAGGTGGGCAAATTGGCCCAAACTTCTAAAATGGGTTTCTTTGACCCTACTGTACCTAAGTATGCAAAAACATTCCAAAAAAGTCACTCTGGGAATTTATCTAAAAAATATGGGCTTTTGATACACTGTGCGATGGTAGGTATTAATTTGCCTAATTTTTATAAATTGCTTACTGCGCAGCTTGACAGCCAGCGTTCTTTTTACATGACGCGAACTGTAGGTAGGTACTTACCTTTCTACCTCTACTTATCTGACACAACGAATTATTAATCTTAATAGACGGATACTTACCTTATTATTACCTATAATATAAAGTAAACTTAACTTTTTTATTAGGTGGTAGGTACCCTATCTAAGTTTAAAGAGGTTTACGCCTTCCTACTTTTACATTATAAATAAGTAAGTAGTAGGTAGGTACATTGTATACTTACCTACTTACCTAGTAAGTTTTCACATTACTACGTCGAGGTGAGTGACCTCAGATAACAGCCAAGTCAGAGTCCGACCGGCGCGGATCGCAACACCCTATTGCATCGGCTGCAAACCGGTTGCCATTCACTCAGATACCAACTTGGCAATACTTAGCTAGAATATTCTAAAAGCTGGGAAACAAAATTACCTGTCACGTGAAACTCACTAGGTACTTGCAACAAGGACACGTGCCTATAGTTTTTAGAACAGGAAACAGTTTAATTCCTACCAGGCTGATAGAAGGAAGTGAAAGAAGCCATGTTGTGCCGACCTCAGGTAATGTGAAAAAAGGACAGAAAGATGATGATGACTTAGATGAGTACCTAGTAGTACCTATGCATGGACTCTCTTGCGGCTCTGTCTGAGGCACATAAGGCTTTACAACAGCCTCCCAGCTTGCCGAAATCGAATAAGTGGCACAGTAATGTTTAGGTACAACTCATATTGTTTTTTTGAAACTTACGATTTGTAAGTTATTTTGGGAAAAATGTTCCTGGTGGGAAATAGAGTTGATTAGGTACCTAAGCTTAGACCCAACTAGTTTTTTTTGACAAATGTAATTTTTAGGCAAACTACTTTTTTTTAAATCTAAAAATGCAATTAAGTAGGTAGGTAAGTACCAAAGTATTTTTTTCTTCAAAATAAACCTATACTTACTTAGGTAGTTTCCTAAAAACAAAACTTTATAACTACTACTTACACCTATACCTACTCATAATGTGTCCAAAAATTTGCTACAACCTGTATTAAATAAAGATGATTTTGTCGCACCTAGCAGGTAGGTACCTACCTAGCCTAGGTACCTATAAAAGTTCTAGATTGCTCATCTTTATTTTCCAGAAATTCTACCAACGTCAATAACATGATTCTTGATGGTCAGTTTCCACGTGACATTGGTTTACAATAAGAGGATTTTCCACCTTACTGTAAACATGTGTAATGTGAATCATTGAATGAGAGCGAAGTGCAAATTGTTGGTACAAATTCCGGATGTTATTTATGAATGAATTAACACTTAGTAGGTAATTACCTACTTACTAAGATTAGAACAACAATATGATTATACTGATAGGTAGATAGATAGATACTTACCTACACGTCTTCCAACGGATCTCGGCATTCGTGAAGTTAGCCGTTTCGATGCGCAGTGTAACTTTTTCATACAACATTTTCTACTGCGCAGCGAAAAGCCTAACTTCACGAATGCCTAGATCCATTTTGACAACTGTAGTTGTTCTATTTCCTGAGGTCCACAGACCCTACAATTAAAGGGGTAATAAATACCTACATACATGAAAATCTGTAGGGTGGGTGGGTAGATAAATGATAAAAAAATGCATTTAAAATTTTTATTAATATAAGTACAATTTATAAGCTGACAACTAGGTTCTTAGGGATAATTATTTATGGAAATAGTACTAAGAAATTGGTTTAAAGCTTTGAATGGCGATAAATTATGTAAAATAAAGCTAAATCTTATTATCTAATGATTAGATGCTTTCCATAGAATTTGATCAATGACTATGTAACTGAATAACTTAATCAATGAATCTTTTAAAATAAGTGTTTCTTTACAGGGTGGTTATAAATTGAACAGACAACTTCAATAGGGTTGTTAGGTACAGGATGAATTTAAGTTGAGATAAAATCTTCAAAAAGGTTTTTAAATCTTATTGAATGTTATCTACAGCTCAATTTTGCTATTAACTGGAAAATGTTTAATACTATAATGTTAGATAGGTACGTAACGGGCAACTAAGCTACCTACTTGCTAAGTCTTATTTTACGAGGAAGGTAGAACCCTGCAGCAAAGCTTTTATGCGTTACTTATTCGGTAGAAAATGCCAAAAATATTTGCTAAATTCAACATAGGTAGGTACTTAATAATATCTATGTTAATACCTCTAAACGGGGCGTAGGAATAAAAGCGTAGATAAACATCGAGAGGAAATCAATTAATTGTGCGATCTGCAGAGTCATTCTGTAAACTCACTTCGAACGTCGGAGAGCAGCCCATGCATTCTGTAGACTCACTTCGAATTCACTCAAGTGACCGAGCTCACTAAATACACAAAAATTCAAATTTCGAGTACAAAATTTGAAATCTCACAACGGATTTAGCTCTTCGGCGTTCGAAGTGAGTTTAGAGTGTCTCTGCTGGAGATTACAAATTTCATATTCGAAATTTGAATCTCACAATACCTACATTCATAGTATTTAGTGAGCTCGGTCACTTGAGTGAATTCGAAGTGAGTCGTCTACAGAATGACTTTGCAGCCTGCAACCTGTCTTGTAGTATACTAACTATGTAATTGCAAAAAGAGTAGGTATGTGTCTTATGTATATTTAGACGGGTAACACCTAAATATCTTCAAAAATATTTATTAAGTACCTATCTAAAGATCCAAGTGGATTCAATGTAGGATAGGTACCTACTGTCTTGAGACTGTTTTTTGTAGTGTGTCGTGTGACTTTTTTATTTCAAATTCGTTAAGTTGAGCGGATTAAACATACAAACTAACACACAAACTTCCGTATTTTATAAGTACTTGATTATAAGTGTGTAGGTATATATATAGTATTACATGAACTAATTGAACATTCATTGCAAAAATACACCTACAATCATTAGGTAAGTACAATTAAATCATTACATAGAATATCCCTAGTAAGTAATTATTATATCAATGGACAATTGGATTTTTTACAAGAATTCTTGCAACCTAGGTTCATATTAATTACCGTGTCAGTAGGATAATAAAGGTGATTAATTATTACAATCATTTGCTTCAGAGCCGTGTTGGCCGAGTTGGTTCCCTCGATTTTCGATCCGAAGGTCGTGGGTTCGAATCCTGGCAGCGCATCAGTGAATTTTTCTTTTCGAAAAATTTATATGCGATACCGAGCTCATAACGGTGAAGGAAAACTTCGTGAGGAAACCCGCGGCTTAGTCAGCCCCACACGTATTGACCAATTATCTTGTCTGTGGATATGGCCGGTTAAGCTGAGAGGATGGTGTAGGTGCTGGGCAAGTCTACTCCATCTCAACAATTTCCCAGGCACTACAGTGTCCCGTTAAGTGTAGGCAAAGATTGCCTCCTGACATTGTATCATCATCTAGTAAAGATGCAATAAAAAAAAGAAAAGGCCCAGAATAGAACGTTTTGCCGGGTAGGGAATGAGGCCTGTGCCCAGCAGTGGGTCACTAAAAGCTGATGATGGTGATGATGATGAAAGTTGTAAAGGTCTAAGTTTTATCATTTGTCTATGGTGTTCTTGCGGCCGATGACGCTCGTTCACGTTACCTGCGAAAAGATAAAATATGTTTAAAATAATTAGTTTTGAAACAGAATCAAGCGGTTGTTGAACATTCTGATTGGTCAAAGTCATTTAACTTTTTTCGTTTTCTAGGCTTGTTTCATTACATACCTATAAGTAAAGTTTTGATTAGTTACTTCCGATGTAACGTTAATCAGGTTGAAGTAACCGGTAATTAGAAGGCGTTGAGACCATCTCTCCGATGTTTTCATGACCAGCATCAGTAGCAGTCTAACGTCGTGCCAACAAGATTTTACGAATACACGGATTTTACAGCATTCGCTCATTTTTTTTATCATCCTATTACGTCCTACTATTATATTACTTAGATTATTTTGAAATATTTATATATAGGTATTGAAAAAGATTTTATTCCAGAAATGCCATCTGCTACGCTATTGCTCTACAACATCTACGGCGTGCTACGTTGCCGTAGACAAGTTTTTCGTGACGTCATAGTGCATGTTTTAGTGTTTTATTTATTATTAGCTTTTCGTTTTTTACCACATTGTTGCTTACGATCTGGGGGTATTTGTTATGAAGAAATTATGTGCTACTGCGACCTAATTTAAGAGTAAAAAAATAAAAACCAAAAATATAAAATAATTAATTACTCGCGTTTTACAGCATAATATAGAAGATTCAAAATTATTTCTAAAATTGCAGCTTGAGACATTCTTAGGTATACAGAAATCAAATTATTAAATAATCCTATAATGTAGGCGCACCAACACTTTAAAATTTTTTGGCACAAAAATATAGGGATTTTCAAAAATTCACATCTCTGAAAATAAACTTAATTAAAACACAGGAGTTCTACTCCAACGTTTTAAAACGTTACTACTAACTAATTCTGCACTAAAAAGACCATGTCCGAAAATCACTTCAAATTCCACACTTTGCGTCAGTCAGATGAATAAATGTATGGGAACGTAAAATTACCTAAATATAATGTCCTTATTTAGACTCACTTTATCAGCCAACCAAGTGAAACTCAGTTTTTTAACAAAAACGTATTTTTAGTAGAAGTAGAATATAATAATATTATAATTAATTTTTATTATGACAAGTAGGTTACAACAAGTTTTATACAGCGAGAGTTTATAGTAATTTTGTTAATAATTTTTCTAATTACTTAGTTGTTAAAACACAATGTCACTAATTACCCAAGGAATTCTAATTTGCGACTAAGTATTTGTGTAGTATCACATTGTAATATTTATTTTAATGCTTCTAGCCTTCTACAGGGAAAAAACCTTATTTCTCATATTCCGGACTTTTCTATCCCTATCTAAGAAGGCCGTGCTGGTAGATTGTTTCAAATAAATATATGAAATAAATAAATAATTTACATACGGTACCGAGACAGGGATACGACATGTATTGTTTTTGTAAGAATATGTAAATGTAGAGTCTGAATTGTTGCTTGTTTTTTCCTGATTCGTTTCAATATTTCATTGTCTTAGTAACAGACAAGATTTGTTTGTATATGAATATGTAGATAGCAGATTTGAAGTATTATTTGGCTACCGGTTTGATTTTATTATAGCTCTACGCAACTGGCTCTACGAAAAAAACGTGCAAAGGCCGCTAATGTTGGCACCAACGCCTTCAGACAATCGAATCGGACAGTCGGACCGTTTCAGCGACAAAAATCGATAGGCACACATTTTGCTTCAAGCGAGCAAAGCCGCGGGCGGAAGCTAGTAAATCATAATCGTAAGTAATAATTGATAGTAATTGATAATTGTTTCTAAGAAAGAAAATTCTAATGAGTATAAAAAACTATCAGATGCTGGAGATAGTCCTAATGACGTATTGTATGCATGAAATGTTCCCACAGATAATTAATGGAGGTAGAATCACAACGTGATGGAACGACCATCACATGCAGAAATATTTTTTCAAATCCGACAGCTACTTCCTGAGATTAGCGCGTTGAAACAAACAGACAAACAAACTCTTCCGCTTTATTATAATTAGTATATAGATATAAATATAGAAGTATAGATTTTGTACATGCCCACATTTTGCAGAAGTTGCATTCCATACGCGACAGATACAAGTTCCTCACCGGACTGGCCTCTGACTGCCCTTAGTCGATCTGAGATAATAAAAAAAAAACAGTGAGTAAAGTCGTGTTGGGATGTAAAAGAATTAAAAATAAGTATAGTTATTTCAATAAGTAAAAAAAGGCAGTAGGTATTATATTTGATTTTTTTTGCTAGTTCTTAATAAACAAGGATAGTACAATATGCCGGAAGGAAACATCGTCGTCAAATAATAAGTAAAACAATTTATATTGAAGATTTAATTGGTTCTTTTGTATTATGGATAAGTGAACAATTTACCGGAAAGAAAATATCCGATATCGAGAAGTTTATCCTAATAGAAATAGCTCGAGGGATATACCTAGAACTTGGCTAATATAAAATTTATGTCGCAGTAGCTTAGAGATAGCATACAAGGAATTATACTCCACAAGAAGTTAATCTTCTAATTCAGGTTCCTTTTCCCCAACGATTTGTGTTTTTATTAAAAATAAAAACTCAAGATCCAAACTCAAGATCTGCCAAAGAGCAATGGAACGCAGTATCTTAGGGTTTAAACGCATAGACCGAGTGCGGAATAGCATACTGCGTTCAGTCACGGGCATTGCAGACGTCGGGAAAAAAGCAGCACGACTCAAATGGGACTGGGCGGGTCACGTTAGCAGAATGCATCCCGATAATTGGGCAAATGCCGTAACACTTTGGCAGCCTGACGGGGCGCGTGGTCGTGGTCGGCCGAGAAAACGTTGGAGGGATGATCTCGACGCCTTTGAAGAGACTTGGTGGGAAATCTCGAAGAACAGAGATGGTTGGAGAGATTTGGGGGAGACCTTTGCCCAGCAGTGGGACGACGTAGGTTAAATAAAAAAAAAAAAAAAATTAAAAATATCTGGGCGACCGAGCTTTGCTCGGGTGCAAATAAAGAAAAATTAAAAAAGAACAAAAAAAAAACTCACAAAAAATAAACTTTCACTGGCTGAGATTCGAACTCGCGGCCTTCGGCTGTAAGGCAATGACCTTGACCGCCAAGCCATTTTGGTCTCGACAAAATGTCAACGAATTACGAACCACATTGCACAGGTAAATCTTTTTGCGTGAAAATGCTGAGAAAACGGCTTTTCCCAGATATGAGACCTAGCTAGATCGATTTTTCGCCCTCGTGAACACCCGTACTGCAAATTTCATCGAAATCGTTAGAGCTGTTTTCGAGAACGTCAGTACAAACAAACATCAAACAAACAAATATTGCTCGTTTTATAGAATAGGATAAAAGCGATTTTTGTATTGGAGAACCTCCTCCTGAGGACATCGCAGTGGCTTGGCTTGGGGACACGTTAAGAAAGACTGTCGTTCAACATCGTCGTTGTAGTAATGTGAGACGGGTATTAGTGGTTACCTCATTTAGCTCGAGTGGTTTCGCCAGGCGTGCACGGCGTTGCACGCCACGCGCCGCAGACCAGTTTGGGCATGCAACATCAATGTGTAACAGCGGAAATATTTACTATTTTTTTAGCAGTTTGTACATTTTCAAGGCCTTATCGCATTTTTAGACTAGTTTTAGTTAATTTGTAACCCTTGAAATGGTGCAGTTTGTATCCTTACCCATATGTGAAAGTGTGTTTTTTTACCCGACTGCGCAAAGCAAAGGAAGGGTAATGTGTTTATCAGTCTATGTATGTATGTATGTATGTTTGGATGTTTTTCTATGTGGCATTCTAGAGGCCAAACGCGTGGACCGATTTTGATGATTCTTACGTCAATCGATTCGTCTGAACCTTGGGAGTGTTGTTACAGGCATGACAGTAATCAAAATTCACCAGTGCCACCACCAGACGCCTTAATGTCAAAATTAAAAAAATCAAAATCGTCACACCATGTCAAGTGGGGTATCGTTGAATAGGTATTTTAAAATCAACTTTATGTTTCTTTTACCATTTTTCATTTTAAGTAATAGTTTAGGAAAAATAACGGTTTAAAGTTGATTAATAATTATTCTCGCTATGGATGTTTCTATGTGGCACTCTAGAGGCCAAACGCGTGGACCGATTTTGATGATTCTAACGTCAATCGATTTGTCTCAACCTTGCGAGTGTCACTAAAGACATGAAAGTAATCAAAATTAACCAGTGTTACAACCAGACGCCATATTGTCAAAATTGAAAAACTCAAAATTGACGAACTATGTCAAGTGGGGTATCGTTGAATAGGTATTTAAAAATCAATGTTAGGTTTCTTTTACTATTTTTCATTTTAAATAATAGCTTAGGAAATATAACGGTTTAAAATTCTGTTTGTGTGTATCTTGGCCGCGCATCACGTCTCGGTCGAACGAAACTACTGGACGGATTTAAATGAAACTTGGTATTATTTGAGTGCATACATACTATACTACTACGAGGTATAAATAGGATACTTTTGATTACTATACCTACTTACTTACTGAAATTCAAGACGGTTCCCTTGGGAGAGGAAATGAAAATCAAAATGAGTAGGTAGGTATCTGGTTGTAATTCATTAACACATAGTACCTACGATTTTATTGATTCTTTTTACCCGACTGCGCAACGCAAAGGAAGGGTAATTTTGTTAGAAAGTAGGTATGTACCTACTTTAAAATGTTCTGTAAAAATTTCAAGGTCATCGGTTTTGTAGTTCAGAAGTTACAAACATCGCAACCCTCAGTATTATTTTTTATTTACATTAATTACCAAAAACACAACTAGATGTCGCTGCTAAATCTGAACCAATCCTAGATCGCGCTATCGTTGCGTTTTGAAAAGTTTACCTATTCTATCAATTTTTGAAGGCCATTATCGAAAGTTTTTGATATTATTGGATTGGATTGAATTATTGGCTGATGGGGAATTGGATTGGATGGATTTGAAGAATAAAATTGAATAAATAATTAGGGCGATACGAAGTTACTTAGTTTAGTTGGTTTATTAATTTCTTGTTGGGTAGGTAATAGTTAATCAAGGTATTTTAAAATCAACTTTATCATAACTAAAAAGTGTTAAATAAAAAAATATTTTAAAAAAACAAAAACCCGACTGCGTCAAAACTAAAAAGAAAAAAACAAGCCTGCAAAGAATTACTCACAGTCGGGACCCATAACATTGGGAAGATTTGATTGGTAATAAAATGAATGGGTACCGACTGTGAGTAATTCTTTGCAGGCTTGTTTTTTTCTTTTTAGTTTTGACGCAGTCGGGTTTTTGTTTTTTTAAAATATTTTTTTATTTGTTTACTTGTCCTGCTTTCACGTCAAAACAGAGCGACGGATTGACGTGATTTTTTGTGTGGAGATAGTTGGAGGGCCGGAGAGTAACATAGGCTACTTTTTATCCGGGTATCACGCGAACGAAGCCGCGGGCAGCAGCTAGTAAGAAATAAATGTCCTTTTCGGAATTTAGAAAATAGGTATGGCCAAAGAGAAGTGAAGGATTTTGAAGCAAGCATGTGAAATAAAAATTAAAAAGAAGTTAGTTAGTATCAGATAAATAAAAATATCTAAGTAATTCATTAATTTTTAAGACAAAATTTATATCTCTTTTACGATCAAAATAATGTAACTAGAACTAATAAGAATTTTCATTTTATTAAAGTTCCCATCATCGCAGGGGATTTCTGTAATAAGCCAGAAAAGGCTATAATATTATAGACAGACGGAATGTCTGTCCATACATACCTATGTAATACCAAAACCATTTAAAATTTGAGCATATTTTCGTAACTTTATGTTAATATATTTAGATTAAGGTACGCAGTATTTATCTAGGTCCCTATTATTACACTTTTGTTCCAAAAAATTTAGTACAGAACAAATGAAAAGAAAACACGATACTTGCTGTACCTAATAAGGTTAAAAAAAAATGGCTTTCATTTCGTTATAGGTATGTTTTTTCGAACAAAAGAGTAACAGGAACCTAGATACATACTGCCTCAATCTAAATAATAACATAAAGTGATAAATGTAGGCTTCAATTTAAAATGATTTTGGTATTACGTTTGTATGCACATTTGCCTGTCGCCGGCCTCTACATAATTACCTACGAGTGAAGAAGCTATAATAATAAAAATACACACTTGTATTTTAATTTAAAGGCCATAAAATTTAAAAATTTATAAATCCTTTTATTATAATAAATCAATGCAGATTCAACTAATTTATTTTTTATCTAAGTAATTAGTATTCAAAAGCAGGTGTTTGTGCGTCTCGATTTTATTGCATTATGTATTTTTCAAAATGAAGGCATTTTCATCTATTCTTCATTAATACAGCATCACCAGATTTAAATACTTATTATTCAAATATAATAATTGCCTAAGGTCACGACTACAAAGTAAAGTAGGTACAGTACTTCAAGCTTTATAATGGACATCGGTTATTTTCGTGTTTCCCGAATATGTCCGACCGCAGTGTATGATCCCACAAAACAGAATGCGACAGAAGTGCACGTCGTTAGCAGCGCAGCTCGCGCGGCTTGCAACTAATTTGCTTTTCCTATAAATGACATTGATTTATTTGTTTGCGATATACTTAGTTGAAATTTTGAGTAATTTTCATTTCCAAATGACTTTTTGTCAATTGTTTTTGTAATGTTATGGGTACGATTGTTTCCGATGTCTTCCGAAAACCATTCTTTATCTTGAATTACTGTAATAGTTTGATACTAGTTATGTAATATTTCTCAACTGTTGCTAAAACCAAAGAGGTAATTTTCTTGTTTACGGCAGAATACGCATATCATTAATTATACAGCGCTTCATACTTTGTTGTTCATTAACTTGTAAAATATTCCAAGAACATCAAGGTAATTGGTAACTCGTTCAAACTCATTCATTGCATAGGAAATTTTATAGACATGATAATGGTGTAGCTATGATGGATTAGGTGCTGGGCAAATCTGCGGGCCTAAAAAGGTCGCTATAGCACAAACACAATAGGAATTGAATCATATTATTTTAATAACAAATATGTAAATATTTGTTATTAAAATAATATGTATTAATCTTAATATGACGACACCGTGCTTTTTCTTCTTGTCAGTTTTTGTCCATCCAAAGGTTGCCTGTAAGAGATCGCTTTTAGTGATAAGGCCGCCCATTGTACCTTTCTGTTTTTAGTTTTTCACTTTGTAATATTTCTTGTGTTAGTATTAAGTTAGATACAATAAAGAGTTATCTATCTATCTATCTATCTATACTTATGCCTTCTTTTATCATAGACTTTTATCATCATGGTAATTGTCCCGTTGATAATAGTATATTATGTTTCAAGCATAATATAATATTACGGTAAACTTCTAGAGCTCTAGACTCTCTAACAGTTACTTCTCATTTAAGACGTATTTACTCCTACATGTGGGTAACGCTGTGGGCTACGTTATTAATAATTTAAGTCTTACATTCCCAGAATGTATCTTTAATACTTGTAACCAAGCCATATCAAAAGTCAAAAGTCAAATTCATTTATTCAATAAGATCACAAGTGTACCACTTTGAAACGTCTTAAGAGCTAGGTGATTCTACTCCTGTTCTTTCGCGACCAACACCGTGAAGAATATAATGTAGCTGTTTGTTTTTCCTTAATAAACAAATAAATAAACAGACTGAGAGTGACAAGAACGGCATATATTGTATCGATACAAACGCGCAGCTCAAAAACGCGCTGCAGAAAACGCAGTGTGGCCACTCCCTTACATGCATACAGGTATGTGATGGTAAGTTCAATGTTTCTTCTATTGTTTTTAGGAGATTTTGAATGTCACACGAGGTTTGACCTATTTGACTGAAGTAATAATAGAAAATTCTAAAACAACCGCTGAAATTCGTTTGTCTTTGTTTGGAATGGATTACAATTGAATTTATTTTAACTGTAAATTCATGTAGGTACCTTCGTAAGGTGTTATTTTTAGAAATAGTTTGACATCAATTGCATTCTAAAATCTTGTGGAAAAATTTCTTAGATAATAGCTCAAAAAGGTATTGTCTGCCCTGTAGACGGTTATACTTATATCGATAGATATCGAATATCAAAATTATATCGAAACATGTTTAACCCAACACCGCCCAACACTGCAAAATTTTCTCAGAACTTTAGATATTGAAGACCCTTTGAAAATGTAGGTATTTTGCCGCAATCATACGTGACTGTTTGCAAAAAAATACGTGCCATATACAAAATTGACGTAGCGAATATAAAAGATTTTTAATAAGTTGTTTCATCTTCTTCTTCCTTTAAAATAAGTGATGTCGCTACGCCGTAGCAATCCGTAGAGGATGCTCCTGTAGCGTAGCACTTTGCTACGTGCTTTTCTTAATTTGTTGAAAAAGTAAAGTCTGAAGCGACAAAATGAATAAAATTATATTACAACTAGCGGACTCCCGCGGCTTCGCCCGCGTGGACAAAAATTTTTTATCCCATGGGAACCGTGCTTTTCACTATAAAAAGTAGCCTATGTCTTATTCCCGGTCATTATCTATATACAATTTAAATTTCAGTCAATTAGGTTCAGTGGTTGTCGATATAAAGAGGAGCAAACATACATCCACCCAAACTTTTGAAATTATAATATAATGTGACTCTTCTTCTGAATGGTAAAGGAAAACTCCAAAGCAACTCGGAATAATAGTGCAAAGAGAATCTTAAGAACCACAAAGTTGCAACGAACTGCACAATCTACTTCCCGACTCTGTAGCAAAGTTTAATAACATTTGAAACTTCTGTATGAGACGGTTCAAAGATAGCTTAGAAAATCGAAGTTTAGCGTTTAAGATGGATGGGATGATAGCTTAGAAGCTCCACAACAATGTATTGTTTGCTGTAGTTATTTGATAGGTACAATGTTAGTAGGTATAGTTTGGCAAAAACGGGTAGAAACGGCAACTAAAATTTCATTACAATGGAAACCCTTTCTCTACTAATCTATGGTAAGGTACAGGTTTCTTGACTATGATACAGGTACCGAAGACGTCAGTCAGAAGTAATAATTTCCTTCTAAAAGATAATTTATCTATTTCGCGTATTTAGCTTGCAAAGTGGCGCCCCCATTTATGTGTATTATTTTTTGCCAGACTATCATTATCATCTCCCTGCTGTATTCCACTAGTATGTTTGTTCATACGTCTGCCGTCATAAACAATAGATTTTTAGATTTTTTGTTCATATTGAAAGTGATCCCAGTAGCTTGATGAAAAATCACACTAATATTATAAATTAATGAGAAAGTTCGGATGGATGGATGTATGGTTATTCCTATATAACTCGACAACCACTGAACCGATTTGGCTGAAATTTAAAAGATTTGCAGATCATACAAACATTTGCCCCGCGGCGGGAATCGATCCCGCAACCTGATTAAGGCCCTTCACCCACTACGCCACAGAGATCGTTAAGTAAAGGTGCTTATTGGCCAGCATGCCTCGTTAGGCCTTAAGCTACACAAATTGGCCATTTTGAAAATGAATATAAACGAGACGTTCTTAAAAGGCCCATTTCCGTCGCCTTCACGGCCCTTAGCGTTTCACTTGACCCACAATAAAGACGAGATAACTAAGCTTTTTCATTTGTGTCACGTTTCTGCTGCTTTTTATCCGTAGTTTATGTTGGGATTTCAAACATTTCTATGTTCATCGAAAGTTTAACCAGATGTTTAGCCAATGCTCTAAGGCCTTACCTAGCCTTAAAGGGGTCACTCACGCAAGTGTCTTAAGCATATGAGTGGTAAATCGTACAAATATTTTCTATTATACCTAAAAAAAAATTGCATACGCTTTCGCGAACATCGTCCTACACATTTGTTCTGTTCGCGTAAATCATGTAAATCTGAGTGACCGGCTTTATAAACAAGCAATTTATTCAAAAATGGAGGTGTTTTGTGCAGAGAGTGATCAGTGAAGGAACCTATTTCCTTGACTGATGGCCTCTAGCACATTACATTTCCTAGTGTTGTACTTATGTTCTTTTAATATTTTAATTTTTATGTTGTGTACCTACAAATATGGACCCCCTTTTGTTGTCTGAAATAAAAAGATTTTATTTTATTATTTTATTTAAAAATAAAAAAACCCGGCTGAACTGAAAAGTTGGAAACAGCATTATCTTATCAATCACAAAACAAAATTAAATTACAATTTTATTATTATGTAGGTATCTAGGGTTCGATGCCGTACGCATTTTCCTAAATGTTGTTGTCACAGTTGACACACAGATGGCTCTGTGAGTACCTAAATTAAATGCGTAAGTTATTTCTTAAATATGAGATATCTCCTAAATGGCTAAACCAATTTCGATGCAGTTTGTTCTAAACGTTGCGTGTGACTAAATAGAAAGTTTTAGTTTGCGTTTTGGTTAGCAATTCTATTTAGGGCGAAAAATAGATTTTCAAAAATTTTGAGACTCGATTTAGTCTTCGAAGATGTCATGTTAGATTTAAAAAAAAAATATATTTGATATCAGTCCACCAACCTCTTGATTTTGACATGGATTTTGATATGATAGCGTGATTTTCATTTTGAAAATTCACACATTGTTGCATTTTTTAGCCGCACTATTTGATTTATCGAAATAAAAAGTGCTGAACAATCAGTATCCCTATTTCATTGTAATAAAGATCACTCGTCTATCAGCGCCGACGGTACGCGTGACACTAAAACCAGCCTTAGGTGTGCGATCAGCATAAATCAAATTTTCTCTGGTTTTTCAGGTTTTCAGGTTTTTCAGATTTTCTAAGAACTCTTAAATAAAACCCATGTATCACAGTTTACTTAAATCTGTTTGTTGATTTGTATGATGTCACAGTATCCAATAACCATTTATAACTCAAATTGAGTGTGAATAAAATATGTAAATATGTGTCTAAAATTGACTCAGACCCTGACATTACGAATCTATTAAAGATATTACTAATTTATCTGCCCATCTGCCATATGTATGATTAATTTATTGGAGAACTTTGGTCTAACGAAGTAAGTATAAGCAGAGACCAGTAAATACATTAATAGAATTACTATTTACTGGTCTCTGGTATAAGTCAAGTCCGAGTGACTCTTAAATAAATTACGTTTACAGTGAAAAATTAAGATGCACAATAAGTGGAAGTTAAAATCTAAATCGCATGTAATCGAAATATTGGTGTGACCGTGCCTGTAACTTGTACCAGTATCAAAAATGCTTCTTTTCAACTTTCTTTTCATGGATTCTTTGGAAACTTTTTAGTGAATTTTCTTGGCTCTCTTGGTAGTCGAATAGAATTCGATCTTTGATTTTCTATTATGTCTGAGCAGATTCAAACAATAACATACCCACACGTGAACGTGAAACTTCGTAAAGTGCCATGTCTCGGATATGAATTTGAGTAAATTGTTCAACCGACATCAAAAAAAGGAAGGAATTCGGATGTTATTTTTAATTTTATTGAGTAGTCTGTTTACTGTGCCTACCTATCTTTATCAAATCGTTACTAGTTTGGTACTATGCTTAGTAGCTAAGGATATAAAAAACTCAAATCACAAGAAAAAAACCACTATAAATCACTATAAACTCATTGCAAAAGCAATACCTACTTAACGCAAAAAAATCTATAAATCATTTTATATTTATCGCAAAAAACGCATTCGTCTTCTTTATAGATAAGTAGGTAGGTACAGTTAATACCGAAGACTAGAACAAAGAAGTTATCTACATAGTATTTTTTAAAGTAAAGCCTGTAATTTTACCAAAACACATCAACAAACACACTCGGAGAAAAAAACGGAACCAAAAAGACGGAAAGAGTAAGCAATATTCTTTAAACAGAAAATGACACATCGTTGGGTTTATAAATTATAAGTCGAATAAAATAATAGAATAGAATAATACCAATTCACTTTCAAAAAATAATACTGATTTATGATAATTTTCCTCTTTGGAGTGGAAGAGAAAAACTTATTTTCTTGATCTTACATAACGTTAAATAAGTTAGCGCGATAATATTATTTCCTCCACTTTGAGCTCTAGATTTTCATTTCACACACGTGAGACGAATACAAAAATATCCCATTATTATTTCATCTGATAAACTAAGCTAGACTTTGGAAGATAGAGAGAATATTTGTTCTTGTTACTTTCAAGTCAATAATAACATAGACATTATTCATTTGCCAGTAGAGCACACACATGTCATGTAAAACAAAGGGTGCTGGGAATAAGATAAACAAAAAACAAGCAATGTATCTGAGTACTGCAGCAGCAAAATGGCTTTGGTTTAGCATAATGCCTCGCTACTGGGAGGTACCAGAGTTGGCCACTTGCTCTTACGAACTTACTTTTACCTACTTTTTTTATTATTTACGATAGGTTAGCTCTTGACTTCACTCCTTGCCTAGGCATGGATGAAGTCGACGATGGGACGGAGCGAGCTTCTCTAGAAAATGCCTAATAACTCTCCTTTTAAAGGTGTTCGGGTTATATGTAGATGGAAACACAGACGAAGGCAGTTTATTCCATTCGATAGTAGCACGCATTATAAAAGACGACCTTCAGCCAATAGACCCTGTGAGAATATTTATGTGAAGTATTGTCTTAAATTATAAAGGCAAAAGTCCGTGTTTGTGTGAATGTTTGTTACCACATAACCCCATAGTAACCCCGTAACACGTAACCCCTAAACTGATTCTGACGAAATTTGGAATGTAAATAATTTAGGTTCTGGAATAACACATAGGCTGCTTTTTATCCCGGAAAATATATAAAATAGTAGTCGACGCGGGCGAAACGGGCGTTCGCTAGTGTTGTATAAACTAAAGCAAACATAACATTAGTTTCAAACTTTCAAATCTATGTTCCTAGAATTAGAAGATGCAGTTCACTACCACTCGCTTAAGTATTACAACAAACCGTAACATGATCACGATGTTTTCCTTCACCGTTCAGAAATGTAAGTACAGTTATTAATTTTCCGAAACGAAGAATCCATTGAGAAAGTACGTATGATCTAGTGGCTAACTCTGGTGACGGAGTTTTTAGGCTGCCTAAAAGCCTCCGTCATGGCTTAACGACTTAAAAGCCAGGACTGACAATTTAACGTGCCCTCCGAAGCACGGAAGCGCTCAGCTCGTAATGCCACTTGCGGTCACCCATCCAAATAGTGACCGCGCATAACGCTGCTTAACATCAACGATCAAGAACGTCTAAGCAAGCTAAGCCACGAGCTCTTCATCATGAAATCAAGAATCCATTATTGTACGGTGATTGGCCTTGGGATCGAAAGTCGAGACACCCCACTAGGTCATCATAAGATTACAAGATTCGAAAAAAACTGATGCTATGCGGATGTGCCAAGTGACCTAACCTGTTCCGAAGGTCTGCCGGTCATTATCCACAGTAATAGTTATGTAACAGCCCTTAAGCATTTCAAATCGGTTAAATGTTGCAAGGTCGATTGGCATACACCGAGCATCGCGCTGCTTCTCTTGCCAAACATTCGCTAATTAATTTTATACAGTGTGTTCTTTGGTATCACGTACGGAATGCTAATTTCTGCAAAATGTTTGTACTAAATATGTGTGTAATTTTTAATTTTTATTGTACTAAACCACATTTAGGAATTTGAAAACTGAAAATTTTGAAAAGACTTTTCACTTTCAATAAATATTGTGTGGACTCACACTTCTTCAAAGTATCTCGTGATAGAGACAGTCGTGATTTATTTGTTTTTTGGTACAAAAGTTTGTGTTTATAAAAGTTTGGTTTTACGTGGTTTTTAGTGTACCCGATTGCAATTACCTACTTATTATTTAATTTGTAAAATTATTATTACGACAGCTTCCTGAACACAGTGGCCAATAAATGGGACAGTCCAACGATAAGACACTGTATTAGAACATTGATTATAATATGGCCTAAGTTATTGTCTTGATATTGTCTATTGATTTCCTTTAAATTAAAACCCACTTACTTCAAACTGGAGAAAATCTCATGAAAAAATCGACCTCTTTAAAAAAACACAAAACAATCTTATTTTGAAAATAATAAATAATATTCAGACAACCATTGCTCAAGAAGGTATTAATTAACCTTCACAAAATGTTATTAGAGTTAATAAACCTTTAATTACTTACTTAAAAAAAGTAGGTAGGTAGGTAATTTTTATTTTACCGTGAACTGAAGATAAGAAACAAATATTAATTAAAATAATAACAAAAAACCGTGCGGTGAATTTTCTTGTCTCTACAGCAGTGGTTCTTAACCGGTGGTCCGCGGACCACTGGTGGTCCCTGGAGCCACCCGAAGTGGTCCGCGAAGCTATCCGAAAAAATTAAGCAAGTGACAACGGATCAAAGTTAAAAGAGAAAACTTTTCCGCTTTTGATACGTTTTGAATCATATTATTGGTTGACTGTGTGTTGAGCAGGCGCGGTTCCATGGGGGTCATTTGTCTTAAAAAAATCGGCTCGCTTCGGTCGCATTTTAGTTTCATGTGTATTTTGCGAACAAAGTGTATGTCTGTCCGCAGACTAGAAATCGGCAGCAGCCAGCCTTTCCTTTGAGCACCGTAAGCAAAATAAATAGCCACATGCTGCATTTGCCTTAAAAAAATTTGACTCGCTTCGCTCGCTTTTTATTTAACTTTAGCTTCATGCGTATTTTGCGAGCAAAGTGAGCTATGTCTGACCGCAAAAAAGGAATTGACCAGCAGCCAGCTTTTTCTTTGAGCACCGTAAGCAAAATAAAGAAGCACGCATTGCATTTGTCTTAAAAAAATTCGGCTCGCTTCGCTCGCATTTTAGCTTCATGAGTATTTTGCGAACAAATTAAGTTATGTCTGATCGCAGAATAGAAACTGACAAGCAGCCAGCTTTTTCTTTGAGCATGGTAAGCAAAATTAAGTGTCACATGCTGCATTTTTCTTTAAAAAATTCGGCTCGCTTCGCTCGCGTGTTAGCTTCATGCGTATTTTGCGAACAAATTGAATTACGTCTGATCGCAGAATAGAAACTGACAAGCAGCCAGCCTTTCTTTGAGAACCGTAAGCAAAATAAAGCGTAAATGTTGCATTTGTTTCGCTTCGCGGATTAGGGAGCTCGCTTCAGTCGCTTGGTGTGAAGATCACTCGCTTTGCTCGCATATTAGCTTCATGAGTATTTTGCGACCAAAATGAGCTAGGTACGTTGCATTTGACTTAAAAAAAATCGGCTCGCTTCGCTCGCATATTCATGAGTAGATATTTTGCGAGAGTGCAAAGTCATGTGACCCCCTTCTGATTATTTGCCTGACAAAATACATCCCCTGCAATACATGCCTTGAACGATACATCCCCCCCCCCCATCGTGATACGAGTTGGTGGTCCGCGGCATTAAAAAAGTTTATCAAATGGTCCCCCATCACTAAAAGGTTAAGAACCACTGCTCTACAGAAAACATCCATAAAAAAAGTTAAGGCGCCTATGCCGGAAAGTGATGCCTTTTTTTCACGCAGCCTTCAACCAAATATTAAAAAAAAATAAAGTTAGGAGTAAGTATAACAAAAAATTTTGTGAGAATAGTAGGTATACATCTTTTCTCAGTCAGAACCGAGTTATACAGGGTGAGTTCTTCAAGTGTGCCTCTAGGTCCAAAACTGAACTATTATCAATAGCGAAAAACACTCAATGAAGTCTCAAAACCGATTTTGATAATAAGTAAAACTGCTGCTTTAGATTTTAAATATGAAAAATATTCTGGCCAGGAGTCGACCCTGTTAGTTAAAAAATAAAAAACTGTATAATTGTACCATCCGATAGTGTGGATAATAAGGATCAATATCTGAAAAGAATCTACATGCGGCAAACTAATGAAAAGTGTTGATTTTTAATAAACTGATTAATAATTTTAGTAAGTATTTCGTACATTACCCGTAACTTTTTTAAAATTAGTTTGATGCAATCATTTCGTATTTTATTTTCCGTATTTTAATTTCGAAAGTTTTTATTTATTTTTATATTATTTTATTTTATTTTATTTATTCGGGACAAGAAACGGTAACACATTCGTATTAACTAAAAAGCATGCATGCGTAAATAAACTAAAGTCAATGTATAACCAACAACATTACCCACAACTTGCAATTTGATCCTTATTATCTACACTACACTGTCGGATAGTACAATAATACAGAAAGTTTTTTTTGAACCAACACGTTCGATTCCTAGCCAGGAAAATTATTAAATATATTTAAAATCTATTGAATTAAATTCTAATTGACTTCGACTTTGATGCTGATGCTAAAAAGAAAAATGAAATAGATCCTACGTTTTTCTTCTAGTGACATGACAACTTAGTGCTTGTACGTTAAATTATCGGTCCCGGCTTTAAAGTCACATCGTTCAGCTTCAGGGTTGGCCTTTAGTTCATAATTTATTTTTTATTTTTTCAATCATCCTAAATAACCAAACAAGGGCAACATTATACATCCTGTATAATGAAGAATTTGAAAATTTGGTTCGGGTATACAAGGTCGGATGGTGTAATTTTGCGATAAATATGGAGAAAACTCCAGTATATTTATCAACCTTCAATTAGCCTTACTTGCTACGAAATATTGGTGTGCTTACTAGATACACATGTGACTTTGTTTATGGGAATTTATTTTAAAGCCTTTTCCCTACCTACAGTTTGTCATTTTCTAGTGTGTTAGATCGATGATCTTTGTTCGATCTGGTTCGATCGTAGAGATGGTATATGGTAATGATGATGAAAAGTAGCCTATAACCTTCGTCAACAGTTAAGCTATGAAATGCAGAAATAATTTTTTAAATCCGATTTCCTAAGATTAGAGTGTTCAAACAAACAAACTATTCCGCTTTATATATTGGTAGGTACATAAATACTAATAGAAGTAGGTAATACTATCAAAAAGAGATCTGATACATGTGATCGGCCTTTTCTTTTATCAATAACTTCCTCAACGACAACTTATATTTCGAATGAATGGTATTGTAATACAAAAGACAACCAAACATTTAGTTTTGTATATAAAAATGAATTTACGATAATAGGTATGGTAAAGAAATATCCAGTTATTAGGAGAGATTTAGGTCAGCCATTAATTACCGTAAAAATGGTGTCAAGAGAGAATAAGACCATAATAATATGGCAAAATTGATAGCTGACAAACAGGTAATATAAAGGTATATAAAGGTTAGAATTACAAAGAGTTTTATTTTCGTTTATCAAGAAGCATGGCCTACTTTGGCTTTTAGGGGCCTATCAGACAGAGAGCGGTCACGCGGTCAAGCGTTCAAGCGGTCAGTTTTGCGTTCTTTGTATTCTATTACGACTCACACAGAGGCATTCTGACCGCGGCGGTCAAGTAGAACAGGGCCTCGAGCACGAGTATGCACAAGTTTACTATTCGATCCGTGACTGTAGTATAGTCTCTCAAATGTATGGGATTCCGGTGCAGCGCCTCCAGTGGTAACTTGACTGAACTAAAATCCCAATACATTTGAGAGACTATACTACAGTCACGGATCGAATAGTAGACTTTGTGCATACTCGTGCTCGAGGCCCTGATAGAAATCAGTAGAACGCTCGAACGCAGAAAGCGAACGCAGAACGCTTGACCGCGTGACCGCTCTCTGTCTGATAGGTCCATTAAACCTGTCCCAGTCTGGAACAGCGTACATCCAGAGCACACAGGCGTAATGAGCACTAAACGCGATAGTGTTTAATAATCTATCGAATTAATCTATAAAACACTTCCAAAAACTAAAACTTTTCACTTTGTTGTAAAAAATATCTTTTCATAATTATACGAGTAGGTACCAATACTTTGTTTATAAAATAAACACAGAAGATGAAGAAAAAGAGATAAATAGGTAATAATTAAAAGTATCAACGTTATCCACAAGAATGCGAACATTTAGAAATAGTTCAGATATAAAACGTATCATAAACTATTTACACTGGTGTGTCTGGATAATAAACTTAAAGGTTAAAATTCGAACGCTCCTATTTCGTTTTCACGGTACCTAAATTTTTTGAAACAATCTCCAAAACGACAAAAGTTTTAATTAACTTTTACTTCCAAGTAGATCATTTTATGGCCCTAGGGCAAAAACTATTTTACCCGAAACAGTTCCCAATTTAAGTACTGTAGCCCTTGGGTAATAAAACTCTTTCAACCGTATGTCTGTGTCTAACTTACGACCCGCCCCGGTTTCGAACGAGTAGAAAATAATCTAAGAAGTGCGTTTATTTTGGTTAAATCCTTTTTAATATTACCTATCATACAAAATGGGAGCTTTGATAGAAAAAACCACGCAGTGCTGTCGCGTAGAAAGCTTATTTAAGCCTTGACCAAACCAAAGCGTTCAGCTAACGTCCGCGGTGGCGTGCAAGGTGCACCGATGATGACAATAGGTGTCACGATGCGTCCTCTAATTGGACAATAACTGATCGCCACCTTGCACGCCACCGCGGACGTTAGCTGAACGCTTTGGTTTGGTCAAGGCTGTCGGTCTTTGACAGGTCTTCAATGTAAAGGAACATTTTTTACGACTACAAATAGATGAGTGACTGCTAATAGTTTCGTAGGGTTAAATTGATTGTTTTGGCTATAAATTTGATAAACCTGATATGAGACTATTATATTACCTGATATTAGCCTAAACGCTTCAGCACCGGTTTTGGTCATCAACAAACTTTGATGTTGCGAGCGCAGAGCGTATAAGCGTATAGACCGACATGCCTACGGGACTTCGTGTTGTGTATTGACTTACTAGCTTTCAAATACGAATTGAATTTGATTTACTTTGTACGAAATAAATAAACACAGCCATTTTGGGTGGGATGCACCCTCGACTTTCAATTCGAAGGTCGTACCTACTAATCTGGGCCACATTGCAATATTAGATTTTTAATTCTTTTCGAAATTTTCGGCTTCAAGATTTTTAAATCTCGAAGCCAAATATGTGATGCGTGACATGAGTTCTTTGACGCCTTACAGCCTATCAAATTTCATCGCAACAGTGACAAGTCAGTTTCATAATACGCGCCCAGACAATAAGGCTGTGTCTCCAGTAGGCAAACTGTGAGCGGCCGACTGAGTTTGCGGCGTATCGGTTTAGTACGCTCTTCCATATATTTGAAATGGAGTGTCCACAGTTTGCTAGTTTTGCGCTCACTGTACGCAATTAGCAGCGTTACGCGCAAAACTAGCAAACTGTGGACACTCCATTTCAAATATATGGAAGAGCGTACTAAACCGATACGCCGCAAACTCAGTCGGCCGCTCACAATTTGCCTACTGGGGACACAGCCTAACTCACTCCAACACGTTTGATTTCAATAAAACCAGGCGGTTAAAAAACGTGTAAACATGTTGAAAAAAATGTAATAAAGATCTCACAAGGATTGTACACGCGAGATCACATCTTTGTACATGAAGTTATACTTAAAATCTGAGATTGTTTTTAGAAATACTACTTAATATATTACGTGTCGTACCTAGATTTATGACATGTCAACTGTCGTTTCCTAATGCTGGGGCCACACTGCGGGGATATGGCAAATTATTTGCCGGTATTCTGTATTGTGGCCATACGAAATTTGGCAAATAATTTGCCATATTCCCGTAGTGTGGCCCCAGCATAAAAGCCTTATATAGTATCAGCATTGACAGTTTACAAAGTTGTACAGTGCTTTCAGGGTAGGGTTTCGGAAAACATCGGAAACCATCGCATAAAATTACAAAAACGATTGAAGAAAAGTAATTTGGAAATTAAAATTACTCATTATTTCAACTTTGTCGCAAACAAATAAAATCAATGTCATTTTTTAGAAAAGAGAATTAGTTGCAAGCCGTGCGAGCTGCGCAGCTAACGACGTGCACTTCTGTCACATTCTGTTTTGTGGAATTATACACTGCTGTTGGACATATTCGGAGCAATGCCCATTATTTAACTGGAAATACTGTACAGTACTTCAAGCTCTAGATTGGATCTCGGTTATTCTCGTGTTTTCCGAATACGTCCTGTCGGACCATTCTGTTTTGTGGAATCATCCACTGCTGTCGCAGTGGATGATTCCACAAAACAGAATGTGACAGCAACTCTAATTTGCTTTTCTTAAAAATGACATCGATAGGTAGGTATTTATTTGTTTGCGATAAAGTTGAAATTATGAGTAATTTTCATTTCCAAATGACTTTTCGTCAATGGTTTTTGTAAACGAATTCTTTTTCTGGTTTTACTGTACATGATGTTCTTAAACTAGCATCGTTTTGAAGGGAATTTTTAGAGATGCCTCTGTCGATAGGATACTTTACTCGTACACATGTCGCAACGGTGTTTATAGTAGATGGTAATCACGAATAATATGTTTGTTGTTGGTTTATTTCTATTAGAAAATATTAACCGAGAGTTTATCGCGTTATTTACCATTCCATTTTATATCCCAACGTTACGACTGCGTTGCAGCAGTTTTGCTCGTGGATGGATATGATGTTCTTCCTTCATAAAAGGTAAAAAGCGGCATAGATTGCCATGATATTATATTTTTTACCTTAATCACATCAGTTTGAATCAGAAGTTGACGCCAATAATCACGAGAAACAAAAAAGCTGCTTGCTACTGACGTTAAATGTTTACCATTTTTTTTGTACTCGTAAGTATAAATAATCTTTTGAAAATGAAAAGTCTTAGCAAATTTTCAATTCTGACGGGATTCGAACCCGCAATGATATAAGCGATCCTCCTTAAGCCGGAGTGCCTTTGCCGACTCTGCCACGGAATCCATATTCGTCGGGCTGAATCGATAAATGAGCTCATCAAGATTTTCAACCCGACGAATATGGATTCCGTGGGCGATCGCTTAAGGCTTAAGAGGCCTGCGACAGGCGAATTTCCATAAAAACGTAATACCGAAATCATTTAAAATCTAAGCATATTTTTATCAGTTTATGTTGTTAGATTAAGAGAGTAGGTATTTATCTAGGTTCCTGTTACACTTTTGTTCCGAAAAACATGCCTAAAAAGAAATGTAAGCAAATTGAATTGAAAACTTTGTAGGTACACCAAAAATGGCATTTTTTCTTTTCAATTGTTCTATAGTAAGTTTTTTGGAAGAAAAGTGTAACAGGAACCTAGATAAATACTGCATTTATCCAAATAATAATACAAAGTGATAAAAATATGCTCCAATTTTAAATTATTTTGGTATTACGTTCCTAGGTACGTAGATACGTTCGCCGGTCCCTTAAGGAGGATCGCTTGTATCATTGCTGGTTCAAATCCCGTTAGAATTGAACATTTTGATAAGTCTTTTCATTTTCAATGGAAAATACCTAAGTGTGGTTTAACACTATAAAAAATAAAAAAAAATCTTACCAAGGTACCACGTGAAGATGCTTTGACTAGCAGGCCGCTCACAAACTTGCACAGTACATAGTCACACACGTTTCAACTCTTGAACCCGAAGAACTTTCGACTCTCGGACGAGGATGAGCAAGTAGAGGTGTTGCTTCCCTTCCTTGTCAGTCCTTTCTTGCTCTGGTCTTTGAACAGTCGGTCCAGCACTTGACGTATCGTCGAGTGCTTTCTTTCAAACGGATTCGGATACATTTTGCGTGCGCTCGCTGCCGCGCGTATTGCCAAAGTACTGGCCATGTTGCTGCAAGCAAGTGGGGGGCGTTGCAAAATACCAGGGGTCAAGTTCAAAGCCACTGCCGGCCTGCTGTTTCATGTTTACTTGATATGAACACTTTCTTGTATTAAGCAGGTGAGTCGACCATCAGCGAAAATTTTAACTACATACCCCTTAGCCGATGAATACTTAGTTAAGATTAGGTAGTAACTGATGAATTTTAGGATTGAGCTGATTTTAATACGATTTTTGTATGTTTTCGGACATCGTTTGCAACGTAAGTATTTTTCTAAAACTATTTGTAATTTGTACAGAATTAAGTATCTATGGATACCTCACCAATCACCTCCAGTTATATAAAGAACATTCAAGCAATTCTATCTATCTAATCAGCCCATATCCACCCACTGCTGAGTATAGGCCTTCTCATTTTCACGCCACTTCTCTCGGACCTGAGACAGTCAAATCCAATCCTTCCCCGCTACCTTCACTATATCATCAGTCCATCTAACTGGTGTTCTGTGACCTTCACATTCAAGCAATTACTCCAGGAATATAACTCTCAACTCTTTTCACTCCATCCCCCCAGATGTCATACCACACTATTCATCAGCTTTCTACCTGAATGTGGTCTATTATGAAATTATGTAGTAAGGTTTATTGACAGAATCGGTGTCCGCGTTCGAATGTTACAAAATGATTGCACTCTGTAATATTAGCTCATTTGAAATCATTTGAACTTTGTTCTTTTGAAATAAAGACGATAATTGAGCTGTGTTTTCAATTTACTAAACATAACAGTGGTGTCGGTATGTTTTTCCATTTCCTTCTTCAGTTGTCATCATAGCATTCTATTTCTTACTCATGTCAACTTTCACACAATCCATACATCTTTTCTTGCTCTCTAGTTACATGAGTTCTAGGGGGTAGTCAGAAGTAGCTATGTCAAAAAACATAAGTACCTACATGCCTACAGTTTGCCGAAGCAGTGATTTAGGTAATGTATTTAACTTCCAAAAACTTAGATCACAGTAAAACAATTTAACTATTTTCTTTTATTACTATTGATTTCAACCCAAGTCGATTTTAAAATCAAATAAGTACTTAATGTTTTTTTGTAAACTTTCATAAAATTTTATTGTTTTTAAAATTGTAGAGTGTATACATATTATTACAGGCAACTGTAAATTGGTAAGCTGATTGATTTTAATGGACTACTAATTTATTCATACCAGGTTTTAAACTGCGAAATGTATTTCTGAATTTCAACAATTTCACGTCTAAACTTTTAACGTAACGAAAGTTAATGCTTAAATAAGAATGGACCATGAATTGAAGATAATTTCATAAAAATTCAGACCAAGCCCTTTTTGTTTGTTTTAACAATTAATTTAAAGGGTTTTTTTGCCGTAATTAGAAGAAAAATTACGTTTTGAGTAGGTATCTAAAAGTGTGATTTGTTATATCATTTTAATAAAGGGCTTCAACACAGTGTTTTCCGTAACAATTATAATGAGTCTTGTAATTAGTGACATCCGGTCAGTGGACAGTGCAGAAGGCTTCTGGGTTTTCCTGTTTATCATGTTGTCCTTTTTTCTCATGAAAAAAACAATAATCAGTATTGATTATTGACAGGTGATCTGAACTCTGTCTTCTATCTTTAGTCAATACAGAAAACAGAGTTCCCTTTACTTTAGTTGATTAGGTTAGATAGGAAGTGTCATTATTAACTGAGTGTTTTTTTTTATGATCAGGGGGTGAATGATGTTTTTTCATCTCGGCTCGGATTTTTAATCTAAGTTTTATTTCATTTAGCAAAAATAATAATTTTCCTATGCAAAACGGTTATGTGAACGATCGTTTATAATTGTAGCTACCAATACCAATTATTAGATACTACGTTTACTAAACCTACCTACTTCCATTTGACCTCTCCTTATTGTATGCCAGTATATAATTTCATTTTCTTAGTAGAACAATTACAAACATTTACAACTCAAATTACACCTTTGGCATTTGCTACACGGGAATTAGTTATTTTGTATTTTATATGCACATTAACACGTGTTAAAAATATAAAGGTATATAAAATGAACAGGCAGAGCTAGTTTTTGAGGCGAAAGACAGTTAAATTTCAAGCATTTATATACAAAAACAAAATATAAAACAACTCAAAATACAACTTTTTCAAGTTGTAACCCTATTTTCTGGGAGGTGCGTGTGTAATGTTCGGCTAACTTCAGACTAACTTTTAGGCTCAACTCACACTGACGCAGAATCGAAGCAAAGCGACGCATCATGTTTTTTAAATTTTAAAGCATTCAACTCTATTTCCATTAGGTATGGTACAAATTTGTGTTATGCAAATCGCTCGATTCCAACCAAGCGTGCGTCGTGGAGTCGAGCGATTTGCATAACATAAATTTGTATCTTACCTAATTGAGATAGGATTGAATTCATAAAGCGAAGTGTAATTAACATGCATTACTTTGTTATTATGCTTGTAAGTGGTGATCGAAGACCTTATAGCATGTCAAAAATATTTCAGAAGAATATTATTACTTATCGAAAAATATATAGGTAGGTAGGTACAGAAAGCGTCATTAATTGGTATCCCCCTAGTAAGAGATCGGTTTGCAAGCCGTTGATCTCAACTTTTGTAAAAACTTTTACATCCTTGCTTACTTATGGATATCTTATTTCGCTCGAGTTCCTAAACAAAAATAGCTGATATAATACACGACTGAAATCCAAGGTTAAAATGAAAAGAGTCTGTTCAAATCAATAAGGGGATACCGATTGATGACGCTGACTGTACCTACTTACATTTTACGATTTGCTAAAAAAGAGATCGCCAAAATATAGTTAACATTATGTTTCTAAGTACCTTGACCTTAAGTTAACGAAAACTTTTCCTCATTCTGCATCCTAATTATTTTTTCAATTTTCTTTTCATCCTACCTTTACGGTCTGTTTCAAAGGTAGGCTGAAATTACTAATCCAATCTCGTAAATTATTTTACTGTTACAAAGATAGGTACTGCCTGAGTGGTCTTGCTGATTGACTTTAAATTCTTTATTACCTATGGAAATGACTTTTCGTTCGCTCCAGTGTAGGCTCCAATTTCTCAAAAAAGTGCGATCCCCTTATATCTCGGAGAGTTGTGAAGATATTTTTTTTTTTATTTCTTTTCTGACAAAAAAATGACATTTAAATAAAATCTCAAAACTAAAAACATACAACAGTCTTGTTTGTTTTAAAATATACTATATTCAATGCAAATATCTAATGAGGTTTGATCACGAAAAATAAACAGATTAAAATGCAGCAACGCTGTTATTTGTTCAGGTACAGACAGATAAAGTTTATTACTGACTGTATATCCACAACAAAATGGAAGATATAAATACAAAGCAAACAAATCCAGTAAATATTTACAAACACACAACTGCGCCACTTGCCGATCTGGGGCCTTACTATGAACTCTTATAGCAATGTCAAAGTAAGATTACTCTGATTCCGTACCTTACTTGAACCTTATCTTAGTCTTATTTAAGTAGATAAGACTAAGGTAAGGTTCAAGTAAGCCTAATGCAGGCCTAACGTATGCCTAACGAAGGCCTAAGTTAACCTTGTTTTAATCTTAACGCAGGAATGTTTTGGGGACGTCATCGTTGAGTGTCAAGTGTCAAGTCATCGATTCGATGCAGGACTAGGAATAATAAAATAAGATAGTTTTGGTTCGAATCCAAACAAGGTAAAAACAATCCTGCTTTAGGAATGTTGAAACAAGCCTAACGCAGGACTATTTTAACATTGCTCTAAAAGAGCTGGTGGTACACCCTCTGATGTCTGTAGTTCGTTTGCTCAACTATAAATACCTGCAATTATGCAATATAAATATTGGTAAAATGAATAATTCACATCATGGGAATCTGAACTCCTATTAACATCATGCCCATGGCACACATGTGCTCCGGCAATGTCCAGCATTATTTATATATTTATAAGTACCAATTTAAAATCTGTAGCCGTACCATGATCTCTTAGAGCAATGTTAAAACAAGCTTGAAACATGACAACGAATGTCATTTCCAAAGCAGTAGGACTTTTTTAAGCTTGTTTTAACATTGCTCTAAGAGTTCATGGTATGGCCCCTGGACCAAAATTAAGATCCTTCATAATCCGAGCAAAGTTATTTCAAAACTTGAAATGTTGGCTGACTGTTCCAATTGAAATGCGTAACGATGTTGACAGAAAACAATGGCTATGTCGTTTTAAATCGCGTTTCTCATTACGCTTAATATTATTTAATAGACATAAGGTTTTATAATTTGGCTTTTTCCACTACAATTCACTTGACGTCATTATAAACACTGTTTTAATCCAGTATATTAATAGACGAGATATCAGAACAGCTTTACAAATATTTGGATTTACTTCTGGCGCCATTTGTGATCTAAGGTTTGTTGTATTGTTTTGTTTATTATTAAAAGGCTTGTCGTCGTTGTGCTAAGGAATTGCGATTGTAGAATCATAGTCCTCCTCCATAATCGTTCCCCCATTGTTGAGGATCGTGACTCCGTGCAAGTATTACTTGTTCTATGGTTTTTCTCCATCTGCCACGGTCTTCTACTTGATGAAGAGCATGTTAGAGACACTAACGGACATGTTTAAGTGTTCTGACACCTGCAGCTGTACCATGACCTCTTAGTAAACAATTCAGCTTAGGAGCTATCCAGCCGTTGACCAATTGGTCGTCCCAAGTATCGCTGGAGCGACAGAATAGAAGCTGACCTGCGCGACCTCGGAGCCGACAACTGGCTAGAGGCAGCAATGGACAGAAGAAAGTGGCGAATTCTCGTGTCGGAGGCCAAGACTCACTTTGGTCCCTGAGCCAATGGAGTAAGTAAGTTTTCCATACTACATAACAATAGTTAGGTACCTACGAGTATGTAGTATGGCGGAACATAGGTCTTTATAGATTTTTAGTGAGATCGATCGCATCTGTTCCTAACCTCTCATCATTATATCTTTCATCATCACTTCAATTTTCGATTCTCGAAAACTATAAGAAACCGTTTATTTTTTTTTTTTTTTTTTTTTTTTATTTATTTACCAAATACACAAAAAGAATACAAAATTTTACTTATTTATAATAGCACTTTAAACCACTAAGATTTGTCTCGTGCTATTGCGAGCCATTTTATACTTAACAATAGGTAATAGTACGTAGTATTATTATCTATTCTATGGTAGTAGGTAGCTTATTTTAAAAGATAGTAGCTCCTCATAGTTACAACAAATATCAATTTAAAAAATATTTTTTTAGCTTGTATTTACTGTTAGCTTGTGTCAAACTGTTCCGTAAATCAAGCGGCAGGCTGTTGATAAGTCGCGGAATTATAAAAGATGTCGTTCGCTCACCGTATGCATTGTTCGCCCGCTGCGTGCATAACAGGTTCTTGGAAACGGCCCGAGTGTATACAGGGTGCGCCACCGCTACTTTCAAAGACTCATTGAAATATTGTTCTTTTAGTAAAAGAAAATCTACTTGCTTATGTACTGGTAGTACATTGCAGTGTTTAAAAAGATCAGTCTCATTGTCATGAAATAAATGTTTAGTATTAGTCGAAACAATAGTTTTAAGTATCCTAACCTGTAACTTATATATAGAGTCTAGGTACGTTTTGTAGGTACGTCCATAACTACTGAGACCATACTGGATGTATGATTCAGCTAATGCATTATAAATCATGAGTTTGACTTTAAAGGGTATGCGATTTTTTAAGATAGTTATGTTAGCCAAGAATTGTCTCAATTTATTACAAACGCCTTCAATATGAAAGCTCCAGTTGAACTTGCTATCTATAATTAGACCAAGATATGTTTGTTTATCAACTGTTTCAATAGTTGGACAGATGCAACTAGTCACATTACTGTCATGCAAACAGTCATGAGTGTGGGCTACTAGATTTTGTAACGGTATGTATTTTATATGCGGAGATTTCATTACAAGCAACTTTGTTTTACTGGAATTTAGTACTAATCCAGAATCATGACACCACCTCATTAGAGCGTTAAGGTCTGATTGCAGGAGTTCTAGTGCACACTGCGGGTTTTTATTAGCTATAACGAGGCAGGTATCATCTGCGAACTGATAACAATTACTATTGGAAATACAATTACCCATATCATTAACATAGGACAAGAAATGTAGAGGGCCTAACACAGATCCCTGTGCCGTACCCTCAGTTACAGACTTAGGGTCACTACAAATATTGTCAATTTTAACAGAAAATGTTCTATTATTTAAATAATTCTTGCACCAGGATAGTAAAGGTCCACGTACTCCACAATCATCAAGTCTGTCAAGAAGCTTACTATGAACTAGCGTGTCAAATGCACGTGAAAAATCAATAAAAAGAGCCAGTACTTGTTTTTTATCATTAAGATGTTTATTCACTTCATCGGTGAAATTCGACAGCAGGTTTGAAGTACTCTTACCGGATTGGAAGCCAAATTGGCAATGACTGATCACATTATGTTTCTTATAAAACGCGTGAATTTCGCTACACACATATTTTTCTACTATTTTGTCTATCGAAGAAAGTAGTGTGATCGGTCTATAGTTTGAGTAGTCATTCCTTTTCCCCTTTTTTAGAATAGGTCTGACACATCCTACTTTAAGGTCGTCAGGGTACAGCCCTGTTTTGACACTGCAGTTAATTAAATCGGCAATGGAGGAAGAAATTTCTTCACTAACAATTTTAATATCCGAAACTTTAATGCTATCAGCGCCTGGTGCTTTGTTTGAGTTAAGTTTCGTGATAATTTTATGTACACTCCTAGGTGAGGCTTTCCTGAAAAAGATACTTGAATCTACCGGTTTACGTGTGCTATTCGGATCAATCAACTTAACACTACAATTAGGGATGATATCTTTTACCGCCCTATCAAAACAGTCTGCAAAGTTATCAGCGATATCTTTCCTGGTAATTCCTTGTGCATCAAATGCCTTTAAAATGGCAGTATCAATTGACAATGTGACCCTACCTAGCATTTGATTAATAATTTTATAGATTTTTTTAGTATTTTTAAAATTATCGTTAATATATTTAATATAGTATGTATTACGTTTATTCTCTAAGACTTTATTGACCTTGTTCCTGATCTTATTATATTCAAGTTTTAATTGCGCATCATTCAAACTATTTTTCCATTTAGCTAACAATTTATCTCTCTTGTCACATAATTTTATAATATTTTCATCGATCCAGGGTATATTAAAGCGCTTATTATGCTTACTAGATAATTTACTGTTACTATTGTTAGTCGCATTTTTTTTTGCGGTATGAAACGATTCATAGATAAAGTTTAAGATGTCATTAGTGTCATTCATATTTTTAGTCTCTGCCCATTGAACATTTTTGAGCTCCTTATATAATACATCATAATTAATCAATTGCCGAGTGACACCCTGTATACACTTCGACTTTGAGTGCGCTTCGTCTAAGCAGGTAAAGATAATGCCTCGATGATCGGCCAGTTTGACATCGAGCACGGCCGCGAACGGGTGTAGTGTGGGGAATCTCGCAAAATAGTGATCAATACACGATTTAGTAATTTTATTTTTAATTGATTCAATTCTAGTATATTCAGATATTCCACACATTAATCCCCGTTCGCTTAGTGCTTCTAGATATGAATCCTTACATGTAGAAATGGTTTTAAGGTTGATGTTAGTGTCCCCAGTAAGCAGGAAATTTTGTTTTGAATCAAACAAAGTAATGTGTTTGTTTAGTTCCTTCACAAATAAGTTATTATTCGTTGATGGAGGCCGATATACTGCACACACAACTACGTCGCGATAAGAATTTAGTTTTAAGGTACCTGTGATGCTTTCAAAAGTGTGTGTTTTGTGTTCATGTATCGTGAATTTTAAGTGATTTCTTACATAAATGATTATTCCACCGCCTTTTTGTTTAGTTCGTAGTTGTGCGTGCAAATTATAGCCGGGTAGGTTGAATAGGTTAACAATATTATATGAAATACCTACTTCCGTCAATATAATAATATCCAGTGGATAGGTACATTGTTGTATTATTTGTTGTAGTGAGACAAAGTTCTTTATAAGGGACCTAATATTAAAATGCAGGCATGATAGACTTATCTTAGTTTTCGATGGTAATTGACTAAAGAACTGGTTAGTAGAAAGACAGTTAAATATTTCTATTATTTTAGTATCCATAACAAACAAACAAAGACAGCGATATGGAAGTTGTGCTTTTATCTGAAGTAATTACTGGCTTGATGATTGCGTAGATCTTTCGGGTTGTTTCTCAGCTTGAGTTAAGCACTTTTCCTCGACGTATTTGATGTCTTGTAGAGATCGAATATAATAGATTTTACTATTATCAGACTTTCTAGCACAAACTTTGCCATTTTTGCACCATACATATTGGCACGATTTTTTTAGTAACTGCGACTTTGCGTGAAATAAAAGAGTCTTCTGGTACTTAGTGAGAGCCTCTCTGATGTAGATACGGTTATCGGCTACTTCCTTCGGGATATCGGGCACAAGCATACCCACAGTGAGACACTGCTCCTTACCAGCATCAATCCACCGTTGCTGTACTACCTTCGACTTGAGTTCAACAAGGATCGCTCCCGCTTTGTCCTTGGACCCTGGCAGACGCTGTGACGATTGAATGTCTTCCGCTTCCATGTTGAGTTTGGACGCCACCGTTTTAACAAATTTACTTGAGTCACTAGGCGGTAGATCAGGTAACCCAGCTATCTCCAGAGTCGCCGCGAGAGACTTTTGTTCAAAGTTCTTGATTCCTTGTTCTAGGACTGTTACTCGGAGCTCAAGATTCTTATTTTTGTTCAGTAGATCTTGATTTTTGTTTTCAAGCTCCTTAATTTTGTATTGGTATATTATCCTATCCTATCAAAAAAATCAAAATTTAATGGCGGATATTAGTAGTATGCAATATTTTAAAAACATTGCATCATTTTAAACTAAACTAAACTAAATAGGTACATGAAGCGTCGGGATGCCGACCATGAGTTGAAATTGTTTTTGATTGATAACGGACACGTGCGCTTAGCACGTGTGCTCATAACTTTACTATAAGCCTATCACCAAGCTGGTCCTTTCTACAGACTCTTGATTGTTTTGAAACCAAAATGTCTAAATATACGAGTAGCTATAATATATGTATTATAATAGCTATAGGGTCTATGACTTGGCGGACTTGAATTTGGCGGTATCAATGTACAAGTGGCTAAATAAAAAAAAAACCCGACTTCAATGTTATAAGCTGAGCAATTTTCTGCACTCTCGTGATGCATTTCTGCGTAGCTAAAATGGTCGCTAATGCAGATTCACGAATGATTTGCGTCGTCGAATTGAACTATTGCTATCTCTTTTCATTGACTTAGAGTGAAAAGAGATGGCAATAGCTCAATTCCTTCACCGCGATGCTGCAATAGCGACCATTTTAGCTACGCTGTTCATCATGAAGATCTTCTACAGATCCTCACCATTTGTGGCGCCAATCGGAAAGTAAACCCTTTCAAACAAAAAACAATTTTCCAAATCGGTCTAGGCATCTTCGAGTTATCGGTGAACAAACATAAAAAAAACAAAAAAAATGGATTCTGACGCATTGAGAACCTCCTCCTTTTTTGAAGTCGGTTAATAAACAAGATATTTTTAAAGAAAGTGCATTAATCTCAGAATGAAGGTCAATATCGTCCATTATTGTAAATACTGTTGTGTTAATTGAGTCGTTATTGTACGTGCGTAAGCGGCATTAAGGGATAAGGTAAATCGTAAATCAATGAGTTCATTAAAATTTAGGCGTATTTATAGCCATTACTTTAATTATACCATCGTAATGAATAATGCCATTTTCTATGAAATTTATATACTTACTAACCTACCCTATATACCACATCAGCTCCCTAGAGAGTGGGAGAAAGGAAGGGAGGCCTTTGATCGGTAAAATATTAAAGTTTTATTAGGGCTGGATTCGACCAAAAGTCATCTTACTCCTGAGTAACTAGCCGACATAATTCGAATTCGAAATACAATTGTTTAGAAAGCGCAACCGAACATTATTATGTGGATACAAATTATTCTGGTTCTAAGGTGTCAACTTTACAATGTCCAAATATTCAAATAAACAGTAGCTTACTATCGAGTAAAAACTTAATTCCGTTTGGTCGAATCCAGCCTATGTAAAATATTTTTACTCACTATTTATACATTTATTTACAAAACTAATCTACTAGGTGCTGATTAACCTGATAGGTGACCGCAAATGGCTTATGAGCTGAGTATTTCCTTGCTTCGGAGCGCACGTCGGTCCCGGCTTTTAAGTCGTTAAGCCATGACGGAGGCCTTTAGGCGGCCTAAAAACTCCGTCACTAATATTAGCCACTTGCTCATACGAACTTGCTCACTGTTTAACTTTTACTACCAATATTCATTGTACATTGGAAACAGCTAAAGATTATTGTAAACTATCTTAAATCTCAACTGATCTAAGTTACTGAAATTTATTTTGATCGTGATGATTTTCGTTTTGTTTAAATTTAATTATTTAATTTTATTATTGAATGATCAAGCGAGCTTACCTGAAGCGAAGCTCGATCTTGATTATACCGCCTTCACCGAAGAGAAGATTACTATGTAGTACGTCAGTACTCGCGTGGACAATGTCGCACAGTGTTCAGAGGTAGAAAGAAAGAAAACCGTAGTGCCCTCTCTTTCTATCCTCACGCCGCTCAACTCATTCTTTTTAGAGTAGACCTAGATACATACAGCAACATAGATCTGCAAGGGCAACTCGTTAGGGTAGGGAGGGACCTTGGTTCTCTTCGGTGAAGGCGGTATAATCAAGATCGAGCTTCGCTTCAGGTAAGCTCGCTTGATCATTCAATTATACCGCCTTCACTCTCAGAGAAGATTACTATGTAGATGTTCAGAGAATATATAAGATCGATGTTGCAATAAATTTTTGACGAGCATAAATGGTTAGTGTGAGAAGCCTGCTTACGAGTAAGTAGGTAGCTATATTGATTTTTACAAATAACAACAGAAAAACTAAGATTTAAATGGAAATATTACATAGGTACTCAGTTTAAATGGATAAAACATGTAATAAACTACTAGGTATTTGATTCAACCACAGATCCATTGTAAAAGTTGGTAAATGCTGCTGATTGTATGGATCAGCCTGCTGTCCTGAAAAACATCGATACAAACTCCTGCTATCAGAAATAGAGGCATGCCTCGTGCTGCCAGCTCTAAAATCGTAGTATCGATACCACTATCAGCTAGCAACTGCTTCAGCCAGCATCCGAGGGTCTGATAAGGTGCTTAAAGTGGGTTAACATAACCCAATATTCTAAATTTAATCTGATTACCGATGTACCTAATTAATTTACATTTCTCTAATGTATCAACTAGAGGAGGTTTTCACCGACACCGACAGGCAGGCTCATACACACTATAGCATAGCTATTATTTTAAAGTTTTTTTTTTTTTTTTTTAATTTTGTCTAAAGGATAATAAAACTAATTTAAGCGAACTAACGGGTCTTCATCGCGTAATTACTTAAATTTATTATTATTATTGTTATTGATAATAAAACTTTTCTATTTTATTATTTTTAAATAGAAACTGGACAGATGCTCGACCAAGCTTTTGATCAAATTAGGAAAATTAAAAGAAAGTTGCATTCTGCCACTACTTGAACTTTTAATTTAATTACGTAGATAACGAAATTACCATGGGTAACCATTTATTTAAGATCATTAGTAATTTAGAATCAATGAGCTTGGATTCTCTGGCTAGTTGATAATAATAGTAGTAAAAAAAAATATTATTATTATTAGTTTTTATTATTACCTATTTACTTATTTAATTATTTTTGGATTTTCCGAAATAATGGAGGCCTTTGATTATTTATCTTAATAATCACAATACCTACTTGGATCCCAAGTAACATTGTGGTGAGAGAAAACTCGGTTTTAATTCTAAAAATACCGCTTAAAACGTTCTATAGTCATAATTTATAATAGACTTACTTATAAGCTTGTTTAAGTTAAAACGGCCCCTAAATCTGCAGTCATTTCTTTTCAATTACATGAGAGTAACAAGAAAAAATCACATTCTCTAAAGCCGTAGGCAGTGTGTTCTAAGTGTGGTTTAACACTAAAACAAATAAAATAAAACTATAGCCGTAGGTAGGTACCTACTAATTTGACAGTCGAATTATGAATAATGTGGTTAGCCTCTAGACTAGACCATCATCTATTTTGTTTTAATACATTAAAAAAATAGCAAATTATTGAAGGCATAATAGCATGAGTCTTTTCGAGAAAAGTTGTGAAAAAATCTGGTAGTTAGTTCCTAAAAAAAAATATGTACACCTACACCATTGCTTTAGTACAGCGGGTTAATGGACTTGAAAGAGGAAAGAAGTAGATTTACTAGGGGAAAATAACATCATCTCTGTAACACAGAGTGATCTGCATAGAGGGTACCACGGTTGACACGACCACCATAGTAATGGTACCCTGACTACATACCAGTTACCTACCACATCAGATATAAACCTTTTTTAGTGTTTTTCAACTAAATAAAACAGTAGAAGTAGAACTGAGACCATAATATTTAAGTACATATTATAAAGGCATATAAATAATTTTAATAAGCACTTCGGGTTTATACAAGACGCAAATAAATCTATTATGTGTCTTATTAAACAGACAGACAATCTCCCTGACTTCTTGAGAATCTAATTTTCACTCCGTATCTATCTACATTTTGCCTGATGAAAGGTTTAGTTTTTATCTGCTTCCACATTCAGGGAGACAAAAAATAAAAAATAAGAATAATAATTACACCTATGACGCGAAAATGAACATTGTTTCTTTTTTCGTTCCAAATCCAAATCATGTTAGCTAACTTTTTAAAATATGGATGCACTTCGACCATCCTATTAAAATATATGACAATAAGTAGTGGTATTGTCTACACTAGAGACTTACATACATTTAAAGTATGTTTACCCAGTTTATTGTCTTCTGCAACTGATTTGAGACTAAAAAATCGCCATCAAATTCCAGGTACTTAAGTAGTTAAAAAAAAATTGTCAACCTCTGTGGTAAAACCATGTACTTAATTCATTCCAGAATTACAAAAGCTGTAGATGAAGCATCCGTAAAAATATTGTACCTAATCATATTTTTGCGAATAGGATGGACAGCTAACAAAGTATTATTTCTCCATCAAAGTAGTTCCATCTGAACTACGTCTAAGTTATCGTTACTTTTAGACAAAGAAAAATTATCGTAGAATTTTCCATAGAATTCTTGCAAAAAAAAACCAGCTGTATGAAATGGACATGCCACGATAGGTAACTATAGATAACTAGATAATAGATATAATAATAGATCCTTGTTATCGTTCTAATACTGCAATAAACAAAAGTTCTAATATGCATTACTTATTCAAATTTCAAACTCTTTTTACATTTAAATACCAAACAGTGTTTAAATATGTTTAAAGAGAATCTACTTATTCGTATCTTCCAAGATTTTTTGTATCTCTAAGTCTGGAAACTGTATAAGTAGTCATGGACATTGAATAATTATAATGACCCATCAGAATCTAGCAAGAAGTCTTTGTTTGGTATATTTTTTTTTTTTTTTTTTACAATTAGTTCTAATCGGTTATATTGCTATTAAGTAGATATAGTTTATTATTGAATTTGCTAGGCAACCACTTGCTGATTCTTAATCAATAAGTACATAAAGATTCATGTAAAAAATGAAGGGATTACTATTTCCGTAAAAATTTAAAAACTAAAAAACACAAAGCAAATGCTAGGCGTTGTAAATTCATACATGCTTCATGCATGTATTGAAAATAAAACCGTAAAAAATATAGTTTATGGTAGGTACTTATTCGTGAACAAAAGTTGATCTAAATGGACCGTATGATACATTCATACAGAATATTTCAATATGGAGTATGTTCCATTAAATTGTTCATTAATTACTTCATTAATTTAATTTCATTAAATTCAGGATGAACTGACTGCTTCCATCAGCTTTGGCAATAAAGAGAATTTCCGAAATAAATTGTCCAGCAGTCAGTTCGCATTTTAACTTAGGCATAGTTGCGGTTTCAGTTTTAGAATAAGTACTTACAGCGCGGGTACATTTCAGGAGTTTAGTTATGAAATCCTGTAAAAGATTTTTGATAAGCAGACCCACATCGAGTATAAAATTATCACTCGTAATAAATAGAATAGATTTCCATTAGTTTAAAAAATTAATTCAAACGTCCTGCGCGTACCTGCGAGACAGTGGCGGGTAGCGGTGCACTCATCGCTGCTCGCCAGCTGACGGTTGCGGCGCGGGCGCGGTGCAACGAGCGGTGCACGGGGCGCGGCGCGGCTTCGGGACGGTCGTCAGCCTTGGCCCGCCACTGGCTTGTTATACGACTAGTTGACGTTGAAGTACGTCAGCTTGCCGACTCCCCGTGCTGGTTCTTCACTCCGCGGAACGATGAGCCTCTTCCGTTTAATTTTGTTAGACGAAATCTAAGCTTGAATCGGTTAATTTGTTCCTTTTTCTTGACGCATTGAGTGTCTTTGATAAAAGTATTCTAATGCCGAACTGTTTTCAGCGAAAAGCGATTTAGATACCGATTTGATCTTGCTTGGTAAACAAGCGCTTAACCCTCAGTTTACATGTCTCGACCGGCATGGCACCAAACTCCACCGTTTAGAGTAGAACCCTTAATCAGAGGAAATTTTTTGGAAAAAAAATTAAACAAATTATCCTTCGGAAGACCGCTTATATTTTAGGTGGACCTTGAAGGTTAATTCGCTGCTTATAATATCTCCATTACGTCCGACCTTGAATCGCCGAGTGCTTGCAGCAAATCAGGATCTAAAATATCCTATTCGTAATAATATCGATATTGGGGCTTGAGACAACTTCGGGCCTATAGTGTGGGTAAGTAGGTAAGTAAGTACTTACCTCAATATTACCCTGGATAAAAAGTGAACCAGGGTGACTGATAGATTTGTAAGTAGGTATTATCTTTGTAAAACTCTAATTTAGGCGAAAAAACCCGTATGAGAATATTAATGTTTTGACGGTAGAACAAAATATAGGTAATTAAAGCAGACGTTCAAAAAATCACGATGTTTTTCGAAGAGAAAAAAACGCATTTTAATAAACAGAAACCGCTATAACTCTAATTATTCGAAGAATGCAACGAATAAGAAAATTAGCTTTCATTGTTATCGCCAGGCACCTCCCAAGAATTCAAGGGAAAAAATAAATTCAAAAAATCACGATATTTTTCGCCATAATTCTCATAATTCGAAGAATACAACGAATATGGAAATTTATCTTTCATAGTCATCTCCAGGCACATCCCAAGAATTCAAGGGGAAAAAATAAATTTTATCGTTGAATACAACGAAAAAATAGCCTGTGCACAATCAAACCCGCACTCACAAATATGAGTCATTAAATTAGGTCGGTATTAGGTACTATGGTTTGAACCAACCTCGATGAAAGCAACGAGGGTATCCGAAGAATTCAACGGATAATAAAATAAAATGTACCTTGAGTTTGCACATCGCTTTCTGACAACTTTTTCACATATTTCTTCTTCTTCCGCTTCTTCCTTCGCTTCCATCCTCCGATTCCATCCTCCGCTTCCATCCTCCTTGGATTCTTCATGACGACGTTTGTAAATATTTTTATAACTGTGCGAACGCCGTGCGCGCACGAAACAGAATGAGTTGAGCGGCGTGAGGATAGAAAGAGAGGGCACTACGGTTTTCTTTCTTTCTACCTCTGAACACTGTGCGACATTGTCCACGCGAGTACTGACGTACTACATAGTAATCTTCTCTGAGAGTGAAGGCGGTATAATTATTAAATTTAATTTCGTTTAAACTGTATTTTGTCAACAAAAATATTAAACCTATTCTAGGTTGAGTTCTCTCTCCGAGAGACTTGGTTGGAGGTCCTATTGGGCCTCACCACTCAGAGGAGGCTCTTTTAAGAGCCAACGCCGTCGGGGCCGTGGAAGATTGCGAAAGCGTTCCCATAGCCCCGACACAATGGCGACCTCGAGGGAACCCCGTCAGGTTTTAGTGGGTATGCCCCCATTCTGGGGGAGACTCCCACATAACCCCCCGCTCCCCCCCGGGGGCGAGGGGTATCCATAAAGGATTTACTGACGTTAAAAAAAAATAAATGGTATACCTATTTGTTGCTCTAGCTAGTGCCTGGTAAATCTATATTTGCTTACAACATCCTGTTTTTCGTTTACTAAGTATTTAATTATTTCCTGAGAATACTAACTGATTTCCTTGCAGTGTTTACCTTCACCGTTTTTGTCTAGACATGACATCTGAATATGCTGGCAGAACCTAAGCAGATACTGTTGAAATATTAGAATCATGATTGTTAAATCTCTATCTCTAGAGATTTAGAGATTTAACAATCATGATAGATGGAGGGAGTTGGGGGAGACCTTTGCCCAGCAGCGGGACAAGATAGGTTGAATAAAAAAAAAAAAGATTGTTAAATGCTTTGAAAAAGAAGAGCCTAAGTCGAATTCAAATTGAACTGACACTATCAATATCAGGTTCTCTATAAATCGTCGATAAAATAAGACAAATGAAATAACGAATATAAAATTTATTGCGTTGCATATAAAGCTCATAATCTTCATACGAAATCCCCGTTGCGGCCCCGAGACGTGTCGGTAGACCGGTTGATTCCAATATCTGTGGACAAAAAAAAAGAACACATTAGTTTCAAAACAAATTATTATAGATTTGATAACCTGTTTCTGCTACTCTTATTGATGAAATGGTAGAAACGCCATTATTTCTACTGTAATAAGAAATATATTATGACTTTCGTTTTAAATAACATCGGTATTTTCAAAAAACATGTCGAAGATCAGTGAATGCTTTATTACTATTCACAATTGATACCGTTGAGTTCAAAATAAAACGTGGCATAGGAACGAAAACGAATGTCTTTTTAATTTAAGATTATTTGAAGATTTCAACATGCCTTTTGTAGGTACCAATCACAAAATGCAAGCCTGTAACCACTATCCAACATAATTCTTCACATGTTCAAAATTGCATCAAAACAAATCATCAAAACTCAAAGAAACTGAAGAAACTAGACTTCGTAAAAGTTATAAGTAATTGCAAATTGTTAATCAAACAAAGATCGTTGACTCTATAAGAGTTAATTATTTAGATTGACGGCAATGTGACCCCATTATTGTTATCTACTATACAAGGAACATTCTGATAAACTCATACACTGGTGTAGTGGTATGTGTGGCAATGATATGCCCGGTTATTGACACAAAGCATCTTAATGAATGTCAATTGTAAAGTCGTTTAGGAACCTCAGCGAAGAATGTTTCAGTATCTGTTTTAATACTTATGACCTCGGAACTCAAGAGCTTTATCTATTCCTACTTTCCTATTTTGCATTTAGATAAACGTTTTTCAATAATATCTTTTCTGGCTCTAAAGCTTTCTGCCAGGCTCAGAGAAATTTACAATTTCAATAGTCTGAATTTTATATTTAAAAGTGGGAAGATTCTTAAATTTTCTTGGTAAAGGCTTTGTAGTGATAGGGAGTACACACCTGATTCACTATGGAACTCCACAATATTTCACTGGTACCACACACGACACAGTATTGTTCATCTCTTCTCATTGAGCTTCCTGCTTCCAGACGTAGAAGAATTAGAGGATGCCATCGATGATGTGCTTCCACTGCCACAGTTCTTCGCAAGGCTAGGCTTCTTCCTAAAACTCAGCCTAGCATCTCCTTTGATAAAACGGTCCAACGCCTGCCTAAGCGCCGAATGCTTCCTTTCAAAAGGGTTTGTGTACATTTTGTTGATTTTATTTCACTTTTCACAGACACGTCCGTTCGCTGCGAGAGCGGAATTGCGAATGATACGGACCCGGTTCCGCCGGTTGATATAAAGCGAGTAGTGACGCGTGCGCAGGTCAAACAGCAAGTTTTAATAATGGTCGGACGAAGAATAGACGTCATAGAGATGAGTTTTTGTTGTCGTTTCTAATTGGAACTGTGAGAAACTTTTTAGTTCTATGAATAGTAGGTAAGTTATATGTTTACTCGGTGGGCCTGTTATGTTTTTAAGTGACGTGAAGCGGATCTACTGTAGGCTCGTCTTGATTCTTGATCGTCAGTGCATAAAGTTCAAAGGGTGTATTGCGTTCTATTTACAATGTTTTCAATCATAAGCTCCCTACCTAGTAACTTTGTAATAGTTGTTTTTGTCGTAATTTAAGACTGTACTACTTACTTAAATTTGTACAACAACAACAACAGGGCTTATTTGAATAACTTGAAGGTATGGTATATGCGTTAAGGATTATTTTTAGAATGGGACCAATCTTGTTGTAACCTTCTATAATTACTTGCTTTTATTTAATTTTAGCCATGAGTGATGTTTCGGATTTAGCTTGCAACTGAATTTTGAATAATTTCTTTCCAACTTATTGAGCTGCACACTTATCGATTCTTAGTGATAATAGCGAGCTGATTGTTGAATTCAAGAGTTGTTCAACTGAAGTATATAACAGTTTGATCGAGTTAAAACTTGTTATCTCCCTCAAGTTCCGATGACAACACTCCTCGATGCATATACTCGTAGATGGAGTAAAGTACTCGTGTTCCAGCTTGTGGTAGAGTATATGAGTTTGAGTATAGCAGACTCCTCGCAAACTGCATACTTTTCTATCGGCCGATAGTTTGGTCAGGCTCTTACTCAGTATGAATCTTCTCACAATGCATATAGCCATTCGTGAAGTTAGCCGTTTCGATGCGCAGTGCAGCTTTTTATACAAAATTTTCTACTGCGCAGCGAAACGGGTAACTTCACGAATGCCTTAGATCATAGGTTCTCAACGTGGGCGATAACGCCCCCTTGTAGCCGTTTGAGACTTTCAGGGGACAGTAGAAGACCCAGGAAAAATTAAGGGGCGTTGAGATGGCGCATTAAATTATGGGGTGGATGGCTCTTGAAAAAAATATATTCTCATAGTAGGTGGTGGGCAAAATAAGGTTGAGAAACTATGCCTTAGATCCATTGTGAGAAGTGTATGTAAGTGCGTACACTGCAACGATTCAGTATCGGTCATGTTCGCACTAGCAGCTCCCGAACAAACTATCGGCCGATAGAAAAGTTTGCAGTTTACGATGGGTCTAAAAGTTTGTTTAATAAAATTGCAATTGAAAAACTTATTTTACGTCACCTGTCGATGATTTACCTATGACGAACAAAACTTGCAAATGAATTTAAAGGGAAAAGGCAAACAAATGTACATATTTTTGGTGTACTAAGCGTATTTTGAAAAATAGTTTGTACGTACCGAAAAAAAACTTTACACCATATCTGATTTAATATTTTTTTACAACGTGGTCAATGCTGTTAGCGGCATCATGAGTATAATATTATATTTTAATTGTTTTAATTGATCTATAGATAAATTCAGAAAATCAAATATCAGTTTATAGATCACATTTTTTATATTTCAACCTGTATTTGAATGACGCACAAGCCGACGGATGCACGAACCATAGACTAATTAGTATTAAAAAATAGGATGACAAAAAAAAATAGATTTGGTTAAGATTAGGTACTTACGCATAGTAAAAAGTTAAGTGATATACATTTCTGATCTGGTGGTTACTAAGTAGCTATTTATCTACATATTATTTGCCAAACATTTTTTCCTTTACATCTTGTTAATCTTGATAATGCGATGTAGTAGGTATCTAGATGTCCGTGAACTTAGCATATAATTTCCCAGCATATCACATTTTTATTTTTTTTATTTTTATTTTATTTGGGAAAACAAACATTTATACAATAAAATGTTACACAAGAAGCATAAATTATATGGAATATGAGTAAATGTACAACCCACTACGTTATCCACAGGTTACTAAAAAAAAATAAAAACAACATGAGCATGAGGTTGTTGTTGTGTCAATTACTGAAAAGAGTGTGGTAGGTAGTAGTAGTGCTTTCAAGTGAATGAATTTGTACGTTTAGTCATTTAACAGAATTTCTTTAATTTGTTTTTTGAATTTATATTCAGATAGTAAGAAAAGATCTATATTTATAAATCTAATGTTGTAGTTCTCAACAATGCGGTATAGCGGCGAACGCACACCAGCATTGGTTCGACAGATTCGTGTGTAGAACAAGCGGCGCACACGCACATCTCTCTGATGCACCGTGCGCGGTAATGTTTTTATGCGATTATTGATGTATGCGATATTTAACGATTTATGTAAGTTCTCTTCGCATGCAGTTGCATGTTCACATGAGTTCTATAGTTCCTGATACTTTTTAGCAATAGTTCTGGCGATTTTACCTGAAAAAAAAGTCGATTGAAAAAATGATAGAATACAAATACAAATAACAAATACAAATACATTTATTTACCAAAAGAGAATACAACACATACAAATATTACTGATGGTCCCCGCACTAGGGCGAGCCTGTATCGCGGGAGACCGAAAATCAAAAACGATTACCTACTACAATACAGAGAGGATAACACAAGACAAGGCAAACCACAGAGGACAGACTAAAGAAAAGAAAACGACAATAGTGGGTATGCTAACTTCCCGTAGCATAATTATCATTTTACTGCAAATAAAAAAAATGTTAGTTCTTGTCACATGCGGGTGAGTTCTATAGTTCCTGATACTTTTTAGCGATAGTTCTGGCGTTTTTACGCCAAAAAAAATTAATTTGTGAAAATAATATTTCTACTGAAAATACTATTAACTAATTTATTTTAGCTGTGTCAAACACTTCCCGCAAGCTAGAACTCTTACGTTTCATACACATCCGTAACAGAACTTTAACCTGCAACTCGATTGAAGTCTAGAACTATCGCTAAAATGCTAGCATCATTGTAGACTACATCACAACAACACTAACTTAAGTTTACCTGTTAATAAGATTTCAACGCGCACCTAGTGCTACGAATTAGCTACGAAACATAGGTTCATAAATGCCTAAAGATCTAAGAAAATGTATAAGTACCGCCCTTTAGATAGGTATAAAATGTATTTTAGACCAGATATCACGGTCACACCAGGATCCCTAAAGTACCAGCATATCATGGTAGAGTAGTAAAAAAATTCGAATAAAAATTATTTTTATAGTGTACAGTACACCTCTTAAAAGCTAGAACTATCAAGTTTCATATGCATCCGTAACAGAACTATAGCAACTCGATTCGAGTCTAGAACTATCACTTAAGTGCCAGCATATCATGTTAGAGTGCTTCGGTTATAGCTTATCGACTTAAAAGCCGGAACCGGCAATTTATTGTGTCCTCCACACGTACCGAACCTGTAGAAGTGTAGAGTATTTTTATATGATGTTCACCAATGAATAGGTTAACTCTTGACGAAGGTTGGGTACATTATTGATGTAGGTTTTCAGGGTTCCGATCCCAATTCGTGAAACGTACCTTTTACTGTGCTATTTTGTCCGATCATTTGTCGGTTCGTCTCGGCTTATTACAATGACATCTTTGGATAGTTTTATTCATACTGAACCCTTCTCAAGTTTTGTGGTGTAATAATAGCATTGCTTGCTTATTCTGGAATATTTTTTTAATATTTTTTCAATCTTAACCAAATGGTAACTGCAAAAAGGGAGCATGTTCATCATCATCATCATCATCATCATCATCATTATTATCATCATCACCATCATCATCCTATCGATTTCTTTGCGTCCTTTCAAAGCTCTTTCCTACTCTGTTGCCTCCACTTCAGACGGTCTTTCTGCATCCTTTTTGGTGAGTCCATTAGCACGCATATCATCTGCTACGACGTCAAGCACTTCTTGGGTCTTCCCCTTCTACCAGGGACTGGCGTTGCTAGCTGGTTTCCGTAAAACGTAGGCGACACTCCTGCAATTTATCTGCTGGTTGTCATTGAACTACTGACTAACAGTAACTATAACTCAATCCTTTTTTGTTGTACCAACGAAAAAAGTAAGCATATTATGCAAAGGATTTGGCCGGATACTGCCCCAGAAGAGCCGAATATCGAATTAGACTATGCGTCAGAATAATATTATTTAAATAAAATATCACAAAATTAACTGGTACATACAGAATACTTAGATATCTCGTGCCGTGTGGGAATATAATTATGTTATTTTATTAGTAACTTTAGTCACTTCCGGTACTACAGTCCGTAATGCCTCTCCAGACTCACGGCGAGAAGTTTCACCGAGACTTCTCGAAGAACAAACAAATTATCAACACTCTCAATTTTCTCACTCGTGATCTGTTTGAAATCCTTTGTCTCGGCCAAAAATAGGTACCGACACCGAAGCGCGAGAACAAGAAGGCGAGAAACTCCTCACATTCACGCTTCTCGGGTGTTGTCGGGGTTTCTTGCCGAGAGTCTGGAGGTATCACAGAGAATATTTTTATCAGATAGACCTACCTTCTTTTTCGCGGTTGACATGACACTCAAATAGTAAACAAAACAGACGGACAAGAATTTGACAGATGTAAAATGAATTTCGTTGAGTTTCAGTTGTGTGATTGTGTTGTGATGTGATTTATGAGGATTTATCATATTTTATTTAAAATTACAAAAACTGACGCCTTGGGATATGCATACAGACTAAAATGGAAGTGGGCTGGACATGGCTGGACGTCTACAAGATGGAAGATGGACTAGGAGAGTGACAAATTGGGAGGGTTCAAGAGGTCGACGCTGCATAGGAAGACCATACGCTCGCTGGGACGAAGACATCAAGAAAACTGCTGGACCAAACTGGCTCCAAGTAGCACAAGACAGGGACAGATGGCTGGCTTTGGAGGAGGCCTTCACCTTAGGGGTTCTCTAGTACCTACTTAGATTATAAGCATTAGTGATAAGAAAAAAATGTTAATTATAGAGAAATAAAAGGCTTTTTATTTTATTTATTTATATCATATTTTATTTTAGGTGGTAAGTACAGAATCACTGCACATGAGTGTAGATAATTTTATTGATGAAATTCCCAATTTTTCCTAAGTACTTTTCTTTTTTACTTTAAATTGTAGGTACTGGGAGCAGCTGTGTGCGTCAAGCTGCAACAGCCTCCTTCAGGCGATAGCCGACAGGCCTGACTTTCATCTTATTCAGTCTTGGGAGTCAAGGCATGCCATCTTGGCAACCTATACTTGCCATTGACTGTCCGGTTGTACCTACTTACCACTCAAATGTGCCACCGATTTTTGCCTACCTACTAATACTAACATAATATAAATGAATGATAATATTTTCACGTGAAAATTCCCGTGTGTTAAATAATATATGGATGAAAGTCTGAAATAAAGAATTTTTATTTTAATTTATTATTTTATTTATTTTCCATACCCTAGTTCACTCAAAATTCTGCCAGTCCATAATAATACTTACTAAATAATTATTGTTGGACATTACACACAGCGCCATCTATCCCCAAAGTAAGCAAAGCTTTTACTATACGAACCTAAAAAATATAGTTTCCTAGGTTCATCCGTTCATGTTGGGCGTCACAGCCTGCTGCTTTAAATTAGATTATCTTTTAAATCCCACTTTAAAAAGGAAGAAGATGAATGGAGTCTCACTATAAAATAAAAAAACAAACCCAAAAATCCCAATTTGGTCATGACGCAAGCATTCTTTCCTGTGGGCATCTGTGGGGCAAAATTGTTCTAGGAATCGGCCATGTCCTTTTACTAATGTAACTTAATAAAATAAAAATAAATAAAAATAAAATTTGTTTATTTCGAGCACTTTTGGACCCATAATGTACCAACACAACAATTTACTTAAGGTACTTAAGAAAATGTATACGTAACTCTAGACTTCTATGTAAAATAGTCCTACCGAGACGCAAATCTGTTAGTAAATCGTTATCTTGGTCCTCATGATACAGGCTTAGCATAGTGTGAGGTCCGTTGTAAACCCTAACCACAGTAAAATTACTTGTCAGCATTTACTATTATCCTTGTCCTGGTTTGTCCTACTATGTATTCCCATCGATATCTTCATAGGATCTTATATGTCTAAAAATCTGTGTGGACGGTAAGTAAGTCCATATAATATAATTCGTTCGAGCTAATGCCCAACTCTGTTGACAGAACCTCTGAAGCACGGAAGCGTTGCGCTCACCCATCCAAATTCTTAGCAAACTACGACACGAGCGCTTTAACTTTGTAGACGGTGGAGTGGAGTCTATTGTCCAATTCTCTTTCCACTAAAGAAAAAACCTGTCCCTAATACCAACTTTTCACCAAAGTTGAAAACTAGCTTAAACAAACTAACTGCTGGGCTAGATAAAGTTTAAAATTATACTTTTATGCGTGGGTATGTCCATATTTGCAAATTTACTTAACAATCTCAGATCCTGCGGAAAATACCTGAGAGCGGACATTCATATTTTTCGGTTTATACGTATTTAAACGTGATATTTAACATGTCTACAATGAATCCTCAAGTGACTCACGAATGTTTTCCACCTCACTTTTACTTGATCAGCCTATTTATGACGTCTCGTGACGTCAACGGTGGCTATAAAAACAATACATGTTTTATCGAACTTTGTTGTGTGTGACGTTTTTTTATTCAATACAATACGTGATAGTGTATGGATAGTGTCAATTTTGCTAAGCCACCTATAGTGTGCCTACAGTAAAATAATATTTTTTTTACTTTTAGACGTATAGGTAGTACTAGTATTATGTGGTATAGCCTTGATTTTTCGTAAACAGGGTCTCAAGTTTTTATGTGCCATTATTTTTTTTCGTTATTTATTTATTTTTTGGATTCCTGTTCTAATATACCTACTCAGGTAGGTTAGGTACCTACTTAGTGCCTGCCGTACTATAAAACTTAGACCTTTACTTACATCTTTACTAGATGATTTATACAATGTCAGGAAGCAATATTTTGCCTACACTAACGGAACACTGTAGTGATTCGGATATTGTTAAGATAGAATAGGCTTGTCCAGCACCTAAACCATCAACTCAGTTAAATCGGCCTTATCCACAGGAAAGTCATGGCCAATACGTGTGGGACTGACTTTTTCCTCACGATGTTCCTCAGTATTCATCATTTTGTCAACTTTACATACTTAGTACATTTTTGTTTTATGACACAATCCTTTATGCTTGTAAGCTTGTACATTGGTTTTTATTGTTGCTGATCGAAAATAGTTTATGCAGTTAAAACCAACTTTACATACTTACGATTGATAATGTTCTTAAAATCTTTGTGTTACCTACTTAGCATCTAATTTTTCTAAGCTTATTTTAACAAAGACCTCTTAAACAAAACGTGTGAAGTGACATCAACACGTCTAATTTTAAGTTTATGGACTCTCGCTAAGTTACTATTTGTATGCTTTATTTGTTTCCTAAAATAAATATTATTATTATTATAAAATTGAGAATAATTTATCATAAAATTATATAAACCTATTTAAAATCGTGAATGGTGAATACTTTGAAGTTTAAGTTCATTGCCAATATTGCGAGGTCACTATGGAGTCAGACAAAAACGTCTTTCGTTAAAATTATTCATAATTTAGGTATGAGTATTGCTATTTCCGTTTTGTATTTGCGTTTTAAGTTATTATTGAGTATTGATTTATAATTAGATAAGAATTGTAGGTATGTAGGTACGTAAATAGAATTAAGTAAATGTGTTACTTAATTCTATTTACGATGAAACGTATTTTTAAATAGCATAAATAGTTTAATTAATACTACTTAAAAACAATCATATTGATTATTTACCTACAATTCTTATCTAATTATAAATCAATTTGTTTTATTTATTGTTTACATTCTATTTCAATGCTAATAATAGTCCGTATAAGTACCTAGGTACCTAAGAAGTTTTTAATTAGTATTGATTTATAATTAGATAAGAATTGTAGGTAAATAATCAATATGATTGTTTTTAAGTAGTATTAATTAAACTACTTATGCTATTTAAAAATACGTTTCATCGTAAATAGAATTAAGTAAATGTGATTTGTTTTATTTATTGTTTACATTCTATTTCAATGATAATAACAGTCATTATAAGTTCCTATTGCTATTTCCGTTTTGTTTTTTGCGTTTGAAGTTTTTAATTAGTATTGGTTTATAATTAGATAAGAATTGAAGGTAAATAATAAACCATGATTATTTTTTAAGTAGTATTAATAAGCTATGAATAAAACTATTTATACTATTTAAAAATACGTTTAATCGAAAATAGAATTATGGTGAACGCACACTTAGACGCAATGCAATCATCGCTTTTGTTAATGGTCTCGCACACTTAGCCGCGCCGCAGTCGCCGCAGTCTCCGCAGTCCCCGCATTCGATTTCTTTATATGAAGTTCTATGCAACCTCGCACACATATCCGCGCCGCAGTCGCCGCAGTCTCCACAGTCGCCGCAGTCACCGCACTGGATTTCTTCGGCCGTGATGCGAATGACGACACCCGCACCGCGCCAGCCGCAGCGGATGCTGCGGCCGGCGTGGCGCGGGTGACGTCATCAGCTGCGGCTTGGGGAGATCGGCCGCTTCATGTACTGCGGCGACTGCGGCGCGGCTAGGTGTGCAAGGTTGCATAGAACTTCATATAAAGAAATCGAATGCGGGGACTGCGGAGACTGCGGTGCGGCCCATATCTGCGTTCACCCTTAAATGTGATTTGTTTTATTTATTGTTTACATTCTATTTCAATGATAATAATAGTCCGTATAAGTACCTATTGCTATTTCCGTTTTGTTTTTGCGTTTGAGGTTTTTAATGTGTATTGATTTATAATTAGATACCTAAGAATTGTTGGTAAATAATCAACCATGATTTTTTTTAATGTAGTACCTATTAATAAGCTGCGAATTAAACTATTTATGTTATTTAAAAATACGTTTAATCGAAAATAGAATTAAACGTGATTTGTTTTATGTATATATTTCAATGATAATAATAGTCCGTATAAGTTCCTGTTGCTATTTCCGTTTTGTTTTTCCGTCTGAGGCTTTTAATGTGTATTGATTTAAAATTAGATAAGAATTGTTGGTAAATAATCAACCATAATTTTTTTTAATGTAGTATTAATAAGCTGCGAATTAAACTATTTATGCTATTTAAAAAAACGTTTATTCGAAAATAGAACTGAATGTGTTTTGTTTTATTTATTGTTTACATTCTATTTCAATTAAGGAAATCCGCATTATATCGTTTAATTTAACAACGCTGATTAAACATTGATTAGCTTTCCAATAAAAATAAAATTATTCATAATTGTGCAAAAAATTGCTTATTGCATTACGATAATAGTCAAAAATACGTACAAAATAACATTTTGTTCTGTAAGAATGATCTCGAAAGATCGTACGTAATAAGCCTGGCCGCATATGAGCCACAAAACGCCGCCACAAAACGCCGTTAAGTACCTATTTCCTGTAGTTTTCATATATTTTGTACAGACGCGCCGCACACGTGTAGCCGGTGGCGCCCACTTGCCACAGCTACAAAATATGTTAAAAGTCGCTGTCGCTGGCGTTTTGTTTCTGTGGTCGGTGGCCCGTTTGCGCCGAGCTTTAGGCTTACAACTATTGGCTTATTTGCATAGTAGCACTACAAGAAAGACCAATACCTACAATGTCAGTCCTGCAAAATGCAAAATGCCAAAAACGTAAGAAAATTTTAATTTCGCCACGGGCTACCCGTGATAAGCAGTGGTCATTGGTCTTGAAGTAACTGATAGTGTGATATTTTTTCTAAGCCAAGCTACATAAAAATATGTCTTACTTCAGCCAAAATAAATTCCTTTCGAATAATACTAAACTTGGTGATACTTAAATATTATATTGATCTCCTGGTAAAAAAGCGTTGAAAGATATCGTGTATTACTAACCGACCAACCGCGCTCTAGTTGGACGGTTAGTAATTATTTATCTTAACCGACAATTACCTACCTTTATAAGTTTCATCACTTGTATTTTACTAGACACAATAATAAAAACTGGAATTACTGTCGTAAAAAATGTCGTTTGTTTATTATGATGTTGGAGCCATTTTGAACCCTTTTTAAATAATTAAAGCAGGTATAATATTAATTAAAGCAAGATAAAATTTAACTACAGAAACTAAACTACTTCACAATTATCTATATAACTTTACAAAATACAATCAGAACAGAAACAGTTGAGCCATCTAAAGATTGTTGTAAACGATCTGTGAGGTAGCTCATCATCCGCAACCCGACTTTACTCTCTGCTGGGTATTAGGCCTACGCTTTTCTGTGCCAATTTCATCCTTTCATCTTGCAGCCCGACGGTCGACGTCCCTGTATACTGAGGTAGCTAAACTGATATACAACACTGCCTGATTAAATCTATTCTTGTCGAGACGAAAGATGACATCAGTATGAAAGGGGTGAGTCAGGGGTGAGAACTGAGATGACGGCTGATAAAGGGAAATGGAAGAAGAATACATGTTCTGCCGACCACACTAAATGTTAGACAAGGGCAGGAAGATTTTGAAGATGATTCTTGTCGAGACAGCAGAAGCAGACGAAAGAAAGAAAGAAAGAAAGAAATCGTCTGCTGCTGCTGTCTGCGGTCGGCTACGAACTTGTACCTTTAGTAGCTGAGATAATAAACCATGTTGGCCAAGTGAGATATTATATAAAAACGATGGGTTATAAATATGGGAAATAAAACAAATTTCTATCCGAAGGTTGTGGGTTCAAAGCCCGGCCATCCATCAATGGATTTTTCAGCAAAAAATCTCAAAAAAAGAGTTCCGTTTCACCATTCTCTTTTGGAACCTTAAAAACAGTACTCACTGACGTATAACCAAAGCATGGGAATGACGCACGTAGCTTGTTTGTTGACCGATATGATCGCGTTTACAAGAACTAGGTACCTATTTAGAAAGCATGGGCTGCGAATTTGAAACGGGCTACGACAAGACGCTTTTACCTCTGTACTAGATGATCTGTACTAGATACAGCGTCAGTAGGCAATTTATGCCTAGGCTGTAGTGCCTGCGACGTTGTTGAGATGGAGTAGGCCAGCACTTAAACCGTTCTCTCAGCTAAATCGACCTTATCGGTTTCCTCACGATGTTTTCCTTCGCCATTTAAAGCTCGTTTCAAAGTGTTATATATTCGTATAAAGAATAGTTTCTCAACCTTATTTTGCCCACCGCCCAATTAGAGAATATATTTTTTTCAAGAGCCCCCCCACCCCATATCTTAATGCGCCATCTCAATGCCCCCTAATTTTCCCTGGATATTCTACTGGCCCCTGAAAATCTCAAACGCCCACAAGGGGGCGTTATCGCCCACGTTGAGAACCTATGGTATAAAGTATAAGTAAATGAAATCTCCTGGCGCCGCGCGTCGACGAGCGAATTCGCGCGACGACGCTTGGTTGAAATCGATTTGCATTACACAAATTCGTACCTTACCTAATGGAAATAGAGTTGAATATACTTTTAAGTTTAAAAAACTTAACGCTTTCCTTCGACTCTGCGTCAGTATAAGTTGAGTCTAAAATGAATTATGCATTCCGCTCATAATTTCGACTCAGGCAAGATGTCTGATGCGCTTCTAGAAGTATTAAACTCTCCATTTAAAATCAAAGAGTATTCCAAAATCCCAAGTGAAGTTACGATTGGGATCAAATCGAGTTTCAAGAGTAATTCCCGAGTAAGATATTAGAATTTTCAGACAAAGACTGATAGAGACATCTGGCATATATTTTAGACAAATAATAATGATTAATGATCATTTTTATTATATTAAGGTGATAAATGGTTTTCGACTCGTTTTTTTATTTTATTTTGATAGTTTTATTAATATATTTCCTTACGTCAGACCACTTATTTATCTATTGCGTCTAAAAGTTTGGCGCAAACGGGCCACCGACCACAGCCACAAAACGACAGCGACAGCGACAGCGACTTTTTATATGTTTTGTAGCTGTAGCGAGTTGCCGCTACCAGCTCAAGTGTGCGGTGCTTCTATACAAAATATATGAAAACTTCAGGAAATAGGTCGATAATGGCGTTTTGTGGCTCGTATGAAGCCAGGCAAGGAATATTAAATATTCTTCGTTTTTCCGGTTTGCTTCAAAGCTGTAATGAGGGCAATAATTCCTGAAATTACCAACTCCCTGAAAACCCGTGATAATTTTTTAGTACTTTCATCAGTGTAATATAATATTGGTTTATAATGCTTAAATTGAATTGGATTTTATAGATTAAGTACATAAATGACTGATGGTTTCAGAATTTTTTATTTTATACTAGCTTTCGCCCGTGACTTGGCTTGCCTGGTAAGTACTTAAACTTTGAATAGCCTATGTGCTATTCCAAACCACGATCTAGTACTTATGTTCCAAGTTTCGTCCAAATCGGTAAACTGGTAAAGGCTGAAACAAAAACATCCGAATATTGGTACAAGCCTTCAGATTTTACAATTAATAGAAGTAAGATGACATTTGGGTGTTACTTACATTAAAGTTGTAAACTTTGAAACGTCTTTGTGGTAAATTAAACTAGTAGTTCGCCCCGAACTGAGATCTCGCGCACCGTAGATGGCTTACATTTGGACTTTCTTCTGACTACCCCTATAATTTCAAGTGCTACTACTGCCGAGTATGCCTATTGCGCTAGCTCTTCATGGTAAAAAATACTAGCATGCATGCAATACAATAATGTCGTGTCTAATTTTTCATTTACTTATTTCATATTTATGAATTCTCGTCGTATTTCTAAAGTATACGTCCTAGAATGAAAATAATAACTATTTTGGAATGTACAAATTAAGACCTTTCATTTGACACCCCACTCAATATATTTGTTTATTTAACTTTTTTTACCCCAATTATTTTCATTCTTTATCAAAAATTTTTTTATCATGAAAATAAATCAAGTAGCATCTAAAATCATTGCAAACCAAACCGCAACGATGCCACTCTCTTTTTAAGACCGACCAGTCAATGAGCTACGAAGACATCGAAACTCTATGAAACGGGAGCTCTTGCAGCTCTGGTTTCGTAGTTTTTGTTCTTTGGTCGTATTTCAAAAACTATACATCCTAGATTAAAAATAAAAATCATTTTGAAATGTACAAAATAAGCCCTTTCGTATGACATCCCACTCAATATATTTGTGTAAAATTCATAATTTTTTACCCCCTTGGGAACCCCATATCTTTACAACCCCTTCATCGATTACGCTCATACGCTCCACAGCAAATTTCCATAGCACTACCTATTGACCTATCAAGTTTCATACAGATTGGATAAGCGGTTCGATAGTTATGCGAGAACATAAAAATGAAACATACAAACATACAAACATACAAACATACAAACATACAAACATACAAACATACAAACATACAAACATACAAAGCAAAATCGCCTAACTTGCCACTAAGATCTTCGCTCGCTTCGCTCGCTCGATCGATTAATATTTGTCTTTCGCGACAAAGCTCAGAGAATCAAAATTAATTTAATTAAATAAACAAAGTACTTAATATTTGTAGTAAAAATGAATCAATTCCTAAGATCCAAGCTAGCAAGTTTTTTTTTTTTTTAAATAAAATAGATCTATGTTTGGCCATCAACTCGCCTGATGTTAAGCGACGGTGTGGCCGAGGATGGATCACATCGATCTAATTCTAAAAGAAATCTATTCACTCTAGCCTTGAAGGCACCTAGATTGTAGTTTTCAGGAAACAAGTAGGGTGGCAGGGAGTTCCATTCATGGGCAGTACGTATAATGAATGTGGAGCCAAACCTTTGAGTACGAATATTTGGTATGTCCACGAGGAATGGGTGGTAGTGTGCCGTTCTTCTACTTGTCCTGTAGTGGAAGGGGGAGGGTGGGATAAGGTGATATAGCTCTTGCGCACAGATTAAGCGTAGCAAGATTAAAATCTTAGCTTAGATTTTAAAATTTAATTATGAGTATTAATAGTGAGTAAAGCTAACAAGCTTCATATTCTATTGTGGTCTGACCACCATTCTAGAATATGAGCCTACGTTGACGTTAATCAAAGTAATTTAGCGCGGGAGACCGCGACAGCTTAGCAACACATTGACTCTCTAACCTTAACTGTCACTTAGGTTTCATTCAAATCGTCAACAGACATGGTACAAAAACACGCCTGTCTCATACATTTACGTCTATTGTATTGACAGCAAGTATTGCTTACGAAAAGTAGATATTAAGTATGATATGCTAATATTTTTTTCTTGCGCTAGTAAATTAAATATTTTATGGGTCTCGAGTCCTCTCAAACAGTCTCAATCCGGGCGCTACATCATTCTGTTGCGTCACAGAATCAATAATGGCACAAGTAGTTGCGTGTAGACTGAATTCTTTGAATTGATTGAATTCTGACAGCGCTACATTGTTACTAAAAATAAAATTGAGCTAATACGCACAATCGATTGGTCGATGGATGATTGTTAATGGACGAAACAATCGATTGTTACCATATCATTTGCACGCGGCGCGGAAAATCTAAGGGTGTTTTTCTCATTTCAGCTTATTGTTTTTATTTTTTCGAGATAGTGACTAAGCAAACCTTATCTTGATAACGGCTCTAGCAGACATGCTACCTTTAGCATCGGCGATCGGCGATTTAGTTGCTATTCAGAAGCAAAATGCAGCGACCAACATTCCACACCGCACACCAAACGAGGCGATCGGCGATCGCAGCAGTTGCTAAAACGCGCGATTTCGATACCGCGTTTGAACGCAGGAAGTCGATGCAGCATTTGGATTTTGCGCGATTGTGATACTGCGATCGAACGCAGAGTCGCCAAAACGCGAGGATTGATGCAGTCTCGAAATCGCCGATCGCCGATGCTAAAAGCAGTATGTCTGCTAGAACCCTATATCAAAATTATTTTTAATTGTTTTTATTACACACACACTATTTAGCATCTTCCTCTAGGTACCTTAGGAAAATACCTTAGAAAATACTGAGTAATAAAAATGGTACTAAACAAGAACCCCTGTCAGTTCTAAAGGTGTTCCCGCGGCAATATTAAAGGCAGCATGCGACAGTGATCGCAATAAATCTGGCTTCACAACGCCGACGGTTTCTGCACTTGATGAGGTCACAGCGCGCTTTAAGTGGGTGTTGGGGACAAATACCAGTTCCAGAGCTTATTGTCAAAGCAATGAACGTACTGTAGTTGTAGTACAGAATGTTTAATTCTCCACTTCCCGGTTTCGCGGGTCAACGGGAAGTAAACAAATTACCAATTCATTTATTTAAATAACACAAGGTTTTTAGTTTTTTTGAAGACATGTAATTTCATATTACAGTATCGTTAGTTTCTCAATAAGCTTTATTGGACGAGGGAATTGAGAAGCTTAAGTTCGGGTACATAAATAAATAAATAATAAATAAATATTGCTGGACATTTCACACACATAGAATCGTCTAAAGAGCTTAGGCGATTGTCTTGTACTTTCACGACCTTTACCGTGAAGAATCAGTTCTTTTCGATGGTTTTAAGTCTAAATAGTCCAGCTCTAGTGGGGAGCCAACCGTGTACTTGTAGAATATATTAAAAAGAAGTTTAGATAATCACAAGGGAAACATGAAGTTTTGATATCACTACTATCTACACTTGGCTAACTAAAGAGATACTTAAAAAAGATTCAGTACAATACACGTACTATAAAATGCTAACTCGCAAGTTCACCGGTTCAACGATTAGACTTCCGATTGCTGTCTCTAATTACTTATTTGACTTGCTTGGCATTGGAACTTCAAAACGAAAGTTAGACCCCAAGTCCTGTCTGTGCGCCCTGATACTTCACGGAAGGTCGCGAAAGAACAAGAATATGTCCTAGCTCTGACGACGGTTTCAAGTAATATTAGTATTTCTAATGAATAAATGCTTCTGATATTGATATTAGTAATCAAAATCTCTATGATATAAGGCATAAATGACGATCAATAACATTCTAAAGATTCATCCACATCCATTCTACTTTGAGCCGTGTTGGCCGAGTTTGTTAGTACCTACCTCAACTATCGATCCAAAGGTCGTGGATTCGAATCCCGGCCGTACATCAATGGATTTTTCATTTCGAAAAATTTATATGCGCATTAACACGAGCTCTAAACGGTGAAGGAAAACATCGTGAGGAAACCCGCGGCTTAGTCAGCCCCACACGTTTTGACCATGTCTTTCCTGTGGATTTGGCCGGTTAAGCTGAGAGGAGGGTTTAGGTGCTGGGCAAGCCATCTCAAACAATGTCCCAGGCACTACAGTGTCCCGTTAAGTGTAGGCAAATATTACCTCCTGGCACTTTATAAATCATCTAGTAAAAATGTGAAGGCCTAAGTTTAGTTTATTCTACTTCCAGGTGCGTTTAGTTAAAAATGTAAAATAATCGAATTTGATCTTCATACTTTAAAACTCGTTATTTTAACCTCATAAGCTGTTGCAAATCCCAAATATGTGCTAAAAACAGTGAGTGTGATGATGGGTAGAAAAAAAACCAGCTAAGTGTGAGTCAAATACTCTCGAACCATAGCATAGAATAAATAATAGTAAGTACTACATAACCGAGGGTCTCGATAAGCAAGTTACGGAGAGTTCCTTAGAAAAAGGGTCTTGACAGACAGAATTTCGGACAAACAAGTCGAAGGGGTAGTCCTGAGTTCCGTTATTGTAGAAACGTACTAATGGATGCGTATCCGTACCTCCGTACCCATATTATAAATGTGAAAGTGTGTTTATTTGTTTGTTTATTTGTCCTGCTTTCACGTCAAAACAGAGCGATGGATTGACGTGGTTTTTTGTGTGGAGATAGTTGGGGGGCTGGAGAGTACCTAACATAGGCTACTTTTTATCCGGGTACCACACGAGCGAAGCCGCGGGCAGCAGCTAGTTTCCTATAAAATAAATTTTGGTGGACATTTTCACTTAACACTATCAAGCCCCAAACTAAGCATAGCTTATACTACGGAATTCAGATAACTGATAGAATACCTACATAAATGTTGTCGTAATACATTCATACACGAATCAGAACAAACGTCTATGTTCATCACACAAATCTTTGTTCTGTGTGGGAATCGAACCCACGACCCAGCGTAGAAGGCAGAGCTACTACGCCAGCTAAGAGGCCAGTTCATAAGTTTCTGAAACTTTAATAACTTTGAAACTTCCAAGCTTTTTATCATAATTTTGAAGAATTCAGAAAACGTCGTCTAGCTTCGGAAAGTGCTCATGACTCGAGACTTTTCTAAAGATGTTTTCAAATCGAAATCGATATTATAGATCTTCGATAATCTGCATCTGTTACCTAAACTTTAAAGAGAAGCCCTATAACATAAAAATAAGACAAGTAGGTGTATACTATGCACGTGGTGATGTTTTGTCTCACGGCAGTGTCTAAATAACCGCTATTTGACCGTTTAGGATTGTTCCACACCTTCAGTTTTGTCAGTGTGACTGATATGCACATTTATTTAAGTTTAATGAAAAAATGTAAACGTCAATTTTTGTAAAGCAGAACGACCGTAAGAGCGTTTTCACATTATCCGATCCGATATCGGTACCTATCGGACGCCGACACGATATCGGGGCAAGTAAAATGTATGGACTATGTACCTGCCTTTCACATTGTCCGACCCGATATCGGATATCGGAGCGGACATCTTTTATACATTTTACTTGACACGATATCGTGTCGGCGTCCGATACCGATATCGGATCGGATAATGTGAAAACGCTCTAACGCCTGCCAGACAATTGTTTTGTTCGTGAAGTTTTTTTCACTACAATTTCTAAAAACATTTCAGTACGAATAAAGAAAAAATAACGGGGCCAAAGTCGTCTGGCGTCATTTCCGCTGTATGCATCTGTTTCTGCTGACGACGTTTTATGTTACGCAAGTATAACATTGTAGAATAACTTTTCCGGGAGTGATGTACCTAACAGGATGGAAATTGTTACACGTTAGGTACTGTTTATACACAAATATTAGTATCAACGGGATAATTACCATGATTATTAAGTTTTATTTATGTTCGTAACCATGATAGTTTCAAAAGTTATGCTGTTTATACACGTTATGTACCTACCTTGAAATAAAAGCATTTTTTTTGTAATTTCACTTACAGATTCCATTAGACCGCAATTAGAACCTGGCTTAAAAAAAGCTTAAAGTAGGTCTTGGTTTAGAATGATTAATAAGTAAGTACACACAAAATGCATAGGTAATTTGCTCTGATCAGATTTTTAGGTAGGTACTTTGGGGAACTATTCCACCATGTTCTCCAAATTACGACGCTAACGTTGTGACGTAAGCGCACGCCTCTTGCGCCTACACCGCTATCCCGAAATACTGTCGCGATCTATTTGTGTAAGTGTTTAATGTGTCTTTACCTACTCCTTGTGCTTGACTTTCTGTGCCTGACTGTCTCTGTTTCTTCCTTCTGTATGCTTTGTGTGAAGCTTTATAAACGTTATAAGATGGTATTTGAGTGTTTCAACGCTACCAGGAACGATTCCCCAAATTGGTGACCCCGACGTGATCCAGGCGTCGACTACCTCGGACGACTCCTGCCTTTGGGGAACGATTCCACCGTGTTCCCCAAAGGTACTTTTCTGCATTTATTGTAATCTTATCAGTATATATCTGTAATTGCCCAGATAAAACTGAATGTGTGGAGGTGGCTTAGGATGCAAGAATTCTCATGTCTGATGCACTAATTTGAGCGAGAGCACGTTTTTATTATCAATCGTTAGACAACATAGCGTGGTGGGCAACGTGACCATGATTTTGATTCTTGTTTTTTTGATGTCTTTGACCTATGATTTAGTATCAAATGGTTCTCAACACGTTGGCAATGGTATTGGTAGGTCAAATTTTATTGTGTAGGTACCTAAAGTAAAAAATATAGAACGTCTTTATTAAGTTCCTTTCTTGTTTGTCTGTCTGTCTATCTTTCCAGATGAAATCATGCAACGCAAATTTCAAGTACTATCGGGCTGAAACTTTCAGAAAAGCACAGCTTGATGGCAATTCCTTTAAAAAAAAAAGTTGTTTTACCTAGATAATTTTTTACACAATAAACAGTACGATAGAAGTCTGTGTGAGCACTAATTCACCGCAAGACAATGAATTTAATCCATACCCATATTATAAATGTAAAAGTGTGTTTGTTTGTTTGTCTTGCTTTCACATCAAAACGGAGAGACGGATGGACGTGATTTTTTGTGTGGAGATAGTTGGAGGGCTGGAGAGTGACATAGGCTACTTTTTATCCCGAAAAAATGCATGTTTCCCGTGGGATAAAAAAGTAGTAGTCCACGCGGGCGAAGCCGCGGGCGCCCGCTAGTGATAAAATAATAAAATGTTAAAAAGACTATCTATCTAAAATAGTCTAAACCATACAACAGATATTTTTACTTGGCGATTATGAAAATGACTCAAAGTAATGTTCCTGGACTTCGTATTTAAATTTCGGAGAGAATGGCGTGACAAAGAGAAGGCCTATACCCAACAGTGGGTGGAAATGGGCTGAGATGATGATGATGATTTTAATTTCAATGTTATTTACATCACCGCGTCTCGCGTCGCGTCGTGTCTCTCTATGAGCTAGCCTTTAAACAATGAGCAATTGCTAAATTCGTTGTCTGTTGCGTTTTTCCGGTGTCCTCGCTACTCTTGTTGGATTTTTGAAAAATGTAGATGTTTTATACCCAATATTAAATTTTAATGTGAAACTATACAGTATAGGCATCAAGAATATGTTAAAATATTATTCGATTATTAAAGATTTTCATACAAAAAGTAACTTTGTTTTCGGCAAAACATGATTTTTGCCATGTCCTTTCCATAATTGGTCATTTTCAAGTTGGATTATTTACTGTTTTTGCCAAGGTAACAGTATATTATGTAGGGCTTATAGCCTTCAAAAATTATTTATTATTAGGTATCTGACGATAAAACTATTCTAAAGTACATAAAAATTTAGAGAGATACAATTTAGTGTGAGGTCAAAATATGGACCTCGGTGGAAACTCCCACTGAGTTACGAGCTTTTTCTTGATTTTCTACCAAATATACTGCTAAATGTTATGATTTTTTTTACTTAGCATCACTAAACAGACGATGCACGTTAGCCAATTCGATTTTTGTCCTTTCTGTTTCGACCGTCGTGCCGAGGCAGAAGGTCGCTCTCAGAAGGACTTTTTTGTGTTCCACTGAGTTACGGAGTTTTTGGTGGTAAGTAGCTGGTTTCATGTAGCAACTTGGTATTATTTAGTTACCTATGTATTCACCACAACTAAAACTACACTAAACAATAAGAAAGTAATCGTCTATCCTATATTTTTTTTCATTTTAATTCTGAATCAGCAGAACCGTTACGTTCCACTGAGAAATTTCGTAACTCAGTGGAACAAATTGTAACTCAGTGGAACGCTAAAGCCGCGATACAGTTGAGATTTTATTCTGTTTACCCTACACGAAAACTAAAAGAGGGTTATGTTTTAAGCAGTGTGTAAAGTTGTCAAAAACCATTAAAGTGTCCCGTAAAAAAGTGTCCTGTAGCTAAAGTGTCCCTTAGCGAAAGTGTACCGAAGCAAAAGTGTCACGTAGAAAAGTGTCCCTTAGCAAAAGTGTCCCGAAGAAAAAGTGTCCCGAAGCAAAAGTGTCCCATTGCAAAAGTGTCCCGTAGAAAAGTGTCCTTTAGCAAAACTGTCCCTTAGCAAAAGTGTCCCGAAGCAAAAGTGTCCCGTTGCAAAAGTGTCCCGTAGAAAAGTGTCCCTTAGCAAAAGTGTCCCGTAGCAAAAGTGTCCCTTAGCGAAAGTGTACCGCAGCAAAAGTGTCACGTAGAAAAGTGTCCCTTAGCAAAAGTGCGAAGCAAAAGTGTCCCGTTGAAAAAGTGTCCCGAAGCAAAAGTGTCCCGTTGCAAAAGTGTCCCGTAGCAAAAGTGTCCCTTAGCGAAAGTGTACCGAAGCAAAAGTGTCACGTACAAAAGTGTCCCTTAGCAAAAGTGCGAAGCAAGTGTCCCGTTAAAAAAGTGTCCCGAAGCAAAAGTGTCCTGTTGCAAAAGTGTCTCGAAGCAAAAGTGTCCCGAAGCAAAAGTGTCCCGAAGCAAAAGTGTCTCGAAGCAAAAGTGTCCCGTTGAAAAAGTGTCCCGAAGCAAAAGTGTCCCGAAGCAAAAGTGTCCCTTAGCAAAAGTGTCCCGAAGCAAAAGTGTCCCGAAGCAAAAGTGTCCCGAAGCAAAAGTGTCCCGAAGCAAAAGTGTCCCGTTGAAAAAGTGTCCCGAAGCAAAAGTGTCCCGAAGCAAAAGTGTCCCGAAGCAAAAGTGTCCCGAAGCAAAAGTGTCCCGTTGAAAAAGTGTCCCGAAGCAAAAGTGTCCCGAAGCAAAAGTGTCCCGAAGCAAAAGTGTCCCGAAGCAAAAGTGTCCCGTAAAAAAGTGTCCTTTAGCAAAAGTGTCCCGGGACACTTTTGCTTCGGGACACTTTTGCTTCGGGACACTTTTTCAACGGGACACTTTTGCTTCGCACTTTTGCTAAGGGACACTTTTCTACGTGACACTTTTGCTTCGGTACACTTTCGCTAAGGGACACTTTTGCTACGGGACACTTTTGCTAAGGGACACTTTTTTACGGGACACTTTGGTTCGGGACAGTTTTGCTAAGGGACACTTTTCTACGGGACACTTTTGCAACGGAACACTTTTGCTTCGGGACACTTTTGCTAAGGGACACTTTTCTTCGTGACACTTTTGCTTCGGTACACTTTCGCTAAGGGACACTTTTGCTAAAGGACACTTTTCTACGGGACACTTTTGCTTCGGGACACTTTTGCTAAGGGACACTTTTGCTTCGGGACACTTTTGCTTCGGGACACTTTTTCAACGGGACACTTTTGCTTCGGGACACTTTTGCTTCGGGACACTTTTGCTTCGGGACACTTTTGCTAAGGGACACTTTTGCTTCGGGACACTTTTGCTTCGGGACACTTTTTCAACGGGACACTTTTGCTTCGGGACACTTTTGCTAAGGGACACTTTTGCTTCGGGACACTTTTGCTTCGGGACTTTCTAACCTGAAGCTATTTTTGTAAATAAAGTATTCAAATGTGAACGCCACCTTACTTTTTTTTGAGACATTGTCCCTCAATTTTGATTCGGTATTTTTAAAAATACAGTCAAATTTACTTGAAATTGTTTATTCTTGTGATGTTAACTTGTTACAAAAAGTGTTTCCTATTTGCTAGAAAGCTCCCTGTGCTTATTTTTTTCAATCTGATTGAGTTCTAGCTAACTAAAGGATGTCATTGAGTCAGAAAAGTAACTCAATGGAGTAACTATTGAGATTATTACACCATTAATCTGATTTTTCTATCAGTTTTTGTGACTATTCGATAAATATGCCTCATTTCCTCTATAAAAATATTAAAAGTTAGTACTTTGCGTTTCATTGAAAGGTTTTACATGCAATTCTGTTTGTTTCTCAATGGAACAATTTTTTCAGAGTCATTGAACTAAAAGCTAAATATTTATTGATTTGATGCATTATCCTCTGACCTTTTATAATGAATAGGTGACTAAGACATTTATCTTTTGAATAATGGCATTTTAATAGTAAAACAATCACATTTTTTTTACTATACGCAAAAAAGCTATGAGACAACGAATTTAGGAGTCACTCCAATACACATTTAAAAGCAACCTTTGTGCTGTCAAGACTAGATTTCAAGCAGAAAATTAAAAAGTTTTTGTTTAAAATATTTTTAAAACAAGTTTCTAGTTGGTAACCGAAGCTGATTCAAATGTGCTTAAATACATGAGTTGAACAAATTCTGTCGAAGTGTTAGTGTGTATGTGAATGTACCACAACAAACATAAAATACTTAGAATAATAACTGTGACTACTTATAAAATTATTATTAACCATCAAAGGAGAATAAAAAGAGGGTTTTTGAAGATTTTATATTCTTGATTTTATTATCTACCTTCAAATAGCGATCTATAACTCGATAATAATCTAAAAGTGACCTAAATAAAATTAGCTCGGGGTGTTAGTAAGTTAGTCAAGTTAATTTTAAGTAGCTGTTGAGACGTTAATTTTATTAAAGTAATCTTATTTTCATTGCCAAGCTGTTTTGGTCATTAGTGTGACGAAATAAGGATCCTAACTTAGTAATTTAACAAAAGACTCGACATCAATGGGTAACTAAAAAGTTGAAACAAATAGGTACTTTAGTTTTTCAGTAGGACAGCCTACTTTGAAATTGAAACCTCATCAAAGAAGAATTAACCTTGCAACTTTCTTAATAGAGTTGAAGTTGTACTCTACTAAATTAATTACTGTAAAGGTATGTCGTCGGATGATTTACGAGTTGTCTGTAAGTAACCTACGAGTTGAAAGTCGGTTTACGAATGACGTCAATGGCTTTGACTTTGAGGTTAATCAAAGCATGTGTCATTATGCTCAATTAGGCTCAGACACACGAACAACAAATTTCGCGTCAATTAGTCTTAGATTGAAACAATTTTTACCCGACTGCGATAGAATGTTATGTGTTTGTGTATGTTGAATTCTTTGGCACGTTCTACAGACTAAAAAGTTAGATCGATTTTAATTTAGGTATTCGAGTTGTCGTTAGATTCGTCTCGACTTTGAGAGTGACATCCATACCCATATCATAAATGTGAAATTGTGTTTGTTTGTTTGTAGAACTTTCACGTCAAAACGGAGAGACGGATTGACATGTTTTTTTTTGTGTGGAGATAGTTGTAGGACTAGAGAGTGACATAGGCTACTTTTATACCAAAAAAATGCATGTTTCCCGTGGGATAAAAAGTAGTAGTACCTAGTCCACGCGGGCAAAGCCGCGGGCGTCCGCTAGTGAAATGTAAAATTTTAATCAAAGTAACGTGGGGCTTGCACCTTCCGTCTCCGATACAAGTGGCTAAATTAAAAATTAAAAAAACCGACTTCAATGTTATAAGCTGCGCAATTTTTTGCACTCTCAAGGTGCATTTCTGTTTGTAACTCCGAAGATCCTCGACAGATCCTCAAAAAAATTTTGTGGCACCAATCGGAAAGAATAATAAATAATAAAATAAAAGTAAGCAGAGCTTGTGTTATGGAAACCACATGACTGATATCCTACTTCCATACTTTTTTTGTAAATAGGTACATACATAATTATACATAGAAAACACCCAGACCAGAGACAAATGTTTTCCGATCATACAAACATTTGTCCCGAGCGGGGAAAGAACCCGGAAAAATCAATATCTTTGCGTATCTTTTCAAAATTAAATGTATGTAAATCAAAAATCAAAATCAAAATCAAAATCAAATATCATTTATTCAGTAGGACCGTTATGACCACTTTGAATCGTCTTAAGAGCTAGGTGATTCTACTCCTGTTCTTTCGCGACCAACACCGTGAAGAATCAGGGCAACAAACACGGTATGGGGCCTAGCTTTCTTTTCGGTGATCCATCCGCTTAAAATCTAAATAGTCAAGTTCCAGTGTGGAGCCAGTCAAACAATGTGAGTCTCGTCAAAGTCGTCATATGTAATATTCCAGGCCCATAAGTTCTATGTACTTATAATCCAAGTTTCATCTGAATCCGTTCAACCGGCACGGAGTTACGATAGAGCAAATAATTATATACGGAAACATACATTTATACGGTTTGTGTGATTGAATTTGTAGTTGAAGTTTTGAGAACTCTATCGATTTGCAACTGGCGCCCACGCCATCGCCAGTTGCAAGTCGATGGAGTTATATTTATAACACGCTGCTGCCCGCGGTTTCGCTCGCGTGCTATCCGGATAAAAAGTAGCCTATGTTACTCTCCAGCCCTCTAACTATCTCCACACAGAACATCACGTCAATCCGTCGCTCTGTTTTGACGTGAAAGCAGGACAAATGAACAAACAAATAAATACACTTTCACATTTATAATATGGGTACGGATATACGCCAGTTCATACAGATTAAAAACAAACACTTTGTTGAAACTGTGAGGATTGGCAGGTGTTTCGCGGTTTTTGTGGGCAAATCCGAGCGATACCTTTGTGTACCTATACAATATTAATTTCAATTTCAATTTTTCAATTTATTTAGTCTGTTTGTGAACCTAGGTACAAAAGGTGTTTAAGCTTAGATTAGTGCCGCTAGATTCTGCGTATTGGCATACAAACAATTATTACATTGATGGTTAAACAAACTTACCAAGTGAAGTTTGGCCATAATTATACGAGACGGTTACATCCGAAGAGATCATAATATTTTTGACCATGTAGTTTCACTTCTCAATGTACTAGGGCATCACATAATTTTAGAGTACTGTAAAATCTGTAAAATTAAAGCATTAGTAACAAAATAATGACACTCTGGCATCTGACATCTGGCAACCCCACCCGCTCGGCTCGCGCCAACTTCATTTCTTCAGAGACACTTATGTCGTTAAAATAGCAAGGGCCTTTATGGGTTCGGGTGGGACCTTCTTGATCTCTTCGGATGTAACCGTCTCGTATAATTATGGCCAAACTTCACTTGGTAAGTTTGTTTAACCATCAATTATACTACGACGGTTACATCCTCAAGATCATAATATTTTTGACCATGTAGATGTTTAGCGACCTTTAACGACATAAGCGGTTAACGCAAAAGCAGGTAGGTACATTAATACCTAATGTTGTCTTACAATCAACTTACGATTGCATGTTTTGACAAAAAGTGGAATCTGCAAATAAATAAATATTCAATTCAAAATATTCAATTATTTAAATATTGGTGAAACCGATAGAATACTTAAAATATTTTACAAAAAAAGAACATCACGCTCATCATTTTGGATCAAATGTAGAACTTCTGACCAAACGAGTCGGTTCGTTATATATAAGATATCTAATCTATTGGGACTCCGTTACGCCTATGCGTAACCCGATGTGAACTCATGTCTTATGCGGAAAAAACATTCTTGTCGACGCCACTATCTGCCTGACAGAATCTGCATTATCCATCGGCTTATTGTCGAGACACTCGCATTAAATAGCGGTTTGTAAGAAAAATTTATCTGTTTAAGAAAGAATTTCGAAAGATGATCAAGCACCTACAAGATTCAGATTTCAGATTATTTTCATTCTTGGAAAAAACAAAGTTTAGTTCTATTCTATCATCTTGACTCATCCGTTTACAAAATATCAGAGCAAGCGCTGAATGACAAGTATTCAAAGTCGAATAGTTTGAACCAGATTTATATTCGCTAACTAGAAAATCGATTACAAATAGAATATAACTTCTAAAAGGTCAATTCAAAGTTTGGTGCAAAAATTGCCACCATTTTGTGGAATCACAGTTGTTATTGTTTTAAAGAACTTTTAGAAAAAGATGATAGGTATATCAATTTTATAGCACTTGCTTACAGTTCTAGTCTTGATTAGGCTTGCTCAATAACAGCGATGACACTAGGGTGTCGCTGCCAGAGTCTGAAAGTTGAAAAGAGTACCTAATGTGGTATTATGTAAACTAGTTTGCCTTGAGATATATATATATTTAATGAACAATGAGTACCATGGTACCAAGTACCAATAAGGGACGACCAATTCCAGTAGCACGATTAGTGCTTAGTTTACTTAAGTATATTAAAATGAATGAAAAATGGAGGGAATGTGTAGAAAGAAATAAACACTCCAGTCTAGAGTAAACGCATCGAAATCGAATGCGGACGGATCTCGTTTCAAGAGACGAACTTATGACATTTACATATTTATTCTAGTGGCAAATAAATCATTTTCATAAATCATTCAAACTTGTTTGAGATAGACTCCATATTGTATCGATAATAATTTTAAAACATCTGGATCCCTGGTCCAGCCAGCTCCTTTTTTAATTTTGGCTTTTTCGAATATGCTACACTATAACGCCGCTACTAGATCTTACTACTTAAATTGTTTAAATGCTTAAACTGGACACCTCTTCATCATAATTACATTTAGCGTTCGTTTTATCGCTACGGATCAAAATTTATTTTGTATCGATTTGCCAGCGAAACACTGTAGGTAATTCTATAGAAGCGGCTTTTAGTTCTAAAAGGTTGATAGTGTATCTGGCTCGGCAGTCCCAGAAACCGTTTACATGTTCTCCGTTAAAATTAAAACGCCCCAATCCTTTAAAGGCGCATCCATAAAAATCTAATACCATAAATAGGATTATTTGAAATTAAAATATAATTTCGCCACAAAGACAAATCTGGATATAAGCTACTCGTAGGTATATGTGTGTTGTGTACCATGTAGAAGTCATAATCGTTAAATCAAAGAAGCTAGAAATTTCTTAATTTCGAGTCAATCCGAAGCGAACCTACAGCCGTCCACGGGCAACTGCAGGACAAGCTGAGCAAAGTAACACGAAAAAATTTCGTGAAATCCCTTAGGGTTAGTGAACGAATTTTAACAAGATAAGTGTTCTATTTGTGTTAAAATTCTGACAAATTCAGGCACCTGTTAGGTACGAGAGTCTAATTCGAACTTAAAAAAGTTTTTTTTTTTTTTTTTTTATGAGATGATTAGATTACATTTTTTTTTTTTTTTTTTTTTTTTGGTTAATAATAATGAAACCCAATCTTAAAGGTTTCCTTGACTCTGTCGTGGCAATTATAAGTATCATTTTATGCACTGAATTTCATTTTAATAAAGGACTAGAATCAGTCCGTATTTCTTAGATAGGAAATGACAGGCCCTTATGGACCGGGTACTAAAAAACAAATGCATCTTGCAAGTCTATCGTAGCCATGAAGCTGGCTTTTATAAGTAATTTAGCAGCGATGCAAGTATCTACTAATTTAAAATATTGACTTAAAGATAAATCGATTTAACACTAAATCTAGAAGTGCCTTCACGAACAATTTGTCAAAAAAGTTTTAGATAAAAATTGTCCGGAATATGTTTGATGTAAGCATCACAGATTCTGATAACTATAACTTATGAGTAGCTGAACATAACTGCTCTACGAGTAACTCCGTATTGCTAAACTTTTGGTTAGCTTGTTCCAACATTTGTACAGGAGGCCTACTATTAAACGGGATTTTAAATCCGTTCATATAGCTAGGTACAGCTAATGATATTTTTCCAACAGAGACGTTATATTAAACTCATTATAAAAGCTTTCAAACGCGGCGAAATTGTTTTACAGCTAAGTAGGTAGAATATTTGCAGCTTCATATACATTACATCACTCAAGAAACCAAAAGATAGCAGAGAAATACAAAACCTCGTTGTCAGACCGAGATAAATACAATTTTCACAATTACGTGAGCAGCAAGTCGCAAATGACAGCCAGTGACGAGCGACCGAGTTGACTCAAGCTATCCAGCCCGAAGTTAGTTCGCCACGCGGAGCGGGGCACAACACAACACATCTACCTCAGTTTATAAGATATAGTAGAAGATCATTGGGTACAGCAGAGTGCGCAGTAATTATTCATAAAATAGCGCAAATTGTTAGCATGAAGTAGTATTACTTACCTCTTATGCGTTTTGTGGGTCCTGAACTCAGTCTTGGTGCAGGAAGAACTCGCGGCAGGTGGTGGTCTCCGCCCTTGGAACGGGTACCCATCTTGAGACGATTACCTCAGATTTGGCATCTGTTCTTCGGTCCACCCCACTTGAATGGTCTGGGTGGTTTAGTTCTGGAATGGCCTTCCAGTTTGCCTGCTCCTGCTTCGATCTAGAGAGTAAGCTAAGGTCATACCTTTTAATCTGAAGGCCTTTATGTTTATAGAATATTTAAATATTAAAGTATTTTTTACAAGGTCTCTTTGGTTTTCTTGGTCTCGGTCACCTTCCACCAGAATCCGACCCCAACGTTTAGAGAGTTCCTATAAAGATAGATAATTATAATAATAATATATTTCTTTATTCAGACATAATGCATGAACCGATTGTCATGGTCTGACTATGACAAATAAAGTAGAGCTCCCGGTGATGGAGTCGGGTATTGTAATAGCCGCGCTCTGCGAGTGGTAGAAGACATACTACGCTTTCATCAAGGTTACAAAAGTCAGGTAATATAACCTGTACAGTACAATGTGCAGTCTGTAGTTGTTATTGGATTTAAAGTCATTGGTCGTCGTCACGTGACGACATGAGACTGAGCGATAGAAACTTGTTCGCGTCACGCAGTATGACGCAATACTTACAGGTAAACATACTTACAATCTGCAGTTTGCAGTTTTTATTATTTTAAAACCATTGATCGTCATCACGTAATAAAACAAGACTGAACGATATCAAACGTGATCGCGTCACACAATATCACGTAAGTAGGTATTGGGCAGGTATACATAATAATACTTACTATCTGCAGTTTGCAGTTTTTATTATTTTAAAATCATTGGTCGTCATCACGTGACGACACGAAACTAAGCGAAATCAAACGTGATCGCATCGCCCTATAACGCTGGGTAGATATTATATCACCCTTGACCTTTATGCACATATAGACATATACTTACGATCATATACTTACGATCTGCAGTTTGCAGTTTTATTGTTTTAAAGTCATTGGTCGTCATCACACGACGACACGAGACTGAGCTATATTGAACGTGATCGCGTCACCCAGTATAGGTAGATTTTCCACCTCCTTGACTTGTATGCACAGGTACTTACAATCTGTAGTTTACAGTTGTTGTTATTTTAAAGTCATTACGGACTAAGCGATATCAAACATGATCGCGTCACACAGGTAGGTTTTTCACCTCCTTGAATTGTATGCACAGGTAGACATACTTACAATCTGCAGTTTGCAGTTGTTGTTATTTTAAAGTCATTCCAGACTAAGCGATATCAAACGTGATCGCGTCACGCAGTATAACGCTGGGGACCTAGGTTTTTTACACCCTTAACCTGTGTGGGCAGGTAAACATATACATCCAATCCGCAGTCTGCCGTTTTAATTGTTTTAAAGTCATTTGGGCGATATCAAACGTGATCGCGTCACGCAGTATAACGCAGGTAGGTTTTCCACCTCCTTGACTTGTATGCACAGGTAGACATACTTACAATCTGCAGTTTGCAGTTGTTGTTATTTTAAAGTCATTCCGGACTAAGCGATATCAAACGTGATCGCGTCACGCAGTATAACGCTGGGGACCTAGGTTTTTTACACCCTTGACCTGTGTTGGCAGGTAGACATATCCATCCAATCTGCAGTCTGCCCTTTTTATTGTCTTAAAGTCATTGGTCGTCATAATGTGACGACACGATATTGAGCGATAATTATCAAACGCGAGCTCGTCGCGTAATATATCGCAGGTAGGTATTTCAACATCGTTGGTGACCTGCATGCAAAGAAAAAAAACACCGGCCGTTTTTGGCACTTTGACAAAATTGTTATTACTAAGACGTAATCTAAATCGTTTATCATAATGGATAAATATCACAATGCAACGATAAACAATACAACAATAAACACGAGACAAAAATAAAATGAAGGTAGTCACATATTTTTTAATGTGAATTGTCGACATGTAAAAATTATTTGTCGTAAATAATTTACGGTATTATTTGTCGTATGCATGTATAGGTAATATTTTTTAATTATTGGGTGAAATTGAGTAAACAAAAAACTGTTACCTCCCTTCATCTCTCGTAGACGATGATGATTTCCATAAACTCCTTTCCAAAAGTTTAATCTTCTTTCTTATTTTATAATCACCACTTCGTTTACGTTATTTTACCAATTATAAACTTTTAATTATAACTTTCTTGCAAAAAAATAATAATTTCGTAATTATTGCGATGTTGCGATGCCCGCACATAAGAAACGAATGAAGTTGGCGCGAGCCGAGCGGGTGGGGTTGCCAGATGTCAGATGCCAGAGTGTCATTATTTTGTTACTAATGCTTTAATTTTACAGATTTTACAGTACCTACTCTAAAATTATGTGATGCCCTAGTACATTGAGAAGTGAAACTACATGGTCAAAAATATTATGATCTTGAGGATGTAACCGTCGTAGTATAATTATATATTAAATAAGTCAAGTTAAAGTATAAGTTAAGCTAAATGGTTTTCAATTTGAACAAGCTTAGTTCAAACGAAAAAACACGATTTTGCTTTGTTTACTTCCACATCGATATGCGGAAACTTTTAAATGGTCCATAGATAAGGACTGTTATTAGTTTTTAGGACTGTTTGTTTACCTAGGAAATAAAAATAAAAACACATTTATTTACTGAAAACTAAGTAGGTACTACATATTTATATAACATTATAAAATACAAAAAGGACTAATTGAGCCACCTAAGGATCGTAAATATATAAATCTTGATAGGGTTTATACAGGGTGTGGCAAATTCTTGGTCACTGAATGGTAGCTACCTTTTTTTATCTTGTAGTTAGAAAGTTTTTTTCCTAGGAAACTATTATTAACTAAAGACCCTATTTTGATCATGAAGTTAGGAAACTACATAATAAAACCACAAAATACTCACTCTTCGTATATTAATTCCTTTTCTCTTATTTAAATTCACAGTTTTTACAATCCTTTTTCTCTTTTCGTTTTCGTCAAGCTTCCCTCTTGTTGCCGCGCTTTTTCCTCCTCGTTTTTTTATGACAACCATCAGTTTTCTATTCTACCAATCAACGATGATAAAAATTTACATAGCAGCGCGGCAACCCGGAAAATAATAGTTTCACTAAGATTTATTATTTAAACAACATTGAAATAGATTTACAATAATAACTTAGTAAATAAAGATGACACTATGCACTATGCTTCTGTCACGTTAAATGCTAACTACGGCAGGAATGTGGTCATGTACCAAATTTGTTTTTGGACTTACCTTTGACTAACCCTTAGATACCTACCTATCCTAAAACATCGCCTACCTCAGTGATCATGTTATTTTTCGATTTAATGTGTATTGTATGAGCTAACCTCATAGTAAAAACCTCAGAATATCTAACGTTCTTGTATTCTGAGGAGCTAACGAACAACATTATATTAATGTACAACATGTGAATCGCCCCTTATTCAAAATTTTAATAAATTGTTGTTTTCCTTGTATTTTCAGCGGACATAATATACCTCTGTGGCGCAGAAGGCCCACCTAAAACAAATTCCCGCCGCGAGGCAAATATTTGTATGATCTGCAAATATTTGTCTCAGGTCTAGGTGTTTGTCTATGCAAAATAATGTATTTGCAAAATTTAAACTAAGGGTCGAAGCACACGGGCCACACACCACATCTACAAACGCCGCCACCTGAAGCTAGAAGCTACAAAGTTGTGGCGATCACCCGCGTCAACCGTGTGCGACGAGTCCTTATAAAATGTATGAAAACTACAAGAAATAGGACGGTGGCAGCCGCATACGAGCCACCGATCACAACCACAAAACGCTGCCACCGACCTATTTCCTGCCACACCTATGTAGCTTCTAGCTTCAAGTGGCGGCGTTTGTGGATGTGGCGTGTGGCCCGTGTGCCACACGCCACATCCACAAACGCCGCCTCCTGAAGCTAGAAGCTACAAAGTTGTGGCGACCACCCGCGTCAACCGTGTGCGACGAGTCCTTATAAAATGTATGAAAACTACAAGAAATAGGACGGTGGCAGCCGCATACGAGCCACCGATCACAACCACAAAACGCTGCCACCGACCTATTTCCTGCCACACCTATGTAGCTTCTAGCTTCAAGTGGCGGCGTTTGTGGATGTGGCGTGTGGCCCGTGTGCCACACGCCACATCCACAAACGCCGCCTCCTGAAGCTAGAAGCTACAAAGTTGTGGCGACCACCCGCGTCAACCGTGTGCGACGAGTCCTTATAAAATGTATGAAAACTACAAGAAATAGGACGGTGGCAGCCGCATACGAGCCACCGATCACAACCACAAAACGCTGCCACCGACCTATTTCCTGCCACACCTATGTAGCTTCTAGCTTCAAGTGGCGGCGTTTGTGGATGTGGCGTGTGGCCCGTGTGCCACACGCCGTGACCCTTAGTTTATTTTTGTGAATACATATTTTGCATAGATAAACACCAAGACCCGAGACAAATATTTGCAGATCATACAAATATTTGCCTAGCGGCGGGAATATGTTTTAGGTGGGCCTTCTGCGCCACAGAAGTCGTCAAATTCTGTGGTCGTCAATTATTTTATTTACGTAGAATACCAGAATTTGGGTAAAATTTCGTTGAAACGTCATTGTATTCTACTTTTTCAGAAAGTTTATTCTATTTTTGGCAACAATACGAGTTTACTCACAAAATACATTAGCGATTCAGAAACAGGAAATATGTTTTGGATAAAAGCATCGCCTTGGAAGTGTATCAGTACAGTATTTGTTATGAAAAATGGGATGGAAAATACGCAGGTAAAGTTTTTGACCCATTTTCCTTTCATGTGACCCAGTTTCAGAAAATTTTACCTCTGAAAATATTTGGCTACTTATTCTTAGGAGTTCTCTAAAATATGCCGATTTCCTTCTTATTGTTAGGGATTAGATGAGAAATCATGACGTAGTAGATTGAGCGTTTGTACAACATCAGCAGACCAAATCGACAAAATTCGATAAAAGTTGATTTTTTGTTGATAATAATCTTTTATCGAATTTTGTCGATTCTAAATGTTAAATTAAGCGATCGATAAAAACGGTACTTGCACTGCTGGTGGGGTTATTATTATATACTGGTTGTCATTTAAGCGCAGGATACACATTACACATGCCTGTAACTAGCATGCCAGGAGCTGGTAAACCAGCATGCCAGTTACTGGCACTTCCATTAAGCCGCAATACACGTGCCTGTTACTGGCATGCCAAGTGTTGGTAAACCAGAATGCCTGTTTCTTTTTTTTTCCTCAGTGATGCAGATGATGATGATGTCCAGCAAGGCTATTTTGATTTACACGTAAAGTTGTAAACTCAGATTACTTCCTACAAAAATTGTTTTTTACGATTAATACTTTAAAATGGTAGAAGATGGTTGAAAAGGGTGATAGACATTTTTATTGTGTGAAATAATAAGTAATTCTGCATTTTATGACTTTAATATTGTTTGTAAAAAATCATTTTGCAGGAAGTAATCAGAGCTTACGACTTTACGTGTGAAATAAAAAAGGCCCCTGCAGGTCTAATCTGGGTGTTGTGGTATAGTTCGCGTCATGTAAAAAGAACGCTGGAAGAAAGTGGACGGATGTGTTTTGTCTCATGTTTCCGATAAGGTATAGTTCGCGTCATGTAAAACGAACGCTGGAAGAAAGTGGACGGATGTGTTTTGTCTCATGTTTGCGAAAAGGTATAGTTCGCGTCATGTAAAAAGAACGCTGGAAGTCAGTGGAGGGTTATGTTTGCGCATGGCTACGCTTGACACAGCTAGGTCTATTTTTTATTGTTTGATTTTTTTTCTTTGGAAAACCATTTCGTAATACAAACTTTTGTGCGCGATGGTATTAATTTGCCTAATTTTTATAAATTGCTAACTGCGCAGCTTGACAGCCAGCGTTATTTTTACTTACATGACGCGAAATATAACCCATGCGCAAACATGACAGAAAACACACCCCCTACACTTTCTTCCAGCGTTCTTTTTACGTGACGCCAGTTATACCATGGTTAAGTAGTTATTATTCCACGGTATAGTTGGAAGTCGATCGCCGCATAAGTAAGTGGTTCGAATATTATCAGTTTAGTACATTTTTAGTAACACACTAAAAGGCTGTCATAACAGTTTTACTTTAACTTTCGCATAATATGATATTATTACCTGAAGCTGACTGCTAAAGTGCTTGGTAAATGTACACACAGAGGCACTTTGTACATATTTAAAGTGGTTTAAAAATAACTTCAAATATGATTAAATACTAGCTGTACCCGGCAGCGGCGGCTGGTTTGAAGTTATTTTTAATTTTTAGTTAGAGTCGCTACCATCTTGCGATTTTATTAATTTGATCAGCATTAATTGCCTTGTTTACAAATATAACCTACGTTATTAGTATTATTATTATATCAATGATAGATTTGTCAAATGTTAAAAGAAAAGTCCAAGGATTTTTCAATATAGGTAGGTAGGTACCTACCCTATATGTGAGTTGGTTTATTGCTTCTTATTTTTTAGCACATTAAGTATATTTATTACTCACAGAATAGTTTATAAGAATATTGGTGAAGGGTGTCTTTCCTGTTTCAAATGAATGGAAATTAGACGTTTTACCTTGAAAAATCGTCTGAAGAAATAGTTACTTAAAGGGATTTGGTGCTATGGTGAAAAATACTCAGATTGACGTACCTATATGGTTTAAAATATGTCCCGGCAAAACTGTCAAGTGAGCGACACAAAAGGTGCGGGTTTATAATATAAATCATACTCTGTTAGAATTTCAGTTTTGGTTTTGGGATGATTTTTTCATGTTAGATAATCTTATTTTCTGATTTCTATAAAAGACAATATACATATTTTATAGATACTAATATCATCCATCAAGCATCATAATTAGAAATGGAAATGAAGAGAGTGTGGGAGGCCTTTGCCCAGCTGTGGGATTTTGATGGTTGATAATAAAAGCATCTTAAAATGAGTGCCGATTGTTCTATTTAGACTTTTAGAGGATTATCTCCGAAACATACACTACACTAAGTACACATAATTTGGAAAATTCTTTCATCAAAAGAACAAAAGAAAAGTAGGAACATTACTCTACTACATTACATTACTTTAACCTTTTCAACCTTGTTACCCCTATGACATGTCAATGAAACATGTTTCGTGACGGGGCAGTGGTCCAACTGCTCTGTCCAATCAGTTGGACTACGGGCCTTTACTAGGGGCCGTGGTCCAACTATCTTTGCAGTTGGACCACGGCACCATAGTAGAGCTCCCAGGTCCAATTAAAACAATTTCAAATAATACAACTGCAATACTGGTCTGAAATAAATAATTTTTATTTACAGCTCATGTCAAAAATGACAGCTTTTGTCAGAAATGACAGCTCATGGCAAAAAATGACAGATACTTAATGTCAAAAATGACAAATATTGTCAAAAATGACAGCTTTTGTCAGAAATGACAGCTCATGTCAGAAATGACAGATAATGTCAAAAATGACAGCTCATGTCAAAATGACAGATAAGTAAAAAAAGACAGATACATAAAAAATGTATACAGGGTGTGGCAAATTCTTGGTCACTGAAGGGTAGCTACCTTTTCTCTTGTAGTTAGAAAGTTTTGTTCTTAGGAAACTTCAATTTTATTTTGAAGAAAAAAATAATTGCATTTTTAGATTTTTGAAAAAAAGTACAGTTAGCCTAAAAAATTACATTTGTCAAAAAAAACAAGTTGGTCTTAATCGACTCTATTTCCCACCAGGAACACTTCTCCCAAAGTAACTTATCAAATCAAATCGTAAGTTTTTGCAATAATTAATAAAAAACACATCCAATACATTTTCTATGAAATGAAGAGTTGTAAACATTACAGTGCCATTTGATTGATCGTTCTTAATTTAATTTCGTAACTGCTCCGGCAAGCTGGGAGGCTATTGTAAAGCGCGTATTTAAATTTAGAACAAAGTGCTTCCCTGCAGATGTACAAATGGTATGCTCCATGCATACCAACATCTCTTGCGGGTCTGTCTGAAGCGCCTAAGGCTTTACAATAGCCTCCCAGCATGCCGAAGCAGTTATGAATTTAAATTAATAACCATCGAATAAGTGGCACTATAATATTTGCAACTACTAATTTCATAGAAAATGTATGGAATGTGTTTTTTTGAATTATTGCAAAAACTTACGATTTGATTTGATAAGTTACTAAGTTACTTACAATACTTATCAAATTCAAAAACTAAACCAACGACACGAATACGATTAAGCCATACAAGCAGTGGGTGCTGGCTTTAAACTGACCCAGAATTAACGGTGTATATTTCAAGCGGTTTTTCTTGTTTGAAGAAGTGAGAAATGGCTTTCAATCTCAATACATTGCTCTTTACCAAGTTAAATTAAGCTGGCAGCCCTTACTGAGATTGTATATGTGTTCAGAGTTCTTTATGGTAATGTTGATATAAGAATTCTTGGCATACAGGATCTATTTAATAATGTTTCTTGGGTCGCTTTGTGATCGCCGTGTTTCGTTTACTTATATGCATTGATGTATATCGTCGGATACGACATGCTGCTCAAAATCAGCGGCATTGTTTTTTTTTTATAAGTGACAGTCAACAAAACAGTGTTTTATTTATTCTTCATTGCACAAATAAAACATTTATAAACAAGCTTAAAACCAGACAGGCAAGCTTTACTTTAAAAATATTTCTCTTCCAGCAAATCTTATTAGGAGAGAGAGAGAAAGACGGAAGTTTAAGAGTTAACATTATTGAAATTTCAAAAATCATTTATCCTCTCACATTGAAACGTCATCAGAGCTAGGTGATTCTACGACTAACACCATGAAGAAACCAGATAACAAACACGGTTCGGGGCCTAGCTTTCTTAATCCCAAATCAGATGATTTTTTTTCAAATTCTTTTATTTTCTGACGCGGAAATTTTGTCACAGTTTAAAAAAAAATAGTGTGAGCTTTCTCTTCCGCTATGAAAAAAATTCTGAGACTTCGTGGAAGAGTGAGTTCACACTCACAAGATGTCATAACTACCTACCGCGCGGAGGCTTAAAGCCAGCGGGGCGCATCTTACGTTATTATATCAATGCTCACATCTAATATTATTTATTGTAAACCCATGTTGATTGCGATATTATCGTATCTGAATATTTATACACTTATACCTATGTAATCAGTCCACATCCACTGATATTAATTTATGTTTTCTCATTTCACATTTCTTTGGCAAGGAATCCTGTATTTTACTACCGCCTTTATATCATCGTAATTCTACATAGGTACTTACCAGATAAAATTTATCGTGTAATTTACCTTGTTTTATGTCCTGATGTTTCTACCCCGCGACCGCGGGTTGTAATTACCCGATAAATTCAGTAATGCAGATTAACTATTGATTTATCAATAAGTTAAATTCACAGATGGTTATTTAGTTGATTTATAAATTTCGATATATTTATGTTGCTTAAATGCGTTTTATTTAGTTAGGTACCTAATACGTAAGTAATCCGTGTTGGCCGATTAAGATAGTGCCTTGAATTTTGGTTTAAAGGCCATATTATAATCATCAGAATTTGTTCCACGTTAGTTTCAAAAAAGCTTCGGTCTTGCAATAAGAAAAATAGCCTAAAATAAATTAGGCACTATTTGCACAATATGATAAAGTTGTAAATCTTAAGTAATACTACTGTTATAACATATTATTAAAGAGGGGACGCGGGTACTACTGTAACCTATAAAAGTGATCTGTCTGGTTTTTCAAAGATGGTATGCCTGGCTAGTCTGGGTTCTTAAATTATGCTAGAAGTACAGGAAGAATGGTATGGGCGCCACGAGCTTTATACTTTGGATACCTATGAGGACAAAAGCTCGAATGTCCTAAACACAATGATAAAGTAGAATGAAACGATACAGATGTTGTTACAATATAACCTGTTTATTAAATGAAGCGAGATATGCAACAAGCACGTTGTTTTATTTTCTAGCAGTAAGATTATGATTCTAATTTTAATTTTGTGAAGCAAACAAAGTGAGTCTAAACATGACAAATAAGGAATTTAAGTTAAGTTCAAATAATGACAAAAGAAAATTTTTATCCAAACAAGAAAATCTATACAAATCTAATAACTTTGGAAACAACTAAATACAGGTATAACAATAACCCCAGAAGAGGGCAGCCACGATGTGCAACAAGGCTTGCACCAAAAAGAAATAAAAATTGTGAGAGAAATATTGAACACTATTCTATTTACCTACTAACTTAACTGTATTATTTAAGTACAACACTACCCAAATAAACAACAACCAGGTTTCAAACCTGAACTATAATTAAACCCTAACACCATAGATCTATGTGTAGAATGACAATTAAATTTAGACAATGACCAAAATACCTACTAACCTTGTCTTATGCACAAAACTCTCCCTATATTAAATACGCTGTAAAATTTTGATGGAGCAGTACCGAAGGAATAAATAAATTTCAATAGAACGGAGCCAAAATATTGGAATAAGGTCACCTGATGCGACTAATTGGAGTGGGATGCCGTGGCCGAGGACATGATCGTTAAAATGCGGCCCTGGATGATAGGAGTCGACCTCTCGGCTCACCACTCGCAGACCGGGATGTGCTGGATGTAAGATGTTATCCCTGCCCAAGGACCGAGCTCCAACCTGAAATGTTATATATTAAATTACTAAATGCAAGCATGCCCTCATTTGTGCACCACACTTGTCCGCCACATTCAAGTGAAAATACAACATGATGATGGAGATAATTGCGGATTACAGACACGTGGCACTCACCCGGATAAACTAATGCTGCAATCGTTTCCGATCTCCTCAAAATATACTCCGCAACAATTGTCCAATGGAAATTAGGTTTCTTCAAAATATTTCTCTATCACCAAATGTTCTAAAACAAAGATACAAAAACGTTATACAAACAGGCGACATGGCGCCGCATTCCAAACTCTCGACCCCTTTGAAACTGGAGCTCCCTTGCCTATACTCACCAATATCTCTCTCGCAATTAATCCTTAGTTTTATATTCTTCAAAATAGAAGAGGATCTATCCACCAGACCGAGTCAAAAACAGCAAAATTACAGAATGCTTGTCATGGGGACTGCCCTCCGCAGTCCCCAGCTTGAAAAAGGAAGCTTTGGATCTCTCTAGTGAGGCGCGTTGCTTTTCCAACATCCAAGACGTAGCTTGGTTCGATGTGACCCTTGACCTTTTGGGTCTACCTAGTTATTATTTCAAAAACCCCTTATGTCGGGAGGCGTAGCACACATGAAAAAGACAACGATCGCCTGAAACTCACCTATTATAGAAAATTTGCAACAAAATACGATTTCGCCTGTAAAAAAAAACAACTTTTGATTTTCCAAAACTTTCAAACAGAATCTTCGATACCAAGTTCACCGACCTCTGTCCAACACTAACCTCCTCGTTGACAGCCATATTGACATGACGTTGACGTCCGTGAAACAAAGAAAATAATAACAAACAAAAAAAAATCTAGTCTTTGGTATTTATTTACTAAGTTAATTTTGATTTTTAAAATGCACCAAAAATCGCAAATGAATTATCTAAATTCAGCTAATAATTTTGTAATTTAAATATTTACTAACAAAAGGACAAAATTATTGAGAGATGTACAACTAAGCGCACCGCCATCTAGGTGAAAAGTTTGGCACTCGTTAGCTGATGAACTCTTGCGCACAAACAAGTCAAGGTTTTAGTTTTGCAATGCGCCAATAGATGGCGATGTAACCATATAAAACTGTTACATTACCGCTTTGCTAAGGAACAAAAGAAAAAAATATAAAAAAAAAAGAAAAAAAGAGTTTTACATGTCTTCTATGGGGTAAGCTACTAAAATTGTCAGTGACTTGCTATCCTACGATTCATCATTCCAACATAAAAGCAAACGAAAACAAAACCAACAAATCCACAAAACAAATAAAATTTAGACAAGAATTTTGGAATAAGGCTTTGTAAAAGGGTTTCCAACAACCGCCCTAGCATAGGCTTATTTATTTGAAGGAGTTACTTCCACCGCTCCTTTGTTTGAAGTACCTAACCAAATGCCAAACAAACAATAAACAAAAACAAAATTTAGGTGAGAATGTTGGAATAAGGCTTTGTAAAAGGGTTCCCAACAACCGCCCTAGCATAGGCTTATTTATTTGAAGGAGTTACTTCCACCGCTCCTTTGTCTGAAGTACCTAACCATCAAAACAAAATAAAAAAAACAAACAAAGACCAACAAATAAAATCTGCAAGGTGCCATGACCAACACCATCAAACGACGGCGTTGATTCCCTTCCTCCTCCTTATATGCAGAATCACACTTTGACAATATGTGATTCTCAAGCATCAGAGCTCACAAAGGACCGAAGACAGAGAACCCGACAACCTATTTATGTGTGAGTACACAGCTTTACAATACTGTGTACAAAACAACCAAAAAAAATTCAAAACAATCTAAGCTCAAACCTATACACACGGCTTTACAATACCATGTTCAGAACTTAGAATGTCTGAACCGAACAACAAAACAAAATTGCACATAACCAACAAAAACCAAAACCAAACAAACCAATCTCAAACCATCAATCCAAAAATTGTTCCGCCACATTTAAATCACGGCTATTTGTTTAAAAAAAAAAAACATTTTAAATTTCAAAACCAGTTACAAAGACAAATTTCTCTTTGATCAAAAACTACCATCAAACGTCTAAATTAGTATTCATTTTAAGCGAGAATAAATAGAGAGAGTAGAGTGCAGTACGTCCCTACATAATAAACTTATGTTCACGAACACAGCTTTGCAATACTGTGTTTAAAACTAACAAATTCCACTTAAATAAATAACTTTATCCGTATAACTATACTACGGCTAAATCAAAGTTACTAATTACAATTTCCAACACTATACTACATAATAATATGCTATATTATAATACTAGCTGTAAACAATACTGAGACTAAATGAGAGTTGTGCAAAAGACAAGGTCTCCAATACAAGGTTTCAATACAAGGTTTCCAATACAAGGTTTCCAATACAAGGTTTCAAAAACAATATACTAAACTAAACTAAACAACCAAATCTTCCTGAGCCCTCTAGTTGAGGCGCCAATTGTAACCTATAAAAGTGATCTGTCTGGTTTTTCAAAGATGGTATGCCTGGCTAGTCTGGGTTCTTAAATTATGCTAGAAGTACAGGAAGAATGGTATGGGCGCCACGAGCTTTATACTTTGGATACCTATGAGGACAAAAGCTCGAATGTCCTAAACACAATGATAAAGTAGAATGAAACGATACAGATGTTGTTACAATATAACCTGTTTATTAAATGAAGCGAGATATGCAACAAGCACGTTGTTTTATTTTCTAGCAGTAAGATTATGATTCTAATTTTAATTTTGTGAAGCAAACAAAGTGAGTCTAAACATGACAAATAAGGAATTTAAGTTAAGTTCAAATAATGACAAAAGAAAATTTTTATCCAAACAAGAAAATCTATACAAATCTAATAACTTTGGAAACAACTAAATACAGGTATAACAATAACCCCAGAAGAGGGCAGCCACGATGTGCAACAAGGCTTGCACCAAAAAGAAATAAAAATTGTGAGAGAAATATTGAACACTATTCTATTTACCTACTAACTTAACTGTATTATTTAAGTACAACACTACCCAAATAAACAACAACCAGGTTTCAAACCTGAACTATAATTAAACCCTAACACCATAGATCTATGTGTAGAATGACAATTAAATTTAGACAATGACCAAAATACCTACTAACCTTGTCTTATGCACAAAACTCTCCCTATATTAAATACGCTGTAAAATTTTGATGGAGCAGTACCGAAGGAATAAATAAATTTCAATAGAACGGAGCCAAAATATTGGAATAAGGTCACCTGATGCGACTAATTGGAGTGGGATGCCGTGGCCGAGGACATGATCGTTAAAATGCGGCCCTGGATGATAGGAGTCGACCTCTCGGCTCACCACTCGCAGACCGGGATGTGCTGGATGTAAGATGTTATCCCTGCCCAAGGACCGAGCTCCAACCTGAAATGTTATATATTAAATTACTAAATGCAAGCATGCCCTCATTTGTGCACCACACTTGTCCGCCACATTCAAGTGAAAATACAACATGATGATGGAGATAATTGCGGATTACAGACACGTGGCACTCACCCGGATAAACTAATGCTGCAATCGTTTCCGATCTCCTCAAAATATACTCCGCAACAATTGTCCAATGGAAATTAGGTTTCTTCAAAATATTTCTCTATCACCAAATGTTCTAAAACAAAGATACAAAAACGTTATACAAACAGGCGACATGGCGCCGCATTCCAAACTCTCGACCCCTTTGAAACTGGAGCTCCCTTGCCTATACTCACCAATATCTCTCTCGCAATTAATCCTTAGTTTTATATTCTTCAAAATAGAAGAGGATCTATCCACCAGACCGAGTCAAAAACAGCAAAATTACAGAATGCTTGTCATGGGGACTGCCCTCCGCAGTCCCCAGCTTGAAAAAGGAAGCTTTGGATCTCTCTAGTGAGGCGCGTTGCTTTTCCAACATCCAAGACGTAGCTTGGTTCGATGTGACCCTTGACCTTTTGGGTCTACCTAGTTATTATTTCAAAAACCCCTTATGTCGGGAGGCGTAGCACACATGAAAAAGACAACGATCGCCTGAAACTCACCTATTATAGAAAATTTGCAACAAAATACGATTTCGCCTGTAAAAAAAAACAACTTTTGATTTTCCAAAACTTTCAAACAGAATCTTCGATACCAAGTTCACCGACCTCTGTCCAACACTAACCTCCTCGTTGACAGCCATATTGACATGACGTTGACGTCCGTGAAACAAAGAAAATAATAACAAACAAAAAAAAATCTAGTCTTTGGTATTTATTTACTAAGTTAATTTTGATTTTTAAAATGCACCAAAAATCGCAAATGAATTATCTAAATTCAGCTAATAATTTTGTAATTTAAATATTTACTAACAAAAGGACAAAATTATTGAGAGATGTACAACTAAGCGCACCGCCATCTAGGTGAAAAGTTTGGCACTCGTTAGCTGATGAACTCTTGCGCACAAACAAGTCAAGGTTTTAGTTTTGCAATGCGCCAATAGATGGCGATGTAACCATATAAAACTGTTACACTACTAATCAACAAGACCATTTTCAACTATAAAGTTCAATAAGACAATTTCGACTCTAAAGTTCATTATTGTTTAAGCGGCACTTGTTAAGTTCACTTTTTTTGATCTTGTCTAAGTCTTGTTAGTTTGCTAGTCTACGAGACGTTGACCTTCTGTGTATAAAGTTAGACTTCACGACCCTAAATATTAACCTACAGAGATTTATCAAAAAACAATAGCAAATATCGCTCGGTCAAGTCAGAGCGAATCTCAAGGCTCCTGAGTAATGAGTATGGTGTAATTTCACCACCAAGATTGGCATGGCAGTGCTCTGAAACTCAAATAGACCATCGAGGATTACTTACGATTGTCCGATATCATCGAACATCATCACTTTCATATGATACTTCCTGATGGCCTGCACCAAGCCCTCGCACTCCGCGTCAGAGGATGCTTCAGGAGTAACGGTGTGCTGGATCACCACCAGCCCAACCGGTTTTGGGAGGACGTCTGATCGGTGAGACTCTTCACCAGCCCATTGCGTCATCGGCACTATGTTGCAATCTTCTGCACCTGTTGAATAAGTTACTACAATTTTAATAATATTAGGTAACTACCTATTGTGTTGCAGTGTTACTGAAAGTAAGTTCAATTGAGCTATTGGTCAGTTCGGTTCATCTAAAAAAAAAACGAATATCTCGGAAAACATGAATGATATTTTAGGCTGGATTCGACCAAACTGGATTAAGTTTTTACACGAGAGTAAACTACTGTTTGTTTGAATATTTTGTCATTGTAACGTTGTCACCTTTTAAACAGGATAATTTGTACGCACATAATAAAGTTCGGTTGCGCTTTCTAAACAATTGTATTTCGAATTATGTCGGCTAGTTACTCTGGAGTAAGATGACTTTTGGTTGAATCCAGCCTTAGTGAATTAAATTGCTTTTTTTGTAGACAATTTAATACTCCTAGCATTCGTGGTTTCCAAAAAATTCAAGTTTTAAAGATGATTATTTGTCCTCAAGTTGCGTAAATGTTGCGAATATGGGCTTTATAACTTTTTGTCCCCAAAATAAAATATAGTCTTGTCTGCCAAATTGTAAACCTAGAAGCCGTTTCGCACCCTGAGAGGACCCTCGCACTTGCCCGTTTTATTTCGAGTTTTCGTAGGAAGTCTGTAAAGTACCTAAGGGTACAATTTACAGTGTAGACACATAACTACTATCTGACTACTTACAACTTGTACCAGCAATAGCTCCAGTGAGTAATACCAAAATTAAACACTTCATTGTTTATTATTATCGTATCTAACTTCAGTCCCACCGGGAGGTTTCAAAAAGTAATGCACTGGTGTCTGCACTGTTCTGATGTTATATATTAATGCTGTGGTCGAAAATATACTGGGAATAGGTTATTACCATAATTTACAGGGAACAGGGAAATTTGTTTATTTTGCTCATAGATACACCTACCTAACAAAGTACTAACGTAATGACTAATACCAAAGTACGAACACGATGACGTAAAATGCATGATTACGTGTACCTACTTAGTGCCAATTCAGACGTACCACAACCACACGACACCGACAACCACACCACAACGACGCGACGTGGTCGGGCGTATATTTGTATTGAAAATGAATTTCCAATTCACACGTACCACATTTTGTCGTTGTTATCGACCACCTGTGTAATACGACCACATCGCAACCACATCGCAACCACATCGCGACGACATGACGTCATCAACAGCGCGCGCCTAGCTGGCGCCTGCCACATTGACATTTTGTCGGTACCACAACGCAACTGCAAAAAGTCGCTGCGACACAATTCACATGCAACCACAGCTGGACCACATTTTGTCGCTGCGACGTGGTGTGGTAGTCGCACGTGTGAATTGACGCTTACATAAAAATAATACTAGAGTCATATTGAGTGAATTGGATTGCGATTCGACTTTCGATTCAAATATCGTGGATTCGAATTCTGTCAGAAGTGCGTCTAGAATTTTCGTTCCTGGAAAAATGTATGCAAATTGATAAGTGCTCTAGATGGCGAAGAAAACCTGTAAAATATTCTGATAGGCGGAAAATTTGTTCCTATACGCCAATTTCATGTTTTACCAATATTTATCTACGTAATATTTCGGCCATTTACATATTCCTTGCTGGTTTTAGAGTTGCCAAGGCCTCGCAGTTATTTTTAACACATAATTCCGCACAACCGGACCTACTGTTAAACAGTCATCAACTCAACTGGACAACAAACCATTTGGTCTCAACAGGCTTACAAAATCATGGTTTGAATGTACTATGCATTTTATAATCTAGCAATAATCTAGCAATTTAGTAATATGATGGTAGTACGTAGATTTTTATTTTACTTATGTAATTCTGTATTGTTTATTAATTGAGCACGTTAATGTCTGTATTATTTTGACTTGCCAAAGTTATGCAATGTAACAGATGGCTAAATAAATGAATATCTATGAATATCTATGAATATCTATAAGCTTATGTAGCTTTTTACCCGACTGAGGCGAAGCCCAAAAGGAGGGTTATGTGTTTGACATGTATGTATGTGTGCATGTATGTCCTTTCTATGTCCGTTTTTTTACCTTCATTAAGTAAGACTTTACGGAAATAATTCATTTTAAGAATCTGGCCGGATCCTGCCCCAGAGCCGAATATCGAATTTAGACTATGCGTCTGAATAATATTATTTAAATAAAATATCACAAAATTAACTGGTACATACAGAATACTTAGATATCTCGTGCCCTGTGGGAATATAATTATGTTATTTTATTAGTAACTTTAGTCACTTCCGGTACTACAGTCCGTAATGCCTCTCCAGACTCACGGCGAGAAGTTTCACCGAGACTTCTCGAAGAACAAACAAATTATCCACACTCTCAATTTTCTCACTCGTGATCTGTTTGAAATCCTTTGTCTCGGCCAAAAATAGGTACCGACACCGAAGCGCGAGAACAAGAAGGCGAGAAACTCCTCACATTCACGCTTCTCGGGTGTTGTCGGGGTTTCTTGCCGAGAGTCTGGAGGGGCTATTAGGTATCACAGAGAATATTTTTATCAGATAGACCTACCTTCTTTTTCGCGGTTGACATGACACTCAAATAGTAAACAAAACAGACGGACAAGAATTTGACAGATGTTAAAGGAATTTCGTTGAGTTTCAGTTGTGTGATTGTGTTGTGATGAGTGATTTATGAGGATTTATCATATTTTATTTAAAATTACAAAAAGTACTGACGCCTTGGGATATGCATACAGACTAAAATGGAAGTGGGCTGGACATGTAGCCCGTCTACAAGATGGAAGATGGACTAGGAGAGTGACAAATTGGGAGGGTCCAAGAGGTCGACGCTGCATAGGAAGACCATACGCTCGCTGGGACGACGACATCTAGAAAACTGATGGACCAAACTGGCTCCGAGTAGCACAAGACAGGGACAGATGGCTGGCTTTGGAGGAGGCCTTCACCTTAGGGGTTCTCTAGTACCTACTTAGATTATAAGCATTAGTGATAAGAAAAAAATGTTAATTATAGAGAAATAAAAGGCTTTTTGTTTTATTTATTTATAGATATCATATTTTATTTTAGGCGGTTAGTACAGAATCACTGCACACGAGTGTAGATAATTTTATTGATGAAATTCCCAATTTTTCCTAAGTACTTTTCTTTTTTACTTGAAATTGTAGGTACTGGGAGCACCTGTGTGCGTATTTTATTTTCTATACCTACTTCACTTAAAATTCTGCTAGTCCTAATAATAATGAAAAAGTAAATGTTCACACAGCGCCATCTATCCCCAACGTAAGCAAAGCTTTTACTATAGGAACCTTAAAAATATAGTTTCCTAGGTTCTCCGTTCATGCTGGGCGTCATAGCCTGCTGCTTTATATTAGAATAACTTTGAAATCCCACTTTTTAGAGGAAGAAGATGAATGGACTCTCATTATAAAATAAAAAACAAACCCAAAAATCCCAATTTGGTCATGACGCAAGCATTCTTTCCTGTTGGCATCTGTGGGGCAAATTTATTCAAGGAATCGGCCATCTCTTTTCCAATCCAACGAGTAATTGCATTTCATACTCATTAACTCTGTACAAAGTTATTCCCCTTTTGATAATTATTGTGGTAATAAGAGCGATTAAATTATGCCCAGCACAATTTTAATTAAATCAGTCAATTCAAAACATTCATAACAATTATGCGAATGAACTCAATTTTATTTGTGAAAGTACCTGAACCATAAAATCATGAGCTGTTGTGTTCAGTGATATAAATTATGGAATTGATAAATCTGGTATCTAACTAACTGATCCAAACGTTTTGTGTTGCATTTAGAAAACATTTATAAAGATATTATATTTATAAATAAATAAATAAATAAATAATGCTGGACATTTTCACACAGCATCATGTAGCCCCAAGCTAAGCAGAGCTTGTGTTATGGGAACCACATGACTGATATACTACTTGAATACATTTTTTTTTTGTAAATACATACGTAATATACATAGAAAACACCCAGACCAGAGACAAATGTTTGCAGATCATGCAAACATTTGTCCCGCGGCGGGGATCGAACCCGCAACCTCTTGCGTCACAGGCGGGCCTCCACCCACTGCGCCACAGAGGTCGTCATTTATACAGATATAGATGGCTACTTGTACACGCTAAGAAATTTCACCGTGTCTGCGGCAGATACATGAATAAATGCAGACAAATAAATGAAATGACACGAATTCTTGCGTAGACCCGGCGACTTTTCTATGAAACGACGCGAAGTCTTGCGTAGACCCGGCGACTTTTCTATGAAACGACACGAATTCTTGCGAAGAACCGGTGACTTTTCTATGAAACGACACGAAGTCTTGCGTAGAACCGGCGACTTTTCTATGAAACGACACGAAATCTTGCGTAAACCCGGAGACTTTTCTTAGCGTGTAGGTACAAACACGCTAAGAAAGTCACCAGGTCCGAGCCCGTGTGAAATAATTTATGAAAGCTCGCATTCATCCGCACCGTACACGCTGTATTTCATAAAATGCAGCAGGAATCCGGCGCATACGGCGCGTGCGGCACAGTAATACGATGCTTACATCATGTGCGTTTAGCTTTAACTGGGTACAAATTCTTGAAATTCAGGCTGAATATAAAAAATGTTTTAAGATTCTATAGTGGGTTACCAAAATAACGGGCTATTTAATACTTATTTTCAGACATCGCTTTGGTGTTATTAATTCCTGTCTATTTTTTGTTAGAGCGGAAAAGCTAGTTATGAAAAACCTAGATTTAAGACCTTTGTGAGCTTAAATAAATATTTATCTTTTCTGTTCAAATGAACGAATGAAACGATCTTTTGAAAAGGATATTAACTATTTCATTTTCGTCACAAAGGCTTTTCAGAATCCTCAATAAATAAACGCTGTTTTAGTTTCGACTAAACACCCAATTTTAGCGTTTGTATGGGTGTAGTTTTCAAACACAGCTGTGACCCTACTCCAGACAAAGTTAGCAGGGAGAGCTGAATGAACTCAAAAAGATTTCAATTAGGACTTTGTTACCACTTTATTACTTTTTGATTAGCCTAACTAAAGTCCCACTGCTGAACAAAGACCTCCCCCTGTACCTTTTCGCGATCTTCTGCGGTTCCTCTCTAATTTTCCCTTGAAGCCTTCACTGACCTTCACTGACCTGAACGCCTGCAAGTTGAAGGCGTCCAGGTCATCACGCCAGAGCTTTCTAGGCCTGCCTCGGAGTCGCCTGCCATCCGCCGGGATCCAACTTAGTCACAATTCTGGCCCACCTGTCTGGGTGCATATGGGTGACATGACCCGCCCAATCCCATTTTAATCTTTTTAAGTAGGTAAATACTAAAAATATTTATTCTTTTCCAATCGAAAACTAGAAATAACATCGAAGTGTTGGTAAAAAAACGATTTAGAACCTAAGTGAACCAAAGTCACCAAAATGCTACAGTGTCATCAGCATCACACACGAAAGCGATAGAGCGGCAATGCGAGCCTGGGCAAGTGTGTATTCGTGCCTTTACACACAAAATATGTAAAAAAAACTAAGTAGTAAAAAATAACATTAACTGTGTGTAGCGCCTTTGATTTACTTTGCAATAATGCATAATGTGATTTGCGCAAAGCCATACCACACACCATAGGGTTGCACCTAGCTACGTTTTTAAATCTTGATAATTTGAATATTAAAGTAAGTTTCAGGATTTACAGACATGAGAAATGATAAGGTAAATAAAGCTAGGTAATAAAGGTAAGCTATAAAATTCAGTTGAATATGAAAAAGTTACCATCATGACGATGACAAAAGTGTAGAATTCGTGAGAAAATGGTGAAGAAAAACATCGTTGTGCTCACGTTGGACCAATATATTTATAGCACTCAGAGATACCTACTATAATATAAAATTTCCGGCCGTAATAATTTTTTAAATCGGTGAGAAGAATAATCGCTACATCAAAACTTACAAACTTATCTTAAAATAGGCATGTCAAAATATTTTTCATTCCATCTATTCGAAAAGGACGACTTTGTTCGCCTTTAAGTGCGCCCAAAGTAGATGATTCCTCTTCAAGGAACTTTTAGCGGGCAGTAATGAGTTTTTAATCCTCTTTATAAGTTTAGCGGGCAGTAATGAGTTTTTAATCCCCTTTAAGTGCGCCGGAATTATCTATGAATTATCTTTGCCGCGCACTTTTAAGGTATAACTACTTTCCACATTCATCTCAAATCTACCAAGATGAATGAGGGAGGACTCTTCCGAAAACACCACAGTTGTAATCACATTTAGAGATTTATTACTCTGCAGTTTTCTATCCATACATAATTGTAATTCCAACCTGATAAAATCCTGTGCGTTTTCGTCAGCGCGATCTAGAACGATGGTCTACTGGCGCCATCTAGTTTGTTTTCGTGGAACTATTGAACAATTCTAGCGGAAGAGATTTTTTGTTTGAACGCGCTAATCTCACAAAACAGGTTTTTATAATAGCTACCTACAACGTTTTTAATATTCATTATTCTGTATATTTATTTAGCTATTTATTTATATTTATATTGTTTGTGAGAGAAATAAATAAATAAATGAAATGAAATGAAATCTCAGGAACTACCAGTCGGATTTGAAAAATTATTTCTGTATTTGATAGCTAAACTCTTGAGGAAGGTTATAGGCTACTTTTCATCATCATCATCATCATCACCATAAACCATCACTACGGGGGCAACGCCGCGAGGGCGCTGCTAGTATCGGATAAACATACCGCCCACCATTCAGCCGGCGCGCGGCCACCGTCTGAATAAAAAAAAATTAATCCCCGATTACTCTTCTCAAGTGGAACTTCGTTGACTTAACACATTCCTTTCTCCTCCCTTTTATTTTCTCATAGATTGTAATGAAAAGTAGAGTGTATCACTCGGGCGCAAAATATATTTTTGGCTCGGGCGACGTACTTTAAATCCCTCGCTTCGTTCAGGATTCTACTAAAGAATCCCTCGCTACGCTCGGGATTCTACTCTAGAATCCTTCACTTCGCTCTGGATTCAAAAAAGCGCCCTCGCCGTAAAAATATTATTTTCCCCCCATATAATACAATCTACTATTTCATTTCTCATACACGGAAAGTACGCTTGAAGTTACCTGAACAGAGGGATGAAAGTAGCACTTTTCCGCCCTGGGAAGCAATTTTCCCTGCTGTCAAATTAAAAAAAAAATCATTCTATTTTGACATTTCTATTGAGTCATGTTGAAACTTTTTACACAGCAAAAGTAATATTTGACATTTCTATTTTACCTTTTTATTGAGAATTGCTGTAAAAAATATTTTCAACAATTTATTACATGAGTATTGTTATTAATAATTACTTTTCACTAAATTATTATTATTTAAACAAGACTTTTTGCCATTTTTGTTTTTTTTTTTCAGTGGCAAGCTACCAGCTAGTATTTTTTTTAAAGCACCAATTCAATTTTTATCTGTTTTGTCAATCGAGAGCAGAGATTTTTATAAAATGAGCTAATCAGGTTTTTATTTACTTTCCTAATATTCGAAATGAAAAGCAGAGTGTTTACCTCGGGTGAAATACCTATTACGGCACTCGAACTATTAGCGCCCTCGCTACGCTCAGGCGCCAAACCATCTCGTGCCGCAATAGGTTACTTTCAACCCTCGTGCAACAATCTACTATTGTAAACTAGTTGGTATAGGTACTTATTATGTAGGTATAGTGTTCGGAGCACAAACAGACCTCAGAAACTTCTTTAGTAGGTATGTACTAACAAAGATAACCTTTGCCAATATGTGTGCTGTTGATGCGATAATGACTCAGAGTAATGTACCGATAGCGAGGGAAGTCCCGCCCGATCAAACAAAGGAGCAGGTTTTATAATAAAATGTTAACCGGACTTTGTAAAAGCCGTGTTGAGCATGTAAGAAATATTTTTAGCTCAGTTGGTAGTAGCTTTGCCTTCTGCACTATAGGTCAGTTGGTAGTAGCTTTGCCTTCTGCACTATAGGTCGTGGGTTCGATTCCCACCCAGGACAAACATTTGTGTGATGAACATAGATGTTTGTTCTGTGTCTGGATGTTATAAAGTATTCTATGTATTTACAATAAAAAAGTATTTAAGTAATCTATCAGCTATCTGGTTCCCATAGTACAAGCTTTGCTTAGCTTGGGGCTAGATGGCGCGGTGTGAAATGTCCAGCAATATTTATTTATTATTAAAATTCCCATTAATTACTTACATCATCAATTCAAAGAATCAGAATCCACTAATTATAAATGTCCTCATCTCGTATAAAGATTATCGTAAAATATTGTTGTCCTTTTTACACCTACGGAATATGATAAGGAGGTGATGAGGACTTGTCCAGCACAATAGGTTATTTAAGTTCAATGTAGCGCTTATGAAACTATGCTCTTAGTTTATTTGTGATTACTGAGTGAGCCAGTCTTGTAAAATGAAGGCGTTATTAGTTTTGCTTGTGTTGTGGATTTTAAAGTCGGTGAATTCAGGTAATTTTGTTATATTTTGGATACGATAGAATTTATATAGAAAATGAGCTAGTTTTAGAAAGGTACCATAGGTGCCTACTTCAGAAGTAATACCTAGGTACCTACCTAATATTGTAGTGGCCCAATGGGACTCTTGTTGCCTTTAAACCCTTAGCCAACCCAAATCTGCTGTACCTACCAACTTGAAACCATAAATAAATATGATTATGAATATAATATTTTTATCTGTAGGTAGGTAGGTACTATGCTTTACACTAGGGCTTGCATTCGAATATTCGAATAATTCGAATATTAAATTCGTTCGAATATTCGAATACTGAAGTCGAATATTCGATATTCGATTAAAATTAATAACACCAAACTCAGAACTCTGATGTGCATAAAATGCCCCTTTTATAGGATTCGGAAACACTAGAGAGTGCCGCGCGTGATTGCGTAGTGCTTTCGCGTATTTGCCGGCAACCCAGTGGAGGTGCTTTGTCAGGAAAATGCAAATCTACATAAAAAGTTTTTTTTTAATCTACATGTTTGATTCCTGGCCAGGAGAATTGTTATTTTAAAATCTAATGAAGCAGTTTACCTTTTTATCAAAATTGGTTACCCAAGACTCTTTTGAGTGTTTTGTCGCTATTGCCACCTGCCATCACCTCGTCTAACCGAGTGTCCAGCCCAATTCCATTTAAGATTCGTAACCCTAACTCTGACGTCCTGGACTTTAGTCCGGCGCCGGATCTCGGTGTTACGAATTCGTTCTTGGAGTTTAATGCCGCCTCCATGGCTCTCTGTGTAGCTTATACTTTGAACACAGTCTCCTTAGTAAGCGTCCATGTCAAGTCAAAGTTGGGAAGACACATTGGTTAAAGAGACGGGTTTTCAGGCACTGTGGAACTTTCTTCGACTGAAGCACATCTGCCAGTTTTCCGAACGCGGCCCAGCCGAGTTGTATCCTTCTGGAGATCTCCTTACTCTGATGCTCTTTACCAAAAGATAGAATATGCCCAAGATAAAGATACTTGTCAACTACCTCCAGTCTCTCGTTTCACCGTTACGGTATAATTCGAGGTTCCAGAAGCATTCGCCATAATCTTCGTCTTGGACATATTTATGTTAAGGCCAACGGCTAAAGAGGCATCAAAAAGTTGTTGGATCATGAGTTGGAGATCTTCCAGGTTGTGGGCAAACAATACGAGGTCATCGGCAAACTTGAGATGTGACAGGAAGGCTGATGTGCGGAATGTTTATTCCACAAGATCCCATGCAAGCATCTTCATAACGTCTTCAAGAGCCGCCGTGAAGAGCTTGGGTGATATTGTGTCTTCCTGCCGCACTCCCCTCTTGATGTTAATAGGGTTGGTAGTGTCGTGAAGGCGAACTTGCATGGTTGCCGTGCCGTATAACTCCCGCAGCACTTCCACGTATCGTGCGTCAATCTAGCAGCGATAGAGAGCGTTAAACACAGCCCAGAGCTGTCGGATGCTTTCTCGTAATCGGCGAAAGCTAAGCACAGGGGCCGGTTATATTCTGAACTCTTCTCCATCAGCTGCTTCATGGTGTGGATGTGGTCGATCGTGGAATAACCACTACGGAAGCCGGCTTGCTCGACGGGCTGGTACTCATCTAACTGGCGAGTGAGCTGATTGCATACATTGGCAAATAGCTTGTACACCTGAGATAAGAGACTTATGGGCCTGTAATTGCTCAGTTTCGAGCAGTCTCCCTTTTTGTGCAAAATGGTGACAATTGCATTTTTCCAAGCATCAGGTGATTTTTGTTTGGTTGATGACTACGCGAAAAAAGAAGGCACCAACCTTTCATACAAAATCAGCATAGTCATTTTATTGTAGACTAGCTTCCGGTCGGCTTTGCCCGCTAGGTACCTACCTACATAACTTAATAGCCTTTGTTCATCCTGAAAGTTCATTTTTGAAATCGGATGAGTAGTTTCGGAGATAACCTCCTACATACAAACAAATTTTACGTCTTTATAATATTTTGTTGACTGATTTTACTGAGAATTTGTGGTTGATTGTGCGTGTAATAATCGCCAATGTCTCGTTACGGCGACACAATCTTTTGTTTATGCAAATAACACTTGAAAGAATAAAAGAAGACGTGATTTTAGTAAAAACAAAGATTTTTGTCTATTATTCGAATAATATTCGAATAATTCGAATATTACCCGAAAAAAAATCGAATATTCGAATATTAAAATTTTCGAATATTTGCAAGCCCTACTTTACACATTATGTAGGTAAGGTACACACATAGTGTATGCACCTATATAGAGGTTAAATTTGACGGTACAGAGAGTTATTTACACAGAATCATTTCTAAATTAAACTAGTAAGTACCTATCATAATAATAGAAGATATTAGAAAACTACCATTAAATCAGATGCATTTTGCAATGAAAGCGATCAACATGTTACCAAAGTAATTTGAACGTTCAAACAAACCAACTTACAAACAAAGCTAAACTTATAAACAAGCTTGAAATAGTCCTGCTTTAGGAATGTTCAAAACAAGCCTAAAGCAGGACTGTTACAAGCTTGTTTTAATTAACATTGCTATAAGAGTTCGTGGTACAGTTGAGTTAAGTTGACACTGAAGTGACTCGCTTCGCTCGTTCAATCAATAATAATAATTTAAGTTGACACTGAAGTCACTCGCTTCGCTCGCATTTTTTGCTAGACAATATACCCCATCTGGGAATAAGTTCGTGTGCTCTGGTGATGAACAGTCCTTTAAATCAAATAAAATGAATGTAAAAGGCCCATTTAAATAGTAGATTGTATTATAAGGGGGCAAAATAATGTTTTGACGGCGAGGGCGCTTTTTTGAATCCAGAGCGAAGTGAAGGATTCTAGAGTAGAATCCCGAGCGTAGCGAGGGATTCTTTGGTAGAATCCTGAACGTAGCGAGGGATTTAAAGTACGTCGCCCGAGCCAAAAATATATTTTGCGCCCGAGTGATACACTCTACTTTTCATTACAATCTATGAGAAAATAAAAGGGAAGAGAAAAGAATGTGTTAAATCGACGAAGTTCCACTTGAGAAGAGTAATCGGGGATTAATTTTTTTTTATTCAGACGGCGGCCGCGCGCCGGCTGAATGGTGGGCGGTATGTTTATCTGATGGTTTATGGTGATGATGATGATGATGATGAAAAGTAGCCTATAACCTTCCTCAAGAGTTTAGCTATCAAATACAGAAATAATTTTTCAAATCGGACTGGTAGTTCCTGAGATTAGCGCGTTCGAACAAAAAAACTCTAGAACAGCCATCAATAGTTCCACGAAAACAAACTAGATGGCGGTAGTAAATCATTTCTAGATCGCGCTGACGAAAACGCACAGGATTTTATGAGGTTGGACTTACAATTTTTGTATGGATAGCTAGCTATCTATAGCTATGCTAAAACCGCAGAGTAATGAATCTCTAAATGTGATTACAATTGTGGTGTTTTTGGAAGAGTCCTCATTCATCTAGCTAGATTCGAGACTTGAATGTGGAATCTTTGCACCTATGAGGTACGACTACATTGCAGTGCAAAGTAGTTGTACCTCATAGGTGCGCGGCAAAGATAATTCCGGCGCACTTAAAGGGGATTAAAAACTCATTACTGCCCGCTAAACTTATAAAGAGGATTAAAAACTCATTACTGCCCGCTAAAAGTTCCTTGAAGAGGAATCATGTACTTTGGGCGCACTTAAAGGCGAACAAAGTCGTCCTTTTCGAATAGATGGAATGAAAAAGTTATTTCGTTCTTAGTACAAGAAAGATAAAATTCTGTAAGTATACCGTTTGAAGAATAATTCAGTTTATAATTTGAGGGATCTTACATATTTATAGTCAAGACCTCGCTTAGTTCTTAACTTTTATAACGTTTAGTTTTAGTTCTAATTTTTATATAACGTGGTAATGCTGCCAGTGTCTTGGGCACGCTTCCAACTGGCAGTGGCTTGGGTCAGTTGAGCTACCTATAGATCGTTTCCAACGATCCTTAGGTGGCGCAACTGGTCCTTATTGTATTTTATAATGTTATGTAAATATGTATTAGTTTAGTTTCTGTAAATAAATGTATTACTTTTATATACATGTTCTGATGATATGATGCATTTACTTAAATATTTTTTTACTAATCGACATTTAACGACTCATATATATGTTATTATCATTTTTTATTAATGATAAAATTACTTAATATTCTAATCGGCGGCAATGCACTTGCAACTTGTCAGTCAGGAGCCGTACCACGAACTCTTATAGCCCCTCCAGACTCTCGACAAGAAACCTCGTGAACACCCGAGAAGCGTGAATGTGAGGAGTTTCTCGCCTTCTCGTTCTCGCGGTTTGGTGTCGGTATTTTTGGCTGAGACAAAGGATTTCAAACTGATCACGAGTGAGAAAATTGAGAGTGCGGGTAATTTGTTTGTTCTTCGAGAAGTCTCGGTGAAACTTATCGCCGAGCCTTCTCACCGTGAATCTCGAGAGGCCTTTAGAGCAATGCTAAAACTAGCTTGAAATAGTCCTGCTTTAGCAATGTTGAAACAAGTCTAAAACAGGACTGTTACAAGCTTGTTTTAACATTGCTCTAAGATTTAGTGGTACGGTCCGTATGGAATATTAACTACTGCAAAATGTACAACCTAAATATTTATTAATATTTTAGATTTAGACGTGCCTCTGAAATAATCATTTACCGTGATTTTCTAAATAGACAGAATTTTGTGTAAAAAAAAATCTGCGTAATCAGTTTAGAGAGTCAGCTCTCATGAAAGCTCTAAAAATAACGCTGAAATAACATTTGAATGTTGAATTACTTACTTAAAAACAATGTGTTAAAATGTTTAAAGGCCGGGCCTCTATTGGAATGAAAGCTGTGCCTGAGAATTTAGATTAAGCATACCTATAAAACACATTGAAGTACCGTATTTTAAATTCGGATGTATTTTTATCTTTTCTTCGGTGCAATAAATTATTACCACAAATTATTGTTCAGAGAAAATAAACACATAGTAGGGAAGATGTCTATTTTCTCTCAACGACGAGGAGACATTTTTAAACAAGTTCTGTCACTGACACTTACAAACAACTTTGGTATTCCGAGTATTTTTCACTTAACTGATAATCTCATTCCGTCTCTTTTCAGAATGCGGAGTAATCACCAAGCTAGAGTGGGATGGGTTGCGCCATAACCACGTGGAGTACCTTCCCAGGCCCGTGAGCCTGGTCATCATCATGCACACGGTGACTCCGATTTGTTACACCGATGAGGGCTGTGCGGAGACCGTCAGGAACATTCAGACGCGGCATATGGAAGAACTGAAGTATTGGGATATTGGGGAGTCGTACGTATCATATTAGTCATTTTCAGCTTGTATCATACCACTCAAGATTCAAGATTCAAGATTCAAATATCATTTATTCAGTAGGACCGTTATGACCACTTTGAAACGTCTTAAGAGCTAGGTGATTCTACTCATGTTCTTTCGCGACCAACACCGTGAAGAATCAGGGCAACAAACACGGTATGGGGCCTAGCTTTCTTTTCGGTGATCCATCCGCTTAAAATCTAAATAGTCAAGCTCCAGTGTGGAGCCAGTCGAACAATGTGAGTCTCGTCAAAGTCGTAAAAAAAAAGAGGATCACTTAATACCTCAACAAAACTCATTGCAGGGCAAAGGCCCCTTTCCGCTTTCTATTTTAATTTATTTTTTTACAAATAATGTACAGAGAAACAATTTATGTCGCACCTTGAAACTTTAATAGGTTTATCTAGGTTATCTCACATTACTTTTCATGGTCTTGTGCGATTATGGGCCAATCTTTTGCAAACGAGTCGAGCTTATCCCACCATCTCAGTTTGGGTCTACTGCGATCTCGTTTCCATTCATAGTTTGGAGCCAATATGTGACACTATGTGTTTACTATTTATCACATAAAGAGCATTTAACTTGAAGGCCTGAGATCTAAAGCACCCTGCAGGCTTATACATTCGCAAAATTGCCTAAAGAATGTGGCATGTTATGTGTAGTGATAGGTTACGACGCTTATGGTGAGTGTATGGGAAAATATAGATCGGAGAAGATAAGATGGGATGAGAGAGAGAAGGAGTAAGTCCCTAGTGCACATTATTTTATATCATCCTAGCCAGCATTAACCACTGAAAAACATGATCAAAGTACTGACCGAGACGTAATTTTCCTTCACCGTTTAGAACATCTTGCGTTCTTTATAGGCATATTAGTTGCCTCCAGATGCTGTATAAATCGTCAAGAATAGATTACGGACCTAAATCTACCCTATTTCGCTATTCTGAGTCTGCGTTATCGTGTTATAATAATTCGTACTAAGCGCTTTGAGTCTACGTTTCATACGCACGGCGAAAATGTGGAACTGCTTGCCGGGGTCTGTATTTCCAGGAAAGTATAATATGGGTGTCTTGTGTAAGTGTGCTCCATCTTGAGATCACACAGTTGCTTTACATAAGGCAGGGTGCGGTGAAACGCAAACCCATTATAGTAAAAAAAAAAAAACACACCAAACCGATACGCACATCCAAACTTCACCAAATTCCAACAGTTGTTCCGGTAGTAGGAGGATTTTCTGTTGTGTGAATAGTATTATTCGTTTCATGCGAAGTCCAATTTAGGTAGTCAGTTTGTATAAGGTTGTCCATCGTGCAAAGTTGCGAATGACAGGTAACCGTTGAGAGAGCAAAAATTGGTACTCGTAATAGAAAATGTCTTGCACCTCAGTTTTTGTGGAAGTTACAACCTTTTTGGGATCTTGGAACGCTTATTTCGATCTATCTTGGATCATGGATGTGTACTTTTTTGAAAACCTGGAGATTTTCTCGATAATATTGTATATTTTTCGAAAAATATCAGATTGTATTTATCTACATATGCGAGTTTAATTTTCCTACCAATATTTCTTTATTTTGTACTTTTTTGATTTGTAAGTCCTAAAACTTTTCTATATATCCCGCGGGTCTATCGCACTGTCCTTCTTTCTCATGACAAAATAATATTCCCATCCCGCTCTGATTTCAAAGCAGGCGCGGCCCAGATGCCCTCTAAAACTCTCATAACATGTGAATTGCCAAGCAAAAACTTGAAATAGGCTTTAATATGAAAGTTAAGTTACTTTTACCTGAGGGAACCAAACAAACAATTTGGTGTCGTTGAACAATGCTTGTTCGGTGACGTGAGCCGGAAACTTCACAAAGTTAGAATTGAGTTCGCTTCATCATGAAAACGTTGTAGTGTGACCAGTCTATTTGTTTATTTTTCAGTGATGTCAGTGTTCCTAACGTGATATATGAATTCTCTTATTTCTTTCATCAACAAAATGACAACCTTTAACATTTCTAAAGTTACTTATTTTAGTAAAATTGATGTGATTGCTTGATTGACGACGCAAAGCAAGATGGTACCTACTTTTAGAAATGTCACATTCAATGTCATGCTATTTTGGTTTTTAGCGTGAACGATATAAGAGCTTTCGGATTTAGTGTTAATATAGTCAGTGTATAACACAATTACCGTCATTGTACAGTTTCATGATGCGCAGTGGAATAGTCGTGTTCGTGAATAATTTGTTTATGTTCCGTCCATAAATCTCTGGTTCAATTAATTACCTAGGTACTAGTTTGAAGATGATAGACTATTTCAAAATGTTCTATTTTTTCTGAACAGATATGCTGGTGGCACTTCGAATACCTACTTAAATGTCAAAATGTTTCAGTGGTACAAAGTATTTGTAAACGTATGTTTACTTTGTGAAAATAAATTAGTAAAATATTTTCGTTCATAAATTCGGAGTTGTAATGATTAAAACACAAATATTTTATGTGAAAGACTTTGTTTAGAAACTTTTGGTTCCCAAAGTACAAGCTTTGCTTAGTTTGGGGCTAGATGGCGCTGTGTGAAATGTCCAGCAATATTTATTTATTTTTTCCCTGATCGACAAGCAAGTAAAACCGCTGTCTTATGAATCGTCGGCAAAGCTTGCCGGTTGGTGGCTCGCAGCTCATCATGTTTGCTTCATTTTTGTATTTTTTTTTGTATTTTTTACTCAGCTCGATCAAATTCAAAATTCAAAACCTCAAATCGACCACGATACGACTGTTTCACTCGCTAGTCGATCAGCACTAACGAGCCGCGAGTAAAACCGACGTTCTTTAAAACCGCGGCATAGGCTCGTACGTCGATCACCCGCTTTAGAGCCTATAAACTCTTGTCTCAAGCGTCAAGCTGGAAACAAACTATCGGACGCATCCATAAGTCGCGGCTGTTAGCCGTGACTGATAAGTGTGCACTTCGTCCGAACACCCAGCGGGCCAGATTGCCTTCGGACGTCTGAAGGTCCAAGGACGCGTCCGCGACTTTCGTCAGATAAAGTGCACAGTTCTATGTTCGTTCTATATCCAGATACCTATTCAGTCGCGGCTGTCAGCCGCGTCCTTCAGCCGCGTCCGATAATTTGTTCCCAGCTTTAGTCACGCAAAATGTTACAAAGTAATTTTGTTTACAGGTTTCTTATTGGTGGCAGCGGGCAGGTTTTCGAAGGCAACGGGTGGCTTCGCGTTGGCGCACACACCTACGGTTATAACAGGAAATCTATCGGAATCTCCTTTATCGGCAATTTTAATAGTAAGTACTTTACAGATAAATAAATGAGTAAGTTTTTTTATAGGTACCTACCTACTACTAAAGTAGCAGACAAGCATACGGCCTACCCGATACGAAGCGGTTACTGTAGCCTTTGGACGCCTGCGACACCAGAGGAGTCACACTCGCGCTGCTGACCTTTTAAAAATTTCAAAACGCCCTGTTTGAAGAACCCCATACTGTAGTCCACTGTGATTCAAGGGTATATTTTAACTTGAGCTTCAGCTATCTAATAACTTTTATCATTAGGTAAATGTTAGTAATCAGAGGCAACAAACTGTTTATTTACTTTTTTCTGCTTTAACTCTCCATAATTATCTTCTATGTACATTATTTTTTCACTTGTTTTCATCGTTCTCAGACAGAAGACATAAAAAATAAACATATATAAAGTACTAGCTGCTGCCCGCGGCTTCGCTCGCGTGGTACCCGGATAAAAAGTAGCCTATGTTACTCTCCAGCCCTCCCACTATCTCCACACAAAAAATCACGTCAATCCGTCGCTCTGTTTTGACGTGAAAACAGGACAAATAAACAAACAAATAAACACAACATATAAAAACTTTGATAACAATTAATTAAAAATTAATGAAAAACCCCCGACATAAATCCCTTTATCAACTAGAAAAGAGCTGATGATCATCAACCGCCTCAACAGATCTTCATCAAAGTATACTTCTAGTCATATAAAAAGAACGCTGGCTGTCAAGCTGCGCAGTAAGCAACTATTAAAAATTGGGCAAATTAATACCATCGCGCACAAAAATATTTAATAACGAAAAGGCTTTCTATAGAAAAAAGCAAACAATAAAAAAACAATAGGCCAAGTACTTTCGTGTGCAAGTGTACGAATGCGCAAAAATACCCCCTCCACTGTCTTCCAGCGTTCTTTTTAAGTGACGCGTAAGCTAAGAACCATCTCGATCACGTCAGTTTTCAAACATCATCTGCATCAAAATCGGTTCATCCGTTCAGTAGATATGATGCCAAAGACAGACACACATAACACTTCAAACTTATAGCACTCCTCTTTTTCGTCGGGGGTTATAAGATACTGACGTCCTAAGGGAGCTTAAGATTTAAGATATTGTCTTGATTTATTACAAAATATATTACCTACATAAGTACCTACTTAACGCCTTTTGATACTTACCAAACCCATGGCAGGCGGTTTACTCGTACCTAAATTATTTTTTCTTTATTCTTTATTTTTTATTGTTCGCAAAAAAAAACGAAACAACTAAAAAAACAGTAAAAGGGCATGTGTACAAAGGCGAGCTTAACCCCTAAGAGTGTTCCAGCAAACCTTCGAAAACCTTTTTATCGTGTGAAACTTAAAAAAATGTTTTTAACTTAAAGAAACTAAAAAAAAATGATGTTTACTAACACACTGAACTACCTGGAAAACTCGAGGGGAGGCCTTTGCCCAGCAGTGGGACAGTGTAGGCTAAAAACAACAACAACACACCAACAGAGTAAATTCGAATGAAACTTGGATCAATATAAACATAAAACGTAGGTGGTTCAATGCGAGCGAAGTGTGGTATTTAGTTCCATATAAACTTGTTGAGATAAACTTGGTAGGTACTTCGCCAATCGTGAAAGTTCACACAGTAAAACTTTAAGTTTCAAAACAGAATTGAGAACAATACGTGAATCCAGAAATCCCTGTTAATAATAAACTTCGTAAGTGCTTGAATTTATCACTAACTGCTTAGTCATGTGGATTGGTAGATATTTGTCATGGCAATATGTGCTATTTACCGGCTATACAGTAACTGATTTATGTTGTAAAATAAATCAAAGAAATTACTAAATATCTAGCCGTGTTGACCGATCGGGCTAGCACCTCGACTAACGTAGGGTCAAAACTCAGCCGTGAACAAAAAGTCTATTGAAGTATTGTTTTAAAAAAATTGACAGGAGCTGTAAACGGTGAAGGTATCTAAAGGTGAAGGAAAATATCGTCAGAAAACCCACTGTTTAACTGATCCACACGTAATGACGATGTCTTTCCTGTGGGCACTTGTGGGTAAGGCTCATTAAGCTGAGTATATGGTACTGGGCAAGCCTACTCCATCTCAAACAACGTCCCATGCACTACAGAGTTCCGTTATATTGCCTCCTGTCGTTGTATAATCCAACAAAGACATACCTACATGAATCATAGTATATAAAAAATGTAAATGTATACTCACGCAAACATGTAACAGCAGAGACAAGGTACCAAAATTGACAGTACAAATTACTTGAGACGTGGGTTTCTGATAGTGTCGAACTTTTTCCAGCTTTCCAGAACAGAATTCTTTCATTGTTACAATAGAATAAGAACCGAAGGGTAGAATTTTACAATGGAACATGACTATTGATGAAATGAGACTAGACAACTGGAAATTTTCCGAGTTCATTAAAAGTTTTCACAATTCTTGTTTAAAAGTGCTCGAAGAAGTTACGTGAGCCTTTTTGGGGATAAAAGATCAATAAAGATTGATGAAAATTGGAACAGTTTAAGTACGTAGTTATTAAAACATGATAGGTACCTAAATTAGGATAATGAGTGAAGTACCTAATCTATTCATTCGCATTAATTAGGAAGAAAAAAAATATTATTAAGTAAACTTTATTTAACAATTCAGTTTAGGTCATGTTTAGGTTCTGATATTTCGTCAGCGTCATAACAAACGTCAAGCAAAGCAGTTCAGTTTAGGACCTAAACTGGATCGCATATAAAGCTTATGGTAGGCAGCCTGTTCTGTGTATCGACGCTTGAGACAACTCCGAGAATAAAATGACGCTCCGAGCCAACTTAATTACAAACTTCAGTATCAGGATAAACAGTAATACAGCTGGATGACTTAAGTAACCACACACTGGAGCCTGGGGTTAATTACAATGAGTGGGCTTACCCAGCACCTAAACGATACTCTCAGCTTAGTCGGATTAATCCACCGGAAATACAAGGAAATACAAGGTCAATTTGGCGGAATTGACGAAATAGGTTAAGACCCAATGTCTTCCTTCGTTTTGAGAACAAATTGTGCGTAAATAGTGTTGTTTTCTTAGATAATTAGATATGTCAATAACATGATATTAATGTTTATTTCGGAACATAATAATAAACTACAATAATTGGGGTCCATCGATGTTTACCTGACATCGATGTGTAATTATTGAAACTGTGTCGCAGATACCAACGCCCACATTAGAATGCTTTGAAAGTTGTAAGTTTTTTTTTCCATCTATATAGTAACCAATATAACTTCTATTTTAATATTTGAACCAGTAAACTTATTTCACTCCCCATTTGATACAAATAGATAAGCATTTTTTTATTGCACTGTTGTATTATCTGTGTAAGTATATTAGGTACTTTAGTGGCAATTCATCAGCTGTGAAATCGTAGAGAAGCTCTAATCAACACGAAGCGTGAACTGGATAGTAGGGATTATACAAAACTTTTGTCTTCGACTCTACCCGGCTTAGGATACGGGCTGTGTGTCAAAGCATTTGCTGACAGACAGTTCTGTTTCAATTCCTCACAAAGTTAAACAGTTTATTTGAAATCCGTTTAACATGCCTATATGTAGGTACATAAAACGAGGTAATTTTGTTTTATTTATTTATAATTACCTACGTTTGAAAGAGAAGCCACACGGTGAGTTGCTTTGAGTGGTGACAGCGCAGTTATTTTGACGCACAGCTTACTGCGGCATGTTCATAATATCTTGGTATTTCAGTTTTTTTTCAACAGCCGCACTAAGCTCATGTGCTGTGCTGTGATACGCTCTGGCGTCGGTCACATTATGGGCGAATTTCGTCCGTGGTCAAACACTCCATATCATGCCTACCTCCCTTTCTGGACTTAAACCTAAAGTCCGTTGCGCGTGCGTGAATTCACACAAAGTTGTATCGAACACCAAACTACGCCTATACCTATTATATGAAATACGACGGAGCGTCTACACTCAGTCGTAATGTGGATGATTCTAGCTTATTTTAAAGAATTAAAGACTACATTTATAATAGAATAGGTACAGTAAATCCGAGCATAATCATGTTTGAGTAGACTCTCAAGGGATTGAGAGTGAGTCAAATAGGGATCTTGACTCTAATAACGCTCTACAGTCTACAGTCGCTCGCTGAAGTACCCGACTCTTGGCAGCATTCCTTCAACTTTTTCGAATAACTTGAATCCATATTTTATGCTAAAACAGTATTTTTCCACTAACTGGCCGACAGAAGCCTTACACCGGGGTGAATGGAAAAAGGGAAGGGAGGCCTTTGCCCAGCTTTGGGATCCAGTAGGCTTATTAGATTAGATTAGTATTTTTACAAACGGAGCAGCCATATCCACAGGAAAGACATGGTCAAATTGGTCAATACGTGTCGTGTGCCGCTGACTAAAATGTAATAAAATTCAAAAACTACTATTACTACAGAAAAATTCAGTTCGCCGGTGTTAGAGATTTTTTGGAGATGAAAGAAACATCTAAATGAAATAGTAATCCCACATCTACGTGGTGGGATTTGAGAGGATTACACTCACAATGTTTCTGCTCAGATAAACTAGATAGGTAGTAGGGTTATTTCGTTACGGTGTGTTCCCTCGGCGTAACGCTCGGGGCTCTCAAGACGCGAGACATATTAAGCATGTTATAATGATAAAGTGGATCCGTTATGTTTTAAATATCGGCCATTTAGATCATTATACAAAGTCTTGAGTCTTTAAACATATCATTTAATTTTTTCGTTAGTTATGCTTGAACAAATTGTAGTGGTAGGTAAACATATATCATCTATACTTATCGATGTTTCATCTATATGATACATATTTACGAGTAGGTAGGTATATATTTTTCATATGTGAACGCTTTAAGTTTTCATTGAAAATGCTTTAAGTTTTGGTTCTATCGTTCTAACTTTTATAGACCGATCGGCAAAGTTCGTTCCACTAGGTATCGTAAACAAAATAAAATTGGAAATACTTATTCTCAAGGCCCTAAATCATCCAAAAGTTTAGCTTGTGTTTTTAGGATATGAATAAATTTATACTCCTTCCCTAGTTGGTGTTTGTTAAAAATAATATAACAATGTGAAACAAGACGTAGCAGAATTGGTTTAGTAACCCTAAGGAGCACTTAACGTGAAGTGTTTAAACACTAGACAGTGGTTCCTAACCTTTTCCAACCTTGTTACCCCTATAACAGTCAATGAAACAGATTTAACCCCCGTTTAACTTTCAACCCCAGGCACTAGTAATCTGTGCCCCAGGTCATTTACAATTTCACAGACTTTGTAGTTCCTGGGTCAATACGTGTGGGGCTGACTTTCTCGCGATGCTTTCCTTTACCGTTAAGGCTTGTTTCACTCTTCAGCGTGTCGCCGGTCGCGTCCGCGAGTTGACCATTCTTAGCACAGAGAAATCAATTTTGACCATTCACAGCACAGAGACATGTGCTGCAAATGGTCAACTCGCGGACGCGACCGGCGACACGCTGAAGAGTGAAACAAGCCTAAGAGCTCAGATTAATGCGCATATAATTTTTTCAAAACGAAAAATCCATTGTTGCATGGCCAGGATTCGAACCCACGACCTTCGGATCGAAAGTCGAAGTATATCCCCCTCGGCCGACACGGCTCTACATCATCTCATGGTATATCGCTTTATTAATTAACATTCCTGACTTCCTTGAACATTCATTAGAGGTCGCTAAAACATAATTTGTTGAATTTCCTGCCATGTTGAGGATCCTGAAAAAATACCGCAAAAACGAGGTCATGGTCGTTCATCGTACAAATAGAGAGATTTTTTTAATTAAAGTCTAATATTTTTGCAAGGAAAAAACCTCTCCCTCATTTCATTACTCATTCATTTTCGTGTGCGGTTCGCAAACATACCTACAGTGAAAACCGGGGCATACCCACGCCTCAGTATTTAGTGTCAATCTTCAGAATCAGCGTGTTTGGTTGATCGCTATGGTGCTTTTTAAATATCGATATTATTGCTTTTCTGTATTTTTATTTCGAGAATGAGGTGTCTAAATAAGCATATTTTCATATTGGTCCATGAAGGGGCAGAAAAGCAATAATATCGATATTAAAGGGGCGCCATAGCGATCAACCAGGTGCACTTATTCTGAAGACTAACCCAATAAACAAAAAAACAAAAGGCTAAATTAAAAACTTAAAAAAAATCGACTTCAATGTTATGCTGAGCAATTTTCTGCACTCTCGAGGTGCATCTGTTCATAACTCAGAAGACCCTCGACAATTCCTCACTAAATTTTTATGACGCCAATTAGAAAAATTACTCTTTCACACAAAAAAATGTTTTTCCAAATTGGTCCAGGTGACTTCGAGTAATCGGTGAACATACGAGTACATAAAAAAGCACAAAAAAAGAAAAGATTCTTAGGGGCCGAACTGTCTACTTTGTCTCTATAAATTATAAAGAGGTAAAGTTTGTTTGTATGTAGGAAGTAATCTCCGAAACTACCTACTCATCCGATTTCAAAAACTCTTTCACCAGTATTTAGAATAAGCTTTCAGAATGAACATAGGCTAATGTTATGTAGGTACCAACCTCGCGGGCAACGTCGCTGGCAGAAGCTAGTTGAAATCTAAATGTGATCTTTTTGTTCCAGTAAACACACCAACTCCAGAAGCTTTATCAGCGGCTCGGGATCTCATCAAGTGCGGCGTGGAGCGAGGTCATCTCTCCCCTGACTACCACGTTGTGGCGCATAAGCAGCTCATCGCGACAGAGAGCCCAGGGAGAAAGTTGTACAATGAAATCCGCCGGTGGCCGGACTGGCTTGAAAATGCATACACCGTCAAGAATAGCCGACGATAGACTATGCATACAGACAGATTTACAGTACTTCAAGATACATACATACATAAAATCACGCCTATTTCCCACAGGGATAGGCAGAGACCACGGATTTGCTTGCTACGATCCTAACACATACTTCAAGTATCATAGGCTAATTTGGTGTTTTTCGAATATGACCGACATCGACAGCATCTAGGCAGTATATGGCAAAACAGAATGTGACAGGAAGTGCACGTTGATAGCTGCGCAGTTCGCACGGCTTGCAACTAATTTGCTTTTCTGTTTGTTTGCGATAAAGTTGAAATTGTGAGTGTTTTTATGACCAAACTACTTTTTGTCAATCGTTTTTGTAATGTTACGATTGTTTCCGACGGCTTCCAAAACGCAATATTTATCTGGAAGTACTGTACGCCTAAGATTTTAGATTAGCGTTTTTGTACGCGAAAAAATTTTGCACCCTGCAACTCATAAAGCATAAGAATCGCTTACGGCACCTTTCGTGGTACAATTGTTCTATCTCACGAAGTCCGTTTGGTCTTAATTGTGAGTGTGTTCATTCACATGCACGCTGTTTTTGTGTGCGTAAGCTCGGGAGCGCTCAGAATCGGCCCACGCACATAGAAACAACGTGCATGTGCATCTACACACACAATTAAGACCAAACGGACTTCGTGAGATATAACAACTGTACATTGAGCGAATATGCAAGCGCATTCGGTGCGTAGCGTAGAACGAACAGAAAAACGCTAATCGCTAAATGTCCCTATTATGAAGAAATATTAAATTAAGTAGGTACCTAACTTAGAATATTTAAAAATCCCACAACACGCAAATGAGGTTTTGGTACAGTCATCAAAAAAATCTAGTTAGTTGGTACCTATTACAAACAAGCATTTAAAAAAATTACACTCTAATTACAATATATTTTTTTAGCTATAGGTACCCATACCCTTGAAGGTCTTAATAAAAAAATACACTAAAATTACGATGGATTTTTTTTGGTAGATAACCTACCTATCCTTCATCTTTGCTGGACAAAACCCTCCTCCATCTTTTATAAGCTCTCTCCTCAAATCCATTCATTCCAGATTCATTTTGGATTTAATAAGCTAATTTAATTTTCGAATAGCGATGATGAGCATGGGCACTGGGCAGGTACTTTAACTATAATCATTTCTTTACTTTAAATTAGCGCTATAAATTCAAAACTCTAATAATTAGAGACTATCAAACAGTCGCTGGGGTAATTTGTGATCTAGCTTCCTAAAACGAGCGGAACTTTGTTATTTAATCACAAAAAAAAAAACACTTTGTGGCGTAAGGTTGAGGCAGGAGAGTGTGATCGGGGTGTAAAGCACCCCAGGCGAGCGTTTACGTAGTGCAAATTTTACGTGTATTTGTTGGTGGTATTTTTTACTTAAAGTTATTTTCGTTAATTTAGTTAACGTAAATGTCTAATTTAGCCTGCTTCAAGCCTACACCAAGCTGTGTGTCAACTATAATGTTGGCCAGCGTACTAAAAGCTGACCTTTGGTGATATTTTTTCACCAGTTCAATGTCAGCGGCATCAATGCGTATGTAATATACAAAGCCAAAGTAGATCAAAATATAGCCCGAATGATATTTTTAAAGTATCAGCTTGCAGTCAATTTAGTGAAACCACATCAGATCTCGAGGGCTGACATACAAAATCTGCCACGCCCCTTGCAAAAATGTCTGAAAAATGAAGACCTTGGAGAAGCTTCTGAAAGTGGCTGGGCCCCATCCTATGAGCAATGCCATATTTGTCCAAGACCAAAGGACCGAAAATACAAAACATTAGGTTATAAATGCCATCAACAGGTGTGCAATAACCATCTGATTCAGACATATCAGAAATGCAATGAAGAAAATTAGTTCCTATAATACTCGTAAGTTGATTTAAAAAAATGTTTATGGCACTATCTATTTCTAAAAGAGTTTAAGTATTTGTTAATTAATCGTTCTATCAAAACATTTTTAAAAATAAAAGTCTGATTTTGCATGTATTTGGCAGTTTTTTTTAAATTCTAAAACCGGGGCGTAAAGCACCCCACGCGAGTAAGTACTTACGTAAGTTTTTAAGCGCGAGTAACTAAGGGCTAAAATATTTAATAAAATACCCAGTAATATTAAAAATTTTAAAGTTTACAAAAAATTAAAAACCTTTTAAATAAATATCTACTTATAAACTGCTTTTACTCTCTGCAAGAGTTTTTAAATGTAAGTTAGCTGTAAGATATCTGATCTCTTAGTTTTAAACCACATAAATAGCCAATTTTAATTTTATAATAAGTACCTACTGACTTAGTTACTCGTAAGTGCCTACTTAACTAAAATACCTAATTTTTGCAATGTCCTTTCAGGACTCATGTTCTAACCGCTACTAGTACAAAATTGATAAGATCTCAAATGTAGGTACCTACCTATAACATGATGCAAATACTTTTGACTTTGACTTTGACTTTCCATTAGTCATTCTAGATAATTTCAATATCGTGGTATTTTTGATACATAAGTACTTACCTAATCCTTTTAGATTTTGTACATTTCAGCAATTACCTAGGTACCTACTAACTTTTCCCCATGACTTCGCCCGCGTAGACATTTCCTAATCACATTTTCATTTCATAATTACAGGTTTATTGAATTCAATCGCCGACAGCGGGATTTGGTTCAGCTGAAAATTCAGTGGAAAGGAATGAATGTGTATGCCCGCAAAACATACAACACTTAGGTAATACAAGAATACAATACTACTCCTGAAGATTCAGTAATTGAAGTCAAAGATTTCTTGAATTCTGCAGAGCTATTGAGAGATGATAATCACAATCAAATACCTACCTAGGTAGGTAGGTAGGTACTCTAAATTGGCCCCAACCAAAGCAGATCAGCACATACTACCTAATAAAGTCAATTCAATTCAAACAAGGCCTTTTCATCTTTACTAGACCATTTATTCAGTGTCAGGACTCCTGATTGTAGATAATTGTAGTGCCTAGGATACGTTTGAGAGAAAGTAGGATTGCCCAATACCTTAACAATTCTTCGCTCTCCGGCCATACCCGCACGAAAGGTATACCTACCTAGTACATACATGTGTTGCTGACTAAGCCGCAGGTTTCCTCACGATGTTTTTCTTCACAAATTAGAGTAGCGATCTGTGTGTATAGTCTAGTCTGCTTTTGATAGGTAAGTACCTACTTACCTTATAATTATTACAAGAATATGATGCAGAAGTTAACCAACTATAGAATGATTGATAAGTAGGTACCTACTCAAAACCATAAATCATTTATTCCATTAGATCATGTAAGAAGATCACTAGCTTGATCACTCATTAGAGTACATTACTTGCTTACATACAAGTGATTTTGTTGGCTGATTTATTCCACGTACAAAACTAAGTATCACACTTTTAAAATTGCAATAACTTTTTATGTAGGTACACAAGATATACTTTCGAAATAAAAAGGACTTGAAAAAGAGTTTAATTTGTATTTATGGTTTCAAAGAAAGCTGATATGCTATGAAACGTTTTTTATTTTAAATCTCTAACTTCTATAGTTTATAAAAAAAAAAAATAATTTAAAAATGTAGTAGGTACTTAGTTTTGCGGGCCAGTGTAGATCTCTTGCATTATCTTGGGTCCATGTTCTTTAGGCAGCCAATATCTTTAAGTGGGGTGGTTTAAAGCTATAAACATTATTTTTTATAGACAGGTATAGATAAGTATTGTCGTAAATGGGGCAGTAATATTTTATACGATACTCTAATCTACCATTGTAATACGTTAATCTGCTAGTGTACCTATAAGTACGTTAGTACCTAAGTAAGGTTGTTAGATCACCTACTGATTTCTGAGCGAGCCAGTCTTGCAAAATGAAGGCTTTATTCGTTTTGATCGTGTTGTGGATTTTAAAATCGGCGAATTCAGGTAATTTTGTTATATTTTGGATACGATAGAATTTATTTATTTCTGTAGGTAGGTACTATGCTATACACATGTAGGTATAGTATGCACCTAGAGGTATTTGATGTCACATAGATAGTTATTTACACAGAATCATTCTAAATTAAATGAGTCCCTATCATAATAATAGAAAATATAGAAAACCACCATACAATCAGATGCACATTGCAATGACGCTTTCATGAATGAAAGCGTCATTGCAATGTGCATCTGATTGTATGGTCATCTGGTTGTATCAAGATGTTACCAAAGTAACTTAAACTTCAAACAAACCAATTTACACACAAAGCTAAATCGTTGATTATATTAATAACTAGCTGACCCGGCAAACTTCGTATTGGTTTAAGCATAACTAAATGGAGAGAAGCATGTATAAAGAGAAGCAGAGAAGCTTGGAAGGAGAGAAGCAGGGTAGCATGGAAGAGAGAAAACCCATACCCATATCCATATCACCAAAAAGCTCCATGAAGGTCCTGACTCCATCATCATCTCAGCATCCTGTTTCACTCATCAAGCTCTTTCATTTGATACCCATATCACTAAAAAGTTCTATGGAACAGGTCCTGACTCCATCATCAGATCAGCTTGCTGTCATCATATTATTACATTGTAGTCGAAACGTTACAGATATGCTGAGTTCCTAGTTTCAACTCAATCGGCCTTTTTATAGAGGACTTCTGTTGAACAGCTCCTGGCTCCATCAGATCATGACCTTGAAATTTTACGGGACAACATTGTACCTACTTTCTAACAAAAAAGAATCAATGAAATCGGACTACGCGTTTTGACTTTCAACCCCTCGCCCAAGGGAACCGTGCTAAATTTCGGGATAAAAAGTATCCTTTAATGAACCTCGACATTAATGCGCATTTCATAGCTCCACTACACATCCTCGTAGGCACATTTTCATCGCACAGCTTTGGTGGAAACCCCCACATATTTTCACAGCACAGCTAGACATCCTCGCACGACACATTTCCATCGCACATTTCTGGTGGAAACGCAGCCATGACTCATAATGTGTTATCATCATTATTATCTTAGTCATAGTGATGAAATTACTTAACAATCTAATCGGCGGCTATGCACTTGCATCTTGCCAGTCAGGTATCGAATGTTAACTAGGTAAGTACTGCAAAATGTACTAAATATATTATAATCTAATTAATATACTCATGTTTTTACTTTTCAGAATGCGGAGTAATCACCTTGCAAGAGTGGGGTGGCTTGCCTCCTAACCACGTAGAGTACCTTCCCAGTCCCGTGAGCCTGGTCATCATCATGGACACGAAGACTCCTACTTGTAACATCTTTGAGGGCTGTGTGGAGATTCTCAGGAACATTCAGAAGCGGCAATTGGAAGTACTGCTGTTAGGGAATATTGGACCGTCGTAAGTGTCATTGATCGAGCGAGCGAAGCGTCACTGCCTCAGCTCGGACAAAAATGCTTTTGTTTGACCGCCGGATGTCTGTCTGTATGTTCTCCCCTAAAGGTCGCATTTATCAACCAATTCTCGTGAAAAGGCCATGCCGATTTTGTATGGGAGGTTGGTGCCTTTTGTATATCGCGCGGCCATCAACCAAACATCAAAATATAAACTCTTAGGAGTATAGCAAACAATATTGTGAGAACAGTATACAGCTTCACTCAGTCAGGACCGAGTTATACAGGGTGAGTTTTTCAAGAGTGTCTCTAGGGCTAAATCTCAAACTATTAGCAATAGCGAAAAACACTCAAAAGAGTCTCATAAGCGATTTTGATAAAAAGTAAAACTGCGTCATCACATTTTTTAAATAATCATTTTCCTGGCCAGGAATCGAACCTGTATGTTGAAAAAAAAAAACTTTTTGTATTATTATACCATCCAATAGTGTAGATAATAAGAATCAATTGCTGAGAAGAAAGTACAAACGACAAACAGATAAAAAAAAGTTATAGGGAATCTACGAAACACTAAAAGTTTTAATCAGTTTATTAAAAATCAACACTTTCCATTAGTTTGGCGCATGCAGTTTCTTCTCAGAAATTGATCCTTATTACCTACACTATCGGATGGTATAATAATACAGAAAGTTTTTTTTTTATATTCAACGGGTTCAATTCCTGGCCACAAAAATTATTATTTTTAAAATCTAATGATGCAGTTTTACTTTTAATCAAAATCGCTTATGAGACTCCTTTGAGTGTTTTTCGTTATTGTTAATAATTTCAGAATTGACTCTAGAGGCACTCTTGAAAAACTCACCCTGTATAACTCGGTCCTGACTGAGTGAAGCTGTATACTGTTTTCACAAATATTGTTTGTTATACTCATAAGAGTTTATATTTTAATGTTTGGTTGATGGCCGCGCTAAACAAACAAGGCACCACTTTCCGGCATAGGCTTTTTGTGAGTAGGTTCGCTAATTAATAAATAAATAATAATAAATATTGCAGGACATTTGACACAGCGCCATCTAGCCCCAAACTAAGCAAAGCTTGTACTATGGGAACCAGATAACTGATAGAATACTTATATAGTTGTAAATACATCCTACTAATATTATAAAGGCGAATGTCCGTGTGTGTGTGTGAATGTTTGTTACCACGTATCTCCATAACTAGTTCACCGATTTGGCTGAAATTTAAAACATAAATAGATAATGACCGGGAATAGGACATAAGCTACTTTTTATCCCGGAAAAATGTACGGTTCCCGTGGGATAACAAAAATAGTAGTCCACGCGGGCGAAGCCGCGGGCGTCAGCTAGTACTTACATATAATATAATACTTTATAACACCCAGACACAGAGCAAACATCTGTGTTCATCACACAAATGTTAGTCCTGAGTGGGAATCGAACTCACGACCTACAGTACCTACCTATAATTAGATATTTGATTGGAGGGGGGGGGGGGGGTTCCTCTAAAAAGGGGCAACAAGGGGGCTACAGGATAATATATCCACCTTGATATGTTTTTTGTTGTTTTAAGTTGGTCCCATAAAAATTTGGTGAGGATCTGATGAGGGTCTTCTTTCAGAATAGTTCCTCAAAATGAAGTAAATTGCTCAATTTAAGATTTTTACCAGTAGAAGTGTAATTGGCCCTTTAACTACTAGGTAGGAATTGATGGTGAGAAGGTGTCTCATCACAAAACTAGAGATTTGTGAATGTTTATTAAGTTTTTAATTTAAGCTATGCAAGGACAGACTCGCGAGGTCTACAGCTCACAGAGCCCATAGTATTATTAATTTTCCACTTGTATCATCCCACTGCAGGGCAAAGGCATCCCTATCCCCCTTCCACTTTTCATGGTCCAGTGCGATTGTGGGCATTTCAGTTTGGGTCTACCGCGATCTCGTTTCCCATAGTTTGGAGCCGATATGTGTAGGTAATATGTGTCACATACAGGTACAGAATTTAACTTAAAGGCTTAATCGAGCATCCTGCATGCCTATACATTCGCAATATTGCTTAATGCCAGCCATACACGATCAAGTTCACCGTCAAGTTTGCAGCGGACTTGATGCGGCGTCCAGTTTGCAGTTCATCCATAAAGAACACACACGATCAAGTTCACCGTCAAGTTTGCAGCGGACTTGATGCGTGATCCCATACAAAACTTTTGAGTTCGTTAATACATACAAAAAGTTTTATATGATCCCACTGGGATTACGCGAGTGGGAGCATAATGGAATAAGCCATCAAAGTACTTACTGAGACGTAATTTTCCTTCACCGTTTAGAACATCTTGCGTTTTTATAGGCATATTAGTTGCCTCCAGATGCTGCATAAATCGTCAGGAATAGATTACAAACTATTACCCTCTTTCTCTAATTGGTATGCGTTATCGTATTATAGTAATTCGTACGTTTACGTTTAATTACGTGTTTACGTTTACTTTTTGCGCCAATTTTTAGAGTTCAGCTTATAATGGTCAAATGTCCTGAATTCAGTTTCCACCTTTCCTAGTCAATATGACGCGTGGATACGTCACTACGCCTCCGCTTCAATGTAAACTGAGCCTTAAAGCCTATAAATTCTTATCTCAAGCTTCAGTAACGCAAAATGTTACATAGTAATTTTGTTTACAGGTTTTTTATTGGTGGCAATGGGGACGTTTTCGAAGGCAACGGGTGGCTTCGAGTTGGCGCTCACACCATTAATTATAACTATCGGTCTATCGCAATCCAATTTATCGGCACTTATCAATGTAAGTAGGTACTTGACAGATAAATAAAGAGTCCAATTTTTATTCCACTAAGGTAGCAAACAAGCATACTGCCCACCTGATGTTAAGCGGTTACCGTAGTTTATGGACGCCTGCGACACCAGAGGAGTCACACTCGCGCTGCTGACCCCTTAAAAATTTGAGAACGCCCTTTTTGAAAACCCCATAATGTAGGCCATTGTGATTCCAGGGTGCCTACTTATATTTTAACTTGAGTTTCATCTGTTTAATAACTTTTATCATTAGGTTAATGTTAGTAATCAGAGGGGTACATATGAAAAGTCCGAAAACCGAAATGCCGATCCTTGAAATGCCGATGCTTGAAATAGCGAATGCTCGTAAAGTATAATGCTTAAAATGTAGAAGTTTTAAATGTAAAATCCTTAAAAATCAGATTGCTCGAAATGCCGAAAGCCAAAATATCGAAGCTTAAAATGCCGAAGCTCAAAATTTAGAATGCTCGAAATACTATGATGATGTAAAAAAATGTTTTGTGTATACTTAGTAATATTATTAAGAGGTAAAGTGTGTTTGTATGTAGGAGGTAATCTACGAAGCTACTCATCTGATTAAAAAAATTCCTTTACCAATATTTAGAATGAACTTTCAGGATGAACATATTATGCTATTATGTTATGTAGGTACCTCGCGGACAACGCCGCGGGCGGAAGTTGGTTTTATATATACTAAAGAAGTCTGTACCTATGTATGTTTGTCCGGACGTATCGCCGTACCTACTGAACCGATTTTGCTGAAATTTGGCATGTAAAAAGCTTAAGTTCTGGAATAACACATAGGCTATACTATTTTTCAAAAATCAACTCCTAAGGGGGTGAAAAAGGGTGATAAACCGTTTGTCTAAAATTGTCGATCGAGCGAGCGAAGCGAGCGAAGATCTTAGTGGCAAGTTAGGCGATTTTGCTTTGTATGTTTGTATGTTTGTATGTTTGTATATTTGTATGTTTCATTTTTATGTTTTCGCATAACTATCGAACCGCTTATCCAATCTGTATGAAACTTGATAGGTCAATAGGTTGTGCTATGGAAATTTGCTGTGGAGCGTATGAGCGTAATCGATGAAGGGGTTGTAAAGATATGGGGTTCCCAAGGGGGTAAATTTTTTTCAAAGTTACCCAAATATATTGAGTGGGGTGTCATATGAAAGTACTCAATTTATACATTCCAAAATGGTTTTTAGTTTTCTTCTAGGTTCTATAATTTTTGAAATACAGTCAAAAAGAAAAATGATGAAAACCAATTAACGGATGTATGGAGAGAGCTTCCGTTTCATAGAGTTTCGATGTATTCGTAGGTCTGGTTAACAGACAAAGAGTGTGGCATCGTTATGGTTTGGTTTGCAATGATTTTAGTTGCTACTTGATATTTTTTCTTGAGATTGAAAATAAAAGCCGTGTTGGCCGAGTGGAAGAGTGCTCGACTTTCGATTCATAGGTCGTAAGTTCGAACCCTGGCCGTGCTCATCAATGGATTTTTCGATTAGAAAAATTTAAATGCGCATTAACACGAGCTCTAAACGGTGAAAGAAAACATCGTGAGGAAACCAGTTAACGTTCTAATAGCGGCGATGGGCTTGCAACCTGTCACGTATGCAAATGCTAACTCCTGCAAATAGTGGGCTGGGCATGTACCAAAATTATAGAGGGAGAGGGAGGGGGAGGGGTAGGGGAGGGGTAGGGGAGGGGAGGGGAGAGGTGGGGGAGGGGGAGGGGAGGGGAGGGGAGTGGCGGGGGAGGGAAGTGGCGGGGGAGGGGAGGGGGAGGGGAGTGGCGGAAAGGGGGAGGGGGGAGGGAGAGGGAGAGGGAGAGGGAGAAGGAGGGGGAGCGAATTGATTTTCTCATACATTTTGTATTGAACTGCTATTTTAATAATTTCTCGAACTAAGAGGCCTTCCCTGAGGCGCGGTACGAAGTTCGCGGGGTCAACTATTGAATATAAACACGACACGACTTAATGTATTGCATGCATGCCTATAATCTTTACCATACTGAGGTAGCGCATTAGATATCATTGTGTGGTAAACACTAGAAAGAGCACTTAACGTAGGTATAGGGGTAGTCAGAAACAAGTCCAAATCTAGGCTATCAACACAACGGTGCGCGAGATCTCAGTTCGGGGCGAACTACTAGTATTCTTTGGTTTGATTCTCTTAAAGTTCGCTAAAAATGAACATAAAAAAATAAAAAAAACATATTTTTTTAAACAACCCCTAGGGGGTGTGCTAGGGGGTTTTAAAGTTTGCATGGATTTTTTTTTTAGTAGTATTCCCTGGTTCGATTCACATGAAACTCGGTACTTATAAATAAACATTAAAATATTTATTAAATTAAGTAAAAATTTCAAAAGTAATAACTTCAAGTGTGTCTATAAAATTTGAAGAGTTACCTCGATTTCTCTAAGATCCCATCATCAGATCCTGACCTGATGACCAAAAATACCTAATGAAAAAATGTACCCTTTCAAACAAAAAAATAATTTTTGAAATCGGTCAAGACGTCTTCGAGTAATCGGTGAATATACATAAAAAAAAAGATTCCGATGAATTGAGAACCTCTTCCTTTTTTTTTGAAGTTTGGTTAAGAATACAATAATTTTGTAAGTACTTAAGTCGTTGTATCACTATCACGTTTCCATCTATCTACTTTACGTCTAATCTACTTTCGCACCCGTAAAAAACTAACAAGAAATGAAGTACTAAGAATACAATAATTTTTGTCAGTAAGTACTTATTTTGATCATTTTTGATGTTTTAGTCATTCGGCATTTGGAACTTATACTTATTAAGCATTCTACTTTGTAAACGTACGGCAATTCAAGCTTTCAGCATTTCGAGCATTCTGACTTTTAGCTTTCAACCTTACAAACTTCTATCAATCAAGCTTTCTGCATTTCAAACGTTCTACATATTGAATTTCGCTATTTCAAGCATCGGCATTTCAAGGATCGGCATTTCGTTTTTCGGACTTTTCATATGTACCCAATGAGAGGCATGTAAGCAACACACTGTTCATTTACTTTTTTTAGCTTTGTCTCTCGATTTCTTTTTCATGCTTATTTTTCACTTGTTTTTATCTTTCTCAGACAGGAGAAAATCATCATCTCCCTACCCTTATCCCACTAGGTGGGGTCGGCACAACATGTTTCCCTCTTCCACTTCATTCTATCACTCGTCATCTCAGTGCTCACTCCTTTCACACACATATCTGCATTCACACAGTCCATTTATCTTTTCTTAGGCCTACCCCTGCCGGTGTATCTGTTACGGGCAATTTGATAAATCCGGTCATTATGAATAATGACCGGTCCGTATGCATAGTGAACGCGTCGATTGGGCAACGTGATAAAAACTGCATGATTAATCACTTTGCCCGGTCATTATGAATAATGACCACCCTATCTTGGGCAATGTAATAAATTAGATGAATTGCAGTGTTTTGATTGATTTACGAAAGAAAACGGATTGTGTGGAAAATGACTGTGGCTATGTGAAGGCGCCATCAGATAATTTACCAAAAATTTACGTTTACGAGTATGTTGACAACATAATTATTATTGTGCTTCGAACCTGGATTTTACGTCTGCTGAAATAAAAGGAGTGAAATGAAATCTGCAAGGTATTTATGTATTAGATAATGCTTTCTTATGTTCGCACCTCTCGGGACGAGAAAAATCAAAGGGTATACTTCCGAGGTGGTCCCATCGTCACCAAATCAGGATCTGCAGAGTCATTCTGTACTAGACTCACTTCGAATTCACTCAAGTGACCGAGCTCACTAAATACGCAAGAATGTATTGTAAGTGTTTGTAGTAACACAGCGGATTCAGCGTTCGACGTTCGAAGTGAGTTTACAGAATGAGCCTACTGATGAGGGAATCCTAAGGAAATCGAGGGAAACCCTCAAATTTTATGTGTGTTTGTGGAACTATCGGGCTGAAATTTTGTGCACTTATAGATTCTCGGTGACAATGAAATATTATGGTATCAGCAAGCTGATCTGATGATGGAGTCAAGAGCTGTTCAACAGAATTCCTCAGTAAATAGGCCGATTGAGTTGAAACTCGGCATACCTGTCAAGTTCCGATAACAATGTAATAATATGGTGTCAGCGAGCTGATTTGATGATGGAGTCAAGAGCTGATCAACAGAACTCCTCAATAAATAGTCTGATTGAGTTGAAACTCGGAACTCAGCATATTTGTGAAATTTCGACTACAATGTAATAATATGGAAACAGCAAGCTGATCTGATGATGGGGTCAGGACCTGTTCCATGGATTTTTTTAGTGATATGGATATCAAATGAAAGGGCTTGATGAACGAAACATCTTTCTAAGCGACGTCTTTCTAAATTAAAAAACAGAAACAAGTACTTAAAAACACAACACTAAAAATGGAAAAATAAAAAAAATTCAAAGAAAAAAATATAACCGACTTCATAAAATACTTTCACTAAAAATCGAAAAATAAGACTACAAACAGATTTATTTAATTTGTTATTTTATATTTGTTATAATGTTGAAGTCGGTTTTGTTTATTTGTTATAATGTTAAGTTACCATAGGTTCCCAAACTTTTTTCTCATGGACCCCTTTCAAAATTTTACTGGTTTCGGTGGACCCCCTGCTGCTACATTTCTACCATATTCCCAAAAAACTTGTGCACCCCCATTTTTGTTTCTCGCCAACGTGGACCCCTTTCGAGTCTCCCGTGGACCCCTGGGGGTCCACCTGGACCACTTTGGGAATCACTGAGTGTAACGTTTTAAAATTTAAACTACCTAACCGGAGGGATGATGAATGAATGGAAACAAGTTTTAAATGATAAACATTTATTAAAAAGAAATAGTAAAGTAAGATGGGCGCCTTTAAGAAAGATAGGTTAGGTAAATAAGATGCTACGGCTAGCTCACATGAGCATCTAAATTAATCTAGGGTTTACAGGGTTCGTGGAGAGCCAACACGATCAGACTTGTACCAGCAACCAGTTTAACGTTGAAATTTAAGATTGAACGGATACTGCAGAAGGCAGCATCAAAGGTGTGTAGACTGTTTTGAGGGTTAGAGGTTGACGACACAGAAGTAATGGAACTCAGCCGAGAGAGAACGCTCGGAGACTGAGGATACCGTGGAGTGGTTCGCAGCGGCCGGTCTCGAAGGAAGGGGGCCAGCTCACTGCGAAGACAGCACCGCTCCCGGTCAGATCCTGTCTGCGAGGCCTCGGCTGGTGACTCGAGATGTTGAGAGAAGAAGAGGGGTAAGAAAAAAAACCCCGAACGGGGTTTTTGTCCACCGAGACAAGAGCTGAATCCTCAGCTGGACTCGGTCGCCGCGTCTTCGCCGGGAAGGCACTCTCCTGGGCTTCCGTCCGCTCGTGGGTGAATGATGGAAAAGCTGGTCTGATCAAAGAGTACACCACGAGTAAGGCCCTGCGCACGCGCCGACGAGTCCAGCTGAGATGAAGTTAAAATGCACGGATTCTTATTAAAAAATTTAGAACTACAGGAACGCCGACCCGACAAGACCACGCCAGATCGGAAATGAAAGGAATCGGAGTTTCCAGCGCAGGAATCCCTGGATTCACTAGAAAACTATCGAGATTTGAATATTTTGAATTTGTTTACAACTAAATTTCACAAAGAAGGTTCAATGAACTCTGCCCAAGCACAGCCAAAATATTTGGAATGTGAATTTGACAATTCTAAAGATCTGACACTGAAACTAACCTGAAACTATGAAAAAAAAACAAAATTGATGCTGGCTGGAGAGAATAAAAAAAAGCTACTTTCAAGCAGTGTGCGTTCACTATGGCAACACTAAATAAAAAAAATTAAACTTCCTGCGGAACGTAGACAGGAGACATGGCGGAATGTCACTGTCACACTGACGGCGTGTCAGATGACATTCTGCGCCAGCACTCAAGTCCTATGGCAAGAGCAAAAACTATCGATTTAATATTAAACGGCGGGAAAATTCAAAAAGACCATTACAATACTTCCCACGCCGGGCAGAATTTTTCTTCGATGAAGTCGGAGAAAAATTCCCGGATGACCACATCCGTATAACATGAACAACCCAACTTCCAGAAAAGAGAAAGTTAAGACAAACAAAAAGGAAAAGGAACTCCAGAAACGTGAAAACTAAGTTACGCAAAAAGGAAAAATTTATGAGTCATGGGTGCTACCAAAGATAGACAGGAATAGACACCAGACAGAAACAGAAAACCTAAACCAAAGCTTACACTAATGTTAGACCAGGTAGTTAGATACAAACGGCTTGGGGACTAGTACCCTAGGATTGAAGATCCTAAGCAGTTTCAGACATTCTCACACAAACACACAGTCTCTTTCGTTATCTTACACTACCCTCTTTCATACTCATCTTCATACATCCACATTCGCATAAGTACAGTAACCTCTCCAACGATCGAAGATACTGAGACCAACACACTAGAGTTCCGTCCAAAATACCCAGTGTTGGCTTATTTGAATAGTCACGACCCACTATCAGCAATTGGGGAACTACTAGTGGAACCTTACATAAATTATCGAGAGAGTTCCACCAAATACCCAGTGGAGGCTTATTGAATAGTCACGACCCGCTATTATTAGGTAATGGGGAACCTCCTTTTGAAACAAAAAACTGCAGAACAAGAAAAATCCCTTTAAAAATGAAGCCCTACCAACCTACTTCCTAACTACCAACCAACAAACTAAACTACCTAACAAGAACCTAAATTGAAATGAACCTAAACTAACATGCACTTAATCTAACTATCCACGTGCAGACCGGCGTGAAGTGAAGAGTGGCGGTCAGAAAAGAGCCGAACCACGCGACACTCCAACAAGGTAGCGGGTCTGCACCAACCAACAAAGAAAAGAAAACATAAACACCAGCAAAACAAACCAAACAAAAGCCAACAACCCAGGACAAGATGATGCGTAGCCAACCTACGGTCCGGGGGAGAAACTCCCCACATGTTACGTCCGAACTCCCAAACTGTCTACAAGACAGAGAGAGAATGATTGTTCTCCAGTGAATCTCTGGTAAAACAAGAAGACCTACAGATTCTTGGAAGCTTTTGAAAAAAACTCCCAAGACCGAGAAAGGTCATGATAACGCCTTTTGAGCGTCGAAGAATTCACCACCTCCACTGAAAATAAGAAGTGGAGGAGCGAGAATGACATGATGGTAAGTACAAGATAAGAATGTACCTACTTACCTTTATAAGAATCCGAAAAGAAATCGTAATGAATGGACCAAACAATAGAATAGAACAGCGTGGATTAGAACAGTCGTTAACCTAATTAGAAGTTTTAAGGTCCTTGACGTGCCAAACTCCCGCGTTCCTACCATCCTCGTCTACGAGTTCGTAAACTAAAGGAGAGCGTTTCCTAACAATTGTGCACTTTACAAATTTTGGAGCGAGTTTTGCCGAAAAGAATCTGCCCTTGTCGCTGAGGGGGAACGTCCTTTTCCACACAGATTGACCTACACTTAACTCTGCATGACGTCTTCGCAGGTTATAGTAGTGAGTGTTCCTAGTGTGCGCCTTAACCAGCTCCTCACGGACCTTGCGGAATATTTCCGTTAAGGCACCGAGACGACGAACGTAGTCGTCCCGACGCGGAAACGAAAGATCCGTCAAGTCCACCGGTGCCAAGTCGTAAAGCGATCCTGAGACGATTGCTTCGCGACCGTGCACTAGTAGAAAAGGTGAGAAACCAGTCGCGTCACTCACTGACGTGTTTATGGCAAACTCGATGTGTGCGAGATTGAGATCCCACTCGCGGTGATCCTCTTTAATGAGGGACGAGATTGCGGTAACAATCGTCCGATTTTGCCTCTCCACCGGATTTACTTGAGGACAATATCTTGGACTCAGGTGCACCTGAGGAATGCTGTATTTATGAAACAAGGCTTGCATTGCATCTCATTTCCAGTGAACTGAGTTCCATTATCAGATATCACTGTTTGAGGGATACCATGCCTCATAAATACATCACCCTCCAGATGCTTGACGATGTTACCTGCTGTAGCACGACGTAGAGGAAAGAGCATAACATATTTTGTAAAGCAACACATGACCACAAGAAGATGAGTGAAACGGTTTCTGGATACCGGAAAGGGACCAACCAAATCCATACTAATGGTTTGGAAGGGCCGAGAACAATTTTTAGGACTACCCATTAATCCTTGAGTAGCCTGAGCTGGAATTTTATGAGACAGGCAAACTTCACAATGACGAACAAAGTTAGCAACATCTTTGAACAAAGCTGGCCAGAAGTAGACTAATGATATTTTCTTAAATGTCTTATGGATGCCTAAATGGGCAGAAGTAGGTATGCAATGAAACTCTTTTAGAATTGCTTCTCTCCGGGGTTGATCAACAACTTCCTTCCATTGGAACTCCCGATTTAAATCATTAGTCGACTTCGTGAAGCGGTACAGCTTGTTATCCTTCACTGTGAAATTCCTGCACGACAGAGGTTTTGTTATTAAAGATGTTATCGTACCATGCGTCCCCAGTAGGAACAAAAGGATCCGCTGACGAAATAGCGGCAATGCAAGGTACGAACCTTGAAAGAGCGTCCGGTACCACATTCTCCTTCCCTGCACGATGTTCGATGACAAAGTTATAGGGAGACAACCTGCAACCCCAGCGAGCAAGCCTGCCGGTTGTGTTCGACAGATTCAGGAACCATTTCAGACTGGCGTGGTCAGTTATGATTTTGAACTGACTGCCCTCCAAATAAGGTCTGAAATGTTCCACCGCGAACACAACCGCCAAAGCCTCTCGCTCTGTCGCTGAGTAGTTTGACTCACACCTTGTCAACGATTTACTGGCATAGGCGATGGGATGCTCCTTACCATCGACCTCTTGGGCGAGCATTCCGGCGATACCGTACGATGAAGCGTCACAATGAAGTGAAAAAGGTTTTGAAAAATCTGGGCAAGCCAATATCGGTGCAGAAACCAAGGCTTGTTTTAGTTTTTGAAAAGATTCCTCAGCTTCGCTAGACCACGCAAAAGCTGGTGCCTTCTTCCCGGAACTGGTCAGTTTGTTCAAGGGAGCCGCTATCAAGCTGAAGTTCTTGATGAAACGCCTGTAGTAGGAAGCGGTACCCAAGAACATCTTGACTTCCTTCCGAGAAGTCGGAGTTGGAAATTTGACTATGGCTTGAACCTTAGTTGGGTCTGTATGAAGTCCCATTTCATCCACTACGTAGCCCAGATATTTCAATTCACGTCTGAAGAATTGGCACTTGCTAGCCTTGATAGTAAGGCCAGCCTGCTTTAGACGATCATACACCTTTTCGAGCAAAGATAAGTGACCTTCGAAGTTGTCATGACAAATCACTATGTCGTCTAAGTAGACGAACACATGATTGTCGAAACGTTTAACTGTAACGTTTTTAAATTTGAGGCTACCTAACCGGGAGGGATGATGAGGAGAAAAAAACAAATATTTAAATGATAAACATTTATTAAAAAGAAATAAGAAAGTAAGTTGGGCGCCTTTAAGAAAGATAGGTTAGGTAAATAAGATACTACGGCTAGCTCACATGAGCGTTTAAATTAATCTAGGGTTTACAGGGTTCGTGGAGAGCCAACACGATCAGACTTGTACCAGCAACCAGCTTAACGTTTAAATTTAAGATCGATACTGTTACTGCAGAAGGCAGAACCAAAGGTGTGTATACTGTTTTGAGGGTTAGAGGTTGACGACACAGAAGTAATGGAACTCAGCCGAGAGAGAACGCTCGGAGACTGAGGGTACCGTGGAGGGGATCGCAGCGGCCAGTCTCGAAGGAAGGGGGCCAGCTCACTGCGAAGACATTACCGCTCCAGGTGAGATCCCGTCTGCGAGGCCTCGGCTGGTGACTCGAGTTGTTGAGAGAAGAAGAGGGTAAGAAAAAAAACCTGTTGAAGAAATCAACCAATTACTGACTGACCACGTCACTGAGGGATTGGCGGCGGATCACAAGAAAACTAACTCACCCCGAACGGGGTTTTTGTCCACCGAGACAAGAGCTGAATCCTCATTTGGACTCGGTCGCCGCGTCTTCGCCGGGAAAGCACTCTCCTGGGCTTCCGTCCGCTCGTGGGTGAATGATGGAAAAGCTGGTCTTATCAGAGAGTACACAACGAGTAAGGCCCTGCGCACGCGCCGACACGTGTCCTACGACAAAGACCAAAAATATAAATTCCAGGCTCACAGGATTGTCAGCCGTCTATAGAAAGCCAATGAAATAGATGCTTACCAGCTGAGATGAAGTCAAAATTCACGGATTCTTATTAAAAAATTTAGAACTACAGGAACGCCGACCCGACAAGACCACGCCAGATCGGAAATGAAAGGAATCGGAGTTTCCAGCGCAGGAATCCCTGGATTCGCTAGAAAACTATCGAGATTTGAATATTTTGAATTTGTTTACAACTAAATTTCACAAAGAAGGTTCAATGAACTCTGCCCAAGCACAGCCAAAATATTTGGAATGTGAATTTGACAATTCTAAAGATCTGACACTGAAACTAACCTGAAACTATGAAAAAAAAACAAAATTGATGCTGGCTGGAGAGAATAAAAAAAAGCTACTTTCAAGCAGTGTGCGTTCACTATGGCAACACTAAATAAAAAAAATTAAACTTCCTGCGGAACGTAGACAGGAGACATGGCGGAATGTCACTGTCACACTGACGGCGTGTCAGATGACATTCTGCGCCAGCACTCAAGTCCTATGGCAAGAGCAAAAACTATCGATTTAATATTAAACGGCGGGAAAATTCAAAAAGACCATTACATGAGTTAAACAATGACTATATTTTATGCACACCGATTTCAACATTATAACAAATATAAAATAACAAATTAAATAAATCTGTTTGTAGTCTTATTTTTCGATTTTTAGTGAAAGTATTTTATGAAGTCGGTTATATTTTTTTCTTTGAATTTTTTTTATTTATGTCTCGGTCAATCTCGCCGTCGTTCTGGATAAGAGAACCGAGGTACCGAAAATCGGAGCAGACTGGTAGGGATACACCATCTAAGGCGATAGGAGAGAAACTGGAAGAACCACCAAATTCACAAAATAGTTGCTCTGTTTTGGTCCTTCAACAGAACTCCTCAATAAAAAGGCTGATTGAGTTGAAACCAGGAACTCAGCATATCTGTAAAGTTCCGACTACAATATAATAATATAGTGACAGCAAGCTGATCTGATGATGGAGTCAGGACCTGTTCCATGGAACTTTTTAGTTATATGTTTCTATTAGTCCAACGATGTTAACATCTATTATAAAGTTGTAGAACTTAAAATTTGCGACAAATTCATTAAAAAAAAATTTCCATGCGCTCAACCGTTTTTGCGATACAGGGCGGTGAGCACGCAGCGCTTAGTATGTGTATTTCAAAAACTATACTTCCTAGAACAAAAATAAAAACTATTTTAGAATGTACAAATTAAGTCCTTTCATATGACATCCCACTCACTATCTGTGTAACTTTTATCTTTTTTACCCCCTTAAGATCCCAATATCTTTACAACCCCTCCATTGATAACGCTCATATTCTCCACAGCATATTTACATAGCACAACCTAGTTACCTACCAAGTTTCATGCAGATTGGATTAACGGTTCAATAGTTATGCGATAACATAAAAATTACACATACAAACATACAAAGCAAAATCATAAGATCTTAGCTCGCTTTGCTCGCTCGGTCGATAATCAACTGATAAATAAAACAAATTATTCAAAATTCAAGGTATTCACAGATATTCACGTTTGACTTTGCGTTATAGTACCTACCTAAGCGTATGGCTGAGCGCTGCGCACTCACCCTTCTCTATCGCGAAAACGGTTGAGCGCATGAAAGAATGTTTTAAACAAAATTTGTCGCAAATTGTATGCTCTACAACTTTATAACAGATGTTAACATCATTGGACCAATAGAAACCGAAATATTTGCGAAAAACTATGTTTTTTACCTTTGACCTTGAATAACTTAAGACGCAGACACGAGATTTTATGAGACTTTTGAGACAACTTTTAGGACGCCTAAATGAAGCTACATACGAAAATTCAGCTTATTATCTCTCATTCCGAGGTTGAGCCCTTTTTTATGCTAAGCTGACTGGACTATTAATCTTAATTCACACAAATAAAATCATATAATAAAAATGTCATCCTTAAATACACTTAAAATACAATATAAAGTGATCTGCTTTTTGTTCCAGCAAGCAGACCATCTCAAGCAGCGTTAGCAGCGGCTCGGAAGCTCATCAGATGCGGCGTGGAGCGAGGATATCTCTCCCCTGACTATCAAGTTGTGGAGCAAAATCAGCTCATAAATTTGCCTGGGATAAATTTGTACAATGAAATCCGCCGGTGTCCGGACTGGCTTGAAAATGCAGACAGCATCAAGAATAGCCGACGATAGACTATGTATACGGACAGATTTACAGTAGGTACTTAAAGATAAATAATGCGTATCGGCTAATTTCGATAGCATCTAGGCAGTATAAATGGCAAAACAGAATGTGACAGATGTGCACGTTGTTAAGGTGCAGTTAAACGACGCGGGATAGCATGAGCCGAGCCGAGCTCGTGGTGCGCCGCACCACGCGCCGCGCCGTTTATCCGCCTGGGCTCGGCTCTGATCAGATCAGATCGGCGCGGCTCCCCATTATTTTGGTTGTGTTGTTGTGATCCTCGCGCCGTGTAAACGGGTAGGCTCGCGTTCAGATTAAGCCGAGCCGATCTTCATGGATGGCGCGGCTCGTGCTATCCTGCGTCGTTTAACTGCACCTTTATAGCTGCGCAGTTCGCACGGCTTGCAACTAATTTGCTATTCTTAAACATGACTTGTTTGGTTGCGATAAAGTTGAAATTGTGAGTGTTTTTTTATGACCAAACTACTTTTTGTCAATCGATTTTTGTACCTAATGTTATACTTACGATTGTTTTCGATGGCTTCCGAAACGCATTATCTATCTGAAAGTACTGTAGAACGAACAGAAAAATGCTAATCGCTGAATGAACCCTATGATGAAGAAATATTTAATCAACCAAGCATTTAAAAAATTACACTATAATTACAATATATTCTATAGATACCCATACCCTTAAAGGTCTTAATAAAAAAGTACCTACACTAAAATTACGATGGATTTTTTTGTTAGCCCATCCCATTGCTGGACAAAACCCTCCTCCATTTCTTATAAGTTATCTCCTCAAATCTATTCATTTCGATCCATTTTGGATTTAATAAGCTAATTTAATTTTCGAATAGTGATAATGAGGATGAGATAGGTAAGGTGCAGCGGGGCAATTCTGGCAACGGGGTAATTATGGCACATGGTTATATCTCTCGTTCTATGACTTATACCTCGAAGAGACATCTATGTACGCGTAGAGAAATGTTTTGTTCATTCATAAACGATAGATGGCATTTCTAGCGCAAAAACTGACTGATTGACAGCATCATTTTGACAGTCACCTATTATTCGGAGGGTGTAAAAATATTAGCTCCTCGAGTTTTTGTAATAATTAAGTGGTTTTCGCGGTTTAATTGAAAATTGAACAAGCTAAGGAGGTGTATTTTAGACTGGAGATTATTTTAATCGTACTAGTTCGTTTCTACTCCTTTTTTCTTCTGAGTTATTGCATCCGCTATAATTACCCCACAAAGTGTTGATTTTATGTAATTTTATCGAAATCGGTTGCCATAATTGCCCCACCGATTTTGTATGAAGTTGCCAAAAACCAGTGATGTCCACAGCATTGAAGTAAACGTCGATAAAAATAATACTTAACTAATCGAGCGAGTGAAGATCTCAGGGTTAACTAATGCGATTTTGCTTTGTATAAGTATTTGTTTGTGGCTTTGTTTGAGCTTAATTAAACCATAGTCAACACGCATTAAATTTTCGATCGAGCGAGCGAAGCGAACGAAGATCTTAGTGGCAAGTATGGCGATTTTGCTTTGTATGTTTGTATGTTTTACGAATTCTTGTTCTCGCATAATTGTCGAACCGTTCAACCAATCTGCATGAAACTTGGTAGGTCAATAGGTTGTGCTATGGAAATGTATGGTGGAGTATATGAGCTTAATCGATAAAGGGGTTGTCAAAATATTGGGTTCCCAAGGGGGTAAAAAAACTAACAAATTTATTGAGTGGGGTGTTATTTATGAAAAGTTTTTATTTGTACATTCCAAAATATTTATTATTTTTATTCTAGGATGTAAGTATACTTTTTAAAATACGACGAGAATTCATGAAAAATTAGACACAACATTATTGCATGCATGCCAGTATTATTTACCATGACGACCTAACGCAATAGACATACTTGGCAGAGGTAGCACTTGAAAGTATAGGGGTAGTCAGAAGAAAGTCCAAATGTAAGCCATCTACGCTTCGCGAGATCTCAGATCGGGGTGAACTACTTCCCATACAACATCATTTTTGCGCGAGATTTTTGCGTATACTTCTCCGTTTATCGATAGTCAGCGTCCCAACACTAGCATGTATGGACGACTAAAGAGTGATGCCAGAATTACCCCACAAAAATTTTAACAGGTTTTTTATAGAAACTGGACCATCGTAGGAGATTAGAATGTTAAAATTCGCGTGTATTGTATTGTCTAGTTTGTAAAGCTTCTGGATTTAGTATCATAGCATCATTGGTTCGAATAATATCACCACCTGACGGAATTACCCCGCTGAGGGGCTATTCTGGCATTTTCCAGTTTTTAGTTAAAATTGTGTTATTTCATCATTTAAATATGCTTTTTCATTAACAAAAATACAATAAAGAAAAAGGCAGATAAAGGTTCCATAATACCAATTTGTCAGAATAGGGAACTCCCACAATTTTTTTTTATGATTTTATACGATAGGTTATATCGTCAAATAACCGTCATAAAAATTCCAGCGCCGAAATACTAAAATTTTATAACAAAAATAATTTTTGAAATTTACCAACATTTTCACGCATCTGAAACACGATTATTATTGTTGTCACAGATTACTGTTGTAGTAACAATTTGTGAACTTTGACGTGTGACGTCAAATTGATACTAAGTACAACAGTAATCTGTGACAACAATAAGTTCGAGTATAGGAATTGTGAAAATTAAAAAAAAAACTTATCTATGGATCGTCATATCTGACTCGTCCTTGACTTTTCTTATGAACTCGTGTCGTCACATCCTTTCACATCCTTTTCAAGTATTTTGAAATTCTTACTATTTTTTGCAATTTTTAAAATTTATTTTCTAATCGAAAATGGTTTAATATTAAAAAATAATTACACACACATACCTCTAAAGCAACAATGTTCATAATAAAATACATTTAACCCGCTTTTGAATCAGACGCATATTGCCTATTAGCGTAACTCAACAAGGAACGAGAGCATTGAAGTTTTAAATTTCGACTAAAATTTTTCGGCCAGAATTGCCCCGCTGCACCTTACTTTAAATCATATCAAAAATTAAATTAAAAATTCTCTTATATTTTTTAGTTCTGTACATAGTCTGCACAAAGAAAGTTTGATGGCCAAATAGTTCGAAACAGGTAGGTATTTATGTTAAATCGGAATAGGTAGACTTTTAATTGTTACAGTGATTTCTTTTACAGTTAAAAACTACGGCATTTAAGTACTTACCTACATCTTTTTTCAATAGATGATTTATACAGTGTCAGGAGGCAATATTTACCTACACTTAACGGGACACTGTAACCCCTGGGACATTGTTAAGATGGAGTAGGCTTGCCCAGCACCTAACCATTCTCTCAGCTTCCGGTCATATCCACAGTGAAAGTCATGGTCAATACGTGTGGGGCTGACTAAGCCGTGGGTTTCCTCACGATGTTTTCTTCACCTTTTAGAGCTCGTGGTAATTCACATGTAAAAATAAACGAAAGTACCAGAGCAGTGCAAGAGGAGTGGTCTACCATCTCAACCTTCTGCATTGCCAAGGGTGATATGATTATGAAGAAGACTAAAAACTTGAAGAATCATAAAAACTTTGATCCTTTTATTCATTAGGTATAGCTGCTGCCCGCGGCTCCGCTCACGTGGTACTCGGATAAAAAGTAGCCTATGTTACTCTCCAGCCCTCCAACTATCTCCACACAAAAAATCACGTCAATCCATCGCTCTGTTTTGACGTGAAAGCAGGACAAATAAACACACTTTCACATCTATAATATGGGTACGGTACGGATAGACACAGGCTCTCTAAAGTTCAGATGGCTGTTAAATCAGAAGCCGTTTATCGATCGAGCGAGCGAAGCGAGCGAAGATCTTAGTGGTAAGTTGGGCGATTTTGCTTTGTATGTTTGTATGTTTGTATGTTTGTATGTTTCACGAATTGTTGTTCGCGCATAACTGTCGAACCGTTCATCCAATCTGCATGAAACTTGGTAGGTTAATAGGTTGTGGTAAGGAAATTTACGGGGAAGCATATGAGCTTAATCGATGAAGGGGTTGTGAAGATATTGGGTTCCCAAGGGGGTAAAAAATTATGAAAGTTACACAAATAAATTGAGTGGGGTGTCATACGAAAGGGCTTATTTTGTACATTCCAAAATGGTTTTTATTTTTAATCTAGGATGTATAGTTTTTGAAATACGATCAAAGACCAAAAACTACGAAACCAGAGCTGCAAGAGCTCCCGTTGCATAGAGTTTCGATGACTTCGTAGCTCATTGACATGTTGGTCTTAAAAAGAGAGTGGCATCGTTGCGGTTTGGTTTGCAATGATTTTAGATGCTACTTGATTTATTTTCATGATAAAAAAATTTTTGATAAAGAATGAAAATAATTGGGGTAAAAAAAGTTAAGTAAACAAATATATTGAGTGGGCTGTCAAATGAAAGGTCTTTATTTGTACATTCCAAAATAGTTATTATTTTTATTCTAGGACGTATACTTTTAGAAATACGACGAGAATTCATAAATATGAAATACCTAAATGAAAAATTAGACACGACATTATGTATTGCATGCATGCCAGTATTTTTTACCATGAAGAGCTAGCGCAATAGGCATACTCGGCAGTATCAGTAGTAGCACTTGAAATTATAAGGGTACCTAGTCAGAAGAAAGTCCAAATGTAAGCCATCTACGGTGCGCGAGATCTCAGTTCGGGGCGAACTACTAGTTTTTATAGGCATAAAAGTGACAAAGAAAACATTCTCTAAAGCCAAGCTAAATTAACAGCGGGGTAATTGTTTATTCGTGGCTTATTTTGTGGCTGACTGTTCATCCAATGTTTGCTCACTGTAGCAGATTATGCAATCTGTATTAACCGTTGTGTAAAGCCGGGTCAAAATTGCTTTGATTCGGAATTAACTGAGCCCCTAGGGCCTGTATTATATTACGCTTTCCACACACTTAAGCCGGTTGTCCACCGCCACCGTTACCGGGACGTCAACGAGAAAAAGATGACGGCGCCGAGGTAGCGACCACACATTACCTACTATTATTGCCACCTGTCCACAGCAAGCCCATCACATCATTATCTTGTCAATATAATTTCATAGAAAATGTATGGGATGTGTTTTTTGAATTATTGCAAAAACTTACGATTTAATTTGATAGGTTACTTTGGGAGAAGTGTTCCAGATGAGAAATAGAGTCGACTAAGACCAACTTTTTTTTTTGACAAATGTAATGTTATTGTATTGTATTTTTTTTCAAAAATCTAAAAATGCAATTATGTTTTTTTTCAAAATAAAACAATAGTTTTTGAAGAACAAGACTTTCTAACAACAAGAGAAAAGGTAGCTACCCTGTAGTGCCCAAGTCATAAGTTATGACACTTCTCTTTTTCGTCGGAGGTTAAAAACAGAAGAAAACGTGCTGTTTAAATTACTTTTTTCAAAAAATAACAAATCGACTTAAAAATACTTTTATTACAAAAAATATAATATGAAATACGGATTATATCAAACAGATAATATTTACAGATTTTACAAATAAAATACCTACTAAGTACATTAGTTTAACAATCATGATGACTGTTATTAAAACTTACTTAAACGTAACTTGGACTAGTCTATGAACATTATACTTACAACTTAATGTAACAACTATTAATTTACCTCGCATCTCGAAATTTACTTTTATTCACGAAAAATTAAATTTAACAGATTATTTGAATACAAATGTAATTTAAGACAAAACAGTCACTTAGTCACAATTATTTGAGAGACAGTCGAGTAATTAAACAAGGTGTAAAAAAACTCTTTCGAAAACTAAAAGTGTATTTTGTCCTTGGAGGACTGTCATATTGTTGTTTAGTTCGAAACATTAACCATTACGGATATTAAGTAAATGTCATATTATTATGTCATATTGTTGTTTAGTTTGAAACATTAACCATTACGGATATTAAGTAAGGCCCTACTTTCAAAAGTGACAAACGGTAATCCTTATTTCAGAATGATTTAAGCTGATTGTGATAATTTTCTCGATATATTTCTCGATATAAGAATATTCAAAGTATCGTATTGAGATTAACATTTTGAGATTGCTCTGATTTGTTAAACGAGACAATAATCACACTAATATTACAAATGCGAAAGTTTGGATGTTTAGATGGATGGATGTATGTTTGTTCCTCCATAACTCTACAACCACTGAACCAATTTGGGTGAAATTTTAAATACAGATAGATAATGACCGGAAATAGGACATAGGCTACTTTTTATCCAGGTACCTTGCAAGTGAAGCAGCGGGCGGAAGCCAGTTACATTATATTTTATTGTCATATAAGCAACATGCCGAAATCACTCATTTGAATTTTCAGGAGTTATCATAATACACCTTGTACTTCTTTTTAATATCTTCATCTGTGACTAAGCTTTTACTTAAAGATGAACTCTAGGTCAGTGAACTTCACTCAGCTACTACTACTTTGATAATTCAATCTAATCCAGTTCAATGAATCTGTTCATTGTTCAAGCTTCTTTGAATAAGACATGACTTATTCAAAATTTATTGTCTTAGGTATTTAGCAAAGTTTCAATAAATGTTAATGTCGTTAATTTCTAGATATCTATACAGATAGGTAATGCTTTATTGTACAACAAAAAAATAAAAGTAGGTAATCAAGAAACAGGAAAAACAGCTTAAAAAATAGTACTTACAATGGGCGGCCTAATTTCTATTGGAATGCCATAGGCTATTTTTGTTACAAACATAAGTATACAAAAGAAACAATATATTTTTGACTGATAATCAGTAAGTTCAAATTCAAGAGTTGTTCAAATCTACACTTGTAAATTAGACAAGAATCACCAAATTGAATTATTGTTTTATTTCACAGACGTCTATGTGCACACATACAAATGCGTTGGTGTGCGTAAGTTGAGTAGCCAATGACGACGCTCTAAAACAAATTGGAGTTAGTATAGTTTAATGCAGTGTTCCGCAAACTTTTTGTGTTTAAGGTACATCTAGGAAATCGGAAAATTTTGGGGGTACACCAATGAAAAATCATTTTTTTTATGCGAAGCATGAGTTTGTTTAGTTGAGCATTAGGTATGCGGTCCAAATTTGGAGTAGCTTAACTGAGATAGGTAGGTAATCTTATTTTTCCGAGGCACACGAACTAATAACCACGGTACACCCGCGTGCGGCACACCCTTTGCGGAATACTGGTTTAATGTACAAACGTAGCTAAGCCTTCGTGAAATATCGACTACAACTTTTCTCCATCCACATGTTGCAAGTTATAATACGAATGATCAGGGAACCTCTCCAGCTCTATATAGTCCATCTCTGTGCATAAAAGTCTTTCTAGCATAGACACAACGTCCTTGAAATCCGGCCTGGTGGTCGGATCTGCCTCCCAACAGTAGTACATTATGTTGTACAGCTCTCGGCGACAATGTTCAGGCTTTTCTAGCCGGTGTCCTTCACGAACCTAAAACAGAAATAAAGTTAAATCTATCACATCACACTATCACACTAATGTTATAAATGCGACCGATGTTTGGATGGATGTTGACAACCACTGAACCGATTGGCTGAAATTTAAAATATAGATAGATAATGACCGAGAAAAGGACATGTCACTTTGTCAAAAGTAATGTTGGTCTTTGTCTAGAAACTTAGAGCAGACATAATCACACTATAATTATTATAAATGCGAAAGTTTAGATGTTTGAATGGATGGATGGATGGATAGATGTATGTTTGTTCCTCTATAACTCGACAACTACTGAACCGATTTGCCTAAAATTTAAAACGTACATAGATAATGACCGGGAGTAGGACATAGGCTTATCCCGGAAAAATGCATGGTTCCCGTGGTATAAAAAAATAGAAGTCTACGTGGGTGAAGACGCGGGCGCCCGCTAGTGTCTTTACAACGTAGAGGAAATTTTGGTGTTTCATATACTTGCTTTTACGGGTACCTATGTCTCCTAAAGTTCGCAATATAGGTACTATCTTGACTCTAAGATAAAGTACGCAGAGCCCTAATATAGCGGGTAATAAACAGACACAAATAAGGTTGTGGTAAATGTATAGGCATTAGGACTGTTTATAATATGGCTGATTATAATATTATTTTTCTGCTTATGTTCTAACATTCAACACCTTGCAGGATGAGGGTAATAAACATAGTTTTTATACTATTATTTTTGTCGGTGAACAACGTATATCCGTATAATGAAATTCTTGTACCATTTCAAGCCATATTATTTCTGAAAATAATGTCATAAATAGAATACCTTACGTATATACCTTAGGTACGTATATTTATCGACGCCACCGTGTACTTGTTCAACCCGTGCTAAGTTCCATTGAAGGGGTTTAGTTAAAGTAGACTTAATCAGAATGAAATCTCCCACTTTAAGATTGAGAGGTGAAAAAAACCACTTCGCTCTCTTTTGGAGAGTGTGAAGGTAGTCATTTGACCAAAGCCTCCAAAAGGACTGTGATGTCTTCTGAATAGATTGCCAACGTGACAATTTATTCAGAGGCATATCTGAAAAGTCATATTCCGATAATAAACTTTGACCTATAAGAATATACTTACCTTAAATATACCTTACGATACCAAACCTTATTTCAGAGCGGTCAAGGTATAAAATTACATTTACCTTTCTCATCACGTCCCCTGCTGATAGTCCAGGGTATGGCGTGGAACCGAGGGTCACGATCTCCCAGAGCAGAACCCCGAAACTCCAAATGTCAGATTTTACGCTAAATATGTCATCGTATAATGATTCTGGCGCCATCCATCTGAAACAATATCAGACATGTTTACATTGTTTACCAAGGGAATGTTTTGAGGTGTGTGCTTTGATTATACATGTCAAATCAAAGGTTGTGTGTAAGTGATGTTGACTGTCGCTGTTGTAGCGTAAACGAATTGATAAATTTTGAAACGTATGGTTTCCGGCATTAAGATCGATTCTATGGTATCTCTGGGTTTATCTTAAAATCTAATAATGATTACTTAAAAGCTAAGAAGCAGTTTCAGTTTTTAGGTGATTGAAAAAACCTAATTGACGTAACACCGTTTTATGCAGGTAGGTAGGTACCTACATTAATTCCTAAGTGCGTACGAAGTATTCAGATTTTTATGTAACAGATTTGAATTCGGGGATCAGAATAATATGAAACAATCAGTCAAGTCAAATTCTCGTAAACAAATTTGGCGTTTCATTTATTATCTCAAATTCTGAGATCAAAGAAGCAAAATCATTTTTCTTTTAGTTTGTAGTTTAGGCGCCGTCTCCACGAGCGTGAGAATCACGGCCATATTATCGTCGCGCCACGTATTTATATAGCTTCTATCGCCACGATAATATCGCCGTATGGAGACACGTTTATAGAGAGTGTATAGAAATACGTGGCACGACGATAATATCGCCGCGATTCTCACGCTCGTGGAGACGGCGCCTTAGGGTGCTACGACCTTGATAACAAACTAGAGGAAAGAGTGGCCATGAGAGGAGATTATTACTATTAGTATAAATCATTTTATCAGCAATTAAAAATATTTAAAGCATCGAAGACGTCATTATTACACACGTTAATTATTATTTAGACATTTTTATGTTTGTTTTCTAAGTAACCAGTGGATAGAAGTGAAATAGGTGTGAATGGTGGCCTGGAATAATATAAAGGCTACTTTGATGTTGGTGGCTTATATTAAATCCTATCCTATTCTATTAAACGAGTAAAATTTGATTGTTTGTTTGTTTGATTGTTTATTTGTATTCACGTTCTCGAAAACGGCTCTAAAGATTTCAATGAATTTGTGGTACGGCGGTTTACGGGGGCGAAGAATCGATCTAGCTAGGTCTCATATCCGGGAAAATTTATGTATCTCGGCATTTTCACGCAAAAATATTTACCAGTGCAATGTGGTTCGTAATTTGGTGGGAGTTAATGTGATCAGAGCATCAGCTAAGTGGTTCCCTAACCACTTAGCTTACGGCGTTGAAGGCGGATACCTTTATCCGCCTTGAACGCCCAAAGCTGCGAGTTCGAATCTCAGCCATTGATAGTTTTTTTGTTTTATAAGTTTTTTTTGTTCCTATTTCGGGTAAATTTTTATTTTTCTCTCTTTGCACGTGAGCAGAGCTGGGTCGTCCGGATATTAAAACATCTATAATTGTTCGATAACTTCGTCGATAGATCTGATTACCTGAGAAATATGCAGTAGATACATAGTTAACTAAAATAAAGCTAAAAATAGATAGAGAATTATTTGTTTACAACACACGCACACGTACAGAAAGACAAAAAGAAAACTTAAAACAAACAACAGTGAATATGTAAAGTGAAACCTCAAACAATGAGTAGAAATCGGTCTTTCCCTAAGTGCACGGCTAACTAAACAGGTCCAGCCTCAGCTTAATGTCGCTACCGTACAAGGACGATACCGACGTTGATTTTCAGTCTGAACCGCAACAAAACTGAATATGATTATTCACCTTATTGGTAGTCGACCGTCGCTCTTCCTCTCATAAACATGAGTGCCGGCCACGTCTCTTGCGAATCCGAAATCCGCCACTTTGCACGTTCTCTCTTCAGTGATGAGAACGTTCCTTGCAGCCAAGTCCCTGTGGATTATCTGGAAGAATGTTTATTTAGATTAAATTACGGATATAAAACAGATCTTTCAGAGTGATTGGTTAGAAAAAAGATAATCAGTTTGCGAACGGTCAACTTTTGTCAGAGCTAGTTTGGATGTTTAGATAAAAATGCTTATTTATTTTGTGGTTATTTATTTATAGCAATAGTTTGTTACTTTTAATAATAATTTTTGAATGTTACAGACTTACAGTAACTGGTTGATAAAGTAGACAATTTTTACTCCTCCCTAAAGTTGTAACTACGCTAGTGTGCAGACCTATGGTAGTTTAAAATACGTTATTGGTCTGTTTGCTGAAAATTTACAAATTTCCCAACAAATACTTGGTTCACAAAATGTTTATTTTACAAAAAATGTGTCGATGTTTTGTAGATACCTCTTGTTCTAAGTTTCAGCGTCCACATTATTCGCAAAGTCTAAAACTTTGCGAATAATGGACCTAAAGTCCAGATCTTCTAAACTGACAAAACATCAAGGCAAAATTTGGCAGTAAGATCTACAGACAGCTTTCAGAAACAAAAAGTTGCTGTACAAAAGTTACCCGTCCGAGCTCTTCCCGAATGTTTCGCCGCAGTATCACGGCCTAGATTTGAACTGTTAAGATCAACTTCGTCCAATTTCCATAAGTGCTAGGCGTTTCCTGTAGTGAAGCTTTTAACTAATGAAATTGTTGTTTTCTTTCCTTATTAGCAGTATACTAAATAATACTGGTGGCGTACCACCAAGTCTTAGAGCAATGTCAAAACAAGCTTAAAAAAGGCTTACTGCTTTATGAATGACATTCGTTGTCACGTTTCAAGCTTGTTTTCACATTGCTCTAAGAGTTCATGGTACGGCTACTGCTGTTATATTAGTGTCTCTTGACTTCTGACCTTTTTAAATCTCAGAATATTAGGCTTTTACATTACTATATGAAGTTCGTTACATTAATTTTTACAAAGACAGGAGTGTCTACATGGAAATTCTGTTATTTCTAGGATATACCTACTTGAAAAAGAGTTAACTCAGCACCTAAACCTATCAGCGGGCTTAAAAAGGTCCCTATAGCAAAATCACAAAAGGAATTGAACTATATGCCGTCTCTTTTCACTGACTGAGAGTGGAAAGAGACGGCATATAGTTCAATTCCTATTGCGAGTCATTCTGCTTTTGCAACCTTTTTAAGCCCGCTACTCGGTGGGCCTGAATAAGCCGCGAGCTTTCTCACACCGTTTTATTTAGAGTACAGCTTTACATACTTTACCACGACTTTACCTCATAAGTACCTTCATATAAAACATGTTCGTAATTAAATTGAAAACCTATTCTAGCTAAAAGCGGTTGTATTTGTAAAGAAAATGCAAGCGCAACGGTTATTTCAATACAAACATTCACTACGCTCAGTTGATTTGGTAACGGCACGACTTCGTTGATAGAAGTTTGTTTAATAGCTATTAGCAGCATTTACACGCAGAGATCAGCCCGCGGGAAATAGCACGCGCCATTCCAACCTTTGACAGTTTTATCCGCGGTTATCTGTACAGATATCTGTACAGTCCAGATGGCGCGGGAAATAGCACACGCCATTCCAACCTTTGACAGTTTTATCCGCGGTTATCTGTACAGATATCTGTAAAGTCCAGATGCGTGGTCAAAACTCTACAGTGTAAAGGCCGCTATTGTGACGTTAGCATTTTATGTTCTTACAATATACTTAATCTGTGGTCCAAATGAACGTGCAGTGTTTCTCCAAGAACAAGCAAAATATCCAAGGTAATAAACAGGGATGTTAGGGATATGCAGTTTCGGATTTGGATACAGATAAGGATATAGGAATAATTTAATTCCGGTTACGGATACGGATAAGGATATTAAATTATTTCGGATTATCTGTTAGATTCGGTTTAGGATATTAGATTTAATCAAAGTAAACAACGTATTTAATCCAATAAAAACAATAAACAATGCAGGCAGACCTATGCGCGCGGCTTTAGTCCAAATGAAGGCTAAAGGTAAAATAACGCTGAACGGACTGTAGTAGTGTATCGTATCGGCTCACCGACACCGGTGCAAAAACAAAAACCTGTCCTATCATGTCTCATTTAGACTCCGCCCCTATCCGAAATTTTTATATCGGATACGGTTACGGATAAAATTAATTCGGGTATCCGATAGTTTCGGTTACGGATACGGAGCTCCCTAACAACCCTGTTAATAAACTCAGAGGTGCGTTCACTAATGTCATTTCAGGGATCAATCTAGTATAAGTTTGGGATAACTTCCTAAATTGGATTATATTCGAGTTTGCCTAAACAATTATTTAAGGAGGTTAGACCAGGGCCCCAATTCTACTAACAAACTTTTTATCAACCAAAGCAAAACGTTAACTTTATCCAGAAACGTTCTGTCAACTTATAATGACTTTTTTGTGGTGACGTTTTCAAACAAATTGATGCCATCATAGAAAACGAAACAAAACGCAGCAATAATGATTTAGAAATGGTTGACGTTGTAAATTAGAAGAATTGGGGCCCAGACTCACACTAAGGTCGCCCCTAAATTACATTAGTTAAACTTAAACCAGTTACAAATGTACCTCTGATTAGAATGTGGGCATGTAGTGTTAGGATGTGTTGATTAATACCTAGACTAGCCAAAAAGATAAACGAAAAATAAAATCCCAACCTATTTTTATAAAAGAAAATGTTTCCAAAGCACATTTGAAATGGTCAAAGATCGTCAGGCATTGAATAGGTAGTTGTATTGTATACGGAATGCAGAGACGATTGTACAAACAGTTCGAGTCTAGCAATTTGCACGTAAATTAGTTCTAACCGTACAAGACTAACTTAACCAAAACACACGATCTGTGATCATCCCAGCGTGGTTATTCTCTCTGCTACACGTATAAAACATCATTTATAATATAATTCTCTACATTTCATCCCTGATTATACAAATGTCTAATGAGGTTCATTCAACCACAGAAAACAGAGTTTCTTTTTAATTTCATTGTTTATGTTAATTAAAATGTATGTTATTTTACTGTGTTTTTTCTTTTTTCAGCCACTAAAATTAATATTTATTTCAAAATTTTAAAACACATACGTTTTGATCTCTGACTTATTTTAATGTTTTATTGAATTAATTAATTACTTTAATAGCTTTGGCATTCAAATAATTTTGATCAAAATGTATCGAATTTGTTCATTATTTCCTTCTACCGTTAATAAAGTTTCGATTTATTTATTGATATTAGGTATAATAATTTCCTAGTTTAGTCACACTTAAATAGCCCTAAAAAAGACAAAGTCTTAAAAAAATGTTTTTGTAATAAAATTATTATCTGAATGCATCGTAAAAAGTTTTCTGTTCAAAAAATATTTATCGCAAGCTGATTCAAATAACCCTAAACACGGATATTTTACAGTTATTCACAGGAGATCCGTGGAACAGCTCAAAACTGATGACTCCATCATCATGAACATCTGATGACTCCATCATCAGATCAGCTTGCTGTATGATTTATTGCATTATCACCGAGAATCTATAAGTATGCCAAATTTCAGCTCAATCTGTTGAGGATAACTGCTTTGAAATTCAGTACATTGGTTTGTTATGCTGAATGATAAAGGAACTTACCCCCTTAGAGCTCAAGAAGTCCATGCCTCTAGCGACTTGGAAGGCGAAGTGAGTGAGGTCCCGTGATGTGAGGAACTGACTCCCTCCATGCGTGTTCCCGTAGTGCCTCTCCGCGCGAGAGTCTCTGAGGAACTGTTGCAGTTTCCCGAGGCTAACAAACTCCATTATCACTAGGGTCGGCTCCTGAAAACAAATACAATTGTTTCGTTATGGTACCAATCAAGTAACATTTAAGCGTCAATTAAATTAAAAAATATTGACAGCCTAGTATACCATTAAGGCTGGAGTAAAACTTAAGCCAGCCTGATGCCCGGGTTACACGAGGCTAGTTTTTCAAGCTAGGATAGCAAGCTAGTGTTAGTAAGCTAGCAAGCTAGTACTTCTAGCTTCGTGTAGACACAACTAGCTTCATTTCTAAGCTAGTACACGAAGCTAGAAGTACTAGCTTGCTAGCTTACTAACCTAGCTTGCTATCCTAGCTTGAAAAACTAGCCTCGTGTAACCCGGGCATAAGAGAGATTCTCAAGTAGAGTTCATTATTATGAGTAAGTAAATTTAATTTTGTAGAGAAACTGATTTTTTTTTTTAGACTTTGTTGATTTTAATTTTTCAATAGATAACCTAAATGTGGCCATTTTATACGTAGTATTATTATCTATTCTATGCTAGAAGCCTGACTCGACCAAACTATCGGCCGATTGAAAAGTTTGCAGTGTGCGAGGGATTGATTAACTAAGGATATCCTTAGTGAATTTAAATTCCCATATAAATCGAAACAAAGGTCTGTATTTTATTATAAAGTCGCGATTGAGTCAAATTTTGACTCAATCGCGGTGTTTGATGCCCTCGCAGTACAGGGGGCATATCACCAACTCTTAGAGCAATGTCAAAACAAGGTGAAAACCAAAGATCAATTATCGTCGTTCCTCCTGCATTTATGGTGAAAACAGTCCTGCGTTTGGCTTATCTAAGTACCTACGGAATCAAAGTAATCTTACTTTGATATTGCCCAGAATAATGATGTTGACTGTGAAAATATAGACTTACCTTCTCGGTACAACAAGCAACAAGTCTGACGACATTAGGATGTGTACCCAAGCTCTTCATAACTGCTAGCTCTTGGATCAAATCTGTCTTTTCTTTCTCAGATGCATTTTCTTTGAGTGTTTTAACAGCTACTGTTGCTTCGCCCTTTTTGCCTGGAAAAGATAAAAAACATGTTATTCCTTTGCGATTTAAATTTCATTGGTCCTGTCATGTACCCCGTTTTTATCTAACCTTACTTCTGGACTTTCAAGGGTTTCTCTTCCCCTTTGTTTTCAGGCCTCTATTAATAAACTCGTAATAACTTATGTCAAAGTTGCGCCACGGATTAAACTATTGCCATCCTTTTTTGTATAGACAGAGGCCTCAATGTTTAGCGATTTCGAGATGACCTGACCATTGCAAGATTACGTCTTTTTCTAAGTAATTATTTGTATCCATGCTGTAGTGTTATTACACCCGTCACCGAGTCCATGATCTAAATATACTCTAAATTTTTTGGTAAATAAAACAACTAAACATGAAGTTTAGTTGTTTTATTTACCAAAAAATTTGATGCCCTTGTCTAGTTGACTAGTTTCGTCTGTAGTTTCGTTTAAAACTTTAAAGCCTTTATCTTTCAAGTCACGATCTACATCTGTTCAAAGTTTAATCAAAATCTGCTCAGTAATTGAAGCGTGATTGACAAACAAACGAACAAAAATAAGTAAAAATGTAGTGTAGGTGTCATCTGAAACGATAACTTTTTATTTGCAATTTTGTTAAATAAGTAGGTACAACTGTATGTCGCCTTTTAGCACCTTCATTCATTCAATAGAATATAATTAAAGTTCCTTTACATTAAAGACAATGAACTTCATTCATTACCGGTCGGCTAACGAGATTTTGCACGCAAATGGACAGAAATAACTTCCTATGAGACTGTTCGTTTTGCCTTTGTAGTTGCTTTTTCACTTTATTCCATTTTGTATTGTTTAGGCGAAATAACTTTTGCAATCCAACAGATTATTATATCACACTGGTTTTTGCACTGTGAATTCTCACTGCATTTGACAGTTCATTTCTTGAGGAAGAATAAATTAATTGGTAATGTGAAACCGCCAGGCACATGTAATATTATTAAAAAGTTAAGTTTGAATGTAGGACGTACTCTCTGAAACTACTCATCCAATTTCAAAAATTATTTCACGGATGGAAAGCTGCTGTGTCCCTGAGTGTCAAAGGCAATACATAAGGCTGTTTATGATAGTCTATCTAAATAATATAATAAAAACAAAGTCGGGTTAGTTACACCATTTATAACTCAAGAACAGCTGGACCGATTTTTAACCGACTTCAAAAAAGGAGGAGGTTCTCAATTAGTCGGAATCTTTTTTTTGTGCTTTTTTTATGTATTTTCACCGGTTACTCGAAGACGCCTGAACCGACTATGAAAATTCTTTTTTTGTCTGAAAGGGTGAAGCTCTGTTATCTTCGGAGTTATGAATATACTCGTAAATCACCACGAAAGTACAGAAAATTGTTCAGCTCGAACAAGGAAGTCGAATTTTTTTAAATTTTAATTTAGCCACTGTTAATATCAAATATTAGCAACGTAAATAACAACGTATATAATAACGTAAATAACAGCTGTTGGCAGGCTGTTTTACATCACAATCAATTTGTGTATTATCACATTTGTATGTGACAATATAGGTACAAATTTTTCGTCACTCCTCCCTGAATAATAACGGCTTTTAAATAATGCATTTTTAGTAATGGGTTTATTTTAGATTGAATTTATCCCGGAGCAAAACAGTGCGTGCCGCAGAATTTTCGATTAGGCTTATCTTTTATTTGTGAATCATATGATTTGATATGATTAATTGCTTTATTATTTAAGCATTAGTGAAGAAAAATATTGGTTCATGTGTGCAGGTCGGTTTAGTACGTGACAGGGACAGACGCTCTTTAAAAGCCTTAGCTTTTGGAGAAACAGTTACCGCTAGTAAAACATTTTATTTATATTTTGATAATAGAGAAGCTCGTAGGCAGACGGCCTGCCCACAACTCATAAGGCATGTATCGACATTGCGAGGCTGCCTCGCGAGGCATGCCCGCTAGCGTTTGTCTCGCGTTTTTTTTTTATTTAAACCAAAACTTAGAGATAACTTAGCATCACCACAATCTTGAGAGTTTAGGACTTGTTTCGACAAACTTCTCCAAACTTTGACAAGGGCATGAATATTGAGGTCATTGTTCTAAAGGATTAAAATTTCAGAGGCAGTGGGAAAAACTTTAGAGGTCAGTTTTTTCTGCGCAAGTCGGAAGATTTTAAAAAACACAACTTCGACCATCAGCGGGATGAAGTAGCTCTTAAAAATAAATCTTCATTGTTTTTGAAATACCAAAATATTTAGGTACTTACTTGTAAAACTTTTACTAAGTAAGTATTGTTTTTTCTTTTATCTGTCTATCTACTTACTTTTATAAATAAAAATGAATGTTCGTATGTTCATCCTCTTTGCGTTCACAAACCATTTATTGATCAGATTTTGATGAAACTTTGTTAGTGTTTTCTGAGCAAACCCGCGAGAATTTTTGGACCACAAAAATCTATAATTACTTAAATAAAAAATCAATCAATAGTTTTTTTTACTTTACGTGGCTTTGTAACTAACACATACTGGGTACAGCTAGTAAGTTATAAATAAAATAAGCTTACGACTGTGGCTTTAAGTACTGTAGATATATCATATATCACAATAATATCTTCTCAGATCTTCAGACTTTTAAATTTTTTTGAAATTGTTTGTTATGATTCTGATATATTTCTTTCTAATTACGGCCGTCAATTATGACGGAAACCGTTTTAGAAGAAACAAATACTACTACGGAATATAAATAGTGCCTATATCCAAGTTTGTGGTGACTTCGTAATATTTTAAGGCTCGTTTTATGAATACAAATATTTTGTTACGAAAATATCGTATTCGAATAAAGATATTCGGGTTTGGTTTGATTTTTATAAAAGTTATTAGGTTTTTCTGTACCTACTTTTATTGTTTTTTGGAAAGGAGGCTTTCCAACTATAATCTGATTTCTTTATTTTTTTAACCCCCTATGCCAAAAGAAGGGTATGTGTGTCCGTGTGTGTGTGTGTGTGTCTGTGGCACTGTAGCTCTTAAACGGGTGAACCGATTTCACTTCAGTTTCTTTTATTTGAAAGCTGATTTTTTTAGCGATGGTTCTTATACATGTTGCATCAAAATTGGTTCAGCCAAGTTTACAAGATATGGGGGAGAAAGTGGCGAAAAATCGAAGATTCGAATGTACCTAAATAAGGTATCAATAAATAATATTTATTTTGAATTTCATCAACTCGTCAGAAAAACCCAGTTTCAAAAGTGACGAGTTGACGAATAAAGGTAAGCGTCCACATGTCGGTATCGTACGCATCGGACGCATCGCACGCAACGGATCGTAGTATTATTTGTATAGAAACTCATATAAGTGCGTCCACCTGTCCGCATCGTACGCATCGCATTACACAGATAATCCGCTTGATGCGATCCGTCCGCTGCGTGCGATGCGGGCCTGTGGACGCTTACCATAATAAGACTCATTTGGTTTTAATTCTAGCTAAAACCTAAAGTTTGGAGATCACGACTAGATTGTGAATATTATAAAAGTTTCCTCTACAACTTTTGTTTTTGAGCCGCCACGTACAAGCATTATATTTTATAAAATTTGGGTAATTATGATTTTGAAATTAAGTTTTATAAAATGCAGACTTTTAGACAATTGCTGTCTTGTTCAAAATTACACTAAAATAAAGGTATTCATAAACCAATATCAAAGAGATGAGAGTTGTCTAAACGACAGTTATTTTACTTTCTGTTATTTTAACCATGCCTAGGGAGGTAGTGAGGCAAATCTAATTTGGCATATAGCCACCTTTTACTAGTACTTAGCATAATGGAGTGTGCACACTACTTTTTACGTGTATTTGAGGAGCGCGTAGCGCGTAAAAAGAACGTCTTGTCTTGTGCACACTCTCTCACAGCTTGCCGAGTGCCTTGCGTTCGATACGCGATTGTATACGCGCGTTCGCAGTGCGTTTGTATCGATACGCGCTTACGAGAAACGTAGTGTGCACACTCCCTAACAAGTGATTATTTGCAAGCCCATCGCCACATTAGTGAATTCTATTATGAAATTAAATTTTACGACTACTTTAATTACTCTAGCTATCTGTGATTTTGCTTACTGTGGTTCGATATTTGACAGTATTTCTGTAGTTAATTGATTCAGGCGTGACATTTCAGAAGCCCATCTTCAGAAAATTCCAAAATATCTAGTACTCCTTCGCCAATTTATACTTCATAAATAAAATGGTTTCTTCAGGAGGTTCACGCTAAAGCCACCCAACCACCCACTTTCCACAGTCTAGCCTTACTATGCCAGATGCCAGGCTAGACAGGGCAAATCCGGGAGCAGCACCAGCGCAAACTCAATCAAAAACTTGATGCCACGGGGCATTTTCAGGAAATAATTAATTGACTCCCTCTGTGCGGGCGCACACTTCTTGTCGCTTCGAGCGCCGGCCGAACAGAAAGGCTTACCTACTTTAAGTAGTATAACTTCTGTACTAAGGAAGCCGTGTTGGCCGAGGGAGATAATCCCTTGAATTTCAATCCGAAGGTCGTGGGTTCGAATCCTGGCCGTGCAACAATGGACGAAAAATTTATTTGCGCACTAACACGAGCTCTAAACGGTGAAGGAAAACATAGTGAGGAAACCCGCGGCTTAGTCAGTCCCACACGTATTGACCATTCCTTTCCTGTAGATATGTCTGGTTAAGCTAAGAGGATGGTTTATGTGTAGGGCAAGCCTACTCCATCTCAACAATGCCCGAGGCACTACAGTGTAGGCAAAATGTAGGCCTCCTGACACTGTTTTAATCATCTAGTGAAGATGTAAAGGCCTAAGTTTTTTTTTCAGTAAAACTACAGTAAGCATATATAACCACAGATTGATATAAGTACTTACATAATAATTTTAACTGGCCGTAAGTGATAAATATTAAAAGGGAGTATTACCATCGATGTCAATAGCCTGGGCCCGCCACACTTGCCCGAAAGCGCCTTCACCGACGATATTGAAGATTCTCAAGCGATGTCGGGGGAATTCCCACTCGTCCGGTGGCTCTTCCTTTGTGATGGTCGTTTCTTCCGAGAGCTGGAAAGAGTTTTAAACCTATAGCAATGTATTACAATCCTCAGATCGAATCAGAAATGAAGAGATACGTAGAAGAACTCGGGTCACCGACATAGCCAAACTGATTATCTAAATATATGTTTTTTTATAAACTTTATTTCAGGCAACTTAGGAATAGAACAGATGGTAAAAGTAATTCTAAGGCCCATATAAATAAAGATTAAGTTATATTTAATATAACTTAATCTAGGTCACTCTTGTGCTGGCCGGCATGTCCCGCGGGGATCACGTGACAGGCAGCCCTTGAACCGCCGGAAGTTCGCCTATTTCGGTCAGAATTCAGGGCTCAGGAAGTGGCAATGGACAGGCCATATATAGCATGCAGAACAGATGGCCGAAAAGTTCTCTAGTGGAGGCCACGGACCGGCAAGCGCAGCGTTGGACGTCTACCGACAAGATGGATAGACGACCTTGTAAAAACTGCAGGTCGGCGGTGGATGCAGGCCGCTTCCAACCGCAATACATGGCAATCTTTGAGACAGGCCTACTTATATCTAACAGTGGACGTCAAATCCACTTGAACCATACATTTTTCCAGGATTAAAAGTAGCCTATGTGTTATTCCAGAATCTAAACTATATACATTCTAAATTTCATCAAAATCGGTTTAGTAGTTATGGGAATACGTGGTAACAAACATTCACACACACAAGGACTTTCGCCTTTATAATATTAGTAGGATAGCTTGTTTTGCGGGCTTAAACAAATGATAATTGTACGGCGTTTTAATGGAATCTATCTCCATACTTTTTAGCCGAGTCCTTTTGCACTTTAGTCATTAAGTATGAATAATCACCCGAAACTAAGCACTGCATTATCTTAAAGTCGTAGATAATAAAGTAAAACGAATTTTGCGTGATAAATAATAACTTGCTTTTGGGATAGAAGTTATTTATTCGAATTAAAAGTTAAATTCAACATTGCTACGGAAAGTAACTGTTATTTATAAAATTAAGATAAGCCAAAGTGTATTTTTAATTAAATAAGCGCAAATGCACATAATTTTGTGTTTTGGTTTAAACACAAATTGAGAGATCTGTAAAGAAATTGAAGATATATCTAGAATTATCTTTACAAATATAGGTACTCTGTTATTTAAAATGTACTTAGAAGCACCCGTTACAGTTAAAATATCTGCTAAATCTGTTTGCCGACTCTTTTCATTGACGGAAGGTAAGAGTGACGAAAAAAAAATATTGTCTAAGGTCTTGCGAAATTGACAATATTTATGAATAATGGGGTTAGTTCCTGCCGCGGCTTAGTCTTTCCTGTAGATATGGCCGATTAAGCTGAGAGGATGGTTTAGGTGCTGGGCAAACCTACTTTATCTCAACATAGTCCCAGGCACTATAGTGTCCCGATAAGCTTAGGCGAAGATTGCCTCCTGACACTGTATAAATCATCTAGTAAAGATGTAAAGGCCTAAGTTTTTACGGCCGATAAAAAGTAACGGATAAATCTCTATAGAGCAATGGTTCCTAACCTTTTCAACTGTTACGTTACAAATCTTTTTTTATTAAGTACTAGCTGCTGCCCGCGGCTTCGCTCACGTGGTACCCGGATAAAAAGTAGCCTTTGTCCTATTCCTGGTCATTATCTATCTATATTTCAAATTTCAGACAAATCGGTTCATTGATTGTTGAGTTATAGAGGAAAAAACATACGAGTACATCCATCCAAACATCCAAACTTTCGCATTTATAATATTAGTGTGATGTGATAGTGTGATGAGCAGTGATCGGAATGAGGCGGGCTTAAATACCTAAAGTTCGAAAAATAACAGAGACAAATGGAGACGCCTTAGGACTAAATATTTTTCGACCCAATTATTTCCGTTTCCGGGACATTAATAAAGAACATCTAACATTAAGGTGAATCAATTTTTTACCTGAGTTAATAACAAAAACTAAAATGTAAATTATAAGGACAAAAAACTTTTTTCCGTCGGTCAAATAGAAAAATTATTTGAATTAGTTCACAATATTATTAACATTATTTTAAATGTACTTACTCACTGTGAAAATTGTGCCAACTTTCAATAAAATTCTTACTTACTACAAGAACAAAATTCTTGTAGTAAGGAAGTCTCCCCTTTTTTCCCTCTGTTCTTTGAACTTTAGGTATTTAAGCCCGCCTAATTCCGATCACTGGTGATGAGTATACTTTACTAAAAATTTCGTATCGTTCAATTACCCCTCGAAAAAAGCTTTTTTATCCCCGGAGCGGAGGGGTAATTACCCCCCCGTTCGGAACCAATGCTATAGAGAAAAAAGGCCAAAACAGACCTGTAAATGGTTGTTGTCCCAGGATTCGTATCGATTGGAGTAAGCTCGGGGACGCTCCCACATGTTCAAAGAGGCGTCTTGGAGGACGATGCCACTCGAGTCTTTGCTCTGCGGACAATAGATATGAAATGATGAATGAAAACATGCTTCGAAAAGGAAGTAATACGAATTTTTAATCTCATGTTTCTGGGACGTTTATTGGGGCAAGCTGGTTTTCAAGATAACGTCTAATATGGATCTATAAATTTGAACTAGTTTCCACCCGCGGCTTGACTCGCTTGGTACCCGGATAAAAAGTCATTATCTATCTTTATTTTAATTTCAGAATGGACCGTGTGTGGACGTGGATCGGCATGACCGTTCGATTGGACGAAAAATCAAATTTCAATTCTTTTGGCATGGTCAATTGATCATGCCGAATGGATCATGCCGAATGGATCATGTCGATTGGAACGTGTATGGCGGTCGTTAAAAAGACTACAGTACAGTTTTTAAGCGTTGTTTAATCAATTTTTTAGCCTGACTGGCTCCAACAAGGTGTCATGATGATGACACGTGTGTAAAGGCGAATAATGATAAGAAACTATTTTAAGGGCGCGTCCCGATTAGGCGAACAGTGAGCAGCTAACTGTTTGCTTCCAGTTAAAAAGTAAGTTCGTATGAGCAAGTGGCCAACTCTGGTGACGGAGTTTTAGGCCACCTAAAGGCCTACGTCATGGCTTAATGACTTAAAAGCCGGGACCGACAATTTAACATACCCTCTGAAGCACGGAAGCGCTCAGTTCGCAATGCCGCCACTTCACCCATCCCAATTGTGACCGCGCACATTGCTTAACTTCAACGATGAACCAATCAAACAAAATCAGCAAGCTATGCTACCAGCGCGTGAGTCTACAGCAGTGGTTCCCAAACTTTTTTTTCTCATGGACCCCTTTTAAAACTTTATTGGTTTCGGTGGACCCCCTGCTGCTACATTTCTACCATATTCCCAAAACTCGTCAGAAAATGAGAACCAACGTGGACCCCTGTCGAGACCCCTGGGGGTCCACCTGAACCACTTTGGGAATCACTGGTCTACAGAATGACTCTACAGATTTGAAATTTCATTCGACATTGAGTTAGCGACCGATACGCCGCTCAGAGACGTCAGCTGACAGTGAGCCGTTTACTGATACCGGATGAATAGTAAACTCGTGATACCGGATGAATAGTAGACGCGCACGTTTGTAACTCCTTCTATCATTAATTAATAAAACTTGTTATTGTTTTCAATATAATAATAAGAATAGTGGAATTATCAAGGACAAAGAGCGAAGCTTTCTACGAGGAAATAAACACAAAGAGCTTAACCGGCTTTACAAAAACGAAACGGAAATCGGATCTAATACCCCCTTAATGTCTTTGACAGAAAACGAATAAGGATTTCTCGTGAAATTAATTAGGAGATAAAAAAATCCTGATTCAGTCAGGTGGAACTGGTGTCCTAGATTTAATGATTTAGTGGTGACTGATAATGAGAAAATATTAATTAAGATGGCTTTGTCCAATTACAATTTCTCTCTCGCTTTTTCTTTTTCAAAGAGACTAAGCTTCAAATTTGCTTCCTAAACAAATATAATTAAAATCATGGTAAAGTAGGTCATTCATTTTGGTCTCAAAAGCAAAAGTACCGGCCAACAAAAAAAAAGGTTTTTCCGTCAGCAGGGATTGATATTTTTCATAAAATGTATGTAGGTAAATCAGATTTTTCTTCGTAGAAAAATCAACTGAGATAATGGTTTTAGAGACTTGGTGCGCTAATGAAAAATACTAGGAATTACTTCCCGAACGTGGACATGCCTATTTTTTTTGTTGGCCCGCACTTTGGCTTTTGGGCTTTAACCTGAATGACCTCCTTTGTTTGGTTACGTACCATATCTTCCTTTTTGGAGCTGGGTTTAGGCGACTGATTCTTTTTATAAATGAAGAACAGGACCACTGCTACGATCATAACTAGACCACTGATTGCAATCAGAGGTATCAGTGGTAAAGCTCCTTCAGTAGTAACCGCCTCTTCGTTTTTCACCACACTTGTGTTTTTCTCCTCGACCTTCGGGTCTACTGTTGGGATGTCATCGGGTGGTCGAGGTGGACTTAGAGTTGTTGTGACTGTTGTATCAGGTACTGTATCTTCGGTGACATCGTCTGCTTTGGTTGTGGTTTCTGAGACCTGTTTAAAAAATTCATGTTAAAATGCAAGTTCAATTCATAAGTATTTAAATTAAGGATTCATATAAAAAAATAGGATCGTTTGTGTTACGCTTGTATAAGCTTAAAATACTTTCCTCTAATTTCAATAGGTAGGTACTCACAATTTCTAGTAGGTAATTTCATTACTTACTAGAAACAAAAGTACACGATCGAGGGAAATTCCTTTGGTCCATTTTCGTAACTATTTTTGATAACCAGTTGCGAAGCAGGAAAAAAAAAATCATCTTTCGTAACTAGTTAGTAGAAAGGAATATTTATTCCATGTGTGATGTATGAAACTGTGTTTCATAACCAGCTACGAAAGTGGATTTTTTTTCATGTTTGGGTAACCAGTGACGAAATTTGACGTTTTTTTTTCCTTTTTCGTAACTAGCTACGAAAATGGACGCTTTTTTTCATAACCGTTAAACTACTGCTACTTGGACGAGACGGAATATGAAAATATTTTTTTTTATTAATGTTTTACTTTACACTATCTTTGTATTGTGTCATTGTTTTAGTATCCATGTTCTTTTTCCTTTACATTCTTTATTTGGTAAGGTGGAGTGCCGTAATTGCAACTGTCCGGTAATTGCAACTGGAGTCAATAACTCCCTCTAGGATCACTTTTTTGAACATCGATAGATGTGGTATTGAACTTCTTCTAAAAGTCTCAGTCTAAAAATATAGATGGTGTTGATAGGACCAAAACTGAGCGAATGACAGGCCTTTTTGTAAAACTGCCAATTTTTCGGAAGTGACGCCGCTCGGACGCTCTTCGTAATTTATTTAAAAAAATGGTTTTTCGTGGTTTTTCGCCGGTGTGTTCACAGTGAGAGTGATTATAAGACACAGTAAGTTGTTTTTTATGTGTTTGTTGTATTCTACGATAAATCTACTCAGAGTTATGGTTGTAGTTACATTTGCCAGACAAAAAGTGCATAGTCTTGTAATTGTAACCATTTTGTTTCTTTTTTGACAGTTGCAATTTAACGACCGGTTTTGTATGAAGTTTGAAAAACCTAGTGATGTAACAATGACGATGACTATGTCGATACGTAATATGTTATTGAAAGGGAAACTATCTACTTCCACACTATGCTATGAGTTCTTAGCAATTAGTTTGAGTGATTGAGTCCCTTCATTATGTTGGCGCTAGCGGAGCCCTTTCCAAAGCCGTTTAATATGTGAAACGAATATAAAAAGGCTGTTTAACTTCCAAAATATTACTTATTGCGATTGAAATAAAGTTAGAAAAAATAATTAGTAAAAGATAATGGAAGGCTTTAAAGATAAGAGTAAAAGAGGCTGTTTCATAACTAAAAGATTACTGTGATTAAAATAAACATCGAGTCGATAAAAATCACGATAAGGTTCCCATCACTATTTGTAGTAAAATAGTTGCAATTACCGGATTCTTTGCTGAAAAGTGTTTTCGCGCAAAATTTGACATTAGTAGCAAGGGCATAGCTATATAAATCGAAAGAACGATATTCAAGGCATGTGTTCTGTATTTTCCAGTAGTAAGCGCCATAGAAAAATAAGAAGTAAAAACAAGTAGTTGCAATTACCCGCAAAAACGGGTAATTGCAACTATTGCTCCCTCTGTCATGAATTTATGCAATAGAATTTTATTCTTTATCGCTTTAGTTTATTCATAACAATGATATAAATCTAGATAAAATTTACTATAGAACAGATCTTTCAAAAAATACATTTCTGATACAAAATATAGAATTATCAAGCGATGAAGTTAGGACTCCACTTTTTTTAGTTGCAATTACGGCACTCCACCTTAAATAAAAATCAGTCAAGCGGTTTCGATAAAAAATATTTACTTATCCAACCGCAAAGCAACCGCTAGCAGCTGGCCTCAATGGAGTAAAACTGCTGAATGGCCTAGTACATCTAGGTCACAACTTCCAAATATTTTTTGGTTATAAGCCAAATATGGCAGTAAAATCTTTATGCATTCGCTGGGGTTACTTCTACCTACACCTATTAGCAGACCACGGCTTCACTCATTTGATATTATGATTGACTCAGTATTTTCTTTTAAATATAGCAATATACCTCTTATCAACCTCTTATAGTCAACAGTGCCACTCGATTTTGTACTTGAATGCTCTATGCAAATGTAATATCTATTTACTTACATACATACATGAAATCACGCCTCTTTCCCACAAGGGTAGGCAGAGTCCACGGATTTCCACTTGCTACCATCGACACACCTCTTTCGCCTCATTCACTTAAATCCATTTATTTAATTCATAAACTGCCTGATCTCTAAAATACGTGGATTTGTACCAAATGTGTTTGGAGATACCTCTGACCTTAGACATTTTCAAAGGATCTAAAAATGCCTGAAGAGCTGAAAGAATAATGTCTACTCATATTTTTCAGAAACTATCGTACCTTTCCTATAAACTATCCTGGCTGCAGAATATAAGGCAGTGGACAGGCATAAAAAAGGCTGAAGACCTATTTCGAATAGCCCAAAACAAGGAAGAGTTTAAGAGGATGACCGCCGACCTTCAATAACTGGAGAGGCACTATAGTCGTATTGCTCATTATACGGACTAAAAATATATGAAAAATGACATTTGTTCCTTCAATTTTAGTCCGATTTTAGTCCGTATAATGAGCAATACGACTATATGTATAAGAAGAAGATCGTACCTTTGGTGGTTCTGTTTGTGGAATCTGGAAGATAGGGAACGTCATCGGTGGTCGCGATGCCTTTGGTCGCAGCGTGAAGGGGAAGGCAGGCGGGTGCGGGGGGTTCCGCCGCGTGCCGGACTTGTCTGTGACTGATGCGTACACCTCAGTCCGCTGAGGTATTGAGCCATCGTATGCTGTTACCCATAGTGAGTAGGAACGATTTTCCTGAAAAAAAAAAACAAACTTTATACAATCAGAAATATACATACTGAAAGGAGAAAAAACGAAGAGTTAATATTCAGGAGAAATAGCCAGAATTCAGATAATAAAGTTATGACCGCTGAAAAACTCTAAAAATCTATGGGCTCATATCCACCCCTACCGTACGCGAAAAAAAAGCATGATTTTATGTAATGTAGTATGTATACATGTAGGTATAACTCGGTTCATTAAAGAAACGAATCTAATCGAACGAGGCGCTTATCATGTTCTCTCGCTTGCACACTAGTTCCGTCTAATACTCACGGCGCGAGAGAACATGATAAGCGCCGCCATTTTAGATTCCTTTCTTTAATGAACCGGGTTATACGAGAATATTACTATATCATCCAATGTTCAGTTTGGTTTTCTGCACATAAGATTTCCTGTGTCATGGTTAGTGGAAATGCCAACCCACCTAGTGGGATAAGGGCAAGGAGATGATGATGGTTAGTGGAAACTATGTCACATAATGGTACCACAACACCCAGATATCCAGAATATCGGCCCCGGCTTTAAGTCTCACGTGTCCCACGAGTATACTGTAATGATAAGAGGGAGGATCATAGAAAACCTAAGTTGACTTACGATTTCTTGAAACTTATTTCTTAGGTACTTCGGGGATTAAGTCCCTGATTAGAAAGGGAATAGGGATCTGCGTTTCACTTTTAGTTAGAATTATTTATAAAAAATATCTAGAACGAAACTTGGTCAAAGAGATTTTGTGATCTAAGAACTAGATGTAGTTTGAACACAAGTTTGATGTCCACATTTTGGAAGTAGTTGCATTAGCGCTTTTTTGCTTTTTGATAAAAGAGTTTTTGAGTGGTGTTGCCTGAAACGCTACTTCTACTAACTTTAACTGGAGCTTATCATTGAAATCAATTGTTATTTTTGTATACGATTCTGAAGAGTAAGAATGTCTCATAGTTAATTATGTCTCAAATATTTAAGTAGCGTTTCAGTATTCGGGCATGAGTGCGATAATGCCTCGACTTTCGATCCGAAGGTCACAAGTTCAAGTCGCAACCACGCTCATCAATTTTACGTTTCAAAAAATTTGCATGTGCCATAACATTATGCTATGAAAACGTCGTGAAGAAACATGTTTTTTTTTCTAATAGCGGTGATATTCTAATAATTTATAATAACCCGTCACGTATGGAATGCTGACTTCTTCAAATGTGGGCATTTACTAAATATGAAGTTGGACAGGACATGCCTCTGACTATCTCCTGAGACATCTTCAAATGGTCTTAAATATATAAAGATGTGAGAGAATGTCTACCGCGCCTTGGGGATACAGCCGAGATCATAATATTCCCTTTCTATAATTTCTTATAGTGTTAAACCACACTTAGGTATTATAACATTTGAAAATGAAATATCTTATCAAAATGTTCAATTCCGACGGGATTCGAACCCGCAATGAAACAAGCGATCCTCCTTTAGCCAGAGTACCTTTACCAATTTTTTTCAATTTCTTGTATCAGTAGAATCCCGTCGGAATTGAAAATTTTGATAAGATTTTCATTTTCAAATGTAATTCCCTTTCGTTTTCAATAGAGGGCTAAACAATACAAAAGACTAATAAGAACAAAGTCGCGAGAATTGATTTAGTTAAAATTATAAATTGCTTCAATGTAAAGCTGTTTATTGAGTTTATTTAACAAAGACCAAGTTATAAGACGACCTTGTAAGTGTTGTATTCGACTAAACCGGTTTAGTGAGTATTCAGGTAAGTATTGTATTAATGTTCGAGTCAAAGACGTACCTACTTACTTATTCATTACTTTTCGGTGATATCTTTTTGTGATACCAATTTCTTAGTGCAAATAATTAGTAAATATCTTATGTAAATTAGACGGACTTTATGAGTCCGCCTGAAAGCCGTAAAAGATGGGGTTATTCCTGTTTGTCCCCGAAAGGAGTCAAACAGAACTCAAAATTCCTGCTTGTCCCCGATTTTAAATTCCGAGACAATCGGGTATATTTTTTTTAATAATAAAACTAGCAGTTTCGACAACTTATACTTATAGAAACAGAATAAACAAACTAGAGACCATTAACATGTTTTAACAGATAAATAATGAAAAAAGTTTGTCTGTTGATAACTAATACCTACAAAGTGTAAAACAAAACAGTTAGGTACTGAACCATTTCAAACCATTGTTTAAATAAAAGATGTTTTAAATCCTATGGTTAAGTATAAAAAAGGTAAACAAATCTAGTTCAGGATAGTCAAACAGTTTATTGAAGGAGTTAGCCGTTCATATGAAGAAGGAATTCTGTTGGTGGTGCTAGGAGGAACGTAAAGAGAAAGAAAAGGAGATTTTGTAGGAAGTTTCTACAAGATCAGTCTAGGATCCTTTTTTTTCTCTCTGTACGTTCTTCTTTTGTTCCTACTAGGAACACGCAATTGTACAGAGAGAAGGTGTGGGGAGTCAATACTCAATTTATTTATTGCTGTCACATAGTTGTAGATACATAGTTGTTTTTTAACTTCAAAAAGAAAGACAAGCTTTTAATAACTCACCTTATCAACCAGCGTATCGTTGACAGTAACCACTCCTGTGTCAGGGTCTATCTTGAACGGTACAGGAGGCCCCGAGGTCTCCAGACCAAAGGATACCCGCTCCGTCCCGGTCCGTTCCCGGTACGCTCTCGTGATGAAGGTCCCGACGGGGTCCGTTGACATCACGTACCAATTCCTCTCTACGTGCATCACTGCTGGCAGGTGGAACTCTGGAGGGCCTTGTGATGACGCTGGAAAGACAAATGATTTTTATCAATAAGCGTTGTAGTGGTGGTATCTGGTGATTTTGATAATAAAAAGTAGCATTAGCCTTCTTCAAGAGTTTAGCTATCATGCAGAAATAATTTTTCAAATCCGACTGGAAGTTCCTGAGATTAGCACACTCGAACAAACTCTTCCGCTTTATAATACTGGTATAGAAGATTATACACTATACAATTTTTGATTTGATTTTAAATATTGACTTCTTCTGCTGACTGTTCCTAGTTGTCTGTCTATATAAACATCTGCCCACTTGGTCATTACGAGGTGCGCTTGTGATTTTCCTCCCGCAAAGGTCGAGTGATCCTGTCAATAATAAATATCATTGATATTAGATCAATAGTACGAAGTCCGAGTGTTTTGCGTTGTTATATGAAAAGAACAGGAAAGGACAGGAGTAGAATTACCCCAAAGTGGTCATAGCGGTCCTACTGAATAAAAGATATTTGAATTTTGAATTTCGGATGGTTTCGCTAACAGATAATACAGAGAAGAGATGCAAGCGTTACTGTACCTTCTTTTTCTCCTCAATGTGAACTCTGTTTATCCACAGGTTCTCTGGGAGAGATCGCTTCTTAGCAATAAGACTGTCCATTGTACAATTTATTACTAAGGTTTACTTGTTCATGTTTCTTTTGTAAGTGTATACAGTATTTTCATTCATTCATGAATTAATTTTATTAGTATTAATTATAGTTTAGTTTTATTTATTTTTTCAAAGTATTCTACTACGCAGTGAAACGGCTAACTTCACGAATGCCTAGATCCATTGTGAGAAGTGTAAATTCGTGTTGTTTCGCCGCAGTCAAATTATAACTACCTTTTTGTCAACTCAGACTAGGCCCTCGATCAGGATGGCCGTGACAAGATGTCTGCAGTACTCGATGGCCTTGATATTTCACGAGAACGTTGCTGATACGTGATGCAACTATTGAGGACAAGATGCACAAGGTGCTTATATTCCTTGCATTCATATGCAGGCATACAAGTCATTGTTTTTTATTGTATTGTAAGGAATTCTCTAGCCTGACCTAATCTAAATATAAATCTGAAGCTAAAGAATCTATCTGCTATTCAGTCACTCTGATTTGATTTCTAAGATAATATTCCTAATGAAATGTGAATTGTCAAGGGGTGAGATAAAACATACTTTAAGTTGCACACACATTTAATACTGATGCAATTTTGTTACATAGAATAATCTCGTTACCGAAAATGTTTTAATTACAATAGACAAGGCAACGACTAAGGTATTTTAATTTAAATATTTAAATTATAATACAAGTTAAAAAAGAATCTTAAATTCTAAATGGACCCATGGAACCCGGAGTAGCTGTAAGGGAAACAAATTGATTGCATTAGTGAAAGTGTCAAAATAAATGAATTCTTGCATGTAATGCACAAAAGATCAGTTGGGACCAAAGGTTAAATTGGTCGTATCATCATGTATGTGGGGAGCCTAGATCGGATGTCTAGAACTGATTTGGTTAAAGCCTCATCCCAACACAATCATCTAGAATTCCGAGGACCTAGAGTCATGTGCCCAGGAATATGTCTTGCCACGCGACATAGGGATGAGGTAAACTCCTGGCTCTAACTACAGAAGCCCCGCAAGCGCAAACATGCCTTAACTAACTTATTCTACGCCAGCAATCCGCGGACCTAACGTTTTAGTGAGCGGGCTCCCACGGAGAAGTCTCTGACACAAGCCACTCTCAACTATAACGTATATAGATGATTTGGGTGAGTGGCTCACATAATAACGTATATTACGGAGTACAACTCTACCTAGATTGATTCACCGGTAACGTGTACAGATATGAATCGACCTAGACATGTGAACCAAAAGTGCGCGAGCAGACCCTAACGCGCAGTTACGTGTTTGCACACATAACCTATCCGTTCGGAGCTTTCTCTTTCAGACTTCCACCACATTCCGTAACGTATACGTGATGGTTTTTCCGGAAGTCCACGCAGTAACGTATACCACGGAGATCACCCAACCTAGATCTGTCCGCTTGATAACGTATATCAATGCTTCGTGAACTAGTCGAACGGACGAGGGGGAAACGAAACGCGGCGTCTAAAATAAGTCGGTTGACCCACATTAAATGCCACGTTCCGTTGTGTTAGTATCTAACTTAACTAGTCAGGAACTCGTTCTCAGCTTCTTAAATTAACCTAGGAAGCAAGCGTAAAGCAGAAATTAAGCATTATAACTAGTCAAGCACATATTATTAATATTAAACAGGAATAGTAGAGCTCCACCTATAATAAACACACAAAACATCATGCATGAATAATGTTATTAGAAGGAAGGATAGCGCCTGTAGCCAAATTACAAGTTACACAAGACGATACTAGATATGCCATAGATAAAGAGAAAATGTCTGGTAATTGAAATTGAATGATGATAAGTCTCGAGGTTTAGAAGCGTCAACAACCAACGGATCCGCGATGATAGGAAGACTTTATAAGAATCACTTGTAATATGGCTAGGCTGGATTTTAGTAATATAGCCTAAAAGTCATTCAACTCGTACTCTGCTTTACTGTGGATAATTACAGAAAATAGGATGCATAAATTAACATAACTAAGAAATTCTTGATTTCAGCAACCACCTAACCTGTAGGGATCTTAATTACCATGCACACATAATCAGATTAAATGTAATTTCCATAATAAAATAGAATGGCGGTGAGTAATAAAATATCTTCTAATCTCGCGTATTGCTAGTTATCCCAACTACTTTATGAAATGTTACCTAATAGATTTCGATTAGAATGTAGAATCTCGTTTAATGTAGTCATAACAAAATATCCATATCGTCTCGGTTGATACTGAGTCTAATTTACTATTTTATTCAATAGAAGTCAGCTCTGATTCTAGGCTAACCATTTAGCAACAAAAGGATAAACTTTCTATTCTTTGAATCCCTGCCCTTAGACTGTCTCTCATCTAACTATTTCTGCCTTATTCTAAGATACATTACCAAGACTGCTCACTGAATCTAATTTCTAAAATCTAGGATTCGATTTAGACTATTTGATATTACCAAAATCACTGACTCTATTACTTTCAAACAAAACTGACGCTAATGAAGATCGACTCCTCAGACTCCCTTCCCCGACTGACTCCCCAAACTGACTATCCCTTCCGTCTCCCTGTCCCACCTTCTGTCTTGTTTTCCTAGAGTCTAGTGCTTTTTATTCAGAAGCATCCCCTCTCTAAAATAAGGCGTGTCTAGTCAAAGACCACCACGCGTTCCCCCAATCACGTTCAAATATTCAACGAATAAAAAAAAAATAAAGGGAATAACCTATTTCTTAATTTCAGTTTCCAGACGTACAAAAAATATGATGCCCATGAGTTCCAAGAGTTGTAAAAAAATATTGTCGCCAGCACAATCTAAACGATTATAATTTATGGACATGTGAACTTTAAAATTTACGCCAAACGAAAATATTTCAATAAATTAAGCTCAAGGGCTCTTCCTCAAGTAGACTGAAATATGAGTGATGAAAAAAAATATAAATTCCTTGAGTAAAATTGTAGTCTAAAAATAGGGATCGTTACAGTATGTCAACGTAATTCCTTATGTTTTAATAACTATCTAATTACGCAGTCTCTCAGACTCCAGTGATTTTGTTTTGATAATTTTTTTTATTAGTCTTTAAGCTTTCTGTCCCTTAATTCTACTAACAAACTTTTTCCCAACCAAAGTAAAACTACATATTTCGTTTTGTTTTATAATCTACTAATGAAAACTGAGGTTAGGTAACTCTGTTGTGATGACGTTTTCAAACAAATTACCAATGAGGTTTTGAAAATAGCTGTCATTTTGGAGAACGAAATAAAACGCAGCGGTAATGATACCGGAACGGTTGACGTTGTAAATTAAAGAATTGCGGTACAGTTCGGCGCATCAAGTTTTTATGCTTAGGACCGTAAGGTTTAACCGGACGAGGTCTAGGAGATAAAAATGCGCGAATTTGGCTTTTATGGACAAAAATATTGCTCCATCAGTCTGTGAGACGGGGTGGTTACGAAAAGAGTGAATTCCCAAGACTACTATAAAAATGATGCACACTTGACTATGAGAGGGTCGGACCGCAATCGATTTGGGTAACGTCCCACTGGTGTTCGCAATTCGAGTTCAAAATTTTAGGATTTTGCTTGAGTGTCGGCATGGGGCATTTTTCGCAGTTTTAGGAGGAAACTGCTTTGCCTTTTTGTCTTTTACTCCTTGAGTTTTGTTGATTTTTTTAGATATAGAAATACATGGCCACGGGATTTTATCGCGTTATTTACCCTCAGCTATGGTGGTATATGTAATGAAACCTGAATTCGCAGAAAGAGTAGCAAATTAAACTGAGAGTATTAGAAAACATTTCGCACCTCACAAGTAATATAGTTGCAACTCAAAAACAATGATTTTGAGATATCGCGTTTTGAAGTTTTAAAAAATCGTACCGTCTAAAATATTGACAGTAATGTCTTAACTTAAATGCAAATATATAGGTATATCGCTTGGCTATGAATATTTCCTATTCTAGTAAGTTTATAGTAAATAGCTTTCTTAAAATGAATATTATTTTAATAACACTCAGAGTTACAACTGTATTGCTTATCTATTCAGGTACTTTTTTGAAATACACCTATATTGCCTGTTTTAAAAACTAACTTTTGTGCGTTTCGACGGTTATAATTAACGTTTTAATGTACATTTTCCTAGTGTTTCAGAAGTTATAATGCGTTTTATGAAGGTAACTTGTATTTCTCGTAAATTAAATTCAAAAAATGTTTTAACAAAATACTATATTTAAAAATCAACAGTAGCTAAACAAAAAATAAGAAACTGAAGAGAAATAGTAAGTACTTTACCACAGTTTAGGTACCTAATTATCAAAAATGTAGAAGAGTAAAATACAACTACTAAACTAGCATTATCATCTCTGGCGTTGGACGTCCACTGTCGGACATAGGCCTCCTTCAAAGATTTCCATGTGTTGTGGTTGGAGACGGCCTGCATCTTCTACTACCTGCAGTTCTGCAGATCTGCAGTTTTTACAAGATCGTATGTATATTGTCGGTGGACGTCCAACGCTGCGCTTGCCGGTCCGTGGCCTCCTCCTGAGAACTTTTTAGCTCCATCAGCCATCTGTTCTGCGTGCTATATGGCCTGCCAATTGCCGCTTCAACGTGCCAATCCGTTTGGCTGTAACCCGAGCTCTATGTATCTCCTCATTTCTGATTCAATTCCGCAGTGAAACCCCAAGCACAGCCTCTCCATTGCTCGTTGAGCTACTCTGAGGCCAATAGTGAAGAACCACGCATTGATTGAAGACTTTTGTCTTAATGAATTGACGTATTTTGGATGAAAAGCTCAGTGGCGTTTTTAAACAAACACTTCAAAACTTCGATGTACCGATAGTCAATTCGGCATCGCTGGAGAGACTCGAGCTCCTCCCATGTTTCAATTGAATCAAAGGCTTTCTCATAGTCCACAAACGCGAAACAAAGCGTCAAGTTATATTCTTCGGTCTTCTGTACGACTTGCCGCAGCGTGTGTGTGTTTGGGAGGCTGAAAGTCATCCTGCAAACCTGCGATCGAGACAATTCGTGATAGTTCTTGAAAACAGCTTATAAACAATGTTTATTAGCTGTTCTTGCTGTTGAGCCATGTTTATTAAACATGGTTCAACAGCAAGAACAGCAACACCACGCTCTTGTTCCATTCTTCTGCCGTAATACCTTCAAGCAAGACGAGCTTTTGAAGGACTTTAATTACCGGTGATACACCCGCTTTCAAAAGCTCTTGAAGTTATTCCGTCTTCGCCCGGTGAGAACAACAGTTCTTAAGCTGCTTCAGGGCCACCCTGATCTTGTACGGGTATCAAGTTGATACCCGTTTTGAAAGCGGGTGTATCACCTAGGATATCCTCGGTGCAGTTTAGTGTCGGGCCAGTTTGGCTCTCGGGTCTTCTTTAGCCGCACTGCAAACAGGTTTAGTGACTGAATCGTAGACCTGTTCTTAGAACCTTTCGACTTCCCATAACACTTCTGCTTTACTTGACGCTACACTGCCATCTTCTCATCTCCTCATCTTCTACTATATAATTTCTATTAAATTTAAATACTACCCAATTTCTTGGCGAATTATTGGAAAAAGGCCAGGTCAAGAGTACCATAAACCGACGAGCTTGCATGAAAAATGTGATGAGAGTGAATGAAGCCAAAGAAGTGTGTCAGGATCGTAGCAAGTGGAGATCTGTGGTCTCTGCCTACCCCTATGATGGGAAACAGGCGTGAGTTTATGTATGTATGAACCTAATTTATTTTGAAAAAACAATTAGCTGTCACTGTTTTATTGCATCGGTAATGTATGCTGAATTTCAGCTCAATCGGACACAAGAAAATGACAGACAGACACTGAAACAGGTGAAGCTAAATAAAAACTTGTAAAAATATGCACAGGCAATAGAGTTACATTTAGAAATAAGCAATACCTCGAAGAATTTATGCGATAATCTGAACAGGTCATATAGTGTTAACTCAAACAAAATTGCGGCAATATAGTTGTAAGTTGAAATGTTTTTCGTAAAAGTCTATTTAAAGGAAATTACTAACAAGCAATACAGTTACAACTCTTAATGTGAACCTCATGGCTTATTTTTATTGACAGGCAATACAGTTACAACTAGATAATACAACTATATTGATTACTTTTAAACTATGTTTTTGTATCCAAGCTAACACTCCAATGTTTTATTTTGAGATGTGACAGGCAAAACACGTCCGGCACGAGTGGTGACTTATTCAACAGGGATTCAACTTTAGATGTAACTATGCTACTTGACAAATTAATGAACGAGATGGATAGTCAATAAAGAGTTTTAGTGCTACCATTTAGCGATAAAAAGAGGTAGAAATGTAAGGGTCTCACCAGTCGATAGAGAAAAAAAAATTGTATTTAATGGCATACTTAGCTCAATATTGCAAAATTTTGAGTTGCAACTATATTACTTGTGAGGTGCGATTTGACAAAAGATGCCCGTGGGGAAACTCCCAAGAGACAACAAGAAAGCTACCATCTTTTTCAAACCAAGCTGAGTTGACCATAGACAAATAACTTGACATGATTAAAAGTACCTACCATTCGAATCTCTGCATCATCGGCTGCCGAGATCCAAATGGTACCTATTCTAATACCTTGACACTAGCAAAATAAGGTTGTAGTTTGTAGCCATTTAAAAAGAATGACAAAATGAGCATCGTCATTCCCTTCTAATTTAACTTGGCTCGGAAATGGCACGGTCCTGTTTGATCTAGCGTGAACTATTCCTAATTGACTTGAAGTTCCACAGAGACTCGATTCTATACAGCTAGACCATAGACATGGACTACTAGCTAGCGTACCGCAGAAGAGAAAATAACGAAATGAATCCACAGTTATGTGGTTCCAAGCGAAAAACAATGATTTGTCCAGCAGTCTAATGTTAGCACATTTTAAACTTTCGCGATCTGTACGAGAGCACGTCGAAACGTCGCCGTCGTCGGGAAATAATAAACAAAGGTAATAACGCGATAAATGGTGCTCTGTCTACGCTCTACTAGACCAACTATCCTCATAGACGAAATTGCCTATTCTATTGGTAATCAATAGCCTAACCACGACACACTCAACAAACATGACGGTTGGACGGCTTGAATTTAATCGTTGCATATTAAGCCACGTTCAAGGGTCAAAATGATTAAAGTACCTATCAGATTTTAACTTTACAACTGCTTTAGGCGGGTCTACTTTTAATAATTATATTTTTACACATTTTAAATTTTCGTGACTTGAACTCATTTTAAAAAGACTTAATCGCGTATCAATCACCGTAGTCACAAGTAGACTCTAATCCGAAACGTTAAGGTAAATAGAATGATAAAAAAAAAATACCTAAGCGATTAAGTCTGGATTAAAAAAATATATATTTTATTGTAGGTATTCATACTAATTGTTTGCCCATTCAAGCTGCAAACAGACTTGAGTACCTATTCACTTGTAAGCAGTGTCTCCATATGAAAATTAAGGATTACCGTGTTACCAGGGTGAAAATACGGTGTTTTACGGTGTGTCAGTTAAAAATTTACCGTAATTACCGTGTAATGTTTAAGTGTATGGTAAAATTGGTAAATAAGTAGATAAAAAACAAATTATAGAGAATTTGAAAGCAATAATTAAATTACAATCAAAATTTAATTTTTAATACCTACTTATTATTAATTGTTACATGTTTCTAATTTTTTGTAATGAATTTAAACCTACTTACTTATAAAAAACTAGTTCCTTAATCCGAATCTAAGACGACAATTTCTTTTTCGTAAATAGAAGCATTCATTTTGCTGATCATTTCTTTAGTGGGCATGAAATCAACACAGGTTTTTCCTCTTCTTTTTATCGACTGTTGGGCGAAAAGATTTCCTTTTATTGTCTTCATCTCCAGTGAGTAAAAGTAGTCTACATAAAAAGTAAACAGTAGGGTTTTTCCCCTGAACTAGGTGTTGAGTGTTGCCATCTAAAATTTTGTGTTTTAAAAAGTTACGTTTCGTTACACGTAATCAAAAAAATATCAAAAATGCGAAAAGTTATTCATCACCTTATTACGGTAGAATTACGACACGGTAATGCACGTTTACCGTTGACCGTAGATTATGTCAGATTACGGTGCATCTACGGTAATTACCGTGTATATGGAGACACTGCTTGTAAGAGAAAATCGAGCTCTCGCGTTTTTTAAAAATTGTCGAACTGAACAACCATAGGTAGATACTACCTAGAGCCAAACATCGCTACGAAAATTTTCGCGATCATCTTAGCGAACGCTTTAGTCAATGCTCGTCAAAAATAAGTCAGAACAAGAGTCGGAACAATATTTGACTGAATTGCTTGGCTCGGCAAAAAGCTCGAAGCAAATTTACTGTCCTATGGCTAGAATGCTCGCTAGAACGCTCGCTAGAATGCTCGCTAAGCACTTCCGGTTTTTCCTGTAATGTAACATTTGCTAGAATGCTCATTACAAGTGAATGCTCAAATCTATTTGCACCTTTACAAGGGCCGACACACAAAACTGCGATGCTACGTCGCATCGTACTAGGTACATATAGAGTAGTAAAGTTTTCTGGCGAATTCGCATCGCACCGATTCGCAGTTTTATGTTTTAGCCCTTAGGCCTGATTTTTAAATAGTCAGCTTTATTTTACCTGCTAAATTAAATTTGTGAGCTACGGTATAGAAAAATGCTAAACCGTTATAATTAATTTATTCTTTAGATTCAGAGTTCGTTGACTTTTACTAAAGCCGGCCCCGAGATAAATGTTATTCAAGCACTCGATAAAAATATCATTTTAAGCCGAATTCAAAACCTTCAGGCTTTATGTTCGGATACAATTTAAATGTAAATTGGAATGGCATTGCTATTGCGTTCCGGAAATCCGTACAACTTATAAAGACTATTTTATGATGTCTTTTCTCATTTACATACCTACCTACCTACATATTTTTTGTTCAAGCCGATCAATCCCCCGATTTCCACTAGTCTTCAAGGAACACAAGAATGTGTAATTGAGCTGCTCTGTTACGAAATCCGAAATGAATACAGTCACATGATGTTACGTAACACTCATAATCCAAGGTTGAATCTCAGTGAAAGTGTCTGCATCTCCTGCTTTCACCTCGACTGGACCAAGCGTATTTGTTCAAGCGAGATATCCGTCCTTTTCTAACGTATTGTGAGAAAGAGAGAGATGTTATAGCATTGTTAACACTTCTTCAGCTTGACTTTAGAACTTTGCAGGCCGATGATATTAATCGAATGTTTGAGGTACACGTACAGACCGTACCAAACAGTATAAAATACCTACATGGAAAGCTCTTCTTGATTTATGCTATAATATAGAGTATGAATTATGTGAGTTTTTTATTGAGGGTGACGTCATAGAACATACGGTTGAAAATACTACACCTATTTCAAAAGTGTCACCATTTCAAATTACGTTGTTCCAGACGAACAAATTGGCTAATATTAAACCAGACGGTGCCGAAGACGAAGCTGGACTGGCAAGTTAATATATACGTACCTATCAAGTAAACGTACTTAGTCAAAGATTCGATTTAAACTTAAATCTTTTAATACCTTCGTAACTCGTATATACTCTCGTAAAGATTTATCGAAATCAATCAGGTTTCCGTAAATCTTAAATTCAGTCGGTGCGGCAACTTTACGTGTTTGTTCGTTATTCAAGTAAATGCCTTATTATTTATCGAAAGCGATCAGTTTTTGATACTTTAGAATCAGATGATCCTGGTAAATCAAAAATAGCTTCTTACAGCTGGAAAAATAATTTTTTGACAATGTATTTAGCGAATACCTATAACAATACTCTGGTGATCCATGAAAAATTTAATGACACTTCATTTCGTCTATTAGGTAATAATAGTGCTTTATTGATAATGTTGCATTTATAAGTCAACAAAAAATCCATTAAAACATTTGGAGTTTGGACGAAATGTTTGGACGAAATGACAGCAAAAAAAACTTAGCTTCTCACAAAAACAATATCTTCCTTCGCAGCCAGTTAAAAAACGACTATGTAAGTAAACCCGCGTTTGTTTGCTAGTGATACTAATAAAGGCAAAACAAGGCGGACAATCTCATTGTTTGAAACAATCTTGTAATAGGAAATGCAATGAAAGTTGGGAGCCGGCTATAAAATTATTTTATAGCAACAAATAGCGAAATCGTGCTAATATCAGTAATTCCCACTTTGAATGGATCCGTTATGGCCGCACAAAATGTTTCGTGCCCTTTACTAGTTTACATCCAGGTGTTATTGAAAAAGGGATAACAATAACGATGAACAATGAAAAACTTTGCCTTTTCGTGATTTGATTTGATCGTCTAGAATTCTGAAAGGTGGAGTAAATATATATTTAGATATATCTCTGAATTCCCCTAAAGATGGTGGTTCGTGCCGGAGACAGACTGGAGACTAGACTAGAAACAGAGACAGGAGACTGAGATCGGTAGCCGACTGCAGACAGCAGCATCAGACGACGACGTGTCGCCCAGCGATAATCTCGTCAATTCGGCCCGGCGGGCGACGTGTCGCTAGCCACGGAAGGTATTTCATAGAAATACCTAAAAACCAGTAGGGTCACCGACAACATGTCATCTGCTGCTGCTGTCTGAAGTCGGCTACGCAATTATACCTTTAAACTGGTGGCCTCTGTCTCCTGTCTCGGTCGCGCGCGCGATCTGGTGCCCTACAAAGCCATTATGACAAGTACCGGTCTCGGTCTCCTGTCTTTGTCTCTGCAAGCTGATTGTCTAACTTGACTCAAACCTCAAATTGGTCTCAAACTGTCAAAACGATCGCGTAGATAGATTTTGTCGCGTTCAGTCTCGTCGAGATGAGAATGACCGAGCTACATGCGTGGTCGCTGAACTGAAAATGAACAGCGGGCTGATTGTCTAACTTGTCTCAAACCTCAAATTGGTCTCAAACTGTCAAAACAATCGCGTAGATTTTGTCGCGTTGGGTCTCGTTGACATGAGAGTGACCGAGCTACATGCGTGGTCACTGAACTGTCGTATTTGAGAATCTGAGACCGATTTTGGTCGCTATCAAGGATGACAATCAAAGGGGTCTTGGTCTCCGGTTTCGATTTCCGATGCGAACCGTCGCCTTTTGACATCTTCAAAGGATCGTAAAGATCTGAAAGATTGTTTAAGGGGAATAATAAGTCGAGCCGCAGAATTTTTTTTTGGCCACGGAACCTACCTTCTGATTTTATAACTAAGCAACGGGAAAATAAAAAACCTTCTAATAAACTAACTCGTCTTTTTTACAGCATCAACTAAATATTCCAAAGAAAGCGTCAAGTAAATAACAACAATTATTTTTACTTGACCTACTGATTTATACATCGCCATCAAATTTACTAACTCAGCCACGGATTTTACAACTAACCAACAGTTTAGGTTAGGTTAGCTTAGATTATGAAATAACTACGCGCGAGGTAAGCGAGCGTGCCGTGGCAGCGGCCGCCGAAGCGACAGAAATCTAGTTCATAAAGAATACTTATATTATACTCCGGTATTTTTGACATTTTAAGCATTCTACCTTCCAAGTATCGTCTTTATAAACTTCGATCAATCGATCTTTATACATTTCAAACATTCTTGATTTTGAAATTCGCTATTTTAAGCTTTGGCATTACAATTAATGTTACACTATATTTTAAACATGCTGAGTTATAAAATTAGAAGTAGGTAGACTTACTTTATTGATGTCATATTTAAATATTTTAGGAGTTCCCGCTTGAATATGTCTTACAAATTTAGATCCTAAAAAACAAATTTAGATGCTAAAAAATAACTGCCATGCTGAGTTGTATTTACAGTGGCTTACATCGAGGATATTTAGTGGCTAAGATATTATTTTTTTGAGGCACATTGATAGTGGCTGACTTAGTAATTCAGAGGTCAATGTAAATTTTTAGAGGCAAAAAATGCTATTAAATAGAAGGCGGTTTAATTAGCACCCATTGTTTAATGCGCCTTGGGGATAAAGCCGTGATCATGTTTCGTTATCTCTCAACGCTTTGATCAATGTAAAATATCTACTAGAATGTCACCTTTCTGTGATATTGGTAAGTATACTTATTTTTATGTAGGTATACTTACATAAAGATTTTTATTCAGGAAGCTGCAAAAAGGTAGTAAAATTGAATATTTTACGGATACGGCTTTGGCTTCGGAAGTAAAGTACGATTTACTTTCTTCATGCATGTTAGCTTGTAGTAGCAGTGGCAGCAATAAGGTACTGAATATTTGATACAAATCGTGTTTATTTATAGTACCTAGCAGAAAATGTAAGAAAATTTCAGGACGCGCAAAACAGGATAAACAAGGGGTTAGTCAACAGTTTGATAAAAGTAAGTTCGAATGATGAGACATTCGAATATTCGAATATTCGAATAGCCAACTCTGGTGACGGAGTTTTTAGGCCGCCTAAAGGCTTAAGTTTGCGCATGGGAACTCTTGCAGACGAAAGTACTAGGCCTATAGTTTTTGTTTTATTGTTTGTTTTTTCTATGGAATCCATTTCGTAATTAAAAACTTTTATGCGCGATGGTATTAATTTGCCTACTTTTTATAGATTGCTTACTGCGCAGCTTGACAGCCAGCGTTCTTTTTACATGACGCGAACTATACCAAGTTTATTATAGACAAACTGTTTACGATATTAGTATTTTTTCTAGACCATGTAAACAATATGTGTGAATAGAACACTTTCCCAACGCTACCATAAAATATCTGCAAAAAACCGAACAGTAAGCAGATTGTGTGTGAATAAACACAAACCGGTAGATTCTAATGTTATCAACGTATTGTTTGAGTAAGTATAAAAACCATGACATTCATGATTTCAATGTTGAAAAATATCCGCCTTGATTTAAATCGAATTGTTTTTATCGAGGTTATCGATTTGGTTGTTAAGTATTTTTGTAGTTTGCTTCTGTTTCAAAAATCTTACAGCAATCCACAATTTACAAATACATCTCTCCCGAAAAATTTTGTTCAATAAGTACTTCCTTACCTATTTATTTTTGTGCTCAATTATCACAAGAATTAATCATGATTCTATGCTACAATTTCCTGTGTTGGTTTGAGGTGCATGTAAAATCTATATAAACTTTCCAGTACGATCCAAGAGATCATATTAATCTCATCCCCGTTTTCACAAGTGACATCTGTACTCGATGAATTTCTTGGAAAGCTTGGTGACCGCAAGAAAGTTTCACATGACATAGCTCCGTCTAGACATAGCAGGGCTCACACACAACCTTCCATAGATAGCTATGGGAGTAAAGGAGATGGAAGACCACAGCTGCATGCATGTGAGGCAATGTGACCTTGATATATGGAACGAGAATCGCACCGAGCTGTGGCGTGTGTGAGCCGCTTTGTACCAGGCTCTCAGAAACTAACAAGAGGAGCACAAAGATGTTGCCATTGGAAAGTCAACTTAGTCACGTAGCGGTAGGTTATGGAACCGTTTTTAGAGGGTTAGGGGAAACTGGATGGTATCAAGGTGTCCACACAAACAACGTTGAGCTTGCGAGTATAGTGTGCGTAGTATCCACCTGTACTCTTGACATGTTTCGTTTGTATGTAGGCTCTTGTATCTGTGCTATGCATTGAGGCTATCTTGTATGCAAGCGTAAAAAACTTTAAAGTTTGTTCAAGTTTTGCTCTAGGAATTCATACATTTAGGTGGATTTCGCTCAAAAATCACATACCTACCTACAGGTAAATACTATACTACGGCTAAGTTAGTATTTGTAGCAACTAGATTTTTGTTTTAAAGTTTTAAAAATAATTTAATGTTTCTTGAGAAAAACTAAGAAACAAAGCGTAGAAAGAAACCATCAAACAAACTACAACACTATCTTTTTCTTTTTAATAAAGTAGCTCAGGAAAATCAATGTACTCGGGCACTCTAATTCTTTGAAATGGTATTCAGAGAAACATAAATTACTTCGGGCACTATTGAAAAAAGTAAAAAGTTTAAAATTTTCCTTTTCGAGTCGATTCAGATAATCTTACATTAACTGCCATTTGAAGATTAAAAACAACCTGCATGGTACGACTAATGTATAATGCGATTAGCTTATCCACGCCTTAATAAATGAGGGTTTCTGTCGAAAAAATGTGGAGCGATATAAAGCTTTTAGTTAAAGTCACTAAAGCGTACCTAATGTATAAATCTAAAACTAGTAGTGACATGCAGTTTTACCCAAGGTACACTTTTGGGCATATTTTTTTCTGCGGTTACGTATTACAGTTAGAAAGATATTTTTTTTCTATCTGTACAATAATCCTATACTAATATACGAGCAATGTTTTGTTTATTTATTTGTTTGTATTCACGTTCTCGAAAACGGTTCTAACGATTTCGATGAAAATTGCGGTAGGTACCTACGGGAGTTTACGGGGACGAATAATCAATCTAGCTAGGTCTCATATCTGGGAAAATTAGTTCTCTCGGCATTTCACGCCTGACTGGTCAGGCTTTCCGCCTTAAACGCCGAAGGCTGCGAGTTTGAATCTCAGCCACTGATAGATTTTTTGTTTCAGGTACCGGTCCGGGTCGGGTACCTACATTTTAATTTTTCTCTATTTGCACCCGAGCGGAGCTCGGTCAGATTAATAGTATTAAGTAACATCATCTAGGTCTTCAGGTTTCAAAATAGGCAGAGCCTGTACCATGGTGACCTGATGACTGTTATACATAGGTACTTAATATATTGGCCGGTTATTAGACCTGTGTCTGGGGTCTGGGTATGTTATAAGGTTAAAAGGCTATTCTTTATTTTGCTTTGTCAGTGTTTTTAAATAACATGCTACGTCGACAAAAACCTTTTAAATAAATTTAGTCATTTGTTCAGCTATTTGTGAGTAATTTTCAGAAATTCCATCAAATGGTTTTAATTTTTAAAGTTTTAAAACATACTTACTTAAATTTTCTATTCCGATGGGGTTCGAACCCGCATTGGTCAAATCGATGCTCCTTAAGTCGGAGTTTTTTAAGCCACTCAGCCACAGAACCCTATGACGTCCAAAACTAAACTTATATTTAAATATGACCGAGATTCGAACGAACAAATTAAATGTTATATTATGAATATATTAAGGTTCATTTATATCATAGTTTCTCTACCTTATTTTGTCTACCGCCCACTTTGAGAATATATTTTTTTCGCCCCGCACCCCTATCTTAATGCGCAATCTCAATGCCCCCTAATTTTCTCTGGGTCTTCTACTGCCCTTCTGAAAGTCTCAAACGCCCACAAGGGGGCGTTATCGCCCACGTTGAGATCTTTGATTTATATGGTCAGAGTGCCGATGGATCGTCTCTCCACGTTCATGATCAGCGGGTTTTGGCCAAAGGGCTTCGTCTTCAGGAAGTTCGTTGGAAGGCTCATACGCGACACTTCGCGCACGTCATCGAATGAACGTCGATGACTCGCTTATAATTAGGTTTTTATGTATATGTTGGTTTCAAAAGTATTTATCTATGGGTCAAGTAGCTGTACTTTTTATTGTTGCCTGAAAATAAAGTTATTAAGTCGAGTAAGTCGAGATACTTACCCAATATGCCTAGGAATCATATTGGGTAAGTATCTCAAAGTCAAAGGCATTTAAACAAATTGGCAAAGTTAGACAATTGTACATATTGTAATAAGACCTACTTTTCTATTCTTTGATAACTTTTCTCTGAGGAATTAATTCTGCTATTTGACAGGTATTGTATAGAAAATGCCTAATTACCATGATTAGGTATTTTGCAAATTTTCTAGACAATGGCCATCAAGTTAGTCTTCAGATAAATTTCGTTGATTGTAGGTATGTATGTTTCAATAAGCTAGTGGCTAACTCCGATGAAGGTTCCGTCATGGCTTAACGAATTTAAAGCCGGAAAAATTAATATGTCCTTTGAAGTAGACATAGAGATATAGACATAATAGACATATAGAGCGCTTCCGTGCTACAAAAGAGAAGCGATTAGCTGTTATTATGTTATGTCTTACTTCTTTTATTCTGTATTGTTTCGTCTTCTTTTGCTATTGATGTACGTACGTGTTTGTGTGCTTATGTAGTGAATAAAGAAATGTCTATGTCTATGTCTAATATGCCACATACATCACCCGTCCAAATTGTGGCCGCTCAGAACGTTTTAACTTCAACGACCAAAAACGAAAGCCAGCTATGCAACGAGCGCTTCGTTTTCGAGGATTTAAAAATCGGAACGTTTCATGACGGTTGCAACTTTTCAGCATTCCAGGCTTAGGCTCAATAGTTTTTTCAATCCATCCAGAAATCCAGCTCGATTCCATCACTATGTGCATAACTTTGCCGCACCGGCTTAGTTTTGATGACTTTGCTACTGCTTTGGGTTTGGTCACGAAATAGGAATGGAATAACTGATACAGAAATTGTACCACTAGCACAGAACAGATGATAATACTACGTATCCACTAGTAAGGAAAATAAACGGATCTTAAGCAAGGTCTTACGTGTTGAGGCGTCTAAGATCCTTTAAAGTCTTCTAGGGTTAATTCTCAGAATTAAGACTTAGAGGAATGTGTAATATTCGAGTAAGTTCGAGTAAGTTAGTTCAATATCTAGCTATATCTTCGACTTTATCTTTTAAGAAACATAGAGCCGAAGATTCTATAGGTAGCTAGATATTGAATGATGTCCATCAATAAGGTAACCTTGGTGTATCTTATTCACTAGTCACCAGAGTTGGCCACTTGCTCGAACTTACTTACTTGCTAACTTAATTTTGATCTCATACGAATTCAGCTCTAGTCGGTGCAACGATGCATTTCTCTCCATCTATCTCTTTCCAGGGCGATTTCGTTACGTCTTTCAGTAAACAAGGTATATTTTATTATATTCTTAATGTTATTACTGGCCTTCTGATGTAGCTGTAGAAATGGTTAGGTGTATCTAAGGGTGGCTTTCTTGTTTTTATCAAATCGTTTGCTATTTAGGTACTATAAATACTACTAAAATTGATGTTCATCTAAAGAATGAATTCAGATATTGAACCCACAAAATAAACATTCCGCTTGGTTCAACTATTAGGAAATTCGAGAAAAAAATAGTTTTTCAAACCAGACAAACGGAAGAGCTTTTGTGATTCAAACAATCGCAGCCTGAAAATACTTTGATGGGCATTTTATGCTAATATAAAACTACGCTGTCAAAAATATTTGAGGCGAAAATAGTTCTGCTAGAATTGTTTGGCTAGAATGTACATTCTGCAAAATTTTACTAAAATTATTTTTTAAAAGGTACTAAAGCTTGTTAAAATTGCGGAAACCCAAGATGAGAGAAGTTAGAAGAAAACATAAGTTTTTGAAACTGAAAAATTATCCTCGTTCTACAAACTTTGGTCTATGGTTTAATTGAAAATCTAAAATATTTGTCTGGTTAAGACTATACAATAAAAGTCCATATCGAAATAAAACTGTAACAAATCGAAACTTGAGGTTTAGGCTGTTGACACATTGCGTCATATCATAAGCGGGCCGAGCCATAACCGAGCCCGTCGCGAAAATAGCACCTTACACACTAAGACCGTATCATACTAGGACCGTCGCATAACCGTTTTGCGAAGCGTAATCTGCCCACCCGAGCCTATACCACAGTAATAGACATTTTGTTGGTTTTATGCTAAATACACAATTATTCTGAAAGCCCATTTTAAAACTTATCACTCAATTTTTTTGTAAATATAGAGCGTTTACAAGCTAAACCACACTAAAATACATATTTCATATAGTTCGTTGTGAAATAAAAAATAAAAAAATAAATTGATTAAAAAAATCCATAGTCGTTATAGGATTTGAAGCCGAACCCGGACACACGCAGGAGCATTTCAACCGGGTGTTGCAACCGCTATTCCATCTGGTCGCACAGCAGAGTGCGTGAAATTACTGTTAAATTATTAATTATTAATTATTTCACATTTAAACTGTAGTATTCTTACAATAATACCACATTTTAGTTAGTAAAATGACAGAAAAAATGATCGAAAACGCAGTAGTAAGAAAATTTACTGCGTTAATAATAATGGGTTTTGAACGGATTTCACAAGAAAACTAATTGCAATAATAGGGGATATATCACTCTACTAGGTAGTACTACAAAATGGCTATAACTGTTATGTTTTGAAGAAAAAATAAAGTAAAAACGTTAAGAAATATAGTTTACTAGCAGTGCCATCGTAGCGTTGCCCCCATAGTGATGGTATATGGTGATCATGATGATGATGATGATAAAAAGTAGCATATATCCTTCTTCACAGAGTTTAGCTATCAAATGCAGGAATAAATTTTCAAATCCGACTGGTAGCTCCTGAGATTAGCGTGTTCAATGTTCAAACAAATTAACAAACAAACTTTTACGCTTTATTATTGGTTGGTACCTATAGATTATGTGTACTTTCACTCCACATTCAAGGTTTTATTAATATGTAACCTCTTCTGAATATTTTTATTGATTGTAGCTTCATCATTTTTCTCGAAATCGTGTTTTTGCTGTTACTACATTTTGATTTCGAGAGGGCAGTATTGTACCCGATGGGATTTTGACGTTTGATAATGTCACATAACGTGCGGAACGCATTAAGTTATGCTAGATGGGGGGGTTTTCCAATTCAAATTTGGGGTAGGTATTTATCGGGTCAAGGAAGAATTATTGGTGGACAAATCCTTTGGGGTGATTTTCGTAGGGAAAAATATTAGGTACTAGCGGCCCGTCCCGGCTTCGCACGGGTGGACATAATTTTTTTTTTACCTTTTATTAATATTTTTTAATTTTTTATATTTTTTAGGGTTCCGTACCTTAAAAGGTAAAAAAAGGAACCCTTATAAGATCACTTTCTTGTCCGTCTGTCTGTCTGTCCGTCTGTCTGTCCGTGTGTCACCATCGATTATCTCAGGAACGGGTAGAGCTAGCAAGTTGAAATTTATACCAAATACTAAGGTTTATAGTCCGTATTGTGACTATAAAAATCAAGGTCCTGAGTCAACACTATAAAAAGATATAGGCAAATTTAGGTTTTCGTGAAAATTTGTGAGTACCAAAACTTACCTTAATTATCAACTTTTTTTATTTTTCGGAATTTTTCCTTTACTTGTGCTGGAAGACCTTGCTTGTAACCAAAATTGACAATTCTAGGTCAACCGGAAGTACCCTAGAGGTTTTGGGTCGAAAACTTAAATGGTAGTTCCCGTTGACCTAGAATAACGAAATTTGGCAAAAAGCAAGGTCTTATAGCACAAATAAAGGAAAAATTCCAAAAAGTTAAAAAAGTTGAAAATTCAAGGGTGTTCCCATACATAGTTGACGCCAATTAAAATTGTCCTCCGAGTTGTATGGGCGCTCATACAATTAAGCGGACTAGCTTAGGTAATTGGCACCATGGCTAGGTACGGAACCCTCGGCGTACGAGTTCGACTCGCACTTGACCGGTTTTTTAAACGCAGTATCTCATTATCTATGTACTTACCTGTACTTACAATCCGAATTTGTTTTTTTGAATTATGATTAGGTAAGTACCTACCTAATAAAAATAGGAAAAGGTAACTAGGTGCATATAGGCCGTTTAGGAGCCGCTCCCATCGAAAGGCCGCCTAAGCCTTTCAACGGCCGAAAAGCGGCCCCTAGGGGCTGACCTGGCTACGCTACTAATATGTGTATTGACAGATGGGCGGGGATTAAAATATAAAGGCGTGTCTGCACTCCGTCTCTTACATACTAAAAAAAATGTACTAGATAGAACGAGTTGGGAAACTCAAAAACAAAATATTTCAGTTCATCAACTAATACTACTTTTTAGGGTTCCGTTGTCCTGACAAGAAACCCTAATAGTTTCGTTATGCCCGTCCGTCTGTATTTTTTAAGTATTTTGTATAAGTATCATAACATAAGTCATCAATATCATAAGTTTTCTTACAATATATCAGTTAAAATTTATCTCAGAGTTTTACTGATATTAGACTATGAACTATCCTTTATCCAGGGTGTGCGGACCGTACAATGTAAGTATTCATAGTAGATGTTAATTTCCAAAAGTACCTATCTAAATTATCGCATTGGATGTTTATCTGCAATGATAATTTAAATCTGTAGTAAATAAATAACTGAATAACTGAACAATACAATAACTTTTTTATTCTCAAAAACTTATTTTTAAATACGTCTCGACAACACTCTTTTCTACTCGTTTCTTTTTAAAAATAAAGGAATGTTTCCTTTAAGTAAAATATTGTATCTTAAGGATTTAAAGTAGTTTCCCTCCGGGGCCCATTCATTTTTTCCACCCTGTATATGGAATTTAAATTTTTCTACTCGTACATCAACTCGTACAAGGTTGTCAATTTTCAATTTTAGAGATGCAATGTGAACTCAGCCTATATTTTTAAAATTGTTATTTGTCAGCGGACGTCAGTCGAGTGTCAACTCGACCTGACATGCATGCGACCGTCTCAGTAGGGTTGCCACTTTTTTTTCGAATAAAGGAGTTTGTAGGAACTTACAAATAAATAGTAGATTTTACTTAATAAAAAATGTGATTGAAAAATAAAAGTTTCCTTGCTTCTGTCTGACTACCCCTACAAGTTTAAGTTTACATTCACATAATTAATATGACAGCTTACCATGGTTTTGTTGAGTCTGCTTTAAGGGCGTTCCCTGAGCCAAACACTGTATTTCCCTGTATAAACCCTCGATAAATAAAGTGGAAAGTAACTGAAAAGCCAACATGCATCTCTAACATTTTATCTTGTAATATACCGTTTAATTTTAGTTTTAATTTTTATTTAACATCATATTTACTTCATAATAAATCAACGAAAATCACTAAAAATAAGATAAATCTTCATTTGCTTTTGAAGTTGGTGTAGGTAATTTATGTTTTTGGTTTGCTCCATCGGATAGGTCATTCAATTAATGACATAAATTCCGTTCACTTTTTCGATTGGTTGTTATTAGGGATGAGAAAGCTCCAAAAAACTGCATTTTTGTCGTGTTTCGGAGCGAGCAGCGCCGATAAGCGCCGCGACCGGACGCATTCTAAATTTATCTTTAGTCTAACAAAGCTAAGACAAATATTTGAAGTTGCACTCATCGATGTGCTAATTTTAGCTCTAGGCTAGGGTATTATTTTTTGCGGCAACTCTAAGAGCAAAATTTGTAAGTCAGAAGAAAGGGTCAAAGCCATCACACTATCACATCACACTAATAGTTTGAATGTTTGGATGGATGGATTGATGTTTGGGTGGTTAGATGGATGTTTGGATGTGTTTGAACCGATTTGCCTGAAATTTAAAATATAGATAGAAAATAACCGTAAATAGGACATAGGCTACTTTTTATCCCGGAAAATTTTTTGAAACATTACTAACAAACAACATAAAATCGCCCAAGTTGCCACTAAGATCTTCGCCTAATATATTTTTTCCCCAAAAATATATTATTTAGGATTCAAATAATATTAGACTTATATTAAATATAATATTAGGTGTTGCAACCCTACGTGTCAGCAAAATAATCATGGCGGCCGGAGATTGACAAGACGGCCATGGCAGGGCAGGACACGCGACGGTGTGGGAACGGTCTGGTGTGGGGCGTCCGGTACATTTCAATACAAAGAATATCATTTTTGCCGGGACGGTGTTGCTACGGTCATGCTATGCGACGGGGTAGAGACGTGATAATGTGGCAGCACCCTAAAGGTTTTTCAATAGTTTGTCTCTTTGTACGCATGAAACAAATTGCGTCGGATAAGGACAAAAGGTTACGAATGCAAATCAATGACCTCTCGGTTCAGTTTGCCAATACAGCCTCTGGTTGCCAGTGCCATAATAACTGGAACTAATGTGATGGATGTTGCTCATCTATGAGATTACTCACGTTATGTAGGTTAGTTAGATCAAGTACTATATCAACACCATTCATACAATGTCCTGTCCTGTTACATGTTGCCTTCTGAAGATTTATAAAACTGTGTAAAATTACAAGTCCATGTAGTAAGGTGATTTGTTATTAGTACATTGATAACATTGTAAACAATGTGTTCAATACGAGACGGACCAAAAATCTATTATATACTGCCTCTAGAACTTTAATTGAACTTCAAGTGTATCTCGATGGAATAATCCAATGACAAAAAAAAATGTGAAGATCCTGAAGTCATAAATGAGTTTCTTGTACTTACTGTATTCTTGAACGCATAGAATGATAAACTAGGCCAGTTGGTTATCATTATCAATAGCTTCTAAAAGGGTGATGGTTATTTTATACGTTGTACTAAAATCATGTCGTGTCGTCATTAGAAAGAGATATTTGGAGGAAATTGGATCATGAGTATGAGACCGATTTCGGTCGCTATCAAAGATAGACAATCGGGGTTGATTCATCGGAATTGAATAATGGCCGTTTCAGGCGCCCAGATTTCCAAATAAATATAAATATTGCTGGACATTTCACACAGCTCCATTTAGCCCCAAACTAAGCAAAGCTTGTGCTATGAACATAGAATACTATAAAACACCCAGACACAGAACAAACATCTATGTTCATGACATAAATGTTTGTCCTAGGTGGGAATCGAATCCACGACCTATAGTGCAGAAGGCAGAGCTACAACCAACTGAGCTAAGAGGCCAGTCGAGTAGATGAGGAGATCGAAATGGATGAGGGATCGCTGATGCTAACATCGCTAACATTGTTTTATCTACTTATCCATAATCTCTATCTATAGTAACAAGGATACATTACGAACTCGTTACCAGAAGGTATTTATTCACAGCATGATTTATTTATACTCTGTTTAACATATTATAAAACATCAATTTAAATATCATCGTGAAGTAGCTCTTTGTTTGTAAATCTATTAGGTATTACATTTGACGAACTCCAGTAGGTACCTACCCTATAACGTTTTACGAGCAGAATATCCAATACAATTTGGTAGAACTTTGCCAAAAATTTCAGATAAATAAATTTTCATCGCAAAGCCGATTTTATGGCTTTGAGCAATTTCACTGTGCTTTTACGACCAAACTTACTTAGTGGGAAAGGTGCCCACGGAACCCACGACGAAACCCATAAAATACCAAAACAAACGCACCAACTGTTGCATAAATGAAAATAACAACCGAGTAAAACAACGCTTAGAATAAGATTCCTAAATTGACTCCGAAGATGAAGGTTCGGAAAGGTCCCGTCAAAGCTTATCCTTGAACTAATTCAATTATGCAGAACATAGAACAAAAAGAAGTTGAAAAAGAACAAAACAATAACGATAAAACCTCTACGGAACTCCGAACGCGTGCCTGGCCTGTAGAATACCCCTTGCAAATCGAACCCAGTCGCTATCCTTATCTAACATGCCTAGCACCCACGTTAGAATGAAACAGGCATAGGGATCATAGAAAACACGTCTCAGTTATATGTGTGCGTGGAAACGGGAATACGTTCACACATGTGGGAAAGCTGCGAACCTCCTACTAAGCTATGATCGCCTAGTAGTTTCTAAGAACGTCTAATGCTCTAAGGAATCTAATTCGCCGATGATCGCTTTAGCTAGAGAGGTTTTTGAAATATAAATTCTAAATCCAAGAAACTAATTTGGTATTAAAGATAGCTTATCCCAAATTAGTGGTGGTAGTTAGTTCATATTAAATCTACTTACAAAGTGTATTGGTTACACTAAAACTATTACCAGAGTTGGCCACTTGCTCATACGAACTTACTTACTTACTAAAACTATGTAAGTAAGTACTTCATTATACGCGTTAAAATAGTTCATGGTACATTTTATTACCATACCGAATTCTGAGCGAGACTTGATTTTGGCTCTGAGCAATTTTCAAATTCAACTGTCAAAATTGTTCGACAATCTAAATGAAGAAATTAGAGTTCCTTTCATTTATGTACCAAGTCATATTCCCAACGAAAAACTCAACTTTCGGCCTACTTGCTACAAAACTAAAACCTAAAATACTTATGCAGACCATTACTTAGATAGGTACTTAAAAGTTTACCGAAGACCCTTTTCGATAAAATGTATTAAACTGGTTGCCATGCCATATTGCCAGTGGAGTTTTATGTCACACACTCACAAATAACCTGTTTATCATCATCAACAGCTTGCCTTCACCCACTGCTGGACATAGACCTTTGTTTGTGTTTCCCAACATGATCCTGTGCTAGTCTTGTCCATCTGCGGCTTACGACTTTATAAAATAGTCAGATTATACTTTATTTATTTATTTATTTACTTTGTTTTATACCTCTCCACACTCGCGCGCGAATCACGGCGTGAAGTTGCGGCGCCAATCGCGGTGCGAATTATGGCAAAAACTGTCACAATTCCACATTCGCAGAGGTTCGTGCCTAGATGCCTAGTGCGCCTTGCGAGTCCTTTATCGCGGGACAAAAAACCGACAAAAAACGGGAATGAGGCGCGAACGAGACGCGAAGCCGCAGCGAATTTGCGAATCGGATTCACTCTCACGGATCGCGGGTGGTTAGGTTAGGTGAGTGTACAGAGGCCTTTAGTTTTGTTATCTACTTATCTCGTTGCTGTAGTACCTACCTACTCTCTAAAGTTGAAATTATTTAGTTTCAAAGAAATTGTAGCAAAATCGGTCGCTCTCATGTTATTTTCGTGTTGAAACGCAAATTACCCATCTGTATTCCTAATTTGCAAGTTAAATATTCATTGGGTACTGCTTTTTCAAACTAAGTTAATAAATACATTAAACTATTTAGTATTTATGGTAGTGGATTAAAATGTAATGCTATTTATATGAAACTAAATTTAATTACTACTAAGCAACGCAAATCATTTAGTTAAACTGAAACTGATATGCCTTGCTAAGTTATAAGTTGTTAAAATTGTAAACGTTACTAATAAAGATTCTTTGTTAGACTAGCAGGGAATTAAAAGCAAATTTTGATCATCTATATGCAAAAACCTGACAAAAACCCGCAAAGCATTCCACTCTACAGGATAAAGGTTTTAGCTGACCAGTCGCCTCCGCACCGCATCGCCTATTTACATTCTATAAAAAACGTACCAACAGTCGTAAAATCAAGATTCGAGGTTTATAGAAATTAAATAGACTAAGTTTCTTTATACTTCCCTTGTACTTCGGCGCTGAGATTTTACGTAGAGCGTACTAAAAAGATTACATTTGTTTGTTTTCTTTTGATCTACTTAGTTTTTCTTGATCCTGTTTTAAAAGACCGTTGCTTACTCCCAGACAATGGGCTCTCTGTCGCCGCTTTGTTGATTGGGCCAGTGTGAGTTGACTAACCTAACATTTTTATTACAGAGAAGCGAAATTCTCAATTACCATTCCACTGTTTTTCGTGTTTTTACACAGCTCATAGTCACGAGGCAATACTCGTATACTTTAATGCCGGTCACACGTAATGCGAACCCATAAGTGAAGGGCGATATACTCGAATACTTTTGCAAAGTTTTGTATAGAATGCAGAATGGAAAACATTTAGGTACGATTTATGGAGGTTTGAGTACATGCGAGTTACCCCAGCAACAATAAATTAAATTAAAACTGTAGCCAAATCAAAAACATAGTATTCTCGTATATTCGAGTTTTATCAATTTCTGACCAGAAATTGAAATACCTTCTTTCGTAATATAGGTTTACTGTCTTACGCATAAAACTAAGTGCGCAGAAACAGCTTACTAGAGCTTTGTTTCCAAAAACAGAGCGCTCTAGCGAGCCAGTCGGCGCACTAAGCTTTATGCGACCTTTAGAACTTTTTTTTTAAACTACTAAGGTAGCAGACAAGTATACGGCCCACCTGACGGTAAGCGGTTACCGTAGCCTATGGACGCCTGCGACGCCAGAGGAGTCACACTCGCGCTGCTGACCCTTTAAAAATTTAAAAACTCCCTTTTTGAAGAACCCCATACTGTAGTCACTGGGGAAAACCGCTGCCGCGCGGTTTTTACCTGCTTTTCATTTATTTGTACGTAAATTAGGCAAATTCACTTACCAATCGTTATGCATCCTGTCAGTATAATCCAATATCCAATCGCGAACATTGTAAACATCACTGCACTGTATTGTCGAACCACAGTCTGCGTCGCTTCATTTGTGTTTGCTTCACTTCGTACCACATCACTTTACATCGATATCACTTCACATGCACTTTCACTTGACACGATCTGTAACAAATTAAATTGTGTTATAAGTTTTGTTGTTTCGTATGTAGAGTCGTGTTTGGCGAGTGGAACAGTATCTCTACTTTCGATCCGAAGGTCATAGGTTCCAATCCGGGCTGTGCGTCAAGGATTTTTTGTTTCTTTGTTAGTACGTTCTCGAAAACGGCTCTAACGATTTCGATGATATTTGCGGTACGGGGGTTTAAGGGGGCGAAAACTCGATCTAGCTGGGTCTTATATCTGGGAAAATTCATTTTCTCGGCATTTTCACGCAAAAAGATTTACCAGGTGCAATGTGGTTCGTAATTTCACAATATTTGTTGAAACCAAAGTAGCCGAGTGGATTGGGTGTCCGCCTTTCAGCCGAAGGCTTCGAGTTCGAATCTCAGCCAGTGAAGGTTTTATTTTAGGTAAGTAAGTTTTTTTTTGCTTTTTTAATTTTTCTCTATTTGCACCCGAGCATAGCTCGGTCGCCCAGATATTGCACTTTAACACGAGTCCCAAAAGTGATAGAAAACATTGTAAGGAAACCCGTGGCTCCACGTGACTAAATCGAGATAGTTATCTAAGAGTTTTTGATATAAGAATAATCTACTCACAGAAAAACGACTTGGGAAAAACCCTCAGATTTTTAGTTTTATATTCTCTTGAGAAAAAACTTAACCTTTACAATGTTATTGAAAATTAATGATGAATGTTCGCTCAATGTTATTTTTTAATAAGTTTTTTTAGCTCCTAAGTTTAGTGGATCGGAATCATTTGATTTTCTTACAATAATTATACTGTAATAACTTCCACCCACACAGTAGGCTTAAAACTATTAAATAGGCTTAAAAACACAATGAACCAAAATCTGTTACAATTTTAAGAAATATCTATCTATCGCTCGTGGTTTCAACGTTGTAAATACGATGGAAGTCACACATATTCAAAGTTTCATCCAAATCTACCCACTGTTTATGACATATTGAAACACTTTCAGATTTATAATATTCCTAGAAAGCAGTGTAACTGTAAGGTACTGTCTACTCTGGTGTTAATTTTTTTAGGCAGATTCTAAAGCCTGTATCGACTAACATTTATTTTTATGTATAATCAATATACTTAGTAATGCATATTTCGAAGATTTTATATCAAATATTCCTTAATACAAAATGATTTTGTTTCTCAACTATTATATATTTGCTAATATTTTTAGTTACCGATGAACAATTCTAACTCGTGTCTTCAACATTTTGTCTCCACAACAAAGTTCCGTTTATCACCAAGTCACGATAAAATATTTTTTATGAGTCATTACCGGATTTTACATAACTATACTATGTATTACTGATGTCAAGTTGCTGCTTTTACGAAACATTCGTTTATAAGTATTTTTGTAAAAAAACTAGTGACTAGCCTAGACAAATCTGAGCGGAACTCCGCTCTATAAAAACACAGAAATGCCATAAATATTGGGCGGATAATCCGCTTAGTTTGGTTGAAGCGAATTTTATCCGAACCCTCAATAAATACAATTTAAATTTTCATCGTTTGATGATTAATAGATTTTAATCATAACTAGAACCTTTGGGTCTCACGCGAGCGTTTCTCTGTTCTGTAGTCTCACTTATGAAATATGTTTAAAGTTTAACACTGGCACTGGTTAAACAACGTCCTGTCTCTATTTGTCACTATCTACAAATAAAGACATTATTTGTGGATAATGACAAATAGGGGCTCGATTCCGGTACGGAACTTTTTATCAACCTCAACCAAAACCTCAACTAAAGCGACTGTTTCCATGACTACTAATAACAAACGACTCAGTTGTGGTGAGGTTTTGAACTTTGGCAGTACAAATTTTTGAAAAGCTATTCTACTATTCACCAAATGGCTGACATTTAAGAGTTCGAACCAAAACCAAAGCGGTTGTCATTTAATAGAATACAGGCCCTGACTTCGCGAAAACGTTTAGTTAAATAGCAACTCTTGCTGCGAAGCAACAAAGTGCAATTCAGCTCGCGTAAGCACTCATTGCCTAGCTAGAGCAATATTCACCTAAACAAATCCTCTCAGGAACTACCAGTCGGATTTGAAAAAACATTTTAGCATTTGATTTCTAATCTCTTGAGGAAGGTTATAGGCTACTTTTCATCATCATCATCATCATCACCATATACCATCACTACGAGGGCAACGTCACGAGGGCTGCTAGTATCTCTATAATCGTTGTGTTTCGTGCCGTTTCTTTTAATTAAAGCTATATAATCAATCCAAAGTCACCAATAAGACTTCCATTACTCAGTTCCAAGTCTGCTGGATGTTTTATGAATATCCAGCCAAATAACTTCAGAGACTTTCCCCGTTTTTGTAGGCTTTGCTTTTAAAGACCCGTAATAATTTACATTGTTGAGGTTACAAGGCTGTAAAAGTTGAGACCCAACCGCAAAATACCGATGTAGCCTACCGTTCGTCAACTAGGTTTAGGAATATTCTTCAGGGATCTTTGGTCTTGTATATTTAAGTTAGGCCCATCTAAATTCTGTCAAGTCTAAAAATATGCCATTTTTACCTACATTTTGTACTTGGATCGATGACCGAAAAGGAGGAGGTTTTATATGTTGTACCAAAGCGAGCGTTTCTCTGTTCTGTGTGTTGTAGGTACTATATAAAATAATAGGCATGATGACTAATTTTCAAAATCTCTTCTATGATATTCAGAAGTATCTATTATGTCTAAAATATATCATATTTCTGTAGAAAATTAAGGTTTTTGTGCAATAAAAGTACATTTAAATTTAAATTTTCAAATTCACGCCAAAACGCTCGCCGGTGTCATGGCGTCTGTTTTTACGTCACGAATCAACCAGTGATGCCTACATAGTTACTATAGAAACAAAAGGATGTTTACCGAGACGAGACGCAATGACAGACGCCATGACACCGGCGAGCGTTTTGGCTATCATGGCGGATTGTTGTATTTTGTAGATTTATTTTAGCAAATAAATTAGTAATGTCGACATTAATAAGAGAATAAATACATTTTTCAAAATCTTTGAATCCTATTTCATTAGATCAGATAAAAATTTTGGCGATACTTGATTACTGTCATCATGCCTCGAGTGATAGAATGAAGTGGAAGAAGGAAACATATTGTGCCGACCCCACCTAGTGGGATAAGGGCAGGGGGATGATGATGATGATGTAGGTACTATATAAAATTAAATGTTGGTATGTTCGGCAAATTCTAAACAATGTTTAATTTTTTTATACTCCTGAGAGATGGTCTCATCGACAATAAGTCAAAATCTAATGTAGATATTCCAAGCCAAGTAAGGTAAAGTTGACGATTTTTAGTTTTTTGTTAAAAAAATTCAAATACATTCATCATATAAAACCTCTTTTGTACATAATATTTGTGTGTCGGCTTCAACCAGATTTTTAGAAAAAAAAAAACAAAACATTGGAAAAATGGGAAAAACTGAAAACGCATTTTTCAAGAATTTTGAATGAAAGCAGTAAGTAAAACGTTAGATAGGTAAATAACTTATAATAAGCGAGTAGATGCTTCCTTATATTTTGAACTGCAAAAGCAACGAGAATAGTAAATCATTGTGCAAAAGTCATAAAGCGTAGGTGGTTACTGGCACTTGAGCTAGTTTCCAACGATATTGCCGATCATTTTACCATAGCATGTAATAGGAAAGAATACCCTACTTATACGTTATAGAAAGAGTGAAGAGCGAAAGATTGAAAACTTGAAAAGCTCCGGAGATTATCTTTTGCAAATCAAATTGAAATTAAATCATTGTGACAAAACAAACACGCAACTGATAATATACTATATTATACTGATATAAAGTTAGAAAAAAACACTAAACTTAACTCATTCAAAGTTAAAAATTACAATGACATGTCAAATTGTCAATAGCTCAAAATAGGTGGAAACCTACTTATGTAACTTTCTACCGACCACACTCATAATCTTCTTATTTCTGCTTTTTGTTGTAACCATCAGTAAAGACCATAATTTTATAAAATAACAATTATAATAATAAGCCTTTATTTCTAAAATACTTAAAAAACAAAAAATCTTTACTTATTTCTAGTTTATATACTTAAATGAGGTCTCGTATTTCAGAGTGCCTGCAGGCAAAGGCCTCCTCTAGCTCCTTCCAGTGTATTCTGTCTAGTGCCGCTCTTCTCCAAAAGGGTCCAGCTGTCTGTTTGATTTCGTCTTCCCACCTTTTAGCTGGTCGTCCCCTGTCTCTTTTTCCATCTCTTGGGTACCAGTTAGTAATTATTTGGCTCCACTTTTCGTTTTTGTTGCGAATTATGTGGCCTGCCCATCTCCATTTTTGTTGGTCTATTTTAGTTAGTATGTCTTTAACTTTTGTTTTTGTCCTAATAGTGGTGTTGTTTATCTTGTCCAGTTTTCTAATATTTAGCATGCTCCTTTCCATAGTCCTTTGGCAGCTTTGTAGTTTGTCTCTGTGGATTTTGCTCAATGCCCATGTCTCACAACCATATGTGAGGCAGGGGAGTATGCAAGTGTTGAATGTTTTTCTTTTAATTGTTATGCTATAGTTTTTGTTTTTCATTATTTCTTTCAGACTCCAGTATTTTTTCCATCCTGTTGCAATTCTAGTATTGATTTCTTTTGTTGTTTGGTCGTTTATAGCTATAGTTTGGCCTAGGTAAGTGTATTCTTTGACAAAATCAAGCCTTTTTCCATTCACAAAAATAATTAAAATAACAATTATGTATTTTATATATTTTTATTTCACGATCTAGTAAATTGCAATCAAAAAGAAATTAACGGGTAATGCCCGCACCCTGCACTAATCCAACTTTACTTGTTCTATAGAGATTTCACTTAGGTATAGGTATATCTAGTCTATCAACGAGAATCAGTGCTGAATATATAGGATTAAGGAGATCAATATGGTAGCAAGCTTTGATCAACAGTGTATCAACAGTGTATCAACAGTCATGAGGGCGTAAAATAAACAGTTGTACGGATGTAGTAATGACAGTGGTCAATATTTCGTCTTCCAGATAAGTGATTAGTACGCCAAGAACAATATGATCACAAAATAATGCACTCTCCTCATTCTATATTATTCATCTAAAGATAATCTATGTCTGTGCCCGGTTAAAACTCTTATCAGGATAGAACAGGAGTAGGTGTATTCAATTAATAAAATTAAAATAATTAATCAGAGGACGCATCGTGACACCGATTGTCATCATCGGTGTCACGATGCGTCCTCTGATTGGACAACAACTGATCGCCACCTTGCACGCCACCGCAAACGTTAGCTGAACGCTTTGGTTTGGTCAAGCCTTTAGCTCTTATGACGTTTTAAGGACTGTTTATATCTACAGACAATGATCGTAACAGACACGTAGCGTGGCAGACAAAATATATTCTACTATACAGTTTGTATGAACGTATTCATGTCTAACGTAACGTAGCCGCATGGGCCGCGCAGACACTACCTACATACACAGTATTCGCGTCAAGAATTTTGTCTGCGCGATCTGTGTCTGTTCGTGTCTGAGCGGCTACGTTACGCTAGTTGCCGGTCAATGTAAATAGAAAATCGTAACGGGACCGTGCAGTGCTTCTTCTCTCAGTCTTTTGTTTGAGAGCGGCCGCGACCGACGAATCGACTGTCGTTGTCTGTCGATGTCTGGCACGCTACGTCTCTGTTAGAGCCTGTCCAGAACGTAGGCGTTTTACGCGCGTAAGCTATTGCCATCCTCTTTTGTTAGACAGTGAAAAATAAGGATGGCAATAGTTTACGCGCGTAAAACGCCTCCATCTGGACAGGCTCTTACGTTTTCTGTAGATATAAACATAGTCCTTTAGAGCCTGTCCAGATGACGCGTCTCACGCGCGAGTCCGCTCGCGCGTACACACTCGCGCGTTCTTGAGATACTAGAGCTACATACAAAATTAAAACGCGCGAGTGGTCTCGCGCGTAGATCGCGTCATCTGGACAGGCTACGCGCGAGTGGTATCGCGCGTGAAACGCTTCATCTGGACAGGCTCTTAATGTGATGCTAGAGGCCTATAAATAAATGATTTTTGAATTTCAATTTGAACGTAATCTCTAGAGATTCGACTAGGGATTACAACAAAGTACAAATACTTGCACACAGACAAAGATCGTCATGGTGATTACGGAGTTTCTAAAGTATGCTTTAAAGCAAATTATTGATTTATTTAAGACAAAGTATGAATTAAAATTATATCTAAAATACACTAAAAAGCCCCCTAAGCAAACTATACTATACTATCTAGCACGGAGGGTACGCTCTTGTAACACCTATTCAGTAGGTGAATTATGTGCATTCTTTAAACTAAGTAATTAAGTTTGAGATAGTTTATAAGAAACTGTTTTGTTACAAAGAATATTTAGTACATCTAAACTTGAAATAAAAATATCTTTATCTTTATACATATTTGTTCAAAAATTATAAGATACAAGCCTTTGCTAGCGGCTTCACTGGTACAGGCTATGCACTCAGGATTACTGCAGCTTTCGTTGAATATTTTTTTAATCGGATGAGTAGTTTTGGAGAACTCTTGCGAACTTGCAACTTTATATCGTGTAGAAAGTTAAGATTAACAAAACCAAAGTCAACAGATATAAATCTTTTAGCACTCTCTTCAATTGTTTGCAAGAAAATGGAATTAAATAATTTACACTGATAAAGTAGGTATCCACCATCGCTGGACAGCAGAGCTGAATCGGCACTGTATCAATATAAACACATTTCACTGGACAGGATTGAAAAGTGTTTAGATTGATACAGTAACGTGCCGATACAGTAGCTGTATTCAGCGACGCTGGATAAGGTTACTAATCAATGTAAATGTGCTACCATTCTTTACTTTTATATCTTGTAGAGTTTTGTAGAGTGATTAATTTAATATAGCTAGTAAGTAAGTTCATATGAGCAAGTGGCCAATTCTGGTGACGGAGTTTTTAGGCCACCTTAGCCTCCGCCATGGCTTCTATATAGCTAGTGGTTTCTATAGTCATTTTTTTTGGTTAAGTGAAACGAAATATGTTCATGACTAAATCCCCAGAAGCAGTAGACATTCTCTCAGTTCTTTAAAACCCTAAGGCGATAGTCAGAGGTATGTTCAAATAATATTTGGTACATATCCACATTTAGCATTCCAAACGTGACAGGTTGTAAGCGCATCGCCGCTATAAGGCAGCTAAATGGTTTCCTCTTGATGTTTAGGTTTACTTAGCTATACTTGGTGCAAGTTTCTCGCCTCAAAGATGCGAGAAACTCGCTCCATGACAATTCAGTGACAAGCTATTATCGACCTTCCATGTATGATTTCAATGTTTAGTTCACATTGTCATATTTTGAGATTTGTTTTCGATAATCTCATCATTCATGCGAGAAACTCGCACCATGTGAATGGCGCATTAGGTTGAGTGTACCTAAACCGATACTGCAGAGAAAGCGAACATTATGGCCGGTACGCTTTGCCGCGCGCTGACCAAGTAGACCACACCGATGGATTTCAAATACTAGCTTCGTCAAGATGCTATTTGCGAGTCACCTACTTTGTGAAGCGAATTAAATAAGCTAGGTATACGCTAAAAAAAGCGCGTTTAGCGTAGCTTGCTTAGACGTTGTTGATAGATCGTTGGAGTTAAGCTACGTTCTGAGTGGTCACAATTTGGATGGGTGACATTAACCGCTGAGCGCTTCCGTGCTTCGAAGGGCAGGTTAAATTGTCGGTGCCGGCATTTTAGCCTCTAAGCCATGACGGAGGCCTTTAGGCGGCCAAAAAACTCCGTCATCAGAGTTAGCCCCTAGCTCATACTAACGTACCTACGTATAGTCAAAATAGGTTTTGACGTGTTAACGTCTTATAAATCGATGAACCGGCGTTCATCGATTTATAAGACGTTAACACGCTGCACGCACGAAAAAGTGTCACGTTCCGCTTGAGCCGAGCGTGTAAGCGAGAGCGCGGAACGAGCGATAGAGCACGATCGGTTTAAGCGTTCGGCAATTCATAAAAGTACTTAAGTATGCAATTTTTCATCAGTGTTTTCTTATGACGTTAACACGTAAAATTATCGTCCGTAAACCGACTTTACAGATAACCAGTTTTTTTTGAAAAATTCTTTAAACTCAATGATGTTTTCAAATGATATAACTTTTGAAACTATCATGGTTACGAACATAAATATTGTTATTGAAGCAACAAAACTCAATAATCATGGTGATTATCCCGTTGATAACAATATTTATTTTCAAATGATGTTTCCCCTTTACAAAACAATATTGTTTAAACTCTACATTCTCACATAATTTTATAATGTTGATTAAGCTGCAATAATGGATACCTTCACACAATAAACCATTGCCTCACATTGGCACTAAAGCTCAGCTCTGCGTCTCGTTAAATCCTGACAGTGCGTAAATCATTTAGAATACCTAGATCTGTACTTAATTACCTAAGTTATTTTAATTAATGGAAGGGGTTTTTAGAGAAAATTCACCTAATTGACCCATTTTATTTTGTGAATGTGCAAAAAATATAGCATTAAAGAAACAAAAATCAAATAAGATATTAGAAATACCAATGTATAGATATATATTTTGTACTTGAATGTAAATGTAAAAATACATATTTTGTACTTAAATCTAACATTAATAATATTGTAGAGTCAACGTGCCAGAATACCGATAACTAGTATAATTAGTAAACCAATACTCTTAGGGTTGTCTCTTTACTCTTTATAATTTTATAGCCATCATTATGGATGATGCCTGGGTTAAAAAAAAAAGAAATTTAATTTAGCCTGTCAGTCAGATACTTAATAAAAAAATATTTTACCCGTAGTTTTTGCTTCATTTTGTTTATAAAAAAGAAATTACATACCTACATACTTACATAGGTAAATACATATATTTTTTTAAATGACTTAGATAAAACGCATTAAAGTTGGGGAACGGGGGCTAACTACGGCACAATTTGATATAAAATCTACACAATTGTAACGTCATGCCGCATTTTAATTTAATGTATCGACGTAATCCAAAAATACTTGCCCAATATATTTTTTTTTACAAATCTCGAAAAAAAAAATGTTGTCATCGTCTCCATTAGTGTTAAATGACGGAGATAGATAACATTAATTTGATTGAATATTATTATTGTTACTAATGTTACTAATGTTTATTAATAAAACCTACTTTAGATAGGTACCTAGGATGAGGAAAATATTTTTGACTAAAAACATAAAATAATTCACCAACCTTGAGAAAACTATATGATAACTCTCCATTGGATTTTGAAATAATTTCGGCAAGAAAATAAAAATTGTGTAAACGTCTGTAGCCCCGACCAACCCTCGCCGTGAAATAAGATACTTTGGCTCATAAGAATTTGCTTTAATCTGTTTAGCAGACTATTTGTGTGTATAAAAGATAAATTACCCTACATGACATGCAATGCATCGTCAATCAATTTATGATATTTTGTTTTCTTTCGCCATTAGCTTGACAACCCTAAAACTTATATCTGTGACGTCAAAGGTATGCTTGGATGATCACTATAGAATTCTTAAGCGTTGATGATTAAAATGCCTTCGTACATAGCAATATCCACTTAGAATAAATTATCTAAAAAACAGCATAATAGACATTTTTTGTTACTCAGATAATTATGCTCTGTTCACGTTGAATGAGTATTCTAGTTATTTCTTGGATCTGAGAATGTAACGTGTTGTAGATGTAAAGGATTTGTCTTTTTACTATTCAATTAACAAATCTGTAAGTTTGTATGTCTAATTTCGATCACGCCTCAAGCGCTGAACAGTTCCAATTTTGTGTTGAAACTGAGAACTGGCTATAAAAATAAAATAAAATAAAATTAGCTTAAGGAATTTCTGTCACCAGGTAATCTATAATAAATAATTTAAGTATAATAATATGATAAAGCGGAAGGGTTTGTTTGTTTGTTTGTTTGTTTGAACGCGCTAATCTCAGAAACTACCAGTCCTATTCGAATTTTTTTTTTGCATTTGATAGCTAAACTCTTGAGGAAGGTTATAGGCTTTTCATCATCATCATCATCATCAGCACATATCATCACAATTACCTAATCTAATGATTTGTTTACTCAAAATATTCATTTCAATTTAAAAGATCGGGTATAAAACTTCATTTGCAAGTCACATGGGCGTCTTACTCATATTCAAATTTTATCAAAACTGCTTCTTATATTTATAAGGCATTCAAGAAGACTCTTTGTAGTAAGGGTTGACCCTCATAGCTATGCATAGAAAAAATTATATCCATTCTCAGGACTCATGCGCTGTTCTGCGTAATGAACCTTGATTTTTTTTTGGAAAAGAATTGCGCGGTACTTTATATTTTAATAACAATTACTTATATTATAATTTAATGAATAACCCCCGACATATCCCTTCATTAACTAGAAGAGCTGATGATCTTCTAACGCCTCAACAGCAGGCTGATTGTCTAATTTGTCTCAAACCTCAAATTGATCTCTAACTGTCAAAACAATTGCAAAGATATCTTTTCTCATATTCGGTCTTCTTAAGATGAGAGTGACAGAGCCACATATGTGGTCACTGAACTGTCATATTTGAGAATTTGAGACCGATTTTGATCACTATCAAAGATAGACAATCAAGGGGTAGATAATCATAATTTATAGTTAAAGAATCATCTCGATCACGTCAGTTTTCAAACAAAAATAAATCGCATCACAATCGATATATCAATTCAGGAGTTAGGTATGATGCCACAGACAGATACACAGATACTTCACACTCGGCCAACACGGCCTAATACTAAAAGGTAATAAAGTTATTGAACTTTACTTTTGAAAACATCAGCGTCATTGCTAGAAGTTGAAGGGCAAAAGCGGTCACAATGAAAGAGTCAAGTTTAGTTAGGATACCTTAACATAATGACCCCATCTGTCAAGATTATCATTGTCTAAGAAAACAACGCAATTTAAAAGTTGCGTCTCAAATAACACTTCTGTCTCTTTTATGGTACATTCGTTTTTGTTAACAGGTTTTTTATTATACGTTATTGCGCAATGGTCTGTGCATGTTTGGACACAAAAAGATTGAACGTAAAAAACTTGCGAATGGCATTTCAACATTGCTGCTTTCTTTTAGCTGAAGAATGTTGTCTTTAAAAATAAGGTTTTATTCCAAGAACTTAGGCTCCTCGCCTTAAAAATATTCAAGAGGGAAAAAATAAATAAAGACACCTTGAAATATACATAGGTACATACATAAAATCACGCCTCTTTACCACAGGGGTAGGCAGAGACCATGAATTTCCACATGCCACATTCTTTCGCTTCATTCACTCTCATTACATTTTTCATACAAGCTCGCCGGTTTAGGGTACTTTTGACCTGACCTTTCTCCAAAATGTCACCAATCTGATCCAGGTATGTTCGCCTAGGTCTTCCCCTTCCAGCTGTTCCATTCACACTCGCCTCATACGACCTCTGTCTCTCTTTCAGAAATGTTTTGTTATTGTCACCTTTAGTTATCAAAAAGAGATGACAGGATTTGTAGCCATTTCAATTCTGGACAGATTTTCTAGTAGGTGAGCTAGAGTTAATTATTAAAATACTCACTGTAATTTTTTTTTTTAAATAAAAGTAAGTAGGTATATCACTTTTGATTTTTATATCTCCACAATACATCTTTTATTTGTAATCTTTTAATATAAATCAGCCTTATCATTATATCCTGGTATCCGAGGCACAATTAAAAAATAAATAAAGAAATTTTCAGTTAAAAACATCGCTTCATCATTGTGTTTGACATATTAATTCACCTTTATATATAAAAGCAATCCATTTTTTAACCAGAATGTAAAAATTATGAGTAAAAATATTTATATCCGTAATTTTAATGGAATTTTCCAAGCACCTAACTCAGAAAGAGTTTTTATAGGTAAGCAGTGTCGCAATTTTGTCGCAATTCATATTAAGAGAAAGTGCGCATCTAATCCAAAGTCAACGTCGTTGAGTATCCACTCATTTATCAATTTAGAAAGCTAATCGATAATATCGGTACAGTTCGATTCATTTTGATCATTAAAAATATCGATTGGATAACTTTTTCATTCGAAATTAAAGACTCACCTTATTTTGAACAAATCCTTCCAAATTTAAAAATAGTAGAACGTCACTGGCCACTTATTTCACAATTAAAAGTAATCACCAACTTTAACAAATTTTGAAAAAAGAACGATGAGTTGTCTGTTCACTCGCGCGCCGGATCTCACAACTGACTGCGCTCACGCACGGCTCATGACAATGACACCAAGCCCCCACTACCGGATATTATCAATCGATTTGACATCTTATTTACAATGTGGTACAACTCAAAGTGGAAATGATGAAACTTCTGTTTTGGATCGTCAATTAACAAGTTGATGTTGTATTGGGAAAACACAAGACGTTGGATTACATTCGCAAATGTTTGAATTTGCTAAGGCATTCTTGGAAGCCGTTTCAAACTTAGGTCGTAAATTTCTCTCTGTGTAATTTTTACTTTAGAATCCAGGTACTTAGGTATATGGTTTCTTATTGTGACTGGATTTTAAATGGGATTCTAGTATTCTCTCATATTATCTTGTTTTTATGCTTACTCCAACAAAATACCTATTTCTATTTGCATTTTTGCCGGTATATAATAGTACCTACCGCGTTGAAGATGTGACTCTACTCTCTCTAATCATAATTATAATTTATAATATACGGCACATAGAGTACAGAACATTATGGTATCCTCTCTTTTCTCTAAAAATGCTCATTAACGCAGCAAACACGAAAAACAATAAATCTAGTTAGTATTCTAACAGGCGGACATGGGTTTGTCACATGTCACGTGGAATAAATGTAGATTTGGAAATACCTCTTACTATCCAAGACTTCTGCCTTAGATTCAGAAGTTAGCCCGTTTATTAGACCGCTCTAAATAAATATAACCAGAACGATATACTGAAACGTGTTTCAACTATGAAATACCTCATTATTATGGTAATTTCAGAAATGACATCGTTCAATTCGTAACCTCAATGTCAACATAGATTATTTCTTTTCGAAATGCCAGGCATTTGAACTTATTCCACGTAATAATCATTTGTTTTGCCCTTTTACCTTTGAATACTACTTATTATCGTGATCTGTTTCTATTATGTAGTAGTGAACACTAAATAAGGTATGAAGGGTTAGACAAAGGTTATGATTTCAGAACTTTCAACGTCATTTGACAAACTTTACTTAAGAGAGGTGAGCGAGATAAACCTACTGGGGAGCCAAAAAAGTGAGTAAAAAACTATCATTTTCTCCGAACATACAAAAAAATATAGTGTACTTAATATGATCTGATCACGACTGTACCCAAGGTGCGGTATACTCTTTCAGATCTTTTAGTCATTTTTAGATCCTTTAAAGATGTCTAAGGGGTGGTCAGAAATATGTCCAAACACATTTGGTACATTCCCACATTTTGCAAAAGTTAACATTCCATACGTGACATGTTGCAAGCCCATCGACGCTATTAGCTAACCTGGTTTCCACACGATGTTTTACTTTACCGTTTAGAGCTCGTGTTAAAACGCATAATATACATTTTTCGAAATGAAATATCCATGAATGCACTGGCGGGTTCGAACCCACGACGGATTGAAAGTCGAGGCACTAACCAACACATAAATATTTACTTACATACTTAGTTAAAACTAAACTGCATTTTTGTTTCACTTTCAAAACTTTCGTGAGTTGTACTAGACATTATTACTCACGTGAAAATGTCGTGCATTTTTTGTGTTTCCTTTCAGTCAAAATAAATTCTATCACAGAAAGTATTTTCACAGTGTTTCCTGTATGACATTTTATTCCCACCCTCATGCTTTAAACCGATCAACTCATACTCCACGGAAATAAATACTTTATCCAAAAATGGCTTCTCTCGACTTGTGGATGGAGTTAGCACCGGTTTGATATTATTTCTATATTGATTCATCAAATAATTTATAAAACAAACCTACCTACCATTTTTTTAGTCTAGTACTGTCATGAACTTTACTCGTAAACAAAGCTTTCAGGCAAATTTCAGGCAATTATAATATTAGTTAACGTCGGCGGCTTCGCCTGCATGGACTACTATTTTTGTATGCCACGAGAACCATACATTTTAACCGGGATAAAAATTAGCCTATGTGTTATTCCAGAACCTAAACTACCTATATTCAAAATTTCATCAAAATCGGTTGAGTAGTTATGGAGATACGTGGTAACAAACATTCACACACACACACACACGGATTTTCGCATTTATAATATTAGTAAGTAAGTAAATTCGTATGAGCAAGTAAGTCACCTCTGGTGACGGAGTTTTTAGGCCGCCCAAAGGCCTCCGTCATGGCTTAACGACATAAAAGCCGGGACCGACAATTTAACGTGCCCTCCGAAGTACGGAAGCGATCAGCTCGTAATACCACTTGCGGTCACCCATCCAAATTGTGACTGCGCACAACGCTGCTTCAACGACCAATCAAGAACGTCTAAGCAAACTACGCCACGAGTGCTTCATAATATTAGTGTGATCGACAAACTCACCGTCATATCGATAGTGTTAGTAACTGATGCTAGTCTTCTGGATGCCACGATGCGACCGTTAAAGTCAGTGACCACTTCGCACGTGCCCCGCCAACCATCTACTTATCATCGATAATGGAGCATTTGTATTGTTCTAGTAACTAATGTGTAGATTTTTTACTAAGTATTATTTATGAGCATATAGATATTTTAGATGTCAATTCAGGTTGCGTTGGTGTGGCCAATTACTCACTAGTCTTTAATCGACAACATCGACATCGAGTCATATCTCAAAATTAATGATTTTAAGAATAAAAAAAAGTTTAATTATTTTATTTATTTATCGATTATAGACTAGCAGCTGGTATGTCTATATCAAACAGTGTTTAAATAGTCTTTATTGAAAATAGTCTTTGTTTGTTTATGTCTTGTTTGTTTAAGATTTGGTAGCCAGTTGTTGAGCTTGTTTTTAAAAGCGTTGATAGAAATAGTTTAGGTAATATTTCGAAAAAATATTTTAACTAAGTATGTTTTTTATGACTAACCCCGCATCCACACGTTGGGGCCAACGTTGGTCCCAATGCCTCTCACCAACGTGTGGTGCTGACAAAATAGCTTGGCGCCAACGTTGGGGCCAACGTTGGGGCTTGGCCGTGCCGCCGTGTCGGTTTTATCAAAGGAAGTTGGCGCGCCAACGTTGGGGATCCGTCCACACGTTGGCGCTATGCTCAGTCCCGTTTCGACGCGCATCGTGAGCGCACGTGTCGACTGACGAGCGAGAATGTCATCGTATTCCTTATTTATTGTGTTTGTAGAACTATCGGGCTGAAATTTTGCACACTTATAGATTCTCGGTGACAATGAAATATTATGGTATCAACAAGCTGATCTGATGATGGAGTCAAGAGCTGTTCAACAGAACTCCTCAGTAAATAGGCCGATTGAGTTGAAACTCGGCATATTTGTCAAGTTCTGACTACAATGTAATAATATGGTGACAGCGAGCTGATCTGATGATGGAGTCTACTATTTTTTTTTATGTTACGGGAACCGTGCAATTTTTTGGGATAAAAAGTAGCCTATGTCCTATTTCCGGTTATTATCTATCTATATTTTAAATATCACCCATATCGGTTAAGTGGTTGTCGTGTTAGAGAGGAACAAACATACATCCAAACATCCAAACTTTCGCTTTTATAATATAGTGTGTTGTGTGAAGTGTGATAGTGACATGATGTGATGTGATTGTGATAAAATTGGTATTCAGTAATGTAAAATCACTTAGAGAAATTTCAATTTCTGTATCGGACGCGCAGACATCGGACGTCTGCACGTTGGCTCTGACGGAACAAGACTGGTGTATCGCCAACGTGTGGATGGTTCACGAAATCTTGGCGCCAACGTTGGGACCAACGTTGGCCCCAACGTATGGAGCCGGCGTAAGTGTAATTTTATCAAGTGCCAAACATAGTTAAAAGTTTAGAAATTGTTTTATAAATAAAAAAATATGACCACGACTGTATCCCCAGGCGTGGTAGACATTCTCTCAGATCTTTTTAGGCATCTAAAAAGATCTGAGATAATGTTTTATATAAATAATAACAGAGAATTTCTCAAAATAGTGTGATTTTAACAATAAGGGAGTGTACACATTGCGTTTTCTGCAGCGCGTTTTTGAGCTGCGATACAAACGCGCATTCGCAACGCGTTTTTTTCCATACAAAAGCGAACCGGGAGGGGGGCTGCGCGTTCGCATCGCGTTCGAATCGCGTTTGTATCGATACAAACGCGCTGCAAAAAACGCAATGTGTACACTCCCTAAGGATAATCCGAAGCCTTTTCTTCTAAGAAATCAGCGAAGAAATATTTCTGAGAGAACTTGAAAATAAAATGTTATACCGTTAAAATGTCTAAAACTCAAAACTCGTAAGTCACTTGTTACTTTATTTTAAGACAAAAAGGTTAGGCCTAGTATACGAGTAAAAACAGGTAATAATTAGAGAGAAAACTAAAAAGACAAATCACCTAGAGAAGTGGTAGTCACCCATCCAAATTGTGACCTTTGAGAACGTCGCTTGACTTTAACGATCTATCAATAATGTATAAACAAGCTACGCCACAAGCGCTTCAAAAGGTCTACTGTCAGATGCAAACAGGTCTTAGTGCCCTACCGCTATGGAAATGAGTTGTTCATTACCACTGTTCGTTAGGAGTCTCATCTTCAGCGAAGGGAAATAGTGCCAAGGTAGATCTACCGATAATACTTAGGTCAAAAGTATACACAACATCGAATGGACCGAGTATTTGAATGCAATTAAATGCTTGACAATAATAGGACGTCGTTGATATGCATGAGGATCTAAACCTACTAACAATACCCTTACCAGTGGATGCAAATAGAATAGAAAAGAATAGAAAAAAAAAATGTTTTCGCCACCACGATATTACAAAACACAAACCAGAAATGTTACTATAAAGTGACAAGAAAATAAGGCTACCCCTCAGCATCTGCTCCAGCAGCGCCATGGCTGTTAGAGCGCTGGTTTTCAGTGGGACCGAAGAACAATATGAGCTTAGTAACATTATAATGGCCTATGTGGCCGATAATCAAATGTTGGGCAGAATCCAATATGTGATTTTGAATAAACGAAGTTCGAACCTTATTTGCTAAGGCTATGTAAATTCAATAATGGGTAAGGGATCCAATAAAGTGAAATAAGTAGGTAATAAGGCTTTTAAGTCGTTAAGCCACGACGGAGGCCTTTAGGCCTAAAAACTCCGTCACCAGAGTTGGCCACTTGCTCATACGAACTTACTTACTTTTAAGTAGGTAATAGTTTTTTCTACAAAATTACTCAACTTTTTAATTTTTGTATTGACCCGGCAGTCCTTAACTCTACTACGTACAAAATAAAGAAGGTATTTAAGAAAATATTGTGTTAACATTTGAGCTGAGTTGAGTTGAGTTGCACTTACGACTGATTTTTTTAAAAGAGATCAAATATTAAAAAATATAAAAATACAAAACTGCTGCGTTAGTGCCAATTCAGACGTACCACAACCACACGACACCGATAACCACACCACAACGACGCGACGTGGTCGGGCGTATATTTGTATTGAAAATGAATTTCCAATTCACACGTACCACATTTTGTCGTTGTTATCGACCACCTGTGTAATACGACCACATCGCAACCACATCGCAACCACATCGCGATGACATGACGTCATCAACAGCGCGCGCCTAGCTGGCGCCTGCCACATTGACATTTTGTCGGTACCACAACGCAACTGCAAAAAGTCGCTGCGACACAATTCACAAGTAACCACAGCTGGACCACATTTTGTCGCTGCGACGTGGTGTGGTAGTCGTACGTGTGAATTGACGCTTAGTCTATGATGCTGTTTGCAAATTTGTGAATATTTGTAAGAGCATCGTACGGTCGAATAATTTGTAGCAGCGCAGTCGGGCGTGACAAAATTCTCGCAATCGGGATAGGATCTCGTACATCCGCTAACAAAAGTCAAATTAAGGGTACCTACGTTCCATCAAAGTTGTGCAGGGAATTTTGTGCGACAATTTTTTTTATCAATAGCACAGAACAGATAATAATACTACAAATAGAATGGACACTGTGAGTTTGAGCTGGCGAGGAGCTGACTTAGAGCACGGAACGCGCCACACGCGCAGACGCATAGACTGGACTGAGACCACAGGGTACATTATTCATACGGTGACAACCTTACTGTGTACAAAACTGACATTGCGTAGTGTAAGAATAGGTAGTTAGACGTCGCTTTTGTATAGAGATTTCATCGAGTTTACGGGTGTGTCAATAGTAGAAATTAAATAATAGAAAATAGAATAGTCAAACTCTGTGCACCACTCAGTTTCTTTGCACCAATTGGAAAGAAACACATTCTTTCGAAAGCTCTTCAAACGAGCTCCGATGACCAAACGAGTTGTGTCTGCAATGGGCCTTATTATGAACGAAGCCCTGGCTTTATTCCCGTCACCTATGAGGAAAGGTCTATAGTTAGATAAAATCTGCGGCTTGTTCAATAAACATAGATACTTATTACTACTTTTGTATTTTATTTCCTCGGTTCGCGTCGATGCAATTTACCTACTAAAAAGTTGTATTTATCTTGTATTATTTTGTCCTAAATACTATTCCGTAATAGATAATGCAAATGTTTTTGAGGTTTGTATGATTATTTTCAGTAGGTATGAATAAACGGATTTAAAGACTAGCGAGTAGAACTTGTGCAAGGTATACTAAGTAGTTGGCCCCAAACTGAGATTTTGCGCACTGTTGCGTTGATAGCCTAGATTTGGACTTGTTTCTGACTACCCCTATACGTTTAAGTACTACCTCTGCCGAGTTCACTGTACAATGATGTCTAATGTGCTAGCTCAGTACGGTAAAGATTAAAGGCATGCATGCAATTTATAATTTATGGCAATTTTGTTTTGCGAATTCTACTGAGGTTGTATGAACTTCTTATGTTATAAAAATCTATTCACAATAAATGGTTGGAATCACAAAGGTCATTCATCTAACGAAAAGCCTTTCACATAACATAACTTACGTAACTCGTATTAATAAATACAAGTTCGTCGCACTCAAGCTAATTTGAAATTAATTGCTAGAAACGAAAATACATTACCTACGTACAGCTAAAGACAGAAATAAATTAAAATAAAACTCTAACAAATAAAAAAATTAATGTGTAGGTACCTACTTTGATGTGTAAGCTAGTAGCTGTCTTTGGTGACGAAGTTTTTAGGCCGCCTGTAAGCGCCATGACTTAGGGACATAAAAGCCGGGACCGACAATTTAATATACCCACCGAAGCATGGCAGTGCTGAGCTGATAATACTACTTGCGGTTATCTATCGAAATTGTGACCACTCAGAAAGTGGCTTTATTTGATCTATCGAGAACGAGAACGTCTAACCAAACTATGCTATGAGTGCTTTTCATGAAACCTACAGACCACTGAATTGGATCGGTACACTCACTTCAGAGATTTAATTCACTCATTAGCTCATATCTTAATAAAACCGTGACGAAATTGTTTCTTAAAGTTACCGGTTAAATTTTTGAGTTCATTCAGTCGACAAACCAAATAATATACAAATGAGATTAACAGGTCGAAAGTTATGCTCGATCAAACATACATGGCAATCATCCAAGTTGCTGCTGTTCGCCCGCTAAACAACAAAAAAAAAAACGATGTAGGCTTAAAACTGTATACCAAAGGTGTGGTAAAAAATTGCATTTTAGGCATTCAGGATAATTATACTTATTGAAAAGTTACAAGAACATATAAAAAAAACAAAGCATTAATTTTATAATAAACACAAAGTTTCATTCATGTTTTTGTTGCTTTTAATTTGTTATTATAGATTATTTTTATTATAAAAAAAATCTAAGTTTAGGAATCTCAATGTAAAAACAACTGAAATTATTTACTTTTTTTTACTGACTCATAAACTTTTATTACTGGTTGTACGTAGTCATGTTGGTAAAGCTCTAATTAAAATTACGTTCATATTTAATTATTTCTTATTTGAAACAATAAGTCTCTTTCAGACGGGACGCATAAATCAGCCGTTTTGACGCTTTATTCTTCCGTAGTCCTTGGTGTAGCACCTATCTTCGTCTTTTCTAAGGCAACAAATTGAAATTTCCGTCAATTTTCGACTCTCAAGCTTTGAGAGCCGTGACCTTAGAAAAGTGTAATTTTGTTTATTCTAAAGATAAGTCACCTAGTGTGTTAAAGTACTCTTATGGACAGTATACGCACAGAATACTAGTACTCATGTGAGACTGACAAAACCACGGGTTTCCTCGCGATGTTTTCGACAGTGCGTAGGTACGTAAGTGTAGGTGCGTAGCCTTTTTGGCACACTACCATACACTAATTGGTAGCCATTCAGTCGATAGCAATCATGACTATAGTATGTTATACCTATAGGAGTATATTGTATAGTATAGGGTTACGGTATGTATGCGCACGTGGTTGTAGGTTAGTTGCCTATTAGGTATTTCAGTAGCCGTTGACTGAGTTGCCTGCTTTTAGTTGACAACACATAATGGTTTTAAGAGCTCGTGTTTTAACTTTGAGTGTCCTTGACGCACATGGTTTAGGTCCTCACGATCGATGTTTTCCTTCACCGTTTAGAGCTCGTGTTAATGCGCATTTAAATTTTTTGAAACGAAAAATTTATGCACGATCGACCTACGACCATCGAATGTTTTCAGTGGGTGCAGCAAATAAATGCGTTAATGTGCATAAAGTACATTTTATAAAACAAAATATCTTTTAATGAATGACCGTGGAACTCACAAAATTCGAATAAACAAAAAAATAAATATAAATCAAAGAACATTAATCGGAGTATAGCGTTAAAATTTCAAAACCATTTAGTAAGTTCTGTATACGTATACCGATCAATACATTCAACCCACCTGCGAGTTTACAACCGAATAAATACACCTAGCTATTGGATTTCACTTTCTCCGAGTAATTGTTAGCTGGAGCTAAAATGATTAAAAGAGAGCTTGGTTTAGACACTCAGATTTTTAAGAATTCAATTTTATTGATTTCAAAACTGAAAACGTAAAATCAAGTGTAAACGGAATGTCTCGTAAAAAATGCAAAAATAAAAAGCTATCGTTGTTCTTTTATTTTGACAAACTTAAAAAAGAGAAAGATTTTAATTTGGTTGTTTATTTTTTATAAGTTATGTTTAATTTAACTTTTGCTGCAAGCGTATAAAGTTATCGCTGTGTTATTTTGTGTTTAACCAACTTCATCTGTATTTTTTGTTTGTGTAAGTTATGAAATTTCTTCGTAGTAACCGAATCCATTATAATAGTTTTTACTGTGATATTTACTTAAGTAATTCCATTTTTCAAGTTCCATTCCAAGTCAATAACATTTAGTTTTTTGTATAATTTATCTAATTACAGGTATCTTTACTTCTAGAAAATGTTCTCTAAGTCCTTAATAGTTCTCATTTTTAGGCAGCTACTTTTCAAATAACTAAAATGTTTCAAAAAAAGAAAATTACGAATTATAAGAATCTAGGGACTACTTATAAGTAAATGGTCGAAATCGTTTTATGTCTTTCCACTATCGTGACTCGAAGAAAGCACGGATTCAGAATAATAAGCATTTGATCTCAGTGCTTTGTGAAACTAGAACATTTCGTTTCAAACGACTTAAGTTTATAATAAAATATAACACAGGCCTTCATTTCGTTTGTTTTAATACTTAAATATGCTCTAGTTAAATTTACTGTGTGGGCGCTTACACCAACAGCTACTCAGTGTGTGTGTATGTATAGGTATGTGTTCGTTTAGCATTATATTATATTACATTATTAGCATTATATTGCTAAAATAGCATGTCTGCCACCTTTTATTAGATTGACAAAAGTTTAATCTTCTTCGTCAAATACAAACAAATCACAAATTTTGTTTAGGTGTAAATCAGTAGTATTAGGTACCTTGATTTCCGGAATTTTCTTTAGTCTTCGCTTCTTTAATAAAGCTGTAAGAGCATTGATTAATCTTAAAAGCTTTTCTTGAATCAGAATCGGAAACCTTTGTAATCTAATTTCAATTAACATAGAGAATAGGAGAATCATTAGTTCTAAGATCACGAAATAAATTTTGTTCTTTGTAATGTTCAAAGAAAGTAAAAAGGAATATTTTCGTTATCGTTAATGGTTTCAATCACAGCGTCTAATTACTCAGATTTGTTAATGATTTTGTTGTGTGAAGTGTCCGACCAACGGTCTAATTTTGTTGTGTGAAGTGTCCGACCAACGGTCTAATTTTGTTGTGTGAAGTGTCCGACCAACGGTCTAATTTTGTTGTGTGATGTGTCCGACCAACGGTCTAATTTTCTAGTTTATTAGTAGAAAAATACGAAGCATGTTCAATATTCTTTGACGGTGTAGGGTCAGGGCCTGAATTCTACTAGATGACAACCGCTTTGGTTTTGGTTCGATCTCTTAAATGTCAGCCATTTGGTGAAATAGTAGAATAGCTTTTCAAAAATTTGTTCTGCCAAAGTTCAAAACCTCACCACAACTGAGTCGTTTGTTATTAGTAGTCATGGAAACAGTCGCTTTAGTTGAGGTTTTGGTTGAGGTTGATAAAAAGTTCGGTACCAGAATCGACGCCCTGTTCACTTAGGGCGGACAATCCGTAGGGCGTACCGAGTTTTGTACGCGCGCTGCGCCCTAGTCTCATCGGTTGGGTGTGTTACGTTGAATGTTTTATTACCTACTTGTCCGTTCTGGCGTTACCACAGTATGGTAAAGAAGGCGCACTCTGCACTTTAGGTACGAAGCTACAAGTACATTGGTGGGCCTGGCCGGGCGGGCCTTGACAGCAGGGTTTCCACTTGCCGCTCTGCTCGCATGCTAGCCGCGTCGTGCGTAATACCTAACACGCGACAAGTCTACAACCCTTTCGCATCACTCCGCACCAGACAGTGACAAAGTTATGTTTTAGAAAGAAAGGCAATGTTTAGGTGAATATCTCGCTAGGCACTAATCGCTTAAGCGAGCAGAATTTCACTTTGTTACGTCGCAGCAAGAGTCGCTATTTAAATAAATGTTTTCGCGAAGTCAGGCTTCTATACCTATTTATTTTGTAACGTTACGTGCGTGACTGACGATACGAGACGCATTTTCAGTCAGATGTGAACCGACCCTAAGGGTATTCCCTTAGATACCGTCAAAGGCAAGGTTTTAATACATATTTGGCACATGTTTTACACAAGTATAATCACCATACGTGGCAGGTAGCAAGCTTATCGACGCCTTTTAGAATAACTGGTTTTCTTTTAATGTTTTTCTGCACCTAGTTCATGTTCATTTTGTGAAACTAAAAATGTACCTACTGATGTTTCGTCGGTATTCGAACCCACGACATTCTGATTGGAAGTCAAAACAATGATTACAAAATAAATATTTTCTATTTATTTCCTATTCTATTATATTCTATATCAGTCAACACAGCCTCCTCATATCAATATAATTAATATTATAAACTCATATCAATATCAATATAATTAATATCAATATAATTAATATTAATATTATAATATTATTAATATATAAACACGACACGACTTAATGTATTGCATGCATGCCTATAATCTTTACCATACTGAGGTAGCGCATTAGATATCATTGTGTGGTAAACACTAAAAGGAGCACTTAACGTAGGTATAGGGGTAGTCAGAAACAAGTCCAAATCTAGGCTATCAACACAACGGTGCGCGAGATCTCAGTTCGGGGCGAGCTACTAGTTAATATTATAACTATCACGAAACGCTTTGTATAGTAGGTAGGTTACACCTGTAGCAGATCAATTGTTTCAATAATTTATATATTAATGTGTAATATTCGCTAGCGAATCAGAACGAATATACTAAGATGACTTGGAAGTTGGACATACTATCTGAATATTATCTCAGTCGGCTAAGAAAAGACAACGGTTGATAGACCACTGTGCACCACTAGGTATTCTCTTAATTGTATTTAGCTAACCTTTTTAAGCCCGCTGGCCTAAACGCAATTTTTGTATGCGTTTGTATGCGTTAACTATATGTCGTCTCTTTTCATTGACTGAGAGTGAAAAGAGACGGCATATAGTTCAATTCCTATTGTGATTCTGCAATTCTTTTAATTAATCGTATTAAGCCCGCAATTAAGAATGTGGTGCAAGACGCCCTTAGTAGAATAGATTACCAGGTAATGGATTGAAAGATAATATTTTACATCAGCGCATCTTGGTTTTAATCTGGTAATGATTACCAGATTAAAACCAAGACGCGCTAAGCCGTCTTTTGTTTTACCCATTTACCAGCTACATTTTGTCGCTTCACATCAAGCCAAATTGAAATTTTAGTAAGTTCTTATAAAGATTGGCTAATCTGCATAGAGATTCAATTCAGAAACGTCTGTAACATTTCTATTGGATTCAGAGGGGCCTAGCCAACCGGCATTCGCTATGAAGCGATTCGATTACTATAATTCGCTAACACGCGAACGTGACGTTTCATTGGTCGAACGTAAGGTCACGTGGTCTTCGTTTCATTTATCCACCAATGAAACATCGGCGATAGTAAGCGAAGCGAAGCGAATTGTAGAAATAGAATCAATTGCTGCCACCTTGGCTAGAGGCCAGGATCTAAGTGCTCATTACAATTCATGGTTCGACGCTACCACACCGACGCGGATCTTCAAATGGCGAAGCGTTATGAAATCGGTGGACGCGACACCCGGATTCAATACCTCCAATGTGAAGTTGCCGTGACGCAACAGTGTGAATGACGTCAAAGACCCAATTACGTAATGCGATGACGCCGAAGTTCAAAATTTGATAAAATCAGCCCTCGTTGTACTACAACGATTTTCCTGTTAAAACAATTTTTTGCCAAACAAATAACTTCGGCATGCAACGTAGAGGCTGGAAAGACATAATCTATTAAATCTAAAAGACATTGTCGTGTTTTTGTTTTACATAAATTTTGAGAAAATAACGCACAAAGCAAAAATAAAATAAAAAATAAAAATAACCTTTATTTTCTACTACAATCTTAATCTTAACTATCTTAATTTTCTTAACTATTTTAATCTATCTATATCTGTTTACATGTTTAGATGACAAAGAGGTATTGTACGAACTTTATTATGTACTATGTCCGGTGATTTTTTTTATTGCGTAGGTAATAGCTTTTACCACGGATCAATTTTATAGTTCACGTTCTTTAATATTGGTAATAAAAGGAAAAGGAATACTTATACTACTTACCTCCTCTGTTTATTTCATTTTTTGTAGTGAATTTGGCGTGCTTTTCATTCTTTTTGTTCTGATTAAGGTACCTGGGTCAAATATGGTTTTATAAATGCTTCATATAAAATTTGATGTTTTATCAGATATTTTATAAATGCTTCATATATGCTTCACATGAAGCATCTATGAAACATTTCATAAAAAAAATGATTTTTTATCAAATGTTTCATTAGATGAAAAATCTGATGTTTCATCAAAAGTGGCCACTTTAACTCCGCTGTCTGTAAATATGGCCAGGACCATTTTAACTGTATGAATCAATTTACTGTTTTAATTTTTAACGTAACATTTTTACGGTAAATACTGTTGTTGATTGTACTTGACTTTTTCCGTGACATGCTAAAGAATATAAAACGCGGGAATACACCCGTTATAAAAGTCTATTCAAAACTGGTAGTAGCAAAACTTGCAACTGGGTGTCAATACGAGAAATAATGAGCAACACTTTATATAAACTTTTACAGTTATACTAGCTAGGTCATATTTTTCTCGTTAAATACATTGCAGATGTACACAATCGCTTTTGTATGAAAAATATTAAACAATAACTTTTTTGGCTAGCGCGAAATTAAATGAATAGTCATAAAAGATGAACTACTAAAGGCATTCTTATATGAGAATCAGACGCGCATTTTGGTCAAAATAAAACAAACTCGGAGCTCTGGAACTGATTTACCAACATTTAGATACTGCGCACACTGAGCGACCATCGATAGCGACAGCTAGCGACATAAATCGATAGCGACATAAATGCTTCATTTATGAAACATAATGAAGCTTAATAATGAAACACCAAAAGTGGCCACTTTAGCCCCAAAGAGCTCTATACTGGGATTTCTTCTGAAAACTGAAATACAGCATTCATACCATGATTTTATTATTTAAGTGTATACGAAAATATATCGTATAATGTCTTGCTTTTATTTTAGAGCTACGTCTGTGACGGGTTTTGGAAAATGTAGCTCATACTCAACAATATAAACTATAAAAGATAGTTTAACCAGAGTGTAACTTTGCACAAAACTTATACTACAGCAGGGGCCGTACTACGAAGTCTTAGAGCAATTTTAAAACCAGCTTTAAACGGTCCAGCTTTAGGCTTGTTTTAACATTCCTGAAGCAGGACAGTTATAAGCTTGTTTTGACATTGCTTGGATTCGTACTAAAATAATATTGTTTTAGCCCTGCTGCATGACTTCTGCAGTCCTGTTTTAGTCCTACTTAATGACATTCGTTGTCATGAATCACATAAATGACGTATTACATTATTATGCAGGCGTCATTAAACAGTCCTGCTTCAGGAATGTTGAAACAAGCCTAAAGCTGGAGTGTTTCAAGCTTATTTTAACATTGCTCGAGTTCGTGGTACGGCTCCAGATGAATTCCTTGTACTGCTTGAGTTGTAGATTGCCGCAATTCTCTACGCTCGGAAACTTTCTTTTGAACTACGACTGCTACTGCATCTTATTTGAGTTGCGATTTGAAAATCACTTTACAAAGTTCCATGTTCATGTTGCGCAGGTTGTACTAGGTTTCGAATTTCTGCTGTAAGTTTCAAGTTTGCATTCCTTAATTTATTCTCTTAGAGCGGCTTGCACAATGTTCCTAATTATATTTAAGCTAGTCTAAAATATCTAAATGCTTTTTTTTGAAGGGGCTAAATACGATTAAGCAAATTAAATACAATAGGCAATATGCGTCTGATTCTAAAGCGGGTTAAATGTATTTTATTATGAACATTGTTGCTTTAGAGGTATGTGTGTGTAATTATTTTTTAATATTAAACCATTTTCGATTAGAAAATAAATTTTAAAAATTGCAAAAAATAGTAGGAATTTCAAAATACTTGAAAAGGATGTGAAAGGATGTGACGTCACGAGTTCATAAGAAAAGTCAAGGACGAGTCAGATATGACGATCCATAGATAAGTTTTTTTTTTAATTTTCACAATTCCTATACTCGAACCAAGAAGATTATAAACTACGTAACTGGAGTGATGACTGACATTTAATGTACAAAGGATTTTGAACCTTATCACGACTACACAACGATCTATTATCATTTAATCTTGGTTATAAGGATTGTTGGTCTTGTTGAGAGGCTTTCTTGGGTGCTTTGTCTCTTTCACACTCGTTGTTGGATTAGTAGTGTGCCCATGTCATTTAAATTTCAGGATATTTTTACCTTATCGCGCTCGACAAAATCAGCGCTTGATTTCGATCCATGGTTTCGATCCTTGAATTAGATCCTTGAATTAGATCCTTGATTTTGATCCTTGATTTTGATTTCGATCCTTGGTTTCGATCTTGGATTTCGATCCTGGATTTCGATCCTTGATTCTTGAATTTTGAACCTTGAATCTGAAATCTTGAATCTTGAATCTTTGAAGTGACAGCTGTCAAACTTCAAATGACCATATCTCGGGAACTACTCGTCCTAGACTCCCCGTTCCCAGTTCAAATGAAAGCTATGACCAAGATCTTCATTTGAAGTGACAGCTGTCAAACTTCAGACGGCCATATCTTGGAAACTACTCGTCCTAGACTCCCCGTTCTCAGTTCAAATGAAAGCTATGACCAAGATCTTCATTTGAAGTGACAGCTGTCAAACTTCAAACGGCCATATCTTGGAAACTACTCGTCCTAGACTCCCCGTTCCCAGTTCAAATGAAAGCTATGACCAAGATCTTCATTTGAAGTGACAGCTGTCAAACTTCAAATGGCCATATCTCGGGAACTACTCGTCCTAGACTCCCCGTTCTCAGTTCAAATGAAAGCTATGACCAAGATCTTCATTTGAAGTGACAGCTGTCAAACTTCAAACGGCCATATCTTGGAAACTACTCGTCCTAGACTCCCCGTTCCCAGTTCAAATGAAAGCTATGACCAAGATCTTCATTTGAAGTGACAGCTGTCAAACTTCAAATGGCCATATCTCGGGAACTACTCGTCCTAGACTCCCCGTTCTCAGTTCAAATGAAAGCTATGACCAAGATCTTCATTTGAAGTGACAGCTGTCAAACTTCAAACGGCCATATCTTGGAAACTACTCGTCCTAGACTCCCCGTTCTCAGTTCAAATGAAAGCTATGACCAAGACCTACATTTCAGATGACAGATGTTATTTTGACAGCTGTTATTGAAAATGTAGATCTTGGTCATAGCTTTCATTTGAGCTAAAAAGGAAGAGTCTAGGATGAGTAGTTCCCGAGATATGGCCATTTGAAGTTTGACAGCTGTCACTTCAAATGAAGATCTTGGTCATAGCTTTCATTTGAACTGGGAACGGGGAGTCTAGGACAAGTAGTTTCCAAGATATGGCCGTTTGAAGTTTGACAGCTGTCACTTCAAATGAAGATCTTGGTCATAGGTTTCATTTGAACTGAGAACGGGGAGTCTAGGATGAGTAGTTCCCGAGATATGGCCATTTGAAGTTTGACAGCTGTCACTTTAAATGAAGATCTTGGTCATAGCTTTCATTTGAACTGAGAACGGGGAGTCTAGGACGAGTAGTTCCCGAGATATGGCCATTTGAAGTTTGACAGCAGTCACTTCAAATGAAGATCTTGGTCATAGCTTTCATTTGAACTGGGAACGGGGAGTCTAGGACGAGTAGTTTCCAAGATATGGCCGTTTGAAGTTTGACAGCTGTCACTTCAAATGAAGATCTTGGTCATAGCTTTCATTTGAACTGAGAACGGGGAGTCTAGGATGAGTAGTTCCCGAGATATGGCCATTTGAAGTTTGACAGCTGTCACTTTAAATGAAGATCTTGGTCATAGCTTTCATTTGAACTGAGAACGGGGAGTCTAGGACGAGTAGTTCCCGAGATATGGCCATTTGAAGTTTGACAGCTGTCACTTCAAATGAAGATCTTGGTCATAGCTTTCATTTAAACTTTGAACGGGGAGTCTAGGACAAGTAGTTTCCAAGATATGGCCGTTTGAAGTTTGACAGCTGTCACTTCAAATGAAGATCTTGGTCATAGCTTTCATTTGAACTGAGAACGGGGAGTCTAGGACGAGTAGTTCCCGAGATATGGCCATTTGAAGTTTGACAGCTGTCACTTCAAATGAAGATCTTGGTCTTAGCTTTCATTTGAACTGAGAACGGGGAGTCTAGGACGAGTAGTTCCCGAGATATGGCGGTTTTAAGTTTGACAGCTGTCACTTCAAAGATTCAAGATTCAAAATTTCAGTTTTCAGATTCAAGAATCAAGATTCAAGATTCAAGAATCAAAATGAACGATCAAAATTGTATCAGTATTTTAATTCAAAAATCATGCCCTGAAACATCACGTAAATCAGAAAATGATGGAAAAGGCCCCTTAGGGACTAGGAATGTTTAGTTTATGGTCACCCTTTAGAAAGAGACACACCGCCCAAGTTTTCTTTCTCAAGCGGACCTTGTTTTCTGTCTCAGTCAGTGTTCCAGGTACGTAGTATAGAAATTCCTTGACTCGAACTTATTGTTGTCATAGATTACTGTTGTACTTAGTATCAATTTGACGTCACACGTCAAAGTTCACAAATTGTTACTACAACAGTAATCTGTGACAACAATAATAATCGTGTTTCAGATGCGTGAAAATGTTGGTAAATTTCAAAAATTATTTTTGTTATAAAATTTTAGTATTTCGGCGCTGGAATTTTTATGACGGTTATTTGACGATATAACCTATCGTATAAAATCATAAAAAAAAATTGTGGGAGTTCCCTATTGGGAATCTTTGTACAAGCCGCCCTTAATGTACGTCGATGATTTTTTGTCAAATTGGAATTTTTATACGAGAAGGTAAACTTTATTACACTAACTTATCATGCCGAGTTCGACCGACTTTGATTTTAAGTTAAATAGTCCGGTGGTGCTGGCTCAGTTGCAGTGACCAGGGATTAAAAGTTTTCAACTTTTTTATTTCTTTTTCTACGTAGTAAATCCTATCTGAACCCTAGAGGGGAATACTAGCAAGCTAGATATCCCTGGAGGGGAATCTTTTCGAATCGAGCAAGCTAGGTTTCTGTACGACCGACTTCTTGAAGTTTTCCTCTCTGAACATAGGCCTTGTTTGCTGACTTATCTTTGCAAAAAACAAAAGGTTCAAGTCGCACTGCGATGATGCTACAAAAACTTCATAAATAAAAGAAAGGAAGTCAAATACATTGCAAGTTTTTACCTAAATTTAGTTCGTCAATGGTAGAAAGAGGCTGGATAGGGTTTTAGCGTAACAAAAAAGCCGCGATGTAAATGGGCCGTTTCTTTCTCTCATTCCAAGTAAATTTTTGACTTAATAAATGAGTTTGAGCGATAAAAATTGATATCCTGGTGCTTTTGCTCAGTGCGGTCTTTTAGCGCTCAGAGGTCCGAAATCTCAGTTTACTGAAGGTCGATTAGTAGTCTTGAACGATGAAATATTACGTCCGTTTAATTTGCGACTTTCAATGACAAATACAATCTAATGTAGCCTCCAGACTCTCTGAGAGAAGGCTCGGCGAGAAGTCTCGCCGAGCTCTCTCAATTTTTCTCAGTCGTGATGTTTGAAATCCTTTGTCTCGGCCAAAAATACCGACACCGATCGGAGAACAGGCGAGCCAGAGAACGAGAAGGCGAGAAGCTCCTCACACTCACGCTTCTCGGGTGTTCTCGGGGGTTCTCGCAGAGAGTCTGGAGGCCCTATAAAATAAACTTGAAGGGGGAAAGAACGAACGTGATAGGACCACGTTTGTTTTCCCAAAGTGCGTTTGAAATTCATTCAGATCTTCAAAAGTGTCATATCCTTTGAGGCGTTTGATGAGGGTAGTAATTCAAATATGATATTTACGACAAATGTCTCACTTGAACTAATTAATGCCTAACGTTGATTTCACTGTGAGTTATTTTTAACCGACAATTAATAGGTAGGTAATTACATTTTAACTATGCTACTTAATTTTATAGTTAAATGACTTAGGTAGTTTTTACTACAGTGTCCCGCAAAGATTGCCTCCTGACACTGTATAAATCACCTATATTTATTATTATTATTTATATTTATTTATAGTAACGGTGTAAAGGCCTATGTTCCAAAAATTGGCTTTTTAACATGATGAGATTTAACTTCATTTTCAGAGTTTCTTATTATGAATAGATCGTATATTGTTAATGAAATAACTAGTGTAGTGAGGTAATGCTCCATACATTAGATGTTTATTAATGGGTCGATCTCCAGAATTGGCGTATTTGGTTGATCGCTATGGTGCTTTTTGAATATTGATATTATTACTGTTCTGTATTTTTATTTCGAAAAGGAGGTGTCTAAATAAGCTTATTTTCATATTGGCCCCTAATTTTATCAACCAGTTTTTGAAATATTTAGGTGTGAAAATTTTTAGACCAGAGCGATCAATATTGATGCCAAAGCTGTATCAATAAATAATTTTTAGAAGTATCACTAACCTCATAATGTTCAAAAAAGACCCAATACACAATTAGACGCATATCCCTCCAATAATTTGTGTACAATCGACTCTTATACTCGTAAATCGTAAACACCCAAATAAAAAAAATATAAGCAGAAGAGGCACAGACATACAAACATACAGATACTGGGACAGGTGAAAGTAAATAAACGATGTTAAAACGCTTCCTTTTTCCCATAAAATGTAATATTTTGATCGATTTAGTCTTTTTGACCACAGCGATCAATACCAAAGCAATCAAAAAAAGTTACTTATTCAATGATTCTGCAGAGATGCAAAATAGTAGAAAGCTATAATTTTTACATGGTAAATACATCCCTAAAACCCTTCTAATTATTGAATTGAAACCTGAACAAAGTGAATAACAAACGAGAAAAAGGTACCATAGCAATCAAACATTCACAAATCCAAAGACAAAGTAATCAATTGTTTATGTCTATATCTCAGCACCATGGCAATGCAGTACATGCCTGTCCCCCTCAGTAGACAGAGCACACCTGATGACAGCGTACATGGCGAAAACCGATTGGTTAAAGAGTTCAGCTAGGGATGTAGACACGGATTCATGCCGATCCACAGCGATCAACAAAAACGCGCGGACACAACTTCTTTTTCGAATTAAAGCGAAACTATTCATTTATTGTTAACATTTAATTTAATTCAAGTCTAATAAACCTTTTTGTTTGTAGAATAATTATAGAACATATCGTAATGTATGAACACAAAAAAGTTACGTACTATTTTCTGAATCAAACTGGAGTCAGGACAGTCCACAGCAATCAAGTTTTCGAGGTTTCTGATTTTTTTAAATATATTTACACTAACGTAAGATCAATAATTCTGCGTGCCCAAGGTAGCTAACAGGCCAAACTATCCAACTAAAAAAACTCCTGTTAAAAATTACTACTGTAAGGTAGGATTCTTCACTCGGACACCAAAAATTTTTGTTTTGGAGACTGACCCTAATGCCATTTAGTCTCTGAAAGTTGTCTTTGTTAAGTTGACCTTCAAAAAGAGCTTTCCTTTCTAACTTCAACAATAAGTTTATATTAGAAAGAAAGAAAGAAAATACGTTTATTCAACAAATACTTTTGACAAAACAAAATAAACAAGGAAAAAAATAAGACATCATAAAAAATACCTACCTGTTGAAATTGTTAGCTTCTCTTTTACGTCTAAATCAAAATTGCGCATTTGTAAAGTTAGTATTGAAATGTTCAATGAAAATAAAATTAACTGGAATTCTAGTTCCGAGAACAAACTCAACAAGGTTTCATTCGGAGGAAAGGATTCTTCTTCTTTCGTGTCGCTGTTACAACCTATAGGAACTTTGACCAGTACATCTGGAGAACCTCCCAGAACTCTGTCTTGATTTGCTTACATTTATATCAAATTAATTACCACTGTACAAGTTATAAAATCTATCTTATTTCCTGCGTCTATCTTTTTATGTCCTGGTTGAAGGCTCTGTTTATGATGGATAATTCTCTAGCGATTGAGTTGCTTCCATGTTTAATTTGCGCTCACTGCCAAGAGTTTATTGACATTATGATAATGTTTATTCTAGTATCACGCTGTCAGTTTGGATATCCTGTCAATTCTATGGTTATAAGCATCACAAGATCATACAGTTGAATTCAAATATGTATTCAGGAACGGTAGACGACTGCTTAGATTTGCAGATGGTCAAAATCATTCGAGGCTATAGGCTGGTTAAACAACGTCCTGTCTCTATTTGCCACTATCCACAAATAAAGACAGGATGTTGTTTAACCAGTGTTCAACTTTAAACATCTTTCATAAGTAAGGTAAGGTATGCACAACATGTTGCAAGTTCTTAGTAGACGATATCCTATTTTTCCTAATATTTATATAAATGCAAATAAAGTAGTTTATTTAACGCATAAATCTATCACGCACGCATGGAATGCAAACGACTACTAAATTGTAGTCATGTGCCGAGCCTGTCGAGTGTATTTATTATTTTTATTACAAGTGACCGACAGTAAACTCGAAAAACTAGAACTATGTTATACTTACGAAAAATAAACAAAACGAGTCTTTGGTACGCTTATTTCGAATACAAAAACTAGACCCTAATCACTGATATTCTGTGATAAATGTATTTCCTATTCATCATAATCATCATCATCATCAGCCTATAGCAGTCTACTGCTGGACATAGGCCTCCCCTAATGGGCGCCATCGCGCCCTGTGTTCAGCTTGACGCATCCAAATTATGCTGGCAGCCTTTCGCAGATCGTCACTCCACCTGGCAGGAGGGCGTCCTACACTACGTTTGCCAAAACTTCTTATTTCAGAAATGCAATCAAAATTCCTTTTTAAAAGTTAGATGATTCAACTACTGCCCTTTCGAAACCAATAGGTACCGTAAAGAATTATGACGAGAAACACAGTTTAAGGCCTAACTTTCCCTGACTTGAAAGCACAGTGTGAAATTAAGGCGACTATACCCTGCGTGTGAATTTGGTAAATCGGATAATTAGTATCCGAATAAGTCATAAATACTTACATTAATTATCCGGGTATTTACACAAACAAATAAAGTCGAAACGTGGAGCTACAAGGTAATTTACGTGATAAATACCCGGATACATATTTTTGTGTACATATTTATATTATAGTGTGTTCTGCAGTGCGACGACCTTTTCCGAATGTACTCCAAATTATGAAAGTGACGTTTCTTCGCTGAAAAAACGTCAATTTTCTGACGAAAATCCTCGAATTGGATGCATTTTAGGAAGTCTGTAAAAAGTCGCGAAAGTTTATAAAAGACGAATAAGTTAGGTACCTACTTAACACAACTAAATACTAAGTAACTTCATATTTTTTTAAGTCATTAAACCATGACCGGGGCTTTTAGGCGGCCTAAAATCTCCATAACCAGAGTTGGCCACTTGCTCACACGAACTTAACTACTTTTTAGCACATGCTTTTGGAATTTTCTCAAAACCACAAAACTAGTCGGTAACATTAATTATCATGTGAAAGGCAGGTTCGTTACACGTCGGTTATCGGAGAAAGTTGCTGCTGACTTGAAACTTTATAATGATTTACTGGAACTTGCAGTTTTACTTGACCCATGTAGGGCTAGCACCAATGAGGAAGACTCACGATTTTAGTTGAGTATGCAGATTTGTAGATACAAAAAAAACAAAAAATACTGTGTTTTTGGTTTTTTAATCGGATCAAAAATGACCGAGTTACAGAGATTTTAGTGCACCAATCTAAAAAACGCTCGCGAGAAGGCCGCGACTGGCTGTGACGTCACCAGGCGCCCGCGGCTCGCTCCACTAGTACAAAATCCCTAGTTTTTTTCAAACTAATTTCCGACCGCGGCATCGCTCGCATGGCACCTGGATAAAAAGTAGCCTATGTCCTATTCCCGCTCATTACCTAACTATATTTTAAATTTCAGCCAAATCGGTTCAGTAGTTGTCGAGTTATAGAGGAACAAACATACATCCAAACATCCAAACTTTCGAGGTCATTCACGTTTTTTGTTAAGTAAGTACTTATACAGATTTGTAGATTTAAAAAAGTTATAAATGATTTCATTTTTATTTTTAAATATGATTACGACTGTATTCCCAAGGCACAGTAGACATATTCTATCAGATCTTTTAGGAATTTTTAGATCCGTTGAAAAAGTCTAAGCAGGTAGTCAGAGGTAGAGAAGCAGTGTTGGCCGAGTGCGCTAGTGCCTCGACTTTCAATCCGAAGGTTGTGGGTTGAAACCCAGCCGTGCATCAATGGATTTTTCGTTTCGAAAAATGTATAAGTAGGTACCTAAGTAGGTATGCGCTTTAACACGAGCTCTAAACGGTGAAGGAAAATATTATGAAAGTGTGATAGTGTGATTTGAAAACCAAGTTTAGGTAGGTAGGTATGTGATTATTTTGACTCGTACATACAAATTATTAATTTTAGGTATTACGATTAAAAGTATGTATAAAAAATACCTATTCACTAAAAAGTTTAAAGGCGAAAATTATTTTTAAGTAGGTACCTACCTAGGTAAGTAGTAAGTAGGTAGGTACCTACTTAAAAATAATTTATGTAGGTAATAATTTAAGTAGGTAGGTAAATAATTTAGGTAGGTAAAGTTAATATTAGTGTGATTCGACTCCTGATTGTTAGTTTTGTTTGTTATTGTTTTCGGTAAGTACCGGTACCTACCTAAAATACCTATTCAGTAAAAAGTTTAAAGGCGAAAATTATTAAAAAAATTAAAAAAAAAATTATTATTAAATAAAAATAAAATATATAAAATATAAAAATATAAATAAAATAATAAAATAAAATAATAGAAAATTATTAAAAAAATTATTATTAAATAATAGTAGGTACCTACCTACCTACTTACTACTTACCTAGGTAGGTACCTACTTAAAAATAATTTTCGACTTTAAACTTTTTACTGAATAGGTATTTTAGGTAAGTATTTTTATATTTTATTTTATATTTATTTATATTTATTTATTTATATTTATTTTATATTTTATATTTTACTTACCGAAAACAATAACAAACAAAACTAACAATCAGGAGTCGAATCACACTAATATTAACTTTACCTACCTAAATTTTTACCTACCTACTTAAATTATTACCTACATAAGTTATTTTTAAGTAGGTACGTAGGTACCTACTTAAAAATAATTTTCGCCTTTAAACTTTTTAGTGAATAGGTATTTTTTATACATACTTTTAATCGTAATACCTAATTAATAATTTGTATGTTCGAGTCAAAATAATCACATACATTACCTACCTACCTAAACTTGGTTTTCAAATCACACTATCACACTTTCTCATCACACTAATCATACTATCACACTAATCACACTAATATTATAAATGCGAAAGTTTGGATGTTTGGATGGATGATGTTTGTTCCTCTATAACTCAACAACCACTAAACCAATTTGGTTGAAATTTTAAATATAGATAGATAATGACCAGGAATAGGACATAGGCTACTTTTTATCTGGGTACTACGCGAATAAAGCCGCGGGCGGAAGCTAGTTAATATTAAAAATGCAAAAGTTTGGATATTTGGATTTATGTTTGTTCCTCTATAATTCGACAACCACTGAACTGATTTGGCTGAAATTTAAAACATAGATAGTTCTTGACTTGAAATAGGACATATGTTACTTTTTATCCAGGTGCCGCGCGAGCGAAGCCGCGGGCGGAAGCTAGTTTGAAATTAACTAGCGATTTTGTACTAGTAGACCGAGCCGCGGGCGCCTGGTGACGTCAGACGCAGCGCGAAGCTCCGAGCGCGCGTTTTGAAATGGCCGAAAAGAAAACTTGAATAACTTCGTCATTTATTGATGGATTTTAATTATTTAAAAAACAGAATGCTCAGAATGCTAAAGAGTATACGCCCTCATACTTAGAAACCCAATATTTCGTTTAGTGATTGATCTCCATTAAAGGGAGTCTCAGTTTTGGACTGGTTGAAGAAAGGGCACAATGGCTTTTGGTAGCTCTGCCTTTGCCGTGCCTCACTTTTGTAGGCTGTCACTCAGGGTATTCAAAATAAATCACACTTCACACTATCACACTAATCACACTAATATTATAAATGCGAAAGTTTGGATGTTTGAATGGATGTTTGGATGGATGTAAGTTTATTCCTCTATAACTCGACAACTACTAAATTTGGCTGAAATTTAAAATATAGATAGATAATAGGACATAGGCTACTTTTATCCCGAAAAATGCACGGTTCCTGTGGGAAAAAAAAATAGTAGTCAACGCGGGTGAAGCCGCGGGCGTCCACTAGTTTTATAATAAAATTAAAATGCCATTATGTGGCGAAGCAAAAAGGAGGGTTATGATTTTAACCTATAAGTATGATATTTTTAATACCTAGAAGCATAGTTAAAACATGTTTTAAATGAAACTATTAACGCGTCTGACCTTGGATGTCTTCAAAGGATTTTGAATGCACAGATTTCAGAAAATGTCTACTGTGCTTAGGGATGTAGTCCTGTTTTTTTTTATTGGCGCGTTACATGACTCGGATACCGTTAAGCCGCGTATACATTAAGCGCGGCAGCCGCGCGAGCCAATGTTCGACCAGAGTTGACGCTCATTTGCCGCGCGAGCCAATATTTAGATATGAATTTAGTTGGCGCGCGCGGCACGCGATCCATCACGAACAAACCGCGGCGGATAGTCAGACCAAACTGGTCTGACTATCCGCCGTTTAACTGCAAAATAAATAGGTACTTACCAGAACCAGTATGACAACTTTTAGCTATTCTAGATTTTTCTCTTCTGTAGGACGCCAAAAGCGTAGTCATTTTCTTTTTCAAGTCAGGAATACTTAGGTATATCCATTTTCTTACTGATTTCTACCCACGCATCATACCTTAGCGATTTATTGTGGTATTGGGAGGATTTGCTGTTCCACAAAAGTTCTTTAGCGCCATACAATTGTATTAGTAAACGGCACTTTTCGTTGTCCATTTTTACGTATTCGCCGCGCGAGCCAAATCACCAAAACTACAACCGTCCCCACTGCGCGCGAGCAAACGACTGAAGCTCCTTTGATGCGGTCTAAAAACCGACAGCGAGCGGATCGCCCCGCGGCACGTTCGAGCGCGGCAATGTTCGCGTCGCCGCGCGCGGCGGTCCCGTCTACATAGAGCGCGGCCGCCGCGCGCGCCAATGTTCGATGGTTTGCCGCGCTTAGTTTATACGCGGCTTTACGGTGACGTCCATAGCTTTTTAAGGCCCTACCCAGAGCTAAACACTGTATTTCCTGTCTATATTATCCTCGATGACTAAAGTGGCTGAAAAGCCACTTACACTTCATCTTTATCTGTTTTATCTGTATCTATATCATTTTACCTTCTAATTCCCCGTTTAACATTTTTTTTACATTAAATTTACTTGATCATAAATAAACGGAAAAACCACTAAAAATAAGATAAATCTTCGTCTTCTAAAGTTGATATTATTTATGTTTTTGGATTGCACTATTAGATATGTCATTTAATAATTGACATATTGTCCGATCATTTTTTCTATTGGTTGTTATAGTAGTGGTGAGAAAACTCCAAAAAACAGCATTTTAGTCGTGTTTCGGAGCGAGCAGCTGTCGTAAGCGTCGCGGCCGAACACATTCTGAATTCATTTTTATTTTAACGAAGCTAAGACAAATATTTGCAGTTGCACTTATCGATGTGCTTATTTTAGCTTGGGGTAGCGTCTTAAGGCGCTTATAGGACCTGATTGGTCTTATTTGGAGGCATTCTCCTCCTAGAGGAATCAGTTTTGTGTGCTCAAAAAAATATATGTCATTCTTTGACCTTTTATCTACAAAGTGAACTTACGAAAAAGTTCTACCTGTTTATTTACTATGTGAAAAAAAATAACAAAGTGAAGCTGTTTTCGACTTTTGATTCGATTCAACCTCTAAACGACATAAAATTCTGACATTTTTTTTTCACTAAAATGTGCGCAAAGACTTTATCTTCAAGTTGTACTTGCGATTTTGTGCTGCGACGGTTTTTCTCGTGGCAATTAATTATTTTCCATTTTTCCGAATAATTAGTGGGCGTTACGGTCGCAGGGGCGACGGGCGGCAGAGTAATGCTGACTGTCGTACGGGATGGTTGTGTTCGTCTGCCTCGCACTCACCTTTTTTGCTTGTCGACTTATTGGTATTTTATGTTATTTGCACACAGACGATTTATTTAGTAATCTAAGTTATCCGCGCATGAACGTTTTATTTAGTGTTACGAAATTAAATGTTATTAGCGCATGGACGCTTTATTTAGTGTTAGATAATAATTTGTTGTTAATACTTACCTACCTATTAGAAATATTAAGTACCTATGTAGATTTTCATGATTTTAAGTATGTTTGTTATTTTAAAAGGTCGTGCAAAAGACAACTTCCCGATAAAGAAAATAGGTAGGTAAGTAGGTAGGTATTATACCAATTCCAAAAGAAAATGATATCGTGTAACCTACCTATACCTACTACCACTAGATAAGATACCTACTACATAAATAGTTAGGTAGGACCTCTCTGGCGCATGTACATAAGAGTCAATTCACATTGTAAAACAAATCAGTAGGTACCTATAGGTGCTGTGTATGTATAGCTATGTGTTGTCCTTCAATTCAACACTAGCCGATTCCTATACTCTGCACTCAACTCGCGCGCGGACAGTAGGTACCTATAGGTAGGAAAGAACAAATGAACGAAGATAGATGTAAAGAAGTAGGTATGTATTTTACTTAGTAGGTACCTACCTAACTTACCTGTAGGTACCTAAATACACTCGAGAAAAGGTAATGTATCTGGGTCACCGACGACACATCAGAGCGACCCGTATTCTTTTCTTCTTATTCTTACTTATTATTGTTGGGTAGGTGTCTACCGTACCTACTGATCTCACGTACATTATTATTCATTTACATGTACAGAGACCGAACAAGTTCAAGTTGAAACTGGAGTGATAATGCTTGAGTAGGTAAGTATACCTACTAGAACATCCTTGGTAAAACATCCAAAGTCAAAGTCAAAAATCTTTTATTCAATTCGAACACAATAGGATCACCTTGATTTGGTGACCTATTCATTCGCATAATGTTATTTGTCATAAAATCATACGACATAGGTACGTATCTAGCCATAAAATATTGTAGTCATATTATTACATTCGCATAATTATTTACAGGCATACATTTCTGATGTCCTAATATTTTTAAACATAATGGTAATGAGCATAATGGTGACAACTCCTAAAACTTTTTGTCATACTACATTTTGAAAATAATTTTGTTAGTAATAAACCTTTATGTCCTAATATTTATTGGACATAATGTTTAGTAGTCCTAATTTACTGTTTTATCATAAGTAGGCAAAATAGGTCAGGTTTATAAAATGTTTCATATACCCACGCAGATAGGACTTGCTCACAGAAAAAATAAGTAGTTTTAGGTTTTTTTATAGCACGCGTTTCACACACCACGCAGAAAGGACTTGCTTACAGAAAAAATAGTAGGTTTTGGTATTTTTTTTTATTGCACGCGTTTTACACACCCACGCAGAAAGGACTTGCTCACAGAAAAAAATAGTAGGTTTTGGTTATTTTTTTTAAGCACGTGTTTTACACACCCACGCAGAAAGGACTTGCTCACGGAAAAAATAGTAGGTTTTGGTTATTTTTTTATAGCACGCGTTTCACACACCCACGCAGAAAAGACTTGCTCACATTTTATCATAAGTAGGCAAACTAGGTCAGGATTATTAAATGTTTCATACACCCACGCAGAAAAGACTTGCTCACAGAAAAAAACAGTTGGTTTTGGTTATTTTTTTTATAGCACGCATTTCACACACCTACGCAGAAAAGACTTGTTTACAGAAAAAACTAGTAGGTTTTGGTTATTTTTTTTTATAGCACGCGTTTCACACACAAACGCACAAAGGACTTTCTCACAGAAAAAAATAGTAGGTTTTGGTTATTTTTATAGAACGCGTTTCACACACCCTGAAAAGACTTGCACACAGAAAAAACATTAAGTTTTGGTTATTTTTTTTTTATAGCACGCGTTTCACACACCCACGCAGAAAGGACTTTCTCACAGAAAAAATAGTAGGTTTTGGTTATTTTTTTATAGCACGCGTTTCACACACCCACGCAGAAAAGACTTGCTCACATTTTATCATAATTAGGCAAAATAGGTCAGGTTTATAAAATGTTTCATACACCCACGCAGAAAGGACTTTCTCACAGAAAAAATAGTAGGTTTTGGTTATTTTTTTATAGCACGCGTTTCACACACAAACGCACAAAGGACTTTCTCACAGAAAAAAATAGTAGGTTTTGGTTATTTTTATAGAACGCGTTTCACACACCCTGAAAAGACTTGCACACAGAAAAAACATTAAGTTTTGGTTATTTTTTTTTTATAGCACGCGTTTCACACACCCACGCAGAAAGGACTTTCTCACAGAAAAAATAGTAGGTTTTGGTTATTTTTTTATAGCACGCGTTTCACACACCCACGCAGAAAGGACTTGCTCACAAAAAAAAAACAGTAGGTTTTGGTTATTTTTTTTTATAGCATGCGTTTCACACACCCACGCAGAAAGGACTTTCTCACAGAAAAAACTAGTAGGTTTTGGTTATTTTTTTTATAGCACGCGTTTCACACACCCACGCAGAAAGGACTTTCTCAAAGAAAAAATGGTAGGTTTTGGTTATTTTTTATAGCACACGTTTCACACACCCACGCAAAGACTTGCTCACAGAAAAAACTAGTAGGTTTTGGTTATTTTTTTTTAGCACGCGTTTCACACACCCACGCAGAAAGGACTTGCTCACAGAAAAAAATCACGCACCCACGTAGAAAGGACTTGCTCTCAGAAAAAAATAATCTGGCTAGGATACATTTTATCCTAGCCGGGTAAGCTATAATAATAATAATAATAAAACTTTATTTCAGGCAACATTAGAATAAGTTACAAGATGTTATTTTACTTAGTCTACGGCCCATAGCAATAAATACCTTACAACTAACATACATATTTTATAAATAACACTACACTAAATTGTCACGTATTATCTGTACGCACTAACGGGGTGTCTCGCAGGCGTCCACGGAACCGCCTGTATAAAACACCCTTCGGCCAAAACGCTGCATCCATAAAGGTTGAAAGACGAGCAGTCGGCACTCTCACCATAAATGAGTTGAAGCTCACATTACGATTCTATGTGATTCTCGAATAAAACCGTAGTCGTCACATAATTATATCGTTGTACTGCTTGAATTCAAGCAGGGATAGGCGTACAGACAGTGCAGGAAGTAGTTTGGGACGCAACAGGACACAAAAATATTTTATGATTTTCAATGAATATGACTTATGACATTAAAAACTTTTGTTTATCGAAGTAGTATGGTTTGATACTATTATGACGATGAATATTATGCGTACTTAATTGTATGTCAAGTTATAAATATGGCTAAATATTTTAGGATTATCAATGAATAGGACTTAAAAAACTATGACATTTATATTAGGTCTTTACCTATGAAATTGCCTTTTTTTATGAAAAATTTTAACGTAATATTTTTTCTATATTTTTTATTTCTATTAATCAAAGTAATCACCCATGCAATCGATAGATCTTTGCCAATGCCGTGGCAGTTTATTATGCCCTTCTTGAAGAAATCAGCTGGACAGGAGGCAACAAATTCTTCAAAGGCATTTTGTACTGCCTCTCGGCAATTCAATTTTTTTACCACCAAGAAGTTATCCAAATTCTGGAAAAAGTGGAAGTCTATAGGCGCAAGGTCTGGTGAGTACGGTAGATGACAGAGAGCTTCCAACCCTAGCTCTTGTAACTTGGAGACCGTTTACTATGCAGTATGAGGTCGCGCGTAGTCGCGCAGGAGCATCGGTGACGAGCGATTGATCAAAGATGATTGGAGATTGCAAGCTTCTCCATCATCGTGTTCAGTTATTCAAATTACACATTTGCAGTAATGCTTATCCCGTTTGTTAAGAAGCTGTGATGAACTCCACAATCGCCTTTAATTCGTCATTGTCAACCAAAGTTTTCGGATGAGTACGGGGTTCATTTTCAGGTCGAAATTTCCAGAATGGAAGCTGGCAAACCAATAACAGGTGGTTCGTTCGTTTGTACTGTTCGCTCCGTAAACGTCGTTGATGTTGCGTGCCGCTTGTGGCGCGTTGCTGCCACGACGGGACTCATATTCCATAATTACTCGAATTTTTAACGTATCCACGATGACGAAAAAGATTCAAATGCGATGAAAACATAACGCTAATCAATAAACAAATAACTAATTTTGAAAAAAGAATCCCATGTTTTTAATATAACATTAATTTGAAATTTTAATTCGTAGCCAAACCACAAAATATTTTTATTTGAAATGACCAGTACCGAAAAACAGCAATTTCATAGGTAAAGACCTATTATTTTATTACTAGTTGAATTATTACAAGTGATGGTAGGAGTAGTGATGTTATTATTACAAATGCTTATGAATAACAAATATTAGGACGTGAAACGTTATGGCTTTTAAAACTATGACTAAAAAAATTATACCATAACGTTTCACGTTCAATATTTGTTATTCATAGGCATTTGTAATAATAACATCGCTACTCCTACCATCACTTGTAATAATTCAACTAGTAATAAAATATAAATGTCATAATTTTTCATTGATAATTCTAAAATATTTAGCCATATTAGAGGAGCCAGTTTCTGAGAGCAAGTCCTTTCTACGTGGGTGTGTGATTTATTTCTGTGAGCAAGTCCTTTCTGCGTGGGTGTTGAAACGCGTGCTATAAAAAAAAATAACCAAAACCTACTAGTTTTTTGTGTGAGCAAGTCTTTTCTGCATGGGTGTGTGAAACGCGTGCTTTAAAAAAAATAACCAAAACCTACTGTTTTTTCCCTGAGCAAGTCCTTTCTGCGTGGGTGTGTGAAACGCGTGCTATAAAAAAAATAACCAAAACCTACTAGTTTTTTCTATGAGCAAGTCTTTTCTGCGTGGGTGTGTGAAACGCGTGCTATAAAAAAATAGTCAAAACCTACTAGTTTTTTCTGTAAGAAAGTCCTTTCTGCGTGGGTGTGTGAAAGGCGTGCTATAAAAAAAAATAACCAAAACCTACTATTTTTTTTCTGTGAGCAAGTCTTTTCTGCGTGGGTGTGTAAAACGCGTGCTATAAAAAAATAATCAAAACCTACTAGTTTTTCCTGTGAGCAAGTCTTTTCTGCATGAGTGTGTGAAACGCGTGCTATAAAAAAAAAATAACCAAAACCTACTATTTTTTTCTGTGAAAAAGTCCTTTCTGCGTGGGTGTGTGAAACGCGTGCTATAAAAAAAACCTAAAACTACTTATTCTTTCTGTGAGCAAGTCCTATCTGCGTGGGTGTATGAAACATTTTATAAACCTGACCTGTTTTGCCTACTTATGATAAAACAGTAAATTAGGACTACTAAACATTAAGTCCAATAAATATTAGGACATAAATGTTTATTTCTAACAAAATTAGTATCAAAATGTAGTATGACAAAAAGTTTTAGGAGTGGTAACCATTATGCTCATTATCATTACCTATGTTTAAAAAATATTAGGACATCAGAAATGTATGCCTGTAAATAATTACGCGAATGTAATAATATGACTACAAAATTTTATGACTAGATACGTATGTCGTATGATTTTATGACAAATAACATTATGCGAATGAATAGGTCACCATGCTAAAAATTTTATTCAAATTTTTCAGCCAAACGGTTAAAACACCACCTATAACCGTAATTTTGTCTGTAGGTCCAGTATTCCCTTTCTCCTTTAGCTTAGAGGTTTTGTTTCGAAATCATTCCACCCGTATCTTATTTACGTACCTACTCGATACAATAACATAAAACCTCCACTAGGTAGTCCTTACACTAGGAATCCGTCATGGGTATCAAGAATTTCGATTAGGTAGGTTACTCACATCATGCTAGGAAGTTAGGTACCTAGGTAGGTACCTACTTACCACAAAACACAGACCAGGAACAAATAGGTACTTGCAGATCTAGTAAAAATGTATCCCGTAATGGGAATCGAACCCGCATCTCTCGCGTCTCAGCATTCGTTTACCATTCCACGGATGTCTTCAATTGCGGTTTAGGTTACGCGCGAAAACTATTTCGCGGCCGGCGCGGAACCGCGCGGAAGGTGCGGGTGGTGCGGGGCCGAAATAGTAGCCACACCCATTCGCTCAAGGTCATCGGCTGGTATAAGCACCTTAAATAATAATTTCATGAGCTGTGCTATGTGCCCACTCAATCCCTGGAGACGACCCATGCAATTTCAAACTTTAACTCAACACAACCAGAATGTCATCAATATTCAGTTCACTCCTTGCATTTGTAGATCATACATTTTAAATTTAAACTATGCATTCTAAAAGTTAAGCTATTGTTTTTAGTATGATTTTTAAAAATTATAAACACATAGTAAATATACTCACATTTGTACATTAGAGAATAACCAGCGAGGGCAATATTTATCATACAAATATCATCTCTAGTTGTACCTAATAAGATACATATTATAATAAATAATACGGGTATATAGGTAAGTGAACCTAATGGGCCAGAATGCCCAGCGCGAAGTAAAATATGCGTAAGAATAAAAATAAGAATAATAATGATTTTATTGCACAACTTAAGTGTTACGAGTACATAAATTACTTAGGTCAAGTTAGAACAATATGCAATTGGTCTTAAATTAATTCAGCGTAAGAGAGAAAAGTGCAGTATGCTGTTGAGGCTTCTTGTTTTTCACAGAAAAGCTTTTTCTAAAAACTTTAGTTTTGTTTCTAATATCATATATTTTACAATATTCATGTGAAATACTTGTAGCATAACACAACACCTAAAAGTTTATGAGAAATTTGAGATTTTCTCAATTTTCAGAGTTGTTGGCAGTTTAATGTGTTCGGCAACACTTTTTAATGAGGTTCTTAAATTAAATTGTGTTTTGGGCTCAGTAATTATATCAGCTATATCCCTAAGTATTTCACATTTAAATTACAGTACTATACAGTAGGATAATAATAATTTGGGCTGCAAATGTCACTTTTGTGAATTCAGCCTCATAATAACGGTCACCGATTAGAAGAAAACTGTTTAACCTTTTCTGTTGTGAGTTTCTAGTTTTTTCCGTGACTTCTGAAACTTCCTTTCGACCTTCCATTATTTAGTAGGTATAATAATAGCCGCAGGCAAGATCGGGTATCTATTTTCCGGGTGAGCAGGTGTTACAGACCGATGCCCTTGACAAATTGTTAAGAAAAGAAGCTAACATTGTTTTGTTTTTTTACCTTTACAACAAAAATTACGTTCAAAAAAATGTTAGCCAATAAAGTGTAGTATTTTGAAATGGATTATTTTGAGAATTGAAGACTAAAAAAAAAAAAAAACTCTCAAACTTTAGTTAAGCTAAAGACTTAGTATGAGCAAGTGGCCTACTCTGGTGACGGAGTTTTTAGGCCACCTAAAGGCCTCCATCATGACTTACCGACTTAAAGTCCGGGACCGACAATTTAACTTATGTTATGATATGACCTGAAAGGATGGGTACTGTTTTCCCAACATAGATCTTTGGTCAGTTCTGTATGGAAAATGAGTAGGTAAATTCTGTATGGAAAATCAACGTGTGAGACACGATTCATGAATGCGTGCGAATTTTGAAAACAGCCTTAGGTACACGTTTATAAGACTAACTTCTTACCATTAATGTAGGGGATGTGCACAGTGAGACAAAGTATTATATCGTAAAGGTGAGAAGGGTGGAGAGAGGCAACACGTCCGTGCGCTAGCGATCGTAAAGATATGTCGATGCCACATGGTTAAATTAGTTTTGCATAAGATTTCCACCTCAACTGCACTTTCTGAGGCTGTGTTGAGATCTTCCTTTGTGCAGGTGATTGGGCACAAAAGGCACCCCAACAGAAGACTAACTAAAGACGACGCTGGTGATAATTATGACGCTGGCGACCACATAAATGTATGAAGCACTGCATATATCAGCGTAAAAAACGCTCAGATTTCTTAAGCGGAAGTTCGCTGAAGCTTAAAAAGAATCCAGCAGAAAAACATAAGTTGAAAAACACGAGCTTATTACCCTTTATCATTATTTTACTTAATTTTTGAGTCAATATCATTCGAGACTCCAAGATTGACAACATGGAAAGACATGTTTCACACCTGCTCAAATGACCTACAATAATTTTACAGATAAGTACAGGCGCGTAAAAATGCTGTTGGGACTTCATTGTAAGTCGTTGAAACAGCGGTTGCTTTGATGAACTGGTTTTTAGTAAATAACAATTAGTAAATATTCAACAGAACCCAGAAATAATGAAAGTTGCTTTATAAATAATTAAATGTTCATTTATTATAATGCACTTTCTTTTTATGGAGGTTATTAATTAATTTCTTTACATTTAAATATAACTGCTAACTGTATACCAGATGAACTGATTTCGATAAAATTTACTTAATTTTGATTTTAAATAAATTTTAATAGAAAATAACTTCTACAAATGGTATTATTGTCTGAAATCGACAAGCAGTTAATGTTGAAGTTTAATTTTTTAAGGAAAATATTCCAGTGCCATTTAGTAAAAATTCAAATGTCAAACCAGTTTAGTGCCATGGTACGTAGTATTATTATTTTTCTGTGGCCATGGTATCATAATATGGTCCAGTTTTATCTAACAAAGAAGAACGTCAACTATTTCGTTTTTTTTCTTAATTTACTAATGACCAATGAGGTTAGGTTACTCTGCTGTGATGACGTTTTCAAACAAATTACTAATGAGGTTTGTAAACTGTCATTTTAGAGAACGAAAAAAAACGCAACGGCATCGGCAATGATAGGTAGGTACTTGAATGGTTGACGTTGTAAAATAGAGGTATTGGGGCCCAGGAAGTAAATTTTATTCTATAGAGTCAATGTTCAATTTAGTTTTTTCTTCTATGTTGTGTAACTGTAATAACGAAAAACGCGTTGCGTGCAAAATGTATATGACCATTAAAATAACTGAATCCGCTATAACAGCTACATTATACAAGCAAGAGAAAAACAGCAGAAGAAAATATTACTATTAGGTACGTGTAAAATCAGATCTTCATTACATTCCAGACGATTTAAAAAAGTAGTGCTGTGAAAACATTTTAGAATTTTTAGATAGTAATCTGGGTAGTCACTTTTACCGCCCTCTCAATCTATTTGGAGTCCGAATAGATTGAGAGGGCGGCTTATCAAAATTATAGACATGGTCAGGGTGCCGATACTACTACCAAACTTTTTATCAACCACAAGCAAAACGTCAACTAAACCACTCTAACTTCTACTAACAACAACTAAACGACTCTGTTGTGGTGACATTTTAGCAAGAGAACGAAACAAAACGCAGCGGAATGTTTGACGTTGTCACTCAGTAGAATTGCCGAACGTCAATACGTGTGGAGCTGACTAAACGGGCTTCATCGTTTTGAGCTCATTTCAATGCTCATAAACTTTTTCTAAAGCCGTATAACCTTATTACATGTCTATCCTTGTTACCTTACCTTATTATTTTTTAGGTTGGCTTGCTAGGTTGTCTCTCCTGTGGATATGGCCGGTTAAGCTCAGAGGATGGTGTAGGTGCTGGGCAAGCCTACTCCATCTAAAATAATGTCTCACGCACTACAGTGTCCCGTTAAGTGTAGGCTAAAGATTGCCTCCTGACACTGTATAAATCATCTATTAAAGATGTAAAGGCCTAAGTTTTTTTGATAGGTTATTGATAGGTAATTAGGTATCGCTATTTGGTAGAAGATCGACGTAATTTAATACAAAAACATCGCGGATTTATGGTTTTTAATTCTCAAAGGCCATTTAAACTGTATTAGTTTAATGCTCGTTATTAAAGGAAAATTATAGGCCTAATGCTTGTAATAGAACAAAGGATAAGATAATTTTCTACACGACTGTAACTCGGAGTTTCCTTAGGCATGTTCATTTTTAGAAATAATTAGCTTCCAGTTGCAAAAACAATCGTTTTGTCTCTCAAATAATTTCATTCATCTTATGAAAATTTAGATAACTTTGTCATGAAAGTAAATGAGTAGGTTGAAGTAGAATAATGTTTACGGCTCTTGTTTCCAGACCGTGACGGGTTCTTTACACCCACATTTGCACGCTGTTTAGATGATTTCTAAATGAGTCACTACTTTTTTGCAAAGTTAGAACGGAGGACGCAAAAATATTTCCGTACATTCAAAATTGTTTTTTTTTTATTTTGTTTGTCGACAGGATCAAAATTTACATTGTTTTAAGCTAATATATTTTATTTGATATGAAAATAAACATATAAGTAACTTGAAAACAATGGATGTCTGGTTTATCGATTCATTTTAATATGAATAGCAATAATTATAATTGAGAGCAATGATATCTTAATGACTCATTATCATGTTTCCTGTATCGCTTCCGTATTCTTTTAAACCTGTAGCTGCACAATCACACAGTCATGAATAAGAAAGCCATTACCGTCAACGTCTTGGCTTTTCTCATGCATTTCACATTTACACCTTACCTATTTGAGGATGACTGACGGTCGATCTGATGCTGGCACGGTAGCCTGACCTCGGGCTCTGATGAAGTCACAAATCAGTTAACACATCACTATTGGCACTTTCACTTGGCTCTGTTTCGATTTGTTCTTTTTAAACCGTTAAAGCCGCTGATGCGAGCCTCCGGACTCTCGCGTCACACTACACTGAATGCGCTCACGCAACCTTCTTAGCCCCCACTTCACAGCCTTAACACTGACCAATCAAAATTCAACCTTAGCATCTAACAATAAAAAATCTTTTGCCACATCTTTGAACAGAATAAGTTATTCATTCAAAATTGAATCTTATTTCCTGGTAATAAAGTATAAGAATGATTTGCAGGATGTCACGAACATGACATGCTTCAGATCTAATGATCGTATTAATAAGCGGATCTAAGATCATGAACTCTTGTGTTTCGAAAACAAAAACAATTGACAACTCAAAAGTTTATTTTAGAACGTCAGTGAATATAAAAAAAGAACATTCTAGCGCAAGAAAATGTCCCAATGTAACCTGAGCCGCAGTAAACTAGGCTTGCCATCTGAGCCTTGAGTGATAAATCCAAATTCCTAGGAAATAAGATCGATTTCTGAACTGCGCGTAACAGACGACGTTATAAAAATGATAAAAATGTTGGCAATCAGTTCTGATGTGTTTATTTGTTCAATTTTGTATCAAAACTTACGTCTAACTGACTCACGGCCTTTGTACAATGCCACCTGTGGCGTAGGTAGTTAAGTCTGAAACACATAAGGTTGCGGGTTCGATTTAAATCCACGAGGAACTGCGAGGCAAATATTTGTATAATCTGCAAAAAACTGTCTCAGATCTAAGTGTAAGTACCTGGTCTACTTATTTCTATATTAAAAATTATGTAAAATTTCGTACCTAGTAGGTATCCGTCAATTACATAATTTCCCATCACACAAGCTCAGCTTACTTTTTTTATTTATTTGAAAGAATGCTTTCGAGTTTTTGCGTTCATAAGTTTTCTTTACTTTAGCAAAACCCACGGGCCTTATAAGATATCGCGATCTTATTAAACTATTTTCAAAATGACTAACTTTATATAACTATGAACTATGGTAAAACTTATTTTGTACTAGCGGACGCCCGCGGCTTCGCCCGCGTTGATTACCTATTACTTTTTATCCCACGGGAAACATGCATTTTTTCGAGTTAAGAAGTAGCGTAAGTCACTCTCCAGCCCTCCATCTCCACACCAAAAATCACTTCAATCCGTCTCTCTGTTTTGACGTGAAAGCAGGACAAACAAACACACTTTCACATTTATAATAGGAGTATGGATTTCATTAAAGTTTCATAATACGAGTAGGTATAAGCTAGGCATTGTTAGGCAACTTAGATTTATATAATCTTTTATGTTAGAACTTCTAAATATAAAGTAATAAGTACGTAAGTCCCTGCTCAATAAAATTAATCTGATTACGATTTCATGAACAGTATTGTTGGATTTCGTAGAAAATATTCGCTATATTTGTGAGGTAACTTTATTCTTAGTTCCAAATGTACACAATCTTTTTTTTTCGCTTTTCTTGCTTGCTCCTTTTATGTAAGTGATCCAGTGTGTGAAATGATTTATTAGTTTCGAAAATAAGGCTCACACAATAGATCTTTGAAGTACACTACAATACAATAAAAATTGTACTTACTTACCGTAGGTATGTCACAGAACTTATGTAAGTACAAAAACATCAACGAAATAGGCCAAGCTTAATTATGAAAAGTAGCACAAGCACTCCGGAATTATCTAAATAAAAATAAAGGATTAAACGAACTTACCTGAAGTGAAGTTCTATCCATATTATTTAAAAACTTATTCTGGAATATAACTGTGTAGTACTCGATACTTCCATGCTATATTTCGCGTGTCAAAAGTTTATGTTGCACTGCAACATAGCTAAAAAATTTTTAGATACCTGTAACATAACCAATTCATATCATTACGTTCAGAGATCAAATCAAAAGACCAAAGGGAAAAAGCTATGAGCCTATAGCTTTGGGATGGGTAGGGAAATTCTTATTCCAGAATAAGTTTTTAAATAATAGGTATGGATAGAACTTCACTTCAGGTAAGTTCGTTTAATCCTTTATTATTTTTCAAACTTATTCTGGAATATAACTGTGTAGATGTTTAGAGTTAAACATAAAAACCCCTTCGATGTCATGACATGACATCTATTTCATTCAAAAATATAAGCTTGTCTAGATCACAATGAGATCTATTTTATTATTACCTACCTACTTTAGAAGTATTTAAGTAGGTAATATTTAATTATACTAGTAACAAATCACAATGGTGAGTACACCATTTATTAAGATTTCTAAATAAACTCCTCATTAGAGGCACCCCAATATACCTAATACCTTATGAAACTTGAATATGTACATTATTTTAAAGGGGTTCATTAAAATGTTTTGCAAATGTCATTCATTGCCCTTGAGGACCATCCTACTGCCTTCAAAATTCTATGCACAGTGATCACTCACCTGCAAGCTTGAGATGATGATGCCTGCCGAGTGGTATGGGAGTAGTAATATTATATAATAATATCTACTCTTCCACTATATTTAATAACTTGCCTTAGCCCTCTCCTGATAGATTGTGATATGGCTTTTCTATAAGGTCTTTTATAAGTTATAAACAATTAATCATTAATTCCATCATCACCTCCTAGCTTAGTCCTTTCTAAATATTATAAAAGGCATTTTACCAGGCAAATATCTGGCTTGTCAAAATAAGGCAGGGATATTTAAGACATACATTTTCCCGAAGAAGATGTTTTTTAACATATCTGACAGAACAATAACGACTTTTTATAAACTCCTTTCAACTTCTATCAAAAGTTAAACACCATTTAAAATAATGTAGATTGTGACAAATATTGACATAGCGCAACTCTTGAGCAATGTTTAACCGGTGTTTTAGTTAAGATACATTTACAAGTAAGGCCTATATAGAGTTTAAGACTATCTGCCTTGTTGTAAGGGCCAAAAGCATAGCAGGCCTTGTTTAATTTTTCTAAATCTAATTCTTCAAGAGTATGTCACTGTCAAGTGAAAAACACCAAACAATATTTGAATTCCCAGTGGATATATACTAGGAACAAATGTGCTAACTTAAAAACTCTTTTGAACCTATGCTTAATGCGATTATCTGTGTCAAAATGATTACCTATTTAGGGAACACAGCTGAACAGTAACAGTTTAATATTAGTTATGAAGCATATTTATCAAAACTGGTTGATAACAAAATAATATGCTAATATTTTAGGTGCTGAAGGCCAAAAGAAAACCTAACTCACAATACCTACTCCATTAATCAATTGGCAATATGCGTCTGATTCAAAAGCGGGTTAAATGTATTTTATTATGAACATTGTTGCTTTAGAGGTATGTGTGTGTAATTATTTTTTAATATTAAACCATTTTCGATTAGAAAATAAATTTTAAAAATTGCAAAAAATAGTAGGAATTTCAAAATACTTGAAAAGGATGTGAAAGGATGTGACGACACGAGTTCATAAGAAAAGTCAAGGACGAGTCAGATATGACGATCCATAGATAAGTTTTTTTTTTAATTTTCACAATTCCTATACTCGAACTTATTGTTGTCACAGATTACTGTTGTACTTAGTATCAATTTGACATCACACGTCAAAGTTCACAAATTGTTACTACAACAGTAATCTGTGACAACAATAATAATCGTGTTTCAGATGCGTGAAAATGTTGGTAAATTTCAAAAATTATTTTTGTTATAAAATTTTAGTATTTCGGCGCTGGAATTTTTATGACGGTTATTTGACGATATAACCTATCGTGTAAAACCATAAAAAAAATTGATGCATATTGCCTATTACCATTGACAAATACAAGTCATATTATTAGTTTTTTTTTTTTTTTTTTTTTTTTTAATAGCACTATTTCTATCTCCTACTATTCTCCTCTTCATAAAACACAGGCCTTTACATCTTTTACTAGATGATTGATAGTGTCAAGAGGCAATCCTCTTCATAGATTGCCTGATAATAGCCAAGCCCCCAGGGTAAGGTGCCAATTTAATGGTGAAAAAGTATGAAAGATAAACTTAATTAATCCATTCAATGATAATAATAAAATCATCCACATTCCAAGCAAAAGGGCCTCTATGCTAAGCTACATAATTCTCACTTTATAACTTCAAATGTGAATCAAACAAATCATTTTCTGGAGCAGTTATGTCTCCATAATAATCCATAATAATAATAATCTTGACAAACATATCCTGGCCTTATTACCATTCTGTATCTTGATTTGAGATACAAGATTCAAAATCCGCTTCTGCATTGTCTCTAGACATAAAATAAAATTATTAGACATAATAAGCTGCAAAATACCCATAAAGCCCTTGCTTCACACCCTTGTTTAGCGAGGTCATTAAGTTAAGGAAACTGAACTGCCCCCATTCTGTTTATAAAAGATAAGGCTGTGGTATTATCAATTCTTAATAATATTTCAACTTGTTTAATAAAATATTTCACTTCGAAAAATGCCCCAAAAAATTACAAGATGTTAATCATCATCATCATCTCCCTGCCCTTATCCCACTAGGTGGGGTCGGCACAACATGTTTCCAAATTATTAATATGAAATTATTTTTCTTGGGGGACCAGCTAGGTACCCCTAGCTTTAGCTTTAGCTGACAGAGAAGCATCCGAGAAAATTTCAGTATGCATTTTAATATTTTGTTTAATCTTATTAGACTTTGTTCTAATCTCTTTCAGTCACACAAAAAATCTAATTTTGCCTTATCTGTTATTTCCATTAACTACTAATAATTAAGTTACTAATAACTCGTAGTCCCCCCCACAACGTACCAAAGCTCCAAATTTATCTTTTCTACATTTTATCTTATAAAACCATATTTTTTCTCGATTGTTAATTGTGAGACTCAGAGTCATAATTATTTCAAAACCTAAAAACTCTTAATATTTTTTGGACTGATTTTCAGGTATTATGCATTTTTAAAGTGTTATACAACTTATAGGTACACCACCTTAATAATTTTTGCTTGAACTTTCATTATATAAAGATCCGAGGTAAATGAAATCCTCTAAATAAATAGGTACTTCTAATAGGTACCTTGTCCTCTCAGATGTTCCATGACAGGCTTTAATAATTTAGTTAATACAACCGGGCTGTATTCCAAGCAGACCCATTGTCAAACAAATATAATAAAATATTTTATTAGGTAGGTACCTTTATAATATTAAAATCAAATCTTAATATTTTTATCTTTATAGGTACTAATTGGACCTAAATTTAAATTATACGCATTTTGCAAGTATATTGTACACAATAAACTTATTTTTTACTAATAAGTAATTTATAAAAAGTTTATTTAAAAGTAGAAAGTTTCAACAAACTTTTAGATTTAAACCTATGAAATCCATCGTTTTAGGGGCAACTAAATATGTTGTACAAACATTTATTCAAATCAGCTCTGCATTCTGTTATGGCACCTCTTTTTAAAAGTCTTGTAATTTTCCTCTTTATTACAACTTTGTCAGTTTTGTTTGATACATTATTATGTAGCTGATATGAGATTGTTCAGGCAAAGCACGAACAGGTATTTTAGGACCTTTTACCAATTTAAAATGGTTACCGACAAAACATACTTCTACGAATATCTGGCACGGCCTCTGGCTTGGATGGGCCTGTCTGAGGGCCTGAATGCTTTCTACTGTTGATGCTGAGTATGCTGGTGATAAGACCCTTGTTTGTTGTGGTTGTACTGGTATTAATTACTGTCTGTTGGTAGGTAACTTTTTGGATGTTTCACGATAATCAGGTTTTCTGTTTCCGGATATTGTAAAGGTATGATCAAATTGAAGCTCTTCCTTTCTTTAAGATTTTCATTAGAGGACCAATTTCAAGTCAAAATGTGGAAACGGGAGTCCCCATACATACATACATAAGGTAGGTCTCATTTCAGTCAAGCTTTTGTCCAGAAATGGATTGATCAACTTTTTATGGATTTCTGCGTATTGATAATGTAAGTTACAAATTAATCAAGAAGCTTGTCCCAGCTTTTTTATGACCTTGGTCTTTGAAAATTCTGTTTTGGACAATTTCTTATTAGCCGGAGCTATGTTTACCACTGACTGTCTTCAATTCTTAAAAAACTTGAAGAAGTTTATCTCTAGTCTTTGCTAGCAAGGTCAGGATACCTGACAATTCCACATTTAGCTTCTTAGCCTCCAACAGATAGCAATTCCCGGGGACTTTAATATAGTATAGTTTTTCTTTTTCAACTTTAGCCAGAACTTTTAAGTATGAATTTCATTTGAGACACTAGTTTAGGATGAATATCATCACTATAGGGGGGCCTCCTCCATAGGGTTCTCACCCAAGGCTTCGCCTCCTCAGCATCTGAGGTGCCCTCTGGGATCTTGAATTTTAGAATTAATTTCTGGATTTTGTTCCATGATTGGGGTCAAAACTAGTACAGATTTTTCATCTGAAAAATATACACCTCCAGTCGGTATGTACTGTTTAAATCTCTCTCCCACGGAGAGAGTGCAAAGTTGCCACGCAAAATTGCAGTCGATAATACCTATAGGTACCTATGTAAGTATGTATGTAAAACTTAGCTTGAACACAACAACCTCTCCCACGGAGAGGGTACATATTGTCACACAATATGTATTATTTTACGTCTTAGGTAAAAATACCTAATGCTTAAAATCCAACGGATAAAGCTAGAGAAAACATCGAAAATCGCACAACCACAATGCAATGTATCAAGATGGCGTCTTTGCCGGCTGCGGCTGCGCTGCCACTGACTGTCACGGCCAGTGAATTTGAAAATTTCTTGAGACAAAAATCAACTCCAACGTGCATTGTTTGTCACCTTTATTTGTTCAAAATAGTCTTACCTTCTATTTCCTCCATATCCTTATACTTTTCTTTGAAAATAAAGTTGGACTTCCGATTTTTCACCTGGACCAGATTTACGTACTTACTGGCATTTTGGTAACTTATTTACCCAATTCTTAACACTACAAGTAAAATTCCTTGATGGTCTTCGTTTCTTAAGAGCGCGGCGACGAACGAATTCTCCATACAAACGTACTACCGAAATCATTTAAAATTTGAGCGTATTTTCACCACTTTATGCACTTATTTAGATTAAGGAAGTATTAATCTAGGTTCCTGTTAAACTTTTGATCTAAAAAACTTACCTGAAACAAAATGTAACCAAATTGTATTTCTAACATTTTTACAGCAAAAATATCGTGTTTTCGTTGCATTTGTTCTGTATGATAAACAACAATGATTGTAATATCCTTTTAATAGGAACACAGCTTAGAGTGTCTAGTTACAGGCCATACAAAAAAAATTGCGAAATCATTAACTTTTCATTCATCATTTTTGGTATTACGGAATACATCGTAAATTCTTGTAAATTCTGAACTCGAGTATTGCCGTACGCGTTGCTCGGATGTCTTCAATGTGTGTGTATAGTCCCGGAGGCGGAGTTTCGACACTCACACTAACGCAAAATTGGTTTGCAACGACCACCGCTTTTTATAATTTTTAGCATTTTTAGCTCGCTCGATGTATAGGTACCTATGTAGGTATAGGTGTAGGTAGTATACACACTAACTAGATAGGTGTACCTAGCGTAGATTAGAATTGATTTTTACTTTGAACAATTATTTTAAATGGTATGTAGGTAGGTAGGTTTTGTAGACCCTTTTATGAAAATTACTTTCTTTTTAACCGACTTCAAAAAAAGGAGGAGATTCTCAAGTCATAGAAATATTTTTTTATGTAGGTAGGTATGTTTCTCGAGTATCTACTTGAATAGGTGAGCCTGGACCGATTTGGAAAATTATTTTTTTGTTTGAAAGGGTACCAGGTGGAGCTATGGTCATCAGATCAGGTCAGGATCTGATAATGGAGTCAGGAACTGTTCAACAGAACTCCTCAGTAAATAGGCTGATTGAGTTTAAACTCGGCATAATGTAAGCTGTCTTGTTCCGTTTCGTTCCGACTACAATGTCATGTAATATGTAATACCTATGCGTACCTATGGTGACTGCGAGCTGACCTGATGATGGAATCAGAAGCTGTTCAAAAAATGGTGCTGGTGATGATGATGACGAGTTTCAGCTCCATCGGCCTATTTAGATTTAGGTAGGTACTGATGTGTTCTGTTGAACAGCTCCTGACGCCATCATCAGATCCTGACCTGATCTGATGACCATGGCACCACCTGGGACCCTTTCAAACAAAAAAGAATTTTCCAAATCAAAAAAATTCCAAAAACATACCTACCTACATAAAAAAATATTCCTATGAATTGAGAATCTCCTCCTGTTTTTGAAGTCGGTTAAAAAGAAAGTAATTTTCATACTAAAGTTATGAAGTTGAAGTTATGAAAGAAGTTGAAGTTATGTTTTTAAACTTCAAAGTCTATAAATAGAACAGTACCTAGTAGTTTTGTAATGACGTCACAAAATGACGGCGGGCCATTTGAATCTGCCAAGAGGGGCTTTTCCATCCTACTAATTTACTCTTTCAAGCAAAAACTACTGATACACGCGCGGTTCGAGGGGGGGGTCATGGGGGTCACGACCCCCCCCCCCCCCCCCCTCAAAATTCTTGAGAAACCTGTAACTTCCAGCAAAAAGAGAGGTAGGTACGCACTACCAAAACTAGTGACCCCCCCCCCCCCCCCCCCCAAGATCAAAGTCTGCGACCGCCAGTGCTACTGAACGGATTTTAATGAAACTTGGAATACATATAGGTAGGTACCTATACTTACCATAATTTATGACCTAGAATAAAACATAGGCTACTTTTTAACCGGGTAGGTATCACGCGAGCGAAGCCGCGGGCGGAACCTAGTATATTTTACATTTGTCTCTCTGATGTTGGCTGTTAGGTAGGTATTATGTTTTATCTCGCTTACATAGATACCTACCTACTCTACTGCCTATAACAGTGGCGGATTTCCAAATTTGCCGCCAGTAGGCTATTCAACTTTTGCCGCCCCTACACTCGATACCACATCACAATCATATTAATTACATTTTTTTTGTTAATGAAATTGTAACTTTTATGATTTGTGTAATATTATTTTTAACCGACTTCAAAAAGGAGGAGGCTCTCAAGTCGACTGTGTGTTTTTTTTTATTTTAGGTACCTATATATTTTTTTTAGTTTTTTGTGTGTGTGTTACGTCATTTCTCCGTCAATTGTGGACCGATTTTGACAATTATTTTTTTTGGTTACAAAGGATATACTCCAGAAGTGGAGGATCTGATGAGGGGATCCCATGGAAATCGAGGGGAACTCTCAAATTTTAGGTTATTTATTGTGTTTGTAGAACTATCGGGCTGAAATTTTGCACACTAATATATTCTCGGTGACAATGAAATATTATGGTATCAATCAAGCTTATCTGATGATGGAGTCAAGAGCTGTTCAACAGAACTCCTCAGTGAATAGGCCGATTGAGTCGAAACTCGGTATATCTATCAAGTTTCAATTACAATTTAATAATATGGTGACAACGAGCTGATTTGATGATGGAGTCAAGAGCTGCTCAACAGAACTCCTCAATAAATTGGCCGATTGAGTAAAAACACAGCATATCTGTGAAGTTCCGACACAATGTAATATAATAATATGGTGACAGCGATCTGATCTGATGATGGAGTCAGGACCTGTTCCATGGAACTTTTTAGTAAAATAGAAATAGAAATAAGTTTTATTTTCGCCACTACGATACATACAACACAAATCAGAAATGCTACATTACAGTGACAAGAAAATAAGGTTACCCCTCAGCATTTGCTCCAGCAGCGCCATGGCTGTTAGAGCGCTGGTTTTCAGTATCTTAGTTTTTAGTAGTATAGTAGTAGTGACATGAATATCAAATGAAAGGGCTTGATGAGCGAAACACAATAAGTAGGTAAGATGACATCATTCTTAATAAAAAATAAACACTAAAATGAAAAAATAAAAAATAAAATACTTAACCGACTTTAAAATATACTTGCACTAAAAAGCAAAACATAAGAATATAAACAGATTTATTTACCTAATTACTAATTACGCGCACTCCGCACTTTAGGTACGAAGCTACAAGTACATTGGTGGGCCCGCCCGGGCGGGCCTTGGCAGGGTTCCCACTTGCCACTCGGCTCTAATACCTATCGCGTGACAACTCGACAACCCTTCCGCGTCAATCCGCGCCAGACAGTGACAGAGTTATGCGTTAGAAAGAGAGAATTTGTGTAGGCACGTGTCAGTGCATATTGCACTAGGCAAAGAACGCTTACGCGAGCTGAATTGAACTTTGTCGCATAATTCTGTGCTACAACGTAGGTATTTTATTCAAAGTTTTCGTCAGAATCTACGACTTTTTGCCTTCTTGAGAGAATCATTTTGAGACAGAGATTCGTAGATCACACATACATTTGTCTCACAGGCAGGCAAAGGGAATTAAATTTGCAACCTTCTGTGTTTCAGGCGGGCCTTCGCCCTCAGCACCACAGAACATTGTTGTCATGATGAATAATAATGGATTCATAACATGTCGCATATTGTGGCTGTTTTCGGCCTCCCGTGATCGTTTCACTAGGTTTTAACAGTTCAAAATAGATGAGATTCTTCTGATCCTACCAAATACAGGGGGTCTAAAGTGGCCACTTTTGATGAAAAATCAGATGTTTCATAGATGCTTCATATATGAAGCATCTATGAAGCATTTCACAAAACATCTTTTTTGACAGATCTATGTGCGAGGTTAAATTTATTTTTATAAATTAAATAGGTAGGTACCTACTTAGTTTTTTTATAGAAATGATTGCACTGCGCCACCCTGATGGACATATGGAAATATTTTTGAGGCACACGAATAAATAAAAAAGGTAAATTGTCGCGGGAGCGGGTCTGAGGTTTTTTTTTTCTTAAATTTGGCTTCGCATGGGTTTTGCATTCAGCCATCCGTTTTCCATTCAACCTATTTACTTTCTAAAAATAAATTTAACCTCGCACATAGATCTGTCAAAAAAGATGTTTTGTGAAATGCTTCATAGATGTTTCATAGATGCTTCATCGATGCTTCATATATGAAGCATCTATAAAGCATCGATGAAGCATTGATGAAGCATCGATGCTTCATTTAAGAAGCATATATATGAAGCATTTATGAAGCATTTGATGTTTCATCAGATGTTTCATAGATGAAGCATCTATGAAACATCTGATTTTTCATCAAAAGTGGCCACTTTAGACCCCCAGACAATTACCTCAGCACCAACAACAACAACCAGCACCAACAACAACAACCAGCACCGACAACTCGTTTGGAGTTGTTTGCACACCAGCTTAAGATGAGCCGTACATTCAACGGTTCCTGTGCATTCCGGGTGTCAAGGATTCCGGCTGTTTGTAATTTCGGAACTACAAAACCGATGACCTTGAAATTTTTACGGAACAATATATAAAGTACTTACTTTCAAACAAAGTAAAAACCGGTCAAGTGCGAGTCGAACTCGTACACCGAGGGTTCCGTACCTACCCATTATACCCATTAAGTTATTGAACAATTAGTAATTTTTTTGTACATATCCTAGTTCTGCGATAGCAGCGCCGCAAATGTTCTGCGCACACGAGCATAATATTGCAATAAATATTTTCTTTTATTTACTTTCACACAATAGCACAATTTTATTTATTTACCTTATTTGAGGATGGTGCCAATTAAGCTAGTTCGCTTAATTGTATGAGCGCTCATACAACTCAGAAGACAATCTTAATTGGCGTCAACTATGTATGTGTATGTATGTATGTATGTATGGGAACACCCTTTAACTTTCAACTTTTTTAATTTTTTGGAATTTTTCCTTTATTTCTGCTATAAGGCCTTGCTTTTTGCCAAATTTCGTGATTCTAGGTCAACGGGAACTACCATTTAGGTTTTCGACCCAAAACCTCTAGGGTACTTCCGGTTGACCTAGAATTGTCAATTTTGGTTACAAGCAAGGCCTTACAGCACAAGTAAAGGAAAAATTCCGAAAAATAAAAAAAGTTGATAATTAAGGTAAGTTTTGGTACTCACAAGTTTTCACGAAAACCTAAATTTGCCTATATCTTTTTATAGTGTTGACTCAGGACCTTGATTTTTATACTCACAATAGGGACTATAGACCTCAGTATATGGTATGAATTTCAACTTGCTAGCTCCACCCGTTCCTGAGATAATCGATGGTGACAGACAGACAGACAGACGGACAAGAAAGGGACCTTATAAGGGTTCCTTTTTTTACCTTTTAAGGTACGGAACCCTAAAAAGAATCAATGAAATCGGACTACGCGCTCATGAATTACAACCAGATACTTATTTTGACTTTCATCCCCTCTCCCTAGGGAACCGTGCTGAATTTCAGGATTAAAAGTATTTTATATTAGACCTCGTAGTATGCACTCAAATAATACCAGGTTTCATTTAAATCCAACCAGTAGTTTCGACGTAATGCGCGGCCATGATACGGACAGACAGACATGAATGAAAAAAATTACAGTTTTGGCTTCAGTATCGACAATAGAGAGCCCTCCAAAAAAAATTTCAAAATATCTTCAATGTACAGAATTTGACCTGTTACAGTTTTATTATAAACTAGCTGCTGCCCGCGGCTTCGCTCGAGTTGTACCCGGATAAAAAGTAGCCTATGTTACTCTCCAGCCCTCCAACTATCTCCACACAAAAAATCACGTCAATCCGTCGCTCCGTTTTGACGTGATTCAACTACAAATAAACAAACAAACAAACACACTTTCACATTTATAATAGGGGTACGGATACCTATTGATGTTTGATTGGTTGATGATTGATGATGTGAAATTTAATGAATAATGAAAATAAAAATTCTTCGGTACACATAGGGATTTTTCGTACATGACGACCTTACACGTGCTGATTACAGCTACAGAAACAAACATGATCAACAGGTAAACTGTTGGAAATTTTCGGGATACTACTGTAATTCGCGGGCCCATCTAAACGCACCGCCTTTATCGCTCGTTTCCAATCCAATTATGGAAAAAAGTTTTAAGCAAGAAAAGCTCTCACTCTAACAATTTTTAAAACATTACTTACATGTTGAATTGTTTGTGTGTACATAATAACATAGCATTATTAATAAATATAGGTAAATATTATTTTTCTGTAACACAAAAAAAATTGTTCCCTATTTGCCGCCCCTAAAATCTGCCGCCCTAGGCTCCAGCCTTCTCAGCCTATTGGTACCACCAATTGATTCGCCACGTCATAAGTACCTAAATATGCGTTATCCTTTGTTGCACTTATGGGGCATCCATTAATTACGTCAGGCTTTTAGGGGGCGGGAGGGGGTTGAGCCAAATCGCACCTAATCCCATGTGGGATTAAAAATGAAAGGGAGGTCTCGGCAAATCTAGGTAGGTACCTGTTTAAGATTATTTTTTTTATTCTCACGTGAGATTAGGGGGTGGGGGAGGGGATCGAGCCAAATCTCAGGACATCTCACCAAGGGGGGAGGGGGTGCGGGGGTAATTTTAATTAATGGACGCCCCCTAATTTCAGAGGGACAAACATCTGTTGTGACTTCAGTAGTTAGGTAGGTTAGGTAAGTACCTACTTACCTATAGACATTGGACAGAAAAAAACATAGGTAAGTACCTACTTAGGTACCTACCTACTTCCCTTTGAAAATTTAGGTAATTGTGTACCGACTTATATAGGTAACAACCCACATATTCTGTCTAGCGTCATAATATCGATCTCATCCCTCCCTAAAAATCTTGAGAGTAAGATGGGTAGGTAATTACCTAGATATTGTAGATAAATTTCCAAAAAAAGCATTTTTACCATACATTTATCTAACGATTCCATGAAATAAAATGAACATTATTCATTAGTGACTGACAATATAACATTTTTGGCCTCTCCAAAGATGCAAAAACTCAATATCAACAGGAATTGATCTCCATTCCGCAAGTACTTACCGCGCTGCAAGCGGAGCTCACAACCGCTGAGCCAAACGTCCTGATGCATTTGTATTTGAAATTATTGAACAGTAGCTGCGCGTAATGCGTCCTGAATCGCGCAAAAAAGGGCGGGCCTCATGTCAGACTCATATCTGCCAATCACAGATTAGGTAGAGGTAATACTGCCAATCGGGGCTGTGATTGCTCATAGTAGACTGAGTAGTACACCTATACTATACTACATAGAGTTTTTTGCGTGACAAGGACGAACAATTTAGATAGATACGTTGGAAGAGAAGTTCCGAGCTCCACTCACCGCAACCTTAATCATCACTAATCACTTTTATTGCTTTTACACAATTTCAAATTACTTTTCGAAAATTTTCTTACGAAAACACGACTCCGCGAATGCGCGCGAAAGAACGAATGATATGAATTGGTTATGTTACAGGTATCTAAAAATTTTTTAGCTATGTTGCAGTGCAACATAAACTTTTGACACGCGAAATATAGCATGGAAGTATCGAGTACTACACAGTTATATTCCAGAATAAGTTTGAAAAATAATATGAAATCGAAAAACTCTGTAGGTAAACACTATACTTACTTATCAAGTTGTAGGTACAGAAAGCGTCATTAATTGGTATCCCCCTAGTAAGAGGTCGGTTTGCAAGCCGTTCAAATTTTGTAAAAACTTCCTTGCTTACTTATGGATATCTAATTTCGCTCGAGTTCCTGAACGAGCCGATGCAATAGCTGTTATAATACCCGACTGAAATCCAAGGTTGAAATGAAAAGGGTCTTTGTTCAAATCAATAGGGGGATACCGATCGATGACGCTGACTGTACCTACCTATTGTGTTGGCTAGTGGAATATACCTACCTAGGTGCTAGGTATCAATTTTCGGCTGCGTAGTGCGTGTTTGATTACTTACTTAGGTAATTAGCCGTGGACTTTTCAAATTGGAATATTTAAAGTAAGTAATTTAGCATGAGCCATTGAACGATCATGAAAAAATGATCGTGTTGAAACCAGTTAATATTTCATATGGGCCTGCAACCAGCACAATAAATGCGACTTGCAAGTTACTTTTGACTACTCCCCTAGGTATTTTCTAAATAGGTATATTCTAAATAGTTCTTGTATCATAATGAACGTCTACCGTACCTAGGGATACATTTGTGAGCCAGTTTACTTTTATTTATGGGAGTGCACTAGTATAAGACGCTTTGCTGTGCGTTGCTAGTAAAATTCTTTAGGAGCTTAAATTATAAGTACCTAAGTATAGGTATTAGAAGCCTTCCCCGCCTTAACTAGGTACTTACCTACCGTATTTACGAAAGATCATCAAGAAAGAAACAAAGAAAGAAAATATATTTATTCAACAAATACAACAAAGCAAAATAACAAAATGAAAAAAATAAGACAAACAGAAAAAAATACTTGTTGAAATCGGCGACAAACAGGAAACTCAGCTTATTGCCTAGATCTAGGGATCAGGCGCTGATTTTTAGTGTCGCCTAGGAGGAGGGAGGGGAGGGGGTAGGGGGGAGGTACGGTGAGTAAGTGTGTGAGTCTGATTGTCAAATTAAGTAAGTACGTGTTTTATTTTTCTATTTACCTAGAGCAGTGTTTGTTAGTTATTCGACTTTCGATCCGAGGGTCATGGGTTCAAAGACAAACCAGACGGCATCAATGGAATTTTCGTTTTGAAAAGAGCTCTAAACGGTGAAGGAAAACGTCGTGAGGAAACCAGTTTCTGATTGCGTCGACGGGCTTGCGACCTGTTACGTATACTTACCTACTTAGAATGCTAATTTCTTCAAAATGAAGCCGTGTACCAAATTAAGTACCTACCTAGGTATTTGGAAATACCTCTGACTACCCCCTTAACCACTTGTAAAGTTTACCAAGCACAAGAATAGTAGAAATATTTTATTTTACTAAGATAATATTGGCCCGGGCTTTCCACGAGCTTTCTCTAATTCCACTTCAACAAATTTGATCGGCTTAGTAAGCGACTAGCTACGAAGTACAAGGTCTTTTATCGTTCGGGACGTGAATTTAATTTACAGATGGTAGGAAAGAGCAAATCAATGAAGAAAGTTCTGTGACTCTCGTTTATTGGTGTTATAATTTTATTTTTAAATTATTAACGGGACTTAATCGCGTAATGAAATCGTTTTATTTAGTCTACTCGTGACCACGGCGACTGTAATGTCGCCGAAACGTCGAGGTAAATAAAACAATTTCATTACTTACACGATTAAGTCCCGTCAATAATTTAAAAGTGTGTTCAAGTCGCGAAAGTTTAAAATAGGTGTCATAATTTTAGTAACTGCGCCCTCGCGGCGTTACCAGCCTATTGATGGTATATGGTGATGATGATGAAAGTAGTCTATAATCTTCCTCTAGAATAAAGCTTACATCTTGGAAACTGCTCTTAAATTATTTTATTTTTTTCATTTATTTACTTACCGTTTTAACAAAAAATATAAGTATCTTAAAGTAATACATAGTATATACAAATACATAGTATTTCGGACTGTTAAGCAAAATGTACAATTTTATCATCATTTTGCAAGCATCCACATTTTTCTCTTAACATTCCGAAAGTCGAGTTAAATTGAAGTTCAACTACTTTCCTCGACACCACCAAAATATTTCATGTATTCACATCATAAAAGCTCACAAATTGCCTGTTAAAAATTGAGTACGACGAAGAATTTTCGTTATTACTTTCCTAGTTTAGTTTTTGGTTCATTTTAGAATGGCCGCGAAGTGCTTTAAACATTTACACGCCTAAGTTTATTTTGTGTTGAATTTGAAAGTTTATAATTTGAAATGTTTCAATTTGAATAAGCTTGAAGGCCATTGGTCTAATCTAAACTGACCCACTCAAAAATTTAGACGCCATCATTATCAACGCATCTCCCTATAGTATCGCACACCTAGCATCACAGACTCACACACACACACACCAACCACACTTACAAACTCACACGCACAGACACCCATACATACTCACACATGCACACACACACACAAACAATTTTGTGCCTGTTATTAAATTCTTATTTTTAATTTAATTTCTTGCATTTTTGTTACTTTTTCTTTCTTCTTGTCTTTTGATGACCAAGCTGAGGAGTGGCCTGTTAATACACGTTCAAAAGAACCAACATCAGGCACCAATTATTATTTAATTATTATTATTTTTAGATTTAAGGTATTTATTTCTATGGGCCTTTGAATTAGTTTTTACTATCTGTACTATTCTTAAGTTGCCTGAAATAAAGTTTATATTAATATTATTTCATAAATCTTTGCGATGAATTTTGATCCTCAAACTCACAAACCAAATTTTTTAAAATAATAACGTTATCTAGCAAATCCAAATTCTTTTAGTTAAGTAATTGTAAGAAACTGAGACAAGTTAAGGATACCTGTAGCTGGCACGACTTTCGATCAAAAATCTGTCTGTTAGAGAATATTTAATAATGTGTACAGTCAGCATCAAGTCGAAGCGCTCGTGGCGTAGCTTGCTTGGACGTTCTTGATTGATCGTTGAAGTTAAGCAGCGTTGTGCGCGGTCACTTTTAGGATGGGTGACCGCAAGTGGTATTACGAGCTGAGCGCTTCCGTGCTTCGGAGGGCACGTTAATTGTCGGTCCCGGCTTTTAAAGTTGTTAAGCCATGACGGAGGCCTTTAGGCGGCCTAAAAACTCCGTCACCAGAGTTGGCCACTTGCTCATACGAAAGAAGAAGAAGTCAGCATCAAATGTAGTTGACTTTTGCAATTTTTAATCCTATAATTTGATTACTCTTTGTTGTAATCAAATTATAGGATTAAAAATTGCAAAAGGCTAAATAAAAAAAAAAATTGACGTCAATATTATTCAATTTTCTGCACTCTGAAGGTGATTGCATTTCTGTTCATAACTCCGAAGATCCTCGACAGATCAACACCAATTTTTACCCTAAAAACAGAAAAAAAAAATCAAAATCGGTCCAGGCATCTTTGAGTAATCGGGAGACATACAAAAAAAAAGATTCCGACAAATTGAGAACCTTTTTCTTGTTTTAAAGTCTTAAAAATATTCAAAATTATCATGTAAGAATTTACAAAAAAAGAAGCATGTAAGTAGATCAGTCATGTGGTTCCCATAACAGAAGCTCTGCTTACTTTGGGGCTACATGATACTGTGTGAAATGTCCAGCATTATTTATTTACTTATTTAATCTTGATGCTGATTGTACTACAAAATAAATTGGAATTTAATCTCTTAATACAAACTAGCTCAACCCAATTTCAATCATGTTACAGTCATAGACATTCCGTTTACAATTGTCTTTTTTAGCATTTCTATTATTTACATGATTCACAATGATAATTCGTAGTATTTGCTGTTGTAGGTTTTTAAAAGACTTGAAATAGATGATAACACAGAGGAAAATATTTGTGAAGTTACATAATTTTCCGTTTTAAATAATACAGTGATATTATCGATGCAAGCCGTGTTACACAATGGGATGTTCCCTGACTTTAGTACTTATTGATTAATTGATCATGTTTTCTGTGGTTTAACTATGTACATTCCTAGTTTCAGCCAAATTCAATCAGTAGTTTTTGAGTAAAAAACATCCATTTAAACATCTAAACTTTTACATTTATATCTACCTAGGTAAGATTATCTAGCTAGACAGTAAATAAACACTAATAAACACTTAGGGTCTTACTTATGAAAGATGTTTAAAGTTGAACACTGGTTAAACAACGTCCTGTCTTTATTTGTGGATAGTGTTCCAGTGTTCAACTTTAAACATCTTTCATAAGTAAGGGGGTTACATTTTAATTCAATTCCCCGTCATTGAAATCGAAGGGGAAGTAGTACGTATTTATTACTATCCGTATTGGTTTTACAGCTTGTTAACACTATCCAAGGTCCAAAGTCACCCCAGGGATCTTGTGGTTCCTCTTTCAGCTTCCACCAAATTTATTACACAAACCGTAAATTTTTTTGGCCCAAACCCAAAATCTATAAAAATATTAAACAAGAGAAGGAAAAAATATATTGGGTAATTTGGGTATGTACCCTTCTGTTGAATGGATTATGTTGTATTGAAATATTCATCCTTCACTCTGACTAAAGATATAAAAATCACAAAGATTTGTGCCGTGAGCTGAATATGAAATTTCTGGGCTATTTTCAGAAGTAACAATGGAAAGTTTACAGACTTTTGAACAAAATATCCAGAGCTAGGGTCTATTGTTGTAATCCACTTTATTACCTAACTGGACCTATTGAAAATTTGCCTCACGGTGGGCGCCACAAAAGGAAATTACCTTTCTTTAAAAGGCCAGCATTTCCTGAGTAATTAGAACCGGAGTTTTTTGATTACCGAATGTATAAATGAATATTCTGGACCTTTTATGATTAAACTCGGCCTGCGGGATTTCCCGCGGGCCGATCTCTGCCATTCCTTACCTTTGACAGTATTATCTGTACAGTCCGGATCCGTGGGAAAAACTCTATCGTGTAAAGGCCGCTAATTATCACCACGATGACTACTAACATATTTTCCTCACACCTGACAATATTTATAATCAGTAGTGACATGCGATTCAATGCATTTTTTACGATTTCATTTTCACGGAAATAAGTTGATATACTTACCTTTATCGTCAGTGGAAAGGAAGAAACGCTAAAGCGCCAAAGTGCGATTTGTGGGAAATGAACTTTAAACTTGAAACTATAAAGTTGATTTCCCACGAATCGCATTTTGGCGCTTTAGCGTTTAGGGAGTGTACACATTGCGTTTTCTGCAGCGCGTTTTTGAGCTGCGCAACGCATATTTTTCCATACAAAAGCGAACCGGGAGGAGCTGCGCGGGGGGCTGCGCGTTCGCATCGCGTTCGAATCGCGTTTGTATCGATACAAACGCGCTGCAAAAAACGCAATGTGAACACTTCCTTATTCCTTCCCACTGACGATATGTTTTTGTGTCGAGTGACTATGATATGTTTTGGCTGCCTGAAGGCCTCCGTTATGGCTTAACACCCAATTAAATACACGTAAGGTTAATCTGTAAGCCAAAACAAATCCTCAAGAGTGGGGATAGAGATATTGATAATTAATAATAAATAAATAAATAAATTGAATGTTGATTTATTTTTCAGACTTCCATTTCTCTAATCTCAACTTTACGAAAATGTGTCAAAAATCTTTGAATTCAACTAAAAATCATAATATTAATTCCGCTGAGGAAAATTAAATTATTTTAGAAACTTAGTAAAAAGAGAACTTCTGTAGATTTATTTCGGGTTATATTTTTAGTGCGTGAAAATGGAGAAAATAAACTAGGTAGCCGTTTCATTAACCCATTTAGGTATAAGTATCTACAAGGACAGGGAATAAAAATACAAAATAAAATCATAATTCTAATTTTCACTATTGCCTATTTGACCTAGTTTTGAAAAGAATTATGAATTTCTTGTGTATTGGATGTTGCTATAAAGATGAATAAAACAGAAAAAAATATGAAATTAGCATAACAATGGGCTATTGTACGACAATAAGACAATTAATTATCTATTCTCAAGACTCAATGGACTCATTACCGAAGGAGGAACTGAAAATACTGAGTCCTTGTACCAAATATCCGAGGAAATTATTTATTTCATAATCGTATACAACATAATTGGGGTGTGGCGCAATTAGACTCTTCCGAAAAGCTGATATAAATGGACTGAACGTGGACTGACTACAATAATTTGATTATTCATCTGAATATAATAATTTGATTATTATTTTGGAATATAAATAACTTACTCACGACTTTTATATTCGAAAGATCTAAGCATACAAGTATTTTAATATTATTTGAAGATGTGTTATAGTGTAAGTAATTTAAACAATGTTGCCAAAATTACCGCCGACTAATTACAATGTTTAAGCTTTGAGTAGGTACTAATTTACTTACTAGCACTAAGTAAATTATTATCTGTTATTATTCTAACGACTAGTATAATGTTGAACATATTTACTAATTACTTACCTAATACAGTAAATAATTTTCAAGATAATTATATTTTCGTGATAATTAGTTATGCATTTACACGTACTCAGAACAGTGAAAGATCGTGGGAAATCTCATACCTTCTCTGTTCACGTATTGGCTGTTAATTTTCTGTAAAAAGGCCGTTTTGGTTGGGGCTCCCCTCCCAACTAAAACGCCCCTTACTCTATCTAACAAATTAGTTAAGTTAGGTAACTAAGACTGTTTATACCACCTGAAAAGTTCTACGTTTTTTAAACAATCCTAACTAAATGCGACTGTCAGTTTGTTTTTTACCTTTTCACTTATTTACTTAACTAACCACAAAATTTTAAACCCTTATTTTAAACGTCAAAGTGTGTATATTTGTTTGTTTATTTGTCCTGCTTTCACGTCAAAACAAAGCGACGGATTGACGTGATTTTTTGTGTGGAGATAGTTGGAGGGCTGGAGAGTAACATAGGTTACTTTTTATCCGGGTAGGTACCACTCGAGCGAAGCCGCGGGCAGCAGCTAGTATTGTATAAAGTAAGCTCGTATGACCAAGTGGCCAACTCTGGTGACAGAGGACATTTTATACTGTAGAGAAAATTATAAAGGATAAAATGGTGGCACCTAGTCAATGCCTAAATGGTTTATAAAACAATTTTTTACGGAGAGACAGAGTAATAGACAGATCATAGGGCTCACATTACATTAGCGGCCTTTACACGGTAGAGTTTTAACCACGCATCTGGACTGCGTTCCGAACCGCGGATAAATCTGTGCGGTTTTGACCGCGGATAAAACTGTCGTGCTAATTACTGTCACAGTTTAGTCTGGCGCGTGGTACGATTATAAACGGTGATGCGTGTAAAAAACTGTCACAAAAACTGTGCTAAAAATTTTGCCAGATCGAACTGTCAGCCTCGCGCATCTACACGTAAGGTTTTTAGCGAAGGTTGGAATGGTGCGTGCTATTTCCCGCGTTCCGATCTCTACGTGTAAAGGCCACTATTTTTCGTTCTAGACATTTTGCTTGTCACTTCTTTCAGCCTACGTTTAGTAACGAAAGGACATTATTTGTGATGTCTAACAAGACTAATTTAATGTTTTGGCTAAAAGCATTCTAAGTACAGAACAGACATAATTATCTAAGTACCTACTCACCTACGTAGCTAAATAAAATAACATTTGTTACTTTGCTTCACGGAACATAAAAGATCTAATTTTGTTGGCTTGCCAAGTTCTTTAGACAATTATTTAGAGAACCACATCTTAGAGAGTTTTTACGAGGTACGAGCACCTATTATACTTTTTTAATCTGCCGAAATGAAAGTCAGAAGATATCAAAAGAAGAGTCAAGTGTGAAAACTAAATGTCGCTTGCATAGTTTTCCCGATCCAGTGCTAGTCGAATCCAATACTTTCTGGGTGAATCAACTTTTAAGGTACTCCTTTTTTGTCCCTGACATGAAAGTTGCAATATAATCTGTATTTCAGTTTAAAACATGGTTGTTTTGATGTTGACGTAAAATTAGATGCTTTGCTAACATGGAAGTTTTTAATATGAGTTTATAATAAAGTTTTTGATTTTTTTATGGTAACTCAGCAGAACATAAGCACTCTCCATACAAAAAACATGTGTCCCCAGACCTAGGTGACGAAACATTATACTGCGTTACCGATAAAATTTCATGACCATTATCAAGTGATGGCGTCTAACTTTGTGTAATCAAAGGCGTTAAGTGTCTAATATTTCGTTGGTATGGTCCGACATGGTCAACCTCGCTTTACCCGCTTCCCAGTCTGCGGTAAGTTCAGTTTCAGCTGTTCAAAATTTGTCAAAGGAGTGTCTTAAAAGTTGATTCACCCCTACCGCTTTTACGATATCATAAAATCATCTGGCCGGTGGTCTGCCTGGTGCGACCATTTTGTGGTCACCACTCGTTCACTGCCTTTGTCTATCCACCGTCTACCCGCTTTGCCAAATAACAATATATAATTTTAAACAACTTACTCCAACTTAAACTATTCCCAATCTTATAAACGAGAAGTATATAATAGAATAGAACAGAAAAAAGTTTTATTTTCGCCACTACGATACATACAACACAAATGAAATGCTACGTTACAGTGACAAGAAAATAAGGCTACCCCTCAGAATTTGCTCCAGCAGCGCCATGGCTGTTTAAGCGCTGGTTTTCAGTGTGAGTTTTTTGTTTTATTTCACGTACCTAAGTACTTAAATGCTGGTTATTTTTGTATTTTATAATGTTATATAAATATTTAGTAGTTTAGTTTCTGTAAATAAATATTACTTAGTCTTAAATAAAATTACTTAGCATTTCGTTTCATTTATAACACAAAATAATTCTCCGTCAAGTCTCCGTGCCGACCATAAACCTTACTACTTCGAGGTCTTGGAGTAGATTAGTATTCCGGTAAATTATGGGCCCTGTTTTGTAATCCGCAAGTAATCTGGCCATAAACTTTATGTCTATCTAGATAGCTAATAAGATTTAATTAACTTTGATGGATCCTTAGGGAGCAAATACCTTGTTGTACCAATTGTTTTTAAGGTTGTAGAAAAAAATGGAGCAAATACTTTTTTGGCATGCAATTTCATTATCTAAGTGTTCTCGCAAGTCATATAAAAACTTTAAACAAATAATACCTATGCTTAATATAGTGGCAGTACTTTACTTAAGCTGATTTTTCTACTTTTTTGATTTTTCTCAATTTCCTAAAGTCAGATGTACCTAGGCGTAAGGCCGCGGTCTACGCGACGCGACGCAAATGTATTGAAATTGTCTCATTTCCTTTTGATAAAAGATGCGTCGCGTAATAATCGTATGGTGATACAAAAGCAAAAAATAAGCACGGAATTAGTCAGTAAATATTCCCTATATACGTTAACTGACTCTGAACGTGCGCTAAATGCGCGTTAAGCACGTAAGTCGAAATAAAAACCACGAAAGACGAATACTTAAGTTAAATTTGCTCCAGCAAGGTATGTATGTTCGTATGAAGGCTGACTTGGTAATTTGGTAACAAACACGCACAATCATCGTAGATTTCTTTCTTGTGAAGTAAAACAGAGTCTAGTCTGCCCAAAACAATTAGCTTTCGTTTATCGTTCCGCTTCGGATGCTGCCACGCCCCGCCCGCCCGTCGTCACGCTCGCCGTCAGCTGAAATAACATTATCTTGCAACTTTAAGCGCGCTTGTAGACGTCCGTTTTATTCGCCGGACAACGGATCGTATTTTTCACCGGATTCGTGGTGGTTTATGGCGCGAAATGAATGTGTGTAGGTACACGCGCCGAATATCGGTCCGGCGAACAATTTATGCCGTTTATATCGGATATCCATTTATCGATTTATAATAGTTGACGTGGTCCATTGGTGAGGTATATATTCTGTTAAGAGCGCTTGTAGACGTCAGTTTTTTTCGCCGGACAGAGGACCGTCAATAAAAAAATTGTTTGCTAAATCGTAAATTGTTCGCCGGACCGATATCCGGCGCGTGTACACACATTCATTACACGCCATACACCACCGGAGAATCCGGTGTAAAACACGGTCCGTTGTCCGGCGAAAAAACCGGGTGTCTACAAGCGCTCTATAGCGACTTGTTTCGTTTCTGTTTCATTTCCCGAAAAGTTCGTTAAATCTGAAACAATAGACTGAAAGCAGAGTTCACTTCGTCATTTTGGATATATAATTTGGCTTCATGGCAATAGGGGCATAATTTCCAGAAATTAAGGTTCGCAGAAGTACGGTATAGGATTAATAATATGTAATGAAGCTGAAGTGAAGGTGTTCATTGAGTACCTACTCGTATGTTGATATGAAAACCGAGCCAAAATTTCTTCAAAGAGATTTTATATAAATTTTTAATAAATTAGAATTATCGTAATTTCTAGGTACTCTGGTAAATAAACACATTTACTCACATGTCCTCTAGCTTTTGATTAAGTGAAAATTATCAAATTATTTTAAAAGTAAACTATTTATAAAATAAACACAAAAAATAAGTTACTATTTTTTTATTATTTTAAAGCTCCAGTTTTGAAGTTCCATCATGCAAATCTATGAACATGTCATGTAATAAGATGGTTAGGGCCCTATCTCACTAGGACACCATAGTTGCGCCACCAAAATTAAACGTACGAAAATTACACCTGTGTCATTTACGAGCATGGTGTCTTAGTGAGATAGAGCTATAGTAGAGTGTGTTATAAATAAAGTAAAAGCTAAAAGAGCTATTTCCTAAAGACACTTCTTAGCCGAAAAAATATTTTTTAGTAGTTGAATGTGGCTGCATCATTTTATTGCTTGGACCGCACAATCCTTGTTTAACTTTCAAAACTTTCGTGAGTTGTACTAGACATTATTTAGCACACGGGAATTACTCCTTACCCAGATAAGGATCTCCGGATGAATCCAAACATTATCGGTATATAAATCGACGATATTTTTACGTGAATAATTCCCGTGTGTTAAATAATATTCTTATTTAAGTTAGTAGACACAATAAACACTCTAGCCCTTGTTAGCACTATTAATTATTATGAACGATCCAATATCTTGAGAAGCAGGATGCCTCTGTACGCATCAGTCCCTCCTTTTCCGTGTACCGACTATGAGGAGTTATTGCCTGAAGGACGAAATCGCGAATAAACCAGTGAAGTGGACGTTTGGGTTCCGGACTAATAAAATAATATTTTTTTTTGAATTTATTAACCACACACCTAGGAGTATTTATTAGTACATTCCAGCGCTCACGTACGACTCCCGGAATCACGTAGGTACGAAATTTTTTTGGTGGCGCAACTGTGGCGGTGCAACTATCGTCTCCTGGTGAGATCGAGCCCTTAGAGTCATACCACAGTGCGGTCGACGTTGTAGGTTTGAATAAATTATTATTTTCATACATCAATTTAATTTTTACTTACTTTGGTCGAAATTTTCCATTTTATTTTTTATTTAGTTTACAGTGTCACATCAAGGCCATAAGAAATTAACTTTTTTTTTTTAAATTGATCTTCTCGTCTTTCAGATTCTTCCTATTACTTGGTAACAGGCGCAAATTCTAAGAATACCTAAAGCATTTTTAAATTAAATAAAGTGAGATACTTTTTAAGATTCCCAAAAGATCACAATTCATGCTTATAGCTTGTTGAAAATTAATTTACTCGATATGGGAAAGCCAAGTTTTCTACCACGGAATCCCAAAACTATTAAATTTTGGAGCACCCGCTATCTCTCAAGCCAGAGGACATAACTGAACAGCAATAAGGAATGTTAAACTTACTTTTCTTACAAAGTGTGACCGTAACATTACGGCCATAGTCAATACCTACATGCTTTGTTGGTTCCACACGTAGGAACTTATCAGGTTTTTCCTGTAGCTAAGGCCGATTAAGCCAATTGCGGCAGTGACTGATAGATTATGGAGTATAAATGTTATAGCTGACTAGTCACCTCCGCACCCGAACCTCACCGCATCGCCTCGGTATTCTTTGTACGGAATTCTATGGACCGACGCTCATTTCAACTTCTTAACAACACCGGATCGCCGCTTAGCAATCCAAAAAAGAAAGAACAAGTGAACGCTAAAAAGCCAATGCGGTGCGGAGGTGACAGTTATAACCTTTTCGGGCCGCTACTGAGCCCAGCTATAAGCTCGAAGGAGCCCAGTGATCTTGGCTGTGCGCTTCCACACGGAGCATGAAACTGGTTGTTATGACCATCGTAATGTTTCCGAGTACTGCGACCCTAAACTTCCATGGGCATACTGTGCTGAGGTGCAAATCAGTACAATATTTCAGACACTGTGTGTGTCAGGAAACAGGGTGGATAGTGTCGTTCGTGGCCTCTCGTTTCAATACCTTTTGCGCACTGATATGACAAACAGGCATGTCTGTAGATTTGTGATAGATTGTGTGAATGAGGATGTGTGTGAAAGGAGCTACTAAGATGACGAGTGATAGAAAACAGGGGAGAAAATAAACGAGTTGTGTCGACTCCACTTAGTGGGATAAGGCCAGGAAGATCACGACATATAGTCGAATTGCTCATTGTACAAACTAAAAATATATGAAAAATGACATTTTGGCCGTTAATTTTAGTACGTAGATATAATTAGAAATACGACTATAGGTTGATTAAGCCGAGAGGATGGTTATAAATAAAAATAAGCCCAAAATCTCAATCCATCATGTCAATAATGTCCCAAAAGTAATAAAACAAACCCCGTTATTCATTATTCACCTGTCAATTTAACAAGGCTGTACGGTCATTCGGTAGACTCACTTCGAATTCACTCAAGTGTCCGAGCTCACTAAATACCTACACAAGAATGTATTGTGAGATTCAAATTACGAATACGAAATTTAAAATCTCACAGCGGATTCAGCTCTTCGACGTTTGAAGTGTGTTTACAGAATGATTCTACTGAACAAGAATGTTTTTCCGTGTCACTCTCATGTAAATAAAGCGATGGCAACAGATTTAGCAGTCGTTCGAGCTATAGGAAGCTTATAAGTCCAAGTTTTATTCCACAAATACCGACTCATCATTAGCAATTTGACTGTTTCCCTAAAGACCAGACACAGTGTACTGGTTCTGTTTGCTCGGTAAATTATGGGCCGAAAACACAGAACAACGTTGTGTGAAAACATTATCTTTGAAATGATGCAAATCCACGCGATGCTATTTCACGTGTCGTGCTCGAATATCATTGACACATTTTCGGATGATCTGTGAATTTATGTTTCCTAATGTACTCGTATATTGTTAATTTACATGCGATGAAGGTACCAACAAAATTCATGGCTTATTCAATCTATTTCATTTGAAAATGAAAAATCTTATTAAAGTTTTCAATTCCGACGGGATTCGAACCCGCAATCATAGGATTAGGCAAAGATCACAGCTTTGCTACGATTCCGAGACATATTTTTACCTCATAACAATAACAATTGGGTTGAAATTAATGATTGTTTATTGAATATAGATCAGGCATTGTTTGGCGCCCTACGCCCTACGGGTTCAACCAAGGTCATTCAAAACTCATCTATATTCATTAATCCCGTGTAGAGATAGGTGTTTATCGTATCCCACGGGACCATTAATTATTTTGGGACAGAAATTGTCCTCTATCTTATTTCAGTAGAAATAAAATATATTTGTAAAGTTTGTTACGAACTCTACAAAAAAATCTGATGTCTGATTAAAGTCTGATGTCTGATTAGTGACATGAACATACATAAAAAAAAGCACAAAAAAAAGATTCCGACAAATTGAGAACCCTTTTTCCTTTTTTGAAGTCGGTTAAAAACGGCGGTAAAATATGTTACTGCAAAGTCAAATAAAACGGAAATGATTTTTATGAAACTTGTACCTAACGTTCAGTAGGCCCGAGCTATTAATTTTTATACCTCCGCTGTAGAAGGAACTCTTCAAACAAAATAGTGTTTTTCCTTTATTGTTTTCAAATAAAACTTCAGGGATTTAACAATGGGTTGATCTTCAGAATCAGCGCACCTGGTTGATCGCTATGGCGCCTCTTAAATATCGATATTATTGCTTTTCTGGTCCTTCAGGGGCCAATATAAAAATATGCCTATTTAGACACCTCCATCTCGAAATAAAAATACAGAAAAGCAATAATATCGATATTTAAAAAGCACCACAGCGATCAACCAAATACGCTGATTCTGAAGATTGACCCCAATACGCAACTGTGTAAAAAAATTGGAATCCAGATCACAACTACTTATATCTCTTAAGTGCGGTAAACATTATCTTTAGATCATTAGGAATTAGAGATATTTTGAAGATATGTAAGGAAGTAGTCAGAGGCATGTCCAAATAAATATTGGCACATGTTACTGCACGGCCTAATACTCCGTCACCAGAGCTGGCCACTTGCTCATACGAACTTACTTACTTACTTTATCCTTTTCTATCCTTCGCCGCCTTCTACCGGTTTCTCTCAAAGGCATTCATCGTTTAACCAACCCTTTCGCGGTCGACGCCGCACAGTACAAAGCAAAATAATCATGAAAATTTTATAATCAAAATATACCTACCTTACACTTTTTTTTTTTTTTTTTTCTTTATTTTGGCTTCGCACGGTTGTGCATTCAGCCAGTGTCAAGTAATTATTATTCTTTAAGTTTACAGATAAATAGGATAAATAAATACATATTACAATACTTAAATATAATATCCCACCCCCTCCCCTTGTGCCTCAGTAAAGATGTGGGCCTTTACTGAAACATCAACACGGACCTTTTGGAAGAACTTGAAAAGCAATGTTAACCAATTTTGTTTCACTTCCCCACACTTATGCACGTTCACGAACACTTAACGGTTAATAATCCACCATTATTACACATTAACATTCGAAGAAACACAAGTTTTGGAAAATAAAACAAAAATGAAACTTGACTTCTCAAATTCCCGCCAAAAAGCCTTACCTTCCACTTGTTGATATTTATCCATATACTATTGCCAACTGTAAATGACAGTCTGGAACGTGTTGAGAATACAAATAATGCTGGAGATTTTGTTGTTCACTGAACTAAACACGCGTTATAAAGATTTTTTTTTTACCAAAGCTAAATGACATACGGAGTGATATTTTTAAAATTATACCAGTTGTGCTTGATTGAGCGCTGAACTTGGTGATTAAATTATTTATTTATTTATTTATTTTAAACATTACCCTATTCTTACAAGTATGACCTAATACAATAGAGCAGACAGCAAAATAGTCAAATTTAAACAAACGATAGTGGGCAAACTTCACCCAGCTCCGCCAGCAATGTAACTAATATGACTCGAAAGACCTAACAAAATTAATCATTTTTTATTATCGACGCATTAAAATCTATCCCAGGGGTCACTAGATAAATCCATGTTTGTACCTAACCTGAGTAGTACTAGTACTAGATTTTATGTCAAGAAAGCAATTAGTAGATTGTTACAAGTTGGTTGAAAGTAACCAATTCAGGCATAAGATGGTTTGGCGCACGAGCGTAGCGAGGGCACCAATAGTTTGAGTGCATAAATAGGTCTTTCACCCGAAGTAAACACTGCTTTTCATTTCTAATATGAGGAAAGTAATTCGCCGGCCAAGTGGCCAAACAGTTCGTATTGAAATGTATGGCAGATAACTCACTTGGCTACGGTCAGGATCCCGATCTCGTGATCCTGATTCCGTGATCCTAATCCCATGATCCTGATTCCGTAATCCTTATCCCGTGATCCAGATCCCGTGATCCTGCGTGATCTTGATCCCGTGATCCTAATCCCGTGAACCTGATCCTGTCATCCTGATCCAGTGATCCTGTGTAATCCTGATCCCGTTATCCTGATCCTGTGATTCTGATCCAGTGATCCTGCGTAATCCTGATCCCATAAACATAATTACGAATCATTATTATGATTCATAAAAGGAATTGCGGTAACGGCCATTTTAGCACCTCTGTAAGTTGAACCTATTCGACTTAAAATAATTAGAGAACCCTCGGACAGAATTTGATGCCCATTGGCACAGATAAACATGGCAGTGATACCTTTTAAACAAAAGTATTTTAAACTGTGGTGGCCGTGGTGGGTCCATACATTTATGACCAAAAATGCGGTAACGGCCATTTTAGCCTGTCTGTAAGTTAAACCTATTCGACTTAAAATAAATAGAGAACCCTGGGACAGAATTTGATGCGCATTGGCACAGAGATACATGCATACCTTCTAAACAAAAGTAGTCTGAGCTGTGGCGGCCGTGGGTGAAGTGCCCATACATTTTTGCCCACACTCCTTTAAATTAAAACAAATCCACACAAAATATAAAAAAAACAAACTCATTCCAAATATAAGTCACCAACATACAAAATCATTATGTCAAAAGCTGATCCACTAATCTAGTATAGTAATATCTCTAATGCTGGGGCCACACTACGGGGATATAGCAAATTATTTGCCGGTATTCTGTATTGTGGCTATACGAAATTTGGCAAATAATTTGCCATATCCCCGTAGTGTGGCCCCAGCATCAGGCTGGATTTTACCAAACTGGATTAAGTTTTATCTGGAGAATAAACCACAGATTAAACTGCTGTTTGTTTGAATATTTTGACATTGTAAAGTTGACACCTTATAACCAGGATAATTTGAATGCATCTAATTATGTTCGGTTGCGCTTTCTAAACAATTGTATTTCGAATTCTGTCGGCTAACGGAATAACTACTCTGGGAGTAAGATGTCAGTTTGGTCGAATCCAGCCTAAATTATATTGATTAAATGATTTATTTGCAACATATACACACGTCTTACGTGGTCTTAGATATGAAAGATGTTGGTTATACAACGTCCTGTCTTTATTTTTGTGGATAGTGACGAATAGAGACAGGACGTTGTTTAACCAGTGTTTTACTTTAAACATCTTTCATAAGTAAGGGGGACAATCTACACACAACCTGACTAAAGATGAGATGGTACCTACTACATCATAATTATGTACTTAGGTATCCCTAAAAAAAATATTCATATACATAGTATCTAGCTAAAGGTATGATATGTATCTAGTGGTTGTACCATAAATAAACTTTTAAACACCGCAACAACAAATGTTTCATTGGTGGATGAGTTCAGAGTGTCACGCTATCGCCGTCATAATTAGGATTTTTATTAAATTACGAAAACTGGTGCAGATTTTACATTAATGACGATCAAAGTTAATTATCAAGCCTGCAGTGACCTTTTAAATAATTTTTGCAGTAATTTTATAAGTAAATAAGATTTCATTAAGTAGTCGGGCGTGTGCCGAATGTGGGTGTTACTAAACGGATCATCACTTATTCCCTGACGTCATCACCTCATCAGCTCATCAGCTTGTAAATGAAAGTAGACTTTAATTTTTAAAGTAGACTTTGGTTCTTTGGTTTTCGTTGGAAAACGGTCGAATTCGACTACCATTGTAGAGTGGTACGGATTCTCTCAGACTCAGACTCTACGTTCTATGATTGGTTCCTTTTTCTCCAGGTCTGAAGGTGAAGCCCTCACACATCTTCAATGGATCATGAGTATCTGAAGCGGTGGTCTTGTTTCCGATAAATCATCGTCTGGTTACCTACCAGATGATTTGTATTTAAATTTATAAAATTCTATGTACTTGTTTGTGACGAAAATAAACATTTTCTATTTCTATTTCTACCATGAAGCAACGTCTCGCCTAATAATAGTAGCGGCTGGCTACAAGTTTCAAATCGAAGTGACGTGTAATATTTGCACTTAAATATTAGGCCCATAATATGTATTTTTTATTTAACTAGTGGAAATAAAATCTATATCCGAAAATGGAAGTTGTTATTTTTGAACTCCACTCAGCATTTAATACATATAATAATAAGTAATGAAGACATTTATCCTATATCAATTCCCTACAATAGTAGCAAAGCATTAGATTTTCATTTCATTGCCAGGCAGCATTGTTAGCAATATGCAACTACATTTTGACGAAAAACAGAGCTGGCTTTGAAGGACCTTGTTTTGTTCTGCGTTAGACGTCGTCAAAGAAACAGTAACGCCAGAACAACTCAACATTTGCCATGCTTGAGTTGATTATCAATCTACGCAGTTGTGATTGTGAATCTATTCAATAACTGTTTAATAACTAGGTATGACGATATTAATATATGTTTATATGCAGTGTGAACTTAGCAAAATTGCTGCAAATGGTATTTAAAATTTTGCTCTTTGAAAAATAACTGTGGAAGTTGAAATCAGAATTTGTGCGTGTCTAATTGTCGAGTTATGAGCTGAACAGAGGGCTCTCAGAGGATTAGCGGCGTATGTATAGTCACTTTCAATAATTATGTATACACACTATATTTTTTAAAATCATGTCACAGTAAAACATAAGGATGTAGGTGTACAACTAAAACTGAAAAACGATTTAGCAATGCCTAATGCATTTATCACTCATATAAATCAATAGTAATAGTTGAATATGTTTACTGTTACAGTAGTTTAAACTTTGTGGATTATATATATACTAGCAGATGCCCGCGGCTTCACCCGCGTGGACCTTTTTTTATTCCACGGGAAACATGCATTTTTTTTCGGGATAAAAAGTAACCTATGTCACTCTCCAGCCCTTCAACTATCTCCACACAAAAAATCACGTCATTCAGTCTCTCTGTTTTAACGTGAAAGCAGGACAAACAAACACACTTTCACATTTATCACACTTTCACATTTATAATATGGGTATGGAGGTATGGATTATTGCAGGTGACTGTACCTGTCACGGATGAACTATGGTACATTACAGAGCTAGAAAATCTGCGGTCTGCGAGGGCTCTAAATATTGTCGAACAATTGCGGAAAAATAAACACATCAATATAGCTCAATGTCAACGGAAATGTATACAAATTGGTACATAAACGAAATGATGCCCAGTTGTAGAAAATTTATGGATCCTATAAACCGAATGAGCTTTGGTAATCTGCAAATAATGCGCGCTTTGATTGTACTCTGGATGATCAGATTCAATCCATTTAATTAATCCTACCCCAAAAATCGCTAAAACTGGGTAAGATCTTGACCTACTTTTCGGCAATGAATAAATCACATACAAACAAACAATAAAATACAAAATGGTTCAATAAATAATCTCGTAAAGCTGAACTAAGAGCATATATAAAATAACTAGCTTCCACCCGCGGCGTTGCCCGCTAGGTACCTACTTAACAAACAGCCTATGTTCATCTTGAAAGTTTATTCTAAATACTGGTGTAAGAAGTTGTGGAATCGGTTCAGTAGTTTCGGAGCCTATTCGTTACAAACAAACAAAATAACAAAAATATTTCCTCCTTATAAAATTAGTGTAAGTATACAACGAAGAAGTGACTTTATCGTATATCATCGGGATAATTCGCGTTTATCTTATGACTGCAATGTCCTTACATTGTATGCGGAAGGAAACTTTGTATAAGGAAAATGGTTTTTGGATCACAAGCAACCGAATTTGCTCCAAACATTTACTGCATTAATGGTGCGTAAGTCTCCGATGATATTAAATTTTGTTGGCTTTATTATAAACATGAACTAAATATATTTTCATGAAAATAGAATTTCGCTATACTTCGGCGATCTATTACAACTAACTGAGCAAGCGCTCCATTTTTTTAATATGATTGACCCTGTGGTGCTAGGCAAGCGTATTCTATATCAACATGTCCTAGGCACTACATTGTCCCGTGTGTTACGTATAGGAATTGTTACGTATATAAATCATCTATAGGAGGAAGAGCATAGTGGTTTTTTTTCATGATTCGAGCATCTCGACTGGGGAAGTACATCCGCCTTACAGAATATCGCATCCAAATAATATCATTCTCGAATGGTGTTGTGTTCTTGCGGTGAGTAAGGTTGCCAAAGATCTGTAAGGAAGCACTGCGAAGATAACTGGTGGACCAGTCTTGTCCATTATGTTGTCAGTGCAGTGATTCCTCTTTTAAAGGGTCAGCAGCGCGAGTGTGACTCCTCTGGTATCACAGGCGTCCATAGGCTACGGTAACCGCTTACCATCAAGTGGGCCTTATTTGCTACCTTAGTATAGTATTAATAAAATCTAGGTAAATGCCTAAGTTTTAATCAAGCGAAAAAAACTTGAGAGTCCGATTTTCAGGAATTTCAGATCGTTAGGTCGTTAGGTCTTTGACTGCTCGTAAAACAAGGTTCAGATTTTAGCTAAGGAGAATGCAAGTACGGACTAACTTCAGCAGTTTAATGATAAAGTCAAGTTTGGCCATCAGAAGGTAAGTTTGAGTGTTGTTTTTTTGTCTTTGTGTAGCACTTTTAATACTAATTGAAGAAGAAGAAGAAGAATACTAACTGTGTATTTGAACTTTGAATAAATTGGAATTTTTAGAGAAATTAATTAGGTGTTGTGATTTATCTACTTACATAATGTCCAAATGTTGCATCGTTTGAAAATGTTTTGATGGTCCAACTGTTTCTAGTGTTTTTGTAAAGTTATATAAATACTAGTTGCTGCCCGCGGCTTCGCTCGCGTGGTATCCGGATAAAAAGTAGCCTATGTTAGGCTCCAGCCCTCCAGCTATCTCCACACAAAAAATCGCGTCAATCGGTCGCTCCGTTTTGGCGTGATTCCACGACAAATAAACAAACAAATAAACACACTTTCACATTTATAATAGGGGTACGGATGTGGTAGATTAGTTTCTTTATATATCGGTGTTATCCACGACAAAATTGTTTGTTTCAAAGGTTGGTCGCCTCCGCACCCAAACCTCACCGCATCGCCTCGGTGTTCTTTGTATGGAATTCTATGGACCAACGCTCACTACATCAACTCCGTAACGTCACCGGATCGCCGCATCGCAATCCAAAATTGAAGGAACAAGTGAACGCCGAAAAGGCGATGCTGTGTGGGTGGCGACTGGTCAGCTATCTTCTGTACCCATATTATAAATGTGAAAGTGTGTTTATTTGTTTGTTTATTTGTCCTGCTTTCACGTCAAAACAGAGCAACGTATTGACGTGATTTTTTGTGTGGAGATAGTTGGAGGGCTGGAGAGTAACATAAGCTACTTTTTATCCGGGTACCACGCGAGCGAAGCCGCGAGCAGCAGCTAGTATCCAATTATCAAATATCAAGGAAGTGAAGTCGGTTTTCAGGTTTTTCAAGAAATATCAGACTCATAATGAGCTGCTAACTTTATTGAGCATCACATTAATGTATAAAAAGCTTGTATTAGAGCTAAACCCAGAATGTTTTTAACTTTTAATTCAGAAACCCGAAATAATGGTCTAACTTTTGGGATAAACTTGTGCCAATTAGAGACTTAATAATCTGCCCCCTCAGCCAAATTACAAGAGCTTCGTATCGAATCTCTTTCTACCGTCGCTAGTCCTTTTTACCCGACTGCGCAAAGCAAAGGAAGGGTAATGTGTTTATCAGTCTATTTGACTTATCGTTATTGAATTACGCTCCGTTATATTATCTGTATCCATAGTGTTAGCGATTGTAGATAAGTAACTTGGCTACAGGCGTCGTGATAATAGATTTAAAACCTTTTTAACAAATAATACTTCCATGTGCGTCGGTGGCAAACGTCCTATGTATATTTGTATGTTCGTATGAGCTTCAAAAAAAAACAAAAAATAAAAAATCATTTATATATCAAAACAAGTTGTACATTACATGGGTTGGGATCTCTTCATTTAAGTTTATAAAAAAACCTGTGTTTGAAGAGTCCCCTCTTTTCTGTGGTCTTGGAGCACTTGAGCTTAGTATGAGCTGTGTTGGCAGAGGGCCACGGTGCCCTCCAAAGGAGCGTGGTGGCTGGGCAGGGAATGTGTTAAAGTCATAGTAGACAAATAATAATAGGCAGTAAGGTAATAGTAATAAGTAGGTAAGTAATAATAGGCATAACTACAGAATTGCCATCCATTATCTTCAACAAACACTGTACATACATCATTTCCTCAAACAGAGTAATCCATGATCGGAATCATTTACCGGAAGAAGTTGTTACTGCCTACTCAACAAGCAATTTCAAAAACAAACTTGACAACTGGTTGCTAAATAATGAACCTTGCGCTTCGCTTGGCTCGACTTGACAGATAATTAGCAATACGAAACAATCAAGTGTAATCGTAAACTTGAGACTTTTCAACACTGTGAGCACGAGCTGCTCGCCTATTTTTGGAATAATAACCTTTTTCAAAAAGGAATTTTTTCAAGTCTTGGCCTTGAAGAATTTAAGTTCTGAAGTTATTGTTTTAAAAGTCTCCGTAACCGACACGATTCATTTAAATTGTTCAGGAATCTATTTTTGGAACCTTTTCTTGTCTGTCCTTTCATCCGACTAATAGAATGAGCAGTGACCCCAAGTAACCCCACATTACATTAAACCCAGCAGTGATAAATGAAAAAAAAAAAGATTTAAGTTTGAAAGCTTTGCTTGATTAGCTATGCTTGCACAACTTGCCCATTTTTATTAGTAAGAGCTCTAAAGACATGCTATTTTTAGCATCGGCGATCGGTGATTTTGATACTGCGATCCAACACAGAGAGTCGCAAAATCACCCATCACCGATGCTAAAAGCAGCATGTCTACTAATAGCTCTAAGGAGTACTTAAATAATTTATAGAAGAAAATATCTTGACAAAGGAAACGAACTATTGTACAAAATAAGAATAAATTTTAATTAAATTAACCTGCAAAGTTGTAGATTCAGTATAAAAATATTAATTTTCGCGTAAGACACTAACTAGGAACAGATTTTGATTTTATGAGCTTCTAAAAAGTCAAAATTGTTTTTTCTGATAAACATACCTACCTATACCTATACCTATACCTACCTATACCTATAACAATGTATTTATTCTGGTAATTGACGATGTGAGATTATATACCACCAGTTCTCAGTCTATAAAAATGGATTCAAAATTCATCGTTGAGGTTTTGCCTAGACGTTCCGATAGCAAGAGTTTTAGAAATAGTGAACCAATTTGTCAATCTCGGTTTTAATCTAGATAGATTGTTGAAACACATTTGTCTTTCATAATAAATGTTTTTGAAGACTTAATTTTTCATTAAAGTCTATTTTGGTGCCTATTTTTCGGTCACTAGCTTCCATATTGTATTCAATAGTTAGTAGGTACTATAAAAAAACAAACTGTGATTCTGATTTCATATTCTAGACGTGATTAACGCAAAGCACTCGTGGCGTAGGATTGCTTAGACGTTTTGGCTTAAAGCACAGAATAGGTACAGAAGGCGCACTCCGCACTTTAGGTACATAGCTACAAGTACATTGGTTGGCCTTGGCAGGTAGGGTTCCCATTTGCCGCTTTGCTCGCACGCTAGCCGCGTCGCGCGTAATACCTGTCACGAGACAAGTCGACAACCCTTCCGCGTCACTCCGCGCCAGACAGTGACAGAGTTATGCGTTAGGAAAAGATGATTTGTTTAGGTGAATATTGCGTTAAGCGCTTACGCGAGCTGAATAACTTTGTTGCGTCGCAGCAGCAAGAGTCGCTGTTTAAATTAATGTTTACGTGAATTCATACTTCTGTACCTATTTATTCTGTGCTTAAAGTTAAACTTTGAAAATTAAGCAATGTTCTGAGTGGTATCAATTTTGGTCCCGGCTTTAAAGTCGATAAGCCATGACGGAGGCCTTCAGTCAGCCTAAAAACTCCGTCATTAGAGTTAGCCACTAGCTTATACGAATTACGAGTACATATATAATTATGGCTAAACAAAATGTACGTATCTATAAGTCTTCATCTTCTTCTTCTATCGAGAGATGTATCTGTCGCAGGCAACTGGTTGAATTTGACTCATTCAATGAAATGGCTAGGCATTTAATTGAATGGCTAATTCAACCAGTTGGCTGCGACATGTATCTACAATTTTTAGAGCCATTTAGACCAATAGGTGGCTACATCCACGGGATTATTCGAACCAGTCATAAGGTCATTCATTATACCGGTGTTGGGGCATGATGGACACACAAGCACGTGTGGCATAGTCTACACCTGGGCACCACAAGTGCATTGAGTTTCATTTTCACTGATCATGCCCCATCTGCTCAAGTTACCTATAAGTTATATAGAAGTAACTAGCTGCTGCCCGCGGCTTCGCTCACGTGGTACCCGGATAAAAAGTAGCCTATGTTACTTTCCAGCCCTCCAACTATCTAAAAGAGTCACGTCAATCCATCGCTCTATTTTGACGTGAAAGCAGGACAAATAAACAAACAAATAAACACACTTTCACATTTATAATATGGGTTTGGGTGTTCATATCATACCCCATCGTGTAAAACATCTGATCCACTTGTTGTTTCGTATTTTATCACCCAAACTTTGTTATTTGACAGCCATAAAAATACTCACAATATTTTCTGAGCTTTTTATGATAGTCCACAGTGGGTGTTCGTTTACGACAGAACCATGTACAGTTCGCATAAAACTTTTTTGGCACACGGACAAAAATGATCTTCACTGTGGCATAAAGGATACAGCTATATTTATTTTTTCATGATTAAAGCTAGATTTATATTAGACCGGGCCGTGCCCGGGCCAGCCCGTGTCCGTGGCCCGGACGGGGCACGCATTTGAAACGTTACATACATTTTGTATGAAGAAGGTTAGGTATATTAAACAGTGCCTGATCCGTGTCCCGTCCGGGCCCGTCTACTAACATTCCAATGGACTCCGCTCCGGCACGGCACGGATACGGCCCGGCCCGGGCATTGCCCGGTCTAATATAAATTTAGCTTTAGGCTCGTGACACATTGCGTCATACCATAAGCGGGCCGAGCCATGACGGAGCCCGTCACGAAAATAGCACCTTACACAGTAAGACCGTATCATACTAGGACCGTCGCATAACCGTTTTGCGAAGCGTAATCTGCCCACCCGAGCCTATAACACAGTAATAGACATTTTGTTGGTTTTATGCTAAATACACATTTATTCTGAAAGCCCATTTTAAAACTTATCACTCAATTTTTTTGTAAATATAGAGCGTTTACAAGCTAAACCACACTAAAATACATATTTCACACAGTTCGTTGTGAAATAAAAAATAAAAAATAAATTGATTAAAAAAATCCATAGTCGTTATAGGATTTGAAGCCGAACCCGGACACACGCAGGAGCATTTCAACCGGGTGTTGCAACCGCTATTCCATCTGGTCGCACAGCAGAGTGCGTGAAATTACTGTTAAATTATTAATTATTAATTATTTCACATTTAAACTGTCGTATTCTTACAATAATACCACATTTTATTTAGTAAAATGACAGAAAAAATGATCGAAAACGCAGTAGTAAGAAAATTTACTGCGTTAATAATAATGTGTTTTGAACGGATTTCACAAGAAAACTAATTGCGATAATAGGGGATATATCACTCTACTAGGTAGTACTATAAAATGGCTATAACTGTTATGTTTTGAAGAAAAAATAAAGTAAAAACGTTAAGAAATATAGTTTACTAGCAGTGCCATCGTAGCGTTGCCCCCATAGTGATGGTATATGGTGATCATGATGATGATGATGATAAAAAGTAGCCTATATCCTTCCTCACAGAGTTTAGCTATCAAATGCAGAAATAAATTTTCAAATCCGACTGGTAGCTCCTGAGATTAGCGTGTTCAATGTTCAAACAAATTAACAAACAAACTTTTACGCTTTATTATTGGTTGGTACCTATAGATTATGTGTACTTTTACTCCACATTCAAGGTTTTATTAATATGTAACCTCTTCTGAATATTTTTATTGATTGTAGCTTCATCATTTTTCTCGAAATCGTGTTTTTGCTGTTACTACATTTTGATTTCGAGAGGGCAGTATTGTACCCGATGGGATTTTGACGTTTGATAATGTCACATAACGTGCGGAACGCATTAAGTTATGCGAGATGGGGGAGTTTTCCAATTCAAATTTGGGGTAGGTATTTATCGGGTCAAGGAAGAATTATTGGTGGACAAATCCTTTGGGGTGATTTTCGTAGGGAAAAATATTAGGTACTAGCGGCCCGTCCCGGCTTCGCACGGGTGGACATATTTTTTTTTTTTACCTTTTATTTATATTTTTTTATTTTTAAATTTTTTTAGGGTTCCGTACCTTAAAAGGTAAAAAAAGGAAACCTTATAAGATCACTTTCTTGTCCGTCTGTCTGTCTGTCTGTCTGTCCGTCTGTCTGTCCGTGTGTCACCATCGATTATCTCAGGAACGGGTAAAGCTAGCAAGTTGAAATTTATACCAAATACTAAAGTCTATAGTCCCTATTGTGACTATAAAAATCAAGGTCCTGAGTCAACACTATAAAAAGATATAGTCAAATTTAGGTTTTCGTGAAAACTTGTGAGTACCAAAACTTACCTTAATTATCAACTTTTTTTATTTTTCGGAATTTTTCCTGTACTTGTGCTAGAAGACCTTACTTGTAACCAAAATTGACAATTCTAGGTCAACCGGAAGTACCCTAGAGGTTTTGGGTCGAAAACCTAAATGGTAGTTCCCGTTGACCTAGAATAACGAAATTTGGCAAAAAGCAAGGTCTTATAGCACAAATAAAGGAAAAATTCCAAAAAGTTAAAAAAGTTGAAAATTAAAGGGTGTTCCCATACCTACATACAAAGTTGACGCCAATTAAAATTGTCCTCCAAGTTGTATGGGCGCTCATACAATTAAGCGGACTAGCTTAGGTAATTGGCACCATGGCTAGGTACGGAACCCTCGGCGTACGAGTTCGACTCGCACTTGACCGGTTTTTTAAATGCAGTATCTCATTATCTATGTACTTACCTGTACTTACAATCTGAATTTGTTTTTTTGAATTATGATTAGGTAAGTACCTACCTAATAAAAATAGGAAAAGGTAACTAGGTGCATATAGGCCGTTTAGGGGCCGCTCCCATCGAAAGGCCGCCTAAGCCTTTCAACGGCCGAAAAGCGGCCCCTAGGGGCTGACCTGGCTACGCTACTAATATGTGTAGGTATTGACAGATGGGCGGGGATTAAAATATAAAGGCGTGTCTGCACTGCGTCTCTTACCTACTAAAAAAAAATGTACTAGATAGAACGAGTTGGGAAACTCAAAAACAAAATATTTCAGTTCATCAACTAATACTACTTTTTAGGGTTCCGTTGTCCTGACAAGAAACCCTAATAGTTTCGTTATGCCCGTCCGTCCGTCTGTATTTTTTAAGTATTTTGTATAAGTATCATAACATAAGTCATCAATATCATAAGTTTTCTTACAATATATCAGTTATTTATCTCAGAGTTTTACTGATATTAGACTATGAACTATCCTTTATCCAGGGTGTGCGGACCGTACAATGTAAGTATTCATAGTAGATGTTCATTTCCAAAAGTACCTACATATCTAAATTATCGCATTGGATGTTTATCTGCAATGATAATTTAAATCTGTAGTAAATAAATAACTGAATAACTGAACAATACAATAACTTGTTTATTCTCAAAAACTTATTTTTAAATACGTCTCGACAATACTTTCGCACGTCCTAAGTATCTAATTTACAACTCGAGCCAGAATGACCGGCAGTTGACTACCGTCCCGTCATAACAAAAATCACGAGCGAGTATTTTTTGAGTGTTGCCAACACTATATTCTTCTCCTGACAATAACAAACACAGCAAAAAAATAATTAGTGAAATCGGTCCAGCCGTTCACGCGTGATGCCATGACCAAGTAATTATGGATTCATTTATATATATACAGGGTGAAAAAAATTAATGAGCCCCGGAGGGAAACTACTTTAAATCCTTAAGATACAGTATTTTACTTAAAGGAAACATTCCTTTATTTTTAAAAAGAAACAAAACTGCATTCATAGATTTTCTAAAATTCGCTTGCTTCACCCGGAATCGAACCAGCTAAAAATGAAAAAAAAAAAAACAAACCTCACTATTTAATTCTACGAATCGATAGGATTAATGTCAGGATAACATCTTCATAAAACAAACATTTGGTTTTAGAAATAAAAAAAAACATAAAATCTTACATTAATTTTCACAATTTTTTTTATTAATTTTTATTATTTCACCTTTCGCGACAAAACTTTTCTAGACGGTATTTGTCTATCTGAGGTGCAATTCAGACTTCAGAAAATGCATCCGATTCGATATTCTTCGAAAAATTGAAGTTTTTTCAGTGAAGAAACGTCTTTTTCCGAATTCGGAATACATTCCGAAAAGGTCTGAATTGCCCTGCTGGATACTTCTCACCATTCCACTGTAGAGCTAAATTGAAATTAAAGCCCTTGTGTACTAAATATTAGATTTCATGGATATCTTGTACGACAGACGAGTGTAAGACCTCATGTCTCTTTGAGAAATTTTATCTTTAGCATTGAATGAATCGACTAGTGGAATAAAACAGCGAGTGTTTAATTTTTGAATTTTTAGATGGTTCGATTCCTGGGTGAAGCAAGCGAATTTTAGAAAATCTTTGAATGCAGTTATGTTTCTTTTTAAAAATAAAGGAATGTTTCCTTGAAGTAAAATACTGTATCTTAAGGATTTAAAGTAGTTTACCTCCAGGGCCCATTCATTTTTTCCACCCTGTATATAGATTTTAAATTTTTCTACTCGTACATCAACTCGTACAAGGTTGTCAATTTTCAATTTTAGAGATGCAATGTGAACTCAGCCTATATTTTTAAAATTGTTATTTGTCAGCGGACGTCAGTCGAGTGTCAACTCGACCTGACATGCGACCATCTCAGTAGGGTTGCCACTTTTTTTTCGAATAAAGGAGTTTGTAGGAACTTACAAATAAATAGTAGATTTTACTTAAAAAAAATGTGATTGTAAAATAAAAGTTTCCTTGCTTCTGTCTGACTACCCCTACAAGTTTAAGTTTACATTCACATAATTAATATGACAGCTTACCATGGTTTTGTTGAGTCTGCTTTAAGGGCGTTCCCTGAGCCAAACACTGTATTTCCCTGTATAAACCCTCGATAAATAAAGTGGAAAGTAACTGAAAAGCCAACATGCATCTTTAACATTTTATCTTGTAATATACCGTTTAATTTTAGTTTTAATTTTTATTTAACATCATATTTACTTCATAATAAATCAACGAAAATCACTAAAAATAAGATAAATCTTCATTTGCTTTTGAAGTTGGTGTAGGTAATTTATGTTTTTGGTTTGCTCCATCGGATAGGTCATTCAATTAATGACATAAATTCCGTTCACTTTTTCGATTGGTTGTTATTAGGGATGAGAAAGCTCCAAAAAACTGCATTTTTGTCGTGTTTCGGAGCGAGCAGCGCCGATAAGCGCCGCGACCGGACGCATTCTAAATTTATCTTTAGTCTAACAAAGCTAAGACAAATATTTGAAGTTGCACTCATCGATGTGCTAATTTTAGCTCTAGGATAGGGTATTATTTTTTGCGGCAACTCTAAGAGCAAAATTTGTAAATCAGAAGAAAGGGTCAAAGCCATCACACTATCACATCACACTAATAGTTTGAATGTTTGGATGGATGGATTGATGTTTGGGTGGTTAGATGGATGTTTGGATGTGTTTGAACCGATTTGGCTGAAATTTAAAATATAGATAGAAAATAACCGTAAATAGGACATAGGCTACTTTTTATCCCGGAAAATTTTTTGAAACACATCTACTAACAAACAACATAAAATAATAATAATAAATAATAATAATAAATATTGCTGGACATTTCACACATCATCATGTAGCCCCAAGCTAAGCAGAGCTTGTGTTATGGCAACCACATGACTGATATACTACTTAAATACTTTTTTTTTTTTGTAAACACATACATGATATACATAGAAAACACCCAGACCCGAGACAAATATTTGCAGATCATACAAACATTTGTCCCGCGGCGGGGATCGAACCCGCAACCTTCTGCGTCACAAGCGGGCCTTCACCCACTGCGCCACAGAGGTCGTCAGATATCTTGATCTAATCTTAAGCAATTGCTTGTGTAAACTAAATAGATGTTCTAGTCCTTTGATACCGGAAAATTCACATCATCCTGCTCTTGAATTTACGCTCCTTGAGCTCAAATGTAACGTTATTCGGCCGGCTCCTCGTACAGTTTTCCTATTTCACTCTGCTGATCAAGAGGCCATTAACAAATCATTAAATGAAATTAATTGGTATTCTTACTTAGATAATAATGACATCGAGGTATCTGTTCAATCGTTCTATACAATCGTTAATAATATAATTGAACATCATGTTCCTAAAAAAGTATTAAAATCAAATAATAGATTTCCTATTTGGTACACGAAACCTTTGATCAAAATTATTAAAGAAAAACTAAAATACCATAGGAAATGGAAGATTTATGGAAATAAAATAGATTATGATATTTTTAGTAAGCTTAGAGAGAGGCAAAAGAAATGTGAATCTGAATGCTATGCATATTTCATAACCACTTCTGAAAATAAAATTAAAACTAATAGCAAATATTTCTGGTCGTTTGTAAAGTCTAAGAAAAGATCCGATGACCTACCTGATACCATGTATTATAATAATGATAACAGCTCAGATGGTAGTGTCATTGCAGGCTTGTTTAACTCGTATTTTCAGTCCGTATTCGAACCACCTACTTCTAATACTCAGAACTCCGTCCGTTCAACTAATATGGATTCAATAACAACACTAAGTAGTATTGAAATTTCGATCCCTATAGTAAAAAAATATTTACAACGCTTGGACATAAGCAAGGGTTGTGGGCCCGATGGAATCCCACCATTGTTTTTGAGACAATTTTGTGATGCTCTGAGTTTACCTATTTATTTGTTATTTAGTTTATCTCTTCGTACAGGTAGCATACCTAAAATATGGAAACAATCATTTGTTGTTCCAGTTTTTAAATCTGGTAATAAACATGATATTCAAAATTATAGGCCCATCTCCAAGCTATGCACTATCGCTAAAATGTTTGAGAAAATAGTTTACGATACACTATTTCCAGTAATCAGACCTCTAATAGTTGGTGAGCAGCATGGTTTCATCAGTAAACGTTCCACAGAAACAAATCTCTGTGAATTTACTCATGTGGTGTCAGATGCTATGGATAAGGGTTTCCAGGTAGATGTTGTATACACGGATTACTCCAAAGCATTTGACAAAGTATCGCATTTACTTCTCATACATAAGCTCGCAGAAGTTGGAATTCATGGAGACTTACTAAGATGGCTAGAATCCTATCTTCGATCCCGAAGTCAGGCTGTTACCATTAAGGGTTACTGCTCTACATTTGTACCGATATCTTCGGGGGTACCACAGGGTTCCCACCTTGGTCCGTTACTTTTTTTGATTTTTATTAATGACGTTACAAAGAACTTTCTTCATTCCAAATGTTTAATCTACGCTGACGATACAAAAATTTTTATGAGGATCGCTTCTACTTCTGACTGTCTATTGCTTCAAAGTGACCTGACTAGACTTGTAAATTACTGTCAATGCAACTCTATATTTTTAAACGCAAAAAAGTGCAATATTATTACCTTCACTCGTAAGCTTCATCCTATTGTTTATAATTATACATTTAACGATATCACTATTAATAGAGTCTACGAGATTAGGGATTTAGGTGTTATTCTTGATAACAAATTAACATTTAATACTCATTTTATTAAAATTACTGCTAAAGCTTACCGAATGCTTGGCTTTATCTTAAGAGTTGCCAAAGAGTTTAAAAATGCAGAAACGCTAATACTTTTATACAATAGTTTTGTCAGGTCCATTCTTGAGTATGCGTCGACAGTTTGGAACCCTCAGTATAAAACTCATATTGAGGAAATTGAGAGAATTCAAAATAAACTGCTTAAGATCTGTAGATACCGGTTTCCCTTAATGTCTGTAGAGACTATAACCAGTCTTTGTAATAGAAGAAATGTACGAGATCAAATTTTTCTCTATAAATTAATTTCGGGTCGAATAGATTCCCAATTTTTGCTTGAAAATATATATTTCCACTGTCCCCGATTATCTGCCCGTAAAAAAAAAACTTTTTGGTTGCCTTCTTTTAAAACAAACTACAGGAGTAACATGTTTCTAAATCGAACATGTAATGTTTATAATGATCACCTAACTAGTATTGATATATTTAATTCGACGTTGCCTAAATATCGTAGGGAAGTTGTGTTAAGCATTGCCAATTAAATTAATTTTACTTTTGTTTAAAAAAAAAAAAAAAAAAGTTCATTTGCTGTTTTTTTACTTATTAAAACTTTCTTTTTTTTTATTAATATTGTATTCTATTGTTTGTTTGCTCTGATTTAAATTTTAGCTCTGTTTTTAGTTATATAATTACACACGTCTGTTTCACCTAGCTCTACAGAATGTTTTACATAATAGAGGAAACTTTGTTGGTTTTTGTTAATCTTAGTTTACCTATATTTAAGATTTATTGTACTGTTTGTTTCCCTAACAAAATAAAATAAAATAAAAAATAAAAATAAAACATAAAATCGCCCAAGTTGCCACTAAGATCTTCGCCTAATATATTTTTTCCCCAAAAATATATTATTTAGGATTCAAATAATATTAGACTTATATTAAATATAATATTAGGTGTTGCAACCCTACGTGTCAGCAAAATAATCATGGCGGCCGGAGATTGACAAGACGGCCATGGCAGGGCAGGACACGCGACGGTGTGGGAACGGTCTGGTGTGGGGCGTCCGGTACATTTCAATACAAAGAATATCATTTTTGCCGGGACGGTGTTGCTACGGTCATGCTATGCGACGGGGTAGAGACGTGATAATGTGGCAACTCCCTTAGGCTGTAAAACACAATTTTTTTTATGTTGCTGCAACGCTTTGGTGGATTCTAGTTATTCTTAAAGTTTTTTGTTAAAATGCAATCGTTGAGTATTTTTAAAATAGTTTAACATAATAAACTATTTTAGTGCGTTCAAAAAACTCTGATTTTACTTACAAGTGTTATAGTAAAACGAAAATACCAACTGCCACTAAGTATCAAATCAAACTGAGTACTGAGTGAGTAGCCGCTACGAGCTACTACGAGCTGCTACGAGCTGCTACGCCCCGTAGCCACTAATGCGAAGTAGATAGTTTGACTTCTTTTTATGTTTTTAAAACATTAGAACATCGGAGAGTAGTATATCAAAATTCATCAGCGTTTTCATTGTAGACAGGTATAGTTCGCTCAACACAATTTATGGCGTAAGATATAAATATCAATGATAAGACTGATGAAAAAAAGTGAGTAGAATGGAGATATGAAATATGTTTTGTCAGTGGAATAAGGACCTAGAGATAAAGATGATAATGTCATTAATATAATAAATTAGGAATATTGTTATTCGGAAAATTACTATACCTTTATTTATATTTTAAATTATTATTCATATTATTATTATTTCACGTATGATCGATACAAACATACTGGTTACAATTTTATGATGAATCTCCGAAAATACTCATAGAATTGCAAAAAATCTTTAACAGATGGAAAGCGGTGCTATTCTACATACGCTTTAATAAAAATACGCTATATATTAGTAGTGTCACAACCCTCAGGGAAGGATATGAGCTATGTATTCATATGAATGACACCGAGAGCGGAAACCATTTGGTGATAATAAATAGTGTAGGTACTACTGAAAATACTGGAGCACCCTGTACAAACGGATCCATTAATGACATTCGGAGTACGTTAAGTGAGCATAATTACAGACCAATGAAACACACCGTCTTTCTGTTAAACCCACAACCCAATTACTGCATGGTATCGTCTTACTGCATTACTGCATGCGTGCTTCAGCTATAATCGGATTGCTCATCATACGCACTAAAATTGACGATCAAAATGTCTTTTTTAAATTATTATTAACGGGACTTCATCGCGTAATGAAATTATTTTATTTACCTCGACGACCGAGTGTACTCGTGACCACGGCGACTGTAATGTCGCCGAAACGTCGAGGTAAATAAAATAATTTCATTACGCGATTAAGTCCCGTTAATAATAATTTAAAAATGTGTTCAAGTCGCGAAAGTTTAAAATATGTGATAAAAATGTCATTTTTCATAATTTTTAGTTCGTACAATGAGCTATTCGACTATAGTATTCTGAGCTTCAGCTAAAGTAGAAACACAATCTATAAACACAATCGGGAATAGTGCAGGTTCTTTTTTTGTTTTTATTTGTATGTTTAAATCTTTTGTCTTTTTAAACTTTTCAGAAAACTTTTCAGAATTACAATGTACTCGTAATGATCGAGAAATAAATAACATTGATTTGAAATAAAAAAAAAAAAAAAAAAACATATATTAGCTAGTCTAAAAAATAATTATGTAATGCTTATGAGATCTTAATAATGTTATTAGATAGATAGATAGATAAACATTTATTTGGCAACAACACACACAGACGGAGGTTATTAATTATGTTATTTATGAAAAATTTGTTATTGGAAGTTACATTTTGAAGTTACCTAGTTTCATGAGAGAAAATGGGATTCCGCCGCTGAATTATAATTAGTTCATTTTCTGGTGAAGTTGATGCTTTCATGTTTTATGTATCTTCTTTGTAGCCCTTTTATTTATGTATTTATAAATAAATAAATAAATATTGCTGGACATTTCACACAGCGCCACCTAGCCCCCAAACTAAGCAAAGCTTGTACTATGGGAACTTGATAACTGATAGAATACATATGTATATAGTTTTTTTTTTGTAAATACATACATAGAATACTTTATAACACCCAGACACAGAACAAAAATCTATGTTCATCACACAAATATTTGTTCTGGGTGGGAATCGAATCCACGACCTATAGTGCAGAAAGCAGAGCTACTATCAACTGAGCTAAGAGGCCAGTCAGATTTCATTCCTGCATTTACATGTTGAGTAATGTCACGAGAAAATGGATGTAGTTTCGTGTTTCGTGAAACGCTCAGCGTGTAGGGCACTAGGCTAAAGCAATTAAACCGTGTAGATGAACCTTCTGTACCTACTCAGTGTGAGCTCATTACTCACACCTAAGTCTGGTACGGAATCCAGTTGGTATTATAGCTATGTACGCATTGGGTTTAAGCTTTGAAGCAGTGGCTAGGATTTGTGAGATTAGTATAGGCATCTGACTGAATGATCATCCAAATATATACATAATACTACGTAAGTAACATGTGAGTCGATTTAGGCGGTTCACTGCAACGCACCCCGCAGTGGTGTGTGTGGCTGCAGATTATAGCATTGTATGCAAGTATCTCTATTCTTATAGAAAACACGCAAAGTACAACACACTGACAACGCATCGACGTGCGGGATATTAGCACCATTTACACGCAGAGATATCTGTGCGGATATCTGTGCAGATATCTGTACAGTCCAGATGCCAGAGCATTTACACGCATAGATATCTGTGCGGATATCTGTACAGATATCTGTACAGTTCAGTGTATGCCGCGGGAAATAGCACGCGCAATTCCAACCTTTGACAGTTTTATCCGCGGTTATCTGCAAAGATATCTGTGCGGATATCTGTGCAGATATCTATACAGTCCAGATCCGTGGTAAAAACTCTACCGTGTAAAGGCCGCTAAACAATGATAAAATCTGTAGCCACGCCCAACGCAGCGTGGTGCGTTGCCAGTGTGAGAACTGCCAGAATTTTTGACACACACACACATACAGAGAAATCCTTCTGTGTACGACCAATACACGTGCAGATTACAGAAACAGAAACAAAAAGGAAACTGTTGAAATTATTCGGGATACTAACTGCCGAAGCGACTGTGCTGTCAGTGACCTCCATTAAAGCGGGGAATTTACTAGACGGACATGCCCGCCGGGGCTCGCTATTACACTCGTGGGTCTGTGCAATGTTTGCATTGAATTGAATGTGCAAACATTGAATAGACCTATAGTAGTGAGGTCCGGCGGGCATGTCCGTCTAGTGAATTCCCCGCTTAATTCACCAGCGCAAGATAGGGATCGGTATGCGAAGTCCACCACTTTTTATTCTAAAGCGGGTGATCGACGCACGAAACTATACCGCGGTTTTAAAGAACGTAGGTTTTACTCGCGGTTGGTGCTGATCGACTAACGAGTGAAACAGTCGTATCGTTGTCTAATTGAGGTATTTAATTTTTAATTTGATCGAGCTGAGTAAAAAATGAAGCAAACATGACGAGCCGCGAGCCAGGCTCGTTAATTCACAAAACCACGTTATTGCAATGATACACCGGCGAGCTTTGCCAACGAGACATAAGACCGTGGTTTTACTCGCTCGTCGATCAGGGCCTTAATAGTGTGAATTAGTGTAAAATTCCAAGTAAAGTACGATTGAAAACGAGCCAAATGGAATAATGCCCCTATGACCGAAATGTTCCCAATTTATAAAGTTTCGTGATAAGGGTTGGTTGTTTTCGACAATTTTATTATACCTAAGTTGGAAACTATACGACATAAATGATAACTTTTGGGAAAACGTGTAATTTAATTGTTGTTATATATCATACTCTTATTATAATCATTATTTTAGAGCTTTTTCGTATAGTGGAACGTACTCTCGACTTTCACACCGAAGAATGTGAGTTCGAATTCAGACCAATGCAATTTACGTTTCAGAAAAACCACAAAATACAAATTAATTATTTTGGAATATAAGTAAAGTAAAAGATATAAGTAAAGTATAAGTAAAGTAAAGTAAAAGATGAGTTTTTTTTTCAGACTTCACAAAATCACATCGTATTTCCATTTTGGTTCATAACCCTAAATGCAAAGTTTCTTAGCAAATTCTAGTAAACCAGACTAAATTAAATTAGTTTAAACAGGTGTCAGTCTCATAAAATGATAATTTTATGCAAAGGGTTTTTGTTTTGTTCTACGTTATTATTCAAGAACTATCACTCATCATCATCATTGTATTCTTCTTCTTCTTCTTCCAAGTCAATGGCTTGACTTCAAATTTTTTTTGACCAATATTCGGCGACTCTTACTCCCCTATCCGTCGCCTGATTCAGATCCTCTTGTGTGCAGGTGGTCGGATAAAAAGGACATGAGAGCAGATGCTCCATGCTTTGAGAGGAATGGAGCACCTGAGAGGAATGCTTTGGGGTGCATGAAAGAAGCCTCCCCGCGGCGCACTCCGGAAACAGTTAGGGCAAGGTAACGCAGTGTCCTAGGCTGGCCAATTCTTTCACCACAAACATTGTATAACCTGCATTAGCTCAAATGTTGAGCAATGACCTCTATTTGCAATTCGTTATTTAATAATTTACTGAGTAACAGAAATCTATCAGAATCAGAATCAGAAATATTTTATTGCAGAACTGTTGTACAATAGCGTGTCCCGAAAAAATTTTTTTTAGATTTTCGTAACGCAATACCTCTCAGAATTTGCGTAATTGATCGTAGATTCCCAAACTATTTTTTAAAATAAGATAAAACTGTATCTTTAGGGCTCTACCGATCTTCAAAGTTTTAAAAAATTGACATTTTTTTGGAAATGTTTCGCTATCTATAATTTCAGCTCTTGAACTAACTATAAAAAATTATGTATTTTTTCTTCTATATATGTGGAATACATACACGATTTTTGGATTTGCATGCAACAGCACGTTACCAGCGACTTCGGATTTTATAGGTTTCAACGTGCAAATACCCTAAAGTTTCATCTTGTTTTGATGACTTTCTTAATTTGACTCGCTAGTGTTTTCTTCGTAGCCAAAGCAATTTTAATGCTTAAAAGTAAAGTTGCGATTGTTATAGAGTTAAAAGCGGATATTATGATTTTAAAATAATAAGTTTTAGGCGTACTTGTGCTTTATTGGGCCATACAAAGAACTTTACGATCGGCAACCGCCAATTATAAAGGACTTGGTTAAATAAATTTTATTTTCTTAAGACCGAACTCAAATTGAAGTATAATGGAAAGGATCCATCTAATTTAGATATTTATGCAATTATTTATGAAGATATCAGCTGATTTACCGAAAAATGTGGTTGATAAACTAAGAACCTTAGGATCAAAAATATCTCAATGAGATTTGTCAAGCTGTGTCAATTGGTTCCTGTAATCCATAGCTGGAAAACTCAGTCACCCTGGAAAACACCTAAGATTGCTAATTTCTACTAATTTTAAGCTCAAACATTACTAAATCCTTCAGTAAAATTGCAATTGCTTGGCAACTACGTGATTAAAGTAAACGCTCCGATTTGGTTCCTAATAAAGCATAATACGTCTTTTAAGGACGGATCCAGACATTTTATTAAATCAATTTTGTACTTCCGATTTATAAACGAGAAGCTGAGATCTGTTGTGGATTCTACCATAGAAAGAAATGCTTTTTTCGCGCACCCAGAACATCTACAATGTCAGTTTGATGTTTGATGATAGAGACCACTTTCGGGAGCTGACATTGCGAAGAATAATAAAAACTAGAGAAGCTGAAAGTAGCATTAAACGCAGGATATTTAAACCACTAAAAAATTATAGAGATTACACCAAAATTATTGCCAGGGTTGGGTGTCAGCTTACAAGACCAACGGTTCTTCGGCATATTTATAACTAGCAGCCCCCTCGCGGCGTTGCCGCCGTACTGATGGTATATCGTGATTATAATCCTTATGAAAAGTAGCCTATAATCTTTCTCAAGAATTAAGTTATCAAATGCAGAAATAATTTTTCAAATTCGACTGGTAGTTCCTGAGATTAGCGCGTTCAAAAAAACCAACTCTTTCGCTTTGTAAATTGGTATAGTTAAATCCTTCAAATCATGAAAAAATATAAGAGCTTGGAAAATGTTGACTTTTCTTATCACACAATATGTAGAAAGATGTGTTAAACTGTTAACAGAGGCCTCACAAAGTGTAACTGACGCTACTTCTAGAGATGGCTTAATTAGAACCAGGTTGCAATCTCGAGCTAAAATGCTAAGTTATGGACCAAAAATAAGTTCAAATTTTTAGTTTCTATCTTTTATTATAAGCTCTATTTTGTTTATTTTATTTTAGTGTGCTTTGTTTCATTCATTTCAATAATAAAATACCTTTTAGACTTGGTTTTTGTATTATTTTAGTCATACGGCTTAGGTCTGTAAAAACGTAAAATTTACAAAACTTCAAAGTGAGGTAGAGCCCTCAAGATGATACACAATTCTAATTTTTTTATCTTTTCCGTAATCTGTGTAAAATTACGCAAATTTTGATACCTATTGCGATAGTATAGCTCCAAATTTTTTTTTTCTCATACACCGACGGGACAGCCTATTGTACAACGGTAGGTCTTAGTCTAGGCGATAGCACTGTATGAACAATACAGCACTGTGTATAGCTTTGCTTATAGCTCCATTATCTTACTGTCCTTATGCCGTAGTCATTTGTAACCTCGTACATCATTCAATACCTACTAACAAATGTACAAACTCCCCGAGATTCGGTTTGTCTACAACTCAAATGGTGCGGTTAAATAACGTGGGAAAGCACGAGCCATGCCGTCCGTGAAGATCGGCTCGGCTTTAATTAGACCGGGCCGTGTCCGGGCAGGGTCATGTCCGGGCCAACAGTGGTGTAGACGAGCGTTGTACGTAAGTAGACGGGCCCGGACCGGACACGGATCAGGCACTGTTTAATATAAACTGCTTCATAGAAAATGTATATAACGTTTCAAATCCGTGCCTCGTCCGGGGCCACGTACGTACACGGCACGCCCCGGGCACGGCTCGGTCTAATAAAAACCTACCATAAAATCTGAATGCAAGCCTACCCGTTTACATAACAGTGGTAGTACCTATGAAATAAATTTGCCACCTGACGTAGAGTTATTCTGCGAGAGGTTTTGCCTAAATCTATTTTTCAGGTTATAAAAATCGCTACATTTTTGCTCTCATCTGTATCCCCAAGGATGATAGAAATAAGCACAGTCCTTAGACATTTAAGGAGGATAGAAAAAGCCACATCTAAATATACACTTGAACGAAATAACCTATAGTTTCACGTACGGAATCAAACATACGACGAATTGAAAATAGATATAGGTAGGTACCTACTAATAAACTTGGTCAACAAAGTTCGCCGTCTCATCCTCTCTAAATAAATAAAACGGCCACAGAGCCACAATTACATATATTCTCTGATAAACAGATACACAGATACACACTACAAACTTATAACATCCCTCTTTTTCGTCGGGATTAAAAAAATGAAGTTATGAAGTTCGCCGGGTCAGCATTGAGAAAACAAAATGATGGTACATATTTCATTACGCGATTAAGTCCCGTTAATAATAATTAAAAATGATGGTATTCTGATACTTTGTGGTAAGTGTTTTAGTTCGAGGATTCTGATTAATAAACATTATACAAATTCTACACTTTACGAACATTCGCTATTTCAAGCATCGGAATTTCAAGGATCGGCATTTCGGTTTTCAGACTTTTCAAATGTTTTAAACATTTAAAAAGCTTCTGATGTTTCATATTAACAATAATGAAGCAGGGCATTATTAAATAAATCGCCGTCCCCGGAGAACAAAATGATAACTACAAAAACGTAACTTTTCAGGAGAAGCAAAAAACATGTTTTCGTTAATAACTCCACAAATACTGGACGTAGACAGATGATTTTTAATTTTAAGCAATGCTGATTTTTTATGCATTCGGAATGTTTTAATGACACACGCGTAAGAAATGCCAAAATAGAGATATTTAAAAAATAAGAAGTTATCCAAAATCAATCACCATCTAAGTTCTATAATGTCGATTATCATTTTATTCCTCGTATTTTCTAGGCAAAACCTAATATTGTACCACTGTTCTATCATGTTATTCGACGCTTTACCAGGGTGGAAGCGATTATGATAATAGTGTATTATACGAAATGCAAGGACGAGTTTTGACGAGAATAAAATGATAACATGCGGTTATCATTATCTAGACGAATATTTTTCACGAGAACATAATGATAATGATTGTTTGTCATATTAACAGGTGTAAATACAATTTGATAAGATTATAGTACAACTTTATTCTTGTAACTTCAGGCATGGGTCGAATTGTGGAATAGTATTGTAATATTTTGTAACTTCGCGAATAACTGTATGAAAGTTACGAAAAAAATTGAGCAGATGTATTAGCACCCAAAGATTACAAATATGGCATAACACTAAAACTAAGATAATGGCAGTTATCATTTTGTTCCCCGGGGACGGCGAAATAACCTTTCGTTCGTCTAAGAATTTGGATTTGGTAGAACAATAACAAATTGGAATCCATCAAATTATGTGGGTCGTTTAAAAAGTCATAACAAATTGAAGTTCAACGTTCTATAACAAAGTATAAAAGTTTAATGTTTTCAAATTGTTAGACAAAGTACTAAACCCATCGGGCCTTTCTTAGAAAAGCCTCTCAACTTTGAACATTGGTTAAACAACGTTGAGAGCCATTTGTAAGAAAGGCCCATAGAGAAAAGTATTCTGTGCAATTAATTTGTTATTATTTCACCAATTCACCACACAGACGTTGAACTTACTGGAATGTAATTATCGCGGGGTGGAATTAGAGTGATATTCAAAAGCAATCTCAATTAACAAACACGTAACTAAAATATTATATTAAATAGCATCGCCCTTGCGGCCCCCGTAGTGATGGAAAATGGTGATGAAGAGGAAAAGTAACCCGACCTTCCCTGAAGGCTCATTTATATGGTGCGAGTTTCTTACCTCTTAGATGCGGGAAACTAGCTCCATGACAATTCAGTGACAAGTTATTATGGTAAGCGTCCACAGGCCCGCATCGCACGCAGCGGACGGATCGCATCAAACGGATTATCTGTGTAATGCGATGCGTACGATGCGGACATGTGGACGCACTTATATGAGTTTCTATACAAATAATACTACGATCCGTTGCGTGCGATGCGTCCGAAGCGTACGATACCGACATGTGGACGCTTACCATTATCGTCCATCCACGTATGATTTCAATTTTTAGTTTACAATGTCATTATTTTGACATCGACATTTTGAACAACTCGCACCATATAAATGAGCCTTAAAGGTGGCGGTTCGCTTCCGAGACCGAGACATACCGAGACCAGCCTTTCCTCCTTATGATCTTCATCTTACACGTTAACGGCCCCATATACGGTACAACTGATTGCTAGGATCCGTCGTTTCAGACCGATCGAAACGACGAATCGATAGGACCTATATTAAATCATTAACGATCTTGACATACACTATCGATTCGTCGTTTCAATCGGTCTGAAGGTGATGGATCGTACAGACGAATCCTACAGTACAATACTCGTATATAACAACCTTTATGAACAAGGGTTTAAACTAGTCAACTGAAAAGATACGAAAAAATAATTTCACTTATTTAAAGTATTCCCTTTCACAGTTAACAGTTGTGTTTTCGGCATTTGATTAAACGGTGAAACCACAATACAAATGAGAGCTAATTTACGAACGTTTGCAACCTGAACTGGCATTTATTATTTTAATGAGCTACGAAATAAAACTAGGCTTTTTGAATTATGGTGTTGAATCTGTTGTTTACTGAATGACCAAGTAAGAGTTTACTAAGAAGTTTTTACTTTGCAAAAAAATTAGGAAGTCAAAAATTTACAAAATATTTTTTTTTGTTTTTTAATAACAACGAAAATGTAAACCTTTGATTTTGATGACTATTAAAGTATGATTAGGAAATCTAAAATTTTAAAAACTAAAAACTTAACCAAACTATATTATTGAATTATTATTCAAAGTTGGCTTTCCCCGACCTTTTGTTTTTTCAAGAATACAAACATTGATAAATAAAAACCGGTCAAGTGCGAGTCGAACTCGTACGCCGAGGGTTCCGTACCTAGCCATGGTGCCAATTAAGCTAGTCCGCTTAATTGTATGAGCGCCCATACAACTCGGAGGACAATTTTAATTGGCGTCAACTATGTATGGGAACACCCTTTAATTTTCAACTTTTTTAACTTTTTGGAATTTTTCCTTTATTTGTGCTATAAGACCTTGCTTTTTCCCAAATTTCGTTATTCTAGGTCGACGGGAACTACCATTTAGGTTTTCGACCCAAAACCTCTAGGGTACTTCCGGTTGACCTAGAATTGTCAATTTTGGTTACAAGCAAGGTCTTCCAGCACAAATAAAGGAAAAATTCCGAAAAATAAAAAAAGTTGATAATTAAGGTAAGTTTTGGTACTCACAAGTTTTCACGAAAACCTAAATTTGCCTATATCTTTTTATGGTATTGTTTCAGGACCTTGATTTTTATACTCACAATAGGGACTATAGACCTTAGTATATGGTATAAATTTCAACTTGCTAGCTCTACCCGTTCCTGAGATAATCGATGGTGACACACGGACAGACAGACGGACAGACGGACAGACGGACAAGAAAGTGATCTTATAAGGGTTCCTTTTTTTACCTTTTAAGGTACGGAACCCTAAAAACCATTAAAACATTCGGTTAGATAAAATCAAGCCGTCTAGATACTACTACCTTATTTCGAAAGTACCGTAATCATTTTTCAAAATCAAGTCCGTAACTCTCAACATGACTTTTCAATAACTCTCACAGTTTCAGAATTCCCCTAAGTGACCCTGAAAAAAAACTCATCCGGTATAATTTCCCGATAATATTTTTAAAACCACTCATTATAACTGCCACGTTGATTAATTGCCAGTCTAATTCATTAGAAAGCATCATCCCACTCTCTTTTAAAACTGATAAAACTGCTGACGTCATTGGCGATTTGTACTACTATACAAATCTGACTGTTTGTAAGGTAGTAAGGACTTTATGGTTTAGGAATCTATATTAGTTTTAAATTTCTGGTTTTAAAGTGACGTGTTGACCGAATGGCTTCACCAAAGGTCGAGCGTAGGTTCGAATCTCGGTCGTGCAACGATGGATTTTTCAATTCGAAAAATTTATATGCTCCATTAATGCGAGCTCTAAACGGTGTAGGAAAAAAAAATGAGGACCAATTAGCCTTCTAATTGAGTCAATCGGCTTGCAACCTGTCACGTATCGAATGCTAACTTAAATGTGGGCATCAAATATTTATTTCTACATACCTTAAACGTTTTCAAAAGATGTTAAATGCCTTAAGATCTGAGAGAAGGTCTACCGCACCTAGAAGGCGAAATGGGTTTTTCTCACTCTATATTCGAGCAGCCCGACTGGGGAAGTACCTCCACCTTACAGAAATATCGAAGCCAAATAACATCATACTTTTAAACGGTCAGCAGCGTAATTCCTCTGGTGTCACAGCCGTCCATAGGCTACGGTAACCGCATACCATCAGGTGGGCCGTATGCTTGTCTGCTAACTTAGTAGTATAAAAGAAATGGCTAGGTGTAAACTCCTCATTGCCATTTGTCATGTTGCGTCTTATTATAAATTCATTTTTGTAACTAAAACCACGGGCTAAACCAAACTTAAAATATTAATGTACCCAAATTCTCACCTTTCCTTTCGTCAAAAGGCAACCAAAGTTCTGAAGTTTGTGAGACATTTTCTCAGGGGAGTGACGCTATCTTATCAGCTGGAAAGACGTGCCGTCAACGCAAAGATTTTTGAAAAATTATATTTCTTTTTCGATGTAAAATTTATTTGTTAAAAATAAAAGCATTATAAGCTTTTCCACTGATGCCTTGTCAATGCCCAGAATGAGGAAAAAGCTGTTTTAATATTTTCAATGAAAAAGGTGGTCAGAATCGTTGTATGTCGAAATCTGCGGCCTTTGTCTTACCTACGGAAAACATATATCATTTATGTGTGTGTTAACTGGACTGCATGTACCTAGTTAAAAACCAAAACATTATAGCACATGTCTTCATTCTGACAAAATTCGCATTTTATGCATTAGTTAGAGTACAGTCAGAACAAAGATTGGTGGTTTTTATTAAATGTTTTTGCTGCTTTTTCTATTTCTTTTAGAGTCTCATCTGAAATAGCATCTAGATAAAACTGTTTATTCTACTTTTATTGTGACATTAACAAAGGCACATTCCAATAAATAACTTTATCATTGTAGTGTGAACAAAATAAAACTTCAATAATTTATGTTCCCTCCTTTAGAAACTAGAAACTTTACCCATGAAGTCTACTTCACAAAATTAGGTCTTAAATCACTTCTAATTTGAACATAGGCATATTAATTAACGAAACCGTTTAGCCTAAAACTTTTACAATCTAGGTCTCATAGCACGTCATCTCTAATTATAACTTTCAAGAAACTTCAGCTCTTAACTTAACCGATATTTTAGCGTAGGCCTTGGAGTGCGACAGAGTCATTCAATTAGCTAAGTAAAATCTTTTTGTAGTCTATTTTTAAGATTAGTAGACATGTAAGAAAATTAGCTTTTACCTGAGCGTGAGGATGAATCACTTTTTGTAAGAATGTACTGTCACCACCAATAAATAAATAAAATAAATAAATAATGCTGGAATTTTCACACAGCATCTGTAGCCCCAAAGAAACCAGAACTTGTGTTATGGGAACCACATGACTGTAAAACTTACTTTTTTTTGTAAATACATATTATAAGGATATTACAATAATATATAATTACAATAAATATTATACAAATATTTGCAGATCATAAGAACATTAGTCACGCGGCAAGAATAGAACTCGCAACCTCCTAAGTCCCTGGGGGGCGTTCACCCATTGAGACAAAGAGGTCGTCAACTATGGTAAAGGACTTTTTAGGCCGTCTGAATGCTTCCCTTTACCGACAATTTAATTTGCCCTTTAAAGCACGGAAAGATAAGTCTTTCCGATATAAGATAAGATAAGATAAGATAAGTAGGCATTAACTAAGGTTAATGCCACTAGCCACAACATAGGTGGATGACCTATGAATGCACGAAAATTGCTTAACGTAGAAAATCTATCAAGAATGACTTAGCAAGACCGCGAGCGCTACACCGCATAGAAAGTGCTACGAACTTTCGTAGCTCCGTAGAGGGTTACCTACGTGAATTACAATTTATTTTTTGTAAAAACGCTATCTGTTGACAGTTTAATAGTACGATGAAATTACTTTTTGCCATATTTGGTCGATGTCACGTGAGTGCGAAAGCTATCACGTCGACAATACTGTTCTGGGCCTGAATTCTACTAGATGACAACAGCTTTGGTTTTGGTTCGATCTCTTAAATGTCAGCCATTTGGTGAAATAGTAGAATAGCTTTTCAAAAATTTGTTCTGCCAAAGTTCAAAACCTCACCACAACTGAGTCGTTTGTTATTAGTAGTCATGGAAACAGTCGCTTTAGTTGAGGTTTTGGTTGAGGTTGATAAAAAGTTCGGTACCAGAATCGACGCCCTGTATTGATGATTTTTTGTACTCAACTCACACAGACGCAGAGTCGAAACGAAGCGACACGTCATGTTTTTAAACTTCAAAATACATTCAACTCTATTTCCAATACGTAAAGTACATATTTTTTGTCAACCTATCCTTTTTGGGTGTGTAATTATTTAAATTTTAGTAAAATGATAATACTTTTGTCACACATGAAACAATAAATAGAAATAAAAATAAAAAAGACAATAAATAAAACAACATACACAGCTGAAATAAGTGTGAAGTAAATTACAAAGTCCAGTCAATGAGAATCATAGTGTCAAAAGAATAAAGTAAAAGTACTTACTTAAATAAAAGTACGTAAAAATACTTGTGGAATAAGAAGTAAGAAAAACAGAAGTAATTAAATTTTGCTAAAATTGACGCTAGCAAGTCTTAAAAGTATCAGAGTGACTAAGAAGTAACTAGTGATAGCAAATGAACCTTGACATGGCGTCGATAACAACCTCATCTTCAAATTAATGTGATAAGCTGATCAGCAATAATATGCCAGCAATTAATTAACTTCAATTTAGCAGCTCTACAAGCTTAATTAATATTGATTCTTTTAGAGGCCTGCGACAGGCGAATTTCCATAAAAACGTAATACCGAAATCATTTAAAATCTAAGCATATTTTTATCAGTTTACGTTGTTAGATTAAGAGAGTAGGTATTTATCCAGGTTCCTGTTACACTTTTGTTCCGAAAAACTTACATAAAAAGAAATGTAAGCAAATTGAATTGAAAACTTAGTACGTACACCAAAAATGGCATTTTTTCTTTTCTTTTGTTCTATAGTAAGTTTTTTGGAACAAAAGTGTAACAGGAACCCAGATAAATACTGCCTTTATCCAAATAATAACATAAAGTGATAGATATATGTTCAAATTTTAAATAATTTTGGTATTACGTTCCTAGGTACGTAGATACGTTCGCCGGTCCCTTAAAGTGGCAAAAATCTTTTGTCTATATATTTTTTTTTACTGAGTCATTTATCTTTTTAACTCACTTAAAAGAAGAGGTTATATGTTTGACTGTATGTTTTTTATGTATGTTCACCGATATCCCCGTCAGTTATGAATCAATTATGATGATTCTTTTTTGTTCGAAAGGGAAGAAAATTGCTCAGTTTACAACACTGAAGTCGGTTTTTCGAATTTTGAAATTTGCCATTTGTTTTATATTGTTTTCGGATGTTTCGGGCTTTGTTGCTTGCAAAATATTTCAAAGTATTTGTTTTGATGTGAAACAATATTAGAACTGGCGGTATTTCAATCTCGCTTTGTTCAGCGGGAATGTTTCGAACCCTATTCTTATAGCACGCTTACTCTAAATGCCAGATTTATAATACTTTTGATGCAAAATTCCTTTCGGTAAAGATATTACCCTACATGAACCACATTTTGTAGTTTTCGAACTCAAACATGTTTCATCCTACTAATATTATAAAGGCGAAAGCAAAACTCCCAGGATTTCTTGACATCCGCTTAGATCATCCATCAGAATCTCTTTCATTATAATTTTGGGATTACTTCGACCCATGGTACCAATTTGTCTATAAGTATATACGTAGGTTTCTTACCCGTGAAATATTTTTTCAAATCAGATCAGTAATTTTGGATATTTCCTCCTATATTCAAACTAACGAACACCTTTAGAATGTACCAGCTTCTGTCCGTAGCTTCACTAACTTAGCACCTACTGAGCCTTTCTTTGATACTACAGCTTCCTACTCGTTAAACTGTTTTTGAAATCGAATACTTAGGTTCTTTTGGAGATCTCTTTCTTCATCAATTTACAATGTTATTAGTGTAGCTTTTGTAACATTTTTCAAGTAATGTTGCTTTACAAATACAGTTGAATGCAATGAAAACACAACATATTGTTTACTTTTGTAGAGCTGCGTCCACTTTCCAATTCCGCCGATTTGCCAAATATCTTCCTTGCAATTCCCAAGGGAGTCTGCTTCCACGGATAAGTGGTTATAGAACTTTATACAAGGCCACCGAACCACAACAGGGGATGTTCTCACGAACTTTCACACGCAGAACGGAACTTTCTTCTCAGTTGTGTTTGGGCCAGCGTCGAGCGCAGACGTCGGCGTCGGTTTGATTTCGAAGCCGGGAAATTTCGAAGTTCGGAAAGTGTTTGATGGTGGATTAAATTGCATTGTTGAATTTTAATTTTAAAGGTTTAAATGACTTTACTTATAATAATTTTGCTTTACGGAAAACGTTCGTAAAAAAGTTTTTTTTTAACTTTGACATGAAGATGACGAATATACGTACTTTTATATAAGTGATTTGAAAATAAGTTTACATAAATCTAATGTGAATGGCTACAAACATCAGATATAACAAGTAGGTACATAGTTTAATAACTACTTATTTTTAAGCTTACCTACTCATAATTATCATTTTTCCAGCATTATAAGGATGAAATATTTTAAAAAATAATTTTAAGTATCATGATCAAAATAAACGCTTTAGTGCTTCTACTACTAAAATCACACTAATATTATAAATGCGAAAGTTTGGATGTATGGATGTATGGTTGTTCCTCTATAACTCGATAACCACTGAAACGATTTGCCTGAAATTTAAAATATAGATAGATAATGACCGCAAATATGACATACCGGGAAAAGGCTACTTTTTATCCCAAAAAAATGCACGATTCCCGTCGGATAAAAAAATAGTAGGTAGTTGACACGGGCGAAGCTGCGGGCTATTAAAAATATAAAGGGCAGTTTATGTCTTTTTCATCGAAATAAATAAAATAAAAATAAATAAATAATGCTGGACATTTCACACAGCATCATGTAGCCCCAAGCTAAGCAGAGCTTGTGTTATGGAAACCACATGACTGATATACTACTTAAATACATTTTTTTTAAATAGTGTAACCATATTTTTAGATTTAGAATGATATTATTATAGTGATATTTTTGTAATCCAATTTGAGTTATTAATGGTGTAGCTAACCCGACTGTGTTATTAAATATTAAGATTTTTTTATCGGCCATGCTTAATCAGTGACGTCATTAGTGAAATGAGTAAAAAAAAATTGCGTGTAATGGTTAAGTACCATGTTTTTTGTTGTTCAGTAAAAGTAAGTTTAAATAATAAAAATCAAACGAAATGTCAGAACAGTCGTGGTAAGCGCTCACATACACCTTAACGAAAGATAATCTACTAACTCAGATTTACGACTCAGATTGACGACCTCTGTGGGTGAAGGCCCGCTTGTGACGCAAGAGGTTGCGGGTTCGATCCCCGCCGCGGGACAAATGTTTGTACGATCTGCAAATATTTGTCTCGGGTCTGGGTGTTTTCTATGTATATTATGTATGCATTTAAAAAAAATTAAAAAAGGATTTAAGTAGTATATCAGTCATGTGGTTCCCATAACACACACAAGCTCTGCTTAGCTTGGGGCTACATGATGCTGTGTGAAATGTCCAGCATTATTTATTTATTTATTTATTTTATTTACTATTTACCATATTCTGCCCGCGGCTTCCCTCGCGTGGTACCCAGATAAAAAATAGATTATGTCCTAACCCTAATCGTTATCAATTTTATTTAAAATGATAGTGGGCAAACTTCACCCAGCACCGCCAGCAATGTAATTAATATTACTCGAAAGACCTAACAAAACTAAGCATTTTTTATTATCGACGCATTAAAATCTATCCCGGGGGTCACTAGATAAATCCATGTTTGTACCTACCTAACCTGAGTTAGTAGGTACTAGATTGTATGACAACGGGGCAAAATATAATTTGTTTCGACGAGAGTGCTATTTTGAATACAGAATGGAGCGAGGGATGCTAGAGTTGAAACCCGAGCGCAGCGAGGGATTCTAGATTAGAATCCTGAGCGCAGCGAGGGATTCAAAGAACGTCATCGGAAATAGGAGATTGTTACACATGGTTTGAAAGTAACCTACCTAGGCACGAGATGGTTTGGTGCACGAGCAAAGTGAGGGCGCTAATAGTTCAAGTGCCTAAACAGGTTATTCACATCTATCTTGAAAGAGCTATTAACACGCTGAGACGCTATGGCCGCATCGCCGGCCACGTAGCCAAACAGTTCGTATTGAAATGTATGACAGATAACTCACTTGGCTACGGTCTGGCGTCAGGATCCTGATCCTGTGATCCAGATCCCGTGTTCCTGAGTTCGTGATCCTATTCCCGTGATCCTGTTCCTATAATCGTGATCCCGTGATTCTGATTCTGTGATCCTGATCCTGTGATCCTGATCCTACGTGATCCTGATCCTACGTGATCCTAATCTCATAATCCGGATCCAATGATCCTGCATAATCCTGATCCCATGATCCTTATCCTGTAAACCTGATCCTACGTGATCCTAATCCCGTGATCCTGATCCCGTCATCCTGATCTTCATCTTATGGTAAATAGAAATGTCAAATAGTAGCATGTGATTTATTTAATACTTTGTCAGCAGGGAAAATCGTTTCCCAGGGAGAATTGCTTCCCAGGGACGCAAAAGTACTGTTTTCATCCCTCTGTTCTGGTAACTTCAAGCGTACTTTCCGAACATGAGAAATGAAAAATAAATACTTAAGAGACTTTCTCATAAACCTCACATTATTTTGAAATAAAAAACATCCCAATAAATCGAGACTTTCATCGCTCTAATCATAATCATTTTAGCTTTTTTGTAAGTTAAACCTTTTCGACTTAAATAAATAGAGAACCCTCGGACAGAATTTGATGCGAATTGGCACAGAAAAACAAGGCTTTGATACCTTCTAAGCAAAAGTAGCTATATATAAGCTGTGGCGGTCGTGGGTCCATACATTTATGATTATGCCCAAAAATGCGGTAACAACCATTTTAACCTCTCTTTAAGTTAAACCGATTCGACTCAAAATAAATAGAGAACCCCGGGACAGAATTTGATGCGCATTGGCACAGAGATACAAGGCTGTGATACCTTCAAAATAAAAGTAGTCTGAGCTGTGGCGGCCGTGGGTGAAGTGCCCATATATTTTTGCCCACACTCGTTTCAGCCAAATAGGTTCAGTGGTTGTCGAGTTATAGAGGAACAAACATCCACCCAAACATCCATTCAAACATCCAAACATTCGCATTTATAATATTAGTGTGATTATGCCCACATTTAATTTTAATTTATAATTTAGCATTCCATAGGTACGTCGTCGTGATAAACGTGATAAGTTGAACTGGCCTCTTAGCTCAGTTGGTAGTAGCTCTGCCTTTTGCACTATAGGTCGGGGGTCGGGGGTTCGAACATTGAACATAGATGTTTGTTCTGTGACTAGGTGTTATAAAGTATTCTATGTAATGTATTAAAAAAAAATATTTACTTAAGTAAGTATTCTATCAGTTATCTGGTTCCCATCCCATATTACAAGCTTTGCTTAGTTTGGGGCTAGATGGCGCTGTGTCCAGCAATATTTATTTATTTTAATTATGTTTTGTAGATTACGTTCAATTTGAAACAAAAAAAAAACCAGATATTACTCTCACGCATCGGACAGGATTTTAATTACAGTGTAGAATGTTCTAATCAAAGCTCCTCCGTAATCAAAGCTATTCCGTGGAATACATTTCTATTCAGAAAGCTATTTCTATTACAAACGATTTGATTAGTAACCATAGCCACGTTTCGCTTACATAATGCTGATGGCATATTTAGTTTGCAAAGGTTCTATTCACCATTTATTTGTATCATTGGTATCAGTCAAGGAATTTATATACCTACCGTTACGTAGTATAAAAAATCCTTGGAATCACTTCATTAGTTCAGTAAGTGCCTTTTCATATTTCCCGGTGCCGGGTATCCAGCGGCTAAGTGTATAGGCCATGTACGGTTGCTTTCATACATACCGACGTAAAAGCTTGCTGTCTGTCACCTATAATTATAATAGCATTTACCTCGTCTTCTAGAACTAGCTTTCGTATATTTGCATGATTGGATGTATACACCGTTAATTCTGGGTCAGTTTAAAGCCAGCACCCACTGCTTGTATTGCTTAATCGTATTCGTGTCGTTGGTTTAGTTTTTGAATTTGAAAAGTATTTCATACGAAACTAAATAGTTGAAAAGATTAACAAAAGTGAGAAAAACACTTGGTAAGGTGTCGTAGGCGCGCAGAGCTAATGACCTAGGTATGTATGTATGACTACGACGTAGCATAGACTCTACGCCGTAGCAACAGCTGAGCACAGAGCACGTATCTCCGTGATTTATCCTGCCTATGTTTCGTGATTATTAATTGCAAAAAAATAGATCTCATATTTATTATTATTTTTGAGTAAGGTTATCGATATAGATTACGTAGGCGCCGGCTTTAAACTGACCAAAAATAAACGGTGTATTATGTTGGTGGCACTAATAAATAAATAAATAATTTGCATACACTTCGTTGCCGGGTACCCGGTACCGGCTACCCGGAAATCGGGACGTATGATAAGGCACTCAAGCTGTGTTGGTCTGCCTTTGGTCTGGCCTCGTCCTTCGATCGAAAGATTGTGAGTTCAGGCCAAGCGTAGAGCCAAACATCGCTACGAACATTTTCACGATCATTCCAATGAACGTTCTAGTCAATGCTCGTCAAAAATTTATGTCAGAACAACAGTCAGAACAATGACAGAATTGCTCGGCTCGGCAAAAAGCTCGAAGCAAAACCATTCTCTCGCTAAAATGCTCTCTAGAACGCTCGCTAGAATGCGCGCTAAAAAGCTCCCGGTTTTTTCTGTAATGTAACATTCTCTAGAATGCTCAAATCTTTCTGCACCTAATTACGAGTACTCTTAATTTTTTCTGTCATTGCGGTTCTGCACTACTTTCAAACTTCCTCTGATGTACTCATTCCTTATCTTAATTATTATCTTATTTTTCCCTAATTCCATAATAATTATTATTCTTTAGTTAAGCCATCAAGCTCATATTAAGTTTTATGTGCCATGAAAACTTGATCTTATCATAAAAACAGAGTTGGCCACACCTTGGCTGCTACGAACTGGTGGTTCTTTCTTTCTCCCACCAATGCCATCATCTCATCTGATTATTCACATCATCTCATCCTGATCGTTTACTACTCATCTTTTGGCAAAATATTTGTATGGTACTTCGAGTTTTATACAATAGAAATATTGGTGTTCTTTTCAACATCAGCTTACAACAAGATTAATCGAGTACGACCCAGATTATTTCTAGAATCTAGGTATTTGTGGAGGCAGGGTTTTTGAACAAAGATTTAAAGATTTTAATTATCCCGTTGATAATAACATTTATGTTCGTAACCATGATGGTTTCACAAGTTATATAAAGAGTTTAAGTTTTAAAGGCACTATAAAGTTCTACCGAGTTTTGATAGTGTCTATTAAACATTTAACAGCTATTATCTTGGAAAGTTAAACATTGGTTTCGATCGTTAAACAAATTTTGGTCTTAAAAGCTTAGATTTTGTTCAATTATTTAATGGAAAATTGACATCGGTGGGCCTGGCTGAGATGTTAAAAGTGTAGATTTGATTTCCGTGGCAGTAGGTACAATATATTTACCATGATCTTTAAAAAAAGGAGGTAAGTTCGTAAAAACTAGTAGGTAACTCTGGTGAAGACATTGTTAGGTAACCTAAAAGTACCTACTTGTATGCCGTCGTGGTATGACGTCACAAGTTCAACTAGTCCAAAACCACTTGAAACTTGTAACTTAGGTGCCACTTGCGTGATGAAAACGCAACTTTAGTATAAGAAAACGGTTTAATTAATACCGATTTCACAATCACACAATTCACCATGCTATAGAGACGTCATAAATGTTTCTTTCTTATCGGTTTTCACTAATTGCTTCATTACTCGATTGGTTTCGGATGTAGATTAGGGCATAGTATGGCACGTGGCGTCACAACGGAAATCTGCGGGCTGGCGGAGCGCCAAAATGGTGAAAGAAAAGTTTTGAAAAAAAAAAAACCTTACGATTTTGTTCTAAGTTTACACCATTTGATGCAACTGACAACGAGGTACAGTCAGCGATAACAATCAATGAACATTTCGAGTTTTTCAAGTCACTTTTTCTTCATGCTATATGCGAAATTGGTAGCTTTTGTTTTAAGTTAGTAATTGAGCAAGGCAAAATATCTAATGTTAGATAAAATTTCGATGTATACTGGTTCGGTAAATACTTATAACAAAAAAAAAAATTTAGTAAAAATATTGAAATATTTTTTTTTATAAAATTCAAAACTGAATATGTTCATCGATTTTTGTCGCTGGCTGTACAAGAAAGAGATGGAGTTTTCACACTTCTGAAAACTTGAAAAGTCGATAAACAAAATTATAACATCATGGAAGAATAGAGCCGTGTTCTCCGAGTAAGACGTTTAGAGATCGTGTTAATGTACGTCCGATACGAGCTCTAAATGGTAAAGGAAAACATAGGTTTTATTTATTTAGTTATTTAAACGAAAAATGTATTGATGGCCAAGACTCCAGCTCACGACCTTCGGAACGAGTCAGTCAGTGCGCTTGTAGACGTCCGTTTTTTTTGCCGGACAACGGACCGTCAATAAACGAAATCCATATAAACGGCATAAATTGTTCGCCGGACCGATATCCGGCGCGTGTACCTACACACATTCATTATGCGCCATACACCACCGCGAATCCGGATGAAAAACACGGTCCGTTGTTCGGCGAAAAAAACGGACGTCTTCAAGCGCACTTAAGCTTTCTAAAAGCATCGATGGGATCGCAACCCTTCACGTATGATAATGACCGATCTTTTTGTATAGAGCTAGCAGAATGTTAAACATGAATAAAATATTGACATTATTCATCGGAATTTGGCTAGGATGGAATTTATTAGCTCTCATATTATAAAAGAAAAATATTCTGCTTTCAATACATATTATTAACCCTGCCGGCATTTGTTTTTTCAACCTTTGGTCGGAATTTCACATATTTTGTGCCTTTTGTTCCCTTCTTCTAGCTAAAAATCTTTTTCGCCATTTAGAATGGCTTTTTTTAGTATGGCTATACATACAGATCGGAATCAAACTATAAACATAAAAGCAATAGGTCTAGATTAACACCTAGTACAAACATTAACACTTACTTTCAATCGTGACTTATTGGGAAAAAACCCCAACGCTAAACCGTTTTGGACTGAATGGCTTAGAGACCAATAATTGTTAGTAAAAAGGTCACGTAGGCGGTTAAATTACTAAAGAAAGTAGGCTCTGAAACGGATCTACACAAATATCAATAAAAAGTTTTGATCACAAATTGCCAAAATCAGTAATGGGTAAAGAGTACATACACTCAGATTTAATTTACTTGTAGGCAGTCTCGATCTTTTATTTCAGACATTTAAATATAGGGAAAAGAGAGGGAACTACGGTTTTTCACACAATAGTTATAGTCGTATTGCTCATTATACGGACTAAAAGTGAAGGAAAAAATGTCATTTTTCCTTCAATTTTGACGTAAAACGTATCAAAACTAATCAAAATTGAAGGAAAAATGACATTTTTTCCTTCACTTTTAGTCCGTATAATGAGCAATACGACTATAGGTGCGGGCCAGACAGAAGAGACGTAAGACGAGGACGCGTCGCGGACAGGGCGCCAGCGAACAGCGTTGCGCCCGCGCCCCGTCTCTTCTGTACGTTTTACGTCGTCGTATGTATATGTGTATGTAAAGAAGCGTCACGACATAAAACATACAGAAGTGCTTTACGTCGCGACGCTTCTAAACATTTCGTATGAAAGGGACGCGGAAGAGACAAATGTCCGCCCCCCGTCTGCGTCTCACGTCTTTTCTATGTGTCCAGCGCCTTACAGTTCATTAGTCGTAGTAAGTCGTGTTACAGTTTGGTTCCGGTCGTCGCGAGTTTGTTATAAGTTCGGTACTACAGCATCCTGTTGAGTGCAGGCATAAGTTGCTTCCTGACGCTTAATCATCTATCTAGTAGAGTAAGCGCCAGCACTCAAGTCAAGGCAAAAGCGGAAACTACTTGTTTTATTTACTTTATTATATGCTCTTTTAGTCACGGTCGTTCTTCAGTGTGTAGAATTAAGTCTTCGTCAGTTTTTCTGGTGTGTAGAATTAACGAACGTACAAACTTGCATAATTATTATTGTTCAAGCCTTATTTGGACAATTAGTTTTTTTTTTAACCTAATCTAGTTCTGCGATAGCAGCGCCGCGTCTATCGGACTTCAGTGGTGGCGCGTACTCTAATAAAGATATACCTACTCAGGTACACATAAATCTAGAAGTTCTTTGTTTTCGCTTACAAATTTTACTTTCAATTTTTACGTTCAATTTCAATTCAAAGCATGTCACAACATTACTCAAAAGACACCCTTTATCTTTCTTTCATTCTTTTATATTTGTTAAACATAATAGTTCAAAGAAACAATAATAAAATACGTAATCACATTGAAATAGTAAAACTTTTGAGAAATCCTTTTATATTAGTTTGATTGAATCCAATCTTGTTATATTAAGAGATAAATATATCTAAATACCATCAAAAACTACTGAAATCAAGAAAGAGAAATAAAAAGTTTTAATCTCTCAATAAACTAGCGCTATCTGAAGTGAAGAGAGATTCAAGAAAGTGCCCAATAAAACCCGGAATACGTAACAGCGGTATTTTTCACAGTCGTAGCACATTCATCTTCTATAGTTTATTCTATACCAACCAATAGGTATAATAAAGTGGAAGAGTTTGTTTTATTTTTTGTTTGTTACGCGCTTATCTAAGGAACTACAAGTCGGATTAAAAATATATTTCTGCATTTTATAGTTAGTTCTTCAGGAAGGTATTAGGCTACTTTTCAGGCGCTGCTAATATAGGATCATGAGCGGATAATCAAAAACGCAATTGGCCTATGTAGGAAATTCATTTTACAATACATCAATGTTAACTTGGGTTTGTTGTGGCTTTGAAATGGTGTAGACGAAAAAAGTTATCAGAATACTTACAATTTCAGAAAAAAAAAAAAAAATTAAAATGTAGGTAGGTATTTTTTTCTAAACATTACCTACTTAAAAAAAATCAATTTTCCTAAATTTATAATTCAGTATTTCACCAAACCACTTTGGGGTTTTTTGTAAGTACTGCGTATAGTGTAAGACTTAGATTTTTAAAAGCTTGTAAGTATATTATTCGTGTGTTAAAATTTTAAAAACTACACATAAAACTTTTTATAATCAGCCTGTTTTGTTCCAGAGGTAGTAAAAACTTATGTTTGCTCCCTCACTCGACTCAATATTAAGTCTGCTAATCCCAGATTAATCCTGAAAATAAGACTTACCTTCCTAGAAAAATAATCTTGAAATGCAAACTAAAACGTATTCACTTAGATAAAAGTTTCAATTTCGCAGTTTGTAGAAGCTTCTTTCAATCTTGCTAATATAAAACAAAATAAACTGTTTTGGTACAGACGACGTCTATTCAAGATCCGGGAGTAGGTATCCGTTTGAGTTGAGATAGTCAGTGAAGATGTCAACATGAATAAAAGATTGCAAACGTAGCTTCTGTATAAAACTCTTGCGTCCAATAAAGATGCTGATTCACTCATAATATTTACTCGTGATAAAAAATAGTTATTTTGCAACAAGAGAACAAAGTTGATTTTACTACGCTGGCTATCAAGCTGCGCAGTAAGCAGTTTATAAAATTTAGGCAAATTAGTACCATCGCGCACAAAAGTTTTTAATTACTAAATGGCTTTCCATAGAAAAAAAAACAATATTAAAAACAATAGGCCTAGTACTCTCGTGTGCAAGTGTAGGTACCCATTCGCAAACACACCCCATCCACTGTCTTCCAGCGTTCTTTTTACGTGACGCAAGCAAGCTAGGGATTCAACGCACCAAAAAGGTTGGTTTCTCGCAGCAAAGGATGCCATTTCGAGCTGCTGAGGTGAAAAAAGTATTTGCCATCAGTACCATGACAAAAACACAAAAAACTAAACAGTACCGTATTTAAGATCCTTTTAAAATGACGAACGGGCTAGTTAGAGGCATGTCCAACAACATATTTGGAAAATGAAATGAATTTTGAAAGTGATATAAGTATTTGGAAAATGTCTACTTTTTGCACAATGTAGCACTATCACTTCATATTAGAGGCATTAATTCTAATATTGACGATATTCTTACGTGAGTAAGACCACGTGTTATTATCATGTTGATTCGTATAGCTCTTTTTCAGATTTCTAATTAATTTACAGCGCGAGCTTTCTACTTCTTTTATTTTAAGTCTAGCAAGAAAAGGATGTTCTTATTGTAAAAGATAGTTTGTAATTGAAATTTCAAACTACTATTTCTTGTTTAGACATCTAAATAGAAACTATAATTAGTTTTCCAAAGATGTTTCTCACAAAGCTCATTATTTCAAATAGAAATATTCAATGTTGCGTAATGCGCACGGATTTAGCCCTAACTAGATTCGGAAGATTGAATTTTGAAAATAGTCTGTGTTCACTCGAACGTTCAAAGAATTTCAATTACACATAATTTATAGCTGGAATCAATTCATTTCGCACAATAAAACCGGTTTTTCTTATTCTTCTGGGTTTGACTCTTGTCGGCACAAATAATGCATCTTTCTTTTATTTCTGTTTTGTAGTACTTACTAATTTTAAATTGATCTCAGAAAGAGATATTTCTGTAATGTTAGTCTAAGTTTTTGTATCAATAATTGTCTAATCTTTATACATGAAGTTCTCTCCAAGGCATCTTCCTGACTTCTTTATACGACATGACAGCGACCTTCTCCTTCACTTGGCTCAATTCCTTACATTTTTTACATTTTGTTTCTCTTCTATTGGGACAAAATAATTATGAAATATACAATAGACAAAATATAAGTAGATATGTAAAATATACAAAATATTTATGTGTCCTGAAAAAAAAAAATATTTAAAAAAATATAAAAAAATATCCCTGCGGACCCACCATACCCCTTGGCCATACCCCTGGGGGTAGGGTGGGACGAAACCATACCCCTATAGTAGTGTTGGGAATTGAAAAAGAATAAATTTATATTCAAATTTATTATTCAACTTAAACAAAAAACTTCTAAAACATTCCGATATGTGGATTCCTGAACTTGAAAATGTTAAGTAAGTATTTATTTATTTAATTATTCAGTATTATTCTAATAAGCAACGATTCGCTTGCTGATAGGTGAAACCAGTCAATTATCTGGAATGATGAAATGCTTTGTCTTACTTGGTGTAAAATACCTACTCTATTTTATGTAGGTTTTAGTACCTAAAAAGCTACAAGAAAATTTCGCACCGTAGCGTGATTGAGCTGAAATATTAAGAAAAAAAATTACGAAATCATAATTGAAGTCCAAAATATTTATGCAACTGAGTAGGTAGTTGAATAATAAATTAAATTGGAATAAACACATTACCCTTCATTTGTGTCGCGCAATCGGGTAAAAAGTCTCGCAGCATTTGGAATGATTTCAGTAGCTAATTTTAATGGGTCTTTGAATTAAATAGAGTACCTTAAGTAGGTATAAATAAAATACTTCTAAGAATTTACTTTTGTATTTCAAAATGTGTTTGTTGACCACAAATATACTTATTTTACCCTTTACTACTCTAAATAAACACGTACGAATTTTTCCCACCCACGCCATCATAAATTAAAATGTTTTCATCAAAGGTGACCTTTTATCTTTGTCCACAAGACGTTAGGTAAAAGTTATGTTGTATTAAGTTCAACATTAACCCTGAAAGGCAAAGATCAAGTCTTCGGTCAAGGACGAAGTGATTTACGATCCTAGGTAAGGCCTCACGCAAACGGGAGCTTCAGTTACCTAGTATAGAAAGTTTACCTCTACAGGATTAGTATAGACGTAAATACACTTAAATTATGGCTCCCAGATTATTTCAAATCAGGAACAGCAGAGTCATTCTGTAGACTCACTTCGAATTCACTCAAGTGACCGAGCTCACTAAATATACAAGAATGTATTGTGAAATTCAAATTTCGAATAAGAAAGAAATCTCACAGCGGATCTCTTCGACGTTCGAAGTGAGTTTACAGAATGACTCTGCAGGAGTCACAGTGATATAAGTTTCATTTCATAAATATCTATTGTCTTTGACGTTGAAATCGTCATCTTCCCTGCAATGTTGAACTTGCAATTAATGGTAAGCGTCCACAGGCCCGCATCGCACGCAGCGGACGGATCGCATCAAGCGGATTATCTGTGTAATGCGATGCGTAAGATACGGACAGGTGGACGCACTTATATGAGTTTCTATACAAATAATACTACGATCCGTTGCGTGCGATGCGTCCGAAGCGTACGATACCGACGTGTGGACGCTTACCAAGGAACGTCCAAAATGATTCTTTATTTAAAAAAGTTTGTACTTTTCAGGTATTTTATAATTTACCTACACACTATACTTTTTTATTGTTATTTTAATCCTTATTTTCTATGTTTATATTATCCACAATTTGACGTTTATTTAAAATTTTGTATCACGCATGGTTTAGTTTAAACTAGATTCAAATTTTGTTAAGTACTATTGCATGCGCGAGACTCTAATTATGGACGAACTGAAATTGTATCACTAACCATCTTTTACTTACCCCATAATACGCAATAAATTAATTGAAATTGATACTTAAACCTAACACAGTAAGGATAGGCTTATTCAAAATTAATTTGTCCCTTTCAGTGTCCGAATCGAGAGTTAATCCGTCCCTACTGAACCGTTACGGAACTTTTGATACGGAAACCGTACCAAGTGTGAAATGGACCTTATTTTAGGATCACCAATATGTTAGATACAGGCCGAGTTTATTGCCTAAATTTTCTCGACTTCAATGAAACCGCAGACCTAAGGACAGTGTCACCAGTCTACATTTTCAGTTGAAATTAAATGAAATAGTTTATTCGCAAGAAATATGGTAAGTAGAGTTGTAAAGGTCAATCATAGTTGACATATTTCACCAAGAACATTGGTACTATGAAAATTATGTTAGGTAATGTAAAAAACTTAATTATAAAATATTAAATGTAAAAGCTTGTCACAAAATATTCTTAAAGGTGAACGCAGACCTGGCCCGCACCGAACGCGCGGCAGTCACCGCATTCCGAATTAAATTTTATCATGACTGTGTCTTTTTTAAGAATAAATATCTTTAAACCTAAACCTAAACTTTTTGACCAACTTAGGCCGTTCGCAGTTTGCATGCGTTTTCACCAGAATTTTAGATGTGCGTATACGTACGAACACGCACGAACGATTCCAACACTCCGAGTACTACCGGGCCTCGCACACTTTATCCGATTAGACGTGCGTGTACGTGCGTATAGTTCCGACGTCCGAATTCCGTACTGGCTCTGATTTTTTAGGCGTTAATGTGTGAAATTCAATAAGTATGGTTAAAGAAAAAACTGTTAATTTGGTGTACGGATACAAATGCAAGAAATGTAATACAAACACATGTTAAAATTGTTGTAATTCATACAATTGTAACGGAGAAAAACGCAACCAGGGAACCGAGAAATGCGGTCAGACAGGTTCATCGTAGCATTTTCTCCAAGCAACGTAGGAAAAGTACAAGATCAAGCTTGTCCTTGGTCACCAAAAAAACTAATACAATTAAGTAAGTAACTTAATTTTTAGTTGTAAGAAAAAAAGGGTTAGACAAGCCCTTGGCACGTTTCAATTAAAATAAGTATTTTTTGTTCTTGAAGATAAGGGCAATCTCGTTTATAAGTTTTAATTGCAATTGGTTCTGAAAGACCTGTCTTATATTAAATATTTTTTTATACAAAACTTGCATAAGCCCATTAGGACATTAGTATTAATATTTATTAATAATATTTTTTTCAAACTTAGCGACTTCACTTGTGTGAAAACTCAATAAGAAGTAAGTTGCATGCATATGCATATAATGTAATTTTCGAGATAAGTTTATTATGCATTTCTAGTCGCAAGTATTAAGTATCAAACAGTCAAAAACTGTCAAAGTCAAAAATGATTTAGTAGGACTGCTGAAATCACACAGAAAAGTGTTAAGGAGCCTATTTATGTTTGGCAAGCCTAGGCCAACGCGAGCGAAGGCAAATTGATGCAAGGCAAGTGCTACTGTGTAGACGTTTGGCAAGTCTATACAAACCAATGCGCTTGTATTCACTCACACAGGCGAGCGACACCGAGCGATGGCTAGGCAAGCCAAATTATGCTGTTTACACGTTGGTATTGGTGTTCACTTGGCAAGGTTGGGCCAACGTGTATAAGCGGCTTTTAAAACTACGTGACTCCACTCCTGTACCTGCAAAACCAACACCGTAAAGAACTAGGGCATCAAACACGGTTTGGGGCCTAGCTGTCCTTTCGGTGATCCAATTATTCCAGTTCGTCCCACCACTTCCGTTTTGGTCTGCCGCATCGCCCGCCGTTAGAACGCCACTCAGTGGCCTACTTGTTTTAATACAATTTAGACGAGAAACTGACTACTTTTTACAATCACACTGATATTATAAATGCGAAAGTTTGGATGGATGGATGTATGTTTGTTCCTCTATAACTTGACAACCCCTGAACGGATTTGGCTGACATTTAAAATATAGATAGATAATGACCGGAAATAGGACATAGGCTACTTTTTATCCAGGTACCACTCGAGCGAAGCCGCGGGCGGAAGCTAGTCCTCAATAAATCTTGAATGCCTAAAAATCTTGAGTGCGTATCATCTTTGCTGCTGATAGAGTCATTAATTAGATATTTTGTAAATAAACCAAACTACCTTAGGAACCACCAAAATCTAAGCTCCTTTTCTTTTTTGTTTCAGATGAACCAAGATAGTGAAGTGAAGATGAATTATTAAATAAGTGATTCGTGATTGTGATACGTCAAGAAGGACGTTTATTATTCCCACACAATTGAAAACACTTTGATGATCCTCAAAACAATCGTTTCAAGATCATTAGCCTAAGTTAACTTTGATGTTTCAATTTTCCGCACGAGATCGCAATGTAATTTCCAATCACTATTTCAACTAACAAAACTATGAAATCCCTAAACCGAGCACGGTCAATTATAACTTTACTAATTATGGCCAAGTCGATCAAATAGGATGGATGTCATGCACAACATCACCTTGGAACGTCAGAAGTTCTATGATAGTCACGACTTCAAGAATATGGATAAAGCGGAAGCGGATGGGGTTGAGGTGAGTATTTGAATAAATTATAAAAAAAAAACTATTTATATCATAATTTTCATCATCATTTTTATCATAACCCTAAGATAATACATAAACATTCATGACACATAAATTCCTAACACATAAATATTAATTAAAAACAATCAACTCTAAAGTTTAGAAATAAGTAAGTAACTGTGCTCAAATTTCAAAATTCATCATTCAAAATTCAAATTTCATCCTTTCAACCGTTCTGGCGTGATTGAGTAGATTAGAAACATCAATCCAAACATTAAATTTTCACATTTATAATATTATAGTAGGTAAGATAAGATAAGATGAGATTAGTAAGATTTTACAACGTTCTATCTGGCCCCAAAATAAGCAAAGATTTATTATGGGAATCAGATAACTTCAATTATGGGCGTATATAGGGGGGGGGGGGATCCGGACCCCCCCTTAGGAATCCTTGAACAGTTGAAACCCTTTGATTTCGAGGGAAACCTAGTAATCTTTGTATTTTGGAACCCTTGGACCCCATAATAAAGCTATAGCTACGCCCATGATCTCAATATTTTTTAGCTGTTAACAAAAGTAGTCCTATGTTAGATTAAAAGTGAATTAAAGGTTTATCAAATTAAATGCGAAGCGTAAAGACTAATTTAATTTAAATATAGAGTAAAAAATGTTCGACAGTACAAAATGTTTTAAACGTGGGCTAAATTCAATTAAAGAGAGTTGGCGATTTTAAAATGCTTCCAGTGAACAAAATAGGGTTATGAATTTGTTTTGGTTCAATTTTTTTTTGTTTTTCAAGTCTTTAATGGTTAACTAGCACCATGGTTCAGTTGGTAGTTTTGCCTTCTAGTAAATTGTGTGTTCGATTCCTACCTAGGGCAAATATTTGCATGATGAAAATGAATATTATGGATTGCTCTATTAGTAAGTAAGTTAGTATGAGCTAGTGGCCAACTCTGGTGAATGTGGTTTTAGGCCGCCTAAAGGCCTCCGACGTAGTTTATGCTTATTGTTCTATTAATGGTATTGTAAAAATATAAATAACAAAAGAAAAAAAAAAAAAATATTTCAGTTATCGGTACCCACAGTAACAGCTTTGCTTAGTTTGGGGCTGAATGGTGCTTTATAAAATGTTCATCAATATTTAATTATTATTTATTTATTAAAAATGGACACCCAACACACTTTTAAAAACTAATACTTAACTAAATAATCAATCAATAAAATAATCAATTGATAGCGAAGTTATCTAAGTACCTACTAGTAACTTACTTAGTAATCTAAGTAAGAACTTTACTATCAATTGATTAGTCCAATACGGGGGCACTAGAAATATCTAGTAATCTAGATCTTTCTAGTGCCCCCGTATTGGTGAACAAAACTTTACTATTACAAACTAACTAAGTATCTAAAGTAATAAATTTAAATGTAAAGTTCAAAGTGCCATTATTATGCTTAGCTTAGTTGAGTCGGCTGTAAACAATTGGGTACAGCCAATTGTATAATAATAATCTTAGCTTAGCCTAGTTCGGGATTAAGCTTCAGGCTATTAATTTGTGCCCTAATTTGTTAGTGTTCCTTATAGTAGCCTGTAAAATAATCTTGTTTGAGTAGTAAGTTTTTTTATATTTATTGTAAGTTTCATATTTTTAACCGACTTAAAAAGGAGGAGGTTCTCGATTCGTCAGAATCTTTTTTGCTGTGCTCTTTTTAATGTATGTTCACCTATTACTCCAAGATGCCTGGACTGATTTGGATATTCTTTTTTTGTTTGAAAGGGTATACTTTCCGATTGGTGTCACAATAATTTGGTGAGGATCTGTTGAGGATCTTCGGAGTTATGAACAGAAATGCACCTCGAGAGTGCAGAAAATAACTCAGCTTGAACTTTGAAGTCGGTTTTTTTTAAATTTTTAAGTAAGTATACACTTGTCAATGGAGAATCGAAACTCAAAGCGAATTTTTGGCGGGAAGTCCGAATATTTTTGTCAAGTCTTTTTTTGAAGTTCGATTCGAAAATTTGGTTGGCGGGAAGTTTGAATACTATTTCGTGAATATACGTGACTCACAATCATTTTCCGAGTTGAGTAGAATAGGTTCAAAATGAGTGACAAATCTCCTCCCCCCCCCCCCCCCCCCCTCTACCCGAAACCCCCTTTAGGCAGCACGTTTCTAAAAACTAACCCTTATTTTATCCGAGCTACCTATCAAAGTCGTTCAATAGGAACCTTTGTTCACATAGAAGAGAAACGTGATTCTATTCCTTTTCCTTTGCAATTATGTGACCTGAAAACGGTGTCGTCCTATTCTCTTTTATCTACAAGAGATTGGTGTCAGAGAAAGACGTCAGTAAAGAATTCAATTCCATCTAGTTCATTATAATGAAAGCAGAATCTTCACAACTAGACAAGTATACCGGTTGAGTGTTTGCACAAAATGGAGCTAGAGTAAATACTTGAGAGCAGTTGGATATCAAACCTTAAGTTAATATTATACTTCCTGAACAGACTAAATAATATTGACTTTAATAACAGCACAGATAATATAATACGACGGGTAACGTTCAATTCAATTTCAAAAGTTCTCTATTGCATTAAGTAACTTATAAACTAATATATTTTCAGTGTAAATCCTAGAACGTACTCTTTAATCATTTAGAACGTTTGTTTATCAAGCTAATAGTGCTGGAATCAAAACTTATCAAACTATTATATTAATGCGGAAGTTTGGATGTTTGGATGTATCGCTGGTTAAATGCTAAACTACCACATTCCAAAATTTGACTTTTTTCAGGAGAGCCATTCAAAGTTTTCGAAATGGTTTTTTTTAATTTCTGAGCAAGTCTTTTATTAAATATACATGTATTACATATCAAAAGATGCGTAATTTTTATTAGAATTAAAGTGCATTTTTAGTTTTTCCGTAACTTCAACCCAAAGTCTTATAAAAGTAGAAAAGTGACTTTTGCATATAAAAAGTGATACAAATGTTAATAAAAAATTATCATTAAAAGACCACATTTCATTAAAAATTTAAGGTTTATTACACTTAATCAAGTTTTCTTTTAAGTTTTGAATCACAGTTTCGTGAAATTATGCAATAAATATGGTACACGAACAACAAAGCCTTATAAAAATTCTAAAAAAACACTTTTTCAATGAATACACAAAGAAAACTTAACAAAAATTATATTTCTATGAAAATAAATGCTTCACGCGCACCAAAACAAACAGGTATTTTCCACCTGATGGGGCTTTTGGTCAAGAAAGCCTGAAATGCACTCATGCCTAATGCTCCATGAAGAGGCAGTCTATGTTCAGCCTCTCAGGTAGTTGTTGGAGCCGCCACGCCACGTGCACGGCGCATCAGGGACGCTTTACTTTTGCGTATTATCGCATCAGTAAACAATCCTGACACACTACAAAAGCATGGCAGCTTCATCAGCACCCTTAGTTGTACGGGCATCCCAAGACTTGAGACTACCTGCCGTATACAACGTGCAAACCTACGGACTATCATATTCGCTCTTATGATTAATGCCCTGGGTTCTCTCTCCATCCTTGTTATTTGTGAGATCATCGGTTACCCAATGGTCCAGATATTTAAAACACGATACCTGCTTCAGCTCGTTACCGTTAAGATAAACCAGTGGGAGGGTGTTATAGGTTTTGGAGCCTGATTTAAAATATTTAAATTCACTTTTGCAGGTATTATATCTGAGCCCGTGGGTATCCGCATATCTCTTACAGATGCCTATTAGCTTTCTGAGAGCACTGATAGATAGGCTTAGCAGCACCGTATCCTCGGTATAGCTGAGGTTGTCAACGCCACCAATAAAGTAGATGGCCCCAGCGCTGCTCAGCTCACATATTAGGCGGTCTGTGTAAAAGTTATAAAGTCTGGGGTAGCTCAACCTCCCTTTCCGCATCCCACATCCCAACTTGCACGCGTCCGAAAGTGATCCCGTCTTTCTGACATTATTGGTTTGGTTAGTTACCATACCAAAATTTGAGAAGTGATATAAGTTCACTGGGGAGATCGACCACCATTGACACCATCGACACCATCCAGCACCTCTGCTACCACGGTAGCTAGGGATATAGGTCTGTAGTTGCTTAAACTGAATGTGAAAAACGGAGTTAAGTATAATAATATCTATAAGTTTTTATCTTTTTCTTAGCATTGAAACGAACTTTGCGAAGATACTATTTCTGTTCGTGTAGATCTTAATGCAAAATAGGCGCATAATCAGCAACAGTATGATTTATATCCGGTAAAAATCTATAGGTATTCAAAAGCACTATCTCAAAAATTACTCTTACATCCTGAAAAATAATGTTTAAGTTCACATAAAAGTTAAGTTCAAAGCAACTGCATCTCAAAAATGTCACTTAAGCTCTAAGCGATAAGATTAAGCTTACGTAAAAGTTATGTGTAAAATAAACGCATTTCAAAAATGACACTTTTGATCATACACGCAATGTTATATGAATACAATTTCTCGTGCTAAGGTACCACATTTCAGAATGTTTTACCTTTGCGCAAAAAAAATTTTTGTAACTTTACTTTAATTTATATTCAACAGGACCACATTCCGAAATATAGTACTTTTGAATATAAATTTTAGTTAACACACGCTTATTTTTTTGTTATATGGCCCTATAGCATATAACTTCCGTGCGCTTCCGCCGGCAACTTAACCACAACTAAAAAAGTGGCTGTTTAGCTCTGAAATTTGGCGCCAAAGTGCAATAATGCTAAACAACCACAACTGTTTTTTGGTAGTTTATAATGCGAAATTAAAAAGGGTCTTTTACTCATACTATAAAATGACTATTTTAAATCACATTTTTGCAATAAAAACGATTTTCACGATTTTTGATTTGTGGTACTTTAGCATTTAACCAGCGGTATGTTTGTTCCTCTATAACTCGACAACCACTGAACCGATGTGGTTTGAAATTTAAAATATAGATAGATAACAACCAAGAATAGGAAATATAACTTGTTAAACTTTCGCGATTTGTTAACATAATGATAATTATGTCATCCCGTGACCACGAACGCTGTAACGTGTTCGAAGTCGGGAAACAAAATAAATAAAAGGTACGCGATAAAATCCCGTAATAATAATTATCAATAGGAAATATGTCACTTTTTATCCTCGTACCACGCGAGCGAAGCCGCGGGTGGAAGCTAGTAATACCTAAAATAAAGCGAAAGAGTTTATTTGTTTGTTTGAACGCGCTAATCTCAGGAACTACCAGTCCGATTTGAAAAAATCTTTCTGCATTTGATAGCTAAACTCTTGACAAAGGCTATACCTACGCTACTTTTCATCATCATCATCATCACCACCTTATACCATCACTACTGGGGCAACGTCGCGAGGGCTCTGCTAGTCACACTATCACACTAATATTATAAATGCGAAAGGTTGGATGTTTGGATGGATGTTTGTTTGTTCCTCTATAACTCAACAACCACTGAACCGATTTGGCTGGAATTTGAAATATAAATAGATAGAGACCGAGAATAGGACAAAAGCTACTTTTTATCCGGGTACCACGCGAGCAAAGTCGTGGGCGACAGCTAGTAACATATAAATTTAATTCACTGTTGCAAAAATACAATGACGTAAAAAAGCACAAAACATGTACGAGTAGATAATGTATTACCTTTTCTTTAGCTTTCTAATACAGCAAAATAAAAGCTTTTTAGATCAAAAAACTTGAAAGGATTTTTTGGTATAAAAACGTCATGTTCAACGCTGTGCCTTTGCTTTGTTGCGTCAAACAGGAGATGTTGAAAATTGACATCAAAGAAAATCCAAATTCAATTTACCTGTTCGGAACAATCTTTCCATGAAGCGTTACATGAGTTATACAGATTGGAAAAAATGAATGGGCCCTGGAGGGAAACTACTTTAAATCCTTAAGATACAGCATTTTACTTAAAGGAAACATTCCTTTATTTTTAAAAAGACACAAAACTACATTCATAGATTTTCTAAAATTCGCTTGCCTCACCCGGAATCGAACCAGCTAAAAATTCAAAAAACAAACCTCGCGATTTATCTCTACTAATCGATAGGATTAATGTCAGGATAAAATCTTTATAACAAACATTTGGTTTTAGAAATAAAAAAAATCATAAAATCCAACATTAATTTTCACAATTTTTTTTATTGATTTTTATTATTTCACCATTTGCGACAAAACTTTTCGAGACGGTATTTGTCTATCTGAGGTGCAATTCAGACTTCCAAAAATGCATCCGATTCGAAGATTTTCTTCGAAAAGCTAAGGATTTTTCAGCGAAAAAACGTCATTTTTCGAATTCGGAATACATTCCGAGAAGGTCTGAATTGCCCTGCCGGATACCTCTCATCATTCCACTGTAAAGCTAAATTGCAATTAACGCCTTTGTGTAGTACTTACTAAATATTGGATTTCATGGATATCTTGTAAGGCAGACGAGTGTAAGACCTCATGTTTCTTAGAGAAATTTTATCTTTAGCATTGAATGTATCGAATAGTCAATTAAAATAGCGAGTGTTTAATTTTTGAATTTTAAGCTGGTTCGATTTCTGGGTGAAGTAAGCGAATTTTAGAAAATCTTTGAATGCAGTTATGTTTCTTTTTAAAAACAAAGGAAAGTTTCCTTTAAGTAAATACTGTATCTTAAGGATTTAAAGTAGTTTCCCTCCAGGGCCCATTCATTTTTTCCACCCTGTATAGTTCGCGTCATGTAAAAATAATGCTGGCTGTCAAGCTGCGCAGTAAACAATTTATAAATATTAGGCAAATTAATGCCATCGCGCACAAAAGTTTTGAATTACGAAATGGTTTTCCATTAAAAAAAAACAAATATTAAAAAAAAGGCCTAGTACTTTCGTGTGTAAGTGTTGCTATGCGCAAACATACCCCTCCACTGTCTTCCAGCGTTTTTTTTTTACGTGACGCGATCTTTACTATACAATGATTGAAGTTTTGTGCATTTTTTTATTACTGGTGCATCACAATAAAATTATAAATGAGAAAGTTTGGATGTTTGGATGGATGGATGGATGTTTTTTGATGACCATTGTTTAGCCACAATCTCACCTGATGGTAAGTGACGATGTGGCAAACGATAGATCACAAAAGTGTAGAAGACACCTATTCACTATTGACTTGAAGAGACCCAGGTTATAGTTTTTGGGGAAAACAGAAGCCGCTAGCAGTGCACCTGAAATTTTAAAAATAGATAGATAATAACCGGGAATAGGACATAGGATACTTTTTATCCCGGAAAATGCACGGTTTCCGTGGGATAAAAAAGTAGTCCACGCGAGCGAAGCCGCGGGCGTCCGCTAGTTTTTTATAATTATTAAAAAGCAATGTAATTTTATACATCATAACGACCTACTACCTATGCCAACTCTCAATGACCTAAAAATTGAAACTTTGAAGACTTTGAAGCTTACGAAGCAAAAAAGTCGAATCTACCGCGCACTTCAGCCGCCATAAAGTTTGCAGCGCACTTTTCTTACGGTCATCGGTTTTGTGGAATGACCAGCCCATTGCTACTTCTTAATAAGGCAACTGGGAAGTGTGTGATATACTATAGTAAAAATCTTCTTTTTTCACAAACAACAATTTGCTTCAATTTTTTTTCAAACACAGCTTATTTGCAGGTGATCTACACTTGGAAGATGGACTTCAACCGAAGCATGCTCAGTGCTGCCACACTCCTGGTACCGAAGAGTCCAACTCCAGCGCCTTCCAGCATGAGCATGCCGTTGTGGGCTCACAACTCCTGGGTCTGTCTGTTCGCTGCCATGCTTGCGATAGCTATAGGAGGAAACGCTATAGTTATATGGATCGTGACTGGTGAGTAAACAATCTAGTCTAATATTAACTGGAACCACTGATCCGATTCCGATAATTCTTTCTCTATTACTTGGTTTAGAAAAAAAAAATTTTCTGTTTTCTAAACTGGTTTAAGAATCAGAATCAGAATCAATTATTCGCAAGAACATATTTGCTTAAAAATAGGTCTTATCTTTAGTTTATGCTGTACATTGTTGGCCACTTGCTCATACGAAAGAAGAAGAAGAATTGTATGTCCTACCAAAGTTCGGCCTGCAAATATTCTTATTTCTTAAAATCTAACTAACTAACATTTCGATAATAGCCACACAAAACTTTGCCTTCGAAACTGGCCGAAGGGGTTCGGACGGCCGTATCCACAGGAAACAGATTAAATAAATGAGCTTAGAAAGCTTCCCTACCATAATGTCCTTTCCTTATTAATCCCAGAATGATGGTCCTGTACAAAGTTTTCATTAGGCGGGTCCACACAGACCGAGCAGCCTCGCGAGGCATTTGCCACGCGAAGCATCTCGGTTAGTGTGGACGCACGGCAGCCTTGGTATCATCGCGAGGCTGCCGCTTTCCTCGGCCGAGGCACGTCTACACTAACCGAGCTGCTTCGCGCGGCAAATGCCTCGCGAGGCTGCTCGCTCTGTGTGGACCCGCCTATTGAAATTGGAATTCAAGTTGAAAAGTCACAACCCGAAGTGGTTTTTACCTGCGTACTTTTCTTTCGAGTTTTTTGTGACTATTCTAATAAAGCCTTAGCGTTTTTTACGATCATTAGCGTTCATGCAATCAGTTCCATAAATTGCTTTTTGCAGAAAGTTTATGCCATTTGATTGACTCCCAGGTTAATGACCTTAATTTTCGTGTGCGTACCGACTGGTACTACTATTTTTTGCACGCCTATTCATCAAGTTTTCAAATAGATTAAATGATTGAGTAAAACTTTCAGAACGCAATTAGTAAATGTCTATCGCATTTTCTTTGCTGATTATGCCAATCATGACAGTAGAAAAACATAAAACAAAGAATAAATAAAAAAATATTTTAAAAAAACAAAAACCCGACTGCGTCAAAACTAAAAAGAAAAAAACAAGCCTGCAAAGAATTACTCACAGTCGGTACCCATTCATTTTATTACCAATCAAATCTTCCCAATGTTATGGGTCCCGACTGTGAGTAATTCTTTGCAGGCTTGTTTTTTTCTTTTTAGTTTTGACGCAGTCGGGTTTTTGTTTTTTTAAAATATTTTTTTATTTAACACTTTTTAGTTATGATAAAGTTGATTTTAAAATACCTTGATATGATTAACTATTACCTACCCAACAAGAAATTAATAAACCAACTAAACTAAGTAACTTCGTATCGCCCTAATTATTTATTCAAAATTCAATCCAATCCAATCCAATCCAATCCAATAATATCAAAAACTTTCGATAATGGCCCTCAAAAATTGATAGAATAGGTAAACTTTTCAAAACGCAACGATAGCGCGATCTAGGATTGGTTCAGATTTAGCAGCGACATCTAGTTGTGTTTTTGGTAATTAATGTAAATAAAAAATAATACTGAGGGTTGCGATGTTTGTAACTTCTGAACTACAAAACCGATGACCTTGAAATTTTTACAGAACATTTTAAAGTAGGTACATACCTACTTTCTAACAAAATTACCCTTCCTTTGCGTTGCGCAGTCGGGTAAAAAGAATCAATAAAATCGTACTATGTGTTAATGAATTACAACCAGATACCTACCTACTCATATTCATATTCATATTCATATTCATTTATTCATTGCTTGTATGTAGGTACATAGTATAGCTTAGGTCTAGGTAGGCTTAGTAGGCTTTATACATACACCCTGTTGGGCACTGCAATGTAATTTAATTTCATGCAAAATTACTAAATTAAAATCTTAAATTAAATGTCATAGGTAGGTATTAATGTCATGTCACAAACTCATTTTGATTTTCATTTCCTCTCCCAAGGGAACCGTCTTGAATTTCAGTAAGTAAGTAGGTATAGTAATCAAAAGTATCCTATTTATACCTCGTAGTAGTATAGTATGTATGCACTCAAATAATACCAAGTTTCATTTAAATCCGTCCAGTAGTTTCGTTCGACCGAGACGTGATGCGCGGCCAAGATACACACAAACAGAATTTTAAACCGTTATATTTCCTAAGCTATTATTTAAAATGAAAAATAGTAAAAGAAACCTAACATTGATTTTTAAATACCTATTCAACGATACCCCACTTGACATAGTTCGTCAATTTTGAGTTTTTCAATTTTGACAATATGGCGTCTGGTTGTAACACTGGTTAATTTTGATTACTTTCATGTCTTTAGTGACACTCGCAAGGCTGAGACAAATCGATTGACGTTAAAATCATCAAAATCGGTCCACGCGTTTGGCCTCTAGAGTGCCACATAGAAACATCCATAGCGAGAATAATTATTAATCAACTTTAAACCGTTATTTTTCCTAAACTATTACTTATAATGAAAAATGGTAAAAGAAACATAAAGTTGATTTTAAAATACCTATTCAACGATACCCCACTTGACATGGTGTGACGATTTTGATTTTTTTAATTTTGACATTAAGGCGTCTGGTGGTGGCACCGGTGAATTTTGATTACTGTCATGCCTTTAACAACACTCCCAAGGTTCAGACGAATCGATTGACGTAAGAATCATCAAAATCGGTCCACGCGTTTGGCCTCTAGAATGCCACATAGAAACATCCAAACATACATACCTACATACATAGACTGATAAACACATTACCCTTCCTTTGCTTTGCGCAGTCGGGTAATTACTAGAAAAAGGGTACATTCGTCGACGTAACCATTATTATGAGAATCAAACCGAAAACGTGAAAAATTAATGTACTTACCTACTTAGATATTGTATGTACCTATCGGTTGAGTGTGAAGACACTTGACAGTAGGTATTGGGTTAACGTCAACTATGATTTGTATTGTTTTACATTGGTTTTACATCATAAATGTTACACAAATCACGCACTGAACAAATACGGGTATAAAAACTCGCACTTCCCTATTTCACAGACCTATTTCATAAGCTAAATGAAACTGTCGCTATGAAAACGTGCTCCTAAAAGGTGACCTGGCAATATCTCATACGTTGGTCCTAAGTTGTATATTTTCCTCTGGCCTACATTCTACTATATTTTAAATAAACGAGGCACTAACATGCCCAGAATGCGTGCGTACCTTTTTTAATGAAATTGGGTACAACAAAGTCCTAACTTTACGAGTTAAATACGCCTGTCGAGATGAACAAAGTAGCCAGGGGTAAAACTCACAGACAATAGTCAGTATCATCATCATCATCATCACTAACATATCACAACTTATTTGGTTCATGCCCAAAATTTCACAAAAGTTAGTATTCTAAACGTGACAGGTTGTAAGCAAAGCTTTAGAATACTAACCTCGTACTTAATGTTTTTCCAACGTTTCCGTTTCAATTTACCTTTATTCCCACTAGTTCAGTTGTCCAGTTCAGTTGACTGAACTAGTGAGATTTCTTTTCTCGTTTGTTCAGTCAATTAAATTCAGTCATACTTTTACTAAATTTTTCGCAACGAAAAATCAATTGAAATACGGTTAGGATTCGAACACACGACCGACCATCACATCGAAATAATAGGGAAGTCCCACAATTTTTTTTAATGATTTTATACGATAGGTTATATCGTCAAATAACCGTAATAAAAATTCCAGCCCCGAAATACTAAAATTTTATAACAAAAATAATTTTTAAAATTTACCAACATTTTCAGGCATCTGAAACAAGTTTATTATTGTTGTCACAGAATAATGTTGTAGTAACAATTTTTGAATTGTGACGTCACGCGTCAAAGTTCACAAATTGATACTAAGTACAACAGTAATCTGTGACAATAATCGATCGAGCAAGCGAAGCGAGCGAAGATCTTAGTGGCAAGTTAGGCGATTTTGCTTTGTATGTTTGTATGTTTGTATATTTGTATGTTTGTATGTTTCATTTTTATGTTCTCGCATAACTATCGAACCGCTTATCCAATCTGTATGAAACTTGATAGGTCAATAGATTGTGCTATGGAAATTTGCTGTGGAGCGTATGAGCGTAAGCGATGAAGGGGTTGTAAAGATATGGGGTTCCCAAGGGGGTAAATTTTTTTCAAATTTACCCAAATATATTGAGTGGGGTGTCATATGAAAATACTCAATTTATACATTCCAAAATGGTTTTTAGTTTTCTTCTAGGTTCTATAGTTTTTGAAATACAGTGAAAAAGAAAAATGATGAAAACCAATTAACGGAAGTATGGAGAGAGCTCCCGTTTCATAGTTTCGATGTATTCGTAGGTCTGGTTAACCGAGAAAGAGTGTGGCATCGTTGTGGTTTGGTTTGCAATGATTTTAGTTGGTAGGTAGGTATACTTGATATTTTTTCTTGATGATTGAAAATAAAAGCCGTGTTGGCCGAGTGGAAGAGTGCTCGACTTTCGATTCATAGGTCGTAAGTTCGAATGGGGAGGGGGAGGGGGAGGGAGAGGGAATTGATTTTCTCATACATTTTGTATTGAACTGCTATTTTAATAATTTCTCGAACTAAGAGGCCTTTCCTGAGGCGCGGTACGAAGTTCGCGGGGTCAACTATTGAATATAACCAATATAATATTACCTAATATTATTGAATATAATATTACCAATCAAATCTTCCCAATGTTATGGGTCCCGACTGTGAGTAATTCTTTGCTTCTTCTTCTTTTTATTTAAGGGGTAGCCCCTTGTCGGCATAACTGATGTTTCTTTCTCCACGAAGCTCTTTCCAGGGCAGCCTCCTTGACTTCCCTATACGACATGACAGCAACCTTCTCTTTCACTTGGCTCATGTAGCCTATCCTCGGTCTTCCTCTTCCTCTCTTTCCTTCCACTTTTCCTTCAATGATGTTCTTAATGAAGCTGTCATGTCGTATAAGATGGCCAATCATCTTCCCTCTTCTGTTCTCGACAACTTGCAACAACGATCTTTCCTCCTCTACTCTGTGCAACACCTCAATGTTGGTGACTCTTTCCCTTTCCTGTTTGCAATTCTTTGCAGGCTTGTTTTTTTCTTTTTAGTTTTGACGCAGTCGGGTTTTTGTTTTTTTAAAATATTTTTTTATTTAACACTTTTTAGTTATGATAAAGTTGATTTTAAAATAGTACCTATTCAACGATACCCCACTTGATATAGAGTGACGATTTTGATTCTTTTAATTTTGACAATATGGCGTCTGGTTGTAGCCCAGGTGAATTTTGATTACTGTCATATCTTTAGTGACACTCCCAAGGTTGAGACAAATCGATTGACGTAAGAATCATCAAAATCGGTCCACGCGTTTGGCCTCTAGAGTGCCACATAGAAACATCCATAGCGAGAATAATTATTAATCAACTTTAAACCGTTATTTTTCCTAAACTATTACTTAAAATGAAAAATGGTAAAAGAAACATAAAGTTGATTTTGAAATACCTATTCAACGATACCCCACTTGACATGGTGTGACGATTTTGATTTTTTTAATTTTGACATTAAGGCGTCTGGTGGTGGCACTGGTGAATTTTGATTACTGTCATGCCTTATTAACACTCCCAAGGTTCAGACGAATCGATTGACGTAAGAATCATCAAAATCGGTCCACGCGTTTGGCCTCTAGAATGCCACATAGAAACATCCAAACATACATACATAGACTGATAAACACATTACCCTTCCTTTGCTTTGCGCAGTCGGGTAAAAATAGACACGACTTAATGTATTGCATTAACGTAGGTATAGGGGTAGTCAGAAACAAGTCCAAATCTAGGCTATCAACGCAACGGTGCGCGAGATCTCAGTTCGGGGCGAACTACTAGGTAGTAAGTTAGAGTTTAGGAATTGTGAAAATTAAAAAAAAAACTTATCTATGGATCGTCATATCTGACTCGTCCTTGACTTTTCTTATGAACTCGTGACGTCACATCCTTTCACATCCTTTTCAAGTATTTTGAAATTCCTACTATTTTTTGCAATTTTTAAAATTTATTTTCTAATCGAAAATGGTTTAATATTAAAAAATAATTACACACACATACCTCTAAAGCAACAATGTTCATAATAAAATACATTTAACCCGCTTTTGAATCAGACGCATTGGTGCGTATAACCTCTAGAATAAAAATTGCTAGGAAATAAAAATCATACGCGCGGGAACTGATTCAGCGATGCTAACTTTAAGGCAAGTAGGTAGTTATTGGGCACGCTGGACCACATCGGTCTACTCGTTGCACTCGTAGACCTGTGGTCCAGCTGCCCAATAACATTTCGTGGTCCAGCTTGCCCAATTACTTTTTTGCGGTCTAGCGTGCCCAATGATTTATTATCGTTTTGTTGGAATCACAAAATGTAACGTAACTTACAGAACAACTCTGATATAGGTATAAATGTTTTATGATGCATCGGAAAAACGCCATTACGTAACCCGTTATTGTAATAAAAGAACTTCCGTTAAATTATCACTCCATGATTGTTAAATTACAACCTCTATAATTATGATTGATATGTTCATGGTACTATCACTCTTCTTCAAACACTCCTGCGATGAAGTTCGTTAAACAGCCTGTATCATTGCATTTCGAGAACATTCGTATTGATGCTGAGAAACGCAGTTTCCGCCATGGAAAACTTTTACCTAATTCGATACGTTGTTTAATATGTGGACCGTCTAATTGTGGAAAAACTAATTTAGTGATTGGTCTACTTCTTCATGAAAATGGTTTACAATATCGAAATGTGTACGTGTACTCAAAAACCCTTTATCAGCCGAAGTACATATTTTTAGAGCAAGTTCTTAAAATGGTACCGAGTGTAACGTTTTCTAAATTTCGTGAAAATGAAGAAGTCCTATCTACCGAGCTAGCAAAGTCCAATTCAATTATAATATTCGATGACGTAGCGTGCGAGAATCAAAAAAACATGCGTGATTATTTTGCAATGGGAAGACATCAAAATATAGATTGTTTTTACTTGAATCAAAGTTACAGTAAAATACCTAAACAGTTAGTGAGAGATAATGCTAATTTAATAATTCTATTTAAGCAAGATGAAATTAATATGAAACACATCTATGATGAACATGTCAATTCAGACATGTCATGGCAAGAATTCCGAGAAATGTGTTCAAACATATGGCAAGAGCCCTACAGCTATGTAGTGATAAACAAGGATTGTGAAAAGAACAAAGGATGTTACAGAAAGAAATTTGATACGTTTGTTGTATTTCATTAATTCTAAGTCGTGTAAGTAGATTGATGCCATTTGAGTCATTGTGTGTAGAAACATTGCGTTGAAAACAGCAAATAGCTGATGATAAAAACTTAATTTGAGTTTGTGTTGAGTTAATAATAAATCATGCCATTTAGCCCTGTATATCGCATGTACTCAAGTGAATTAAGCCGCTTAAGAAGCTTCGATACATGGCCAATAGGTTTATCTCAAAAACCACAAGAAATGGCTGAAGCCGGATTTTTTTACACTGGAAAAAGCGACAAAGTTATTTGTTACTACTGCAATGGAAGACTGAAAGACTGGACTCCAGAAGATCAACCATGGGTGGTACATGCACGGTTTTTTAAATTTTGTACACATGTTTTAGTAATGAAGGGTGAAGAGTATGTGCAAAGTGCCCCTTATGAAGAAATAAAAGCACAGTGTCATCAGACCGTGTATAATAATAATATGTCATGTTTGAAAGCCTGCACATCGTCATCAATAATCTGCAAAATTTGTTTAGAAGAAGAGATGAACTCCTGTTTCATTCCCTGTGGTCATGCCGTGTGTTGTGCAAAGTGCTCTTTGTCAATAGGTAATAAATGCCCGATTTGTAGAAGAGTATTCAATCATATTACTCGATTATATTTCTGATTCACTACCTACTATAAATACCTGAATATGGCTCACATGTAATCATTTCCGAGAGAACACTTAGAGATAAATCAATTAAAGACACTTTTATTATTTGTTTTTATTATGGAAAAAAATCTTAAAAGAGATATTGTGAAAGCTGCAGAAGCTGTAAAGAAAAAGGTTCGAAAGATGCGAAACATTGAAACTGAGCAAAATAGTATTTTAGAATCTGTTTTTAAACCAATTACAAATCCTCTTAATCAAATAATAGAGAAAGAAAAGCAAAACCGTACCTCGAAAGATTTCGAAAAAAATTTTTTGCAAACTTCGAGTCCATTAGACAAAGACAAGACACTTAAAAGAGAATCTAATGTTGGATTTAGCGAGTATATAGATAAAACTCCATACGAAACAGAGGAATGTAGTGAAGATTCAGAAAGTAACGAAAATGATGAATCCTTTCAAACAGTTGAATCAGGTTCAAGTGGCAAGAGTCCTAACATTTCTTCGTGGTCTAAATCTTCCGATACCTACACGGATGTTCCATTTGGTGTGAGAAATGAACGTGGTAAACTTATGATGGGATCTGCACGTGTGATTCTTCATGAAGATTATATTCAAGTTGGTCCGACCAAGTTTAAAGTTACGCCTGGTATAAATGAACTATTATTTAAAAAAACACCTGACTTATCTACAGTTACTAAAGAAGACATTGCATATTATAAAACAATGTTACTTGAAACAAATGCTCACCGAAGAGATTACGAGCCACATAAACCAATAAAAAGTAACAGAGGGCGAAAATACTTGAATATCATAAAACCAATGTTCAAGTTGCGTAAAGTTTCAGCAAGTACTGACAGTAGTCAACCCGACTTACATCAAGGAAAAGGACTTCCTCTTTTAAAGAAATGGAAGAAAAATATAGATTACGTTTACTGGGATGATCCTAATGAATTGATCGAAAGATTGAAGTTATTAATTGCTTCAAGAGATGCTGGTAACACTGGGTTAGATAATGAAATATTATCAATAATCGAGGAACTGCGTGAAAGTGGCATTATATGTTAATAAATACTATATTTTGTGAAATTTGTTTCATTTGCACTTTATCGCTACAACCTATCAGTCCACCTTTTAGCTATGGATAAGTTTGGAAATCACCTTAATAAACGGTTACGATTACCAGATTATTTAGAAAATTTTAGTAAAATTCTTATGAGTAACGAAACTGGCGAGTTCGATTTACAGACAGCAAGATTAACAGGTGTTATAACGCCATTGAAAGATACCGATGCTGTCAACAAAGAATATGTAGATAGACAATGCGAATTATATATGAAAAAGCAAGAAGTGCATAAGATACTTAACGCCTTGAAATCAGATATTGAAAAACATATTATTCAGAATTTGAAAGCTGAATTAGAAGCAAAATCAAAAAAATGAGTAAGCTACAAGTTGTTAATGAAATTCATAAAACAGCACGTAAAAATTTTACTCGTCGATCTGTGGTTTTAAAGGGAATTGATGACTTATGGCAGGCAGATCTTATTGATTTTTGTAATTTGAAATATTATAACGATGGACATAAATTTATTTTAGTCGTTATAGATTGCTTTTCAAAGTTAGCTTGGGCTATCCCGGTTAAAACTAAAACGAAATCCGAAATAGCAAATGCATTCAATAACTTATTATTTAAAAATCAACGAAAACCAAAACACTTGCAAACTGACATGGGAACAGAATTTTATAATGATGAATTCAAAAAAGTTATGATCAAAAATAAAATCAATCATTACTCTTCATACTCTATAAAAAAGGCTTCCATTGTTGAAAGACTAATAAAAACACTTAAAAACAAGTTGTATAAATGTTTTAGTTTAAACGGTAGTTATCGTTGGATCGGTAAAGATTTGAAAAGTGTAATGAGAATTTACAATAACTCATTGCATCGTAGCACAAAATACAAACCAATAGATGTAAATCTATCAAATCAGAAAACGGTTATGAAAAATTTAAACAACAAACATAATAATATACAAAATTTTTTAACCAAGACCAATAAATTAATCGTTGGTGATCATGTTCGCATAAGTAAATATAAAGGTAGCTTCGAAAAAGGATACACCCCAAACTGGTCTACGGAATTATTTCGCTTATTCCAATTTGTCCTCCTATTTGTCCGCCTAGGAGGACAAATTGGACAAAAATATTCCAAATAGTTCGCCTGACCAGGTGAACTATTTGGACATGCAGATTTTATTCCAAATAGTACTCCTATGAATTTTACGGTACACTCATGGTCCGAAACGTTAGGACGTTTCGCCGACAGGCCTTTACTGCTACAGAATGTACACCGACACGACGATAAACGTTGAGCTAAAGCATATCTACAGCTTATGTAAAAAATGACAGCTCATGTCAAAAATGACAGATATGCGAAAATGACACTTAATGTCAAAAAATGACAGTTAGTGTCAAAAAATGATAGTTCATGTCAAAAAATGACAGTTAATGTCAAAAAATGACAATTAAGGTAGAAAATGACACTAGATGTCAAAAATAACAGATATGCAAAAATGACAGTTAATGTCAAAAAATGTCAGTTAATGTCAAAAAATGACAATTAAGACAGATTATGTCAAATTGACATATTATGTATATTAAATTGACAGATTGGCCATATCTCGAAACCCACTTATCCTAGACTCTCCGTTCCCGGTTCAAATGAAAGCTATGACCAAGATCTACATTTTCAATGACAGCTGTCAAACTTCAAACGGCCATATCTCGGAAACTACTCGACCTAGACTCTCCGTTCTCGGTTCAAATGAAAGCTATGACGGAGAACTACATTTTCAATGACAGCTGTCAAACTTCAAACGGCCATATCTCGGAAACTACTCGACTTAGACTCTCCGTTCTCGGTTCAAATGAAAGCTATGACGGAGAACTACATTTTCAATGACAGCTGTCAAACTTCAAACGGCTATATCTCGGAAACTACTCGACCTAGACTCTCCGTTCTCGGTTCAAATGAAAGCTATGACGGAGAACTACATTTTCAATGACAGCTGTCAAACTTCAAACGGCCATATCTCGGAAAATACTCGTCCTAGAGTCTTCTTTTTCAGTTCATATGAAAGCTATGACCAAGATCTACATTTCAGATGACAGGTGTCATTTTGACAGCTGTCACTTTAAATGTAGATCTCCGTCATAGCTTTCATTTGAACCGAGAACGGAGAGTCTAGGTCGAGTAGTTTTTGAGATATGGCCGTTTGAAGTTTGACAGCTGTCATTGAAAATGTAGTTCTCCGTCATAGCTTTCCTTTGAACCGAGAACGGAGAGTCTAGGTCGAGTAGTTTCCGAGATATGGCCGTTTGAAGTTTGACAGCTGTCATTGAAAATGTAGTTCTCCGTCATAGCTTTCATTTGAACCGAGAACGGAGAGTCTAGGATAAGTGGTTTTCGAGATATGGCCAATCTGTCTATTTAATATAATATGTCAATTTGACATAATCTGTCATTTTTGAATCTAGTGTCATTTTATACCTTAATTGTCATTTTTTGACATTAGGTAATTGTCATTTTTTGACATTAACTGTCATTTTCGAATATCTGTCATTTTTGACATGGGCTGTCATTTTTGACATTAGCTGTCATTTTTGACATGAGCTGTAGATTTGCTTTAGCTAAACGTTTATCGTCGTGTCGGTGTACATTCTGTAGCAGTAAAGGCCTGTCGGCGAAACGTCCTAACGTTTCGCACCATGAGTGTACCGTAAAATTCATAGGAGTACTATTTGGAATAAAATCTGCATGTCCAAATAGTTCACCTGGTCAGGCGAACTATTTGGAATATTTTTGTCCAATTTGTCCTCCTAGGCGGACAACTAGGAGGACAAATTGGAATAAGCGAATTATTTTTAATAAGAAAAGTTAATAATACTAATCCTGTAACGTATTCGATAGAAGATTTACATAAACAACCAATACTAGGTTGTTTTTACAAACAAGAACTTCAAAAAACAAATTGTCCTAACGTTTATCTTATCGAAAGAGTTATTAGAAAAAAAGGCACTAAACTTTTTGTTAAATGGCTAGGTCTCCCTGATACTGAAAATAGTTGGATTGAAAAACGATCAATTTTATGATTCTATAAAATTAATCATGTCAATGTGAATTATCTCATTATTATCTCGACTATGAAAGGTGGTGGACTAGTTAATAGCATTATAAATAGCTTACCATTCGAGCTACATTTACCTGGATATAATTATTGTGGACCTGGTACTCGATTAAAGAAACGATTATTGAGAGGTGATCAAGGGGTTAATGAGCTTGATAACGCTTGTATGCGACACGATATCGCATACGATAGCTCGAATAATTTAGAAGATCGACACAGAGCAGATTTAGAACTAATGAACATGGCAAAACAGCGCATGAAATCAAAAAATGCAGGAAAAGGAGAAAAACTAGCTTCCTGGCTTGTCAACAAAGTTATGAAAACCAAAGTGAAGCACGGTGCTGGTGCAAGATCATTTAAATCTATTGTTTCTAAAATAAGTAAATGTGTAAAGAATTCAAAACCAAAAAGCAACTTAAAGGCAATAAAAGTTGCCTATTCAGCAGCGAAAAAACTATTAAAAAAGAAGAAAGGAGTTTGTCTGCCTCGTATAATACCATTACCAAAAACAGGAGGCATTCTCCCACTAATACCGATATTCGCAGGACTGTCTGCCCTAGGTGCATTGAGTGGAGGAGCTGCAGGAATCGCAAAGGCTGTAAATGACCATAAATCAGCTCAAAAGAACTTGGAGGAGGCTCAACGACATAATAAAATGATGGAGTCCATCGCATTAGGAAAAGGGTTGTATATAAAACCTTATAAGACTGGTAGTGGTTTATGTGTACGGAGCTCAAAAAACTAGTGAAAAGGTTACCCAAGCGTGCTCTTACTGATAGAGACATATTGGACTATGCAAGTAATCACATACCCTATTTTAAAGGAGTCTTTATGAGAGACGAGTTACCTAAAAATACAGAAGACATTGAATGTGGTATTGTTAATTTGGATAGTTCAAAAAATGAAGGAACTCATTGGGTAGCCTACGTTAAACTTTTCAATTATTGCGAGTATTTTGATAGCTTCGGAGATCTAAAACCTCCAAAAGAGCTAATTAAATATTTGAAATCAAACGTTACTTATAACTATAGTAGGTATCAAAGTTTTGATACAAGTAACTGTGGACATTTATGTTTAAAATTTCTTCGTCAATTTTGGAATAAGAATGGAATGTAGATTATGGGTACTTACTGAATAAAAGTAATATAAATTAAGGATCTAGTGTTTTTTATATCATTCGTAAAATGTCTTTCACGTTGTCTATAACAGGCAATTCATCGTTATTATCTACTAATTATTATCCTGCCTTACAATTTGATGGTGAATATGAATGTGCTCTATTGCATTTGTCAACATTTAATTCCATCCCTAACATTGATCGTAGAAACAATAAATTTCATTTTGGTAATAATGAAGTCATAGAAATACCGGAAGGTACTTACGAACTTCAAGATATATCTGATTATTTAAAATCTATGGTAGGAAAAGGAACGACTTTTAATTTATTTTGCAACAACAACACTTTAAAAACATTTATTTATTGTACTAAAGACATACACTTTGAAAAAGAAAATTCTCTTGGAAACTTACTGGGATTTGGAATTCAAACTCTAAAAGGTAATATAATACACGAGTCACAGCTTCCAGTTAACATTTTATCAACGACCGTGGTGAGAATCGAATGTGATATAGTTACCGGCTCGTATATTAATGGAAAATCAAGTCACGTCATTTATGAATTCGCACCCAACGTACCACCAGGATACCGAATTATAGAAGTGCCTAAGAATATAATTTATTTTCCCATAAATCAAAAAACTATTAGCTCAATAAATATCAGGCTGTTGGATACTAATAACAAGTTGATTAACCTACGAGGTGAAGAAGTTCAATTATATTTACATATCAAGAAAAGATGATAGACTACAATACATATAGTAGTTCAGAAATAAAAGATGGCAGTAGTGTTCGAACTATCCGTAAGAGAACAACTAAAAAAAAGATTAAAATAACCGAAGAAAATAAAAAATTTCTGAAGTTTATTGGACTATTAAAATGAGTATTTTGGATATTTTAAGATCACCAACATATGATAACACTATAGATGGTATCGAATATCATTCATATAAACCATATGTAACAAGTTTTAACAAGAATGACGAAATCCGCATACCTATCAATCAACAGGATTTGTACATATTGCCATCAGCGAGTACCCTATATATTGAAGGAACTGTAAACATATTTAATAATGAAACCAAAGAAAAAGTAACCACTGTTGAATTTACAAACAATCCATTCCTTTTTCTCTTTCAAGATATTCGATATGAACTTAATGGAGTAGAAATAGATAGAATCAAAAATGCTGGAGTGACAACAACTATTAAAGGGTTAATATCTTTCAATGATAATGAAGCTAAAGTATCGAAAGCTTGGGGTTGGGATATAAATGGAACAAAGTCAACTCACGGGGGAGCCTTTTCCGCTTCGATACCACTTAATCATATTTTGGGTTTCGCTGAAGATTATAATAAGATCGTAATGAATTGTAAACATGAATTAATATTGTTACGCAGCAATACCAATTTAAACTGTTTAAAAATTCCGCCTACTGAGACTCTTGATGATATAATAATAAATAAATTGGTTTGGCGTGTTCCGCATGTTAAAGTATCGGACAAGGAAAAGGTTACTTTTTTAAAGATTCTAGAAAAAGATCATCCTATTAAGTTTGCATTCAGGAATTGGGATTTGTATGAGTATCCTCTGTTACCGAAAACTACTAAGCATACATGGTCAATTAAAACTTCGTCTCAGATTGAAAAACCTAGATATGTAATCGTTGGCCTACAAACAAACAGAAAAAATTCAGAGGACAAAGATATGTCACAATTTGATCACTGTAATTTAAGAGATGTTAAAGTTTATCTTAATTCTAACTACTTCCCTTACGAAAGTTTGAATGCAGATTTTATTCAACATCATGCAGCATTAATATACGAACAATATGTAAAATTCCAACAATCATATTATGGACGCAGAAGTGAACCCTTATTGAGTTATTCTCAATTTAGAGATAAGGCTCCGCTTTTTGTTGTTGATTGTTCAAGACAAAGTGAAAATCTTAAGTCGGGTCCTGTAGTTAGCGTTCGTGTGGAACTTGAATGCAATAAAGAGATACCTGATCAAACTGCAGCTTATTGTCTCATTCTGAACGATTGTGTGATAGAGTACAGACCACTCTGTAATTTGGTACAAAAAATATCATAATGATTCCCAATTCTAGTGAATCTGTAGTAGTAGTGGATGTGCAAGGATTCAAGGATGCCAAAAATCAATTTATTTTAAAGGAATTTGCTATATTATATCATAATGGATATACACAAACTTTCCTCGTCAAACCGCCATATCCATTTAAAAATTTAACACAGGATGAAAAAAAACAAGTGCGGTGGTTAGAGAGAAATAGTGGAATTTATTGGAGTGAAGGATTTATTGATTATGCAGAATTTAAAAAAACTATTGCATCATATTTAAATAGTAAAAAAGTTATAACGAAGGGACTGGAAAAAAGTAAATGGATTCAAAATTTATGTGAATATTGTGAAGTTATAGACATTGGTGAAAATGGTTGTCCGAACTTTGCTAAGTTATATAAAGACACTAAATCAAATATTTCATTAAACTGTGTACATCATAAGAAAAAGTGTGCATTAAAAAATGTTATGTGCATTAAAAACTGGATGGATGATAATAATCTACATGTGTTTATCAGTAAAATGTAATTTTGAATCCTAATTTTTATGATAATTTTGTTTTGATATTTTAATGTGAATGTATCTATCAATGAAATGTAATAAAAACCCTAAGTTTTTATGATTTATGGAGTACAATTTTGTTTTATTTTAGTAAAAGTTATTATTAAGTATGTACCTACATAAATTAAGTTATATTTAAGTGGTTTTATTATTCTAGTAATTAATAAAGTTGTTAAAATATTATTTGTTTCTTTTTTAATTTTTGTAAGTTCCTACCTGCCTATTATTAACTGCTAAAAATAAAACACAGGATATTTTAGGTGAACTTTATTATCAAATTATAAACATACCCACTTACAAACTAAAACAATAGAATTAATTTTATTATTAGAATTCAATTACAACTAATACAACTTACTAGATTCCTAGCTATTATCTAAAATACAAAATAATCAGAAGGGCTAATATTATTATCAAATTATTAACATACCTACAAACTTACAAACTTAAACAATAGACTTAATTTTATTATTTGAATTCAATTACAACTAATACAAGTTACTAGGTACCTAACTATTATTTAAAATACAAAATAATCAGAAGGGCTAATATTTTATTTAATATACTTAATACTTTATTTATATAATACTTACTATTTCATTCTATTCATCATACAATTTCTTAGATATCTTATTTATAATGTTTTGCGCCGAGTCCATAATATCGTCCATTGGTTCAGTCACTACATATTGCACACGCACACTTTCACTATAACTATTCTGTCTTTCATCGTAGTCCAAAATTTGGATTTTAAGCATCCGGTACCCTCTTCTTGGAGCCTTGCTAACCACGAAAGATACCGCATCTTTTTTCGTCCTCTTCCTCGACTTCCGTTTTCTCTCAGCTTGCGCTTCAGCAAGCTTCGCTTGAGCTTCAACTCTTTTTTCTGTGATAAACTCATCCCAGCCCGCCAAAGGGTCCTGGGCACATTGAAAATAAGGGTCATCTTCTGATGTCATTATCTGAAAAAAAAAAAAAAGTTATTAGATTTATGAATTTAAAACAACTTTGCGCACTTAGGTACCTAGATAAATGAAAAATTAATATAGGTAGGTACAGAAATCGTAGGTACTTACGTAAAAATCCACAGGAACTTGACTGGTCTTTGCAAACACAACTGATGTTTACTCAGGATACCAAGCGAATGAGCTTTTTCCTGATAAAATACACAATTGTCGTGTAGGTACCTAGCTAATACTTGCTTCGTTGTGAGATTTCTATAAAACAGGTCTAAACTTGAATGTTCAAATAATCCCACAGGAATCAATTTTCACTACTACCGCCTTTGTTATTTAAAACCTTAGTTTCTTAGAAATTATGCTTTTTGTACTAAATAATTTGCGCCATAATCATAAGGACCTTTAGTAAAATAAAAATGCATTTTTTTAAGTTTTATGAATGTTTTATTTTTATTAAAATGTAGCTAAATATCTATACTTATTAATTAAGTAAATAGGTTTATCATTATTGTTTAAGGTAAAAACTGTTAGGTACTAAGTACTTATATCAAATACTATGCTAAACTATATAAGTATAATAATATTCACATATTTTATCCGAAAACATTTTTTTATCTCTAGTCTATGAATTTGACGGCTTTAACTTTAGAGTAGGTACCTACCTACCTGCTTATCTAAATACTAAAACTTATAATATTACATATCTACTACAATATCTATATTAATACAATCCAAGGGAGGTTGGTTAAGACTGCAATATCTGGGAACTGCCCCAGGCTTTAGTTGAAATCCTATCTTTAGAAACGCAACGCTTATCATCATTTCCAGAGAGAGCTACCTTATTTATTGTCCTTGAAAAAATTTGATGTTTGATTGATTTAAATAAGACATTTTTTCTACGCACAATGTTTTCATTAAAGTTTACGTTTTGGTAGTCTGACACATCTAAATTGCGAACGACGCATGCTTTCACTCCTTTTGCTTTCTTTATTGTACGCATATCAGTTTTTAAGCAATATAACTTTGATCTCAAACCCACAAACTTAGTTACGATGGACCCACCCATTTCATCTTTAAATAATCCAGGTATTTTTTTGTTTATTGTTGGCAAACCATATTGATTAGCACGATCGTAATTGCTGGTATCAAAATGGTGAAGAAAGGTATCTTTTACATTTTGATAGAAATCTGGAGTTTTTATAAAATATATAAAGCTATCAGTATCTGTATAACACAATTGAACGCGATCTTTGTAAAATGGTTTGATCACATCGTAATGAAAATTATACATGTGGGCTTTCGATAATTCTAATACAGAGAAGCCTATATATATTGGTTTATCTAGTACAACCCGATCGGGTTTCATTTGAATCGCTACTAAATTATCGGTAAAAACCGATGCGCTGTGGAAGTATGGACTAGCTATCAGTTTATCAGCACTGGTCCTCTTTTTAGTTGTATTATTTTCATCAGCCCACTCATTAACAAGATGCACATTTACTCTTAATTCGTTGTTTTCAAGAGTTTTGCCAAACATACTATTATTCAAAAGTTTGAAAAAATCTTGTTCAAATATAGAGACAGCTTTTTGTCGGAGTTCAGTATTTAGCTCGATGTATTGTTTAAGATACGGACTTTGTTTAAAAGTAATTACGCGGTGTATTTTGCGCAAAATCAGTCCGTGTTCTAAACACTTTTTCAAATGTACATAATGAATGACATACTCATATTTATTGTATAGATTTGGAACAAGCTTTGTGCTCTTCCCACCTATTGGTATACCTTTTTCTGGGCAAAATGGTAAATCATTATGTGTTGAATGTAAATGATCAGGGTAGAATAGGTCAACTTCAAGAATAAAACCTTCATCGGCATCGTCAGCTACACTCATTATATCTAATCTATCTATTTCACTTTGCTCTAAAAACCTAAAACCTGACAAAGGAAGTGACTTGCACATCCCAAACCCGTAAAGATTATTACAGTCCAGGTAAACTATATATGAATTTTCATTCGTTGGATCGTAATTAGACATAAATTTATTATTAGCTTTAGCATAGCGATGCGTACACACGCATATACCTCCACGAATTCCTTTTTGTATCATACGCAATATAGCTAAATCATCGATGAGCTCAAGTTGTACTCCGGTCTTCAATAACATAGCGTCGAAAGACAAGCTTGGTACAGTTAGATAAAATGCTGGGTCTAGCTGATAATGTTTTTTACAAGTCTTTCGAAACTTTTCAAAAATGTCCGTTAATAGAAGAACATCAGTTTTGACATATAAATCTGTATATTCACCTAGATTATGGATCTCGAATTGCGACCAAACTGACTGAGCATGCTTATAATCAGCAGCTGATACATTTTCATCGGTCAAAGAACTGTAAAACTTTTCTTGCGGTGGTAATCTTTTTTCTTTAAAGCATTTCCAATCGGTCATATATTCATATGGATAAACTCCCTTTCGAGTCAGCAATTTAAACTGATTTTCATCAGGAAAATGTTTTTGCAAATTCACAAAATCGTTCGTGGTTAATGTTTGCGCTAATTTATCAAGACTTGTGCCCAAAAATTTGAATGAATCAACGAACCGCAACGGTACATATTCTTCTTCCGTAACTTGAATAAACTTGGTAAACGAAATGTAATTTTCTTTTGTTTTAGGTAAAATTTTAATCGTGCCAGGCATTTCTCCTAATTGTCTAATAAACAAGTGACAGTCGTAACCTGAAAGGTTATGAAAAAATATTGGAATAAATTTCGGAATTTTGTAGTTTATGTTGCAGTGTGAATGAGCGGCACCACGATACTTCCCTGTGATATGACAGTGATCACGTATTTTATCACCCCACAAAAAATTTTGACAAATGTGACATCGTGTGCTTGTATTAAAATCGTACTCATCTTGTTCATCAAAAACCATTGCTTTACTTTCATTTAATATTTTATAAATTGATTTAACATCATCGCAAAGCAATTTAATAAATTTATCTACACAATCCTCACCGCGATAACTAACACACCGATTATAACTTTCATCTGCGGAACACACTATATTATACGCAAAAGCAACTGGTATGTGTTGGTGTACGTCAGAAGTACTTGCGAAGTTTGGATTAGGTTCACAACCTTGAACGGGACGTAGCATTGATTCGAAGTCAGCATAAATAACAAACGGAACATCTTGCTTTCGATCATAGTTTTTAAACTGAATCACTGATCCTTTCTCCGGAAGCACGGTTACAACACCCCCGCAAACATGCTCTTCGAGCTTTTTAGCAGAAGTGAAAAATAACAAACAACTTTCACAAAAGTGCAATTTTCCATGATGTTTTGTTATCTGATTTCGCACTAAACGAGGTACATCCTTTATCAAGCAATAGTGTGAAATGTTGTCTTGTTCAAGTAACAACAAATGAATGCGTTTTGCGTTGTTGTTGTTGCTGTTAGACTTATACAACGGTCCTGTTATTGTTTTACCGTCTCTTAGTCCGTATACAAAAACAGAAAGACCAGGGTTATTTTTTTCAAAAATTGAAATGTCTGCAAAGTTTACTGGAAATGATAAACCTTTGATGTTCAATATATCTCTGAAATCCGGATATGAAGTTACTCGATCAGGGTGATCATTGGTTGGATATAGAGCCGCGGTAATACTCCACAAAAAACAAAAGTCATCATTGTTACGAATATTCACACATGCTTTTTTGTTTTTAATAAATCTTGGCAAATCTAAAAAGTTAGAGCCGCGCAAGGGTTCATATTTATTAATGTTCACTTCTAGGTGACAATTATTTAAAAATGTCCACCCGCTGTCTCTCTCTTCGAATTCTTCAATTTTTTTCGTAATACTGTTTAAGACTTTTGTAAATAAAACTTCAAAGTCATAATTTAAATGCAATGTTACATTACTGGTTGAAAATGATTTCAGTTCTTCTGAATCACTTTTGAACAACAAAAACTTTGAAAACAGTTCAAAGTTTACTTTGACACAGGTATGAGTTTCAAGAGATTGATCAATGAGTGACTTTATTTTTAGTCGATTATTGGTAAAAAAAGTACTTACACATGTATCTGTCTCTTCGGTTGTTGTAATTCTGTAACTCGCGATACGATTTTGAAATGCAGTCTGTATTATCTGTACATTATCAGAACACAGGATTATGTTTCTATTTTTATGTGTATTGCTTCGTAAATGACCTACCCATCGTTTGTTATCAATAGATAAATTGCAAACAGAACAAAACGGCATCTTGAATACCAGCCTATCCCTACAAAATGAAAAATAAACTTTTATCGAACTAACAGAAAAGCTTGTCTATGTTACCTATCTACTTACATAAGTTATGTACCTACCTACCTAGTGAAACCAACCAACCTATCAATTAATCTAAAGGTTAAAATGAAAACAGTGTAAGTGTCCTAATAATTATTTAGGTTTAATAAACGTTTTAACGTTTTAACACGTTTTAACTACGTGGCTAAGTACAATAGGCACTTTTAAGTAGGTACCTAATTTAAAATAATAAGTACTTACAAGATACACTTCAAATGAAAACAATTTAAGTACTTATTTTAATTTGAAATTTGAAATGAAACTTCTTAATTTGTTTTCATTTGAAGTGTATGTTGTCTGAATAGTGAACCGGGTTGCACCCAGAAAATAACTTGTGCGCCTCGCGCACAAGTTTCTGGACGCACTCCCACTGTTTTGTGTCCTCGTCTGTTGAGAACTGCAACCTCACGACTGCCTTCTTCCACCTTTCTTCGGGCGGCAAAGCTTGCGCCTCTTGCGCGTTGTAAACCTTCAGGTCGATGTAGTATTCGCCGCTCGTTTCAGCAACCCGCCGTTGGTTACCGGTCATTACCCGGTTGACAAAGCTCGATGCTAGCTTCTTGCGGGCCGACGACGCCTGCGTGCCGGCCCCCTCCTCGATGTCGCTGTCGCAGAGTCCGAAGACGTCCGCAACACGCGACTTCTTATTACGTCCTCTGAAAGTGATAAAAATATTTATATAAGTACAATATTTAAGTACATTTGTTAGATACATAGACATCAACCGCGTTAAAGTTTATTTTAATTAAGTTAGTTACTCAATCACGCAAAAAATACTGCACAGATATGGATGAAACTTGGAATAAGTTGGTATAAGTACCTACGTACCTAGTTTATGCCCAGGATTAACACATGGCTAATTTTATCCCGGTAAAAATGCACGGTTCCCGTGGCTTAAAAATATAGTTGTCCACGCGGGCGAAGCCGCGGACGTTCACTAGTTTTGTATAAAGATTAGAGTGGTACTTACCTAGTAGTTTCGGCTTTGCGCTTGTTTGTGGCGCTGCTGCTGGTACCGGCGCCGGCGGCGGCAGAGCCTGAGTTCCCCTTCTTGCCCTTGGTCTTTCCAACAAAGGTTTCAACTTCTGAATCAGACCTGTAAACAATTAAAGCGAAAGTTAATAAACGAAAAAATCACTCTGATAGCATCTGGAAAATGAGATTACCTATAGATACTTAGTAAAGTATTTAGGTAAGTTCGTAGGTATGAGGCCAACTCTGGTGACGGAATGTTTAGGTCGCTTATAGACCTCCGTCATGGGTTAACGACTTAAAAGCCGGGACCGACAATTTAACGTGCCCTCCGAAGCACGGAAGCGCTCAGCTCGTAATGCCACTTGCGGCCACCCATCCAAATTGTGAGCGCGCACAACGTTGCTTAACTTCATCGATCAATCAAGATCGTCTAAGCTACGCCAAGAGCGCTTTTCTGAAATGAGTTAAAAGATGTCAATAGGTACTTACTTACATTTTAGTCTTGATGAAATATCAGCGACAGCGATAGTAGGTACCGTAGGTACTAGTTCTTCTGCGGCAGAGTCACAGAATAAGTAGGTAGGCTCGTAACGAACGATCGACTACGGACGGTGAAGATGACGTAGCACTGATGCACTCAAAGATCCGATGGAAAATGAATAATTAACTTAAAAACATAGAGTTTTTATAAACGTAAATTGTGTATTTTAATTGGACATAAATCACAAAATTGAGGACAAAGAAATTACATCCTTATCAACAGCAAGAAAAGTGTTGTTTTACAGGAATTAAACATCATTGCAAGAATTGCATTATTGCATTTTACTTCCAAGGTACTAACATCAAGCTAACATCATAATTTTTTATTAGGCCAAGTCTAGACATGTCCATGATTTGAAGTTTAATTTTACCTAGTTAGGTACGGTACCTACCTTACCTACCATATTAGGTACCGAGGTTATGTCTGAGATCCTTTTCCCAACAATTCCCAAAAACATTTTTTTTTAAATAATTTTCGAAGGAAAGCGACTTTTTTGATTCAACCCATGTACGTACCTACTTACTTACTTCGTATACTACTTACCTATTTGTAATCCTTAGTTGCGTTAGATACAAATTACTACCCACCTAGTACCTACTCATAAATCGCTGACACTAACTGTGTGAAAACGGCTTTACTGTACCCTACTAGGTAGAGTCCGCGCCAGCACTCAAGTCCTACGGCAAAAGCGGGAACTAATTGTTTTATTTACTTTATTACGCTCTTTTAGTCACGGTTGTTTAGTTGTTCTGGTGTGTAGAATTAACGAACGTAAAAACTTGCATAATTATTATTGTTCAAGCCTTATTTGGAGAATTATTATTAGTAATTTTTTACCCAACCTATTTCTGCGATAGCAGCGCCGCGTCTATAGGACTTCAGTGGTGGCGCGGACTTTCTAGGTTTGGCACTGATTCTAGGTTTAGCACGAGTTACTAATTAATTAGCACGAGTTTTTAACAATCCCTGCCTCACTTTGATAACACTACCTACTTACCTCCTTTTGTCTTCCATCATAAGAAATAAAAAATATTATGTTCCAAGTAGCTACCTACCTGACAATTTTGAATTATATTTAGGTTTCTAGGTAGGTTGGTAGGTATTATGTGATTACCAACGCCTAGAGTAATTTATTTATATTCTTAACTAATAGGTTTTTAAACCTACCTAATCGGTAAACACGGTGGTCACCTACATACATACAATACATAGTGTAAATCCATACCTACCTAATATTGCAATACCAGGTACCTACAGTAAACAAGTGTTAGTAAGATATTTTTTCAAAAATTTTAATTTTTGTTTGTAAAAAGCTAGCCAAAACCGAATGAAAATGTTAACTAGTTAAAATATCCTTTTACAAATAGTTTTTCCCACAGCACGGAGTGCGGACTGTATCATCCTTATCCTATTCTGCAACTTTGCAAAATTACGTAGCCGTGTGCACACTGATAGAAGAGTAAACAAAGCTATAAATTAATGTAGTTTAACCGTCATGTGTAACAAAGAAAAGATGATAGTACCTGCCTATGTATATACTTTGGTAAATAAAGATGGACTAACTAGAAAAGATTCTGGACTCACTTTTGATAATTACTTATTATTGTTAGATACTTAGGAATGTAAATTGTATCTACTTACCTTCTTATTTTGTAGCTACCTACTTGCGTTCCTGGCAAAACGTGAAAATGTAAACTGAAGGCTCTTGGGTACTTGAGTAAAAGGGAGATACCTATTAGTAATCTTTAATGTAAAAAAAGTTAGTGGCACCTACCAACTCAATTTTGTATAGCTTTAGTTCGCATAGCTTTTTATCGCATTGTCTCTAGCACAACTGCTTTAGTGAATTTGCTTACCTAGGTATACGCTAAGTTAAGGTGACGCTTCGCGTTGGAGACCAAGACCAGAGACTGAAACAAGAGCGCGTTTTCATATAAAATAACGTTTCTTTGTCTCGTGTCACTTTCACGCGCCCTTACAAAGCCTGTCTGTTTAGGGCTATTTTGATTCACTCGTTAGCTACAAAAAAAAAATGTTTATTTCTTCAACTTAATCCAAAGTTTACATTTCATGGGTTTGAGATACCCTTTTAAGTATAAAAATACCTGTGCTAGGGTATCTCGCTCTTCCGTATATGCGTTTTCATGTAGATTAAGAGGGCAGCGACGAACGAATTCTCCATACAAACGTACTACCGAAATCATTTAAAATTTGAGCGTATTTTCACCACTTTATGCACTTATTTAGATTAAGGAAGTATTAATCTAGGTTCCTGTTAAACTTTTGATCTAAAAAACTTACCTGAAACAAAATGTAACCAAATTGTATTTCTAACATTTTTACAGCAAAAATATCGTGTTTTCGTTGCATTTGTTCTGTATGATAAACAACAATGATTGTAATATCCTTTTAATAGGAACACAGCTTAGAGTGTCTAGTTACAGGCCATACAAAAAAAATTGCGAAATCATTAACTTTTCATTCATCATTTTTGGTATTACGGAATACATCGTAAATTCTTGTAAATTCTGAACTCGAGTATTGCCGTACGCGTTGCTCGGATGTCTTCAATGTGTGTGTATAGTTCCGGAGGCGGAGTTTCGACACTCACACTAACGCAAAATTGGTTTGCAACGACCACCGCTTTTTATAATTTTTAGCATTTTTAGCTCGCTCGATGTGTAGGTATGTAGGTATAGGTGTAGGTAGTACACACTAACTAGATAGGTGTACCTAGCGTAGATTAGAATTGATTTTTACTTTGAACAATTATTTCAATTTTAAATGGTATGTAGGTAGGTAGGTTTTGTAGACCCTTTTATGAAAATTACTTTCTTTTTAACCGACTTCAAAAAAAGGAGGAGATTCTCAAGTCATAGGAATATTTTTTTATGTAGGTAGGTATGTTTCTCGAGTAGGTATCTACTTGAATAGGTGAGCCTGGACCGATTTGGAAAATTATTTTTTTGTTTGAAAGGGTAGGTACCAGGTGGAGCAATGGTCATCAGATCAGGTCAGGATCTGATAATGGAGTCAGGAACTGTTCAACAGAACTCCTCAGTAAATAGGCTGATTGAGTTTAAACTCGGCATAATGTAAGCTGTCTTGTTCCGTTTCGTTCCGACTACAATGTCATGTAATATGTAATACCTATGCGTACCTATGGTGACTGCGAGCTGACCTGATGATGGAATCAGAAGCTGTTCAAAAAATGGTGCTGGTGATGATGATGACGAGTTTCAGCTCAATCGGCCTATTAAGATTTAGGTAGGTACTGATGTGTTCTGTTGAACAGCTCCTGACGCCATCATCAGATCCTGACCTGATCTGATGACCATGGCACCACCTGGGACCCTTTCAAACAAAAAAGAATTTTCCAAATCAAAAAAATTCCAAAAACATACCTACCTACATAAAAAAATATTCCTATGAATTGAGAATCTCCTCCTGTTTTTGAAGTCGGTTAAAAAGAAAGTAATTTTCATACTAAAGTTATGAAGTTGAAGTTATGAAAGAAGTTGAAGTTGTTTTTAAACTTCAAAGTCTATAAATAGAACAGTAAGGTGGAGTGCCGTAATTGCAACTGTCCGGTAATTGCAACTGGAGTCAATAACTCCCTCTAGGATCACATTTTTGAACATCGATAGATGTGGTATTGAACTTATTCTAAAAGTCTCAGTCTAAAAATATAGATGGTGTTGATAGGACCAAAACTGAGCGAATGACAGGCCTTTTTGTAAAACTGCCAATTTTTCGGAAGTGACGCCGCTCGGACGCTCTTCGTAATTTATTTAAAAAAATGGTTTTTCGTGGTTTTTCGCCGGTGTGTTCACAGTGAGAGTGATTATAAGACACAGTAAGTTGTTTTTTATGTGTTTGTTGTATTCTACGATAAATCTACTCAGAGTTATGGTTGTAGTTACATTTGCCAGACAAAAAGTGCATAGTCTTGTAATTGTAACCATTTTGTTTCTTTTTTGACAGTTGCAATTTAACGACCGGTTTTGTATGAAGTTTGAAAAACCTAGTGATGTAACAATGACGATGACTATGTCGATACGTAATATTTTATTGAAAGGGATACTATCTACTTCCATACTATGCTATGAGTTCTTAGCAATTAGTTTGAGTGATTGAGTCCCTTCATTATGTTGGCGCTAGCGGAGCCCTTTCCAACGCCGTTCAATATGTGAAACGAATATAAAAAGGCTGTTTAACTTATAAAATATTACTTATTGCGATTAAAATAAAGTTAGAAAAAATAATTAGTAAAAGATAATTGAAGACTTTAAAGAAAGGAGCAAAAGAGGCTGTTTCATAACTAAAAGATTACTGTGATTAAAATAAACATCGAGTCGATAAAAATCACGATAAGGTTCCCATCACTATTTGTAGTAAAATAGTTGCAATTACCGGATTCTTTGCTGAAAAGTGTTTTCGCGCAAAATTTGACATTAGTAGCCAGGGCATAGCTACATAAATCGAAAGAACGATATTAAAGGCATGTGTTCTGTATTTTCCAGTAGTAAGCGCCATAGAAAAATAAGAAGTAAAAACAAGTAGTTGCAATTACCCGCAAAAACGGGTAATTGCAACTATTGCTCCCTCTGTCATGAATTCAGTGCCTCTAGTCAAAAAGGGCACAACTCAAAATCGGCACTTTTCAGGAGAGCCAAAAAACCAAACTTTTAATGTTTTTTGCTATTTCGCAAGTGAAATCAAAATTTCTATTGATACAGAATTGTAGAAAAAAAATAGCCCTTTCATTTAATGGTAATCACTTTCACGTTCGTTTACTATTTCTATATTTTTTTCTTGTTTTACTTGGATTGTGCCTTTGTTAACGCAGATGTAATGGAATAACGTTAACTATTCTAGTCAGTTTACTCGTACTAAAAGAAATATTACGACTTGTGCATTTTGAATAATGGAATAGCTTTATTAATACTAGTCGATTTACTCCTATTCAAAGAAATACTAAGACATAATCCATTAGTAACGAATACTTATTATGACAATAACGGCTTATTTCCATCAATTACTGATGTCGAGAGCTGTAGTTATGTAAATAAAATCTAGAGTTAAACAATAATTATGATATTTTTAATATTTATTTCAAAAAAATCAACATTATAACAAATGTTTTCAGTAAGTAAATTCTAAGTATTCCTCGGTATTTTAATTTACTTCCTCATTTTCTGGTATAAAGCACAAACCGGTGTCGTCTTCAGCTCTCTCTGATTCAGAATTCAGTAAGTTGTATAAAAATCTTGAATTATGGTAGATCCTTTATGCGTGGGGATAACCTGACTCACTAGTTATAAAGCCAACTTAGCTTCTCCCAGAAGCTCAGAAGTTTCCTGGGGTTTTCACATGCTTCGAGGAGCGACCTCGGGTTGTTGAGGATATGCTGCCATTGTGCTGCTACGCCCAGGTATTCCAGGACTACGTGGGCTGCTGATTCTTCTTCGGTTAGACATCCCCTGCAGAGTGGGATGTCCGTGGCACCGATGTTGTACAGCTGTTTATTGAGGGTACAGTGTCCTGTCAGCGTCCCTGTGATTATTTTTATGTCTTTTCTTTGTAGGTTCATCAGGCGACGTGTCAGTCGTGGTGTGGCTGCTGTTATCGCTGATCTGGACTGTGTGTAGTCCGTCGCCCATGTCCATCGATCGTTGTGAAGGTTTTGGGTGTGTTCTGTATCCAGTTGCGTAGCTGGGAGAACGTCAGAGGAAGGAATGGGGCTGGGTATTCCACTTGTGTTTCCGAGCCCCTTCTGGCTAGTTCATCTGCAGCGACGTTTCCCAGTGATTCACTGTGTCCCTTGATCCATTGTAGAGTTACTCTGTTTTTTGCGGCGATACTTTCAAGGGAAAGGTGACATTCGTATATGCGCTTGGAGTTGCATTTTTGGCTCTCCAGTGCTCTGAGGGTTGTTGTACTATCTTGGGGACTACTATGCCGTATACTATGCCGTAGTCTTCTATCCCTCTCCGTTTGATAGCAGTGGCTGCTGATTGAAAAATGGAACTGCGTGAGCCTAGTATCATAGGTAAGATAAGATAAGATAAGATTAGTTTTCATGTGTTTGTATTTTGTAGTGTTTCCGGGATGTCGATTGTCTTGGAATCTTATCACACGATATTATGGTAGAATAAATAAGTATCTCGTATCATGTGGTGGTCATCAAAACTTTTTCTAAAACTTAAACAAAAATCGTCAATTTGGTAATACTGGAAGGCAGAACGAGATCAATTACATTAAAAAACAAAAATTAAGACTTATTTACTTCATCACATTAAATCAATCAATACCAGCGATACACAGATTATTATAATACTTACTACGTAAAAGATACATTTATGTCTCATTATTATCCATGCTTATAATCACCAAAAGCAACAAATAGAGATATTCCCTTAGAAACATGCATAACGAATGGATCAACTTCATTTATTTGTAACTCTGTTTATCTAATGCATTGGAACATCATGAGTTATGCCTTTTTGTTTCATTGTTATATTTTTTTAACTGAAATTATGCCTTCATGTTCTTTTATGTTTTGGGCTTACTGCTACTTATTTCCTTTTAGTTGGGAAATTTTGTCGATAACTAAAGACGTTCCCTTTCTGACAGTCGAGTTATACCCTTGATGAAGTTGAAAAAACCAGGTTAGGATGCAGCTAGAGTTATGAATTTTTGATATGTTATGTAACTGGATACGTAGATCACGATAGTGCAATAAAAACAAAAGGGCACAACTCGACTTATGTCCTTTTTGACTGGAGGCACTGAATTTATGCAATAGAATTTTATTCTTTATCGCTTTACTTTATTCATAACAATGATATAAATCTACATAAAATTTACTATAGAACAGATCTTTCAAAAAATACATTTCTGATACAAAATATAGAATTATCAAGCGATGAAGTTAGGACTCCACTTTTTTTAGTTGCAATTACGGCACTCCACCTTAGTAGTTTTGTAATGACGTCACAAAATGACGGCGGGCCATTTGAATCTGCCAAGAGGGGCTTTTCCATCCTACTAATAATTTTACAGTGTGAAAGTTTGTGAGGATGTATGGATGTATAGATGTACCGCTATCTAGGGATGTTTGTATGTTTGTTACTCTTTCAAGCAAAAACTACTGATACACGCGCGGTCCGAGGGGGGGGGTCATGGGGGTCATGACCCCCCCCCCCCCTGAAAATCCTTGAGAAACCTGTAACATCCAGCAAAAAGAGAGGTAGGTACGCACTACCAAAACTAGTGACCCCCCCCCCCAAGATCAAAGTCTGCGACCGCCAGTGCTACTGAACGGATTTTAATGAAACTTGGAATACATATAGGTAGGTACTTAAGTAGGTAGGTACCTATACGTACCATAATTTATGACCTGGAATAAAACATAGGCTACTTTTTATCCGGGTAGGTATCACGCGAGCGAAGCCGCGGGCGGAACCTAGTATATTTTACATTTGTCTCTCTGATGTTGGCTGTTAGGTAGGTATTATGTTTTATCTCGCTTACATAGATACCTACCTACTCTACTGCCTATAACAGTGGCGGATTTCCAAATTTGCCGCCAGTAGGCTATTCAACTTTTGCCGCCCCTACACTCGATACCACATCACAATCATATTAATTACATTTTTTTTTGTTAATGAAATTGTAACTTTTATGATTTGTGTAATATTATTTTTAACCGACTTCAAAAAGGAGGAGGCTCTCAAGTCGACTGTGTGTTTTTTTTTATTTTAGGTATATATTTTTTTTAGTTTTTTGTGTGTGTGTTACGCTATTTCTCCGTCAATTGTGGACCGATTTTGACAATTATTTTTTTTTTGGTTACAAAGGATATACTCCAGAAGTGGAGGATCTGATGAGGGGATCCCATGGAAATCGAGGGGAACTCTCAAATTTTATGGTTATTTATTGTGTTTGTAGAACTATCGGGCTGAAATTTTGCACACTTATATATTCTCGGTGACAATGAAATATTATGGTATCAATCAAGCTTATCTGATGATGGAGTCAAGAGCTGTTCAACAGAACTCCTCAGTGAATAGGCCGATTGAGTCGAAACTCGGTATATCTATCAAGTTTCAATTACAATTTAATAATATGGTGACAACGAGCTGATTTGATGATGGAGTCAAGAGCTGCTCAACAGAACTCCTCAATAAATTGGCCGATTGAGTAAAAACACAGCATATCTGTGAAGTTCCGACACAATGTAATATAATAATATGGTGACAGCGATCTGATCTGATGATGGAGTCAGGACCTGTTCCATGGAACTTTTTAGTAAAATAGAAATAGAAATAAGTTTTATTTTCGCCACTACGATACATACATACAACACAAATCAGAAATGCTACATTACAGTGACAAGAAAATAAGGTTACCCCTCAGCATTTGCTCCAGCAGCGCCATGGCTGTTAGAGCGCTGGTTTTCAGTATCTTAGTTTTTAGTAGTATAGTAGTAGTGACATGGATATCAAATGAAAGGGCTTGATGAGCGAAACACAATAAGTATGTAAGATGACATCATTCTTAATAAAAAATAAACACTAAAATGAAAAAATAAAAAATAAAATATTTAACCGACTTTAAAACATACTTGCACTAAAAAGCAAAACATAAGAATATAAACAGATTTATTTACCTAATTACTAATTACGCGCACTCCGCACTTTAGGTACGAAGCTACAAGTACATTGGTGGGCCCGCCCGGGCGGGCCTTGGCAGGGTTCCCACTTGCCACTCGGCTCTAATACCTATCACGTGACAACTCGACAACCCTTCCGCGTCACTCCGCGCCAGACAGTGACAGAGTTATGCGTTAGAAAGAGAGAATTTGTGTAGGCACGTGTCAGTGCATATTGCACTAGGCAAAGAACGCTTACGCGAGCTGAATTGAACTTTGTCGCATAATTCTGTGCTACAATACAACGTAGGTATTTTATTCAAAGTTTTCGTCGACTTTTTGCCTTCTTGAGAGAATCATTTTGAGACAGAGATTCGTAGATCACACATACATTTGTCTCACAGGCAGGCAAAGGGAATTAAATTTGCAACCTTCTGTGTTTCAGGCGGTCCTTCGCCCTCAGCACCACAGAACATTGTTGTCATGATGAATAATAATGGATTCATAACATGTCGCATATTGTGGCTGTTTTCGGCCTCCCGTGATCGTTTCACTAGGTTTTAACAGTTCAAAATAGATGAGATTCTTCTGATCCTACCAAATACAGGGGGTCTAAAGTGGCCACTTTTGATGAAAAATCAGATGTTTCATAGATGCTTCATCTATGAAACATCTGACTTTTCATCAAATGCTTCATAAATGCTTCATATGCTTCATCTATGAAGCATCGATGCTTCATAGATGTTTCATAGATGTTTCATAAATGCTTCATATATGAAGCATCTATGAAGCATTTCACAAAACATCTTTTTTGACAGATCTATGTGCGAGGTTAAATTTATTTTTATAAATTAAATAGGTAGGTACCTACTTAGTTTTTTTATAGAAATGATTGCACTGCGCCACCCTGATGGACATATGGAAATATTTTTGAGGCACACGAATAAATAAAAAAGGTAAATTGTCGCGGGAGCGGGTCTTTTTTTTCTTAAATTTGGCTTCGCATGGGTTTTGCATTCAGCCATCCGTTTTCCATTCAACCTATTTACTTTCTAAAAATAAATTTAACCTCGCACATAGATCTGTCAAAAAAGATGTTTTGTGAAATGCTTCATAGATGTTTCATAGATGCTTCATCGATGCTTCATATATGAAGCATCTATAAAGCATCGATGATAACATTGATGAAGCATCGATGCTTCATTTAAGAAGCATATATGAAGTATTTATGAAGCATTTGATGTTTCATCAGATGTTTCATAGATGAAGCATCTATGAAACATCTGATTTTTCATCAAAAGTGGCCACTTTAGACCCCCAGACAATTACCTCAGCACCAACAACAACAACCAGCACCAACAACAACAACCAGCACCGACAACTCGTTTGGAGTTGTTTGCACACCAGCTTAAGATGAGCCGTATATTCAACGGTTCCTGTGCATTCCGGGTGTCAAGGATTCCGGATGTTTGTAATTTCGGAACTACAAAACCGATGACCTTGAATTTTTTACGGAACAATATATAAAGTACTTACTTTCAAACAAAGTAAAAACCGGTCAAGTGCGAGTCGAACTCGTTCACCGAGGGTTCCGTACCTACCCATTAAGTTATTGAACAATTAGTAATTTTTTTGTACATATCCTAGTTCTGCGATAGCAGTGCCGCAAATGTTCTGCGCACACGAGCATAATATTGCAATAAATATTTTCTTTTATTTTCTTTCACACAATAGCACAATTTTATTTATTTACCTTATTTGAGGATGGTGCCAATTAAGCTAGTTCTCTTAATTGTATGAGCGCTCATACAACTCAGAAGACAATCTTAATTGGCGTCAACTATGTATGTATGTATGTATGGGAACACCCTTTAACTTTCAACTTTTTTAATTTTTTGGAATTTTTCCTTTATTTCTGCTATAAGGCCTTGCTTTTTGCCAAATTTCGTGATTTTAGGTCAACGGGAACTACCATTTAGGTTTTCGACCCAAAACCTCTAGGGTACTTCCGGTTGACCTAGAATTATCAATTTTGGTTACAAGCAAGGCCTTACAGCACAAGTAAAGGAAAAATTCCGAAAAATTAAAAAAGTTGATAATTAAGGTAAGTTTTGGTACTTACAAGTTTTCACGAAAACCTAAATTTGCCTATATCTTTTTATAATGTTGACTCAGGACCTTGATTTTTATACTCACAATAGGGACTATAGACTTCAGTATATGGTATGAATTTCAACTTGCTAGCTCCACCCGTTCCTGAGATAATCGATGGTGACAGACGGACAGACAGATGGATAGACAGACTTGACCGGTTTTTACTTTGTTTGAAAGTTCAAACAAAGTAAAAACCGGTCAAGTGCGAGTCGAACTCGTTCACCGAGGGTTCCGTACCTACCCATTAAGTTATTGAACAATTAGTAATTTTTTTGTACATATCCTAGTTCTGCGATAGCAGTGCCGCAAATGTTCTGCGCACACGAGCATAATATTGCAATAAATATTTTCTTTTATTTTCTTTCACACAATAGCACAATTTTATTTATTTACCTTATTTGAGGATGGTGCCAATTAAGCTAGTTCTCTTAATTGTATGAGCGCTCATACAACTCAGAAGACAATCTTAATTGGCGTCAACTATGTATGTATGTATGTATGGGAACACCCTTTAACTTTCAACTTTTTTAATTTTTTGGAATTTTTCCTTTATTTCTGCTATAAGGCCTTGCTTTTTGCCAAATTTCGTGATTTTAGGTCAACGGGAACTACCATTTAGGTTTTCGACCCAAAACCTCTAGGGTACTTCCGGTTGACCTAGAATTATCAATTTTGGTTACAAGCAAGGCCTTACAGCACAAGTAAAGGAAAAATTCCGAAAAATTAAAAAAGTTGATAATTAAGGTAAGTTTTGGTACTTACAAGTTTTCACGAAAACCTAAATTTGCCTATATCTTTTTATAATGTTGACTCAGGACCTTGATTTTTATACTCACAATAGGGACTATAGACTTCAGTATATGGTATGAATTTCAACTTGCTAGCTCCACCCGTTCCTGAGATAATCGATGGTGACAGACGGACAGACAGATGGATAGACAGACAGACAGACAGACGGAAAAAAAAACGTGATCTTATAAGGGTTCCTTTTTTTACCTTTTAAGGTACGGCACCCTAAAAAGAATCAATGAAATCGGACTACGCGCTCATGAATTACAACCAGATACTTATTTTGACTTTCATCCCCTCTCCCTAGGGAACCGTGCTGAATTTCAGGATTAAAAGTATTTTATATTAGACCTCGTAGTATGCACTCAAATAATACCAGGTTTCATTTAAATCCAACCAGTAGTTTCGACGTAATGCGCGGCCATGATACGGACAGACAGACATGAATGAAAAAAATTACAGTTTTGGCTTCAGTATCGACAATAGAGAGCCCTCCAAAAAAAAATTCAAAATATCTTCAATGTACAGAATTTGACCTGTTACAGTTTTATTATAAACTAGCTGCTGCCCGCGGCTTCGCTCGAGTTGTACCCGGATAAAAAGTAGCCTATGTTACTCGCCAGCCCTCCAACTATCTCCACACAAAAAATCACGTCAATCCGTCGCTCCGTTTTGACGTGATTCAACTACAAATAAACAAACAAACAAACACACTTTCACATTTATAATAGGGGTACGGATACCTATTGATGTTTGATTGGTTGATGATTGATGATGATTGATTGATGATGTGAAATTTAATGATTAATGAAAATAAAAATTCTTCGGTACACATAGGGATTTTTCGTACATGACGACCTTACACGTGCTGATTACAGCTACAGAAACAAACATGATCAACAGGTAAACTGTTGGAAATTTTCGGGATACTACTGTAATTCACGGGCCCATCTAAACGCACCGCCTTTATCGCTCGTTTCCAATCCAATTATGGAAAAAAGTTTTAAGCAAGAAAAGCTCTCACTCTAACAATTTTTAAAACATTACTTACACGTTGAATTGTTTGTGTGTACATAATAACATAGCATTATCAATAAATATAGGTAAATATTATTTTTCTGTAACACAAAAAAAATTGTTCCCTATTTGCCGCCCCTAAAATCTGCCGCCCTAGGCTCCAGCCTTCTCAGCCTATTGGTACCACCAATTGATTCGCCACGTCATAAGTACCTAAATATGCGTTATCCTTTGTTGCACTTATGGGGGCATCCATTAATTACGTCAGGCTTTTAGGGGGCGGGAGGGGGTTGAGCCAAATCGCACCTAATCCCATGTGGGATTAAAAATGAAAGGGAGGTCTCGGCAAATCTAGGTAGGTACCTGTTTAAGATTATTTTTTTTATTCTCACGTGACATTAGGGGGTGGGGGAGGGGATCGAGCCAAATCTCAGGACATCTCACCAAGGGGGGAGGGGATGCGGGGGTTGAAAAATCGCAAAAATCACCTTTAATTTTTATTCTTTAATTTTAATTAATGGACGCCCCCTAATTTCAGAGGGACAAACATCCGTTGTGACTTCAGTAGTTAGGTAGGTTAGGTAAGTACCTACTTACCTATAGACATTGGACAGAAAAAAACATAGGTAAGTACCTACTTAGGTACCTACTTCCCTTTGAAAATTTAGGTAATTGTGTACCTACTTATATAGGTAACAACCCACATATTCTGTCTAGCGTCATAATATCGATCTCATCCCTCCCTAAAAATCTTGAGAGTAAGAAGGGTAGGTAATGTAATTACCTAGATATTGTAGATAAATTTCCAAAAAAAGCATTTTTACCATACATTTATCTAACGATTCCATGAAATAAAATGAACATTATTCATTAGTGACTGACAATATAACATTTTTGGCCTCTCCAAAGATGCAAAAACTCAATATCAACAGGAATTGATCTCCATTCCGCGAGTACTCACCGCGCTGCAAGCGGAGCTCACAACCACTGAGCCAAACGTCCTGATGCATTTGAATGTGAAATTATTGAACGGTAGCTGCGCGTAATGCGTCCTGAATCGCGCATAAAAGGGCGGGCCTCATGTCAGACTCATATCTGCCAATCACAGATTAGGTAGAGGTAATACTGCCAATCGGGGCTGTGATTGCTCATAGTAGACTGAGTAGTACACCTATACTATACTACATAGAGTTTTTTGCGTGACAAGGACGAACAATTTAGATAGATACGTTGGAAGAGAAGTTCCGAGCTCGACTCACCGCAACCTTAAGATAAGATTATAAAATAGGTAAATTTCAGTAATCAATCAACCATTCCTCGTTTTTACGTTTTTTGAAACGGAAAGAGTTAACGAGCTAACAAGTGAATCATAATAACTCTGCTGGTATCGGTCTCCGACGCGAAACGCTGCCTTAAGGTTCCCACACGCGAGAAAATATTATGTTTCAGTATGAGTTCAGTAGGTAGTGCGCCCGTTTTGAGATCACGCTTTAGTCTTTTTTATTTATTAAAACTTACAAGACGCGAGTAATTCATTCATAACGGAAATTAATTGATTTTCATACATCTCTGGGGAAAGTAATAGTACCCAGTGGATGGTACACGATCTGAAACATGGTGATACAAGATAAGTTTAATTTCTAATGTCTGTGAATCAACAAAGTAAACTAAGTACCCAGTGGAAGATATTAAGAATTTCTTTGTTACGTTTTCGAGCCGAATCTGGTCTCCGGGGAACGGAAAAAGTACCCAGTGGAAAACTTAACACAATTCTTATTAAAGTCTTCGAGACAAACCTTAAGAATTTCTTTGTTACGTTTTCGAGCCGAATCTGGTCTCTGGGGAACGGACAAAGTACCCGGTGGAAAACTTAAGACAATTCTTATTAAAGTCTTCGAGCCAAATCTGGTCACTGGGGAAAGAACAAAGTAAACAGATTATGACATTAGAGGTTTCTTTCTTGGCATTATGTGATTGGTATTACTCCATCAATTACCAATGTGTTTGAATCTACTCAAATCTTTAAGTTTGACGAATGTTAGTGTTCAGTGATCAAAGTGTAAATAAGTGATGTTTAATTTCAAAACGTGTTTCTGTAACTCGGTAAGTTCCATTACTTTTCTGATTCCAACAAAACGATAATAAATCGTTGGGCACGCTAGACCGCAAAAAAGCAATTGGGCAAGCTGGACCACGAAATGTTATTGGGCAGCTGGACCACAGGTCTACGAGTGCAACGAGTAGACCGATGTGGTCCAGCGTGCCCAATAACTACCTACTAAGGCAATAATTTAAAAGTCCAAATTCATCAAGCATGCCACATACCTTTGATCAGCGATCTCCACGTAGATGGAAGCGATGCCGCGTTAGGGCTTAAAGCTCGCAGTCTAGACACGACACTACGCTGGCCAGCGGTACACAACACAGTCTAGTCTAGGTAATCCAGATAACACTTGATGTAGGTTCAGTTCAGGGTATAAAGACGAGATGATGCACGTCAGAGCGAAAATGTGGACAAATGCAACAGGCGCGTGCGCACTATTCCACGGGCGAAACGAGACTCATCGAGCGGAGCCAACAGCCGACGTCCATCAGCACAAAACTGCCGACTACGGCGTTTCTCCGCGCGAGTTCCACCAAACAACAATATGCGGCACTTATTTAATAAACTAAGACTATTAAACCAATGCCTCTCGATCGCCATAAGGTGATGGAACAAAATATAAGAATTATAAACTATGAAGCGCAACCATTTTCCCCGGCTTGAAAGTTCCTACTTTCGAAACACAAGGAAAGGTAAATAAAATTGCATATCATCACAACTCTACCAACAGTTATAAGAACTCTAAAGTTGCGACTCTATATTACAAACAAGAATACTTAACTAACTATTCTACGCGGTAACTAAATCTAATACTGCACATTGGTGCACGATAAGACTTAATCTTAATGTTAAACAAAACTTATTGAGTTGGCAAAGGGCACAACTTTACTACCGGGCGACTCTGAAAGATCCCGCTTTTAGTCTTTACGGATGCGACTCTACAAACTCCGTTTTTATCTGGAAATATTTCTGTAATTACTCCTAACGGCCAATGCAGAGGCATGACATTGTCCTGCATGGAGACGACAACCATACCGACCCGTACTGGATTGGCAGGGGTGTTCCATTTCTGTTTGGATTGTAGGGTGTGCAAGTACTCTTGGCGCCACCGCTTCCAAAAAGATTGGACCAGTTTATCCATCAATTCATATCGCGAAATAAGGTTTAAACGCGTTTCATTGACTTCGTGAGCGGGAAAAAATAAAAGGGGTTTCGTATGCAAAAAGTGCGCCGGCGATAATGAAGCAGGCTCTGACGGATCCGAGCTGATCGCATACAGAGGCCGCGAGTTTAATAAAGCTTCTATTTGAGTGAGCATAGTGTTAAGCTCATCAAAACTAAGAATTTGCTGACCGATGACCTTGTAGAGATGCGTTTTGACACTTTTAACTTCGCTTTCCCAACAACCACCAAAATGTGGAGCTCTACAGGGGATGTTCTTAAGTATAATTCGATGCTCTGCAAGTTCCTTTTCCCATAAGGGGTGATACTCTTTAGCCAAGAATTGGTAGAGATCCTTGAGATAGGATTTGGCTCCAATAAAATTGGTAGCGTTATCTGTGTAAAGACACTGAACCGGACCTCTACGCGCCAGGAAGCGTTTAAAAGCTGACAGAAAGCTCGCAGTGCTAAGATCTGAGGCAATCTCAAGATGCAGAGCACGAGTTGTCAGGCATGTAAAGAGACAGATATACGCTTTCCTCGTTTTTTGGCCTCGAGCACGTACCGACGTGATCAAGAGAGGTCCCGCATAGTCGCATCCTGTTTCAGAAAAAGCCTGAGGAGCAGACTCAACGCGAGCACGTGGCAAATCCGCCATTATAGGAAAGGTAGGTCGCGGCTTTGCTCGAAAGCAAATATTACAATTAAAAGTAATGTGACGTGCAATACGTCGCGCGGAAAGGATCCAATATTTCTGTCGTAGAAGAGATACGAGCAGGTTTGGCCCTGTATGAAAATTTTTCAGATGATAGTAGGACACTAGAAGTTCCACTATATGATCTTGACGCGGAAGGAGGATCTGATGACGCGAGTCAAAATCTAGCTCAGAGTTTGCTAGGCGACCTCCAACGTGGATAAGTCCTTCGTGAAGAAAGGGACTTAGCCGTTGTACGGGCTTAGAGCACAATTCATTGCGTGCTAGGCGATTGAGATCAGCTTCAAAATGCATCCTTTGCACCGATCGCAACACAACGAATTCAGCGAACTCTAAGTCAGACGCGGTAACGGGCCCTCTAGGGAGCCGTTTGATGAACTTATAAACGAAGCAAATCGTTTTTAAATATTTCATCCAGGAAGAGAACCTGGTAGAACGAGCGTATAGAATGTCGTCGGAAGGAGGACTTCCGTCCGAGCATTCGTGCGAGAGCACAGGAAGAGCCACGGGCTTCATTTCGGGAAGCTCTTGCGACTCGCCTGAGACGAATGGTTTTATCGGCCATTCAGAGCGGGGAAGCTTAAGCCATGGCGGTCCATTTAGCCATAGCGGATGATGGACTAATTGGGCAGGCGTTAAGCCGCGAGAGAGGCAATCACTGGGATTTTCAGACCCTTTCACGTGAAAGAAGTGATCTGCCGAAAGATTCTCATGAATCTTAGCGATACGATTGGCTACGAAGGTGTGCCATCGATGCGGTGCGGAATGAATCCAACTCAAAGTTACAGTTGAATCCGAAAAAGCTACGACTACCTCAATGGCGTGCCGAGCTGCGAAAAGGTTATATACTCGCTTTATCACAGTTGATAAGAGGAGTGCGGCGCATAGCTCGAGACGAGCTAGAGAAACGACTTTCAGTGGGGCGACTTTAGATTTCGCACACACCAGCGAAACGACGATACTACCGTCGGGTTTGACAACGTGGGCGTAGACTGAACCACCGTAAGCTTTCTCACTAGCGTCGGCGAAACCGACGAGTGAGAGCCTACAGCGTTCTATGACGCCGACATGTCGCAAAAATCTCAATTCAGAGATAAGTGGCAATTCAGCTTGAAATTGTTCCCACAGACGAACAATGCGAGATGGTGGGACGTCATCCCATCCAAGTTTGACAAGCCAAAGCTCTTTGATAAGAAGCTTGGCGTATAAAATTATCGGTGCCACGAGGCCTAGAACGTCGAAAAGACGTGCGATGGAAGAAAGAATATTCCGTTTCGTGCAAGGGCGATCATTAGGATTGACCTGGAAAGCGAAACAATCCTCATCAGGAAACCAACGAAGTCCCAGTATTTTCTGTGTTGGATCTTTACTTAGGTCCACGCTCTGTGAAAGTCGTAATGACTCTGGGATAGTCTGAAGAACATCGACACTGTTGCTAGACCACTTCGTCAGCTGAAAATCACCGAGAGAGAATATTTTTATCAGTTCACGAGCCGAGTCTATAGCCAGCGCAGTGCTAGGTATAGAGCTGACTATATCGTCCATGTAAATATCTCGCTGCAAAATGTCCCTGGCGAGAGGTAACTGCGTTCCTTCATCCTGACATAGCTGTTGGATAGTGCGAATAGCTATAAAAGGACTACACTTCAATCCAAATGGAAGCACGGAAAACTGAAAGATTTGAAGTTCTTCTTCTTCATGAAACCGATATAAGATACGTTGAAGCGAACGATCTTGCGGGCGTATACCTATACGTAGGTACATAGATTTGACATCTGCGGAAATAGCGACACTGAAAAGCCTAAAATTTAACAAGATGTTAAAAAGGTCAGCCTGAAGGACTGGACCTGCGTACAGGATATCATTGAGCGAGGTACCATTGTCTGTACATGCACTGGCATCTAGGACCACGCGCAACTTAGTGGTCACTTTATCCTCTCGAATAACAGCATGGTGAGGAATATAGTATTCCATTTCTCGCTCCTTACAATTTTGTTTGGGCAACACACTTTCAGGTACGATATTCTGCACCAAAGAAATGTAATTGTTCTGTAGATAATCCCGTATGACGTCATCGTAAAGGAGTTTGACGTTAGGAAGCGATTTAAGTTTACGTTCGAGGCTAAAAAATCTTTTGCGAGCTATGTCAAAAGAATTTCCTAACGCTGAAGCGTCTGTTTTCAGTGGTAAAGCTGCAACATACTTGCCATTTGGAGCGCGGGTAGTTGTGGTACAATAAAACTGTTCACAGTGTTTATCATCCACACTCCCAATGGACGAAGCCGTAACATCTTCAATCTCCCAAAACTTACGAAGATCGAAGTTATCGAACGAACTCGCAAAGAAAGACAGCGTGTCAGTTGGAGGTTCGATAATAGGTGCTTCTCCTAGAAGTATGTAGCCGAGCACAGTCTCCAATGCGTCGGGGCAGCCGGGTACGCTGGTCACGTGACCTGGTCGCAATAACTTAGCGAACAATTTGACCCCAAGTAACATGTCAATATTACCTGGCACACCCCAGGTGTCATCCGCAAGTAATTTAGGATCAATGTGATTCAATTCGGCAATATTTATAGCACACAGAGGAAGCTGGCCGGTTATTTGATCCAAAACTAAAGCGTCAATTTCATACCTAGGCTGCGAGCGAAGCCGTGAGCTGAACGTAAGGTTCACCGAGCCGCGAACGGGCTGCGACGTGCCACCAATACCACGAACGGTATCTATCGAGTCCGCATGTATAGTTAGACCGAGCATACGGCAGCAACGCGACGTGATATAATTCTTTTGAGAACCAGGGTCCAAAAGACATCTAACCACCATGTCATTACCCTTCCTACCTGCCACTAAAACCTTGGCCGTAGCTAGCACTTCGGTACTCCGGGTGGCCTGGGCTTGTGCAGAAGAATGCGTACACAACGCCACACGATCCGGAATAGCAGGGTCGGCCGCAGAAGTTGAGGCGGGGGCGACCGTGGGGGCAAGCGCAGGGGCAAGCGCAGGAGCTTGCGTCGATTGCTCAAAATGCAATAAGGAATGATGCTTACCGTTGCATTTCTTACATGTGGACTTCGATAGACACTTAGATACGGTATGTTGGCTACTTAGGCAGTTACCACATCTGTTATTGTCTTTTACAAACTTAAATCTATCATTCACGCTCAACTTTTGAAACGTATTGCATGTAAACAAGTTTTTATGCGTGGAATGACAAAGCGAACATTTAGATTCAGTAGCTACAAACACCTGCGATACCTTGGATGAGGTGTTGGAGCTACCTGCAGGGGCGGGCTTAGTTGCCGCAGAAGAGGTGCGAAACAAGATTTTGACTTGTTCACGAACAAACTTTACGAAATAATCATAATCTAACTCCTGTTGATTACGAAGCGACATTTCAAAATGTTTTGCGGTATCTGAGTCTATTAACTTAAGACCCAAATGAATAAATATAAAATCATCCAAGTTATCTATTTTCAATTGTTTGAGTCCCGCAACCGTAGCAGTTAATTTATCGAAACCTTTTTCAATGTTAGCGGGCGTCGAACCGAACGATTTCAATGAGAACAGCTGATTTAGATAATTAGTAGCGAGCGCGCGAGTATCCAGGTACTTTGCGATAAGCGCATCCCAGACCAGGCGGTAATTATCACCGGAAGGTACAACACCTACTGCCACATTCCTAGCCTTTCCCTTTAAACAACTCAGCAGATAATGAATGCGATCAGAATCTGATAAATCGGCGTTAGTATGTATAATACGTTTGAACGTCTCGTAAAAGAACGGAAAGCTCTGAATATCACCGTCAAAGGTAGGCAACTCGATTTTAGGTACCTTTATGTGAAAAGGATTAGGGCTCGATTTCGTGCTAATCGAAGCAGCGGGTTCCTTGGAATCATGTGATTCCGTTAATGAAGCCAAAGTACTTTTTATCTCGCAGACCAACTCATCAAATTAATTTAAGGCACTATAGCTTACTTCACACTTTGGATCTAATGTCAATTTTAACATATTAATCTCGTCCAAAATTTCATTGAATTCGCTACGTAATTTATCAATTTGTTTAGTCTGAGCAATAAAAGTTTTACGTAATCTTTCGCTTGTTAAAGATTTTGTTGAATCAAAAATACTTTGAACCCGTGCGAAATACGAGTCGCGTTTAATTTCTAATAATTTGAGTTTCACCTTGTCACTCATTGTGAGCAGAAGTTAAAACCTGACAAAAAAACAAATTTTAAATTTAATCAACTGAACCCTTAAATTATTTCTACGGAACCCTAAAATGCGTGAGTGAAATTAGGGGGGCAAATCAAAACAATAACTCGGCGAACGATTTTATAAATAGTAAATAATAGTACGGAACCACTTATCCGTACGCGCGAACCCTAACAATAATAAATTGTAAGGTTTAAAAATTTTAAGCGAACAAAATATAACAGATTGCCGATAACAAGTCCAATGCAATAAAAATAGTAAACACGCCTAATACCTTAAGAACGTAGCTACCTATTTCATATATTTATGCTTGGATATACCTACAACCTTTCAACACAAGCCGATAAGTAATTAGCGTGTATGTTGAATGCGATGCGATAACGATTCTGCACTACGGCTGTTTTTTTTTATGAGATTAACTTACTCAAATACCTATAGTACAGATGTTTTTTTTTTTTTTTAAAGTTAAATGCGAAAACTACAAATAAGTATAGACACTTATTACGTACCTATGCGATGCGATTGTATTTATAACGAAATCCCTTCGTACAAAACAATAAAATTCCTAACAAGTAAATGAGTAAACGACCTTTCGAAATAACTTATCTAGTTAGTGTTACGATTACCAAGTTAGGTACGGGTGATATGTATAATTATACGGCTGTATCCTATGAGGCACAAACGCGTAAAGTTTATACAAATCTGTTATTTTACCTGAAGGTTCCTATCAAAAGATCAAGTCTCCTTACAAAATAAAATAACAAGCGACGCGATGATAAGATGTTTAATTGCATTAATTAAACAAATGCGATGTAAGATGATTAATTGCAATAATTAACAAATGCGATGCGATGGAGTCTCGATATTATAAAAAAATACCTACTCGTGCAATACGAATATTGTAGGCATGTACCTAACAAACCCACAGTACAAAGTGTATCTATCATACAATCGATATCATTCAGTCAGCAAATCTCGATTCGAAAAAAATATAAAAGTTTCTAATGCGTAAATAATTAGCCGTACGAAAACAAAGAAATGGAATATTCCACAAGTTTCGAAGGGCAACTCAAAGTCATACAAACACCCACAATTTTTCATACACGAACAAAAAAGTATGTAATTACGCCGAAAATAAACTGATTTATGCAGTGAACTTATTTAGCGATATGTATCAACGTTGATATTCAATTATATGTATATTACAATGTTTTAATCAGCGAAATTAAAGATTTAAATTAAAAATCAATTTGCCGGTAGAACTATTGAATGCAAGGTAGTATGAACCTTATTCTCTACGCAATAGAGGTGAGAGTTGTGTGATGATATGCAATTGTATATGGAAATTTCCCGAGCTTTTTGCTTAAAGTTAGACTTTTAGAACGTAAAAAATAGGCCGTAAATAGGCCCAAAAATAATTTCTTCGTACTCAAAGGACCAAAATGAATTTAACCGGGTCAAAATGACCAAAATGAATTTATCCGGCTCGAAGTGACCAAAATGGTGCGTATAACCTCTAGAATAAAAATTGCTAGGAAATAAAAATCATACGCGCGGGAACTGATTCAGCGATGCTAACTTTAAGGCAATAATTTAAAAGTCCAAATTCATCAAGCATGCCACATACCTTTGATCAGCGATCTCCACGTAGATGGAAGCGATGCCGCGTTAGGGCTTAAAGCTCGCAGTCTAGACACGACACTACGCTGGCCAGCGGTACACAACACAGTCTAGTCTAGGTAATCCAGATAACACTTCGCACGTATAAAACTAAAAAGAAGTATTTCAAAAAACACAATTTTTGGGAAATCGCGTTTAAAGTTTTGTGACTTGGAGTGTGTTTATTCAATTACGAATAATTATTTTGTTTTTGTAAATATTTATTTGATTTTTTAACTACGGCATAGTCAATGGATTAATCTTTAAAATTTAGAAAGAAAATCATTAATTTTATTGCTAGTTTTTTATTTACACGGCTTACAAAAAAATTTTTCTTACTTACTTCTTTTTATGATTAAAAACTGGCAGTTAATTCAGTTGTAAATATTAATAATGCTGTTTTCTTTTAAAATATTATTTGCATCTCCAGCAATATTACGATATACTTCCTTTTATTATTAATGAATAAATGCTTACAATCCTGCATGTATTACTAATTCTGTTTTGTAATGAATTGCGCGTTCAACAAGAATTATTATTTTACTATTAAAATGAAACACAATTACAAATTATAAATGAATAGCGTAAATACATAATTATAAAAACGGGATACTTAAATATATTTAGACTTTATAACCAGAAATACTTTCTCATTAAGTAACTTTATCAATAAATAGCGATATAAAGAGTAAAACTTCATTAAAAAAAATATACCTATAATTTAGACCTAATTTTAAATTAAACTAGAAATATTTTCGAAGGAACTTTATTATCAAATCACACTAAAAAATTAAACTTATTAAACAATCAACTTAAGCTCAAGAAATCACAAAGTCTTTACTTTACTTATCGATCGAGCGAGCGAAGCGAGCGAAGATCTTAGTGGCAAGTTAGGCGATTTTGCTTTGTATGTTTGTATGTTTGTATGTTTGTATGTTTGTATGTTTGTATGTTTGTATGTTTCATTTTTATGTTCTCGCATAACTATCGAACCGCTAATCCAATCTGTATGAAACTTGATAGGTCAATAGGTAGTGCTATGGAAATTTGCTGTGGAGCGTATGAGCGTAATCGATGAAGGGGTTGTAAAGATATGGGGTTCCCAAGGGGGTAAATTTTTTTCAAAGTTACCCAAATATATTGAGTGGGGTGTCATACGAAAGGGCTTATTTTGTACATTCCAAAATGGTTTTTATTTTTAATCTAGGATGTATAGTTTTTGAAATACGACCAAAGAACAAAAACTACGAAACCAGAGCTGCAAGAGCTCCCGTTTCATAGAGTTTCGATGTCTTCGTAGCTCATTGACTGGTCGGTCTTAAAAAGAGAGTGGCATCGTTGCGGTTTGGTTTGCAATGATTTTAGATGCTACTTGATTTATTTTCATGATAAAAAAATTTTTGATAAAGAATGAAAATAATTGGGGTAAAAAAAGTTAAATAAACAAATATATTGAGTGGGGTGTCAAATGAAAGGTTTTAATTTGTACATTCCAAAATAGTTATTATTTTCATTCTAGGACGTATACTTTAGAAATACGACGAGAATTCATAAATATGAAATAAATAAAAAATTAGACACGACATTATGTATTGCATGCATACTAGTATTTTTTACCATGAAGAGCTAGCGCAATAGGCATACTCGGCAGTAGTAGCACTTGAAATTATAGGGGTAGTCAGAAGAAAGTCCAAATGTAAGCCATCTACGGTGCGCGAGATCTCAGTTCGGGGCGAACTACTAGTATAGATTAATGAATTTCATCAGTCATTAGACGACGTCCACTGGGACATAGACCTCCCCCGAAGAGTACCTACCATGAGGACCAAGCTTGACCATCCACCGACTTCCTACAACCGCTCGCTGTAATGTCATCAGTCCATCGAGTAGAGGCCGTCCTACACTTCTTTTCCTGTTCACGGACCACGAACTTTTCGAAAACCTTTCATCTTCAGTTATCGGTTATACGAGCTATAATAGCCTGCCCACTGCAACTTCAACTTACTTATTCTAAGAGCTATGTCGGTAACATTGGTTTTTCTACGGATACCAATAGTCAGCGACCACGTCTCAGTGCCATAAGTCAGCATCACTGGCAACACGCACTGATTATAGACTTTTGTCTTGAGGCTCTGCGGTATCAGTGTCGAAAATTTGTGCCTTAGCTTTGTCGAGTCGTCGTCGAACGCTGCCCATCCTAGTTGGATTCGTTGGCTAACCTGTTTATCACAATTAGAGACGGTATTGAGGTGTTTTTGAACATAAGGCCAAAGTTTTCTAGCGACTCTGCCAATATGACTATTATAATCAGCAAATCAAAGGCAAGTAATGTATTCGCCACTCATGTTGATGCCATACCCGTCCCAGTTCAGAAGCTTGAACACGTCTTCCAATAAAAAGATAACGTCTGCCCGTCTTTTGAAAATGGATGAAACTCGTGCTCTAATCCTGGAGACGGATAGACATGGTGGCCTTAGTACTAAACAGACACTTCAACACCTTGAGATATAGCTATAGTGATTTTGACATCGCCCAAAGACCACAGTACTGCCCAGGTTTCGACAGAATCAAAAACTTTTTCGTAGTTCACATAGTACGCTAGACATAGCGGCCGATTATAATCTTCAGTCTTCTGTATAATCTGCCGGAGCGTATGAAAGTGGTCCATGGTACTAAATCCTTTTCGGAAACTGGCTTGTTCGAGGGGCTGGAAGCCGTCGAACCTTCGAAGCCACCTTCGAAGCGAGACGATTGGACTACTCTGGAAAACCGCATATAAACGTGGATTGGAAGTGAAATGGATCTTTAGTTCTTCAAGAGGGCTCTTCTTCTTAAAGAAAAGAACCACTGTCGTTCTGCACCACGCCTCTAGCGTTGTGTGTGCCCTCAAAGAAAACGGAATCAAAAAGCTTCTGAAGGACTTTGAGTACCGGTGTTCCACCCCCTTTTAAAAGCTCAGTCGTAATTCCGTCTTCCCCCGGTGCCTTGGTGCCGGCTTCTGTTTTCCGCGAAAACTAAGTATAACTTGGGTCTCTTCAAGTCAAGAGTGAATAAGTGTCTTCTAGACCATTGTGATCCATCGTCAGCCACATCGTCGCTTACCATCAGGTGAGATTGTGGCTAAACAAAGGTCTATCTACAATAAAAATAAAAATAAAGAATCAATCATTACCCTATTATTGTAAGATATTGTTAACTTCTTATAATAACAACAGAATGTTAATAAGCCTAATGGAAAGCCATTATAGCAAGCTAATAGAAAGCTAATTTCAAGCTAATCTAGATTTTAAGTAGGTGGTAACTGACCTCCCTAGCAGGAAACACGGTCTTTGAATGATTCTGCTTGTGCCCATTGGATGGTACTTAGATTAATTTACTAGCATAACAAGCTTTTTAATCCTCCAAGACACCTTTACCTATTAATCACTTATGAAGTAATTTAAAATTATTACAATCTAAATTGATAAGAGATCAATCGAAAAGATAAATAAATTTTAACTTTACCCATGTACTCGAACCAGATTTACTAAAAAACAGAACTATATTGTATTGCTTCTCCAAGGCACTAAAATTTTTAAAAATAAAAGGAAACAAAACAAAAAGTTACTAGGGATCCATCAAATGTTTTAATAATAAAAGGAAATAAACCTTAGTCTGACGCAAATATTAACATCAATTTTAAAACTAAAACGAAATAAAACACAATGGCCCACCTTAAGATTAAATGAAATACAAAATAATTATTTACCTTAGTTACTAAAGAGAATTATTTCGTTCTATTCCCGTACAACATACGTTTTTAATCAATGACTGAGGGTACAAAACTGAATGTCGCTCTTTACCAGAATTGACTTGAACTTCGCGTTTTATGGAAAAGAGACGAGTGATCGTTTATTTTCTTTCTATTGCTTGTTTCGCTGTGGCTGTTGAAGCCATCCTGTGCATTGCGTTGAGATAATGCTTTTTATGTTAAAATCTCAATTCACCCGTTTTTTGAGATACTTCCCTTTAGTTTTAAGCGTGCGACTTGATGTAGGTTCAGTTCAGGGTATAAAGACGAGATGATGCACGTCAGAGCGAAAATGTGGACAAATGCAACAGGCGCGTGCGCACTATTCCACGGGCGAAACGAGACTCATCGAGCGGAGCCAACAGCCGACGTCCATCAGCACAAAACTGCCGACTACGGCGTTTCTCCGCGCGAGTTCCACCAAACAACAATATGCGGCACTTATTTAATAAACTAAGACTATTAAACCAATGCCTCTCGATCGCCATAAGGTGATGGAACAAAATATAAGAATTATAAACTATGAAGCGCAACCACGCATATTGCCTATTGTCTTTGGTATGTAAACGATTTAAAAAGTTGAAGACTCTATTAATTATGGGCTCCATGGTATGGCCTTTCACTGACCATGTGACATAGTCTATTTGAACCAAACAAGCGTGCCATATCGATGTGGGTGGCTTTTGTCGGACTGGCTTGTATTTGCTACAAATCCTATTCAATATGAAAGGGATGATGTTGTATGTGGTCTGTTCAAAGAGCAATAGTATTCTTTGGCTCTTTGATGATTTGAAGTTCGTGATAATTAAAGGAATTATAATAATTGTTTAACACACGGGAATCACTCACGTAAAAATATCGTCGATTTAGATACCGACAATGTTTCGATTCAGCCGGAGAATCTTCATCTGGGTAAGGAGGGAGTTGCGGCAAGGTTACTCCTCGCGGTCGCGTCTCACTCGCGTCTCTCAGTGTGAGACAAATAGATGAATCGAAACATTGTCGGTATCTAAATCGACGATATTTTTATGTAAGTAGTTCCCGTGTGTTAAATAATATCTAGTACAACTCACGAAAGTTTTGAAAGGGAATTATAATCTTCTATGCAGCGACGTTAAAGTGCCTAAGAAAATATTCGCAGTAAATGGCCGAGTCATCGGAGTCTGTGCGACTTATATTATCCTATTATGTTATAATTGTGTTGTCCTATTATGTTATTTTGCATTCCCGTGTCGTATTGGCCACAGATTTAACCCGCATAGTACGAAACAAAGGGCCTTTGTGCAATATTGCAGCGTAATTCAATAAATAGCTTGTGACTCTCCGTTGAATTAAAACGCCGATAAATGAAGGCTACGCGAGCAATAAGAGATTGTTGATGAAGAAAAAATTTATTACAGGGTAAAAAAAAGTACAGAGTAAGAAGGAAAATTAGGTAGGTACCTACATTAAATATTAAGATTATAATTTTAATTCAAGCTTTTTTAAAGTCTATCAATGAAATTTGGATGACCTCTGTGGTGTTGCGGGTGAGTTCAACTGAGTGAACTCAGCAGACGTAGCACGTAGGTAATCAGAAACAAGTCCAAACCTAGGCTATCAACGCAACTGTGCGCGAGATCTCAGTTCGAGTTCGGGGCGAACTACTAGTTGTATCTAATATTTCGCTCATTAAATTCAAAAGGGTCATATTTCAAAAACTACATTTTTTACAGGGGAGCCTATTGAAGTTTTGGTCGTCGTTTTTTCGTATTATTTTGTAAATAGTATCTTGTATATACATGTGTCATATATCATTCGATGCGTATTTTGAGCTGTTATTTACTATAAAATAACATTTACTGTAACTTTCATCCAGAAACGTACAAAGTCACAAAAGTCCCTTTTATTTATAAAAATGGTCGCAATTTTAAATGAATTTACTAAACAAAAGGCCACAAATCATACAAAAAATCAGTTTAATTACCGTGGAACCCCCGAACTTTGCCTAGTGTAGGTAACTTTGCTTAAATTATAAAAAGTACGATATTTATTTTCCTATCACGACAGCACTTATTTTTGTTCGTTGGTAGAAACCCAAATCATAAACAGCCAATACTGCACTATTTAACTTTAAAATAACGGCAGCCATTTCATAGTAGTTGCAAAAAGTTTTCGGTGGAAATCGCGCAATTTTTTGACTTGTCCCACAAAATTATATCATTGTGAGGAACTGGTTTGAGGTACGTCTTTCATATCTTTACAGCAGTTGGCAAATATGATCGGCTTTCGAAATACAATTATCTCATCTAAATACTATGATTATTGACAGAAATATCTGAGAAGGCAAAGTTAGGCGCAATTTTTTGAATAAAGTTTTCCAAACTTTGCCTACCCTAGGGTTGTCAGTTTTAGATTTAACCAACAGAACAAAATGAGGGTTATGAATTTCAAACCACTCCCGTCTGTTTTCTTTTGGTATTTTTAACTAAGATATTGCTACTTTAGCACCAATAAAAGCGGTTAGATGTTCGTTACTTTTTTTCAATGTTTTACTATCCATCTATGTACCTACTTTTATTGTTACGACTTGAAAAAAGTAGTGTAGGACACCCTCTGGCTAGGTGGAGTGATGATTTTCCAAAGGTCGCCGCGCCGTGGATGCAACAAGCCATGGACAGGATAAAATGGCGCAGATTGGAGGAGGGCTATGTCCAGCAATGGACTGTGTAGGCTGATGATGATGATTACTTATTTGTGACAGCCCTGACTTTTGGCGCATTTTGTCGGTAAATGATGCCCTAACTTTGCCTGCCATCATATAAAGTTAAGTATAATTATTTGGAGAAGTATTGAGAATATAATCTATAAATGGTTCAATATATGATTAAACTGCATTAAAATCTATATGATTTACCAAGTCTTACAGAAAATATGGACCTCAGGCAAAGTTAGGCTCGTTGCCCTAACTTTGCCTACTTTTTTGACAGCCTCTACTGTCAAGGTTTTCAATGCTGTGAGCCTAGCACACACACACATTGAAAGTCCTTTAGTAATTGGTTGACTTCAGCATGACAGAACCGATTATTTATGATCAGTTTGGCGCAAAATTTAAAAAAACTCGAAAAAGTAGGCAAAGTTCGGGGGTTCTACGGTATAAGTTTTACATCATTGTTTTGGTAAATGCGAAAAGAAACCCTATTTGGACCCTCAAAGCCACCGATAGGCAGAGGATAGACGCGTTTGAGATGTGGTTTTGGCAACGCCTTTTGAGAATCCCATGGACAGCCTACAAAACTAATTTTTAAATTTTAAAACAACTGAAGCTAAAGCACCAAAAGCGTCTGTCAACCACTTGCCTGTACAGAATCTTAAAATACTTTGGCCACATTGCCCACAGGAGCACCGATAGTATCGAGATACTTATTGTGACAGGCAAGATAGAGGGCAAAAGACCGAGAGAATGTAGCCCCAAACGCTGTTCTGACCAGGTATCGGCGCAACTAGAATTGCTGATGAACAAAACACTGCATCAAGCCACAGATCGCTCCAAATGAAGATCAACCATCTACAGGATTATGGGAAGGAGTAACGATCCTCACTCAATAATAAGGAATCGACTAAGGAGGAGGAGGATCTCACTAAGTTAGCCAAGTGTAGCGTGTGATGCCGGGCGAATTTTTGTTTATGTATCAATCCTCCTTTTTTTCTTTTGACGACTTTGACGAGACTCACATTGTTCGACTGGCTCCACACTGGAACTTGACTATTTAGATTTTAAGCGGATGGATCACCGAAAAGAAAGCTAGGCCCCATACCGTGTTTGTTGCCCTGATTCTTCACGGTGTTGGTCGCGAAAGAACAGGAGTAGAATCACCTAGCTCTTAAGACGATTCAAAGTGGTCATAACGGTCCTACTGAATAAATGATATTTGATTTTGATTTTGATTTCACATTAAAATAACTAAGAAAAGAGACAACAAAACAGTCAACAGGTTTTTAAAATAAACCCCCCCTTCTTCTTTACAGTTTTTATTAACGCGATGTACATACTGAGCAGCTTAAGAATTCTTGAGATGTTCTTCTGTTTGATGGAGTGCACAGCGTCACCCTCATTTTGGGTGTGTGTGCCCCTTGATTAAGAGTTTATGGGTTTCCTCTTAAGTTTAAAAAAATCATTTATGGCGTATTAGTACATTGCTAACATAAATTTACTTCACCTTGTGGGCAAGTCATTACCGCTTGTAAGTCATAGACTGTGATTATAAAGTTTTCGCTAAGTGAATGTCTAAAATTGTGACTGTACCTAAACCACAAAAAGCAAGTTAAGAAAATGCCTATTAGGTAGTAGCTGACTTACACACAAACAGGCAAAGACCCTTTCCTTTAATAAACTAACTGTTCAATTTAAATAATTGTGTTATAATCATTTTTAAGTTTGAATAAACAGTCAAATTAGGTAGGTCCAACTTTAAGAAAGAGGTAAATCGTCGAATCCAATTCGGATGGGCAGAATTCGGGAAATTTCACAACATCTTCTCGTCTATAATTACCTACATCAGTGCCATAAGCCAAAAGTCTTCAATCAGTGTGTGTTACCGTAATAGAACCGAGACGTGGACCTTTACTATTCTCTAAATGTAAAAGTTCTCGAGTGGAGGCCACGGATCAGCAAGTTCAGCGTTCGACGTCCACCAACAAGCTGAACAGACGACCTTTAAAAAAAAGCAGGTCGTGGTGGATGCAAGCCGCTTCTAATCGCAACACAATGAAATCATTGAGGGAAGCCTGCCTATGTCTAATAGTGGACGTCCAATGGCTGAGATGATCATGATGATAAATAAAATACTACATAAACATAATTTTTAAACATTATAGCATAGTTCACGAACATCAAAACAGCCATTTAACAAACATAGCATATTTTGTTTAAACGCAAAACAGACATATTCCAAGAACTGTACTTTTTGTTTCAATAAATAATTACCAAACTTATTGAATTTTAATTCAAAAGAAACGTATTTCAAAACATGGCTCCTTTGCTTATAAATAATATTGTACTCCGCGTGTTTTCTATATTCAATATGGTGATATTTCAAAATATGGCACTTTTTACGATAATTTACTACTTCAAATTCAGTTGATTTTCGGAATGTGGCCCTTTTTAACAAAGATTACGTGCGATTACACTTATCGCCGGGTCGTAATTGACAAGATGGCCGTTTTGTTCTGAAATTAGTGGTCAATTGTCAAAATTCAAAAAGGGCAGTTGTATATTTGGACCATTTTAAACGCTAAATCAATGGGTGTCTTCTTCGAATATAAAAATTTATACAATTTAGATGCGATTTTTGCAATAAAAACGATTTTGAGTTTTTTCGAAATGTGACCCTTTTGAATTTAATGAGCGATTTGTTATGCAATTTTTTCTTATTACGTACATATTTTGAGTAAAATCTTATATTATTTCGTTTGCATTGGTATACAAGCTGCAAAAACGAACTGGCTAAGTTTTTTTGTAGAAGTTTGATTACAAAGTCTCGCAGCGGGAATCGAACACGCAACCTTCTGTATTTCAGGCAGGCCTTCGCCCACACAGCAACGGCCTTTGCGAGCTTTAGCTTTACAAACAGATATTAGAGGAAATCAATATTAATTGATGCGCATATAAATTTTCCAATACGATTAATCCATTCATGCACGACCTTCGAATCTAAAGCGAGAGACTCCACGAAGCCAACCCGACGCACCCTTATCTTTTACCAGCGTTTACCATTCCAAGGAAAAAATCACAAGGAAACCATTTATTGTAATAGTTCGCAAATTCTAGGAAGCCAATAAGTACAAAAAATAGGCAAGTTCAAGATTTTTAGAATATGCTTCTAACTAACAACATCGTGAGGAAACCAGTTATCTTTTTAATAGCGTCGAAGGGCTTGCAACCCTATCACCGTATGTTAGGTTCTGTCGTGATCAAATTTCATTTTTTTTTAATTTTCTTACTAAGCATATACATCAATAACGCGATCCTTGCCTGGAGCGTCCAAAGAAGTTCGAAGGATGTCCGTCATTACTGCCTAAAATAATTATAATTGCGTCAGCGGACAGGTATAATCCAAGGTCAGCGGCAACCAAAGTGTATAAAGTTACTGTTTAAAAGACCGATCGCAGAGCGCACGGGCATATAGAAATAGAAATGAAATGAAAAAAAAGTAATTATGATCACGACTGTATCCCCAAGGCGCGGTAAACATTCTCTCAGATCGTTTTAGTCATTTAAAGATCCTTTTGAAGATATATAGAAATAATTTATTTGCGTGAAGTATGGTAGTAGGTACAGAAAAGTTCTTAAAGAATATAAGTAGCACATACGCCGTAGTAGCCCGCCAAACTCGCAAGTGACTCTACAAGTTGCCTGCCGATGCACCGGGAGCCACAACCAACCTCGCACGGAGCGTGCATAAATCACGACGAAAATTGCTATCTACATTTCCATGTACTACACTACCGTGTTAGTACAAATGTTGCGATCCTCCAACCGCGGCGGGTAAAAATCACTCCGTGAGTTCCTACTCTAACAAATTCATTATATTCAATACTTTTGTGAGTTAGTATCATTGATTTAGACCCGCACGACACGCGAACGCAAGCAGTGACCACTACCTGGAGTCCGTACCTCGACCATAATTCTCCTGCCCTTATCCCAAGCTAAGTGGGGTCGGCACATGTTTTCCTCTTCCACTCACCTCTATCATTCGTCAACTCTGAATCCACTGCTCTCATCACTTCTTCTTGGGCCTTCCTCTACTTGCACAAACTCATACTTGTCCCTCTTTTGGTTAAGGTTCTTCGTTAGAATCGAAAAAAAATTACAGCATTCCCATCTGATATAATTATACAGCGGGTATCTATTTTCCGTAGAGATAATACAGTCATGTGCCTGTTGTTTTTTAATTAATTTTGAACGTTTCTTGCAGCACATCGAAGAATGCGGACTGTGACTAACTACTTCCTTGTGAATCTCTCCTTCGCTGACCTGATGATGGCTTCCCTCAACTGTCTCTTCAACTTCATCTACATGCTGCATAGGTAAGAACCAGTACAACGATATGTATTCTTATTTGTTTCCTTCCATTTAATGGTAACTTACTAAAATCTCAATCAATTCTACCAGTGTCAAGTTATCGAAGTCAAAAGTAGTGTTCAAAATTTATGATATTTTCAGAAATACAGCTTTTTTTCCATAATATTTGTTGTTTACATTTTAACGACCGAATTTATACATTTACAGAACGGGTTTTGGAAAATAAAACGGGAGAGTATTGGTCACAATTCTCGATTTGAATGAATTTGAAACATGTTTTCAAGACAAGCTTTTAATGGGTAAGGGTAAGCTGATTAAAATGGGACAAAACACGGATGTACTACTGTTATTCACTGAGAAATTCCATTGAACAGGTCCTGACTCAATCAACAGAGCAGCTCGCTTATTATATTATTATACCATATTATATTATATTGTAGTCGGAACTTGACAGTTACGCTGAGTTCCGAGTTTCAACTCAGTTGGCCTATTTATTTACTGAGGGATTGTGTTGAACAGCTCCTGACTTCATCATCAGATCAGCTCAACGTTAGGTACTATAGTATTGCTTTGTCACCAAGAATCTATAAGTGTGCCAAATTTCAGCTCAATCGGACACTGGGAAGTGGGTCACATTTAACTTTCAAGATTTGACCCAAACAAATATACTCGTATATTACATAAATAAAATAAATAAATAATAATTACATAGGTACATAATTATACATTGTAAGTTAAATAAAAGCTTTTCATTTTAAAAAGAGAACCAACTTCACTTGTTAAATCACAATATTGATACCATTCGAATGCAAAAGGGCAAAACTGAATTTTCTCCTTAATAGTGAAAAATGAAACAGTAAAATTGCTTGATGTAAAAATGCGTCGTGTTGGCCAAGGGGGATAAGTACGAGTAGGTACCTCGACTTTCGATCTGAAGGTCGCATGTTCGGATCCTGGCCGTGCATCAAAGGATTTTTCATTTTGAAAATAAAAAAAATAAATGCACATTAACACGAGCTCTAAACGGTGAAGGAAAACATCGTGAGGAAACCCGGGGCTTAGTCAGCGTAGGGCTGACATTTGTTGAACATGACCATGTCTTTCCTGTGGATATGGCCGGTTAAGCTGAGAGGATAGTTCAGGTGCTAGGCAAGCCACCTCTATTTCAAACAATGTTCTAGGCACTACACACTGTGTCCCGAAGATTACCTCCTGACACTGTATAAGATGTAAAGGCCTAAGTTTAGTTTATTTCAATATAAAAGCAATAGCAATGCGTAAGCAAACTAAATTATTATTTTTGGTAAAAATAGTTTTCCTTGTGGTTTTCGTAGTATAAGTGTGACTTTGTTGTTCAGATAAGTAGAAATAATAAACATTCAAATGATTTTAAACCCCAAACTGTTTTTTTTTACGTTCTATTTGTGGTTGTTGTTTCAAGTTGGAGTTTTTGCTAAATATTTTATTTTTACTGTCCCCAATGAATAAGAAAAGAAAACATTGGAAATTCAAACAAATTATTTCCCAGCTGGCCACTCAAAACCGAGGCCAACTGACTAGATGGCAATTAAACCTTTTATGCTACCTATATAAGTATACAACAGCTTTGATTGGTTTGAAATTTTTTTGTGAAACAAGAAGCTATAGCACCCTTGAATGTGCTTTGCTTAATAGAAATAGAAAATGTTTATTTTCGTCACAAGTACAAAGAATTTTATAAATTAGGTATGAGATATAAATACACCCATGACAGAAAATAGGTAGCCCCCCAGCATTTGCTACAGCAGTACAAAAACTGCTGAAGCGCTGGTTTTCAGTGGTACCAGTGCTTGAATTGTATTGAGATCAGCGGGCCTAAAAAGGTCACTATTGCAGAATCGCAATAGGGAATTGAACTATATGTCATTTCTTTTCATTGACTGAGAGTGAAAAGAGACGGCGCTATAGTTCATTTTTTTTTTTTTTTATTTATTTATTTCCAAAAATACAGAATACTAACTTAGGATCTGTCTAATAGTGTTTTTAAACTTAGATTAAGTTTGACTAAACACTAGGTTCTCGAAATTATTACAACAAAATTTATCTCAAATGCAAGCAAAACACAGCAACGTAATAAATACCTAAGTAGGTACCTAGGTAGTTAAAGCAATTTAAAAACATAAAAAATAAAAGATGTAGGTACTCAAATATCTACGCACGCACACACACATCGGCCGTCACAAAGAAGACAATGCACTTCCCACGTCAGGTGAGCGAGAACTTGGTAAACAACCAATGATATTATACCCTAGATTGTTACATTCATAGTCATCGTCGTTTAACATAATATGTTAATCAGTATGTATATCAGAGCAACCATATTCTGGTTGCACTGGTATAGGTATTATTAGCGTGTTCTTGTTGACTCAATGCAAATTGTTGCGTCATCCGACCGACTTGTATAAATACGGCCGACTAGCGCTTCCGAAGTCATTTATTCGGTGGACGTCGTGGAGAAAGGTTGTCTGGTTCGGTGTCGGTGCAATTTGCAGTAAGTCAGATCATTATTTTTCTTGTGTATTTTTGATGGTTAATTGAGTGGTTAATATTTGAAAGTAACGGTTCTTTGTTTGTTTCCTTTGTTATTTTGATCATTGTTTGTGTAAAATTGGAGTAAACTGATGTCAGTTGTACTTTTATGTTTTTTTTAATTAAATTCTACTTCTGTTCCTAAAAGTATATATACTATTTTGACAAGTTCCACAAATGAATAGTAGGTACATATTCCTCTAATATAAGTCTAACACAATATAATTATTCTTGTTTTTCATTAAATACACGTAACAAACATATTGTGATTCTGCTTTAGCGATCTTTTTAAGCCCGCAGACTATTAATTTCATTATTAATAAATAATGCTGGACATTATACACACTGCGTCATCTAGCCCCAAAGTGCTTATGTTTAAAATGAGAGTCCCAAAGAGCTTGTGTTATGGGAACTACATAATTTCAATTTCTTTTCAATTAGTTTATTGCGTGACTGATGTACTACTACTTAAACACCTTTTTTTACCCCCTGTCTAAGGGGATAGTCAGAGGTATGTCCAAATACATTTAAAACCGACGTTCCCACATTTTTCAGAAATAAACAATAACTTTTAAACAATATTATTTTTCGTTTAAACGGAAAGAGGGAGTTTAAAAACTACAATACAGTTTTTAACGCAACTAAAATGTCCCCGTAGTTTTTCAGCGAATTGTTTTCATTACGAATTGTTTCAGCTTGAAAAACACACTTAAATACAATTACATTCTGGTATTCCTGGAAATCGTTATTTTGCATCAAATTTTCGCGTTTTTCAACAACTTTGATACAAATAACAATGTAAAGTTATATTCTTAATCATTTAAAAATGCCACTGCAATACGTATAGGTACATTTTACAATACATAATTATAAAACAACTCTTCCGAGCAACTGTTTATCAAATCTAGACAAAAGTGAACCGAGGTTTTACGACTCATAAAGTTAAGGCTGCTATTACATGGACTGCAGGCACATAATCAAAATTATCTTCAGTCAGATTTAACTGTTTCTGGTAGCTATAAAAAATTGATACTGAAATTTAAGGGTCTTTCATTTATTATTTAAATACTATAAAGACTGTTAATAATTATTTTATTTATTTTCTGTAATTTTTTTCAGAGCATAATAATAATTAGGCACATATTTTGCCTTATGTGGAAATAAAATAAAATTTGCAATTAGCATATCATCATCATCATCATCAGCCTTTCTCATCCCACTGCTGGGTATAGGCCTCTCTTCGTTTCCGTCATCCGCCCTTGTCTCGCGCAAATCTAGCCCATAAATTGGCATATAAAAATTATAAAATCAGTATGATTTTTTAAAACTACTATCTATCATCTAAGTAATTCCAAATATTTTGTTTACGAATTTTCATAATTATGTGATAATCTGTCCTATGAAACGTGAAACCGCATCAACCACTTTCTCAATGGCGACTGCTTGCAGACTTTGTGTCGACTGCACACATAAAGGCCGTGTAGCGGGAGTCTTATAGAAGCATATTCATAGATGTTCATAAAAAGTCGCTTTCACGTCAACACCATCTTTGTTTTATTATCTACAATGTAACACACCCTTTGTATACGTAATACAAAGGCCTTTACTAACCAGAAAGAATAATTATGGGACTAAACTTTTGTATTTTTTTTGTTGAGCCGTGTTGTCGAAAAAAATTATGTGCGCATTAACACGAGCTTTAAACGGTGAAGGAAAACATCGTGGGAAACCCGCGGCTTGGTCATTTCCACACGTTTTGATCATGTCTTTCCTGTGGACATGGCCGTTAAGCTGCTGAGAGGATGGTTTAGGTGCTGGACAACCCTACTCCATCTCAAACAATGTCCCAGGGTCAATAAGTGTAGGCAAAGATTGCCTTCTGATACTGTATAAAGAATCTAGTAAAATTATGTAAAGGCCTAAGTTATTTTGTTTGAAACCACGACGCAAAACGAATCAGGAATCCTTATATAATTGAAATTAAACTTTAATTTCATCCTAGATAGCTCTAATTTTGATAGACAACTTTTGATTATGATAACTTACAAACAGAGGCACAATAATTCTGAAATGGTTTTTGCAAATTACGTTCATAAAGTTTGATAGCTTAAAAAGTAATAAAGGTTTCTGTTATTGACAGAGTGGGTTAGTATTCTAGATTATAGGGTTTTAACGAATTTTTATTGAAGCGCTTTGACGTTGAAAATTATTTAAGCGAATTTATATTTTTTGAAGTTAGCTTTTTAATACTGAAAACACGCCTTAAGCTTGCCTTCGAATAGTTTACTATAGTTAACTTTATATTCGATTTTTATTTAGAACACTTTTATTTTATTTTTTAACTAGCTTAAACTGTCCCACTGCTGGGCAAAGGCCTCCCCCGTTACCTTCCACTCATCGCGATCTTGTGCGGTTTCTCTCCAGTTTCCTTTAAAGGCGTCCAGGTCATCACGCCAGCGCTTTTTAGGCCTGCCTCGGCGTCGCCTGCCATCCGCCGGGTTCAACAAATAAAAAAATAAACACTTAAAATTTATAAATCCAAGTCATGATTGTGGCCTTTAAATAGTTTAATTGGCCTTCATTATTATCAATGTTAGCACGAAAATAGGTGAGATAGCAATAACCAGAGAAAGGTAGGTACAGTTGGGCCGACGGATCTCGGCGTTCGTGAAGTTAGGCTTTTCGCTGCGCAGTAGAACATTTTGTATGAAAAAGTTGCACTGCGCATCGAAACGGCTAACTTCACGTTCGCCGAGATCCGTTGGCCGTACTGTACTATAATTAAGTAAGAACCAAAGACATTTCAGAACGACCATTATTCGACTTCTCAATCAACTTAAATTCAAACAACACATAATTATGTTTGTACAAACAAGTTATCATGAGTTCATTTAATAATACCTAAATTATTATTACGGAATTTTATCGCGTACCTTTTATTTATTTATTAGACGAATTGGTTTTCTTTATTATTTATTTACTTTAACGAATTTATTTATTAGTCGTGGATCCTACCCTCAATTCTCGGAGGTAGCTGAAGTACTAGACTTCAGTCATCCCATGACCACGAACGCTGTAACGTGTTCGGAACGTCGGGAAATAAAAATAAAATAAAAGGTACGCGATAAAGTCCCGTAATAAATATTTATCATTATGTTTGCAAATCGCGAAAGTTTAACAAGTTATATGATTTGATTTATTTTCGGAAACCCTTTAGAATAATTAAAAGATATGTTTCAAAGCAGGTGTTTTTGTCAGACAGAGAATAGTAAAAAGATCTGTGAATTTCAAAAAAATACTCCAACTTTAATTTGATGCATAGTTTTCTGCAGAGAAATGTTTAAAATGCGACGACTTTTTACAATGGCAACAAACTGGACGGCCATGACAGTGTAACAGTTCCTAGGTAACTTGCATTTTGACTTTAATTTATAATAGGGCAAGAACTACTTTTCTGTAATAAATATAGCTTCTATCGCACTGTCTTGCTCTCTCATGATAAAACAATATTTCACCATCTTGCTCATATTTCAGCTCCGGCGCGTGGCTTGGTAAGCTTCTTAAATCACTTGCTTTACTCACAGTCACAATACAATGAAGCATGAATTGCCACGCGTCGACTGTACTTCATAATAAAGCTGTTTCCTTTGTTATGAAATTCTCTGCTATAGACACGGCTCTGACTTGGTCAAGCGTAAATCACCTAAGTGATTGTCAAAAGCTCTCAATATGTCAGAGTCACGTTAAATACATAAATGCTTCAGCAATGCGTGGCTCTTGGACTTTGTGTAATCACGTACTTATGATTTAAGTTTGTACGTGTGGTACAGTTTTATTACGAATCACACAGTGATGAAACATGCGCGTTTTGTTGTGTAGTATAAACTTTTTCATCCATGTCTAACTTCTAACAGCAAAGAGCGGCACGTAAAGTTGCGACACGAAATTCAGAATTTGCATAGTGCGGTACATACATATTTTATGAATAAAAACATGACTGTTTCCTGGTGTAGCCTAAATGAGCCTACATACTGTTGTGAGCCTACTGATGTCTGCTATATCTTCAAGATTTTATAGGCAGTGCGCGCACTACGACTTTTTGCCGCTTGAAATGGGTTTATATTTTTAACCAAAACTCATTAGTCGCCGCAAGACGTAAAAAGATCAACTAAGATATTGAATGAGTTGTCTTCCAAATAAATAGTAATATTCCACGTGAAATGTAAATAGAACTATATTAAGTCTTCATTTAACAATAAGGCAGCAATCTATTTGGAATTCCACGCCTTCAAGTGCTAAAACTCCGAGAAAATCTATTTGAGTGTAAAGCTGCTTAATTGAAGTGTTGTTCGCGGAATCCCACTTAGATTGGTCTGACCTCCGACTAGGAATTCAAAATGTGCTTATTGTTCCAGTGACTGGGTTTTCGGCGTATGGTACTGTCAGCTCAGCAATTTTATCGCGAATGTGACTGTCGCAGCCAGCGTGTTCACACTCACAGGGATATCATTTGACAGGTAACTATATTACGCCCTCTGTGCATTTCTGTACAGCCATGTTGGCCGAGTGGAATCCGTACCCATATTATAAATGTGAAAGTGTGTTTATTTGTTTGTTTATTTGTCCTGCTTTCACGTCAAAACAGAGCGACGGATTGACGTGATTTTTTGTGTGGAGATGGTTGGAGGGCTGGAGAGTAACATAGGCTTTTTATCCGGCTACCACGCGAGCGAAGCCGCGGGCAGCAGTTAGTAGTATATATTTTAACTTTCGATGCGAAGTTTCTGGGTTCGAATCCCCTCCATCAAAAGATATTTTATTTCATTAGCTCTAAACAGCGACGGAAAACCGTTTAGTCGGCCCCAAACGTATTGACGATGTCTGAAATGATAATGCCGAAGTTGGGAAGACGGTTTAAGTGCTGGGCAAGCCTACTCCATTTCAACAATGTATCAGTTACTACAGAGCTCACTAATTGTATGCATAGATTGTCTTCTGACGTTGTATAAATCATTGAAACAAGAAAAGGCTTAAGTTGTACATCGCTCACATTGGTAGTCTCAGCTTAAGTCATTAAGCCATGACGGAGGCCTTTAGGCGGCCCAAAAACTCCGTCACCAGAGTTGGCCAGTAGCATATTATACGAACTTACTTACTTTTATTGGTAGTCACGAGCGAGCGGCAAGGAATAGCTCCGTTTGTAACCTATGACAGTACCGCAATTGCATTTCCTCCCACGTATCTGCTCGTGTAAGTATGTGCTTGCGTTGACTTGTGAAAGCTAATGAACTTATAACTAGCAGCGCCCTCGCGGCATTTCCCCCGTAGAGATGGTAGAATGGTAATGATGATAAAAAGTAATCTATAACCTTCCTCAAGAGTTTAGCTATAAAATGCAGAACAATTTTTTCAAATCGGACTGGTAGTTCCCGAGATTAGCGCGTTCAAACAAACAAACGAACTCTTCCGTTTTATTATTTTAGTATAGAATACTCTAATATATTAGCACATCTCACTATAAAAATGCTACAAAAGTCATTTTACTTAGAAACAATTAATCTAAACGTCTCGCAAAATCTCGGACGTGTAATAAACTTTTATCAAAATTATTTATAAATGAAACCTAAAAGGTTTTTTGCTTACAAAACTAAATCTGTTTCTTTTTTACCGAGATACATAAAGCTTACTATTAAAGTAATCATGAAAAACCGGCTTAACCTGCCGAGAGTAAAATGATTAAGATTCTGAGAATGATCTGTCAAACACAGCTGCTTCAGATGTTACAGAAATAACAAAGTTAATTAAGGATGAAATGTTAAGTTCTCTTGTAAATAAGTATTATAATCATAGGGATCTATTAATTATCTTATTAACAATGTTTAATGCGAGATTTTATTTGAAATTAACATAATAGCGGCCTATACACGTAAAGTTTAACCGCGGGAAATAGCACGCGCCATTCCATCCTTCGCTCCAAAACCTTACGTGTAGATGCGCGAGGCCTGACAGTTCGATCTGGCATGTCGACAGACAGTTTTTGTGAGAGTTTTTTGTACGCATCACCGTTCACGCGCCAGTCTAAGCTGTGACAGTAATTAGCACGACAGTTTTTTCCGCGGTTAAAACTGCACAGATTTATCCGCGGTTCGGAACGCAGTCCAGATGCGCGGTTAAAACTCTACCGAGTAAAGGCCGCTAATGTATCTATCTACACATTTCACTTCCACTTCACACTTCACACACTTCGTTCACTATTATTAACTGTTGAGTGTTCGTGAACGTGAATAAGTGTAGTGAAATGAAACAAAATTGAATGGCATTTCTTTTCAAGTTCTCTCAAAAAGTCCGTGTGATGTTTCAGTAAAGCTCCACATCTTTACTGAGGCACAAGAAGAGGGGTGGGATATTTTATTTATGTATTCTAGTATGTATTTGTTTATCTTGTGTTATCTTGCAATTTACAGTTACCTACTTGACAACACAAAGTTTTTAGTTGAAGTATGGATTGCCTCCTGGCACTTGAAATACCCACATGATTTATTTAAAAATAATCTTTGGTTGGTCAAATTGGTCAAATATGATTTATTTTCGGAACGTCATCACAGTTTAGATGGGTGACCGCAACTGGCATTACTAGCTGAGCGCTTCCGTGCTTCGGAGGGCACGTTAAATTGTCGGTCACGGCTTTTAAGCTCGGGCCTTTAAGCTGCCTAAAAACTCCGTCATCAGAGTAAGCCACTTACTTATATGAACCTACTTACTAAGGCTTTGTTTTTTTCACAGGTATCAAGCTATAGTCAGACCAATGCGGCCAAGGATGTCGAAGACTTGTTCGCTGGTCATGATTGCAGTTATCTGGGTTAGCGGTATGCTGCTTGCCATCCCTTGCCTTCTTTATTCAACAACAAAAGAATATAGGTGAGAATATACTATCCCCATTATGATTATGCACGTGCATACGGGTATTTATCACGTAAATTACTACCTTATTATTTTGCCCGACGTTTCGACTGTATTGCACCAGCCGTGGTCGCGGGAAGACAAAAATAAAAGGTAATTTACAATATAATAAGGTAATTTACGTGATAGATACCCGTATACACGTGCATATAATAATTTGTTCTGATCGCGAAAGTTTAAAAAAGACAATCCCCATTATTTATAATCAGCTTTCGTTTTAGCACGACTTTGAAGATTGTTTTTTTTTTCTTGTCACTTCTATTTCATTACGATGAGATAGCAATAGAGTTAGCAGCCGCTTGAGCTCTAGTAAGCTTAGAAGTTCATTATGAATGGACAACTTCAACAAGGTTATGCACAACTTTTAAAATGTTACTTGTTAAACTTTCGCGATTTGTTAACATAAGTTAAACTTTCGCTATTTCTTAACTTAATGATAAAGAAAATAAATAAAATGTACGATAAATCCCGTAATAATAATTATATCATTATTTTAAAATGTTCTCTGTAAAACATTAAATACGAAAAAATGTTTTAAGAAGAAAATTATCAAGGGCAATGGAACATTGCCAGACTGAATTAAGAACTTAACATAGAAAATAAATAATGTTGAAGTACTTTTGTAAATGTAAATGAGTTTGGAACTTCTAACATAAAAGTGAAAAAGATTGTTTGACCGTTTCCTAATTTAGTTAAGTACCCAAATTACATTAATGTCCTTATTTTTTGTAAGCAGTAATTTGATTATTAAAAGCACAAATTGACCATGCCCAAACACTATTAAATTACAACTATTTCCAAATTAATGAAATTGTCCTAAATTCTATTGAGAATGCTTGTACTCAACAAGTCTTGAATTATTTATTACGGGCGATGTAAGATCCTTTGTTGGGTATTTACTTGGATCCCAAATCCATCAATATGTGGGTTTAAGTCAGAATACCTCAGAATTCAAAGGTAGGAATTATTAAACTCTTTTAGTAGGTAGGTACTTATCTTTCCCAACTTAAATCTAGATTTTACTTTCAAAGCCATGATTTATTCAGAGACTTGAAAAGTCTAGAAAAGTAATTTAAAAATTCAAACGAATTGTTCTAACGGTGGACAATGCTTTGTTAAATATTGACTAAAATTCTTTTGAATCTCATTTAAATCCTTTGATAAAATCGTGTATATGAAAGATGAAAAAAATCACCAAGTACAAAGCAATACTTCGTCCAACATATTCTATGATCTCAAAAATCCGTGTTTCAGCAAAAAAGAATAAAACGAGAATGGACAAAAGAGTATAGAGCCCTGACTAAAACTAAAAAAGAAATGCCCGAAGGGTTTATAAAACTTTTATATAAAGTTAGGAGCTCAGCTCTAGTCGGTGCAACGACACAAATCTATCTCTTTCTAATGCGATTTCTTTTATTTCTTTATACGACATGACAGCGACATCTCATGTATTTCATTCTTGTTCTTCCCCTTCCTCGTATTCCTTCATAAATGCTTATATAGTGATATTTTTTATTTTAGCTGTCATGCAAAAAATGTAGCGCTTTCAAAGCTCTATGAAATACAATGTGTCAATCCTACATTTGAACAGAGTTTTTTATGTGTGGTTGAAATTGTCTTTTCTTTTTTGGCTGAAATATTTCGTTATATCTGTCTGTCTCATACAGATCTGTTCACGCATTCCGAGCTAAAGTAATGCGTTATGATATGATATGATGTAGGATGGGTCAAAATGGCCGGATCTTTTTTGCGGGTCAGTACGGGATTATACTCTTAAGGGTCTGTTTATTTTCGTAACTCATATAAATGGATTACAGGATTATGTTCGGTCAAATGCTAAACTTGAAATAACTTGAGAGTTAGGAATAATTTACACAAATATGATTTGTGAATAGGGTTGAATGTCTTATTTGCGTAAGTATATCTTAGACATATGAAACCTAAATTATGGACTTCGTAGTATTTTGTTTGATTACATTTTTATCTGTATTCACTAAGTGTGAAGTGAAGAGACTTCAGAACAATGATCAGTGAAATGTCATAACAAGTAATAAGCCTGCTTTTAATATACGTAACTATAGACCAAAAAACCAGACGTAGCCTACGTAAAAAGTTACGTAAATACAGGAAATATGAACTACGCATTCGTAGTTCCACCTATTTTGAGTTATATTCGTACAATTTTGATTTATAATTTTGTAAATGCTAAAACTTGTGTAATATCAGTTTGACGACACTGTACAACTTTGTTTTTCTGTTCTGTAGTTCTAATTACAAGTTACTTCATCACAATCATCATCATCCGCAACCTGACTTCACCCACTGCTGGGTATAGGCCTCCGCTTTTCTGTGCCACTCCTCACGGTCCCGTGCTAGCCTCATCCAATTTCGTCCCACGACACTCGCTATATCGTCTGCCCATCTCGCAATCGGACGTCTGACATTCCTATATCCAGTTCTTGGACGCCATTTAGTAGACGCCTTACTCCACCTGTCGTCATGTCTCCGTGCCAGGTGTCCTGCCCAACTCCATTTAAGCTCCGTGATACGATTTTCAATATCTGTCACATTTGTTCGACTTCGGATTTCGATATTGGGAACACGGTCTATAAGCTTGATGCCGAGCATAAGTTACTTACTTCCTAACTATTTTAAGTTTCTCTTAAAATTGTATTATTATTCATAGAGCTTGTTGCTTTTCGTCGCTTTTAAGTCGTTAAGCCATGACGGAGGCCTTTAGGCGGCCTAAAAACTCCGTCACCAGAGTTGGCCACTTGCTCATACGAAAGAAGAAGAAGAAGTTGCTTTTCGATTATTGCCACTCGGGCTCTGATTTAGTTTCTATATCGGTACGTTATTTGAATCAGAATACCTTACAAATTATTATTTGTTCAGCATAATTACAGTTTGGGTTGTGGACTTGCGGTCGAATAAATTGATGACCAACGTAGCCACGTGATCCACGTTTTATGAGATTTTCGTAACTATTGGTTCATGAAAATATTTATAGTTACACAGAGAGCGATGAACATGAATGAATACACCGGAAAGGTAGGCCTAAGAAAATATATGGGTGGACTGTGTGAATGCAAAATTTGTTTGTAAGGAGCGAGCACTGAGATGACGAGTGATAGAATGAAATGGAGGAAGGAAACATGTTGTTCCGACCCCACTTAGTGGAATGAGGGCAGGGAGATGATGATGAATTGAAATGAAATGAATTTCGTTTATTGAAAAAGAACAGCGTCTTAACAGTGGTGTTAATAATTAAACGAAACGTTATGTGACGTTAATACTCGTTATTAAACAAGGTTAATCGCGATCAGTTTCTCGTCACAAAAATTAATTGTAGGAAACAATTACCTTGATATACATTGTATGAAAAATGATGATGATGATGGTTTGTGAAAATATTTATTGAGTACAATATTCTAACTATTTTTACTTAGATAACTAGATTGTTAAGGTGGGATTCCACCAGTGTGCTGAACTGTGCGACACTGTAATGCACAGTGTACGACACAGATGTTCACGCTGGTCGACTCACTCGGGCAAACAATAACAAATTGTTCGCGAACATTTTGCAAATGTTCGCGCACATTTGTACATTATTGTGCGCGCACACATGCGTGCAGTGGACTCGCGTCTCCGCGTACACGCTTGTTGTTCGCGAACTCAGTTTTGCTTCCGCTACCGGAGCGAAAACATTTATTTGTACGCGCACATTTTATTCTTTTTTCTTTATTTTGGCTTCGCACGACTTGTGCATTCAGCCATTGTAAAGTAAATAATATATTTCAAGTTTATAGATACAAAAGATACACAGATAGGTACATCATTACAATACATATACATATAATATCCCACCCCTCTCCTTGTGCCTCAGTAAAGATGTGGGGCTTTACTGAAACATCAACACGGACTTTTTGGAAGAACTCGAAATGCAATGCCATCCAGTTTTGCTTCATTTGCCCACACTTATGCATACCGTAGACCCCTGTATCTTTGCCTAGTGTAGGTAAGTTTGCCTAAATTATAAAAAGTACGATAAGTATTTATTTTCCTATCACGACAACAATTATTTTTGTTCCTTGGTAGAAACCCAAATCATAAACTGCCAATAATGCACTATTCATCTTTAAAATAACGGCAGCCATTTCATAGTAGTTGTTTCAAGTTGCAACACAAAGCACTACTTTTGCCCGCCCATATTAAGTTAACAACTGAAGACAGAAAACTCTTCTCAGTGAACAGAACATGTTCGTGCACAAGTGTGCCACACTGTGCGTTTACAAAATTTACGCACAGTCTTGCCGGTGGAGCCAGAAGCTAAACGCGATACAAGCTTAGTACGTGCACTGCTGGAGTTTTGCATAAAATGTTTGTAAACAAATGTGCTGCACACTATTTTGGTGGAATCCCACCTTTATGACTAGTCTTGAACTTGACAAGGCATTTTCGCGTAACTTTCTTCAATAGGAATAATGAGATCCGGCTAGGGCCGGAAAAATACATGTCAAATACATTTAGGAAAGATAGAAATTCAGAATGGCGTAAATCTAAATACAGTAAGCAAAATCACAGATAGAATATTGACACTGGCCGATAATAGCAGCATTTACACGCAGATATATCTGTACGGATATCTGTGCAGATATCTGTACAGTCCAGATGCCAGAGCATTTACACGCAGAGATATCCGCAGAGATATCTGTACAGATATCTGTACAGTCCAGATGCCGCGGGAAATAGCACGCGCCATTCCAACCTTTGACAGTTTTATCCGCGGTTATCTGTAAAGATATCTGTACAGATATCTCTACAGATATCTGCACAGTCCAGATCCGTAGTAAAAACTCTACCGTGTAAAGGCCGCTAATGAATCATTGACATAATAAACAGTTGATCAAGTGGCGTTGATCTTGTGCACGTGGGACTAATGAATTTTGATCTAACATTTAACATGCTAGAACTCAAGTGGTATTACATGCTAACATGATTTTTTTTATGAGCTTAATGTAAATTTACTGAAGGCTCACATTCACGTGGATGAGCATTATGTGTAAATGAGCTTCGGTGGTTAAAAGCCTCTTTAACTCTTCTGTATGTCAAAATTTAATGTAACAAATTAAAATTCTACCTGATGTAAGCTTAAACAAACTGTAAATTATTAATTAAATATCCCACGACTTGCCTTTCACGGTTATTTGGTTGTTCGTGAAAAAGTTGTAAATGAATAGTATAGAATAGAAAACACTTTATTATATACAAAAAAGAAAATACATTACAAAAAAAAAAAATGACCACGACCGTATTTCCAAGGTGCGGTAGACATATTTTTTCAGATCTTTAGACATTTTTAGATCCTTTGAAGATGTCTAAGGATTATAAAAAATAACCAAGTACAATGGGCGGCCTTATCGCTAAAATCGATCTCTTCTAGGTAACCTTTGGATGGACTGGAATATTAGAAATAGAGAAATGGCCGTGTACAAAAAGACAAATCAACATAAACATAAAATGACTAATAAACCACTACATCCGTACCCATATTATAATTGTGAAAGTGTGTTTGTTTGTTTATTTGTCCTGCTGTCACGTCAAAACAGAGAGACAGTTTTACGTGATTTTTTTGTGCGGAGATAGTTGGAGGGCTGGAGAGTGACCTATGCTATTTTTTTATCCCGAAAAAATGCATGTTTCCCGTGGAATAAAAAGTAGTAGTCCACGCGGGCGAAGCCGCGGGCATCCGCTAGTAAGACCGTAATTCTGAAATTGTAAAAAAGATACAATAAAAAACAAATAAGTACAACGAAATTATTTAACACAGGGGAATTACTCACGTAAAAATATCGTCGATTTAGAAACCGACAATGTTTCGATTCATCCGGAGAATCTTCATCTGGGTAAGAAGGGAGTTGCTGCAAGGTTACTCCTCGCGGTCGCGTCTCAAACTCACGAAAGTTTTGAAAGTGAAAAGTACAACGATGTTAAAAAAAATTGTAATTAACTTTTGTTCCCAGGTCAAAAGGAACACTGAAAACTGCATGCCTGCTGTTGTGGCCTGACGGATTACCCGACGTGTCCTACATGGATTTTGTGTGAGTAAAGTTTTAATTAAACCTGACTGACTAATTTGCTTCATAATTTTAGAGCTGACTGCGATGAAGTAGTTTTACTTTTTTTTTAAGTTCTATTTTCATTATTTTTGAGGCGAAAAATGTGTGTTAGGATCATAAAATGCTGTCTCTGCCCATCACTACAGGATAGAGCTGTGAATTTATGTAATACTAGCGACCCACCCCGGCTTCGCACGGGTCACATCACACATCACATTAGAAACCTCTAAAATTATGTGTTTCTCTACTAATGTACAGTCAGCGTCATCAATCGGTATCCCCCTATTGATTTTAACAAGGACCCTTTTCATTTCAACTTTGGATTTCAGTCGGATTTGCTAGTATACTTATGGATATCTAATTTCGCTCGAGTTCCTATACTAGCAAATCCGACTGAAATCCAAAGTTGAAATGAAAAGGGTCCTTGTTAAAATCAATAGGGGGATACCGATTGATGACGCTGACTGTACTATGCAAGTATTATCAACTAATGAAATGATTGCAAAAGACTGTATTCGTGATTTTTGCAGTCGCCATAGTACTGTAATAAATTGCCAACAAAATTAGCAAGAATTCATTTTAAAGTCGAGTTCGCGAGTAAAACGTTTTTAAGCGACTGCCACTAAATCTCATTTGTGTGGCGTGCATTTTAACTTGGCTCATATATTTTAACCGCTTTAAGTTTCATTGTTCACGCAAAATTGACTTTAAATGTATACATACTTCTATACTTTTAATATAATAAAGCGGAAGCTTTTGTTTGTTTGAACGCGCTAATCTTAAGAACTACCAGTCCGATTTGAAAAATTGTTTCTGCATTTGATAGCTAAGCTCTTGAGGAAGGTTATAGGCTTTTCATCATCATCATCATAACCTTTATACCATCACTACAAAGGAAACGCCGCGAGGGCGCTGCTAGTGTAATAGAAAACAGTTACTTATTCAAGTTGTAACTTGTTGGGAGGTTTCAATTCAGAGCGATGGCTCTGAATTGAAACCTCCCAACAAGTAACAGTAAGTGATTCTAATGGATGAATTAGAATCACTTATCTGATTTTCATTAGTCAGTGAACGAGTAAGCATATGCTTATGCTTAAGCCTATAATCCGAGGTCATGTAAAAGCCGTGTTGACTGAGTGCGATTGTACTACGATTAATCGATCCGGAGGTTGTACCAGTGATGAAGATCTTGCAGAATGTCTAACATAAAAGGGTACATACGTGACCCTGACGTAACCACGTAAACAGAGTTTACGTATTTACGTCTAGATGTTGTTCAATATAAGTAGGTATCAAATTTTCTTGTTGATTATTCGAAGGACAGGATGATGTTTTCTTCTCTGCAAGGTCAATTTTCGTTTTGGTAAACATCAAACTAGATGAATATTAAGATAGTGAATAATATAGATAACCGCGGTAAAAACTGTCGTGCTAATTATTGTCACAGTTTAGACTGGCGCGTGGTACGATTAATAATAATAATAATCTGTCATGGCCGATTTCGACCACAGCGACTGATTTGGACTGGACAGGCATATTTAACTTTGAGAACTTGGGTGTGGTTGTTCCACCCTTTGGTGCGCTCTCTGGTGGCTTGCATACCCGAGTTTGTTGGTGAAGGTACGAGCGCACTTTGGGCATGTTAATACCCCGCCGACGTAGTTATAAGATATGGCCACTGGTGGTCGGGCCTTTAACTCATCACGCTTTTTATCGAGCTCCTCGCGACGCTCAGTTTCAAATAAATTAATGTGTTCGTGGATGAGTCGTCGCCATTCGGGCCGCTGTGCTGCTTTTTTCTCCCATTGAGAGGGCTCTATTCTGCATCTTTTCATATGTCTTTTCAGAACATCTTTGTATCTCAGGTACTGGCCACCGCTTTTACGCTTACCGTACTGAAGTTCTGAAAAGAAGATGCGCTTTGCCACTCTACTCTCCGACATACGAGACACATGCCCGCACCACCGAAGCTGTCGCCTCAACAGGTACATCTCAATGCCTCCGACGTTTGCTCGTCTCAGGACGTTTGTGTTCCTGACGCGGTCTGACCATCGGATGTTCATGATGTCCCGGAGACATTTGAGATGAAACCTGTCGAGTGTGCGGATTTGCTTACGGTAGAGGACCCACGTCTCAGAAGAGTATAAGAGATTTGGCAGCACTATAGCCATATAAACGCTTATTTTTGTAGAGAGTTTAAGGTCGTGTGAGCGAAAAACTCTGGACCGCAGTTTTCCAAATGCTGAAGCTGCTGCACCTATTCTGTTATTTATCTCAGAGTCCAGGTCACACTTAGATGTTATGGTGCTTCCAAGGTACTTAAACTTCTCTACTTGTTTTAAGATGTCCTGACCGATGCTTACACTAGGAGCCGTAAGGTTTGAGGCATCCATATTGGTCAAGACTTCTGTCTTTTTGACACTGATTTTGAGGCCAAATTTAGTGCAAGCTTTGTCAAGGCTCGATATCAGATTTTGTAGGCCCTCCGCAGAGTCCGCAATAAAGCATAGATCGTCCGCGTACATGATTTCAGTCATTGTGGCATAGGAAACCTTAGTACGGGATTTAAGCCTGGCGATATTAAAAAGGCCTCCATCCATGCGAAAACGGATGCGAAGACCCTCAGATAGACCTTTTAAGGTCTCACGGACTACAACGGCAAAGTATAATGCGAACAGAGTTGGTGCTAGAACGCAGCCCTGTTTCACCCCACACGTAACAGGGAAAAATTCAGACCGCTCGCCGTTGATGACGACGCAACACTTCATGTCATCGTGAAGGAGCCGAATCAACTTTATAAATTTATCCGGACATCCAAGCTTTGCCAGAACAACCCAGAGCGCCTCACGAGGGACACTGTCAAACGCCTTTTCGAGGTCAACAAAGCACAGAAACATTGGCTGACCTTGTTCTCTGCTCTTCTCAAGCAGCTGGCGAATTGAAAAGATGGCTTCGCATGTCCCTCTATCTGGTCGGAAGCCGAACTGAGTTTCCGGCAAAATCGACTCCGATAAAGGCAGTAGGCGGTTTAAAAGAATCCTAGCAAATATTTTTCCTGGAGTCGATAATAGTGAAATACCCCGGTAAGAATTACAATCGGAGCGGTCCCCCTTATTCTTGTATAGTGAGCATATGCTAGATTCCTTAAAACATTCTGGAACTTGTTCTTCAGTCCACATTCGTGCGAACAGTTTCCACAAGGTGTTATGTAGATGATCTCCCCCGTATTTAAGCAGTTCTCCAGAAATGTTATCGACACCCACTGCCTTATTGTTTTTCTGTTGCGTGATGGCAATGATTGTCTCGTTGAGTGTAGGTGGCCTATCAAGGTCTGTTTGTGCTGGAGAAGCTGAAAGAGCGTGTATGAAATGTAGATCAGCTAATCGATCTACGTTGAGTAAGTGACTGAAATGTTGTTCCCAACGATTCATAACGTCCTCTTTAGCAGTCAATGGAACGCCATCCATTGATTTAAGGGGTACAGAGCTGTGATTAGCTGGACGTGTGAGTTTACGGACCTCATCGTAGAAAGCCCCCAGCTGGTTGGTGTCTGACAAATTTTGTAAATAGCGAGATTTCTCTTGCCACCACTTATCTTTGGCCGTTCTTGTAAGCTTCCTGATTTCTGCAGTGCTGTTCTTTATGAGCTCAGATATTCCAACCTGATGATGTCTATAGCTCTGTTTTTTGAGAAGTTCTCGGTGTTTCTTGAAGGCATCTGCGAATATCACGTCGTTCTCATCGAACCAATCCTCGTGTTTTTGGGGTTTTAAGCCCAGAACACGAGTACTTACATCAATAAGTTGTTCCGATAGTGTTTGCCAAGTTGTTTCAAGGTCACCATTCTCAGCATCAACTGATGTCAGAGCATTGTTTAGAGCCTGTATATATGCCTCTTTTGTGGGGATGTGTTGGAGATCACTTATATTGGTACGCAAAGGTTGTTTAAAATTTCTTCTACGAGGACGACGGAGACATATCTTAAGCTTGGTCAGTACAAGTCGGTGGTCAGTCCAGCAGTTAGCATCCCGCATAACGCGTGTAACATGCACTTGCGAGATATCCTTACGCCGCACAATAGCATAATCGATCAGATGCCAATGTTTTGACCGGGGATGCATCCATGTGGCCTTGTGTTTCATTGGAAGTCGGAAAAAGGTGTTGGTAATTGATAACTCGAATTGAGCACATAGACTTAGCAATAGTTGCCCATTGCTATTCATGTTACCGATTCCATGTCGCCCTAAAACATTCGGCCAAGCTTCAAAGTCGCGCCCTACTCTCGCATTAAAGTCTCCCAGTAGCAATATTTGTTCGCGAGTACGGATTTTTGACAATGTTTGCGTAAGTTCCTCATAAAATTTATCCTTGATGTCATCAGATTTATCCAGTGTAGGCGCATATACACTAATGACATTTAGAAAGTTGTTGTGTTCTAGATGAAGGCGCAGTGTAATGACTCTGTCCGAGATATAAACAGGACACTCATCCAGTCGCTTGGCTATTTCGTTTTTGATGGCAAATCCAACACCGGAGCGTCTAGGTTCATGAGCAGCAGTACCCTTCCAGAAGAAAGTGTAACCGCCGTCACGCTCTACAAGTTCCCCCTCATCAGCAAGGTGTGTCTCACTGATAGCTGCTAAGTCTACATTGTATCGGCGTAGCTCTCTGGCTACTATAGCAGTTTTTCGCTCTGGACAAGAGTTACCAGCTCTGTCAAGTAGTGTGCGTACATTCCACGCACCAAAAACAAGATTAGATATTTTAAGTTTGTTATATTTATTTACTTTTTTCTTTGTATTTCTACCACGCCGAATGGGTTGCAAGGGCAGCCATGGCTACTACCCCCCGATTAAAATGGAACAAACAATTTTTGGAGCACCTTTTCTAGCTCCCTCCTCGGCTGAGCGAGGAAAGCAGTGCCTCCCTAAATAGGGCTGCTTTGTTACATCGAGTGCTGCCCAATTCACACTGTTGTTCCAGTGCAGTGCAAAAACGACCACTCTCCCAATGCCACCTATGTGCAGACCTTGGACAAAGCCCAACTTGCAAAGTCAGACCTCTCTACCTTAGTCCATCGCCACAGGAATTTAAGTCTCAAGAGCCATTATCCAGAAACAGTCCGTTGCGCAGGATATATTATGGTGCGTAAGTGTTCGCGCAAACACAGACGCACCCTCTCGTCCCTCTTTCTCTTTACCCAATGGAACGGAAAAAATGAACGGTGATGCGTGCAAAAAACTGTCACAAAAACTGTGCTAAAAACTTTGCCAGATCGAACTGTCAGCGTCGCGCATCTATTGCGATAGTGAATAATATAGATAAAGATAGTGAATAAGTGGCTTGTAAAATCGCGTAAGTTTTGCGTGTAAATACGCAAGCGGGCCAAAAGTACAGATAGCCAAACGAGCCCCTATAAAACAAAAGTTTTTAAGTACTGCAGTTTGGCTTAATGATTCTTTCGTAAGCGATAAGAAAACTAAGCTTCCCATAAATTACGACTGTATCCTAAAAGTGCAGTAGAAAATCTCTTAGATATCTAGGCATTTAAGATCATTTGAAGATTACTAAAGAAAAAAACCATAGGTTTAGTCTGGCAAAAACGGGTAGAAACGGCAACTAAAATTCAATTACAATGGGAACCCTTTCTCTACTAATCTATGGTAAAGTACAGGTTTCTTGTCTATGGTACAGGTACCGAAGACGTCAGTCAGAAGTAATAATTTCCTTCTAAAAGAGAATTTATCTATTTCGCGTCGTTAGCTTGCACAGTGGCGCCTATTTATGTCTATTATTTTTTGCCAGACTATATGTCCTAAAATAATAAAAACTTTGCAAAAATGATTGGTTCTTCGCGCATGCTTAAAATCTTTAGGTTGCGGTAGGTATAATTAAACTTAACTATTATTTATAATCTGTTAAAACCCTCCGTTTTTTGTTAATAGCTGTAAGTTTCGTGAAATTGTGAAGATTGTGAAGCCAACGAGTCAACGTTTTAAACCGTCAGCTTTCCGGCTTGCCAATGCATCACATTTTGTTTCAACCATTCTGTAGTAGTAGAAAATCATTCTTCTTTCAACAAAAATGAAAAAAACAGTGTTACATTTTTGTATTGTTCTGATATAACATGGACCAATTCGCTTTAGTTTCAACGTGTCGTTCAACCATTGGGGCCTGCGTTCTTTCTTTGATGTTTTTTCATGAATTACGAGTTGGGTTAACGAGCGGGCTTTTTGTTCCTTCACATTTACTACGAGAATGGAAGCTTATCATAAATCCTACTAATATTATAAAGGCAAAAGTCCGTGTGCGTGTGTGTGTATGTGTGTGTGAATGTTTGTTACCACGTATCTCCATAACTACTAAACCGATTTTGATGAAATTTGGAATGTAGATAGTTTAGGTTCTGGAATAACACATCGGCTATTTATTCAAGAAAAATGTATGGTTCCCGTGGAATAAAAAAAAGTAGTCCACGAAAGGCGAAGCTGCGGTCGTTCACTATTAGAAAATATCATAAAATTTACTAATGTGAGCTAGGTAAGATTTTGGCTATCTGCCGACCAGACTGCCATACCATGACTGTTCTATGACCGTAAAATGAACGTGCCAGGCAAAACAAAATATTATTTGTATTGACTAATCGTCACCGATCAACACAGTACCTAGCGTTTTTGCTTTCTTTTTTCTTCCCGTGCCTGATACGGTCATGACACGGTCATGGTATGGAATAGAACAGAAATCGTTTATTTTGTGTACCTATTCTAAAAAACAACTTCAAAAAAATGTATGGTAGGGTCTAGTCGGCAAAGACCTGCTAAAAGAAATAAACATAATTCGTTATAACAACAGGTGGCGACGATAGGCTTACAACAAGGCACGATTATATCGACTATTTAGAAAGGCATCGTTTTCATTCATAAAGTTTTTGTTTTTTTGCCTTCTTTAAATGTCCATGAAATGAGATGGCAACAGCCACCTGGTTGTCTATTTTTGATAGCGACCAAAATTGGTATCAAGTGACCTCTTAAGAAGCTCTGTCGCTCTCATCTCGACGAGACCGAACAAAAGATACCTATACGATCGTTTTGACAGTTTGAGACCAATTTGAGATTCGAGTTAATTTAAACAATCAGCTTGGTGATTTAGCAGCAATTTGAACTTCATAAGCCACTAAAAGCCCATAAAAAGCTGATCAAGGATGGAAATAGCATTTTAAGATTTCTAAAGGTCTTAGTACAGTTACTCAGTTTCTCTTAGAGACTTAGAATAGTCTATAGTACTATAGTTTATAGTACTATACTATTTCCTTGCTCAATAATTTTCTTTTATGCGCCGCCTGAGGCAAGTTCAAACATAAACATGAATTCTAATTAACGTGTGACGAGTCAGTACGTGGCTGCAGACCCTCAAATTTACTGCATCCAAGCTGTTTGGAGTTATGCCAAATTCAGCTACGTGCTTCAATATGCATGTTGCTTCCGCTTCCGTTTAGAGATACCTCGTCAAAGTCGACCCGGAAATTAGGTTCTGCACAATGCATTGCAATTTAAAGATTAAAATAACACGGAAAATATAAACCGGTTCGTACCAAAGCGAAGAAGAGCAGAGAGGAGAGGAAATGTTCTGCAAAAGACCAATAAAGTATCGCTATTTTTCACATCCCTTCTCCGTGTTGTTTCAGTACTTTTCAGTTGAATAACCCATTTTCAGTGGGTAGAAAGGTCGCAGCCTGAAAATATTATATTTTAGCAGTAATACTTCTCAACAGTAGGTGGTTAAAGAAGAAAGTTAATCGTTGGCGTTATGTTAATATGCTTAGGTCAGACTTCTCAAGCTCTATTTGAATTTACAATAGATTTACAGTCATATTTCATCTTCAAAACTAGACATAGTCAGCTAACTGTATGAGTTCAGAACATTCAAACAACATCAGCTGTACGATATCCAAAATCTGAATAGAAAATATTGCAGAAATTTTGAAATCAACCTCAGTATTATCCAGTTTAAAAAATATAATCCAATAGATGTGTACCTACCTATAAAATACACTAAGAATGGAATTTTCAATGTACGTTTGAATAGATGCAATAGGGTGCAATGGATGGTCGTAATAGTTTGTCGACCGAAGAAAACGTGAATTTCTCTGACATTTTATATATTCCGCATTCAGTCACGGAAATACATGTTCGGAGATTGGTAGAATATTATAGTGATATTTTCTTGGAAGAGCTATTTTATCAGCGGTTGCTTCAATTTCGAGTATATGAGTTCCTAGAACTGGATCTACGAATTTTCTATGAATGAATATGCTAATCCTAATCCTGATAAAAATGTATACGCAGCTTGTTCACTTTAATTTCACACTTTAAGCATGTACTATTATTCTGTGCTTCAAGTACCTATTGTGTACGTACATTCATTTGTCTCACATTTAAAACATGAGCATTAAGCATAATTTATTCAAATAATATACAGTAAAAAGACTGTCTATGCTAATATAAAAAGGGCTACGTAGAAAAATCTCTGCTATTAGTTGTGCGACTTGAAAATTGCGTTAGGCACTAACTTAGAATAGATAAAGATGGTTATGTTAATATAAATTAATAATGCAAACATAAACAAGCAATTATATTACCAAAGACGGTAAACACTGAAATCTTCAGCTACGCAAGATCTTTATGAAAATTACTAAATTTATGTAAATTACCTAGTATTTCAAGAGACAGTTAAATTATAATTTACGATGTATCTATCTATAGAATCTATACCTCGATACTAATATTTTAAGTCGGAAGAGTTTGTTTGTTTGTTTGAATGCGCTAATCAATTCTGTATGGTAGTTACCATACAGAATTGAAAAATTATACAATCTGCATGTAACGAGTATTCGATTTTCGAATACCTTCGAAAATAATTTTAGCCTACAACTGAAATAGGTAATAGTCTAGGTAGGTAATTAAGAAAAGGACATAAAAGAGACGCCATACCAGAAAATTATGATAATATAATTTAAGAAAAAAGTTTTCCAATAAGTCTACCTACTTATCTATTTCCTAAAATTTAGATTGGTAGGTAGTAACTATGTGCCTTAGAATACTTAGACTCGAATAATTTTAAAAGCTAGAAACTAAATCAATCTACTATTCCTTCCCTAGGAGACACAATCGTTATTCTTTTCCTGATTTTCTTACTACAAATATTGTAAGAATACAATATTGGAAACTTCTTTGAGATCAACACTCAAATGCTCTCAAAAGATTCGGGGATATTTCTTTTTAAAATTATTGTATTCATAAAAAGCTGATACTTTTTATGCACGTGCGATCTACGAAACATTTTCACGTCTTATGCCTATCGGACCGTGAACTTCGTAATTTGAATAAAGAAATTACAGTGAAAAATCTTGTTCGAAGATTATTTTCCTTTTCATGATTACTTTCTTCGTCTTTTTATATTCATTGCTATAAATTAATAGGTCAATAAATTTAAGATCAAGGTATTTAGGTAAATTTTCTTTTACAATATTTTTTTGTTGAATTGTAGTATACGTAATATCTGCTACGTAGGCACAAAAATCAACGTCTGGACTCGTAAAATCAAGAGCTTTGGTGGGTTCTTACGGGGAAGTTTTAAATAGTAGTAAAATGTTTGAACACACACCTGAAAATTAGGATCACACTGTTGCTTTACATTAAGCAGAGTATAGTCAAACGCAAACTTAATATTAAAAACCTATTTGTTCAAAAAGTAGTTAAATCTGAGGTATAAAAGCAAATTAAAATCTCATAATAAAGTTTGAAAACACTTTTTATTTTTTTTAATCTGATAAAAATGTTCAAGGATTGTCTGATATTGGTGAGTTCAAATGTATTTTCCTTTTTGTGCATAAAATTGAATGTTAAAAGAAGACAAAAAACAGAGGATTGAAAAGTAATAAGTACTATAATAATATCCCAGGAATAAAATCTTCAGAATTTCTCTAGTAATAAAAGATCGTGTCTGTGTGATCGGTTGACTGGCCATTAGGAATCAATTTAGCACCGGAATAGGTCTTGTTTCACGACCCATCTAATACGTACTCAGACGCTATCTCCGCTATGATTGAATTTTATCTTAACAGTTTTCTGCTCTATTTCTTATATGGCATTTAATATATTCTTCTGATGGCTAAGTAGTAGAATTGTTATCAATTTACTTTAAAAACTTTTATGAGTTTTAATGGATTTTAAATGTCACACATGATTTTTTCAAGATAACATTGTTGATTAAAAAATGAAAAAGACATAATACGAGTATACTTTTCCTTTAACTGATTAAGTAGGTATCTAATAAAGTAATAACGTTCGCCGCGGATCACGGTATCGGGTATCGGTGACAACTAACCTTTATCCCTGTAATCTTAACAAGGTTTAATTTCATTTTTGTAAGAGCCGTGTTGGCCGAGTTGTTTAGTAGGTACCTCGGCTTTCGATCCGAAGGTCGTGGGTTCGAATCCTGGCCCTGCATCAATGGATTAACACGAGCTCTAAGCGGTGAAGGAAAAAATCGTGAGGAAACCCGCGGCTTAGTCAGCCCCACACGTATTGACCATGTCTTTCCTGTGATTAAGCTGAGAGGATCAGGTGCTGGGTAAGCCTACTCCATCTCAAACAATGTCCCAGGCACTACAGTGTTCCGTTATGTGTATGCAAAGATTGCCTCTTGACACTGTATAAATCATCTAGTAAAGATGTAAAGGCCTAAGTTTTTTATCAAGGGATCAGTGGGGACAGATTCATGACCAACTTCTTTTCAACTGTTTCAAAGCTATTTTTTAACCCAACAGGTATCAAGTGCTGTTCTTCGTGGTGACGTATGCAGTCCCTATGCTGGGAATGACATTCTTCTATTCGGCGATGGGCCGAGTACTCTGGGGGTCTCGGTCTATCGGAGAGCTCACACAACGACAGGCCGACTCAATACGATCGAAAAGAAAGGTTCGTTGGGTGTAGGCCCTTTATTTATACCGGGTAACATCCCTAACTTTGCCTTGTGTCTTTGCCTACATTATAAAAAGTATCGTAGGGACTTTTTATAAATGAGGTAAAGTACCTACGATACTTATTTATTTTCCTATCACGACAAGTCGTACTTTTTATAATGTAGGCAAAGATACTCGCACACTAGGCGAACTTAGAGATGTTTACGTAATGATAATAATATGTAATAGTAATGCTGGAGCTTGTGTTATGGGAACAACATGACTAATTTACCAAAAAAAAAATTAGATACATACAAAAAGTGTATCACCGAAAAGAAAGTAAGGCCCCAAACCGTGTTTGTTGCCCTGGTTCTTCACGGTCTGGGTCGCGAAGGAACAGGAGTAAAATCACCTAGCTCTTAAGGGCTCGGCGAACGTATCTACTTACCTAGGAACGTAATACCAAAATAATTTAAAATTTGAGCATATTTTTATCACTTTACGTTATTATTTGGATAAAGGTAGTATTTATCTAGGTTCCTGTTAAACTTTTGTTTCAAAAAACTTACTATAGAACAAATGAAAAGAAAAAATGCCATTTTTGGTGTACCTACAAAGATTTCAATTCAATTGGCTTACATTTCTTTTTAGGTAAGTTTTTCGGAACAAAAGTTTAACAGGAACCTAGATAAATACCTACTCTCCTAATCTAACAACATAAACTGATATAAACATGCTTACATTTTAAATGATTTCGGTATTACGTTTTTATGGAAATTCGCCGGTCGCAGCCCTCTTAAGAGACGTTTCAAAGTGGTAGGTACACCATGTGATCCTCTTGAATTAATGAATTTGACTTTTTGACTTTTTGACTGGTTTATAACGGTATTTATTCATGTGCTTGAATCAAATTCAAAATTCATGTAACAAAGACTCCCATTCACAAAGCATAGCGTAGTTTTAATGTAAAAAAAATACTAACACCACATGTAAAGGACTAGGCCTTTTTTACTCAAATATTTACAATTAAGACACGTGAATAAATAGTACCTACCTTTACAGTATTTATTCTAGTTTATTTCGTAAGTAGATGTAAATATTTAAACAAGTTACGGCAAATAAATAATACTAGGTAGGTATGTTAAGTTTACCTAACTGACTAAGCTTGTTATTTGCTAGTTAAGTTATGTATTTAAGTAAGTTCGTATGAGCAAGTGGCCAACTCTGGTGACGGAAAATGTCATGATATTATGAAAAAAAAAAGAGCAGAGTAATATTTGAATGAGAATTAGGTACTACAGTAGCTACATTATGGGGCTTATCGAAATTGTTTTGTCAGATTCTTAAAGAATAAAATATTTGGTGGAAAATGAAGTAGGCTTATTTTTAACGAAATCGAAAGCAGTTATCTCGTAAAATATTTTAATAATGCTTTCCAAAGAAAATACACCCAGAAGGAATCAGCTTCCCTAGCCAAATCACAAGCGTTTTGTACTAAATCTCTTTATAACATCGCTTATCCTTTGTTCTGACACTTCTGACCACGTGCTTTATCGTCATTGTATTACAATTCCCATACACTTTTTTCTGATATCTATAGATTGTAATATAATAACTAACTTGGCTGTAGGCACTGGGCTGGACCCGTGGCCTTGCTCCAGTCCAATTGAACTATAACGCCGTGGCCTACTTGAGCGATCTGGATGCGAACACGAAGCGGCGCGATGCGGCGCGGAAACAATACACAGTCGATAACTATTGGAGCGGTCTACGTGACCAAACGCAAATTCAAACCGAAAGTGTCACCGCGTCGGATCGCTTCGCAATCGCGTTCGCTTTGAATCATCCACGCAAGACGCCGCCTAGTCGTGGTTTAAATTGTCAATTTGAAGGTTGTGCCTCAAATTCCACAGCTTTCCGACTCGCCATTCCTAAAATCCTTAAAGATCCTTAAGTTGTTCACTATAAAACAAAAAGTCAAAGTGGCAATTTTATTTCGCCCACTTTTCCAATAATCCTGCTCTACCTTTTATTAAGTAGAACTCTTTATTAGGTAGAGTTTTCATCTAGTGGAGTGCTCTCTCACATAAACTGCGGTTTCCGATTTGTGGCCTCTAGAACTTTTTTACCGGGCACCATTCACTGCAGTAGAAACGGATATTAACTTTATATTTATTCAATAAAAGCTTGCTCCCGAGATTTCGGCGCTGAGTGCCGACTTTCGCACTTTGCCAACTTTTGCAATATTCAGATTGACTTTGCTTGTGTGGTACAAGCCTACCCCATTATTTAGGCCCCAGCCGGTCCGTATAGACAGTTTGACTTCTGCACTACCCAGTCTCGGAATCTTCATAATCAGCTGTCATTTTAGCAAAAATTTGAAGAGTGTTCTTTTATTGTCCCTCACATATCATTGTAAAGAGATCGCAAGAGATTTAGCAGCCGTTTTAGCTCTGGCAAGCCCATAAGTCAATTACGAATGACAGGGACTGTCTGTCTATATGCTATACCAGGCTACAATCTACACATATTAAACTACTCCAAATTTTATCTTAATCGGTCCATTTGTTCATGTAATCGATCACTGCTAAATCTCTCCGAGGTGCACTTAATATTTATAAAATAAGTAGGGTATAGTATGATGATTTATTACCTAAGCTTTTTGATGCTTATGCCTACAGCACTGGTAGTGCCTGAAACATTTTTAGATAGGCTAGGGTTGCACAAAACTTTATCACATATTATCAATTAAAAAAATACTTTTTTTAGCACCCCATACAAACATATCCATGTAACTTATACCCTATATGGACACTTGTATAAGCATACAAGTGTTCATATAGGTTAAACAAGATACGTTAAGTGATACTTGTAACCAACCACGAAACAATAAATTACGTCGGAACTAAATTGTCTCATTTACAGTCTCTCTTGTAAATTGTCTTACTAAGCAGAATCTGCATATTAAATAGCGTTAGTCTATTCCGAGAGCTGAAAGCTAGTGCGGCTTTGTTGAATTTGACAGTCATTTGGACTATTTGTGCGCCTGACAATCCTAACGCTCTCCTAGCGGTTTGCCTATTAAATTATTTTCATTATTTCAACATAATATTATAGAAAACTAGCAGCGCAAATGCAGAACTAGCAGAATATTTTTTTCAAATCCAACTGCTAGTTCTTGAGATCAACCAATCAAACAAACTCTTCCGCTTTATTAGATTAGTATTTATAGTATTGTAGCTGACGCGTAATATTTGCACGGCGCGTCGCCAGTCGATCATCCCCGCTCATTAGGTCCGTACATGTACCTATTATTTTATTATGTGGAATTAAATCAGTATCCGGAAATGGAAGTTCTAATTTGTACTCTCCTCTTGCATCTACTTAATATGTAGGGAATTTACGTCCTCCTCACATATTCCCTACAGTATTATAGAGAAATAAAAGTAATTTCTATAAAAGCTAAATAAAAAATATTTGACGACTAAATAAATAATTCAGTAAAATAAACTACTTAATATATTATTTTAAAACTCAAACTCATATAACTCAGATAAAGTCATGAATGGGAACGTTGAACTGCTGCGAAAGTTAAACAAAATTTTGCTGCAGAGTCAGCGCCCTCCTCCGTCAAGCAATTAAGAGCGATGCCACACGGGCGTTGCCGATCCGTTGCGTCGGCGTCGTCGCAGTGCTATGACAAAGTGTTCTGTCAAAGCGCGTCCGCTTAACGCACCGTGTGGTATATTGTTCTGATTTGTATGGAAAGCCACGCAGCGTCACCGCTGCGACGACGTAACGGAGCGGCAGCGCCCGTGTGGCATCGCTCTAAGCAGGGTTCCGGCCAAACTTAAATAAACTGAAGACTTAAAAATTAAAATGGTCGTTCCAACTAATCCTATGTAATTTGAATGAATGAATCCGAGTTTTACTGGTCTCAGTTGGATCAACGTAATTGGAACGGCTATTCCTTCCAGCTCGCCAATTTCAGCAACAGCTTAGTCTAAACGACGATTGTTGAAAGCCCTAGTCACGATTTCAGATACCATCTCCGACCTTTCAGATTTATCTAGCTTGACGTTAAAGATATGAGGGTCAGTCAATTTGCAGACACTGATATGTTTGAAAATGTATGATGCGGGATAATCAAATATACTTAATATTGACTAGCTAGATATTATGCTGAGCTTAATTGGCCAAGTGGGATAGTCTTGACATTTAATATAAAGGCTATTTTGTTTCTAAAATTTGGAATATATAGTACTCCTATCTCAAGTAGTATATTCCACAATTTCTCCCATTGTTGCACACTGGTAAAGGTTTTGGAGCATAGGATCACTGGGCTGTTGAATTCGCTACTCTTCTCTATTATTTGGGGAATATTGAGTATCTGTTCCCGCACTTTTAATAAAAGTTGCCTGATCCTCAGGTATTTGTCAGGAAAGAGAAACGTGGATGACCTTTAGGCTAATAATAATTCAGTTTATAACAACAATATACAGTTACGTAATATTTCGATGGAATTTAAGGGAACATAACAGTAATAATAACCGTAGAAACCTATATAAAAATAAGTTCCGACTTATCTAGCATGTCTACTATTGAATGCGATAAATCATCATATTTGAATACAAATGTCGGTGAAACTGTCAGTACCAAGTTTTCACCAACATAAGCTGTAATCGTGGTTTAACATATTGTATCTTTTGTTGCTTTTAAGAGTAGACGGTTTTTACGAACAGTATTTACACACGCGATCGTAATTTGATCGACCTTGCCAATTTAATTTCCATACAATCTCGTTTGTGTTTCGTTATCGACTTAACAATAAAAAAGTATATTGACAAAGCGATGGCTTAAAACTTTTCGTTAAGTAATTGAAAAATTTCATTTTTTTTGCATTCTTAAATAAAACATTTTGAAGCTTGTCTAATTAAAAAGTCAGTGTCAAAGTTATTGCTTAACTAAAGAAGTCCCGCGAAATTTTGTTGATAGTACTGTAATTATATTATCACATGTTGATACTAGCAGTCTTATGGGACTTCTTTTGTGAAACGGTCATAGTCATGGAAACAGTCGCTTTAGTTGAGGTTTTGGTTGAGGTTGATAAAAAGTTCGGTACGAGAATCGACGCCCTGAACTTATTTTATACTTATTTATGTTCAAATATCTATTGAAAAAAGAGTTTAGTTTAAGTCGACGTCAATAAAGGGAGGAGGTTTTCAACTCGGTAGCATCTTTACTGTATGTGATCGAATTTGTCTGAAACTGCTGGACAGACAGTATACTACCCTGATGTTGAATAAATCATCTAGCAAAGACGTAGGTAAAGGCTGTTATCAACATAAACATTTGGGTGTTTACAGCCATGTTCAATAAAAGCTGACCTTTCACAAAACATTGAAGATAGGTCCCCGAACTCATAACGTATTTATGGATCCTTATCACAACCTACAAGATGCGAAGTGTTGTCGGTCAGACATGAGTCAAATGTTCCAAATAAATAATACAGCTTGACTTTTAACTTATTTTATTTGTGAAAGGAAATATCTAGGTAAATGTAAATGTACATTTGGTGATGTCTTGGAAAAGAGATCAGTGAAAGCACTATACTTTTTTTCTCAGGGTGAAAGTAACATAAGATGGCTAGTTTGTTTAGAACACTATACTTTTTTTCTCAGGGTGAAAGTAAGATCAGAATCAGAATCAGAATCAGAATCAGAATCAGAAATATTTTATTGCAGAACTGTTGTACAAGGGTAGGTCTTAGTCTAAATAGGTACAAGTTTGTACAGTTTATCCATTTCAGATGTGCAACAATAATTGGATGGCTAGTTTGTTTAGAAAATGTTATGAGAGATGATTCAAATCAAAGTCAATGACAGAATGGTAGCTACTAGAAAGTACAATAGTCTCATAATATATTATTTTATGCATGTAGGTACGTATGATAAACTTCCTTTTCCTCCGTCATGCATGTTGAGTACAATATGTACTCTCCATGTCTTCAAGTCTACGTGCTATAGCAGTATTCATTCCGTATAACATTATTCACATGTCATCTTGATTGCAAGGCGGAAATCAAAACGACAGCTATGATTTTTGTCTTACTTGAAGCTTATATGACATATTTAGGGGTGATATTTGAACTGTAACTCTATTTGGAGAATATTGAAGAATAAATATGTTGACTTTACAAAAGTTATAAGCAATAACTGTCGAATCGCAAAAATCATTCATCGAAAATAGTTATCTGACGATTAAAAAACTAGCCCTATACGAGGTAGGTACCTACATAAGTATTATTTTCAAATTATATTTTTTAACTGACTAATGACCATGCTTCTAAAAAAATTTACAAAGACTGGATTCGATCAAACTGGATTAAGTTTATACTCGAGAGTAAACTCTTGTTTGTTTGAATATTTTGACATTGTAAAGTTGACACCTTATAACCAGGATAATTTGTATGCACATAATAATGTTCGGTTGCGCTTTCTAAACAATTGTATTTCGAATTATGTTCGCTAACTAGAGTAACTACTCTGGAGTAAGATGACTTTTGGTCGAATCCAGCCGACGTTTTGTCACTCGAAAACTAAGAAATTATTTTCTTTTTTCTACAGAAAATGTTTTTATCTTGAAGCAGGAAAAAATATGACGAACTTTTAATGTTCCATACAAAATTCTTACAAATACCATAAATACCTTTCCAGGAACTTGTCTGTTATTTCCGCGTCAGTTGAATAATTTATGTAAGTATACCAGATGTATACCTTTTCAACAAAGTTCTGAAATCACATTATGCTTAATACTTTTTTATTTTGATAAGGAAGTCGGCAAAACGTAGGCAAATGGAAATCTCTAACCATTGCACAGTGTATCAAAAGCCCATATTTTTTAGATAAATTCCCAGAGTGACTTCTTTGAAATGTTTTTGCATACTTAGGTACAGTAGGGTCAAAGAAACCCATTTTAGAAGTTTGGGCCAATTTGCCCACCGGGGGGGCAAGTTGGCCCCCCACTGGGGGCAAGATGAGATTTTATATCCCAAAAATTATATTAGGCTGCAGAGGTCTTATGGAACAAGTTTGGGTCAAATCGGTTGAAAATGGCCTGAGATATGGCCGTTCAAACTTTCAAAATATCGGAAAAAGGGTGAAAAATGGCCATATTTGACCCCATATTGCTCAGAAGAGCACAACTATGCGCAAAATATTTTTACACTCCTAGATTCAGCATAACGGGGGATTACTAGATCAATCAAAACCCCGATGGGTTTTGCCTAGAACCCGAGATATAGGACTTTGAAAATTTTCAAAAAAAACCCTAAAATCGAACCCATCTAAAGTGTTTTACATATGACAAATATAATCAAATAGCTTCAGGAACACGGTTTTTTCAAAATTTTCAAAAAAACCCTAAAATCTAACCCATCCTAGAGGGTTTTGCCTTTGCTGGGGGACTCCATCTTCAAAGGGGGGGGGGGGGTAGTGTTAGATAAATAACGTGTTCCCGAAGCTATTTGATTATTTTTGTCACTTTAGATGGGTTCGATTTTAGGGTTTTTTTTGAAAATTTTCAAAGTACTATATCTCGGGTTCTAGGCAAAACCCATCGGGGTTTTGATTGCTCTAGTAATCTCACGTTATGCTGAATCTAGGAGTGTAAAAAGATTTTGCGCATAGTTGTGCTCTTCTGAGCAATATGGGGTCAAATATGGCCATTTTTCACCCTTTTTCCGATATTTTGAAAGTTTGAACGGCCATATCTCAGGCCATTTTCAACCAATTTGACCCAAACTCGTTCCATAAGACCTCTGCAGCCTAGTATAATTTTTGGGACATAAAATCTTATCTTGCCCCCAGTGAGGGGCCAACTTGCCCCCCCGGTGGGCAAATTGGCCTAAACTTCTAAAATGGGTTTCTTTGACCCTACTGTACCTAAGTATGCAAAAACATTCCAAAAAAGTCACTCTGGGAATTTATCTAAAAAATATGGGCTTTTGATACACTGTGCATTGACTAAAAATAAACAATACGTTTTTGTCACTAATTTACAGAATAGGTTTTATAATAAGACTAGTGAACGCCCGCGGCTTAGCCCGCGTGGACTACAATTTTTATCCAACTGGAACATTTTTCCGGGATGAAGAGTAGCGTATGTGTTATTCCAAAACCTTAACTATCTACATTCCAAATTTCATCAAAATCGGTTTAAAAGTAATGGGGATACGTGGTAACAAACACTCATACACACGCGTACACACACGGACTTTCGGCTTTATGATACGAGTATTAGTAGGATATTAATAAATAATAAATAAATAAATAATAAAATAAATAAATAAATAATTTATTTCCGACACAATAAAATAATTACAATGCTTACCTACATTATTAAAACTAACAATAGGTACACTAGTTATAAATGTAAGTAATAAATGTTTTCGAGACGACTATTGATTGACAAGTGTAGCAAGCATTTATACCCTCTAAAAGCAGCTTTACTAAAAAGAGAGGTATACACGAAATTCTAAACTGGAACACTATAATATTCCGACGTCTAGATATACTCTTATATTCTGAGCAACAGGCTCTATTATTATCGGCTTTGGCACGAATGTAGCTTGTGTGGCCCAGTTATTGTTTTCTAAGAGCAGACTATTTCGATATAACACGAGAAAGATATTTGAATATTGTGTTAGGTTTTACGAAAATGTTTTTCATAGTACACTTACTACAATGGATGACATGAACATCAAAAATGTTATCAAAGCTCGGATAACGTGTTACAAAGCCATTCTATTGATCTAAATGAAATTTCAGAACAAAAGTTCAGGTTGCTTAACATTAAGGAGACAAATTGGTAAAAGGGTTACTAAGAATTTCCAAATAGTGGTGAAAGATTTAAACATATAGGAAAAATCGTGTGAAAAGGCTTGCTGGATTTGAAATCAAATAATTTCCAACGTTATTGCACAATACAAACATCCTCCATCCATTCACAATATTCTATTCATTTATTTACAGAAGCTAAACTACTAAGTACAATATTTACGTAACTTTACAAAATATATCTATAGATAGCTCAACTGATTCAAGTCACTGCCAGTCATAATGCTGATCTGTCAGGCCAAATATGCGTCAAATCTCGGATCTCGGATCGCTTCGACCTAACACCCTGAAATTATTTGGTAACGATGGGCTCCGTACCCAAAGGTCCACAATACCATTATTAAGAGAACACTTTAATTATTTTTAAGAAAATAATGTACATATTCTTCCCCAGGTGGTCAAAATGTTCATCCTAGTCATCGTGATCTTCGGAATCTGCTGGCTTCCGTACCATTCCTACTTCATTTACACTCACTTTAACCCGTCCATCCTGTATATGAAGTACGTCCAACACATGTACCTGGCCTTCTACTGGCTGGCCATGGCCAATGCGATGGTCAACCCCCTTATCTACTACTGGATGAATGCCAAGTAAGTAAAAGCTCGTACAGTTGTACAATTTCTGAACACACAAATTACAATCAAGTATGACTGTTACCAAGATACTGTTTTGATTTAACTGAAAGGTACGAAAATATTGTTTTTCGGACGAAAGTATAGACCCGCAAGTTTCCAACCATTTTATCAACCTATCGAATTTCAACTTTGGTTCCCGATCATTAAGCATTATACCGAGCGTGGATCGCTCCAATATCCCGTATCATAATATTATTATCCAATATTTCCTTCATTGATTCTGATAGCCGTTCTGCTCACCGACAGATGTACAGATTGTACAGTCATACACAAAACAATACTTTTGTTAGTTATTATACTGTCAAACTGCTCACAATCTGGATGGGTGACCGAAAGTGGCATAAAATGCTGAGTGCTTTCGCGTGCTTCGGAGGGCACGTTAAATTGTCGGTCCCGGCTTTTCAGTCGTAAGGCCATGACGGAGGCCTTAAAGCGGCCTAAAATCTACGTCACCAGAGTTGGCCACTAGCTCATACGAACTTACTTACATTATAAAACTGCGAGCTTTACATGCATGTATGCATACATAAAATCACGTCTCTTGCCCGTAGACAGGCAGAGACTACAGGCGAACAAGGGTTTTAACCACTCTCTTATCTTTCATAGTTATCTTCAACTCATCATATCTTCTCACTTTCATTAGATTTCTACATTCGTTAAATTTTGCATATTCAAAACCACTTTACTAAAGCAAGCCCCCTTCATCTGATAAAATGAATGTAAACAAACCTTTGAACGATATTATTTCAACCGCAAATATTGAATATTCGCTGAAACCAGCGGTATCGAGGCTCCTATCAGAATGTTCCAAGTTAGCACATATTATACGTTTGGGTGAGTTTGGGAACACATACATTTATTGGCTAAAAAGGTGCTAGAATCCCATGTTTGGAAATTGATTACTGCCGTTAGCGTTGGTGAGTACAAGGTGTCCCAGAATATTGAGTGAGTGGAAATTTTGAGGTCGAAAAACTCTTTTCTTTTATTTTCTTTTGTGGGTAGTTAATAAGTTTTGTTCCTATGAAACTTTAGGTTTGTTTTGAAGAAAAAAAATATCTTCTATCTTTAGATTTTGAAAAAAGTTAGCCTAAAAAATCACATTTAAAAAAAAATGGTAGATCCTAATTGACTATATTTACCAAGATCACTTTTCCCAAAGAAACTTAAAAAAACACTTCCCATACATATTTATGAAGTTACGAGTACCTAACTATAAAAACAGTGCCACTTATTTAATGGTTCCTAGTTTCGGAACTAATTCGGCAAGCTGGGAGGCTATTGTAAATACGCCTCAGATAGAGCCGCAAGAGAGTTCGCATACCATTCGAACATCTGCAGTTAAGCACTTTGTTCTTAATTAAAATAGGCGCTTCCAGGATCGTAGCAAATGGAAATCCGTGGCAGTGTTGCCAACCCCAACTTAGAGAAAAACTACAAAAATGCTTAACAAAAACTGTGAATGTCGAAGAATCAATAAATTTTTTAACTAGTGACGCCTAGCATCTTTATTAAAAAAACTGTAGATTTGCTTGTAGGCTTAAACTGAAACTGTGGATTATTTCCAAAAAACTGTAAATCTACAGTTAAAACTGTGTGAGTTGGCTACACAGATCCATGGTCACCGCAAACCCCTTATCGAAGGAGGCGTGATTTTATTTGTTTGTGTGTATGATTACGACTATAATCTCATCGTTATCATAATCAAATCGTCGCCGTCTATTAGAATACTAACTGATACTCGTATTTAGACTGTGTTAAATACAACGAAACATAGGAGTTCCTTATAATATGTAGGTAGGTGAGCATTAAAAATGTTATAAAAAATACTCCATCAAATGGTTAAATAGGCATTTCATATTACAAAATACCACAGAAAGTGCTACGCAAATTTGAACCTAAGCGTTCACAAAATCATTGTTTACGATTTTTTCCGCCATTACTTAAAAGAGAATTACTTAACAAGAGTGATGGCATTCCATATTTTGTGAGGTCACATTTACCTGGAAAAGCTTCTGTTTTGCTCTTGATAATTTCAATATTTATTTCACCATCATTTAACGTCGAATTTGCTTCGATGACATTTTATATTTGAGTCATATTTAAGCAAAGGTAGCAACATCCATGTCTACTAAAACGACGGTTAGCATTTTTTTTTGTTTTCGAATGAATGAAAAATGAAGGGAAAGCTGTTTTTGCTAACAACCTTAATCTAAAACCCTCATTTTGTATAGGATGTTGCTAGTTTTGACACGATTTTATTATTCGGTCAAGAAAACTTGTCAGAATACTATCAAACTGTATTAAAAGTTGCCACATTAAAAAAATGGGATGTTGCTACCTTTGCTTCTATATGACTCATTTCTCAGTACTAATCCTGTCCTACTAATATTTAGATTATGAAAGTTTTTATTGGTTTTTTGGATTAGTAAGCAGATTATGAATAAACTTGGAGTAATTGTAGATATAAGCCATACAAACGATGACATGCATTTTGGGCCTCCGTCATGGCTTAACAACTTAAAAACCGGAACTGACAATTAACGTGCCCTCCGAAGCACGGAAGCGCTTGAAGTTTGATATCGAACATTTTCATTCGTGGCTAAAGAGGCCTATGAAAAAAAATAGGTTTATTGATATACGATATCTATGAGGTATATCTATGTGAGAGGAGTGGATTCTGAGTTGACGAATGATGAGTGGAAGAGGAAAACATGTTGTGCCGACCCCACTTAACTTGGGATAAGGGCAGGAGAATGATGATATCTATGAGGTATTTATGATGATCATTGTCTTTTCCTATACAGGTTCAGGACATACTTCCGAACTGCGATCCTGTGCCGCTGGCGCGAGGTCTGCTGCCGGCGCAAGCGACCGCTCCCCGGCTCGCCGCCCGACAACAGCCAGTCGGGCAGTCGATCCCGATCAGGTTTTTACTCGTTAACGTAATTATTAAAAGAATTTGAAGTATTTGCTATCATCCGAGCACAAATCTATTATGTATCCACGCTTGGTTATGATCATTAAATTTTAATGCTAAAGAGAGATCAGCATTTACACCTACAATCTTACTAGAAGATAGCATTTAGTTTTTAAAAGAATTTGAAGTAATTGCTATCATCCGAGCACAAAATTACCACACTTGGTTATAATCATCAATTTATTTAAGTATACAATATAAAAATAATTAAGTCTATGTACAAACTTAAAAAAATGTAATTAAATGATGTCAGTTTTTGGTTTATATAAATGCAACGAGCCGAAAAACATTTGCGCGATCTAGAACGCTTGTTATATTTGTATAATAATTACTTATATTAATTATTTACTTATACAAATTAAATTAATGGGATAAGATCTGCACTTACCCTGTTAATCTTACTTACACCTGCATGTGCATCATGGGCACTACACACGTTAAAATACGCTATAGTTTTTTTATAATAGGCTTACTCGGTTTAATAGAAAATCACAAGAGTCACTAGAATCTGGCTTGATGTGACCTATTAAGGTACATTTGGGTCAATCTACAGAATCAGCGTGTTTGGTTGATCGCTATGGTGCTTTTTAAATATCGATATTATTGCTTTTCTGTATTTTTATTTCGAGAAGGAGGTGTCTAAATAAGCATATTTTCATATTGGCCCCTGAAGGGGCAGAAAAGCAATAATTTAAGTATTTAAGGGGCGCCATAGCGATCAACCAAGTGCGCTGATTCTGATGACTGACCCATTTGCACATCTCACGTGGTATAAAGGTAAAGGGACGGTAATGACTGAGTAACTAAGGCTTGTGTGTGTGCTCTGATCGCGAAAGTTTAAAGATGACTTTTGTTAGATGTAGGTACCTACTTACTAGGTTTCTTTATCAAATGTTTTTATGTAATTTTTTTAAAAGTAGGTAGGTAGTGCTAATGTGTTCTGATCGCGAAAGTTTAAAAAAAGACTATTGTTAGCTGTAGGTACCTACTTACTAGGTTTCTTTTTCAAATGTTTTTATGTAAAATTCTTAAAAGTAGAAGTATTAGTGAAAGTGAAATAGTACCTACCTACCTATAAAGTGAAGCTAGAATTAAGCTCAATTAGGTAAGCATACAAAATGTTATCTTTTGCTCAATAAATTTATTCTTATTCTATTCTTAAGGCTCGATGTGAATTAAGCTTCAGTGATAGCTTTTATTTGTACAAGCAGCGCCCTCGAGGAGTTGCCCCGGTAGAGTTTAGCTATCAAATGCAGAAATAATTTTTCAAATCGGACTGGTAGTTCCTGGGATTAGCGCGTTCAAACAAAAAAACTCTTCCGCTTTATATAATTAGTATAGAAGTACCTATAGATATAGATATAGATTACACTGTTCACAGTCAAAAGCTCAGAACAACTAAATTTGTCTAATACTAAACTACCACAAAAATAACGTTTACTTTTAAAAGTATTGAATTACTTAGTTTTTCTTTTCAGCAGTCTAACAAATTAGATTCTTTCAATTTTCAGTCGACCAAATAATACATTTCTTAGCTCTTTCACAGTAGTTTCCAAGATTATCACTCAAATTAGGAAAATTCTAACTAAAAAGGGCGTAGAAAGTTTTTAAAAACTCTGGTATCTGTTCAAAGTAAATATGTGAATCCAGTAGAGTAAAATATTATTAAAGCGAAAAGAAACCGGCGATTGTTTCATATTGTATGTATTGATGAGCGTTCAAGATCTGTTAAAAATCCATTCAAGATAATTATCTTATGAGTTATTTATAATTTATAAATAAAATAGATTGAATCAAACTAAGCAAGACTTGTGAACCAATAGAATACCAATAATATTTTTTATAAATACTTACTAACATTTATTTTACTTTCTATCACCCAGATACAGAACAAACATCTATGTTCATGACAAATATTTGGTAGGTTGCCTTTGGTAGAAATCGAACCTACGACCTCCAGTGCAGAAGTCAGAGCCGCTACTAACTGCAAGGCTAAAAAGGCCACTATAGCAAAATCACAACAGGAATTGCAATAGGTACATATCGCACCTCCAGAATAGACGTGAATCAGTTCAAAAAATTGGGAAAATGACTTGAATAGGTACAGTAAGCGTCATCAATCGGTATCCCCCTATTGATTTGAACAAAGACCCTTTTCATTTCAACCTTGGATTTCAGTCGGGTATTATAACAGCTATTGCATCGGCTCGTTTAGGAACTCGGGCGAAAGATATCCATAAGTGAGCAAGGAAGTTTTTACAAAAGTTGAGATCAACGGCTTGCAAACCGACCTCTTACTAGGGGGATACCAATTAATGACGCTTTCTGTACGTAGAAAGACTCAGAAAAAAAACTATATCTGCTAGCTATTCAAAAACTGCTACTTTTTTATTAGAACGTGAAAAACATATAGCTGCGTCTCTTTCATTTCGGCGGTTTCTCCTCCCTCTCCCGCGGAAAACGGTCATTTATCGCATTTCCCAAAAATCATGATTTTTTAATCACTTCTATTCTGGAAGTGCGATATATACCTATATGCCATTCAAGTCACTCTCAGTCTATGAAAAGAGACGGCTTAATGTTGAATTCCTTTTGTGATTCTGCTATAACGGTCTTTTTAACCCCGCTGAGCTGCTAGGCCCTTAGTCAAACAATTCAAGCTTGTAGAATTGTGATGGTGTTTGAATGTAAAGGTACTTCAGCTTTACAATAAATGAAAGAGATTTTGCGATCATAGAATTCAGAAGATTTAGATTGCTAGAATTCGTTAGAAGTAATTGTATTTCTGTCTTTCAAGTGGATTTATTGCTTTCAACTACTCTTGTTCTAGCTATAAAATATTCTTTTGTGCGAGTATTTTCTATCATTTTTAGGGTTCCGTACCTTAAAAGGTAAAAAAAAGGAACCCTTATAAGATCACTTTCTTGTCCGTCTGTCCGTCTGTCCGTCTGTCCGTCTGTCCGTCCGTGTGTCACCATCGATTATCTCAGGAACGGGTAGAGCTAGCAAGTTGAAATTTATACCATATACTAAGGTCTATAGTCCCTATTGTGAGTATAAAAATCAAGGTCCTGAGTCAACACTATAAAAAGATATAGGCAAATTTAGGTTTTCGTGAAAACTTGTGAGTACCAAAACTTACCTTAATTATCAACTTTTTTTATTTTTCGGAATTTTTCCTTTACTTGTGCTGGAAGACCTTGCTTGTAACCGAAATTGACAATTCTAGGTCAACCGGAAGTACCCTAGAGGTTTTGGGTCGAAAACCTAAATGGTAGTTCCCGTTGACCTAGAATAACGAAATTTGGCAAAAAGGTCTTATAGCACAAATAAAGGAAAAATTCCAAAAAGTTAAAAAAGTTGAAAATTAAAGGGTGTTCCCATATATACATAGTTGACGCCAATTAAAATTGTCCTCCGAGTTGTATGGGCGCTCATACAATTAAGCGGACTAGCTTAATTGGCACCATGGCTAGGTACGGAACCCTCGGCGTACGAGTTCGACTCGCACTTGACCGGTTTTTTTTGCATTGAGATTAACTTTTTATACCGTTCAATAACAAGCTAAAGAAACTGATAGGATAAAATTTATGTTTATCCCTCAAGACTTACAAAATGATGAATGTATTATTTTAGCTTGCTAATAATATTGTTTAGTATAACTTTTAGTAAAGAAATATAATTATCGACTGACGTCAAAGCTCAATCATAAGTATTTTTTTGCATTGTGGGTTGATTCGATTCCCATCCAGGACAAATGTTTGTTCTGTGTCTGAGAGTTATTTAAGCCTTAAACTTTAACAATATATTTTGCTTTAACATTAAACGATATATTTTGCTCACTTTTACATTAGCCAAATTAAATTTCAACACATTTTCCAGACGTTTCGGTGTTTAGTAACCTTTAGTTTGTTAGGAATTTTCCCGACATTTACCACTATGAAAGGCGAGAATAGCTATCAAATTAAGGTGACCTAATTTTATGTATAGTTACAAATGTAATAAAGGGGTGCCCAAACAGTCGATCGCGATCGACCGGTCGATCGCGAAGCTTTTCGAGTCGATCGCCAGCAATACCATCATTATGAAAATTACGCGGATAATAGTGCTATCCATCATCATCAAGACAAAATTTGTGATTCGAAAGTTACGATTCTTTCATTTTGATTTACCTATATTCAATTTAAAAGTGCAGTAAAACGATATTAAAAAAATATATTAATTATACATTAAGTAATTTAATTAATTACATTTTTCAGTACCTACCTACCTACATAGTATGTAGTTTAGTCGATCCTTTGCTTTCAAAATATTTTCTGGTCGATCGCCGGCACTATAAGTCCGGGTACCCCTGTAATAAATAAACCATTAACTTGCCAATACCTAAAGCTGCGAAACATTATTTTTTAACCTTGGACCGATTATAAAGTTTCATAATAGGCATAAGGACTATTAGCTAATAGTTCACAGTAACCAAGCGATCTTCTCTGGTAATCTTTCTCATCTACAGGGTGGAAAAACTGAATGGGCCCTTGAGGGAAACTACTTTAAATAATTAAGATACAGTATTTTACTTGGAGGAAACATTCCTTTGTTTTTAAAAAGAAACAAATGCATTCCAAGATTTTCTTAAATTCGCTTGCTTCAACCAGGAATCGAACCAGCTAAAAATTCAAAAATTAAACACTTGGTAAGTATTTTATTCCACTAGTCGTGTAAAGATAAATTTTCTCAACGAAACATGAGGAGAAATATGAACAATAACACTCGTCTGTCGTACAATATACCCATGAAATCTAATATTTAGTACCAACACAAGGGCTTTAATTGCAATTTAGCTCTACAGTGGAATGGTGAGAGGAATCCAGCAGTGCGATTTAGACCTTCTCGGAATACATTCCGAATTCGGAAAAAAGTTTTCTAAGCAAAAAAAAAAACGTCAATTTTTCGAAGAAAATCATTGAATCGGACGCATTTTCGGAAGTCCGAATCGCATCTCAGACAAATATCGTCTAGAAAAGTTTTGTCGCGAATGGTGAAATAATAAAAATTAGGTAGGTAGGTACCTAGTACCTAATGAAAATAGTGAAAATTAATGTTAGATTTCATAATCTTTTTTATATGTTTGTTTTAAGATTTTATCCTGATATTTTATCCAATCGATTAGTAGAATTAAATAGCGAGGTTTGTTTTTTGAATTTTTTAGCTGGTTCGATTACGGGTGAAGCAAGCGAATTTTAGAAAATCTTTAAATGCATTTGTTTCTTTTTAAAAATAAAGGAATGTTTCCTTTAAGTAAAATACTGTATCTTAAGGATTTAAAGTAGTTTCCCTCCGGAGCCCATTCATTTCTTTTACCCTGTATAAGAAAGACATCGCTAATACGTGTGGGGCTTACTAAGCAGCAAGTTTCTTCACGATGATTGTGTAATATTCATTTACCATGTAGGTAGAGCATATATTCCATTGATGCACGATTTGGGATTGGAACTTGGGATTTGAACCCACGACCTTCAGGTTGAATCGACGCACTATCTCACTTGGCTAACACAGATTAAAAAAGGGGTAAAAGTTTTTTTTTTATTGTTGTTATTTTTGGAACAACTGATACGAATGTATTTGTAGATTAAGTTTGTCTAAGAAATGATAGGTTCAAACAAATCAGATTTGGACATCTCTAGGTGGTAATCTCAAACCACATAAACATCACTCACAAGACGTAGGTTAAACTTGAAATTGTTTACTGGGCTAAAAGGCAGTCCCAAACTTATGCAGATTTACTGAGAGCAAGGTAAACCAATGAATCACAGTGAATAATCCTATTTTAGTCAATAAATCTTTTTACAGTGCGTATCTAGATCCAAAACTCTCAAGTTAAATTTTCGCACCCGCTTGAATCGGTTTGATACGGTACCAGTTGATGCGGTAATTTACTTCGCAAACTCTTAAGACTGTTTATTTTGCCAAAAGCTTCGAACACTTTCAAAGGGTCGATTTTTTTCTATCCTAAAATAATTTTGTTTACCTCTCTGAAGTAATATACAGTTATTCGACCAAGTTACAGGGCCATTTTATTGATAAAAATTGTTGTAGAATATTGAGCACTATCATTATTTTAATCCTACTAATTATACTTATAAAATGTAAGTTTGTAGGTAAGTATGTATGTGTGTGTCTATGAATTGATGATGTTTGAGTATGTATCTATAGTTATAGGTACTTAAACTTTCCTCGACCCATTTCAATTTCCATTCGAAACCAGGGCGTTCTTATCAAGAATCCGGAAATATCCTTAATATATAGGTATAGCTACTATACTAGTGTAGCTAGCTAAAGTAGCGATTACACTATCCAATTTGTAGGAAACTGATCTAGAATCATCGCTCTGTCTCGCTCTTTGGCCTACGAATTGTGTATTGTGCATCTTACATTTTTCTTCCAACATTTGACTAAAGTTAACAACAGTTAGGATAATTGAAGTAGGATGCACATTACAAAATTCTTAGGCCAAAGAGTGAGACAGAGCGATGATTCCTATATCGGTTTCCTACAAATTGGATAGAGTAATCGCTACTTAATGGTGGGTTCAGATGTTCGCGTGCAAACAGACATTCAACGGGACATTTATCTTCTGTCGCGTTCGGTCTCCTTGAAATAAGAGCGATAGAGCTACTTCGTGCTCGCTCTAATCATATTTCTGTCTCTTTAAATGCCTGTTTGCTCGCGAGCGTGTGAACGCCGCGTAATGGTGATGCACGTCATCAAACCAGCGGCTCTTCTTCCTACAATTTATATAATTCCCTTGAAGTATTCGTCTGCACAGGTATCGAGGAACTCAGAGACTCAGGAAGAAATGTGCAGGGCGCATGGCCGCGCTCGTCGTGTCGGGCGCGACCGGACCCCCGTGTCCCCGTGCAGAGACCGCCTTCGCTTGCTAGCTGCCCGAAGTGCCCGCAACGGACTTATTATGATGGTATGTTAAACAGACCAGCAGTGCGATTCAGACCTTGGAATGTATTCCAAATTCGGGTTGTGACGTTGCTTTGCTAAAAAACGTCGACTTTCCGAAGAAAATCATCGAATCGGATGCATTATCGGAAGCCTGAAAAGCCACTTTTGATGAAACATCAGTGTTTCATAGATGAAAATCTGATGTTTCATCAAAAGTGGCCACTTTAGACTCCCTGATCAAAAGATTGAAAGTTAAAGTATTAAAAAACACATGCATTAGATAGTACAATTCTAACATCACGATCTTGCATCTAATGCATGTAATTTTCAAGATTGATTCTTTTATAGCATTAAAGGTGTGTTTCGTTTTTCCAGCATACATCCACGGCAGGAGAGTTTAAGCGTTGTTAGATAAGAAATAGGAAGTAAAGAATTTTATAGAATTGAATATTGAATTGACCCCTAATATAAATCGTTAGATACGGCCTGAAGCCTAAAATCCTAAATTTTTTTTGTATGTAGCAGTCGCTAAAAACGTGTCGTTCTCTTTTTTTTCACACGTTTTGCAACACTACTTTATATTAGGTACTAAAATGGCGTTTGAGCTGACTCTTCCGCGTAGTTGACCGCCATATCTAACGATTTATAGGTATTAATGGAATTGACATTTGGATGAAAAGGAAAAAAGTCAGGAAATAAAATAGCTGTTCCGCCAAAATAAGGTTAAAAATAACTATGATCGAAAGGATCGAAGTTAAAAATGGATCCTATCAAAATAGCCTAAAATCTCTCTTCGAGATAGAACGGTCATGTTTGTTCTTTGTACGAGTAATGCTTTTATTGATATACTTTGATGAATAAAATCCAATTTGTCCTACAAGTTATTGTAGAAACGTGCTCATTGTTTGTATTATTGTGTCATTTTAGCAACTTGTTTATTTAGAAAGAGAACTGTACAAATAAAATAATATCGTCGGTTGCAGGTTCAATTGGCGTAACTAACAAAACACGTAAAATGAGTTGAGTATACAGTTTTTCTTAGTTTTTTCTGCTCTATCGAATGGTATACTCAAAAAAATTCAGTTACAGCACAATTTCAGCTGTGAACTTTTCAGATTTCCTTCTAAATCATGCTGTAACTGATTAAGTCACCCATTTGCACAAGTCAAATTGGAGTAACTGTAGCCCCGAAAAAATTAAGGTTAAAATATGTGCTCTTACACCAATTATAATTCAAGTAAAAAAAATTCACATTGCATACACCAAAATGTCATGAACATTATTTCACCAATGGTCAGTTGCGTCAATTGACTCAAACTAGGTATAAGCTTGGTGTCAGTTACGCCAATTTGCACGTGGGAATGAAATAATAGTTTGCTTCTTACCTCAATTTGAAAACTATTATCCGACCAAATTGCAGTGGATTACACATACCGCGCACGCTCAAACTATTGCTATCGTACTTTCTCCTAAGATGTGAAGGTAGGGTTGCCACCCATACTTTATAATAATGTCCTATTCTTGGTCATTATCTATCTGTGTTTCAAATTTCAGTCAAATCGGTTTAGTGGTTGTCGAGTTATAGAGGAACAAACAGACATCCAAACATCCATCCAAATATCCAAACTTTCGCATTTATAATATTAGTGTGATAGTGTGATTAGTGTGATATACTTTAATTGCAAAAAAAAGTAGGTACCCTATGTGTAGGAGACAAAATTAAAATGATCATCCAAATTAATTACCTGCTGCCAGGCCATAGTTACATGCCGGTAGATAGTATGCACTCTATAATAGAATGCGAAGTGCATAAATTGACTGCACGGAGTCCTACGCAATGGCCAAGTTTCATGGAATCGGCACGAAAAAATCCTCGTCCCTACAAGGTATTTGTCCTCGAACACAAACATTTCATTGATTGGGATCCAGTGACGCAAGTATGTTTTTCTCCTAGCACGAACAATTTACAGATGTCGAAGGTCAGGATTGCCACAATTAAGAAAGAATATAAAAACTACTAAAACAAAACATTCCATGAAAACCAATGCAACGACTTATGAAATCAAGGTCGATGAAGAAGATCTAAAGCGGAAAGGAAAAGGGAAAGGAAAGGCTAGAGTAAAAAGGTTGTCTATACACCACAAGAGCAATTTGAAACAAGGGTTAGAAAAGTGTTGAAGGATTGGAACCCCTTTACAAAAGCAGACTGGCTATATCACTTAGTGAAGTAGGTATAAAGATTTAAAAAAAAATGTGCGATGACGGTGTTATTCCTAACAGATACCATAGTGATTATTTAAACCTACCCTTTACCAAAGATGTTAAAGACACTCTTAACCAAACTGATCAAGAAGACTCAGAAGAAGAAGAGTAAAACCTAAAAATATAATTTCGTTTAGCAATGATTAAGTAGATTTTTTTCTTTTAACCATTTTAAAAAAAAAGGTTGTGTGTTGTAGTGCAGTCTGCGCTAAATAAAACTAATTAGAAGAGTAAGATAGTTAAAAATACTATTCTTAAATGAAAATATAATTGCGTTGAACAATGATTCAGTTGATTGTTTTTTTTTTTTCTTTTAATCATTTAAAAAAAATAAAACTTATTATCAGGGTAATCTAATCAAAAATACAATTTTGTAATAAAAATATAATTTCGTTTAGCAATGATTAAGTTGATTGTTTTTTTCATTTAATCATTTAAAAAAAGGTTGTGTGTTGTAGTGGAATGTGCGCAAAATAAACTGAAGAGTAAGCTAATTAAAAATACTATTTGGAAGTGGTTTTAACTGAATAAATTAAGATTATTTAAATAAAAATGATTTTAATTGAATCTTCTTACCCTATGCAAATAAATTTAAAATAACAGTAAAATTAGCGTAACTGACATTACGTGGTTATTTCTTTATTTTTCTTTACATTCTTAAACATTTTAACTAAAGTAACATCAAACAACAAAGTAAAACACCGTCTCTTACATCAAACTGAATTGCCGTAACTTGTTATTTTAGAAGCCATACACCATTTCGACCTGAAATATTTTAAGAAGTCTTGAGGTCAAATTGGTGTAACTGTCATAAGTTTGAAAAAAACTTGGTGTAACTCTCATAAGTTTCAAAAAAATTGGTGTAACTGACATTCATTTTCTAAAATAAAGAGTTTATGATCAAATTTCATATTTAGGCTGAAAGCTTAGTGAATTTTAAGCTATTCTGTCAAAGCAGATCCAAAAAAGGCCACACACAAAAAAAGTTATGTTAACTTTATCACGAAAAAAAACTTTAAACGGCTCTAGTGAAAAGTCGTGTTTTGTCAGTTACGCCAATTGAACCTGCAACCGACGATATGTACAAATAAAACTGTATTATCAGCAGTAGTATAACATTACATTTGTTTTCAAGCTAAATATATTTTTCTATGTCGATGTTTGTTTTTCTTTTTTGTTTTATGTTTTTCAATTAAATTATTCTACGAATCCTTCGTCTCTGTCAATTTTTATACTTTTAAGAATTTAATTGAATATTATAAGAATGTAAAATTATGAACGAAAAAGTTGCTCATTTTTTAGGCTAGACAAAAAATTTGTAAATAAATGTACATTTTACAAGTAATTTAGTCCTAAGTAAATAACTTATTTTTACATAAAATCTCTATTTATAAGATAAGCAACGCTAAAAGGGTTATAAACAACAAATTGTTCATTGTAAAAATAGGTATACGCGTTGTCATCGAACGGGGTAAAGTAATAGTGAAAAAAATAAAAGAAAGCCTCTACTTTCTAAATAGGTACTTAATTGTAAAAGTGTTGGTAATATTTTATTTCAAAATGAATATATATCAGATTTGTTTATCAAATGTTATTGTAAATATAACTTGACCCTGGTACGTGTTGAGGCAAAATGGACCAGCTATAATAAATCTTAGACTGGATATTTTGAGATTTTTGGCTTTAAATTATACCAAAGTTATTAATGTTAAATGTTTAGATAAATTAAATTGTTTATAGATATTAAAGTACTATTAGGATCCTTGCTAAATGTGAAGTAATTTTGTCTGTATGTCAAGGAGAGTAGGTAGTCAAAAGTTAAGATCAATTTTTTATCACAAAGTCCAAGCCAGTGGAACGAAATACTCGGTAAGGATAATGAATTTTAGCAAAATAAACTACCTAATCGAGTCATTGTTTTTGATAATAGGTAGGTACCTACTTATATATAAATCATTTGAATAGGGATACATTGTATGTTAGGTAAGTAGGTACTGTGGTTATCGATTCAAATGTAAATAATTTCTCGAAAGTTGTAAGTATAAATTTTGTTTAAAACATTCCAACCTTATTCCAATATTTCATTGTAATTACTACGTAATTGTTCTAACTCTTGCATTAATACACACTTGATGTTTTTATTCTCACTAAATCTAAATGTGTATATACTTATAGAAAACATAGTTATACCTAGGTATATTATGGAATTATAAATACCTATTTTAAAGATATTTTCTTATGTAAATAATTGTAAATTGAAATGTTAATATACTTTGAAATATACTTTGAAAGATTAAATCGAAATAAAATTTTCATACAATGAAAGTGATGTTTTGTTTCATTTACGGATAAGAGCGTTTCCACAATATCCGATCCGATATCGGTATCGAACGCTGATACCGATACGATATCGTATACAAACTGCATAAAAACTATTCAGAATATAAGTCTGAAATAAAATAAAATTTAACTGACACATTCCATCAAAACTGAAAATGTGTCAATTTGTACAGTTTTTGTAAAAAAATTACTAAAACCCTTGAAAAAACATAAAATTCCCAGTGAAATGCCCAACTCTCGGCGCCGTAGGTTTTCTGTTCACAATGGAATCGCTGGCAGGGACCATTGCAAAGTTCAGACCGGGCTACAAACCAGGTATTGTACTCAAGATTTATGAACGAATTCCATGAAAATTAAATTTACTGGATACCTGTAACTGTAACCGTAAAATTTGCATGTAAATATTACTTTCAGTGGCCCTGAACCGGACCCAGAAATAAAATCGATGGCAAACAATTTAGTCTCAATGAAATCGAAATCGAAAAACAAAATGCAAGCAAACAGCTCCAAAAACTCGAACAGTTTAGAGATTATTGCAGACTGCGAAAGCTCTGCTTCAATGTTTGCTGTCAAGAAGCGTTCAAACATAGCCGTCGACAAGGATGTTACTGCCAGTTCAAGCAACATCGATCTGTTCAACACACTGAACGCATCTGACGACATAATGAAATTGAAAGACGCAGATAAGATGGAGTTACAAACTATACGAAAGAGGCAACTGACCCGTGAAAGAACGCCGCTTCGAAGAGACAAATACCCACGTCAGCACCGCATTAAAGTAAGAAGTCCCAAACGGCGGACCTCGGTCCTAGAAACTCAATGTAACAGTCAGCCAAAGAGTAATGACATCGATAAGCATGCAGTTGGAACGGAAGCAATCGATTGGGGTAAAGAGGTGGAGATTTGCGTTGATAACTCCGTGAATGTAGTGGAAACTACTGAAGACGAGGAAAGACAGAGCGATCATTCTTTGGATGATATGTGTCGTATCTGTCATGGTGGGGATAGCTTGTCTCCGGAACTGGGGCCGTTGATTTCAGCGTGTTCGTGTAGAGGGACGGTGGGAAGAGTTCACGTTAAGTGCTTGGAGAGGTGGCTGACGGAGTCGGGAAAGTCTAGATGCGAGCTGTGCGGGTCAAGGTACTCGACGCGACGCGTTCATAGGTACGGCGTTCCGAGAGCTTTGGTCATGTGGATACTGAGTCAAAATGCTAAACAGGTAAGCCATTTTTTATTTCTACTTTTCTTTCATAAAACTTTTTAACAGCTTTATCATAATCCTAGCTCTGGTTATTCATATTTATATTCCTAGAACTAGAGCCATGTTGGCCGGGAGGGAAAGTACATCGCCTTTCGGCCCAAAGTTCGTGGGTTCGAATCCTGGCCATGCATAATGGATTTTTCGTTTTGAAAAAAAATTATGCTCAAAAAAAAATTATTAAAAAAAATTATATTATATTAAAAATTATTATATTACACGAGCTCCAAACGGTGAAGGAAAACTTCGTGAGGATACCCGCGGCTTAGTCAGGCTTACTAAGCCGCGTGACTGACAGGCACACGTATTGACCATATCTTTCCTGTGGATATGGCCGGCTAAGCTGAGAGGATGGTGTAGGCACTATGCAGCAAGCCTACTCCATCTCAAACAATGTCCCAGATACTACAGTGTCCCGATAAGTGTAGGCAAAGATTGCCTCTTGACTGAAGTTTTTTTATTCCTAGAACTCAGCTTGCTGATAAATCTATTGACGTATCTTTTATCTAATTGTGTTCCAATCACACTTTACAATATATTTAGATTAAACTTAAGATAGGTTTAAATCGTGGCTTAAAATAAAATAGGTTCTGGAAATGTTGACACCACGAAATGGAAGTAATTAGTAGAAGCCAGATATAAAGTTTATAATAGCTGATGCTTACTACAAGATTGCATAACCCGGTTCGCCGTGGGAATAATTTGTTATAGGACCGACACGTGGTATTTCTATGTCCTATGTACCTACGTTTGTGAGGTCCACTGAGGCGCAAAGTAATATATATGTACCTGTACCTACTACCAGCTTAGTCTCCAGGCTTAGTGGTTAGTGAGTAAGAGCCATTTATCCTATACAGGGTGAATTTTTGAGACGGGGCAGTAAGGGCAGCTACCTTAACCGTTGTAGCTAGAGGAAAACGTTCTTAGGAGAACATCCTTAATTTTTAAAAATATTTCGACCTGCATTCACAGATTTTGAAAAAAATGTACAGTCAGCGAGAAAATGGGTCATTTACACAAAAACTTTTTTTGATGCTAATCGATCCTGTTTCATCTAAGGATAAAATGGTTCTTTCAGACCAACTGAGGTTAGAGTATTAGAAAAGTCAGAAATCGCTAAAATGTATTGCTGAGACAAGACAGTAAGGGCTACCTTAACCGTTGTAGCTACAGGAAAACGTTTTTAGGAGACTATCCTTTACTTTTGAAGATATTTCAACCTGCATTCACAGATTTTGAAAAAAATGTACAGTCAGCGAGAAAATGGGCAATTTACACAAAAACTTTTTTTGATGCCAGTCGATCCTGTTTCATCTAAGGATTAAAAGACTCTATTGGACCAACTGAGGCAAGAGTACTAGAAAAGTCAGTAAACGCAAATAACTTTGATTATACATTTCGTACGAAATCAATTTGTCATTTGTCATAATTTTTCATCATTTTGTCGAAATATCTTCAAAAGTAAGGATAGTCTCCTAAGAAAGATTTCCTGTAGCTACAACGGTTAAAGTAGCTGCCTTTACTGCTCCGTTTCAAAAATACATTTTAGCAATTTCTGACTTTTCTAGTACTCTTACCTCAGTTAGTCCGAAAGAGCTTTTTAATCCTTAGATGAAACAGGATCGACTGGCATCAAAAAAAGTTTTTGTGTAAATTGCCCATTTTCTCGCTGACTGTACATTTTTTTCAAAATCTGTGAATGCAGGTTGAAATATCTTTAAAAGTTAAGGATAGTCTCCTAAAAACGCTTTCCTGTAGCTACAACGGTTAAGGTAGCCCTTACTGTCTTGTCTCAGAAATACATTTTAGCGATTTCTGACTTTTCTAGTACTCTAACCTCATTTGGTCTGAAAGAGCCTTTTTATCCTTAGATGAAACAGGATCGATTGGCATCAAAAAAAGTTTTTGTGTAAATGGCCCATTTTCTCGCTGACTGTACATTTTTTTCAAAATCTGTGAATGTAGGTCGAAATATTTTCAAAAATTAAGGATGGTCTCCTAAGAACGTTTTCCTCTAGCTACAACGGTTAAGGTAGCTGCCCTTACTGCCCCGTCTCAAAAATTCACCCTGTATAGAGCAATCGGAATGTTTTCTCGACTTTCCATTAAAAATAGGTTTCCTTTTACGTTTTTATCTATGATTTGTTTTAAGCGTCTCTGAATTTTCAAGACATTTTAATATAACTGCTTAATTATATAAAAAATGTCTTGAAAATTCAGTTAACTTACCTAATTATTCAAAGATAATCTAAAAGAATGTGCTTTAACCGCTTTAACAGTGAATAATGAATGTCTGTAGACGAATAAACTTTTTTCTCTTTCGTAATTATTGTACAAAATTGTTTTAGGACATTCTATCTCCATATTTTTGTTTCAAACGACTCAGTACAAAACCCGAATGAATATGATATTGTTCTTGTCGTATTGCGGAAATGTGAGGCTTTTGTTCAATTTCGTTGCGTAGTCTTAACGGAAGGGAACAACAGACAAAGCAATGGACAACAAATTAATATTACATTTGAAAATGTGAATGTCTTAGAAAATGCTACAACGCGTTCGTTATTGTCTTGTAAAATGTTTTCGTCTTCAATTCACAATATTTTTGTCGTGTCTTTGTCAAGAATCTGGTAAAACGCCACAAATTGGATGAATACACATTTAAAATAAAATTTGGTGTAGGTATTTTGTTTTTGATTAGAGATAGCCGTGTTGGCAGAGTGGGTTATCTCGACTTTCGGATCTGAGGTCGTGAGTTCGAATCCTGGCCATGCATTAATGGATTTTTCGCAAGCTCTAAACGGTGAAGGAAAAAGTCGTGAGGAAACCCACGGCTTAGTCAGCCTCACACGTATTGACTATGTCTTTCCTGTGCATATGGCCGGTTAAGCTGAGGAGGTAGATGCTGAGCCAGCCTACTCCTCAACATTATCCCATGCACTACAGTGTCTCAATAAGTGTAGGCAAATATTGCCTTCTGACACTGTATAAAATAATCTAGTAATAAAAGATGTAAAGGCCTCAGTTTTGTTTTTGAATTCCACGGGACCGGAAAATGACGGAAATTACTTCGATTTCTGCCTGTATGGGTTGAAGTTTTGCATTTAAATACCTATTTCCTGTGTCTTAGAAAAAAATCAAAATTCGATAGTTTTGACTTGATGCACTTCTTGACTTACGGCCACACCTCGGACACTTGACGAAATCTTTATGGAAAAGCGGCGTCTAGCTACCTATTTACACAGACACTACACAATGTCATTTTTGTATACGCACAATTGTGTGCGTGAAGTAAGGTTGTCACCGTATGAATAATTATTACACACTGTGGTCTCGGTCTCGTCGTCGTGTATGCGCGCGGAGCGCGTCCCCAGCTCAAAGTCAGACCCTCGCCAGCCCAAATTCGGGCGCATGGTGAGGAAGCCCAATTGGTGGGGGACGACGACGACGACGACGACGACGGCAGTGGCCATTCTATACGTAGTATTATTATCTATTCTATGCTACGGCTCTCTTCTTTGCATAGCACCGTAGAGGACATGACATCGAACGCCTTAAGAACTCCACCAGTCACGTTATCGTGCGCTCACTCTAGCTCTTAACGTTCTTACAGCTGATGGTGGACAGTCTCGGGATCATGCTGATGTCTCCACTAGCGGTCCTTGCAGCCTGGCTGACCGGCAGGACGCTGGCCGGCCTGATGACGCAAGACAACCATGGCACGCCGTGGCCGCTGGCATCCACCTTTGTCTTAGCTTGCATGACCCTTGTAAGTTATTGGCATTGTTTCTAATTATTTGGATCAGTTGAGCTACCTATAGATTGTTTACAATTTTTGACATTATAACTTCTAAATCGATGAACGCCGGCTGCACGCACGAAAAAGTGTCACGTTCCGCCTGAGCCAATCCGTCTGAACAAGCGATAGAGAGGCACAATCGTTTATCAATGTTTTCTTATGAAGTTATCACGTAAATTTGTCGTCCGTAAACCTACTTTACAGGCAACCATTTTTTTTAGTTAATTAGTTCTCAACAAAAAACAAAAAACCAGCTTATTCATGGTTATGTTTGCAGGTCTGCTACTACTGTTGGATAGTGTCAGCCGCGACGCGCCACGCCCTCGGCTGGTGGTTATGGTATCGGTCGCAGTACGAAGTCAGACTGACGCTAGAGAGTGAAGAGTGACTGTCCAAGTGTCCACCCTTTCAAAAACATCTAATAAACACTGTTGGGTACAATAGAAAATGAATTGTTTTATTTTACACTCAACGTTAGGTAATTAGTGAGTAGGTAACTCACTTTTCTGTAAATAAATGTTAGTACCTACCTACCTACTTCTGTTTCTCTCGCAAATCAGTTTGTTCTTCATCTTTCCATTTAACAGCAAAATACTTCTTAGATATTAAAAATAGTTTATTCGAGTTCACGCTAGGAATTGCAAAACTAATATAAAGTTCAACTTGGGGTGACTTGGGGACAAGATGCAACGAGCAAGATATTAAATATTCACCCACAGGCATATTTTGTTTTAATATTACTTAGGTACTTTACATTCAAAAGTTTATAAAAATAATTCTAGGCCGAGAATCCACCAAAACGAGACGAGGGGAGATGTGTTTTGGGTTTAAACAACCAATAGAATTTCGTTGCTTACAAACTTCACAAGAAGAAAGGACAATGTCGAACAACGCTGAAACCATTAAAACTTTTAAATAAGTGTATGAGAAACTACAAGTACCGGCTGAAAACTAAAAAAACACGTACGAGAAACCCCTATAGTACATTTTGTTGTACAGTGTACAGTAGAGGTACATTGAATGGACCTACTTGCTGAAGGCCAGTATCACTGGCTCCTATTATGCTTCATCCACACTCTCGCGAGGCGCCTCCTAGAGGCTCTCGGCACGAGTCTTGGCGAGTGGAGACGGCAATTGTGTTAGCCATCCTCACTCTCGATTTATTCAGTTCCCCGCTACGTCTACTTCAATATTTTTCCATACGTCCTTTGATTCGCGCCCGAAAAACCGACACGAAGTGGAGCGACAGCGAGGCGAGGCGAGGGAAGGCGAGGGGACATGAGCGCACCGTCCTCACTCTCGCACTCGCGATCCCTCGTGTAGCCTCGAGGAGTCTGGATGGGGCATTGGGCGTTTTTCCACTAGCCGGCACGGCACCGGTACCGGCACCGGCGCCGGTGGTGGGGATGCAAAAATGTATGAAACCGTGCCGGTGCCGGCGCCGGCAAGTGGAAAAACGAGCAGTACATTTCCATGCATTTTTGCGTCGCCGGCGCCGGTGCCGGTGCCGGTGCCGGTGCCGTGCCGGGCTAGTGGAAAAACGCCCATTCTATCAACCTATAATGGGCCGGCACCGGCGCCGGCGACGCAAAAATGTATGAAAATGTACTGCTCGTTTTTCACTTGCCGGCGCCAGCACCGGCAGATTTTCATACATTTTTGCATCCCCACCACCGGCGCCGGTGCCGGTGCCGGTGCCGTGCCGGCTAGTGGAAAAACGCCCAATAGAAGAAGTCTGGGTCAGTAAACTCCTCGGACGAAAGTAAACTCCTAATCTTATACAAAAAAGGTTCGTATACAAAAGTGATAAACATTTAATCCTATCCTCTTTTCAAATCCCAGTTTGACATTAAGTAGCAACAGAAATTCCGACAGCTGTTGATAAACATAAAAATAAGGAAATCGAAATGGTTTTTTCTTGTTTCTAATTTAGATCTGACGTGATTTGAATCAATGTTTGATAAAAATATCAAAAATGTTTTGTTTATCAATTTATTTTTTGCGTGTGTTCAAGCTTCTGGATTAGGAGGTAACATAACATGCATTTATTCATTGATCTCTCAATGACTTGCGTAATGAAAACTCAAATTTGTTGATTCATCTCTATGGATCCATGGCAAATTCGTGTTTCCATTACGCAAGTAGCTAACATGCAAGCTTCGATCGTAAAGCTGGAAACATACTGTCGGACGCGGCTTACGGACGCGGCAGACAGCCGCGACTGAATATGAATCTGGATATAGAACGAACATAGAACTGTGCACTTTATCTGACGAAAGTCGCGGACGCGTCCTTGGACCTTCAGACGTCCGAAGGCAATCTGGCCCGCTGGGTGTTCGGACGGTGTGCACACTTATCAGTCGCGGCTAACAGCCGCGTCCGTCAGCCGCGTCCGATAATTTGTTCCCAGCTTTAAGCATGCAATATTCAAATTACAACGTGTTCACAAAGAAGGTCCGTATTATACAGGATCGTTTTTAACGAATCTGCTACCTTCTGAAGGTTAGTGTCTCGACACATCTGCGGAACGTACGGCGCCGAAAGTTTAGCGGCTGAATTTTCAGTCGAAATATTCCATATTCCTTAACAAACCAAATTCTGGTTCAGTGCGCTACGTGACGGAAAATTACGTGGCGTCGTCGTCAGTCAGTGTTGGCACTAGTAGCTAGCACCCGAGAAACATACGCCGAACGTTCAACTACGCGCACCGAACTTTCGGTCGCGTAACTCGTCGCATGATGTGTCTCTTGCTATGCAAAAACATTGAATGCGTTTTGACTGAAATAATCCCTCGAAAGGAGGCTCGGCACTACACCGAACGCGACGTAATTTCGGCTGATGTGTCATAGGGAAGTTGAAAAACATTGCGAGCGTATTCAACCGAACGATCGGTGCCGTACGTTCCGCAGATGTGTCGCGACACCTTATACTTTTGAACATTACATTCATAACAAACACACGAATAGAATATGCATTGTTTCGGAATGGAACCCATAACCTACTACTGTAAGACAATTGAACTGAGTAAATAAAATTCTTAAAAGTATAGTTTCCAAGTTGTTTGGTATCGTTGACTGTGCACACTCATTTATTTTTATTAATATAAGTTTCCTATGAAAAAGAAGAACGAACATTTTGGCATACTTACTCTTCCGCCATTTTGAAAAAACCTCGATCTTGCAGCAGGTGATGAAACATATGTCAATCGATAGGGGAAGTGATTACAAACAAAATATATTCAGTAATAAAATCTCGTAATCTTTATACTTTCCGAGATATTTGAGTTTGAAAATGTAAAAATGAAAATTTGAAAATGCTAATTATGATGCCAATAATAACCGGTAGATATTTGAATATGTCTACTGTGACTGGGGATAAAATAGTGAGCCAATTTCGTTTAATTTTAGGTAAATTTTTTTTTTTTTTTATTTGAAATTATATTTTTTGAACACAGTTTATTTCATCATTTTGTGCTGAATAGTAGGTATTACTATTTTTATAATAGGTACTTATTACTATTTTTATAATAGGTAACTATAGGTAGGTGATTCTACTAGGTAGGTAGGTATCAGGGTTGGCATGATTAAAACAAGTAGTTTTAAAACATCTGTTTAAAACAGTCTCAAATAAAACTTTGTTTTTTATTCATTGTTTAAAAATACAGTTTAAAACAAGTTTTAAGCAATGTTGAAAACATTGAATAAAAACACGGTTCAAAACTACTAAAATCGATTATCAAATGAAATATTATAAAGAAAGGCTCTCGTATTTATGCAAGTCATACATCGGTAATTTCCCCCAGTAAAATCCCGCTACAGAATTAGGACAGAAGTTCCTATGTCGACCGTCGAAAGAAAGTAATTCACTGGATTCATGTCATGGGTATTCCCCTAATTTTAATATTGTTTAGCGGGTTCCCCCTATTAAGAATAAACATCAAAACATACCTACCATACCATGTATGTAAAGCGTTCAGTACGTGTATTGATTCTCATTTTCTTTAAAGATATGTTACAAAAAATCAATATATCTAGTAAGTAACAATTGATTAGGTCTAATACAATTTAAGTTATTATCAAAAGCAAAAAAAAAACATAAAAAACAAAAAAAAAACGGTTGTTTAAAACATTGTGAACTGTTTGTTTTATGAGACTTAAAAAAACTGTTTTTTTTTCCAACCCTGGTAGGTACTCATAACCTGTATGTTCTAAGCGAATAATGATAGGAAAACCAAAAGTTAAAATTCATTAGGTATTCACTTCGTTTTCAACATCATGTCTGACAATCACCTGAATCTATAAATGCCGCTGGTGATAAAGGCAATGTTTCCGGGGTGTTGAGCCCATGCCAAGAATTTAAGACACACATTATGTGGGAACAACAGCCAGGTTTCTTTTTCCCACTACGCATGAGCAGTACCACTCCGTGATTTTATCCCTATCCTCCATACGGTTATTTATTAAAACATACAAAATATGTCCGATTACTTTTTTTTAATTACCTAGAGGGAAAAAGAACCTTGGGCTGTTGTTCCCACATAATGTGTGTCATAAATGGTTCTTGGCATGGGCTCGACTCGACACCCCGGAAACATTGCCTTTGTCACCAGCAGCATTTTAATTTTTGGTTTTCCAATCATTATTCGCTTCATACATGCAGGCTATGCATATCTACCTACTATAATTACCTACCTATAGTTACCTATTATAAAAATAGTAATAAGTATATACCTAATATTTACCACAAAATGGTAAACTGTGTTCAAAAAATATATATTTTTTTAATTTTTATAGTGTTAAACCACACTTTGGTATTATTTCATTAGAAATGAAAAATCTTACCAAAATTTTCAATTCCGACGGGATTCGAACCCGCAATGATACAAACGATCCTCCTTAAGCCGGAGTGCCTTACCATTCGGCCACGGAATCCTTATTACGTCAGGTTGAAAATCTTGATAAGCTCTTATTGATCGATTAAGCATCGATTAGCGCCATCTACAGAGTAACTACTAAGTTAACTCACTGCTCATTGCCCGAAGTTACATTCAGGATCAAATGACGAGAGATGTCGCTTTTGCTAATTCTATAAGTTTTAATTTTTATAGTGTTAAACCACACTTTGGTATTATTTCATTAGAAATGAAAAATCTTACCAAAATTTTCAATTCCGACGGGATTCGAACCCGCAATGATACAAACGATCCTCCTTAAGCCGGAGTGCCTTACCATTCGGCCACGGAATCCTTATTACGTCAGGTTGAAAATCTTGATAAGCTCTTATTGATCGATTAAGCATCGATTAGCGCCATCTACAGAGTAACTACTAAGTTAACTCACTGCTCATTGCCCGAAGTTACATTCAGGATCAAATGACGAGAGATGTCGCTTTTGCTAATTCTATAAGTTTTAATTTTTATAGTGTTAAACCACACTTTGGTATTATTTCATTAGAAATGAAAAATCTTACCAAAATTTTCAATTCCGACGGGATTCGAACCCGCAATGATACAAACGATCCTCCTTAAGCCGGAGTGCCTTACCATTCGGCCACGGAATCCTTATTACGTCAGGTTGAAAATCTTGATAAGCTCTTATTGATCGATTAAGCATCGATTAGCGCCATCTACAGAGTAACTACTAAGTTAACTCACTGCTCATTGCCCGAAGTTACATTCAGGATCAAATGACGAGAGATGTCGCTTTTGCTAATTCTATAAGTTTTAATTTTTATAGTGTTAAACCACACTTTGGTATTATTTCATTAGAAATGAAAAATCTTACCAAAATTTTCAATTCCGACGGGATTCGAACCCGCAATGATACAAACGATCCTCCTTAAGCCGGAGTGCCTTACCATTCGGCCACGGAATCCTTATTACGTCAGGTTGAAAATCTTGATAAGCTCTTATTGATCGATTAAGCATCGATTAGCGCCATCTACAGAGTAACTACTAAGTTAACTCACTGCTCATTGCCCGAAGTTACATTCAGGATCAAATGACGAGAGATGTCGCTTTTGCTAATTCTATAAGTTTTAATTTTTATAGTGTTAAACCACACTTTGGTATTATTTCATTAGAAATGAAAAATCTTACCAAAATTTTCAATTCCGACGGGATTCGAACCCGCAATGATACAAACGATCCTCCTTAAGCCGGAGTGCCTTACCATTCGGCCACGGAATCCTTATTACGTCAGGTTGAAAATCTTGATAAGCTCTTATTGATCGATTAAGCATCGATTAGCGCCATCTACAGAGTAACTACTAAGTTAACTCACTGCTCATTGCCCGAAGTTACATTCAGGATCAAATGACGAGAGATGTCGCTTTTGCTAATTCTATAAGTTTTAATTTTTATAGTGTTAAACCACACTTTGGTATTATTTCATTAGAAATGAAAAATCTTACCAAAATTTTCAATTCCGACGGGATTCGAACCCGCAATGATACAAACGATCCTCCTTAAGCCGGAGTGCCTTACCATTCGGCCACGGAATCCTTATTACGTCAGGTTGAAAATCTTGATAAGCTCTTATTGATCGATTAAGCATCGATTAGCGCCATCTACAGAGTAACTACTAAGTTAACTCACTGCTCATTGCCCGAAGTTACATTCAGGATCAAATGACGAGAGATGTCGCTTTTGCTAATTCTATAAGTTTTAATTTTTATAGTGTTAAACCACACTTTGGTATTATTTCATTAGAAATGAAAAATCTTACCAAAATTTTCAATTCCGACGGGATTCGAACCCGCAATGATACAAACGATCCTCCTTAAGCCGGAGTGCCTTACCATTCGGCCACGGAATCCTTATTACGTCAGGTTGAAAATCTTGATAAGCTCTTATTGATCGATTAAGCATCGATTAGCGCCATCTACAGAGTAACTACTAAGTTAACTCACTGCTCATTGCCCGAAGTTACATTCAGGATCAAATGACGAGAGATGTCGCTTTTGCTAATTCTATAAGTTTTAATTTTTATAGTGTTAAACCACACTTTGGTATTATTTCATTAGAAATGAAAAATCTTACCAAAATTTTCAATTCCGACGGGATTCGAACCCGCAATGATACAAACGATCCTCCTTAAGCCGGAGTGCCTTACCATTCGGCCACGGAATCCTTATTACGTCAGGTTGAAAATCTTGATAAGCTCTTATTGATCGATTAAGCATCGATTAGCGCCATCTACAGAGTAACTACTAAGTTAACTCACTGCTCATTGCCCGAAGTTACATTCAGGATCAAATGACGAGAGATGTCGCTTTTGCTAATTCTATAAGTTTTAATTTTTATAGTGTTAAACCACACTTTGGTATTATTTCATTAGAAATGAAAAATCTTACCAAAATTTTCAATTCCGACGGGATTCGAACCCGCAATGATACAAACGATCCTCCTTAAGCCGGAGTGCCTTACCATTCGGCCACGGAATCCTTATTACGTCAGGTTGAAAATCTTGATAAGCTCTTATTGATCGATTAAGCATCGATTAGCGCCATCTACAGAGTAACTACTAAGTTAACTCACTGCTCATTGCCCGAAGTTACATTCAGGATCAAATGACGAGAGATGTCGCTTTTGCTAATTCTATAAGTTTTAATTTTTATAGTGTTAAACCACACTTTGGTATTATTTCATTAGAAATGAAAAATCTTACCAAAATTTTCAATTCCGACGGGATTCGAACCCGCAATGATACAAACGATCCTCCTTAAGCCGGAGTGCCTTACCATTCGGCCACGGAATCCTTATTACGTCAGGTTGAAAATCTTGATAAGCTCTTATTGATCGATTAAGCATCGATTAGCGCCATCTACAGAGTAACTACTAAGTTAACTCACTGCTCATTGCCCGAAGTTACATTCAGGATCAAATGACGAGAGATGTCGCTTTTGCTAATTCTATAAGTTTTAATTTTTATAGTGTTAAACCACACTTTGGTATTATTTCATTAGAAATGAAAAATCTTACCAAAATTTTCAATTCCGACGGGATTCGAACCCGCAATGATACAAACGATCCTCCTTAAGCCGGAGTACCTTACCATTCGGCCACGGAATCCTTATTACGTCAGGTTGAAAATCTTGATAAGCTCTTATTGATCGATTAAGCATCGATTAGCGCCATCTACAGAGTAACTACTAAGTTAACTCACTGCTCATTGCCCGAAGTTACATTCAGGATCAAATGACGAGAGATGTCGCTTTTGCTAATTCTATAAGTTTTAATTTTTATAGTGTTAAACCACACTTTGGTATTATTTCATTAGAAATGAAAAATCTTACCAAAATTTTCAATTCCGACGGGATTCGAACCCGCAATGATACAAACGATCCTCCTTAAGCCGGAGTGCCTTACCATTCGGCCACGGAATCCATATTACGTCAGGTTGAAAATCTTGATAAGCTCTTATTGATCGATTAAGCATCGATTAGCGCCATCTACAGAGTAACTACTAAGTTAACTCACTGCTCATTGCCCGAAGTTACATTCAGGATCAAATGACGAGAGATGTCGCTTTTGCTAATTCTATAAGTTTATCAAGTTAATCGAGCTTATCAAGATTTTCAACCTGACGTAATAAGGATTCCGTGGCCGAATGGTAAGGCACTCCGGCTTAAGGAGGATCGTTTGTATCATTGCGGGTTCGAATCCCGTCGGAATTGAAAATTTTGGTAAGATTTTTCATTTCTAATGAAATAATACCAAAGTGTGGTTTAACACTATAAAAATTAAAACTTATAGAATTAGCAAAAGCGACATCTCTCGTCATTTGATCCTGAATGTAACTTCGGGCAATGAGCAGTGAGTTAACTTAGTAGTTACTCTGTAGATGGCGCTAATCGATGCTTAATCGATCAATAAGAGCTTATCAAGATTTTCAACCTGACGTAATAAGGATTCCGTGGCCGAATGGTAAGGCACTCCGGCTTAAGGAGGATCGTTTGTATCATTGCGGGTTCGAATCCCGTCGGAATTGAAAATTTTGGTAAGATTTTTCAATTTTTCATTTCTAATGAAATAATACCAAAGTGTGGTTTAACACTATAAAAATTAAAACTTATAGAATTAGCAAAAGCGACATCTCTCGTCATTTGATCCTGAATGTAACTTCGGGCAATGAGCAGTGAGTTAACTTAGTAGTTACTCTGTAGATGGCGCTAATCGATGCTTAATCGATCAATAAGAGCTTATCAAGATTTTCAACCTGACGTAATAAGGATTCCGTGGCCGAATGGTAAGGCACTCCGGCTTAAGGAGGATCGTTTGTATCATTGCGGGTTCGAATCCCGTCGGAATTGAAAATTTTGGTAAGATTTTTCATTTCTAATGAAATAATACCAAAGTGTGGTTTAACACTATAAAAATTAAAACTTATAGAATTAGCAAAAGCGACATCTCTCGTCATTTGATCCTGAATGTAACTTCGGGCAATGAGCAGTGAGTTAACTTAGTAGTTACTCTGTAGATGGCGCTAATCGATGCTTAATCGATCAATAAGAGCTTATCAAGATTTTCAACCTGACGTAATAAGGATTCCGTGGCCGAATGGTAAGGCACTCCGGCTTAAGGAGGATCGTTTGTATCATTGCGGGTTCGAATCCCGTCGGAATTGAAAATTTTGGTAAGATTTTTCATTTCTAATGAAATAATACCAAAGTGTGGTTTAACACTATAAAAATTAAAACTTATAGAATTAGCAAAAGCGACATCTCTCGTCATTTGATCCTGAATGTAACTTCGGGCAATGAGCAGTGAGTTAACTTAGTAGTTACTCTGTAGATGGCGCTAATCGATGCTTAATCGATCAATAAGAGCTTATCAAGATTTTCAACCTGACGTAATAAGGATTCCGTGGCCGAATGGTAAGGCACTCCGGCTTAAGGAGGATCGTTTGTATCATTGCGGGTTCGAATCCCGTCGGAATTGAAAATTTTGGTAAGATTTTTCATTTCTAATGAAATAATACCAAAGTGTGGTTTAACACTATAAAAATTAAAACTTATAGAATTAGCAAAAGCGACATCTCTCGTCATTTGATCCTGAATGTAACTTCGGGCAATGAGCAGTGAGTTAACTTAGTAGTTACTCTGTAGATGGCGCTAATCGATGCTTAATCGATCAATAAGAGCTTATCAAGATTTTCAACCTGACGTAATAAGGATTCCGTGGCCGAATGGTAAGGCACTCCGGCTTAAGGAGGATCGTTTGTATCATTGCGGGTTCGAATCCCGTCGGAATTGAAAATTTTGGTAAGATTTTTCATTTCTAATGAAATAATACCAAAGTGTGGTTTAACACTATAAAAATTAAAACTTATAGAATTAGCAAAAGCGACATCTCTCGTCATTTGATCCTGAATGTAACTTCGGGCCATGAGCAGTGAGTTAACTTAGTAGTTACTCTGTAGATGGCGCTAATCGATGCTTAATCGATCAATAAGAGCTTATCAAGATTTTCAACCTGACGTAATAAGGATTCCGTGGCCGAATGGTAAGGCACTCCGGCTTAAGGAGGATCGTTTGTATCATTGCGGGTTCGAATCCCGTCGGAATTGAAAATTTTGGTAAGATTTTTCATTTCTAATGAAATAATACCAAAGTGTGGTTTAACACTATAAAAATTAAAACTTATAGAATTAGCAAAAGCGACATCTCTCGTCATTTGATCCTGAATGTAACTTCGGGCAATGAGCAGTGAGTTAACTTAGTAGTTACTCTGTAGATGGCGCTAATCGATGCTTAATCGATCAATAAGAGCTTATCAAGATTTTCAACCTGACGTAATAAGGATTCCGTGGCCGAATGGTAAGGCACTCCGGCTTAAGGAGGATCGTTTGTATCATTGCGGGTTCGAATCCCGTCGGAATTGAAAATTTTGGTAAGATTTTTCATTTCTAATGAAATAATACCAAAGTGTGGTTTAACACTATAAAAATTAAAACTTATAGAATTAGCAAAAGCGACATCTCTCGTCATTTGATCCTGAATGTAACTTCGGGCAATGAGCAGTGAGTTAACTTAGTAGTTACTCTGTAGATGGCGCTAATCGATGCTTAATCGATCAATAAGAGCTTATCAAGATTTTCAACCTGACGTAATAAGGATTCCGTGGCCGAATGGTAAGGCACTCCGGCTTAAGGAGGATCGTTTGTATCATTGCGGGTTCGAATCCCGTCGGAATTGAAAATTTTGGTAAGATTTTTCATTTCTAATGAAATAATACCAAAGTGTGGTTTAACACTATAAAAATTAAAACTTATAGAATTAGCAAAAGCGACATCTCTCGTCATTTGATCCTGAATGTAACTTCGGGCAATGAGCAGTGAGTTAACTTAGTAGTTACTCTGTAGATGGCGCTAATCGATGCTTAATCGATCAATAAGAGCTTATCAAGATTTTCAACCTGACGTAATAAGGATTCCGTGGCCGAATGGTAAGGCACTCCGGCTTAAGGAGGATCGTTTGTATCATTGCGGGTTCGAATCCCGTCGGAATTGAAAATTTTGGTAAGATTTTTCATTTCTAATGAAATAATACCAAAGTGTGGTTTAACACTATAAAAATTAAAACTTATAGAATTAGCAAAAGCGACATCTCTCGTCATTTGATCCTGAATGTAACTTCGGGCAATGAGCAGTGAGTTAACTTAGTAGTTACTCTGTAGATGGCGCTAATCGATGCTTAATCGATCAATAAGAGCTTATCAAGATTTTCAACCTGACGTAATAAGGATTCCGTGGCCGAATGGTAAGGCACTCCGGCTTAAGGAGGATCGTTTGTATCATTGCGGGTTCGAATCCCGTCGGAATTGAAAATTTTGGTAAGATTTTTCATTTCTAATGAAATAATACCAAAGTGTGGTTTAACACTATAAAAATTAAAACTTATAGAATTAGCAAAAGCGACATCTCTCGTCATTTGATCCTGAATGTAACTTCGGGCAATGAGCAGTGAGTTAACTTAGTAGTTACTCTGTAGATGGCGCTAATCGATGCTTAATCGATCAATAAGAGCTTATCAAGATTTTCAACCTGACGTAATAAGGATTCCGTGGCCGAATGGTAAGGCACTCCGGCTTAAGGAGGATCGTTTGTATCATTGCGGGTTCGAATCCCGTCGGAATTGAAAATTTTGGTAAGATTTTTCATTTCTAATGAAATAATACCAAAGTGTGGTTTAACACTATAAAAATTAAAACTTATAGAATTAGCAAAAGCGACATCTCTCGTCATTTGATCCTGAATGTAACTTCGGGCAATGAGCAGTGAGTTAACTTAGTAGTTACTCTGTAGATGGCGCTAATCGATGCTTAATCGATCAATAAGAGCTTATCAAGATTTTCAACCTGACGTAATAAGGATTCCGTGGCCGAATGGTAAGGCACTCCGGCTTAAGGAGGATCGTTTGTATCATTGCGGGTTCGAATCCCGTCGGAATTGAAAATTTTGGTAAGATTTTTCATTTCTAATGAAATAATACCAAAGTGTGGTTTAACACTATAAAAATTAAAACTTATAGAATTAGCAAAAGCGACATCTCTCGTCATTTGATCCTGAATGTAACTTCGGGCAATGAGCAGTGAGTTAACTTAGTAGTTACTCTGTAGATGGCGCTAATCGATGCTTAATCGATCAATAAGAGCTTATCAAGATTTTCAACCTGACGTAATAAGGATTCCGTGGCCGAATGGTAAGGCACTCCGGCTTAAGGAGGATCGTTTGTATCATTGCGGGTTCGAATCCCGTCGGAATTGAAAATTTTGGTAAGATTTTTCATTTCTAATGATATATTTTTTTTACTTGAAATACCCACCTACCTAAAAATTAAACGAAATTGGCTCACGATTTTATCCCCGGTTACAGTAGACATATTCAAATACGTATCGGTTATTATTGGCAGCATAATTAGCATTTTCAAGTTTTAATTTTTACATTTTCAAACTTAATTATCTCGGAAAGTATAAAGATTACGAGATTTTATTACTGAATATATTTTGTTTGTAATCACTTCCCCTATCGATTGACATATGTTTCATCACCTGCTGCAAGATCGAGGTTTTTTCAAAATGGCCGACAGTAGGTATGCCAGGCTCCATACAAAAATGTTCGTACCCTTTTCTTCTGTATTTTTAATTATTAACAGTTTGCTTTATCCATTCTATAACTGTTTGTTTATGGATGTTTTTTAGCTTCTTGCATGGATACAACTTTATGATTTCAGAGCTTTATACCTACGCGGTGATTTCAGAACTTAATATGCAGTTTTTACTTATTATTTGCAATACCTGCGGTTTTACTTGCACGAAAATTCCCAAGGGAAAAGTGATCGCTTTCTGGGAAATAAGGTGCTGTTCAGAAATTGTATAGTTTTACCGTAAAATAGTTCTTGAATTGAATCTGAGATTTTTTTGAAAATTTCAAAATATCTAGTACTCCTCCGCTAATCTATACCAAAAAAGATTCGTCAAAATTTTTACGCTAAAGCCACCCAACCACCCACTTTCCACAGCCTAACCTTACTATGCCAGGCTAGTCAGGGCAAATCCGGGAACAGCACCAGCGCGAAAGCAAAAACAAAAACTTGATGGTCTTCGACACGTGTCGAAACGTGGGAACGCCTGAATCAATTAACTATCTTGAATCTGAGATAACATTTTGAAAACGTTTACACTTTTAGAAGAGTAAATGCAAGCTTTCTACTTATTTAATTGAGTTATAAAACATTTACTAGTAAGAACCTCTAAATATGGTCGGTAGGTAAGTATAATAGATTAATCGATGTAAGGATTATAAATTAAACTGTTCAAGTAAGTAAGGAATGAGATTCTTAGGGAATCGGAATTAGATAGGTATAGTATACCTAATTCCGTCTTTTACTTTGATAAACTAAAATCGAGTGCCCCAAACAACTTAAAATCTTACATTCATCCTCATACAATCATTTCGAACCATTCTGGTTTCTTATCTCAAAAGTCTAAATCTAGTCTGAATAGGGTCGTTGAAAGGAGAAGTCCTCGACGTACATACTTGGACCAAATCGGAGACGTTTAGTAAAAGGCCAGGTTAAGATGCTAAACCGACGAGCATGAAGAATAATAATTGATAAGAGTGATCCAAGTAAATAAATCTATAGCTATCTCAACCTCTAATACTACTGTAATTTCTCAGTCTGTTTTTTGATGATGTTTGGGAAATACTATTTTTAGGATCATCTATGAACGCAATATGTTTGTATGTTTGTCTGTGCGTTTGTTCCCGCTAATTTCAGAAACGGCTTGACCGATTTGGATGTAGTTTTCACTGTTGTATTGTGGTACACCGGGATTAAAATAAAGGGGTTGTTTTATCAAAATCTGATTGAACAGATTGTGATGAAACTTTGGTGGTGATCTTCTGAAAAAGCTTGCAATTTGCCAGTCTGGCCCAAAAAAATCTATGTAGAGAATATAAAACCAAACACTTTTTCACTTTACGTTGCATTGCAACGCATGTCGGGTACAGCTAGTAGGAAAATAAAATAGCCTTCTCTGAAAATATACAGGGTGTGGCAAATTCTTGGTCACTGAAGGGTAGCTACCTTTTATCTTGTAGTTAGAAAGTTTTGTTCTTAGGAAACTTCAGTTTTATTTTGAAGAAAAAAATAATTGCATTTTTTGATTTTTGAAAAAAAGTACAGTTAGCCTAAAAAATTACATTTGTCAAAAAAAACAAGTTGGTCTTAATCGACTCTATTTCCCACCAGGAACACTTCTCCCAAAGTAACTTATCAAATGAAATCGTAAGTTTATGCAATAATTCAAAAAAACACATCCCATACATTTTCTATGAAATCAGTAGTTGTAAACATTATAGTGCCACTTATTCAATCGTTCTTAATTTAATTTCATAACTGCTACGGCAAGCTGGGAGGCTATTGTAAAGCACGTATTTAAATTTAGAACAAAGTGCTTCCCTGCAGATGTATAAATGGTATGCTCCATGCATACCATTCTCTCTTGCGGCTCTGTCTGAGGCGTCTAAGGCTTTACAATAGCCTCCCAGCATGCCGAAGCAGTTACGAATTTAAATTAATAACCATAGAATAAGTGGCACTATAATGTTTACAACTACTGATTTCATAGAAAATGTATGGGATGTGTTTTTTTGAATTATTGCATAAACTTACGATTTCATTTGATAAGTTACTTTGGGAGAAGTGTTCCTGGTGGGAAATAGAGTCGATTAAGACCAACTTGTTTTTTTTGACAAATGTAATTTTTTAGGCTAACTGTACTTTTTTTCAAAAATCAAAAAATGCAATTATTTTTTTCTTCAAAATAAAACTGAAGTTTCCTAAGAACAAAACTTTCTAACTACAAGAGAAAAGGTAGCTACCCTTCAGGGACCAAGAATTTGCCACACCCTGTATACTATAATATTCTCTGAAAATGTATACTAGTTAACAAATAAAGTTCTTTGATTCTTGATTCTTGAAAATGAGTTATTAATGTATAGTGTATGTGTTTAAAGCGTACCACACACACAGCAGATAATATATGTAATTTATATTCGCTGTGTGTGGTTCTCCATAGACTTTGTATGGGCGCGATTTTAAAATTTATATTTCATAAGATATTATTATCTGCTTTGTGTGTGATGGGCTTAACTCTAAGCCCGTTATTCATTATTCACCCGTCAAGAGACTATAATTTTTTTTTCTTGTCTTGCTCATGATGACGAAAAGAGATGGCAACAGATTTTGCAGCCGTTTGTGCTATGGGAAGCCTGTGAAGTCCATGGTGTATGGAGTCAAAGTTTTTTTTTGTAACGGAAAAACTTTATGAGAGCACTTGCTGTTAAGAAAGATGAATGATTTAATAAAAATAAATAATGTGAACAATTTACGTGACAATTTATTTCTAAATATGAGTGATCGCAAAAGTTTAAAATGAAATTTCCAAACTGTTTTGACTTATTCAAAAAGTATTGAACAGTTTTTGTTTAATTGGGAATTGGCGTGACTAGATTTTCGATCAGTGATTTGCGTAAAAGCTTCAATTTAGATTGCGACATGATTTTGTATTTGGTGGAAAATTCCAAAAGGTCGGAAAATTTTATCAAAACAATCAACAATAGCTCAATTCAGTAAAATTAGCAATGTTTTTATTATTACAGATCAAAGACCTTTTACAGATGCATGCTTTGTTCGTTCCATCTACTTTTTGGGTATTTGAATACAATAATTAATACTCCCACTCGTTCCATTGAAGTTTAATATCATTTTACTAATAAATAAAAAAATTGATATAAGTACAAAAGTGTATCACCTAAAATAAATTTAGGTCCCAAACCGTGTTTGTTGCCCTGGTTCTTCACGGTCTTGGTTGCGAAGGAACAGGAGTAAAATCACCTAGCTCATAAGACAATTTAAAGTGATACGAGTACCTACACCTGACTTAGACTTTGAAGCAAACTTGCGTAGGTACCTATTCCAAATTTCATCTTCAAATCAGTCTAGCTAGAGGCTGAGGCTTGATTGAAATACAACATTAAGTATTTACTTTTAATAAGATTCCCAACCAGCTTTGCCCCAAGCTGTGTGTACCTTTGAACAATGAAGATATTACTGTGAAGAAGAATCATAGAATTAAAATCACAAAAATCTCAAGGCATTCAGTGATTTTTATCGGTCCCAATAACACTGGCCCAACCACAACTCGGCCAACAAGTCGGCCACGGAGGTCTCCTTCGAAGAGAAGCTTCGAAGGAGACCTCCGTGGCCGACTTTCATTCAACATTTTGCACGTGTGTCATAGGCACTAAACGCGTTAAATTTAATTATATAAAAAATTGAAACAACATTTCAGAGTAAATCAAAGTAGGTCAATGTAGATCAAAGTTTGATTAAGTTTTCCAAGATTATTAGTACTTAGCTAGTTTTGTTGCGTGAATGAGACACGTCTTTTTTTTTATGGACGTCACGATCACAAGTCTTTCATACTTGAAGTAATTACTAGTATACTACCTACAAGTATACTACTACCTATGTCCAGTCTACTGACCGTACCTACGTAAGACTAATTAGCGGTAGACAAACTTTGATTGGTTGAGAAATTAAAAATTGATTTCGACAAAGCACCATCTACCGGGTTCAACTGTTACTAGAGTCCTCCAGTTACAAAATATAAATTAAATATTTTTCATAATAATCATAAAGCTCATCACACACACAGCAGATTATAAATAAATCTTGACAGATCGCGCCCATACAAATTCAACGGAAGAAATGAAATATAAAATTTATTTTATAATTTACTAGCTGCTGCCCGCGGCTTCGCCCGCGTGGTACCCGGATAAAAAGTAGCCTATGCTACTTTTCAGCCCTTCAACTATCTCCACACAAAAAATCACGTCAATCCGTCGCTCTGTTTTGACGTGAAAGCAGGACAAATAAACACACTTTCACATTATAATATGGGTACGGATGTTCGCTGTATGTGGTCCTCCAAAGAATTTGTAGAGGCGCATTATGTCAAGATTTATATTTCATAATATAAAATCTGCTGTGTTTGTGATCCGCTTAAGGGTTTCCTTGTTCTAGGCAATACCCAGGACATGAGCACACCGAGAGCTAACACGTTACACGATGATGCTGATGACATACAACGACAACTCGACAACGAAGCTCGAGATCGGATAAAGTTTGGAAAAGTTAGTGTAGATTATAAATACATATGTATCCGGGTATTTATCACGTAAATTACCTTATTATTTTGGATACATATGTATTTATAATGTGTTCTGATTGCGAGAGTTTAAAAAGTTAGTGTAGGTTCACACGGCACAAGGCGATGGCGGGACGAGCTAGACGCCTACGATGGGGACTGGCAGACGAAGACACTGGATCGGAGTGACTGGCGAAATTGGGGGGAGGCTTTTGCCCAACAATGGGACAGTATGGGCTAGTGGATTAAAATTAGAAAGAAGGTTCATACACGGCATTTTACTGCACGTTTTTCTCAGCGGTTACATAAAGTCATTCTCGCTTGCTTAGTCCACTCGTGGGACAAGACAATATTGCGTCTAACGTCAGTGTGGAAGATCCTTCATGATTCTCCACAGCTGCTCACATTCCGAGCAAACGGACCAAAGCTGAGAACAATTAAGTTGGCAGAGAATGCTTGGAGCTATTCGAGTGAAACTTGTTACTCTATTGTGGGAAATTCACGGGTGACCAACTATTGCGTCGCAGGCCACATTTCGGCGCCCGAGAGGCGAGGCGAGGCGATTCCTTGAACTAGCTGCATTTTATGACGCCTTATTTCAATCTTAGGCTCCTTATTACCCGACTACGGCGAAGCAAAAAGGAGGTTTATGATTTTGACCGGTATGTATGTATTTTTACTGTTGAGTTTCACCACCATCAAGAGAGTAATCTAACTTTACAAACACACACAAAGTACCTACCAAGAGGAGTTTGTAATGAAATTGAGTCACAGTGATTGGTTTCTAACGGCATACTACCGTTAGAAACCAATCACTTTATTATTTCATGTATATTTTTTATGAGCACATGTCAGTTTTCAACTCAATCGTTTTTTATTTATTCCCTTCGATGTGTCAATCGTTTTTAATATAATCCGTTGAACCATTATTTGAATGATGCGTCGTTTCAACCCCACACCAAGCCATATTGTTTTCAATTGCTAATCTACATCAATTTGTTGCAGTCCAAAACCATATGGGTATTTCATTTCCCGACCCAGTTTCCGACCATCAGCATGGATATGTATAGACCTCGTCGTGACGTTAGTTTCCCTTTTATTATCTACTAGCTGCTGCCCGCGGCTTCGCTCGCGTGGTACCCGGATAAAAAGTATCCTATGTTACTCTCCAGCCCTTCAACTATCTCCACACAAAAAATCACGTCAATCCGTAGTTCTGTTTTGACGTGAAAGCAGGACAAATAAACGAACAAATAAACACAGTTTCACATTTATAATATGGGTACGGATTATTAGAAAAGTTACATTTATTTCAGAAACAATTCTTAATTGACAATTAAATTGATAGACCAATCATAATGAATTATTTTGAGTAGAAAAATGTACTATGTTAATAATCAAAGTGGTATTAATATTTTACTACTAGATGTCGTCCGCGGCTGCACTCACGTGAGAACCCTTTATCACGAAAATTTGATTTTTTCATGGATAAAATGTAGCCTTGTCCTTCCTTAGGGTTCAAACTATGACTTAACAAATTTTATAAAAATCCGTCAAGCCCTCAAGCCGTGAAAGCGTAACATGCAGACATAGTTACTTTTACATTTCTAATTATTATTATTATTGACGGAGCCTGTCCTACCAGCCTACTTTTTTTAATGGCGGCCACTAATGCAATTTGTATAATGTTCAATTTAATTAGAATAATTTATAATATAAAAATGTTAAGTACTCATATTTATAATACCCATCAACAAAATAAATTCTAACACCTTAAAAAATGTTAAAAACAAAACAATGAAGAAATTTTATTTTTTCACTTTTAATAAATTGCTTTTCCTTGCAGGGTTTAATGAGGCAAGCTGTAACAGATGTAAACACGGAATCTAATATTTTATCTTCAGGTAATTCATTTTTCATTTTTATTTCCGTTGGGAAGTTTTTACTCATTTCATTACCCAATATCTGGGCGACCGAGCTCTGCCCGGGTGCAAATAAAGAATATTTAAAAAAGAAAAAATAACAAAAAAAGCAAGCTTTCATTGGCTGTGATTCGAACTTGCGGCCTTCGGCTGAAAGGCGGACACCCCATCCACTCGGCCACTTTGGTCTGAACAAATTTTGCGAAATTACGAACCACATTGCACTGGTAAATTTTTGCGTGAAAATGCAGAGAAATCGATTTTTTCCAGAAATGAGACTTAGCTAGATTGATAGATTGATTTTTCGCCCCCACCCCCCTTAAACGCAAATTTTCGTACCGCAAATTTCATCGAAATCGTTAGAGCCGTTTTCGAGAACGTGAAGAACATAGAAAAATATTGCTCTGCGGCCTGCCGCGCGCTGAAAGTAGTAGGTAGGTAGGTATACATGAGCCTTAAAATACCAAATCTAATAAACAGTAACATAATCTTTTTAACACTAGGTACTATGATTATTATACTATGCATATTTATTCTACAGTCGGATAATAAATATTCCACTTTGATCCGTTGGCACTGTTCGTCGTTCGATATCATCGAACGCTTGGAATTCCCCAATATTTTGTTAGGCGAAAATTAATTAATCCCAATTTTGTAAGCAATATTTTAGCAATGTCTGCAAAAAGTATATTGACATAGTAAATGATTTATTAGGCTTGGAAAAATTATCAAAGATTTATAGCTGTACTAGCTGCTGCCCACGGCTTCACTCGCGTGGTACCCGGATAAAAAGTAGCCTATGTTACTCTCCAGCCCTCCAACTATCTCCACACAAAAAATCACGTCAATCCGTCGCTCTGTTTTGACATGAAAGCAGGACAAATAAACAAACAATTAAACACACTTTCACATTTATAATATGGGTACGGGCAGTGGGTACGTAAAAAAATATGCCTGATCCGTGAAAAGAATAAAAATTATCGAGATAAGGTTTCATATTTAACATTCCTTTAAAACAAGTTTTTGTAGGAACTCACCCTTGGCCCTAACTGGATTCTTTAAGACATTTCCTTCCCCGCTTCTTCGGTGCTCTCCAACGGAGAGGGCCGCAGTTCAACTTTCAACCGGACGACATTTTGCGACGAAAATTTTAAGAAGACTTTTCTTTTTCAATGCAATATTTATTTATTCACACAATTTTCTGATTTATCTGTAAAAAGTTTTTAGAACTCTTAATTTCCCCTTTTCAATAAGTCAGTATTCTTTTACTACCTACGCTTCGCTCACAATGAACAATGTAGTTATAAAAACATTTTTAGAATCGGATTCGTGGTTTTAGCCGCTGGACACGCAGAAAAGACGAAAGACGCAGACGGGGCGCGGACATTTGTCTCTTCCGCGTCCCTTTCATACAAAACGTATAGAAACGTTGCGACGCAAAAAATACAGAAAAGACGGGGCGCGGGCGCAACGCTGTTCGCTGGCGCCCTGTCCGCGACGCATCCACGTCTTACGTCTCTTCTGTCTGACTTGCACCCACTGACCTGTATCTATACAAGTACGCTGGACCTCTGACAAGCCGGGCCATAGTGAGGCGATTTGATTTTCGCCATTTTGGCGCTGATCGCAGAAGTGGGTGGGAAAGGAACTAATAATAGAGATGGGACAATGAGATAAAATACATCGATAAAAGACATTTCCGACGAGTTGTATAATTAATTATACTAGGTAATATTATGAAGCTGACTAGTTTGTTCGTTAGGTTGAACGCGCAAATCTCAGAAACTGCTAGTCTTAGGCTAAGCCGAAGCCGGACTAACGGGTACTTAGTATGTGGCTAGCTAGATCCAAAAATAAATAGGGAACGTTTTTTAAATAGAAATGTGTTTTTTTTAGAATGGAGTGGAATAGGTAAGGTATTTATAGAAAATAAAAATATTTGTACAATCCTTTATCATTTTTTATTAGTTTCCGTCATCATTTTCATAGTTACTCAGGTAACATCAAAAAGTTTTAAGACTTTTACACGAGCTCTTGATTTTATCAAATAATTTTTAACTCTCTGCAATGCTTTTTTGGATGTTTTAGGAGAGTTTTCATAACGATGATCATGCTTGATACTATCGCAGATTTCGGAGAGAGACCTAACCTTCTTTGAAGGAGTACTCTGTTGCGGGTCACAGCTTGTACTTCGACGCCTTCGACCTGAAAACAAAATTTCTGTTAATCAAGAATTAAACTACAAATCATAAGAAGGTACATAATCGACCCGATATCGGTACTGATGGAGCTATATATTTTTCAGCTCACTTAATATCAGCTAAGCAATATGTTTGTGGCCAATGTAGAAGTACTTAGAACTGAAGTTGGTATCGTTCTGTTCCATAATTAGTCTTCTTTTTACTTTTACAGCTATTGTACCAGATATGGAGGGTGTAGTAGGCGTAACCACCCTTGTTCCTGATACAGAAGGTGTAGGTAAAACTATACTTTCATGCGGTGAAGATACGTTTTCTACAAAAACATGATATTTTAATTTGAAATAAAACAGCCTTTTTCGTAATCTTAACCAATCAGAAGGAAGAAAAAAAACAGTATTCATTATTAATATAGATACTATTTTAACACATGGTGGAAGGACAGCTTCCCAAATAACTGGAAGGGAGTATAGCCCATCATTCAAAATCAATATCTACGGAATTTCAGAATTTCGAATAATCAGAATAAAAATTTTATGTATGACCTATCTATCTATACATTTTAGAAATAATACGGTATTTTTATACTAACCAGCACTGCTACAGAAAATTGTTGGAGTACTGCACTTTAGTGCAGTTTCATGCACTACAAAGTAGTGCATGAGTTATGTTTAATAAAACAGTCATCAGAGAAGTGCTTTGAACAGATGTAATCATATTTTTTCGGACGCCAACTAGGTTTTTCAATGTTTTTCAGCCATAATTCCAGTCTTATGTCTGTCGGAAACCTGTGAATTATTTAAAAATTATATGTATTTGATAATAAAAATCGGTCATCGGCGATTTCCGTTCTTGAAAGTAAATAGATATCTATAGGAAAAATATCGATAAGTTTTATCGACAGGTAACTTTGACAACACTATTAAATTTTATTGTTTATAAAAACCGGTAATATGAAGATAAATATGTTGTTATTACGTATAATAATTAAGATAAGTTTAATTTGTTGAATATTAGCCGAAGATTAGCCGTAAATTCACTTACTTGTGGAATGTAACCCCACTTCCCTTCTGGTAACGAGTTTTGCTTAGCACACACTCTTTCATAGTTTACCTATGAATGCCCACCACTTATTTATGTATCAACTAAATAAATAAGACAAAACAAACAAGCTTAATCGCGTTAATCCTCCAAAAACACTTTGAAAACACGGGAGACAATACAAACGAGACAACGGCCATTTGTCAGTTACGTCAGATTTAGTTCTCTTCCCCCGCATTGGGGGCGCTTCAAATCGGCACATTCAAGAGCTGTCATTTCAAAGGGTATCAGAGGTCCAGCGTACTTGTATAATACAGGTCAGTGCTTGCACCCTAGAGTTTACCCATTAGGTGTGTATTTACGCGTCGCAGACAGGGCGGACGTAAAAGCGTTGTGCCTGCGCCCCGTCTCTTCTGTATGTTTTGCGTCCCGACGCTTCTATACATTTTGTATGAAAAGGACGCGGAAGAGACAAATGTCTGCGCCCCGTCTGCGTCTTACGTCTTTTCTGTGTGTCCAGCGCCTTACGTACAAACAAATTATAGGTACCTCTTTTTAATATTAAACATGCCCAAATTTCGCAGAGGTTAGCATTCCAAATTATTTAAGTAGGATCTTAATAATGTTTTTATCATATTATATTAGTAAGTACTTAAAGATGAAGTTAACTCGGTTTTTCCTTCTGAAAGTACCTTACCCTAACTATACATCTGATCTTGTGGATATAAGATATCCTTGTTATCGCGAGCTCGGTAGTAAATGGTTTGTTTATGGTTGAATAGAGAACAATTACGTTTCGGTGTGGAATTTTACGACATAAACGCAAATTAAGCTGGCTGAGAGTCTCGTAGGAAACGTTAAATTTGTTCATTTAATTAGCTACGTCCTGTGGTTTCACTATCATTAAATTTTTTACTTTCTTTTTATGAGTGAATTTTTTTAACAATTTTATTAGAGGATCAGTTGGATAAGACGTCTGTCGGGTCAACTACTAGGTCTTCTTCATCTTCTTTTTTTAAAAACAATTGCCGTGCGTTAATCTCGTAAAAAAAACTCGAAAATGGCTTGATCGATTGAATTTTTTTTTAGTTTTTTCGCCTTATTACTGGAGTGGTTCAGGACAAATTTAAATTTGGAAAAACCCAAAAGAACAGACGAATTTTTTATTATTTTTTATTGAGAATTTTGAAGGAAAATTGACACTTCGGATTACTTTCAATCTCTTTCAATAGCTTTCAATAAAATAATAGCAATGGCGTTTGTCGTTGCTAGATTCTATACAGCGCTAGTTATTATAGAATAGGTAGGTACTTAAACCTATTTAAAAAATATTCCGTTTTATTTCATTAAGGGCTGATTTTTAAATCGATAAATAACTTTTATCTGAGGAATAAATATGGCGTTATGACATATTTTCAATACAATATCTGTCAAATCGCATATTTATTTCTTCAGATAAAAGTTATCTAGGTATTGAAAAATCAGCCCTAAATCTAAGATTTAGCCACTTTTCGGGCTGTCGAATTCTACATGCTAACTGAAATGAAATATCAATAATGTATTTTTTTTCCATTCCATTATGTAAGTAAAGACAAAATTAAGTTTTCTGCCTTAGTAATGAGGCCAAACTGATTATCTAATTTTATAAAATCAGTATTCTCTTAATATTTTTGTTTTATTTCCAGGTAGCAACAAACCATGGGACTATAAGGGTTAGTTTAATGTACAATAATAAGGCAATTCGCAACCTAAGAGAATCACTTGAGCCCACAATTAGTATTCCCGGGCGATATGGAGCGATTTGTATGATAATTCCGCAAAGCTTCTGTGATTAGCCGCATTGCAGCCGTATCCACTGTAGCATAGATGAAACACTCCTTATTAAAATTATTCTTTTACTGACTAATTTTCTTAGGAGAATGCGCATAAGGAGTTCAGATCAAGGTAAAAAAAGATGCTTGCATTGTTGACTCATCATTATTTGAAAGGACTTTAGAAGTGCTACCATGTTATTCTTGCATGATAGCTAAGGAATCTATACTTCAGAAATCGAGTGAATCCTAGTCAAAGTTGTCATTCGCATTGTAAGCATTTGTATAGAGCACATAGAAAACGGTTATTTGAGAACATTTGCGCAGTATCACTTCTATACAATCATAGTGTTGTAATCAATTGATGCACGTTCAAGACCCTCTAACTAACGCTTTGTGACCGGTTTTGTGCGCGGCGATACTCTGCGAATCGTGACATTAGTATAGATATAGAGCAATAAGATCAAAATAATTAGATTTGGGGTGAAATAATACTAATTACACTATTAGTAATAATAACACTATGGCTTACCGACTCAGGAACCTAATATAACCTGGAACTATTAGAATTTGATGATTTTCTTTAATTTTATTATTATTTTTTATTACATTTAGGTATAATAAATCATTAATTTCTTCCAAAATAAAAATGCTTAAGTACCGAACTTTCAAATAAAAAGACTATAGATCATATTTAGGTAGGTTTTTTTAATAAGCATAAACCATACCACTGCTGGGCAAAGGCCTCCTCCGCTACCTTCCGCTCTTCACGATCTTCGGCGGTTTGTCTCCAGTTTTTCTTGAAGGACAAGTCATCAGGCCAGCACTTTCTAGGTCTTCTTCGGAGTCGCCTGCTATCCATCGGGATCCAGCTAGTCACCAATCTGGCTCACCTGTCTAGTACCAACTTCAACGTACTTCAACATAAAAAATGATAATACAATTTGCAAATTACTTGTGAGTCGTATATTGTAATATAGCAGCAAGACCAGGTAAAATATTTGTAAAACCTCAATCCTCAAAGATCATCTAATAGAAGATGTTACATTTTGTCCTCAGATCAGCACAAATGGGGATCACAATACCCTGAATGCACAGGGAGATCACAATCACCCGTCGACCTGCCTTACGAAGGCTTCCTGAAGGTCACAGGTGCTCGGCGGATGCTCTTCAACAATCATGATGTAGTTCCAGAGAGTCTATCTGTAATAAATGATGGAAAAAGTGGTAAGAAACTTGAAAAATCTAAGTAAAGTTTTTTTTTTTAAGATATGTTAGCTCTTGACTTCTCTCCTTGCCTAGGCAGGGATGAAGTCGACGATGGAGCGAGCTTCCCTAGAAAATGCCTATTAACTCTGTGTTTCCATCTACATATTATGTAGATGGAATTACAGACGATGATGACTAGCATGAGTTACATTATTTTTACAATTTTTTTTACTGGATGGTGAAGGAAAACATCTAGAAAAAACTAGTTCATATTCTAATACGCAACCTGTCACTTTTGCAAAATGTGGAGATGTACCAATATGTACCTAATTGAACTAACTTGCTTCTGACTAACTTTGACTGTCTCTGAAATTTTAAAAGGATTTTGATTGCTTAGAAATCTAAGGATATCTATTATTCAAGGAATTCAAGACATTTGGAAGCTAGACTGTTTTTTTCCAAAAATGTAGATGTATTGCAAAAAAGGTTATCGACAGTCCCTTAGGGTTTTTTTGCTTTGATCATTTCAAAGTAAACCTTTTACGAGATAAAAAAGGATGTGGGCACGAACTATACCCACGCTCTTAAACTGTATTAGGATACTGCATCTTGAATGAATTGGCTTTCTATTATTAGCTTTGTAACACCTGATGTCAACCTTTTGGTCCTTACGTTGGTATCGTAGATTATTCACCTACGTAATTCCATTCTAACTCAAACTAAAAGGGTCTGAAATTAGAAGTAAATTATTTTTTCATGACTTATTTTTGACATTTTATATTTATTTTACTTTATTTATAGGCGAAGTAAGGTAGTAGTTTAAAAGTTGTTTTTTATTCGAAAAAAAATTGATATAAGTAAGCCATGTGCAAGTCGCGGAGCGTTTCTTCCATTAAATTGAAGGTGAACCTTAATTTAGGTACCTTAAAATATGGAAATTGCTCCTCCTTGACTCCGGAAACAAGTGTTATCATTCAACGCATAAAATATGGTAATGGTTTTTCTTATCAGGTAGTGTGTTTTACTCTGAGCTTGTTTTGTGTGTGGTGTTAGCTTCTTTGTTGTTCTTGATAGATTGTCAAAGTTAAGTAACCTTTTTCGTAGTCACAAAATGTATAAGTGACCGCTAATGGCGTTAGCAGCTTTTGAATATATTCAGAGATTACCTCCTAGAACCAAATTTACAGACTATCCTTAATTCATATTGCCTGGAATACACAAGCTACGTAATAGCACACTATTAGACATAAGCAAGCAACTAGCATGTAAATAATACGAAAAGAGTATGCATTAGACGTAAGCACGCTACGCAGCAGCAAACAAGCATGCTTTAAAGAAGCATGTACGTTCCAGGCATATTATAGGTACCACTAGGGTTCCTAGAGCTTAGACGGCTGCTAAATCTGTTGCCATCTCTCTATCAACAAGAGTGACAAGAAAAAAGCATAACTAACTAAAGCCTCTCTCTCATTAAACTCTCAACTAGAAGCACAGGAGTGAAAACTGAAGATAGCTTTATTCAGAATAGAATATATCTGAATGTAAAGGATAAAATCAAATAAAAAGATGTTTGACAGACCAGTAGTAGAGATCATTTTGTCGCGTAGCAATAATTATAGGATATCCGTTTATTTAGTTTTATTTCTTCATTTATACGTCGTCTTTACACTATCTGGGAAATGAAATAAACGCAATGGCGACCTCGACTCGAAATGGGTCAGACCGGCACAAATAAGCCAAGAAAATTATTATAGATGCCCCTCACAAAATAGCGAAAATTTATTGGTCGCAAATAAAAGTTCCGTTTGTCCCTTACGACAGCGTTTCCTAACCTTTTTCGTCCACGGACCCCTTAGACATCAAGCACAGCATCAAGGACCCCCTTAATAAAAAAAAAATCACTAAATTTCGGACCATTTTTATTTTACTACTTACAAATTAATTGCTCCTTGAATAAGACCGCGGACCCCCACACATATACTCCACGCGGACCACAGGTTAAGAATCACTGCCTTACGAGGTTACAGTTCATCGTTAATAGTGATCATATTCGGTTTATGAGAGGATAATTTGTATTTACTTGTGTCAAGTCGTAAATCAAAAACTTTGTGGAAACATGGGGTCGACGATAAATAACTAGTAGTTCGCCCGAACCACAGATGGCTAATCTGTGCCCGAACTGAGATCTCGCACACCATTGCGTTGATAGCCTAGGTTTGGACTTGTTTCTGACTACATGCTACGTCTGCTGAGTTCACTCACTACACAAAGATCTCAAGTGATGATTATGATGATGAGCCTACTTCATCTCAAACAATATGCCAAGCGCTACAGAGTCCCGTTAAGTGTAGCTAAATATTGCCTCCTGACACGATTTAAAGGCATAAGTTTATGATGATGATGTAGAGTAGCCTATCGATAGCGAAATCTGACAGGTAGTTCCAGAGATTAGCGCGTTTAAACAAACAATCAAGAAAAGAAACTCACAAACCCTTCCGCTTTATATAGAACTAGCTGCTACCCGCGGCATCGCTTGCGTGGTACCCGGATAAAAAGTTACTCTCCAGCCCTCCAACTATCTCAACACAAAAAATCTCGTCAATCCGTTGCTCTGTTTTGACGTGAAAGCAGGACAAATAAACAAACAAATAAACACACTTTCACATTTATAATATGGGTACGGATGTATGAACGGTTCTTTCGTCCGAGATGAACGGGTGAAATATTGGTGCCATTGAAACATTCAAGAGATGACACCAAATGTTATTTTGTGAATCTCATTTGGCTGTATCGTGTCACAAGACTTGTTAAATATTTATTAAACAGTCGAGCACACCAGCTGCTGATGTCGACAGTATTTACGGTGTCTGATTTCACAAAGCTATTAGTTTCAAAGTGCAAAAATGATAGAAAACATGATTAGATTGTTATTAATAACTAAAGCTCGTAAAAAAATGTGTAAACAAGTAAAACTTTTAAGGCTTGTTATGCTAACAACTTTACTTTTTAAAAGTATTGTACTTATAGCTTTTATATTTTAAAAGTATTTTTATATGAAATAATAATTTAACCTAAAAAACTCGGCGCGATAATGCTGGCGTTGTTTTAGGCATGCTTTTGACTAGCACTGCTTGAATCAATTGAGATAACTATGGATAGTTTACAACGATCCTTAGATGGCTCAACTGGTTCAAATATGATCACACATTTAATAAATATTAGGACTAGGGATGTTGTAACACAACCGAAACGTCGAGATATAAATTTTAAATATTATATATGCTACCTACTTCCCATTAAAATCTTTTGAATCCAAAAAAAAGAAGGTTATCCTAGGTCATAGGGAATATAATAAATGCCACTCTAAGGCTGGTTTTAGTGTCACGCGTACCGTCGGCGCTGATAGGCGAGTGATCTTTATTACAATGAAATAGGAATACTAATTGTTCAGCACTGACGACTGCAATCAGCGTTGCCATTTTTACTAAACAATCAGTAGGTATCCTTGTTTCATTGTAATAGGCCGGTTCTAGTCTCACGCTCACCATCAGCGCTGATAGGTGAGCGATCTTTATTGCAATGAAATAAGGATACTGATTGCTTAGCAAAAATGGCAACGCTGATTGCACTCGTCGGTGCTGAACAATCAGTATCCCTATTTCATTGTAATAAAGATCACTCGCCTATCAGCGCCGACGGTACGCGTGACACTAAAACCAGCCATAAAGATCACTCGCCTATCAGCGCCGACGGTACGCGTAACACTAAAACCAGCCTAAATCTTTGATACGTTCTAAAAGGATCTTCTTGTTTTATTTTATAGAATAGTACTGTAGCATCGTTATCACTAACAAGAATCCTAAACTGTATAGGGCATTTCAGACTAAGCTATAATATTTGTATGGTGCGCGATATTGTTTTGCTATGAACTATAAGCGTTATCATATTATAGCGTAGTCTGAAATGAGCTTATCTTTCCTTCACAGTAAAGCTGTCTGGTGTGTGGCACTCCTCAAAACGTCCGATTATCTACGGCGGGGCGGCTCACAGCCGTCGCTACGTCTTCGATTCGATCCTACTGCACTGGCCCTCAGAACATACCATCAGTGGACTCCAGTACCCGATAGAGAGCCAGGCATTTTACGTCTCATCCGAGTATGCTTCGGTGGACGAAGCACTGAATGTGACTAATGACAAACTGGCTCTGCTTGGTGTGGCCAATTTGTACAAGGTAGTATAGTTAATGACCTTCATATACTAATAAAGGATCTGCAAGGATCTTAAAGCATATTAACTGTTGCATGTAACAGTTTTGGCAGAGTGGGTTAGTGCCTCGACTTTAAAAAAAAAAATTACAAAAAATAAACTTTCACTGGCTGAGATTCGAACTCAAAGCCTTCGGCTGAAAGGCGGACACCCAATCCACTCGGCCACTTTGGTCTCAAATTACGAACCAAATTGCACTGGTAAATCTTTTTGCGTGAAAATGTCGAGAAAACGAATTTCCCAGAAATGAGACCTAGCTAGATCGATTTTTCGCCCCCTTAAACTTCGTACCGCAAATTTCATCGAAATTGTTGAGGGTTTTCGAGAACGTGAGTACAGACAAACAAACAAACAAACAAATATTGCTCGTTTAATAGAATAAGATAGCCCCCTAAAAGTAACTTTAATGCTTGTAGATCTGAGTCTACCTTACTAGAGCATATAACCGTGAGCCTGTTTACCGCTGTTTTTATTCTTTTGAAGAATTTCTGTATCTTTTTAATTTACTTATATAAAAATCTAACTTAATATTTTGTGGATACACAAAATAAGTTAGTAATAATTTTTCAGTAGCACGATAATGATTTAATGATTGGTTAACATTGTAAGTAATTATATTTCAACAATGTAGCTTATGTAAATTCAAGTAAATTGTAAATTTTAAGCTATCGGATACTTTTACATCCCACTTAATTAGAATATGAAATTCGTAAATCTGTTAAATTATAATTAATTAAACTCTAGTTTGGTCTAGGTTAGACCAAATTAATGAGGCATGTTAATGTTGAATTTTCGCAGTACCTACGTATTTACGTATTTACTATTTTGAGATTAGGTACCTAGTTTTATACATTACTAGTTGCTGCTCGCGGCTTCGTGGTACCCGGATAAAAAGTAGCCTATGTTAGGCTCCAGCCCTCCAGCTATCTCCACACAAAAAATCGCGTCAATCGGTCGCTCCGTTTTGACGTGATTCCACGACAAATAAACACACTTTCACATTTATAATACATACTATGTTCATTTACAGTAATAAACATTATAAAATATTTTTTTTTAATCCAATAAGTGCAATAGTTTCGGAAATATTCCACATTAACACAAACTAAAAAAAACGTTATAAAATGGACCACTGTGTAAGCGTGCACTTCAAGGTACAAATACTTTGTAGGACAACGCAAAGATTAGGTACCTACACATCTTTTACATTTTTTTTTCAAACCAATTCAACTAGATACAGGATATTTGTAAAGTTAAAAGTTTGATAGTTTCAGAAAATCTATTGTTTCAGTTTTCTAACCGCACACACAAAGGACTCCGCGAGCTCTTGGTTGCCACACTCAAGACCAGTTTTGGGAGCAACTCAATAAATCATCATCCGCTGAGCTTCTTCAACCCACCGCTGAAAGAGTACGCTTGCTATCAGGGGTCTCTCACGTCACCTCCGTGTACAGAGTCCGTTTTGTGGCTTGTCCGAGCTAGAGCACTGCCTGTGACAAGGGTAAGCGAATCTTCGAAAGAGGATACATTTTTAACCTACTTCAAAAAATGAGGTTATCAAATCGACACATAATTATAGTCAGATTGCTTGCTTATTATACGCACTAAAATTGACGATCAAAATGACATTTTTCATATATTTTTAGTTCGTACAATGAGCAATTCGACTATAGGTTTTAAAAATTATTGAAACTGCAATAATATTCACATTGAAAATCTATTAGAACTTCTAAATAATAAAAATACACTTACTAACTTTGAATGTTAGTTCACGCATTTCTTCAAAACAATTTATCAGATTTTGAACTTTTTTTCATTAGCTCACACATTTACTTCGACTTGCAAGTAACTTGCAAGGAACAATGCAAGTAAGTATCATCAAAATATTAATCACTAGCTGACGCCCGCGGCTTCGCCCGCGTTTCTACCTTTCACTACTATTCTGTTTATCCCACGGGAACCATGCATTTTTCGGGATAAAAAGTAGCCTATGTCCTATTCCCGGTCATTATCTATCTATGGTTCAAATTTCAGCCAAATCGGTTCAGTAGTTATCGAGATACGTGGTAACAAACATTCACACGCACGCACACACACACACGGACTTTCGCCTTTATAATATTAGTATGATATTTCTCCGAACTGCTGAATAGAATCTGATGGTTTTTGAAGTACTACTTACTAACCTGAAAGGTAAGTATCTGATTTCGCTCTAGCCACATAAGTGAGAACTTACTAATGGTGCATTACACCCACAGTAGTTGGCCATTAGCTCATACGAACTTGCTTACCCACAGCAAAAGTCACCATTTCGGTAAAATAAATATAATAATGACACATTAAATTTGTTTCCACGTTATTTCATAAATTATGAGCAGTTAAATATTTGCACGATGTTAGTATAAATTATGGAAGAGCAAAATGTCCGGTTTTGTCATTGTTGGCCTACATAAATCACTATTTTGTATATCATTATGCGGACACACGGTATGTTGATGCGATGCATAAATGGGCTTTAGGCGAAGCAAATCGTTTGATCAATTATAAGGTGCTTCACTTTGCGAACTATTTAAACGGAATTCAAATTAATTTGTGTATTTTTGGCAAATTGAAACATGGAAATATACTGCTGAGTAATTATTTTAGTACCCAACTTGGCGAGAAAGCAAATTAAACTTAGGTTGATTCTATTAGCAGGGTTGCCACGTAGATTAAACTGTTTGACTACTATCACCAGCTTTGAGACTTTATATTTAAGACTTCATGATATCGGGATCCTTTGAGCAAAATATACCTATACAATAACTATACTAATAAATATAATAACTATACAATAACTATAGTCGTATTGCTCATTATACGGACTAAAAACATATCGCCGTCCCCGGGGAACAAAATGATAACTGCCATTATCTTTGTTTTAGTGTTATGCCATATTTGTAATCTTTGGGTGCTAATACATCTGCTCAATTTTTTTCGTAACTTTCATACAGTTATTCGTGAAGTTACAAAATATTACAATACTATTCCACGATTCGACCCATGCCTGAAGTTACAAGAATAAAGTTGTACTATAATCTTATCAAATTTTATTTACACCTGTTAATATGACAAACAATCATTATCATTATGTTCTCGTGAAAAATATTCGTCTAGATAATGATAACCGCATGTTATCATTTTATTCTCGTCAAAATTAGTCCTTGCATTTCGTATAATACACTATTATCATAATCGCTTCCACCCTGGTAAAGCGTCGAATAACATGATAGAATAGTGGTACAATATTAGGTTTTGCCTAGAAAATACGAGGAATAAAATGATAATCGACATTATAGAACTTAGACGGTGATTGATTTTGACTAACTTCTTATTTTTTAAATATCTCTATTTTGGCATTTCTTACGCGTGTGTCATTCAAACATTCCGAATGCATAAAAAATCAGCTTTGCTTAAAGCTAACAATCACCTGTCTACGTCCAGTATTTGTGAAGTTATTAACGAAAACATGTTTTTTGCTCCTCCTGAAAAGTTACGTTTTTGTAGTTATCATTTTGTTCTCCGGGGACGGCGATATGAAAAATGTCATTTTTTCCTTCAATTTTAGTCCGTATAATGAGCAATCCGACTATAGTGGCTAACTCTGGTGACGGAGTTTTTAAGCCATCTTAAGATCTCCGCCATGGCTTTACAGCTTAAAAACTGAGACCGACAATTTAACGTGCCCTCGGAAACACGGAAGCAGCTGTCTGTCACTAGCGCCTATCCAAATTTTGCTTGCTTAGAATGAAGCTGAACTTCAAAGATCTATCAAGAACGTCTAACGCCACGAGGGTTGCTGTTTGTCTCTTACTATCTTATAAGTAGTATAGAAACATAGTACAGTAGGTATAGAAATTATCTTGTAGAAATTGTTGAAAAAAAGGAAATTAACTTACCTTGCACAGTGAGTGTGACCTCATCTAACCAGTCACAGTCCGGCACTCACTTCAGGTAGGACTCGCGATTTTATCATTGGGAATATCGGCCATTCTGCTCTACCATAACTAAACCGGCAATTACCCACCATCCGTGATACCCCCTCTCTCTTAATAACATTTCCTCATAATTTTCTTCTAGGAACACGTGGAAGCTGTACAAAACATCTTGATCAATGGAGAACCGCAGCAGTTCATGTTCCGCCATACACAACCTCTAAACGATAGGAAAGTGTATTTCTTTAAATAAAATTAATGTGTAGTAAGCAATTTATGTTTCTAAACTACCAAACTTCTACCAAATGAATAAGTTTAGGATTAATATTAATTTGGTCGAGAACGTGGGGCTGGTTAGAATGACGCTGATGATTGAGAGGAGGCTTAAACCCACCCAGTTTGCTTTTATTATATCTTCCAATGACAATAATGATGATTCCATCATTTTCATTTAATCATTTAATTAAGCTAATAAAAATTGGACCGATCTTTTTCTGTTTCGTTTAATTTTACATTGGTTATTTTTTTATCTACAAATGTTGTATTATTATTATTAGTCTATTGTGTCCCACTGCTGGGCAAAGACCTCCCCCCATTCCCTCCACACATCACGGTCCTGAGCTGTTGTAGTCCACTCGGGCAAGAATTGGTCGAGTTCATCCCGCCATCTCCGTCTCGGTCTGCCGCGTCGCCTTCTCGCTGGGTCGGGACGCCACTCGGTGGCTACCTTCGCCCACAGCTCACCTGGCATGCGGCAGACGTGACCAGCCCAATCCCAAACAAATGTTGTATAAAAAAACTAAATAGGATTATAGTCCCATAATAGGTAATTCCTTAAAGAGTTGTTGACATTTTTTCAGTTCCACCTGCCTTGGCCACCAATAAACTGATTATTCTGATGATTCTATGATTAACGTTGATAAAGAAATACGCAGCGGCTTTAATTCATGAAAATATTTGAAAAAAAGTATCAGCTGAATTTTATGTTTACCTACTATACCTACCTACATAAAGTGTTATGTATATTATGTCTATGATAAGGAAATAATATAATTATTTATATGTACCTACTCGTATTGACAAAAAAAAAGTGCCTAAACATTATCTAGGCAAAAATTTTGATAATTGATAAGAATGATAGATCAGGCAGTTGTGCGATTAGAAGTATTAGTATTAGCGTCTGCGATTAGAAGTATGTATTAGTATAAATGTGTTTAAAATGATGTTTTTGTAGCCAAAAAAAATAGGAAGTTACGTTTTTACGCGATTTCATGGTGATGACCACATACTAATGAAACCATTTTCATAGATAGACTAGCGGACGCCCGCGGCTTCGCCAGCGTGGACTACCATTTTTTTTATCCCACGGGAACCGTGCTTTTTTTCGGAGTAAAAAGTAGTCTATGTCCTATTCCCGGTCATTATCTATCTCCATTCGAAATTTAATCAAAATCGGTTTAATAGTTATGGAGATATGTGGTAACAAACATTCACACACACACACGGACTTACGCCTTTATAATGTTAGTAGGATAGGATAACGTATAATAATCACATTATCTCTTGAAATAACAGAAATACAAAATAACAGAATCCAGACGTTTGTGAGATACTGCAGATGTATAGTTAATCTAAATGTTTTAGTTGATTTAAAAAAATCCAACTCATTATTTTTGTACAATAATAGTTACTATTCTAAAACTGTTTTATGTTTCGTGCCACTGTTGGCAAAGGCAAAGATTTCTGTGTACCTACATACAAAACTTAGAAACAGTTTTTTTTGCCCTATGTTTTATTTGCGCAATGATTTTTACTAAGCACAGATCATCATTTTTTTTTTTGCCCTATGTTTTATTTGCGCAATGAATTTTTACTAACCACAGTCTCAAGGTAGATCATTTTTTATTTCTGATCCATTACTTAACTGATAAATATTGCACAGATTTATAATAATCTAAATGTTTAGCTACAGCCGAAAACATTCAACAAAATCATGAACATTGTCTAAACGTGGCGCGTTAGTCTGAGCCTATTTACTTGATTTAATTTAATCCTTTCATTGTTTTACGTAACGTCGCAAAAATGTGATAAATTGTTTTGCTACTACTTATCTAATCTGAATTCGACAAGACATCGAAGCAAAATTGTTTTTGGACCAAATGTAATCGTATTCGGACGTTTCTGGTGCGATTTTTTTTATTAACTTGTGAAAATGGAAAAACGAATTGTGAAACTTACCCCGAACCTTTTGGCCGTGGAACAGAAGAAAACAGTGTCTGATGGTAACTACAACTGAGTTTCTTATTTATGGTAAGCGTCCACAGGCCCGCATCGCACGCAGCGGACGGATCGCATCAAGCGGATTATCTGTGTAATGCGATGAGTACGATGCGGACAGGTGGACGCACTTATATGAGTTTCTATACAAATAATACTACGATCCGTTGTGTGCGATGCGTCCGAAGCGTACGATACCGACATGTGGACGCTTACCTTTATACAGCAAAACTGGGGCCCTAGCCATATTACACGATCTATCGTCGCTGTAGAACGATCTATCGTCGCTGTAGAATAGAAAACTTCAAAATGTATAGGAATTGACGTTCTGACCACATGACTCATCTACTTGAAACGTCAAATCCTATACATTTTGAAGTGTTTCTATTCTATCGCGACGATAGATAGTGTAATATGGCTAGGGGGGCTGTTTTGAGTTTGAAGTTTGTCTTCGCTCTCCTCTCTTATGGGTGAGCCTGAAAAAACAGCGTATGGTTTCAACCAAAACCTGAGGTGAAAAACATGCAGACAATTTGTAGTTACATGTCTTGCTATTGTTGTGTGCTTTTGCTGAAAAAAACTGATTTTTTTCATCTTTTATCTAAGTTATGGGGACTTCCTTGGATAATTATCTCTTTCTCTATTCATAGATCATCGAAAAATATTAGTAGGTATATGTAATTATTAAACACTAGCTGACTCTACTTTGACTTTTTAGGGGTCAATTTGTTTTAGTAACCAACGATCATAATTAAATTTTTATTATAAGTACATAGGTAGTATGTGGAAAGATTTATTTCAATTTTTTTTATTACACCGTGAGATAATATTTAATTGGTTTTTAATTACAGTTTGACTTAGTTTAAGCACTATGAGACATCAATTTATTAAGAAATTAAAAAGTCTGGATTTGGCGTTTAGATCTATCAATAACAAGTAGTCTGATAGCAATTTCAACTTTGTAATATTAGCTCTTTATGTGGATTACTAAATTTAGACAGTTTACATTAAGCGGTAAAAGGTTTTGAAGTGACTAAAGTTTTAATAGATTTACGTTGCCTCTTCATGAATCTCTCATCCAGTTTCGGATGAGCCATGAGGAAGATGTTTAATTTATTTTCCTCGACAACGTACAGCTACCTACACTACTCATCGCCTGGTTGCTTTTCTGATATGGGGACCTACCTACCTAACTTAAATACTTTCAGCCAAACTGATGTACAATATTAGTAAAGGTAAATAAAATTACATGCACTTATTGTGATTTTGAGAAGGTTTAGTAGAATTAGGTTTTTAATATTACCTACTATAGATTTATTGAGGTCTAAATTTTATTTAATTGGGTTACTAAAAAAAGAATAAACATAGTCGTTTCATGATTTTTAAATTTTAAAACATGAAAATAAAGTCAAAGATTTTTTTAAGGTACCTACCTACTTACCAAAATAAATATAATTTTTTTTTATTGATTTGTGATCAATTTGTTTTAAATAAGCTGATTACTGAGTGCGATATTTAAGCGAAAACAAGCATGGTAAAGAATACCTTATCTTTTCCTTCACCTTTAGATGTTACATAATATTCTAAAATATCTTGTTATCAATGATTGATTGATAGGAAGGACTCATTTTATGGATTTTCCAATGAAACTTTAGTGTTATTAATTCACAGATCAGCGTAACTTTTACTTCTCTTTGTGAACAATGTTTAAGACTTGCCGACTGTGAGAAACAATCGCTTGTAAGTTATTCGTATCGTAACTATCTCAAAAATATTACCTACTTTGCTCTTTACTTTAAGTTGCATAAAGAGTATGAATATTGTATTTACACACCTACTTATGTCCTGTACGGAAACAAAATGGTTATGGGTTTATTAGTAGGTACTTAGTCTGTAGATATGTGTTCATTTTCTCCCATAGATCCTAAAAACTTAAATAGTTTATTGTCGAATGCATTCGGTCTCTCCTTCCTTGTCCTAAACTCTGAAATAATGCTGATAGAGCTAGTTTTATTTACAAATATAGACATATACACATTATAATGTATGTAGAACTAGCGGACGCCCGCGGCTTCGCCCGCGTGGACTACTTACTACTGGACTTACTTTTTATTATCCCACGTTAACCGTGCAATATTTCGGGATAAAAAGTCTATGTCCTATTCCCAGTTATTATCTATCTATATTCCAAATTTCATCAAAATCGGTTTAGTAGTTTTGGAGATACGTGGCAACAAACATTCACACACACGGACTTTCGCCTTTATAATATTAGTAGGATTAATTACCTATCACTTATATTGGTTGTATATTAATAGGTGGATGTTTCTAAAACGTAAGTATTCAAATGCATTTTTAGGAAGCCATCTGAAAAGTTATCATGTATTTGCGTATTTCTGTAAAGATACATACCACAAAACGCTATTACCCACTCACGAGATTAATACTTTCACCTTGGTAGTTTATCAATGGACAATTGGACATGCGGATAAAAAACATGTAAGTAATGTTTTGATAACGGGAATAGGTACCATTATTGTTAGAAACATGAGTATTAATACATATCTTGTATCACGGAAAACTATTTTATCTTTATTTCCTAGTTCAAAAGCAAAAGTAGGTACATATTTTAATAGAACGAGGCTTGTAACCTGTAACGTGGCATTGTTAAAAGTGAAACTGTGCATAGGTAGGTACCTACCAGTCTCTCACAAAACAGGTTTTTATAATTAGCCAGTTTTTTATAAATTATTCTGTAAGTAAGTATTTATATTTACTTTACTGTTTATTCTATTATGTTTGTGAGAGAAATAAATAAATGGTATTATTAAATTGATGATATGATAAAGATGTTAATATTATCGACTTAATCAATACCTACGCATTTATTCAGCAGAAACCTAAGATTACATAGATAATGTCTTAGAAATAGGTCATTGATTTAACTTTCATCACGAAGTTCGATCTCAGCTGATTGACCATAATCTGCATCCTTTTATTTCATGCCATTATCAATCAAACTAAGAGCCCCCTAGACTCTAGACTCAAAGAATGATAAAAAAAGTTACTTTTCCCAAAAATAATAAAAGTTATTGATTATAATTATTATCAAAATAATAGGCATAACAAAATAATAGTAAGTTTATAAGTATTCATAGACAAGATAGGTCAAGTACTTGTTATAGCCACTTCAGGTATTTGTAAAGTTACCCTAAACAATTAAAACAACAATTAAATTAACAATCTGATTTTGAGAAGCGACCTTTCCATTCAAGATCAATAAGAGGGCAAGATTTTCCTATCGCTATAATAATGTTTGGATATTGAAGTACCCCTAAAATTAAACTGGAAATGTCCGAAGATCTGTTATGATGTAATTACCGTAATTGAGAAAACAATCGTGAATTTAAAACGTAGCTAAGTCTGGACGCGCTAAAAAACTTATCAACTACTTACTTGCTTATTACTTCTACTACTAACCGCGTTGGCCGAGTGGGTTAGTGCCTCAACTTTCAATCCATGGATTTTTCGTTTCGGAAAAAAATAAAGTTAGTAATTTATAGTTAGAAGAGGTAGATCTTTGCCCAGCTTTGGGGCATGATAGGTTAATAAAAAAAATATTTATAGTTCGTATCGTTTGTTATGTTTAGTGAAGTCCAATTAGTAATATAAGCAACAAGTGCATTCACAAACTCATTGCTTTAATGCATGCAAGCTGAGCTTATTCACTCAGTTTTTGCACACTAAAACAATGATTAGAATACACAACAATCAAACAAAACGGATTTCGTGAAAACAACTTCTTAGTAATCGTGTAAGGTACATTTTTTTTTAAATAATGAGTAAGTAAGTAAGTTCGTATAATAAGTGGCCAACTCTGGTGACGGAGTTTTTAGGCCGCCTGAAAGCCTCTGTCATGGTTTAACGACTTAAAAGCCGGGACCGACAATTTAACGTGCCCTCCGAAGCACGGAAACGCTCAGCTCGTAATACCACTTGCGGTCACCCATCCAAATTGTGACCTCGCACGACGCTGCTTAACTTCAACGATCAATGAAGAACGTCTCATTAATAATGATAAATATTATAACGTGATTGTATCGCCTACCTACTTTTTATTTTATTTTAATTTATTTTCTTTTCGAACGCACGCTGTAACGTGTTCGAATCGTCGGCGTCGGGAAAGAACATAAAAAAAAGTTTGGTACGCGATGAAATCCCGTAATAATAATTATCATTATGATATCAAATCGCGAAAGTTTAACAAGTTACTTTTTTTTCTTACAGCGGAACAGATATCAAAACTAAGAGCCTCTCAGTCCCCGATCGCGATCTCTGTGAGTCGTTGCCCAACCTGGTCTTCATTGGACACCTTGAAGTTTAAAGGTTACTGGGACAACGAAGCCAATGGAATTCTACTAAACAATGGATCTACAGGTAAGTTTGGATGAATACAAACATTTTGTTACTCACCGTAAATACACTTTAAAAGGTAGAAATGGATAAGCATGTTGTGCCAACTTCAAAGTAGTCTAGTCACTAGGGTAACAAGAAGAAAGAGGTAGGCATCAATATAAAAAAATTGTTAAATTGTACAGTGATTTCTCATCTTGAATGAAAAGGAATGAATGAATGAAAATACTTTATTGTACACAATTACAAAAGAAGCTTATTAACTAGTAAAACTTAACAATAAAATGTAAAATGGGCGGTTTTATCGCTAAGAAGCGATCTCTTTCAGACAATCTTTGAATGGAATGAGATGGCAGGAATGGCAGGGGTGCACAAAAATAATGATTAATGTAAAGTTGGCAGAGATGAAGTTATAATTAAATTGACACGAACGTTGAAAATAAATTCATATAAGAATTTATCGTCTACCTAGTTAATTAAATACACTTAACACATAAATTAAATAAATTTTTATCATAAAGGTCTCTCTCCGGTCACAAAAATATCCAATTTATTTCAAAGAAAAGTTTGCTTAGAAATATTCAAAGTTTACTCGAGTTTTAAAAAACCTGAAATAATAAGAGTTTGATGAGAGAAATTTAAAAGAATCTGACATTCTTTTTAGTACTTATTCGTTATTGAATAATTCTAACAAAAGCTTATAGTATTGAAAATGAAAATTCTTATTAAAATTTGCGATTCCGACGGGATTCGAACCCGCGCTGATACAAGCGATCCTTAATTGCCTTTACCGACTCGATCACGGAATCCATAGTCGGGTCGAAACTTTTCATTTTCAATGAAATAATACCTAAGTGTTGTTTAACACTATTGAATAAAAATTAAAGTAGGTAGTCTTATCGGTCGAGAGTATTATGGATAAATGTCTTATTTTCTGCGTGTCCGTTCTGGCGTCACGCGACCGACCGACGATGCGTGACGCATCTTTCGTTATTATGTGAACCGACCCTTAGACTATGTTGCCGATGTTGCCGAACGATTTATTATTCATTATTTAACACATGGGAACTAGTTACGTCAAAATATCGTCGATTTAGATACCGACAATGTTTCGATTCATCCGGAGAATCTCCATCTGGGTAAGGAGGGAGTTGCGGCAAGGTTACTACTCCTCGCGGTCGCATCTCACACTTCTTTATTATTCAACAAAAGAAGCAAGAATTATCAGTGTAAGACGATGTTTTAATGAGAACTAGTTGAGCCACATAAGGATCGTTTTAATCTGTCTATAGCTTAACTGATCCAAGTCATTAGCAGCCAGAAACGTGTCTTTATCCAAGGTACTGCTGGCAAGGTACTGCTGCAAGGTGAGTGAGTGAGTGAGTGAGCTCGTATGAGCAAGTGGCCAACTCTGCAAGGTAATTCTACTAGATGACAACGTCAATCATTCCGCTGCGGTTTTTTTTCTTAAATCTTTTTTTCTTTTCTCTTAATCTCTTAAATGTCAGCCATTTGGTTAATAGTAGAATAGCTTTTCAAAAATTTGTTCTGGCAAAGTTCAAACCTTAGTTAAAACCTCACTACAACTGACTCGTTTGTAAGTAGAATAGGAAACAGTCGAAAATCTGAGTTTTAGTTGAGGCTTAGCTTGAGGTTGATAAAAAGTTTGGTACTAGAATTGATGCCTGGCAGCGTTACCACGTTGAACGGTAATGCTGATCCATTGAGCCAAATGTGGCTTCGACCAGATGCCCTGAAAGAATTTCTTCTGAAAGGTTTTACTTAGTTGAATTTATTCTATTCCGTGGCCCTTATGACACATATAAAAATAAAGACTTCAGAAAAGGCTCCAGTTTATTTTAGGTTAATGACGTTTGTTACAGCCGCACCCTCGCTGAAGCGGACATAAACTGAACATATTTTGAAATAAAACATTTTTTATTTTCGTACATAACCATAATATAATCATGGCTTAAACGTCTTGAACGCAATGTTTCAGTATTCAAGAGTATTTTTACTACATAAATACGAAAAGTGCATGCTGAAATTGTGAAACTATCGAACCTAACGCTAGTACTTATTGGATAACAATAAATATTTCAAATGATCAAATATTAGCATAACAAAAATATACTTAGCGAAACTCTTAATATTTTTGTAATAAATTATATAAGAAGCCGACCGACCGACGCGACGCCGACTGTTTTTGTTGTTCTTAAATAATTTTTTGCCGAAATTTTTGTTCAGTGTTTTTAGAACACTAGGTACTTTTTCCGCAAAATCTCTAGCACAGTGACACCAAACTATTTATATTTCACGCATGCTGTTCACATAAAAATCAAATAATTTAATCAGTATTATCTGCTAAACAGATAAGATAAATAGTTTTGAATTCGTAAATACGTAATATCGGTTGATTGCAGAAGAAAATGATTATTTTTATGTAATACATTCGTTCCTGTGTGCTAAGCTCCACGTGTTAACGTGGGATTTGATATACGAACGCTTATGTTGTGTATAAAATGCTTCATATTATGTATTCGAATCATTGAAAATTAAGGCCTTATTATCACCCCAGTACCTAATTGACGCGAAAACAATGTCGTAACTACAGCACCTCTACTTTAATCGATAATTTGGATCGAGTCACCACGATTTATTTGTGTTATCACTTCTCCTATGATTTTACCTCGAAACTTTGATTACTTACAGTTACTGTCGTAACGAATAGAATATGAAAAAAATACTTTATTGCGCAACATAACACAATACAAAGATTCTTAAATTGGTACTTATTAACGGAAGACGATATTGTAGCGATATCGACTCGAATTTTAATACATACGAGTTGTGCAGTTTTCGTTTCGAAAAAAATTATGTTTCAACATTGTCTCAGGCACTAAACAGTGTCCCGTACGGCAAAAATTGCCTCCTGGCACTGAATAAATTGACTAGTAAGAGACATAAATGCGATCCTTTTACTAGCCATGTACCTAATAAAAACTTCACTCATAGAGGTGAAATCAGCTCTTAGTCGCTTGACAGATTTCAATCATCTTATTTTCCAATATAACTCGAATTTAATAGATTCCATTGCATTTGAATTTCAGCCTACTTCGCATTCGAAACACCAGTCCGGCCTACGTTGAACGGAGGACCTCTTATTGGAGAGTACATCTTCGAACAAATGCACTTCCACTGGTCCGTTGATGATTTTACTGGATGTGAACACGTTCTTGATGGTCATGGGTAAGGAAATTTAAATTTTAAAACTTTCGCGACTTGAGTATGTAGGTACTTATATATATTTTCTTACATAGGTACTCGTATTTTGAAACTTTCGCTACTTCCTAAGTAGGTTTTTTTAAATAATGTGAACACGTTATTGATGGTCACAGCTCACAGGTAAAGAATTAAGGTATTATTAATTACATACGAGTATTTTAAAGTTTCCACTGTTTTAGTTATATTACGGGATTTCAACGCATTATAAAATTATTTTATTTTCCTCAACATTTTGCAAGAATTTATAGTGCCGTGATTTTATGTAGACTGACATAATAATAAACATGTAATCCAAAACTTCGGCGGTAGTCGAGGTAAAGAAAAACATGTAATCCAAAACTTTGGCGTTGCGGTAAACAAAATGATTTTATTACGAGGAACTTTATCAGTACATTATTAAAAAGTGTGTAAACATTATAATTTTCTCAGTTTATAAATAAATAATAAATAATAAAATAATAATATAAAGGTATGATTCCGATCTCAACAGCAGCAGCAGTGTTGCACAACAGTGCTTCCACTGTGGTTCATTTGTTCTGCATTGCTGCCGCGGCATTGCTGCTTAGCTCGGAATGAATCTCCAGTACTAAAGGTAAACCTATAGAGAATATGGGGACCAGTAGTGCTGCCGAGTTCGGAATCATACCTTAACACTTAAAAATAAGGCACCACTGAAATAGTAGATTGTTGCACGAGGGTTGAAAGTAACCTATTGCGGCACGAGATGGTTTGGCGCCTGAGCGTAGCGAGGGCGCTAATAGTTCGAGTGCCGTAATAGGTATTTCACTCGAGGTAAACACTCTACTTTTCATTTCGAATATTAGGAAAGTAAATAAAAACCTGATTAGCTCATTTTATAAAAATCTCTGCTCTCGATCGACAAAACAGATAAAAATCGAATTGGTGCTTTAAAAAAAATACTGGCTGGTAGCTTGCCACTGAAAAAAAAAAACAAAAAAGGCGCCCACCTTTTTTTTCAGCCAGTATTTTTTGTCATTGAAGATGGTAAATATTTCAAGCTCAAAATCTTGTTTAAATAATAATAATTTAGTGAAAAGTAATTATTAATAACAATACTCATGTAATAAATTGTTGAAAATATTTTTTACAGTAATTCTCAATAAAAAGGTAAAATAGAAATGTCAAATATTACTTTTGCTGTGTAAAAAGTTTCAACATGACTCAATAGAAATGTCAAAATAGAATGATTTTTTTTTAATTTGACAGCAGGGAAAATTGCTTCCCAGGGCGGAAAAGTACTACTTTCATCCCTCTGTTCAGGTAACTTCAAGCGTACTTTCCGTGTATGAGAAATGAAAATAATTTTGTAAACTTCAGTGGTTTCATAGGTTACCAACCTTCTACTAAGTATTAAAAAACACATTCAAACATTTTAATATTAGTGTTGCTGATGTTGAGATTAAATTAACTTACTCGTAATATCATGTTGATAAAATTATTTTAGCAGTAACCAGAAAATATTGGCAAATGTAGGTTGAAATTTGGCTACTACAAGTAGGTACTACAACACATAAACTAGGATTTTATGTAGGTGCTTTCTCGTTTTCATTTGGACATTTCTGAAACTTGGACTCTAAAGTAGGAACTAAGTAGGTCGAACAATTATTTTGCGCCAAAAGCTGGAACTTTAGAATTCTCTCCCCTTCTAGACTTAATATTCATCATAAATTCATCGTTTCGTTATGAAGGGGGATTTATTACATTCGAGTATTGAGATTTTACGGTAGCTGTTTTGATTTTGTTTTGAGAAAAGGAAATTGAATATATTAACAATTGAACGCCTGTATTAAATGTTCTAAAATCCTACTTCCTACTAATATTATAAATGCGAAAGTCTGTGCTGATGTATGGATGTCAGGATGTCTGGATGTATAGATGTACTTATGGATGTTTTGTTACTCTTTCACGCAAAACCACTGAACGGATTTTATTGAAACTTGGGGTTTACCTACTATATTATATAGTTTATGACCTGAAATAACACATAGGCTACTTTTTTACGGGTAGATTTCGGGATCTATCTATATTTTAAATTTCAGGCAAATTGGTTTAGTGGTTGTCGAGTTATCAGTGAAACAAACACACATCCATCCAAACATCCAAACTTTCGCATTTATAATATTAGTATGATTCGTCATTTCTACACAGTGGGTAATTTCATCATTTTGTCTTGCAGCTACGCAGCCGAATGTCACTTCGTCCACTACAACAGCAAATACGAATCAATAGAAGCGGCTGTGGGCCATCCTGATGGCTTAGCAGTGGTTGGGTTTTTCTTCAAGGGTGTCGATGCGCCGAACCCAAGGTTTGATAAGCTGGTACAGGGACTGGAGGGCATCAAGAAACGGGATTCTGTTGTGCATGTTACCTCAGGTAAATATGAATATTACTTAGACTGCATAAGAAGAGTACTTATAATCATCAGAGTGAGAAACGATTATGGCCGAAAAGGACGCGCTTCAACCAAAGATCAAAAGACCAGCGCGCTAAAAAGGCCGCTATAGTAGAATCAAAATAGGAATTGCAAACGGTCTTGTCACTCTCAGTCTATGAAAAGAGACGGCATATAGTTCAATTCCTATTTTGATTCTGCTATATGGCCTTTTAAACCTCGCTGAGCGGGGTACAATAAAAAATCACTTAATTTTCTTAATCTTCATTTTCTGTTACATAATCTCTGTTATTGGTGATTTTCTCCTTGTGCACCGCCTTTTTCCTTGCACATATTCAAAAGAAACGCACCTTATGGTGGAGAAATTTGAGTTCTAAGCATTTGAACAAAACATTTTATACATTACATGAAATTTCATTACATGATATTACATGAAATCAACGATATATTTACGTGTGTAATTCCCGCAAGTTATAACAATGAATAATATTAATAGTTAATACTATAATAATTACCGTAATTTATCGTCTTTCGCTTTTAAAAGTAGACATCCTGGGCCAAAAATTATATTTTATTAGTCGTGCTAATCAAGCAACCATTATTTACAGAGTCGCTGTCATGGATGGATAGCGAAGAGCTTTACAAAGGCAGCTATCTGACATACAAAGGATCCCTGACCACGCCACCTTACACGGAATGTGTTACATGGATCATCTACGAGAAACCAGTTGAGATCGGTTTTGAACAGGTAAACAAAAACTTAGGCCTTTACATCTTTAGTACTTATTAGATAATTTATACAGTGTCAGGAGGCAATGTTTGCGGGACACTGTAGTGCCTGGGATAATGTTTGGAGTAGGCTTGTCCAGCACCTAAACCATCCTCTCAGCTTAACCGGCCAAATCGGCTATACCAGCCACATGGTCAATATATAGGACTGACTAAGCCGCGGGTTTCCTCACGATGTTTTCCTTCACCGTTTAGAGCTCGTGTGCGCATATAAATTTTTCGAAGCGAAAAATCCATTGATGCACGACCAGGATTCGAACCCATGACCTTCGGATCGAAAGTCGAGCCGTGTTGGCTGAGTTGGTTAGTACAGGTAAACAAGGATCTTGAATATTATCGATGCCTAATAGCCAAAAAGGGATAACTTCTATTTTACAAACTCTCGTCTCTCTAAAAACTTTAATTTACAAACCGTCTACGATCAAAATTGTGTCCTAATGATCTTCTTTGCCCAAACGATTGAGAAAAAAAGGGTGAATCGAACGATATTAATACAGGGTGGAAAAAATGAATGGGCCCCGGAGGGAAACTACCTTAAACCCTTAAGATACAGTATTTTACTTAAAGGAAACATTCCTTTATTTTTGAAAAGAAACAAAACTGCATTCATAGATTTTCTAAAATTTGCTTGCCTCACCCGGAATCGAACCTGCTAAAACTTAAAAAACAAACCTCGCTCTATTTAATACGACTAATCGATAGGATAAATGTCAGAATAAAATCTTTATAACACACATTTGGTTTTAGAAATAAAAAAGATTGAAATGTAGTAAGGTTATTGGTGGTGTTCAGGAGGTCGTGATGAGTGATACAGCCTCATTCTTGTTGATAGGTGTTTATTGATGTGCGGTCTAATGGGTTCTGTCCTCTAATACATTGAATAAACTATATTGTAAGTTATGGCAAATATGCTGAGTTTGTAGTTGCACTCACACTACATCTATATTTTTTGGGGAAAATAATTTTAATGAGACAACATTAAAATTATTTGCTTACATAATACATATTTTAAATATTGTATCAGTTTATCATTAATTCTTAAATGCTCACACTACATCTATATTTTTTATGACCTACTTATTTTTATTCAAATATTATGTTTATGAAATTTTCATTATTTTAATTACTTATACAATATTCATTCTCAAGAATAATAAAACAAATGATTTTACGTTTATATGTACACATTTCTCAACTTAATTTAAAATTTAACCAAATAACATTTGACTTTTTGTCACAATAATTTTCAAAATACAAAAAAAAAATTACCAATACTCGTATTATCAAAAATTATTTTTAAAACATACATAATGTCAGATGAAGTTACTCAACTTATATTCTCTAAAAATTTATTTTATCAAAAAACCTTTTACATTAGTCTACAATATTAATAAAATACTTAATTGAATCGTTACATTAAAATATAACAGAAAAGTAAAATGTATCTATCGGACATACATTTTTTAATCATGAATACAGTTTAATCTTTTCTTTATATGGATTTTGTCGTGTAAACAATAATTTCTCATAAGTACTGTTGGCTAGAAAAGTGATTTATTTAAATGAATATTAGAATCAAGTACTTATTTCGTTAATGACAAAATAATTGTTTTTTCGATATTTCTTTACGTTAATAAAATCATTTTAAATTACAATAATAAAATGTCCTTTTGTTTTCTAAAAAAAAAATTAATAGCTAACTCAATTCTTTACTGCTTAACAAAACTTAATAATTTCCTGAAACTAAATATATTTTTCTATATTATTATATTACCGCACTAAATTTAAAATATTTAATGGTAAGTTAATTAATAGTCATGTCATAATCGTGTTATTTAGTAAACTATCCTTTCTCACGAAATTTATTTCTATACTTCCACGTCAATATACTCTTTTCTTTCATAAAGTCTGTCATAAACATCTCATCTTTTCTATTAAATTGGCATGGAATGTATGCCACTTTCTCAATCTCTTTCTTACACTTTTCATCTACACAGTCAATATTTGAATTATTCTCCCTAAATAATTGACATAAACTCGAATCAACTTTCTCACATTCTTCTTCTATACAATCCGTATTTGAATTACTTTCTTCCGGCAATTCCGATAAATTGCATCTATCATCTTTACTAACATTTTCATTTATTTTACAGTTCGTCTTAAATTTCATAACTTTATTATTTGTTCTAACATCATTTCTGTACATTGACACTAAAGAATGTGTGACATCATCATTACTACTCTGTATCTCAGGCGTCTGATTTCGCTGAACCTGCGGAATTTGCAACTCAGTCGATATGTTGTGACACTCGGTTTGCTTTTTCAACTCGTTATTATTTTTAACATTAAATATTTTATTTTGATTTATGCAAACTTTTCTACTATAATTATTTTCAAACTGATAATTATTTTTCTCTCTATTCATTTGATTATTATAATAGTCATGTTCTTTATACGATTTCATATTTTTATTGAAATTACGTCCGTCACGCCTAAATTTTTCATTTTCTATCATTATTTCTTCCTCAATCGCAATTTGGATAGCTTCGCAAAGTGAATTAGGCTGCCTGCATGCCATAATTAGCCGAAGACGATAGTTTGAAAGACCATCACAAAAACATTTTATTGCAGTTTTCTCGTTAATTGGGAATATAATTTTACGATTTTCTTCTTCTGAATTACCTAAAAAATCTAGCTGTGCATAAGTCAAATCTACCAAAAGATGTTCAATTTCCTGTCCAAATTCCTTAATACTTTTACTTTGACTTTGTTTACAATTTAACATTTTAAATTGCAAAGAAGTGTGTGATTTTCTTGGCAATAAGTGTTTTTTCATATCAGAAAGCATTTCGTTCACATCGTTATATTGAGAATTTAAATAAAATTTACCTACTTGACTTAGCCTGGTTTTCAAAACAAAATTTATTAGGATTTTCTTTGCGCTATCACATAACAAACTACTGTAAAAATCTATTCCGTTAATTAGAGTTCTCGTAACACATTCTTCATCATTCATTACTGGTAATAATTCTAAAGCAGTACTAAAACCAAAATTTTCTGAACCCATTTTTGATAAAAAAAAATATTCAGTTATACTCACAAAATAAAAAATAAATCCTTACTCAATGTTCTACGCTAAATTGTTATTTAAAAATTATTATTTCATTAAATCACAACTTATCTATCTTTTTTATTCAAAACTTTGACACAATTTATGTAATACTCGTATTTCTTAAAAACCTTTCAAGTAAACAAACCAAAACCTCTCTTTTACGTAAAAAAAATAAATCTACTGACCTGACCTTATTTTATGTTATACCTTTACCTTAGGTTACATATTAAAACAATATTTTTCCACGTTTTTCATTCGATGCTATGGTGATCTTACGCAGTCCGTAGTCCTGCTGCTCTGGGTGGCTGCTTGGCTCCTGGCTCGCTGATCTGGGAGGCTGCTTGGGCCGGGCTATACCCTGGACACCACTGCTACTGAGCCGGGAAATCCCTGACTCCTCCAACATATAAAATCTTCTTTCTTCTTAATCTTCATAAAACAAATTTTTCTTCATAAAATTATTTCTTCTCTCTTCATTATTACTTTTCTTCAATAATATATTTTTCTTTCTTCATAAAATTAAAACACCATTATTTTTCTTCATAAAATATTTTTCTTTTTTTCATTTATTTATTTTCTTCTTTCTTCATTTATTTTATTTCATAATAATTTTATTTTCTTTCTTCACACTTCATTTATTTGTAATCTTCTTTCTTCATTATATTTCTATTCTTCATTTTTCATCATAGTATTTTTCTTTCTTCAATAAATTTTCCTTCTTCAGTTTTCATTTTCGGTTTCGGCAGGGTCGCCATGAAATGTAGTAAGGTTATTGGTGGTGTTCAGGAGGTCGTGATGAGTGATACAGCCTCATTCTTGTTGATAGGTGTTTATTGATGTGCGGTCTAATGGGTTCTGTCCTCTAATACATTGAATAAACTATATTGTAAGTTATGGCAAATATGCTGAGTTTGTAGTTGCACTCACACTACAAGATCATGAAATCGAACATTAATGTTCACAATTTTTTTTCATTAATGTTTCATTATTTCACCATTCGCGTCAAAACTTTTCTAGACGGTATTTGTCTATTTGAGGTGAAATTCAGACTTCCGAAAATGAATCCGATTCGATGATTTTCTTCGAAAAGTTGACGGTTTTACGTTATTTTCCGAATTCAAAATACATTCCGAGTAGGTCTGAATCACATTACTAGATACCTCTCACCATTCCACTGTAGAGCTAAATTGCAATTAAAGCCCTTATGTAATAAATATTAGATTTCATGGATTTTTTGTACGACAGACGAGTGTAAGACCTCATGTTTCTTTGAGAAGTTTTATCTTTAGTATTGAATGTATCGACTAGTGGAATAAAATAGGGAGTGTTTAATTTTTGAATTTTTAGCTGGTTCGATTCCTGGGTGAAGCAAGCGAATTTTAGAAAATCTTTGAATGCAGTTATGTTTCTTTTTAAAAATAGAGGAATGTTTCCTTTAAGTAAAATACTGTATCTTAAGGATTTAAAGTAGTTTCCCTCCGGGGCCCATTCTTTTTTTCCACCCTGTACAAGTCAATTTTGCAATAACTCTCTCTTATAAGTTTTTGGTTGTTAGGCATCTATATCCAAGCACGGTAGGCGTACATTGGTGCTGATTCCGTTGTACACTGACTACCAAAATTATTGCCAAATGCGAAATCCAAAACAAAATGACAGCCTGAGTGACATTTCTAAAATCACTATATTTTAAGCAAGGAATTTCTATACTACGTACCTGGAATGCTGACTGAGACAGAAAACAAGGTCCGCTTGAGAGTTAAAACTTGGGCGGCGTGTCTCTTTCTAAAGGGTGACCATAAACTAAACATTCCTAGTCCCTAAGGGGCCTTTTCCATCATTTTCTGATTTACGTGATGTTTCAGGGCATGATTTTTGAATTAAAATACTGATACAATTTTGATCCTTCATTTTGATTCTTGAATCTTGAATCTTGATTCTTGAATCTGAAAACTGAAATTTTGAATCTTGAATCTTTGAAGTGACAGCTGTCAAACTTCAAACGGCCATATCTTGGAAACTACTCGTCCTAGACTCCCCGTTCCCAGTTCAAATGAAAGCTATGACCAAGATCTTCATTTGAAGTGACAGCTGTCAAACTTCAAATGGCCATATCTTGGAAACTACTCGTCCTAGACTCCCCGTTCCCAGTTCAAATGAAAGCTATGACCAAGATCTTCATTTGAAGTGACAGCTGTCAAACTTCAAATGGCCATATCTCGGGAACTACTCGTCCTAGACTCTTCCTTTTTAGCTCAAATGAAAGCTATGACCAAGATCTACATTTTAAATAACAGCTGTCAAAATGACATCTGTCATCTGAAATGTAGGTCTAGGTCATAGCTTTCATTTGAACTGAGAACGGGGAGTCTAGGACGAGTAGTTCCCGAGATATGGCCATTTGAAGTTTGACAGCTGTCACTTCAAATGAAGATCTTGGTCATAGCTTTCATTTGAACTGGGAACGGGGAGTCTAGGACGAGTAGTTTCCAAGATATGGCCATTTGAAGTTTGACAGCTGTCACTTCAAATGAAGATCTTGGTCATAGCTTTCATTTGAACTGAGAACGGGGAGTCTAGGACGAGTAGTTCCCGAGATATGGCCATTTGAAGTTTGACAGCTGTCACTTCAAATGAAGATCTTGGTCATAGCTTTCATTTGAACTGGGAACGGGGAGTCTAGGACGAGTAGTTCCCGAGATATGGCCATTTGAAGTTTGACAGCTGTCACTTCAAATGAAGATCTTGGTCTTAGCTTTCATTTGAACTGGGAACGGGGAGTCTAGGACAAGTAGTTTCCAAGATATGGCCATTTGAAGTTTGACAGCTGTCACTTCAAATGAAGATCTAGGTCATAGCTTTCATTTGAACTGGGAACGGGGAGTCTAGGACGAGTAGTTTCCAAGATATGGCCGTTTGAAGTTTGACAGCTGTCACTTCAAAGATTCAAGATTCAAGATTTCAGATTCAAGGTTCAAAATTCAAGAATCAAGGATCGAAATCCAGGATCGAAATCCAAGATCGAAACCAAGGATCGAAATCAAGGATCGAAATCAAAATCAAGGATCAAAATCAAGGATCTAATTCAAGGATCTAATTCAAGGATCGAAACCATGGATCGAAATCAAGCGCTGATTTTGCCGAGCGCGATAAGGTAAAAATATCCTGAAATTTAAATGACATGGGCACACTACTAATCCAACAACGAGTGTGAAAGAGACAAAGCACCCAAGAAAGCCTCTCAACAAGACCAACAATCCTTATAACCAAGATTAAATGATAATAGATCGTTGTGTAGTCGTGATAAGGTTCAAAATCCTTTGTACATTAAATGTCAGTAAGAACTCCAGTTACGTAGTTTAGAATCTTCTTGATTTTAAGTGTTTGTTGGTAGAAATAGCCAATCCCATTTTGTTGACCAAAACGCAAAAACGAAAAACAAGGTAATTTTAGAAATGTCACTTTCAAAGCCATTCTGTATTGGTCTTTAGCGTCAACAAAATAAGAGCTTTCGGATTTAGCGATCTTTTATAGCTATTCAGTGTACCTACAACATAATAAGCTCCATTTTGCGAATAACATTCTACGTAACAGGTTGCATGCCTGCCTGTTAAGTATACCTACTCTTTTTTAAATTTTATAAAACAAACAGTTCAATATGTTTTAAACAACTGTTTTTTTTTTTGTTTTTATGTTTTCAAGTTGATTTCAGTCACCGTTTAAAGCTTGCTTAGTGCATAATTAATGAAGCGACGGTATAGATCGATTCGCGGCCGGTATATAATCAATCATCTATCCACAACATCGTAATTATATACTCGATAGGGGCAAATAAGTATGAAATATACCGTTAGCATCCATCTAGTAGAAAAGATTTTCTTGAAATATCTTCGATCGTGTCATTGACATGAAATATCGAGACTCATAAAAGAAAATGAAAATCTCGAATAAATAATGTTCTCTCGATAGCTTTAAAAGTAATATTAGTTGCAGAATTTCAATCATCGTATGGATGAGAAAAACTATGCATCAAAGTTGTCTTTAATTAATTTAGGAATTAATTTACATAAAGTTACTTTGATATACTGTTTCATTTTCAGGGTAGGTATAGGTAGGTACGAATAATGCATCTGATTTGTTCAATAAAATTTTATTAACATAAAACAGAAAATTTTTAATGAAAATATTAACGAATCTGTTTTAAATACCTACATTTCAATAAAATTTTACTTTCAAAATAAGTACTTAGTCAGTATTGGAAACATTGGAAATCAGGCAAGCAACATAATCTCAGAATTGTTTAATTCATATTTGCGTTTCGCAGAGTTGATCGAATTTTAAAGTCAAGCATATTGAATACTGTTATGAGTTTTTGAAGATGAAAAAAATAAGGATATCGGAAACAACAATCCTCCATTTATCTTTGGAATTAAACTTATCCAATAGCATTCAGGTAGGTAGTTGTGTATATTCTTCTAAAAAGTTAAAGTGACATGATCACGACTAGGGACTGTATCCCCTAGGTACAGTAGACATTCTCTGAGGTCCTGAGGCATTTAAGATCTTATAAAGATGTTAAAGGAAGAGGGTGGTTAGAGGTATGTCCGAATACATATTTGGTACTTGTCCGCATATATTGCAGAAGTTGGTATTCTTTATGAAAAAGGTCGTAAGTCCATCGACACTGTTAGAAAGCCAATTGGTTTCCTCCGATGTTTTCCTGTATTTAGAACTCGTTTTAAAAGGAATAAGATAAGAACATAAAAAAATAAAGATAAGCTACACAATAACACCACATAACATTTTTATATAAATAGGTACAAAAGGAACTCTCTTTACAACTAAATTTAACTTTAGATGTTTGTTTTTACAGCTTGGACTCCTTAGAGAGCTAGAGGGCCCAGAGGACATTCCGATCGAGAGGAACGTAAGGCCTACCCAACGACACCCTCCGGGCCACTCCGTCATCTACGTCAAGCAAGTGCAAAAATCCAAATTATAGAATCCAAATTATAGTAATACATTTATGTGATCAAAAGCCTATGTCATCCCAGGCATTCTCTATCTATGTTTTAAATTTCAGTTCAGTGGTTGTCGAGCTTTTGGCCTTTATCCCCAGCAACCGATCCAAAGTCCCACAAAAAAGTGGATTTACCTTCCTTTTTTTGTCCCTTTTGGCGGCACGCTAAAGCGTGTTCTACACGGTTTGAAAACACAGCTTCTACCAAGGTGACCTTGGCACTTTCTACCAATGGCGTCAACGAAATTTACTGTCAACCAATGACGTCTGTAGCGAAATTTACTGTCAACCAATGTCATGCGAAATTCTAGCAAGGTCACCTTGGTCTTCTACCAAGGTGGTTTCAAACCGTGTAAAACACGCTTAAGCAGTCTATAATAAGTTGCTGTCTATGTGCAATAGTCATAATGCCTTGAATACACATGCTCCGTAGTAGCACATTAAGCACACTATTATGTGACAAAAGCAAGCTGATAAGTGACACTTGCCAAGCTTACAAACCAAGTGTAAACATACGAAAGGAGTAGGAATGCCTTTGACGTAAGCACGCTACGTAGTAGCGAACAAGTATTCTTCTTAGTAGCATGTGTATTTCAGGCTTTAGTTCTGATAAAGATCTATAAAGTGACAGGTGCGTCGTGACGTTAGTATGTTTCACTCCCGGAATGGACTGTTTTTTTTAAACGTAGTATATTAATAAATTCTCAGAAGACGTTTTAATGAAGAATCAATCTATGTAAACCTTTAAATCTATAGGTAGGTACCTATTTAGTTTTTAGTTATACATACGCATAATATTTATGTGTAAATGACGGGTGTTAATAAGTGTTTGTGATATAACGGTGATGCACTTTGATATTTTTAAATAATTTATGAATTAAATATTGTTACTATAAATTTTGGCTTTTTATTTCCTATTCATAGACCTTACTCTTATTATTTTAAGAACCAAAATCAGTAGGAATGTGACAACATAAGCATTCTCAACAATCGTAAAACATAGTCGTTCATGACGAATTAAAATGAAATGCAAATGAGTTAACTTCTCGCAAGATTTACTTTCAAAATAATTTTCTCTGCTGAAATTATTTTTAAATTAAAATGCTATAACAGAGTTTTAATGATACTATTGTGACCGCTCAGAACCTCAAATGGTTCCTATTATTCTGAATACGTCTTAAGGACCTATCAGACAGAGAGCGGTCACGCGATCAAGCGTTCAAGCGGTCACTTTTGCGTTATTTGTATTCTATTACGCTAAATAGATCTAAATAGATAGACTAGATCACACAGGAGACATTCTGACCGAGGCGGTCAAGTAGAACAGTGGGGTTCGTGAGCAATTGCACGCTCGAACGCAGAACGCTCGACCGCGTGACCGCTCTCTGTCTGATAGGTCCCTTAGCAAGCTACGCCACGAGCGTTGACGCCATTTTTCAACTAGTTTCCAACGGCAGCTCTCGATATCTAAGTATCCTTTTTCGCCTTCAATATTTAACAGTAAGTTCGTATGAGCTAGTGTCGACCACTATAATGATTATTTATTTATTGTTCTGCCATTTGAGTCGCCCCTTAAAAACTTAGGCCTTTGCACCTTTACTTGATGATTTATACAGTGTTAGGAGCCCATCTTTGCCTACACTTAACGGCGCACTGAGCCTGGGGCATTGTTTGATATGGAGTAGTCTTGCCCAACACCTACACCATCCTCTCGGATTAACCGGCCATTTCCACAGAAAAGACATGGTCAATACGTGTTGGGCTGACTAAGCCGTGGGTTTCCTCACGATGTTTTCCTTCACTTTTTAGAGTTCTAGTTAAGGTTGATCGCACACTTTTCCACGCCAAATTCTCGAAGTACTGCCAGATTCGGTCGAATCGGACGGTTCGACCTCGGGCAGGTGTGCGAAGTTTTATACGACTTCATATAAAGAATTCTGAAATTCGATTCCTTCGACGCGTTCGGTGTGGGTAGGTGTACGGCCACCATAACAAAAAAATGCGCATAATAAATTATCTATTGATGCACGGCCAGGATTCGAACCTGTGACCTTCGGATCGAAAGTCGAGGTACTAACCCCTCGGCCAACACGACTTAGCAAACTAAGTAAGAAATAAGAGATTGTCTGGGCTTAAGAACTTAACTAATATAACATTTTCCGGAAGGGATAGATCCCGGGTTCGACACATGCCTGCATATAAGCTCTTTATTCTGAACAATAATAATGATTCCCCAGTTCTCCAATCAACCGAAAAACTCGCAAGAATAAATGTCTGATTAATTCCCGTATCCTTGGAAATTGGAATATCTCTTCTCTTTCACGTTCAATGTTTGTTTTGCTTGATTCCATCCGTTCATGTTTTTGAATGTGAACAATATTTTGGCGGGATTAGCTCGATTTGTAACAGAAACTGGGTTAATTATAATTTGTAATTCACGCTCTACTTTGACCCGAAACATCGACATTATTTATTTTGTTATGTAAAATCATTGTGTTATAATATAAGTGAACAATACAGTATTAATTACTTTTGGATATTTCGTTGACTGTATTGTTTAGACTTTAGAACGGATGCTAAAATAGTAAAATGGTAAAATGAGAATTTGGTAAATAGCGAACATTGATTCGGTAGACGTCACTATCGATTTAATTTATATGCTTCATGGTTAATATCAAACGAGTGATTGTATTGTCGTTCGACTATGCGCTAATAATTCGCTGGCAACATGGTATTCTAGGACGTCAATACATTAGTGAACAAACTAGATTAAGTTTATTCTATTGGAATAATTAGGACTGAGTTTAATCTACATAACAAATATTGGCATAAATTCATATTGTCATGAAAGGCATTGGTATTCATATTGATAACGCTGTTCAAGTTATTCAGAACAAAAGCTTCTGAAATCTCTTCCATTTCATTGGGTAGGCTCAGTACTTACATGTTTCGTTTATTATGATTCAAGGCGCACCTATGATCACCGCAAGATAAGAAAGGGATTATTGTTTATCCATTGTCTTATATAAATAATTTAATTCTCCTGAAGCATTCAAGCTATGTTTATTGTTTAAAAATTAAAACCAACTATTCTTACGGGTTGTACCTACCTTGAAAATTTATTCTACCATTGGCAAAAATCAAATTCAATCCATCTATTTAGTTCCAAGCTACTGAGAACACCAGCACAAAGCTCTATGGTGGTAGCTACGTAGTCAGAAGCGTGGATGTAAAACAGATTACGTATCTTCTGTTTAAGCACGGGATCTAGTATAAGCAAATCTTGCTGTCTTACAGTTTCTTCTTCTGCGTCTACTGGACAGTAAACATCTATTAATCTCTCATATTCCTTGTCAAAACGATCTGCCATTTGCGCTAATAATAACTTAATTGCACGATATTTCTGTTTCAGCAAGTTGTCGCCTTCGTACCAAGGTTTTAGTAAATCGTGATGAGATTTCTTCAATAGCTCGTAAAATTTCATCCTTTCATCATATTCTTTCTCCATCATCATCGCTCTCCATCTTGCAATAGAAAGGTCCCACAACTCACCCGGCACCATTTCAGTGTAATTTTTTTTCATTTCCATTACCTCAGTTTGATGATAATAACAAACAGGATTCTTCATGATAAATATCTCCGCTTCTAAGAAAATCTTTTTATAGGGATATTTCTGAGGCTCTATTGACAAAGCTTTAGTAATTGCGTCCTTTATTATATCACTAACAATGTTTGTAATTGCTTTTTTATCGATTCGGGCTTTCAAAATATCGCACTTTCGTTTTATGGACTCAGCGTTTTCAACAGAGTCGGCATATAAACTTACAGAAAGTCTATCTGAGAGAGTGTCAAAGAAACAAATATTACAGAAACTGAGCTCCCAAAACTCGCTGTATATTCCTGGCATATCGGAAATAAATGTGAAAAGTACTTCCTTGCTCTGGCCTGGAGAAATTACGTCTTCATTTTTATTGAAAAAGAACACTTGCTCGTAAATATCTTCTGGCATGAAAGGGATTGGTTTCTTTATTTTCTTCCAGCAGTATCTCAATGCAACTGTTCCGAGATTTTGTAGATAAAGCTTGCACCGTCCAACCCTCTTAACAGGGGTATTAAAATAATAAGACCAAGAGTTGCACGTTTCATGCCACTTTTTTGTTTTCATTTTGTATAAATAAGTCAATGTTTGTCCGGGTATGTCCTTGCATATTACTGTATTGTTGATCCTAATGGCATAAACATTACAAAGTTCTTCCTCGGATCCAATTGGTTCAACCAATACAATTTTTGGGAGTGGCGGTAGCTTTTTAGGGGGCGTCTTCAGTTTACTGCCTATTACAATCAAGTTTGAAGCGCTTGGCCTGAAACAGAAAATGGCTTCTTCATTAACAGGAACATAATAACAAAAAAATTAGTAGGACGCTTATAAAAACCAGATTAAATACCTGAATGGATCAATTTTTTTCAACCTCTCTTGCAATTCATTTTCTCGTTTGTCTCTATACTTTTGAAAATCCTTGTTCAATTCTTCACAAGCAACTCTACAAGGAACACCGCTCAATCCTTTTTCTGTGACTTGAACGTGCGTGGGGACGCTGATGTGTTCAATGACTGGTGGCTTCCCCATCTCCGCAGGAGTCCTATGAACTTCATACACAGGCTTGCAATAGCATCCTTGTTTTAGTCGAGGTGGCTGCTCCCACAATGTGCCTCGTACTTTCGCTTTCTTCTCCAACTGAGCATGTTCTAAAACAGTCTTCCATTCCTTCTCTTCTCGGACTTTTTCCAGGAGGTTCATAGTCAAGTCCACTGGTGGTCTGTTGATAGCTAAACCAAGCTTTGTGGTTTCGTGTTTCCTGATTTTGATCCATTTCTCCCATTGTAACAGTTCGGGATCGGGTTCTACTTCTTTGACAGTGATATCGTGCTTTTTATTTCTTTGCATTGATGTTTTTTGGACTCACTGTAATGTTTTGGTGATATAAAATTGTTGTCAAATGTTGTCAAACTATTGAGTTATAGGTTATTTGTACCACAGATGAATTAATACTACGTTTAAAGCTGGAAACAAACTATCGGACGCATCCATAAGTCGCGGCTGTTAGCCGCGACTGATAAGTGTGCACACCGTCCGAACACCCAGCGGGCCAGATTGCCTTCGGACGTCTGAAGGTCCAAGGACGCGTCCGCGACTTTCGTCAGATAAAGTGCACAGTTCTATGTTCGTTCTATATCCAGATACCTATTCAGTCGCGGCTGTCTGCCGCGTCCGTAAGCCGCGTCCGACAGTATGTTTCCAGCTTTAGAGATGATTTATATTAGGGCCGGGCCGTGCCCAGGGCGTGGCGTGGACGTGGCCCCGGACGCAGCACGCAGCACATTTGTATGCAGCAGTTTATATTAAGCAGTGCCTAATTATCTGACGAAAGTCGCGGACGCGTCCTTGGACCTTCAGACGTCCGAAGGCAATCTGGCCCGCTGGGTGTTCGGACGGTGTGCACACTTATCAGTCGCGGTTATCAGCCGCGTCCGTCAGCCGCGTCCCATAATTTGTTCCCAGCTTAAAGCTGGGAACAAATTATGGGACGCGGCTGACGGACGCGGCTGATAACCGCGACTGATAAGTGTGCACACCGGCCACACAGCGGGCCAGATTGCCTTCGGACGTCTGAAGGTCCAAGGACGCGTCCGCGACTTTCGTCAGATAATGTGCACAGTTCTATGTTCGTTCTATATCCAGATACCTATTCAGTCGCGGCTGTCTGCCGCGTCCGTAAGCCGCGTCCGACAGTATGTTTCCAGCTCGTCCGTAAAGCTGGAAACATACTGTCGGACGCGGCTTACGGACGCGGCAGACAGCCGCGACTGAATAGGTATCTGGATATAGAACGAACATAGAACTGTGCACATTATCTGACGAAAGTCGCGGGCGCGTCCTTGGACCTTCAGACGTCCTAAGGCAATCTGGCCCGCTGGGTGTTCGGACAGTGTGCACACTTATCAGTCGCGGCTGTCAGCCGCGTCCGTCAGCCGCGTCCGATAATTTGTTCCCAGCTTAAGCCACGTCCGACAGTATGTTTCCAGCTGGTTTTTTACAAGATAAAGTATCCAAAAAGTATCGTTCTAGTTTGGTTTATCAAGATCTCAATCGACCTCGACCTCGATGTTAAACCATTTAAATAAGATCTCGATTGTACAATGACGGCAAGTAAAATCAACCTAGTCTCTTAACATAAAATTATCAGTGTCAAAATTTGTAAACAAACAAATTAAAAAACTAAAACTTCTTATTAAACTTTGTACAAAATTCCCGTGTTTCTAACATAATGCAAATAGCTTCAGTACCAACACAAACCGGTAAGATCAAAGTACCCAATAAGCACGCTACAGTGCCACTGATTATACAGTAAGTATTAAATTATAAATCGAGTAAACACTTACTAATATTTGCTGGAAGCAAGCTGGAAGTTAGCCAACCGGATTAACAAACTGAGGAATAAGAACTTAAGATAAACATTGGATTTTACATGGGCTTTAAGGTTTGTAAGGCCTATATTTTTTAAGTCATGATTTGTATACCTACTTAGGTACTACCCTCAAACTGCGTCATGTATGATTTATAATATAGGTAAGTACCTTGAATGTGTTTTATACCGACCGGAACCGATAAATTAGTGAGCGTGAATCACGGAATCACAGTTGCTAATTTGCTGTTATTTCACATTTTTATTATTTCTATTTTGTCGCTTAAATTCACCATCTAACAGAATTACAGCTACAATCACGAGCGCTTCTCATCGAACAATAAATATTTTTATTTTAGGACTTAAACTGCCCTGAAGCGACAATAATGACCTGTAGTGTGAGTGCAAACTCAGCACTAACCATAGCTTATAATATAGTTTATACCATGTATTAGAGACAGAACCCATTGCACCGTTCACCAATAAACACATATCCACAACAATGCACCTGTATCACTAATCACGTCCTGCAGAGCTTCACAATTAACCTTACTTCAGTACAGACCTTATCAAAAACAAACATTTCACACTGACTTTCTAGAGGAAGAAGACGAAGCAGCTACAGACCCTGAAAAAGAAGCTAAAGTCGAACCACCTTTTGGAACAAGAGAATGGATCCAATACTGGAGTGAATTTGAAGGCCACCTTCCCACGCCAATCAATGTGTCAATCACAGGATCTATTGCATACGGGTGTCCTGATCTAAAGTGGTATAACTTCGATGTATACCCCCATAAGGTTAAATTGTCGAACACTGGGTACACTTGTAAGTATTTTCTTGAATTAAGACCTTAACCTACTAGGATTTTCCTGTGTTCCTGCGTGGTCAAAAGAAACTAGGAGTGCGTACCGTAGTATTGCAATACTCACGCTCAAAAAAAATATCTACAGATTGCTTAATAAATTTTTATTCTGTCTCAAGAATCGAACCCATGCCTAAGCTGAATAATTATAAGCTATGCCATCGAGGCTCGATGGCTGATCGAGGTAGTCGTAAACAAACTTAATTGCATTGTAGACACTCCGACAGGAGTAGTGTATTAGAGAGGTGGCTTCCGCTCAGCAGTGGCAATGGCTTATTCCATTATGCTCCCACTTCGTGATCCCAGTGGGATCATAAAAAACTTTTGAGTTCATTAATACATACAAAAAGTTTTATATGATCCCACTGGGATCACGAGAGTGGGAGCATAATGGAATAAGCCGTGGCAATACCAGGTTGATGATGATGATAAATGTAGACACTCGTAGATGCGGCGTAGTATCACTGCTACGCGGCGCTACAGTACGCTACAGCATGTTTTGGGGTTAACAATCGATCCACAATATTGTTGCCAAAATCGGTGTCGCGTGGAAAGTACCATTTTGAATAGCCTATTAAATAATGATATTCTACGTTCTAAACAATTCCTAGTTTCATCCAAATCCTAATAATATTAGAAAGATGTAAGTCCGTGTGTGTGTGTGAATGTTTGTTACCACGTATCCCCATAAGTACTAAACCGATTTCGATGAAATTTGGAAAGTAGATAGTTTAGGTTCTGGAATAATACATAGGCTAATTTTTATACCTAAAAATGAATTCATCCCTTAGGATAAAAAAATAGTGAACCACGCGGGCGAAGCCGCGGACGTTCGCTAGTTACTCTATAAAAACACAATTTTACAAACACCCAAAAATATTTAGATAAGTACTAAAATATTCGTAGGATAACATTTCCGTAAATTCTAGTAGTTACTACTTATTTATGTTTATAGCGCGACGCTACGTAGCCGTACGTAGCATCGCGTAGGCATGGTGCTACGAAGCTCTTAGTAGGAATTATCTACAATGTAGTTACCCGATATTGGATTAAATTAAAATACCTACCCGAAACGACTACGAGGGCAACGCCCTACGAGGGCTTTGCTAGTTTATCAATATAAAATCTATTCCAGTGGTTCTCGGTGCGAAATGGAAAACAGAGCGTCCGTATTTAGAAGGCGGTCCGTTTTTGGATAAGCATGTGCTTTCCCAGATTCACTTCCATTGGGGAGCGAACATGTCTGAAGGAAGTGACCACACGGTGGATAAGAGGAGGTACCCTGGTGAAATGCAGGTAAGCTATAACTGTGTGATTTAATTATAGTGCTTAGAAAAGTTTAAACGTGTCAAATATTTTAATTTTTCAAATTTTTATTAATTTTCAGGCAAAATTGCACTTTGTTTTATTAGGTAGGTAGGTACCCAGTACCCACCTAAGGTCATTTAATTTTGCTAAGCTGTACCTAAATCTAGTTTCTACGTAAGTAGCTACCTACATAAATTAATTTTTTCTCCCAATAGGTAACATTCTTCAGATCAGAATATTTGACGCAAGATGAAGCATTGCGCCACCCCAATGGAGTGGTTGTGATTTGCTACATCATAAAGGTACCTAAGTACTTATACCTACGATCTATCTCTGCCTACGTACTTATTTACCTAGTTTATCTTAGGAACTTACCTCTCCAATTTGCATGGAGTAGTTGAAAAGGTTTTTCAGAAAATCACCCACTCCCAGTGCGATCACTTTTCAATTTTATCCATTTGCTTGCGAAAAACTTATAGCTCTAAAGTGCTCTTTTTTGTTAGATTGTTAGTAAAGAGTTTTTTATTTTAATACTTTTATAGCATGGCGTGAACCCTGACGACCGCCTCAGCTGGGTGATCGAAGGGTTCCCGAGGATCAAAGAAGCGCAGACGTCAACCAGAATCGGCCCCTACCCTATGTGCCGCCTGCTTCCCATGTTCTTTGAAGATTATTTTCTATATTGGGGCAGTCTCACCACTGTGAGGGGGGAAAGCCATGCGGTGCGATGGCTTGTGCCGCGGATTACACTTTTCGCGACATTGGATCAGGTAAAAATTTTCCATCTATAGGTAGGTAGGTAGGTACCTACTACCTAAGTCCTATAGGTACCTAGGTATAAGTATAAGTACTTAGGTAAGTAGTTAAGTAGGTAGGTAGGTACCGTAGAACCCCCGAACTTTGCCTAGTGTAGGTAACTTTGCCTAAATTATAAAAAGTACGATATTTATTTTCCTATCACGACAACACTTATTTTTGTTCGTTGGTAGAAACCCAAATCATAAACAGCCAATACTGCACTATTTAACTTTAAAATAACGGCAGCCATTTCATAGTAGTTGCAAAAAGTTTTCGGTGGAAATCGCGCAATTTTTTGACTTGTCCCACAAAATTATGTCATTGTGAGGAACTGGTTTGAGGTACGTCTTTCATATCTTTACAGTAGTTGTCAAATATGATCGGCTTTCGAAACACAATTATCTCATCTAAATACTATGATTATTGACAGAAATATCTGAGAAGGCAAAGTTAGGCGCAATTTTTTGAATAAAGTTTTCCAAACTTTGCCTACCCTAGGGTTGTCAGTTTTAGATTTAACCAACAGAACAAAATGAGGGTTATGAATTTCAAACCACTCCCGTCTGTTTTCTTTTGGTATTTTTAACTAAGACATTGCTACTTTAGCACCAGTAAAAGCGGTTAGATGTTCGTTACTTTTTTTCAATATTTTACTATCTATCTATGTACCTACTTTTATCGTACGACTTGAAAAAAGCAGTGTAGGACACCCTCTGGCTAGGTGGAGTGATGATTTTCCAAAGGTCACCGCGCCGTGGATGCAACAAGCCATGGACAGGATAAAATGGCGCAGATTGGAGGAGGGCTATGTCCAGCAATGGACTGTATAGGCTGTTGGTGATGATTACTTTTTTGTGACAGCCCTGATTTTTGGCGCATTTTGTCGGTAAATGATGCCCTAACTTTGCCTGCCATCATATAAAGTTAAATATAATTATTTGGAGTAGTATTGAGAATATAATCTATAAATGGTTCAATATATGATTAAACTGCATTAAAATCTATATGATTTACCAAGTTTTACAGAAAATATGGACCTCAGGCAAAGTTAGGCTCGTTGCCCTAACTTTGCCTACTTTTTTGACAGCCTCTACTGTCAAGGTTTTCAATGCTGTGAGCCTAGCACACACACACATTGAAAGCCCTTTATTAATTGGTTGACTTCAGCATGACAGAACCGATTATTTATGATCAGTTTGGCGCAAAATTTTAAAAAACTCGAAAAAGTAGGCAAAGTTCGGGGGTTCCACGGTACCAATACTTATACCTTTGTAGCTACCTATCTACCTAGGTACCTACTACTTTCAATAAGGTGAGTAGGTAGGTATTTTTATACGAGTACCTACCTACCTACTAGTTTACCTACTATTTTAACTAGGTAGGTACCTACTAGTTTAAGTATTTACTTACCTACCTATTTAATTTAATTTTCAGATGAAACAGTTTCGCAAATTAGGAGACCCATGGGATGAACCCAACCTGAGAAACTTCAGACCACTTCAAGAAAGAGAAGACAGGCATATCTTCTTCATTAACCCTCATTGGAGTCAATACAACTCTTTGCTGCCCATACCACGTATTCCTGAGCCATCTATCTCTGTTCTGTCACCCGCTTATGAAGCAAACCTAAGGATGTTACCACCTCAAAATGCTTACATGTTGCCTGAGGAAGACGAGGATAAAGCTAGTCAATAGTTGTTGCAAGTAGGTACTTAATACATAGTTATAAAGTAAATTTTCTTCTGCGCGGATCATATTTTAACAGTCTTACAAATAATTTAAGAAAATTTGAATTTCGCGGGCTGACTGATAACTAAACGCAATAATTAATCTTGTGTGTGAACAAAACGCAACTAACACTTTCATTGCCACCATGATTTTCTAGTAGTTCCCAGCGATGCCGCCATACAAAAGAACGCGATAACGCCAGGCGCGCTCTCGGCACTGCAAGATGAAATTGCATGATTGACAGCAATTTTCGTAAATTGATCAGAGAATCTCAACCTTTTGTTAGGTTTCTGTTAGGGAACTTTTTCTCAAACATGCTACGATAAACGACCGTAATATCTTACACATCCTTCTTTGGGATAAATCGTTCTTGCACTAGTGGGTCCAAAAATGTCCAGCAATTTCTTATCTGGTGTGCTCGACTGCCGCTCGAGCAGACCAGATAAGAAATTGCTGGACACTCTCTTGAATGTTGATTTTTTTGTTGTTTTTGCTGTTTGTTTTTTGTTGTTGTATTTCCTATTTTTTTATTTGGTTTTTTGTTTGATGTTATTTTTTTTTAGTTGGTTTTGTTTTTTGTTTTTTTTTTGTTAGTTTTTCTTTTTTAATTGCTTGTTTGAGACTTTTAAACATGTATTTATTGTCGTCGTCGTTGTTTTTTTTTGTAGTTTTTTGTTTCCGATGTATTTATTGTTTTTGTTTGGGTTTTTTTGGATTTTTGTTCATTTTTGTGGTTTTAGTTTTTTGCAAGTTCTTTTTTTATGTAGTTTATGGTTGTAGTTGTTTTTTTTTGTAGTTTTTGGTTTTTATGGATTTTTTTTTGTTTTTGTTTTTTTTTATTTGCTTATTTTGTTGTATTTTGTTTTTAAGGTACTTTTTAAATGAGTTATTTTGTTTTTTTTTTTTTTTTGTGTGGTTTTAGTCTGTTTGTTATTTTTTTTTTGTTTTTTCATGTAGTGTTTTAGTTGTTTTCTTTTTTTTTTGTGTAGTTTTTGGTTTTTATGGTATTTTATTGTTTGTTTTTGTTTTTTTGATAATTTTTTTTGGTATTTTTTGGTTTTTATTTTTTTGTTTTGTCTTTTTGTTTTTTTTTTTTATGTAGGTTTTGGTTGTTAGTTGTTTTTGGTTTTTATGATAGTTTTTTGTTTTTGTCTTTTTTTTGTTTTTTTTATTTCTTTGTTGTTATTTTTGTAGGTTTGTTTGTTGTTTTTACCCGGCTGACTGTCAAGTCACAGGGTTATGTAGATCGCGCGTTTCTATGTATGTGGGTTCGTTCGTATGTAAGTAATATTCTTTATTACCACGTTTCTCCTAAACGGCTGGATGGATTTTGATGAATGAGGTATCGTTAGAATCGTCTCTATCTCGATTGTGCTCTAGGATACTTTTTATTTCGATAAATCTAATAGTGCGGCTAGAAAATGCAACAATGTGTGAATTTTCAAAATAAAAATCACGCCATCATATCAAAATTCATGTAAAAATCAAGAGGTTGGTGGACTGATATCAAATATAATTTTTTGAAAAATCTAACATGACATCTTCGAAGACTAAATCGTCTTCCAAAATTTTTGAAAAATTATTTTTCGCCCTAAATGTTATTGCTAAACAAAACGCATACTAAAACTATCTATTTAGTCACAGGCAACGTTTAGAACAAACTGCATCGAAATTCGTTCAGCCATTTAGGAGATATCTCATATTTAAGAAATATCGCACGCATTTAATTTTCATACCTACAGAGCCATCTGTGTGTCAACTGTGACAACAAAGTTTAGGAAAAAGCGCACGGCATCGAACCCTAGATACCTACATAATAATAAAATTGTAATTTAATTATGTGATTTCTATGAATGCTGTTTCCAACTTTTCAGTTCAGCCGGGTTTTTTTATTTTTGATTGAATTGCTTGTTGTTGTTTTGGTTTTTTAGTTTCTTTGTTGTTTTTGTGGTTTTGTTTTTTGTTGTTTTATTTTTTTTTGTTTTTTGTGTCATTTTTTGTTTTTGTGTTTGTGTTGTTTTGGTTTTTGTTTTTTTTGTGGTTTTAGTTTTTTTGTTAGTCCTTTTTGTTTTTTTTAATGAAGTTTTTGGTTTTTAGTTGTTTTTATTGTAATTTTTGGTTTGAATTGTATTTTTTGTTTTTTATTAGTTTTTTGTATTTTGTTTTCGAGGTGTTTTGTTTGTGTTTGTTTGATTTTTGTTGTTTTTCGTGGTTTTAGTTTTTTGTTGGTTCTTTTTAGTTTTATTTGTTTTTGTTGTTTTTTTTTGTTTTAGAGGTATTTTCTGTTTTTTTTGGTTAATATATGGTATTTGTTTTGTTTTTTTTTTTTTCATTTTTTTTTTCATTTTTTTGTAGTTTTTGTTTTTGTTTTTTCGTAGTTTTAGTTTTTTGTTAGGTTTGTTTTATTTTTTTTGTGGTTTTAGTTATTTCGTTATTCTAGATCAACGGGAACTACCATTTAGGTTTTCGACCCAAAACCTCTAGGGTACTTCCGGTTGACCTAGAATTGTCAATTTTGGTTACAAGCAAGGTCTTCTAGCACAAGTAAAGGAAAAATTCCGAAAAATAAAAAAAGTTGATAATTAAGGTAAGTTTTGGTACTCACAAGTTTTCACGAAAACCTAAATTTGCCTATATCTTTTTATAGTGTTGACTCAGGACCTTGATTTTTATACTTAAAATAGGGACTATAGACCTTAGTAAATGGTATAAATTTCAACTTGCTAGCTCTACCCGTTCCTGAGATAATCGATGGTGACACACGGACAGACGGACAGACAGACAGACAGACAGACAGACAGACAGACAGACAGACAGACAGACAGACAGACAGACAGACAGACAGACAGACAAGAAAGTGATATTATAAGGGTTCCTTTTTTTACCTTTTAAGGTACGGAACCCTAAAAACTAACAAAAAAAACTAAAACCACAAAAAAAAACAAAAAACTAAAACAACAAAGAAAAACAAAAACGACACAAAAAACAAAAAAACAAAAATACTAACAACTAAAGCAAATACAAACAAAAACACCAAAAAAAAAAACAAAAACAAAAAATATAACAAATCAAACACAAAACCAAATAAAAAAAATAGAAAAACAACAAAAAAACGAAACCCACAAAAATAAACAAACAACAAAAACAACATGAAAACAAAAAACCTAAAAACAACAAAAAAAAATAAAAACTACAAAAAAAAACGACACGACAACAACAAAAAACAACATGTTCGTGTTTGAAAAGTTCGTTTCATTTCTAAATTCATTGCGGTAGGTATTCATTTTGGTAGGTACGCACGTAACGTCTTATTCGCACGTAACTTTTTTTTTACGTCTCGTGTCATTTTGGACATCTGCTGTCATTCATCATCATTGAACTTAAATATTTTATGAAGTTTGTAATTTTTTCGTACTGTATGTTCTTGCCATTGACCGTACCTACCCTACCCACCTATAACAAAAAAAAAAATATTTTGTGTATGTTTGGCCGGCACGCTCCCTGGGAATCTACTAGGTACTCCATAAATGTTGAGAACCCCTGGTAGTTGAACTCGCCTGGCATGTTCGCGGCATTACATAATTACTTTTTTTTGATAACATAAAAAAATTGTTAGAACTTGCGGGCCACTTCAAAACTCATTAGCTTAGGGCATGAGGATTATGCTCTCCGCTTTCTGATGGAAAATATACCCAAATCATTGAATTATCCATGAAAAACCGAGAACGCGCCTGGCGAGTTCGCGGCATGGCGATATGGAATCGTGAGAACGCGCCCGGCGAGTCGTCGGCAACGAAAGTGTTAATAGTAATCCGTCATATAAAATGAAATAGCAATGTCAGTTGTCAGTGTCAACTAAGATTCTAATTTTGTTATGTCAATGTCAGTCAATCCAATCCTATTGTCATTGTCAACGATGTCAAAAAAATTAACCAAAACAACCTGAAATGAAAATTCATTCATTCGCTTTGAAATTCCCAGCCTTCTGTTTGTTTTGATAAAATGCTCCGCAACATTCTTCGTACCAGCCGTTGGCTGGCACAAAAGCAAATCAATAGCTTTACCCCTATTATACTGCGGCAGTTACCACGGCTGGAACCGGTGCAGCCCAGTGACCATCCACGAATATGCCACCAATATTCAACTGGTTCTTCTGATGCTCCTCAGCTTGAGACCATAGATCCTGCTGTTTTCGAAGAAATTTGTAATGAAACTTTGGAGTCGCTGACTGATTATTTCGAGGAGTTGGTAGATAATGCACCTAACCTGAAGGGCGCTGACGTAACTTACAGCGTAAGCAAAAAGTTTTATTTACCTATCTAAGCTGAAAGTATGTCTAAGTTCAGTCTTAGAATATTTCCTTTTTTTCCCTTTGTTTCATGCCAGTTACATGAAGACTTAATTTTTGGCTACCAGCCAGTAGCAAACATGTTCTATGTTTGAAAAAAGTGCATTCCATTTTCAAGTATTTTTTCTCCAATGGTTTTTCGTTTTGGTGCACAAAGTGTATAAAATGAAATACTTATATTTTACTTTTCAGGATGGAGTGTTGACCGTAGCATTAGGACCAAGACATGGAACCTATGTGATAAATAGACAAACTCCAAACAAACAAATATGGCTTAGTTCTCCCGTGTCTGGCCCCAAACGATATGACCTAGTACTAAAAGGTGGAGGATATTGGATCTACAAACATAATGGAGTAACATTACATCAACTTTTACAAGAAGAATTATCAAAAATAGTAAAAAAAGTGGAATTTAAAAAGTGTGCACATAGTTCTGTTTGAAAAATATTTGTGAGTAAATAGGTTTTATTTGTTGTACTCGAGTTTCATTTCAAAATGGAGGTCATTGAAGATGGAAATATTATGGACAGGATCCCTATCCTATTGCAAAGAGATTTGGAATATTATCAGGTATGTTTCAATTAGTATGCATTTATACAGAACTTCTTTAGTAAAGCTATAGATACACACTAATATTAATATTATTGTTTTCAGAGCAATCAAACTGTTTTATCCGAAACAATTTGCCGTGGAGTAGTTGGTGGTAGATTAGATTTTCCGAGGAATGCATCATTTGCTTCAGTGAAAATAGTTTTATGGCTTGAGGAAGAATTTTCTATTGCTTTCAAGTAAGTAATACTTACTTACAGTTGTTTACAGAAACTAATCTACCTACTACAATTTACATAACTTTACAAAACCATGAGGACCACTGGAGTTATCTAAGAACAGAATGCTACTCAAACTTAAGGACTTAGCACTTGATTTTGGACATATTTTCTTTGAAAATTGTCAAGAATTTGACACTTAAGAACTACATAATCATTGCTTGAGCCGTTCTGTAATACCAGGCTAAGGATTGTTGGAAACAGTCAATATGTAGCTCATCCGATCCAATGCATTCACTAGAAATCAGAACTAAAAAAATTCACTGCATTCTGCAATGCAGATGTCATTGAAAAAATATTATTTTAAATTTTTCATCATCAGTTTCGTCTAAATATTGTTGTTTTAATTAATTGAAGAGACTACCTTTAACTTTTTCTCTTAGAGCAAAGTACCTTGCAGTAGGAAATCAATTTTGATACTTAGACTACTTATTTAAAGGTATAGTGGTCAACTTAAGCTTTGTCTACATACCTGTACAGTTGTCATAATGGATCTAGGCATTAATGAAGTTAGGCTTTTCTCTGCGCAGTAGAAAATGTTGTATGAAAAAGTTGATCGAAACGGCTAACTTTACGAATGCCAAGATCCATTGGAAGAGGTGTAGCTGGATTTGTTTTGCAGGCAAGGTTCGGGCATGTTTGTCATGACTGAGGAAGATGATAACAGTGAAGCTGGTGTAGCTAAAACATCAGATCCTGATAAGTTTGTACAGCTGGCGATCAAGTCCACAGACTCTTTATTAGGTTTGTATTATTGGAGATGTAAATTATTTGTATGTACAGTTGCTTGCAATAATAAGAGACATTTAACGATTCATCAGTTACTTCAATTGAAGTTGCTGTTTGAAATTGTTTTTTCCAAACATGTCAACACTTTGGCTTGTTCTCACAAGACCAGCACTCAACATTTTTAAGTATTAATTTTCCTTGAGTCTTCTTTTTTACAAAGCGTTTAGATAAAAATTAAACTAGTAGTTCGCCCCGAACTGAGATCTCGCGCACCGTAGATGGCTTACATTTGGACTTTCTTCTGACTACCCCTATAATTTCAAGTGCTACTACTGCCGAGTATGCCTATTGCGCTAGCTCTTCATGGTAAAAAATACTAGCATGCATGCAATACATAATGTCGTGTCTAATTTTTCATTTACTTCATATTTTTTATGAATTCTCGTCGTATTTCTAAAAGTATACGTCCTAGAATAAAAATAAAAACTATTTTGGAATGTACAAATAAAGACCTTTCATTTGACACCCCACTCAATATATTTGTTTACTTAACTTTTTTTACCCCAATTATTTTCATTCTTTATCAAATTTTTTTTTTATCACGAAAATAAATCAAGTAGCATCTAAAATCATTGCAAACCAAACCGCAACGATGCCACTCTCTTTTTAAGACCGACCAGTCAATGAGCTACGAAGACATCGAAACTCTATGAAACGGGAGCTCTTGCAGCTCTGGTTTCGTAGTTTTTGTTCTTTGGTCGTATTTCAAAAACTATATATCCTAGATTAAAAATAAAAACCATTTTGGAATGTACAAAATAAGCCCTTTCGTTTGACACCCCACTCAATATATTTGTGTAACTTTAAAAAAAAATTACCCCCTTGGGAACCTAATATCTTCACAACCCCTTCATCGATTAAGCTCATATGCTCCACCGTAAATTTCCTTACTACAACCTATTGACCTACCAAGTTTCATGCAGATTGGATAAACGGTTTGACAGTTATGCGCGAACAACAATTCGTGAAACATACATACAAACATACAAACATACAAAGCAAAATCGCTCAACTTACCACTAAGATCTTCGCTCGCTTCGCTCGCTCGATCGATAAAAAGTATGGTAGGTTGGAATCTTGAAACTGAATTTTAAAGCAGTTATCTACCAATTAAGCTTATTTATAGATTCTTGGTGACAATGTTATTTTGTGTTGACAGAGAACTTATCTGATGATGGAGCTGTTAAACAGATCTCCTCAACTGTAAAATACCCGTGTTTAGGCTCATTTTAATCATCTCGAGATTACCTATTGAAAGCTTGTTAATTGAAAAATAAATTATATTTGATTGATAACAATAAATAAATTGGCACGATATATCGTTTTTAGTGCTGGGAGAATGCCTACAGAGTCATGCAAAAAAAGGTAACTGACACTTTCCTTTTCATCCTTTTAGAACATCTTCACATGTTAGCCCAAGAGGCACTGGACCACGCTGATCTGCCTGTACTAACTGCCACATTGGGAGCCGCTGCATTGCTCAAGAACAGTCTTTATTGCTATGTACACCATATTGAGGATATGGGGAACGCTGATAGACACTCCTTACTACAGGTAAATTGATGTACTTACTTGTAAATCAGGGAGTATCCTACTTACTTCATTTATAATGATTTAAAACAGTGTCATTCTCATTTTCTTCTAAGACTATGTCAATTGCAACATTATTTCCTCTTTCTAATGTGTTAGAGTTTCTAAACCATTTAGTGAAATTATTATTATGTAACTGGTTTGAAAATAAGAAAATTCTAATACTATTTACAATGAATGGTAAATATCAAGAACAAGAAATATGGTAAATACAAAGAACAGGTCGAAGCTTTAAATTCTATTCTAATTTGGTTAAAACAAAAATAAGTACTTAAATAAATATTGCTGGACATTTCACTCAGCGCCATCTAGCCCCAAACTAAGCAAAGCTTGTACTATGGGAACCAGATAACTGATAGAATTCTTATATATTTGTAAATACATACTTACTTATAATACTTTATAACACCCAGACACAGAACAAACATCTATGTTCATCATAAAAATGTTTGTCCTAGATGGGAATCGAACCCACGACCTACAGCGCAGAAGGCAGAGCTACTACCAACTGAGCTAAGAGTCCAGTCAATAAATAAATATGTTTATACTTTGTTCTTTTAATATTACAGTCCTGCTACAAACGCTACGTCACCATGTCAGAAGCGGTCGGCGAGCGAGTATTAGATCTGCACAACCGAATCCTGTCATTGTACATACTACAAGACTCCGGGGGAAGGCCCATCAACGAACCGAAGGCCGCGCACGAGGCTACTCCGTCTGTGCATGGCTGGTGGCTTTATATGAACGGTAAGGATAATAAAATACTAGTAGGAATATGAGTAGGTACGAGAGAGAAAAGTACGAGTGACATAGGTTGTGTTGGTACCATGCGAGAAAAGTTGCGGGCGGAAACAGGTAGCATAATTAAGGGAGGCCTATGTCTAGCAATGAGAGAAATTGAGCTGTGAATATTTAGAAAAATCCATATACCTACTAATTTTTATGTAACAAAATTGGTCAGATTTAGCTAGGTACTGATTTTATATCAGGGTTTCATGGTTTGTGTGAAATAGTAGAAAAAATATTGGTAAAAACTTAAGCCAAGTTTATGCCAACTATTTTTCTAGTATTTGATAGACTCATAGCGATATGACCGCCCGTTGTACTTCGCTGCTTATGTTGTGTGTCTGTAATTTGTTTTAATGTTTATGTGGTGTACGATCCAATCCCACTGGTGGGGTGGGCCAGTGGGGTCGTTGGGAACGAACCACAATAAAGTGTTAATCTATATATCTAAGTACCTATCTCTATATTTGCTACACTACACACTGCTTTTGTTTTAGGAAGCAGAAAAGATCTATGGGACACAGTGCCTCCACGGATGGCGCAGAGAATATTCGCTGGAATGCTGAACGAAACGCTCACTATATTGACTGTCAGATATTGTCAGGTTAGTTTTAACTTGAAACAGTTTCTTAGCTAACTTCTGATCCATACATACATACATACATAAAAACACGCCTCTTTCCCACAGGGGTAGGCAGATACCACGGATTTCCACTTCTGATCCGTTAGTTATTTATTAGACTCGGATATGTAGTTTCAATGATCTACAAATACTTATATCAAACCATGTTTTGTGGACTTATAGCTATGCGCTTTTTACAGCCATCTTGTAATTTAATAACATTATTTCGCTGGTAGTATTGTATACGTAACGTGCTTCAAAGTAAGCAGGTGCGACTGTGACTACCCCCTAAATATTATCAAAGAAAAGGTATACAGCCTAAGTAGATGTCTCCGTCAAATATAAAATCTTAAGCTTTTCAACCCCCGACCAAAAAAACCCCCCGGTTTAAGTTTGACTGAACTGACGTGATCGAGATGGTTCTTGGCTATAATTTATGAAAATCGAAAACTCTTGAACAGCGTTTGAAGATCATCAGCTCTTTGCTAGTTGATCTTCATCAACAAAGATCAACAACATCAAGGATACGTCGGGGTTTTTACAGTGTTTTTAATTTAACTGCTTATGCCTTTCAGACAAAAACAACGGAAGCGACAACACAGATTCTTCTCAACGATATCTTGAATATCCTTCTCTGTGTGGCCGAACTCCTTCCTTGTATTGCCAGTAGTGGCGCGGAATTGGCCGGATTACGCGTAAGGCGCGCGACTCGAGATGTTAGAGATGTACATTCTAAGTGCAACCAGCTGTTTCAATGTCTCGTGTATCGGGGAGCTCAGCCGCACTTTATACAGCAGGTATGTTTAGTTAAGAGGGCTCCGACGCTATGCCGCTCGTCAGTTTTAGGTATTTACGGGCGGGAAACGTAGCGCTCAAGCTTGTGTGCGTAGAACGCACACATTGAAAGCGCCACGCAGTGCGGGCCGCTCTGACACAAAGCGGTCAAAGTTTCGGCAAACATTTTTTACGTTTTAAAATTTATAACTTCATAACGATTTTGTATTGACATCTATACCAATCTAATACCAATTCTGTAAAGCGAAAGAGTTTGTTTGTTTGTTTGAACGCGATATTCTACAAGTCAGATTTGAAAAAACTTCCCATCTTATTTATTTATTTATTAGACAAAATCCACAGCTCTTAGTAGTAATAAATCGACTTATTTATGTTTCTTACAGCCAATGACGGATTTACATTTTTTAGAGTAAAACATATATTACGACAGTCACTAGGTACTATTTCACTTTCAAATCTAAACCAAATCGACGATAATTTTACGTGAGTAATTCCCGTGTGTTAAATAATGTCTAGTCACTAGGTAGTATAGGTTTTAGAGAAAAGTAAATAACAATAAGAATAAAAATAGTTACATACAACCAAGCACTTTCGTGGTATGTGTGTGCAGCGTGTGTGTGTGTGTGTCTTCGTAACTTCGCAACTTCACATCTTCGCATCTTCGTAACTTCGCATTTTCGTAACTTCGTAACTTCGTATCTTCCTATCTTCGTAACTTCGCAACTTCGTATCTTCATAACTTCGTATCTTCGTAACTTATCAACTTCGCATCTTCGCAACTTCGTATCTTCGTAACTTCGTAACTTCACACCTTCGCAACTTCGCAACTTCGTAACTTCGCAACTTCGCAAATTCGTATCTTCGTAACTTCGTATCTTCGTATCTTCATAACTTCGTAACTTCGCAACTTCGTATCTTCATATCTTCGTAACTTCATATCTTCGTAGCTTCGCAACTTCGTAACTTCGTATCTTCGCAACTTCGCACCTTCGTATCTAGAAAATATGAAGATACGAAGTTGCGAAGTTGTGAAGTTGCGAAGTTGCGAAGTTACGAAGTTACGAAGTTTTGAAGATACGAAGATACGAAGTTACGAAGTCACGAAGTCACGAAAATACGAAATCACGAAGTTACGAAGGAACGAAGATATGAAGTTATGACCATATGAAAAACTTCGTATCTTCGTAACTTCACACCTTCGCAACTTCGTAACTTCGCAACTTCGCAAATTCGTATCTTCGTAACTTCGTATCTTCGTAACTTCGCAACTTCGTATCTTCATATCTTCGCAACTTCGTATCTTCATATCTTCGTATCTTCGTAACTTATCAACTTCGCATCTTCGCAACTTCGTATCTTCGTAACTTCGTAACTTCACACCTTCGCAACTTCGCAACTTCGTAACTTCGCAACTTCGCAAATTCGTATCTTCGTAACTTTGTATCTTCGTATCTTCGTATCTTCGTAACTTCGTAACTTCGCAACTTCGTATCTTCACATCTTCGTAAATTCGTATCTTCGTATCTTCGTAGCTTCGCAACGTCGTAACTTCTAGATACGAAGTTGTGAAGTTACGAAGTTACGAAGTTACGAAGTTACGAAGATGCAAAGTTACGAAGATACAAAGTTGTGAAGTTACGAAGTTACGAAGATGCGAAGTTACGAAGATACGAAGTTGTGAAGTTGCGAAGTTGCGAAGTTGTGAAGATACGAAGTTGCGAAGTTGCGAAGATACGAAGTTACGAAGTTACGAAGTTACGAAGATGCGAAGTTACGAAGATACGAAGTTGTGAAGTTGCGAAGTTGCGAAGTTATGAAGATACGAAGTTGCGAAGTTGCGAAGATACGAAGATACAAAGATACGAAGATACGAAGTTGCGAAGTTGCAAAGATACGAAGTTACGAAGGTACGAAACGAAGTTACGAAGATACTAAGTTACGAAGTTTTGAAGATACGAAGTTACGAAGATACGAAGTTGCGAAGTTGCGAAGTTATGAAGTTACGAAGAAACGAAGATGCGAAGATGCGAAGATGCGAAGTTGCGAAGTTGCAAAGATACGAAGTTACGAAGGTACGAAGTTACGAAGGTACGAAACGAAGTTACGAAGTTTTGAAGATAAGAAGTTACGAAGATACGAAGTTGCGAAGTTGCGAAGATACGAAGGTAAGAAGATACGAAGTTACGAAGTCATGAAGATACGAAGTTACGAAGATGCGAAGTTACGAAGATACGAAGTTGTGAAGTTGCGAAGTTGCGAAGTTACGAAGTTATGAAGATACGAAGATACGAAGTTGCTAAGATGCGAAGTTGCGAAGTTACGAAGATAAGAAGATACGAAGATACGAAGATACGAAGTTGCGAAGATACGAAGTTGCGAAGTTGCGAAGTTACGAAGATACGAAGTCACGAAGAAACGAAGTTACGAAGTCACGAAGTCACGAAGTTACGAAGTTACGAAGATACGAAGTCACGAAGTTATGAAGTCATGACGATATGAAAAGATAAAGATATGACGATGACGATGATGATTGTGTTTCGCTCATCAAAATCTTTCATTTGATACCCATATCAATAAAAAGTTCCACGATCATCATCATCATCATCATCAGCATCATCATCATCAGCATCATTGTTACGGACAACTTCGTATAGTTTAAAGTTTTTAGCCTGGTTAGGTAATTTAATTGTATAAACTTAGACTTAGTGTGTTTTATTTGAAGTCTAAGGTTTTTAGCCTGGTTAATTATTTGAATTGTATAACCCTTAATTTGGCAGGATTATTTTTTCTAGAAAACTTGAAAAAAACCTACCTATATCTTTTAATTTATGTTCGTTAGAGCCAAAAAAAATTAAAAAAAAATTCTTACTTATTTTTTTTACGCGAAAAAGCTATGTCGCTTTTTTACAACATTGCCAAAGTAGGGTAACGAAATGAAATAAACATTTCAAGTGACTATTTTTATTTTTTTAGTATGAAAATTGTAAAAACAGTTGCGAGTCTTAGTAATACATAAGCGTGTATTAAATTTTATTCAGAACATAGTCTATATGACTACTACTACTCAAAATTCATGAAATTTAGAAAATAAATTCAGAATCTTTGCCAAGCAGGTTCATCCACTCCAAGGATGAGTCAAGTGGTGGTGGGGTGCTGGAACAGTCACCATCTTCATCCAAATTATTTCACAATGGAAAGGTGTGGGCCTATCCTCGTCATTGTCCGAGGCATCGCTAATCTATCATCAGATGCATAGTCACTTGAAATAAGCGATAAGATGATGCTCTTTGGAGCACCTGCGGATAAAAATACACCACCTGCAACTGAAAACTAAACCCAAGCAAACAAAAATCAAATCATGCTAACTTTGAATAATTCGCGCAATTTTTACTTGCAAAAATGCTATAAAACTAAAACCTTGTTCACTTGGCAATGTTACTTAAAAGCAACATCCTTATTTCGTCAAGCATTTGGCAATGATGCTTTTTTACAACACAGAGCTTAGAGAGCTTGTCATGCATTGGAAAGGGTATTTTTATGCAAGATTTTTATTTATATCACTAGTTTTATTCAATTTTATTAGAATTCAGTATAAATAGCAACACTGCGTGTTCACAAAAAAATAAATAAATTCATCAAACTTACCGCTCTGTCGTTCACTTTTTGTGACAAGTCAGTTGACAGATAAAAATAGTGTTTGTAACTAGCAAAAAATTAACTTTTTTTTTATAAGTGTTGTGCCATAAATCCAACTTTATAATCAAATCGATTTTTTCCAAAAAAAATAAATACCTGAAGCTGTAGATTTTTTTAAAGTAGTTGTTGCATTTCGGCATCAAAATCAAATTAAGGGATAAACTTATGTTGTGTTTTTATTTGGAAGTCTGAAGTTTTTAGCCTGGTTAATTATTTTGAATTGTATAAACTTATGTTGTGTTTTTATTTGGAAGTCTGAAGTTTTTAGCCTGGTTAATTATTTTGAATTGTATAAACTTATGTTGTGTTTTTATTTGGAAGTCTGAAGTTTTTAGCCTGGTTAATTATTTTGAATTGTATAAACTTATGTTGTGTTTTTATTTGGAAGTCTGAAGTTTTCTGCCTGTTTTTTATGATGACCTATGTAAACTTAGACTTATGTTTGATTATATCGAGATACCTAGATATAATTAGTTTTACGGCTGAAATATGCTATTTTAAGATGGTTGCTTTGCTACGCGACGGTCGAAAGAATAATGAGGTACCTATAGTTCGCGTAGCCAATATTTATAACCTCGGTATGGAAATTAAGTCCGACTGTTTAATTGGAGGAATTTTTGGTAGCAATATTCTGATTGGTTATTAATCGATGTCATTTTGTATAAATACAGGAGCTATTTTTATTATATTCAGTTCAACTCGAGAGCTCAGTACAGCAACACATCAACCAAGAAAAAGTCAACAAGCAGTAGCAGAATAGGAATCCAGCGGTGTACCTACTATAAGAACAAAGAAATACAGTCCACTACCATCACCACCGAGTTATCATTTCCACCTCCACCACCCACTGTAGGCCAACCCCCACAATCATCATCATCAGCATCATCATCACTTAATCCAGATGATAAAAACATAAAATGATTGTAAAGCTTTCTATGTGGATGTGCATGCTTCCGTACGTATACTTACCTATAGGCACTTACTTACTACTTAGGTACCTATGCTGATAGAAAATAGTCCATTTTTTATGCCAGGCAAAATCTTTATCAAAAGATGCCTTACATACTGTAATCTGATTTTATCGAAAATATGACATAGCACGTTTACGCGACCGCTTCTCATGTAAGAACACAGTCACGTGACGTCACTGGCTCTGCCACAGCTTAGCTAATAGTATTTACGCAATGTGACGTGCTCCCAGCTCCAATGGCCGCGGCCGTCTGACGATTTTTGGCAATGAATCGTCCTTTTATTCATAGTAGCTACTCCATAGAAAAAATGTATGGAGAGTTTTATCTTCAACTTTCTTGCCTATAATGTGTTGAATATAGCTACACCTACGAAAAAAAAAATAGAGCACAGGATAGATAAAATATTGAAGTTGTTGTTTTCGTATTTTTTAATTCAATTGAGTAATTTAGTGTTCGGTCAGGCTTAAAACCCCGCGCTCATATTTTGTGTACTTTGTCCAGTAATTTACTAAAAAAATACATAAAATATTGAAATATGAAATAGCCCACAGTGTAGATCAGTTCATTGGTAGTACTTAGAGTATGTTTTTCACTATCATAATACGATTTGCTTTAAGAAAATCTTTAAAACGGTAAACCTCTATTTTGACAAATTCACCTCAGTAGGCTCTTAAGGCATATAATTATCGGGGATGAAGACATTAAAGGAGGTTGCACACCTATACGCGCCGAACGAATCGACCAAAACTAATTTTATAATTCTTAATGATAATTATTATTACTTACGGGATTTTATCGCGTACCTACCTTTTATTTATTTTCTTTTCCCGACGTTTCGAACACGTTGCAGCGTTCGTCACGGGATGACTGATTAATTCTTAATAATGCTTTACTTATATAAAAAAAAGTAAGTTCGTATGAGCTAGTGGCCAACTCTGGTGACGGAGTTTTCAAGCCGCCTAAAAGCCTTCTTCATGGCTTAACGACTTAAAAGCCGGGACCGACAATTTAACGTGCCCTCCGAAGCACGGAAGCGCTTAGCTCGTAATGCCACTTGTCATGTCACCCATACATATTTATTTTATTTTATTTATTTAATTAATAAAAAGTTACATAAGGTTTTGTTGTAAGTATCCAAAAAACAATATATTTGTCTAACCTTTTTTTATCCCCGTGGGAACCCAATATCTTGACAACCCCTTCATCGATTAGGCTCATAATATGCTCTACCGTACCACAGCACACCCTATTGACCTGCCAAGTTTCATGCAGATTGGATGAACGGTTCAACAGTTCGACAGTTACAAACATACAAAGCAAAATCGCCCAACTTGCCACTAAGGCTGGTTTTAGTGTCACGCGTACCGTCGGCGCTGATAGACGAGTGATCTTTATTACTATGAAAGAGGGATACTGATCGTTCAGCACTGACGAGTGCAATCAGCGTTGCCATTTTTGCTAAACAATCAGTATCCTTGTTTCAGTGTAATAAAGATCACTCGTCTATCAGCGCCGACGGTACGCGTGACACTAAAACCAGCCTTAGATCTTCGCTCGTTCGATCGATCGAATTTTTATTTCAGGCGTTTAACGAGAACGAAGAACCATCTCCCGAAGTAATAGACTGTCCGCAGCCGTGGTTCACATTCGCCAGTCCGAAGCTGTTCGGCGATGGAGTGGATGACGTCACAGCTAAGAGCACGCACGACTTGGAACTCAAGACGGCGCTGGGCCTCGAACTGATTGTTCTGTTGGCCCAGCCTCAGCCGTCTTGGCCTTTGTTGGTTAAGGTAAGACATTGACATGAAACAAAATAAATGGAAAAATGAAACGTGACCATTAGGCCTAACATGTGCAACGTCGAGAGTCGAGAAAAGAGACTTCTCGATCGGTTAAACTGCTCTTACGTATGCGTTAGTTAGAGCAATAGGCAATATGCGTCTGATTCAAAAGCGGGTTAAATGTATTTTATTATGAACATTGTTGCTTTAGAGGTATGTGTGTGTAATTATTTTTTAATATTAAACCATTTTCGATTAGAAAATAAATTTTAAAAATTGCAAAAAATAGTAGGAATTTCAAAATACTTGAAAAGGATGTGAAAGGATGTGACGTCACGAGTTCATAAGAAAAGTCAAGGACGAGTCAGATATGACGATCCATAGATAAGTTTTTTTTTTAATTTTCACAATTCCTAAACTCGAACTTATTATTGTCACAGATTACTGTTGTACTTAGTATCAATTTGTGAAATTTGAAGCGTGACGTCACAATTCAAAAATTGTTACTACAACAGTAATCTGTGACAACAATAATAAACGTGTTTCAGATGCCTGAAAATGTTGGTAAATTTTAAAAATTATTTTTGTTATAAAATTTTAGTATTTCGGCGCTGGAATTTTTATTACTTACGGTTATTTGACGATATAACCTATCGTATAAAATCATAAAAAAATTTGTGGGAGTTCCCTATTGGACCGATCGAGATTATCTCTGTGGATGTTGCACATGTTAGGCCGGCATGACTGTATCCCTAAAGCGCGGATCACTACGCATTTAAGATGTCTAATGCCCGGCGCAGATTGACGGCACAGCATGGCAAGGTATTTTTAGGCGACGAATAAAAATATAACCTAATTGTATAGAAATAAAGCTGAAAGTGTTGAAACTGCCGACACGGCATGCCAAAGCGTAAGCAAGCATACCGCTGTATTCTGTTTTGTACTTAGACCGTTAACATTGAAATTTCAACTTTATATCCTAACAATTAGGTTATATTTTTATTCGTCGCCCAAAATACCTTGCCATGCCGTGCCATCAGTGTACGCCGGGCCTAAGAGGGTAGTCTGAGGAATGCTTAATACATTATTTGGGACATGCTCACATTTTGCAGAAGATAGCATTCCATACGTGACAGGTCCCCATCGGAGCTATTAGAAAGCTAACGATTTTTCTTCACTGTTTTTCATGTGTGTCAATAAAATTTCCTTCTATATTTATTTAAAGAGTACAGTGTTGAAAATCTGACATACCTACCTACAATAATCCAAAAGCAACATATTCCTGACCCATTGGAGAAACGTTGTAGAGTGCGCCGCAAACTTTATGTCGGCTGAAGTGCGCGGCAGATTCGACTTTGCGCAGGTACAGTCAACGCAATAGAATTGAGTAAACTTTATCTACATAGCCCGCCTAGCCCCGGCCCTCACCGCCTTCACCTCCCCGCAATTGCGTTGACTGTACCTGCGCAAAGTCGATTCTGCCGCGCACTTCGGCCGCCATAAAGTTTGCGGCGCACTATATCTTTGTAAATCTTCCTGACAGGTTCTTATGATGCGTAACTGTCATCTATCCCGTCTGCTTCTGATCCGAGCGATTCGCAACATGTCGGCTGACAATTCAAAATGGCCGGCCAACGGTCTCTGGTACTCCGTAGAGAAAGACAAGAAGTGTGAGGGGTTTTTGTGCACCGCTGATGGGTATTGCAAGTTCAAAGGCGATAGTAATGGTAAGTTTAATGATTGAAAATACCTTACCTTAATCTAGTAATGGAATTTATCATCTTACTAAACAGTTTAGGTACCACTTACCAATCACTTTAGCTATTTCTCACTAAACAGTTAGGTTGTTTATGTGATGATTTGGCTACCGATTTACTTAAGTTTACTTATACAAATAACTAAAATTGTTTAGCTGTGGTAGTCACCACAGCAACTAAACTCTTTTGTAACTATATTTACTAAGAATTCGGTAAGTAGCAATCAATCATTTTTTTCAGTGTAATCCTTCCTAAAGGCCTTTGTTTACACACTTTTTTTTGCCGTGAATATCTACGATTAATTCGCCTTGTCTAGGCACGGTCGTCAGTGTTGTATGGAGCTCTTAGAAGCTTGTCCACGGACACGGTGGCGGCGCACCGTGTTTTGTCTACACACGGCGAATTAACCGTGGATTTTTGACAGTGTTGTATATGCAGATTAACACGAGCTCTAAACGGTGAAGGAAAACATTGTGAGGAAACCCGCGGCTAAGTCAGCCCCACACGTATTGACCATGTCTTTCCTGTGGATATGGCCGGTTAAGCTGAGAGGATGGTGTAAGTGCTGGGCAAGTCTACTCCATTGTCCCAGGCACTACAGTGTCCCGTTAATTGTAGGCAAAGATTGCCTCCTGACACTGTATAAATCATCTAGTAAAGATGTAAAGGCCTAAGAGTGTATATGGCGGTCTATGCGAACGTGACACGCCGTATGGTTGAAAAAACGAGGCCTCTAGTCCACGGCACGTTTTTTCAACCGTAGGGTATGTATGCCATAAGGGTTGCTCAAAGAGCCATGGAGCGGGCCATGCTAGGTATCCACCTCGTGGACCGTATACCAAACGTCGAAATTCAACGTCGCACCAAAGTCGAGGATGTAGGTATACGGATTGCGAGGCTTAAGTAGAGGGAGCGGCACTTGGCCAGACGGGACGAAGACCGATGGACAAAGGCAGTTACCGAATGGTGGCCAAGAGGCTGGCGGCCTCGAGGCAGACCACCTGCTCGATGGTCAGACGACATTGTGAGGGCGGTAGGAGAGCAATGAATCCGGCACAAAACCGCCAGGAGTGGCGTGATGGAGAAGAGGCCTTTACCCAGCAGTGGGTGTTACAGGCTGCTTAGATAAATAGAAGGGTTAAGGTTGCGGTGAGTGGAGCTCGGAACTTCTCTTCCAACGTATCTATCTAAATTGTTCGTCCTTGTCACGCAAAAAACTCTATGTAGTATAGTATAGGTGTACTACTCAGTCTACTATGAGCAATCACAGCCCCGATTGGCAGTATTACCTCTACCTAATCTGTGATTGGCAGATATGAGTCTGACATGAGGCCCGCCCTTTTTTGCGCGATTCAGGACGCATTACGCGCAGCTACTGTTCAATAATTTCAAATACAAATGCATCAGGACGTTTGGCTCAGTGGTTGTGAGCTCCGCTTGCAGCGCGGTAAGTACTTGCGGAATGGAGATCAATTCCTGTTGATATTGAGTTTTTGCATCTTTGGAGAGGCCAAAAATGTTATATTGTCAGTCACTAATGAATAATGTTCATGTTATTTCATGGAATCGTTAGATAAATGTATGGTAAAAATGCTTTTTTTGGAAATTTATCTACAATATCTAGGTAATTACCTACCCATCTTACTCTCAAGATTTTTAGGGAGGGATGAGATCGATATTATGACGCTAGACAGAATATGTGGGTTGTTACCTATATAAGTCGGTACACAATTACCTAAATTTTCAAAGGGAAGTAGGTACCTAAGTAGGTACTTACCTATGTTTTTTTCTGTCCAATGTCTATAGGTAAGTAGGTAGGTACTTACCTAACCTACCTAACTACTGAAGTCACAACGGATGTTTGTCCCTCTGAAATTAGGGGGCGTCCATTAATTAAAATTAAAGAATAAAAATTAAAGGTGATTTTTGCGATTTTTCAACCCCCGCACCCCCTCCCCCCTTGGTGAGATGTCCTGAGATTTGGCTCGATCCCCTCCCCCACCCCCTAATCTCACGTGAGAATAAAAAAATAATCTTAAACAGGTACCTACCTAGATTTGCCGAGACCTCCCTTTCATTTTTAATCCCACATGGGATTAGGTGCGATTTGGCTCAACCCCCTCCCGCCCCCTAAAAGCCTGACGTAATTAATGGATGCCCCCATAAGTGCAACAAAGGATAACGCATATTTAGGTACTTATGACGTGGCGAATCAATTGGTGGTACCAATAGGCTGAGAAGGCTGGAGCCTAGGGCGGCAGATTTTAGGGGCGGCAAATAGGGAACAATTTTTTTTGTGTTACAGAAAAATAATATTTACCTATATTTATTGATAATGCTATGTTATTATGTACACACAAACAATTCAACATGTAAGTAATGTTTTAAAAATTGTTAGAGTGAGAGCTTTTCTTGCTTAAAACTTTTTTCCATAATTGGATTGGAAACGAGCGATAAAGGCGGTGCGTTTAGATGGGCCCGCGAATTACAGTAGTATCCCGAAAATTTCCAACAGTTTACCTGTTGATCATGTTTGTTTCTGTAGCTGTAATCAGCACGTGTAAGGTCGTCATGTACGAAAAATCCCTATGTGTACCTACCGAAGAATTTTTATTTTCATTAATCATTAAATTTCACATCATCAATCATCAACCAATCAAACATCAATAGGTGTCCGTACCCCTATTATAAATGTGAAAGTGTGTTTGTTTGTTTGTTTATTTGTAGTTGAATCACGTCAAAACGGAGCGACAGATTGACGTGATTTTTTGTGTGGAGATAGTTGGAGGGCTGGAGAGTAACATAGGCTACTTTTTATCCGGGTACAACTCGAGCGAAGCCGCGGGCAGCAGCTAGTTTATAATAAAACTGTAACAGGTCAAATTCTGTACATTGGAGATATTTTGAAATTTTTTTGGAGGGCTCTCTATTGTCGATACTGAAGCCAAAACTGTAATTTTTTTCATTCATGTCTGTCTGTCCGTATCATGGCCGCGCATTACGTCGAAACTACTGGTTGGATTTAAATGAAACCTGGTATTATTTGAGTGCATACTACGAGGTCTAATATAAAATACTTTTAATTCTGAAATTCAGCACGGTTCCCTAGGGAGAGGGGATGAAAGTCAAAATAAGTATCTGGTTGTAATTCATGAGCGCGTAGTCCGATTTCATTGATTCTTTTTAGGGTTCCGTATCTTAAAAGGTAAAAAAAAGAACCCTTATAAGGTCACTTTCTTGTCCGTCTGTCTGTCTGTCTGTCACCATCGATTATCTCAGGAACGGGTGGAGCTAGCAAGTTGAAATTCATACCATATACTGAGGTCTATAGTCCCTATTGTGAGTATAAAAATCAAGGTCCTGAGTCAACACTATAAAAAGATATAGGCAAATTTAGGTTTTCGTGAAAACTTGTAAGTACCAAAACTTACCTTAATTATCAACTTTTTTTATTTTTCGGAATTTTTCCTTTACTTGTGCTGTAAGGCCTTGCTTGTAACCAAAATTGACAATTCTAGGTCAACCGGAAGTACCCTAGAGGTTTTGGGTCGAAAACCTAAATGGTAGTTCCCGTTGACCTAGAATCACGAAATTTGGCAAAAAGCAAGGCCTTATAGCAGAAATAAAGGAAAAATTCCAAAAAATTAAAAAAGTTGAAAGTTAAAGGGTGTTCCCATACATACATACATACATAGTTGACGCCAATTAAGATTGTCTTCTGAGTTGTATGAGCGCTCATACAATTAAGCGAACTAGCTTAATTGGCACCATCCTCAAATAAGGTAAATAAATAAAATTGTGCTATTGTGTGAAAGTAAATAAAAGAAAATATTTATTGCAATATTATGCTCGTGTGCGCAGAACATTTGCGGCGCTGCTATCGCAGAACTAGGATATGTACAAAAAAATTACTAATTGTTCAATAACTTAATGGGTATAATGGGTAGGTACGAAACCCTCGGTGTACGAGTTCGACTCGCACTTGACCGGTTTTTACTTTGTTTGAAAGTAAGTACTTTATATATTGTTCCGTAAAAAGAATCTGGCCGGATCCTGCCCCAGAGACGAATATCGAATTAGACTATGCGTCTGAATAATATTATTTAAATAAAATATCACAAAATTAACTGGTACATACAGAATACTTAGATATCTCGTGCCCTGTGGGAATATAATTATGTTATTTTATTAGTAACTTTAGTCACTTCCGGTACTACAGTCCGTAATGCCTCTCCAGACTCACGGCGAGAAGTTTCACCGAGACTTCTCGAAGAACAAACAAATTATCCACACTCTCAATTTTCTCACTCGTGATCTGTTTGAAATCCTTTGTCTCGGCCAAAAATAGGTACCGACACCGAAGCGCGAGAACAAGAAGGCGAGAAACTCCTCACATTCACGCTTCTCGGGTGTTGTCGGGGTTTCTTGCCGAGAGTCTGGAGGGGCTATTAGGTATCACAGAGAATATTTTTATCAGATAGACCTACCTTCTTTTTCGCGGTTGACATGACACTCAAATAGTAAACAAAACAGACGGACAAGAATTTGACAGATGTAAAAGGAATTTCGTTGAGTTTTAGTTGTGTGATTGTGTTGTGATGAGTGATTTATAAGGATTTATCATATTTTATTTAAAATTACAAAAAGTACTGACGCCTTGGGATATGCATACAGACTAAAATGGAAGTGGGCTGGACATGTAGCCCGTCTACAAGATGGAAGATGGACTAGGAGAGTGACAAATTGGGAGGGTCCAAGAGGTCGACGCTGCATAGGAAGACCATACGCTCGCTGGGACGACGACATCAAGAAAACTGCTGGACCAAACTGGATCCGAGTAGCACAAGACAGGGACAGATGGCTGGCTTTGGAGGAGGCCTTCACCTTAGGGGTTCTCTAGTACCTACTTAGATTATAAGCATTAGTGATAAGAAAAAATTGTTAATTATAGAGAAATAAAAGGCTTTTTGTTTTATTTATTTATAGATATCATATTTTATTTTAGGCGGTTAGTACAGAATCACTGCACACGAGTGTAGATAATTTTATTGATGAAATTCTCAATTTTTCCTAAGTACCTACTTTTCTTTTTTACTTGAAATTGTAGGTACTGGGAGCACCTGTGTGCGTCATTTATTTTCTATACCTACTTCACTTAAAATTCTGCTAGTCCTAATAATAATGAAAAAGTAAATGTTCACACAGCGCCATCTATCCCCAACGTAAGCAAAGCTTTTACTATAGGAACCTTAAAAATATAGTTTCCTAGGTTCTCCGTTCATGCTGGGCGTCATAGCCTGCTGCTTTATATTAGAATAACTTTTAAATCCCACTTTTTAGAGGAAGAAGATGAATGGACTCTCATTATAAAATAAAAAAACAAACCCAAAAATCCCAATTTGGTCATGACGCAAGCATTCTTTCCTGTTGGCATCTGTGGGGCAAATTTATTCAAGGAATCGGCCATCTCTTTTCAAGGTCATCGGTTTTGTAGTTCCGAAATTGCAAACAGCCGGAATCCTTGACACCCGGAATGCACAGGAACCGTTGAATGTACGGCTCATCTTAAGCTGGTGTGCAAACAACTCCAAACGAGTTGTCGGTGCTGGTTGTTGTTGTTGGTGCTGGTTGTTGTTGTTGGTGCTGAGGTAATTGTCTGGGGGTCTAAAGTGGCCACTTTTGATGAAAAATCAGATGTTTCATAGATGAAGCATCAATTGCTTCATAAATGCTTCATATATATGCTTCTTAAATGAAGCATCGATGCTTCATCAATGCTTCATCGATGCTTTATAGATGCTTCATATATGAAGCATCGATGAAGCATCTATGAAACATCTATGAAGCATTTCACAAAACATCTTTTTTGACAGATCTATGTGCGAGGTTAAATTTATTTTTAGAAAGTAAATAGGTTGAATGGAAAACGGATGGCTGAATGCAAAACCCATGCGAAGCCAAATTTAAGAAAAAAAAAACCTCAGACCCGCTCCCGCGACAATTTACCTTTTTTATTTATTCGTGTGCCTCAAAAATATTTCCATATGTCCATCAGGGTGGCGCAGTGCAATCATTTCTATAAAAAACTAAGTAGGTACCTACCTATTTAATTTATAAAAATAAATTTAATCTCGCACATAGATCTGTCAAAAAAGATGTTTTGTGAAATGCTTCATAGATGCTTCATATATGAAGCATTTATGAAACATCTATGAAACATCTATGAAGCATCGATGCTTCATAGATGAAGCATATGAAGCATTTATGAAGCATTTGATGAAAAGTCAGATGTTTCATAGATGAAGCATCTATGAAACATCTGATTTTTCATCAAAAGTGGCCACTTTAGACCCCCTGTATTTGGTAGGATCAGAAGAATCTCATCTATTTTGAACTGTTAAAACCTAGTGAAACGATCACGGGAGGCCGAAAACAGCCACAATATGCGACATGTTATGAATCCATTATTATTCATCATGACAACAATGTTCTGTGGTGCTGAGGGCGAAGGCCCGCCTGAAACACAGAAGGTTGCAAATTTAATTCCCTTTGCCTGCCTGTGAGACAAATGTATGTGTGATCTACGAATCTCTGTCTCAAAATGATTCTCTCAAGAAGGCAAAAAGTCGTAGATTCTGACGAAAACTTTGAATAAAATACCTACGTTGTAGCACAGAATTATGCGACAAAGTTCAATTCAGCTCGCGTAAGCGTTCTTTGCCTAGTGCAATATGCACTGACACGTGCCTACACAAATTCTCTCTTTCTAACGCATAACTCTGTCACTGTCTGGCGCGGAGTGACGCGGAAGGGTTGTCGAGTTGTCACGCGATAGGTATTAGAGCCGAGTGGCAAGTGGGAACCCTGCCAAGGCCCGCCCGGGCGGGCCCACCAATGTACTTGTAGCTTCGTACCTAAAGTGCGGAGTGCGCGTAATTAGTAATTAGGTAAATAAATCTGTTTATATTCTTATGTTTTGCTTTTTAGTGCAAGTATATTTTAAAGTCGGTTAAGTATTTTATTTTTTATTTTTTCATTTTAGTGTTTATTTTTTATTAAGAATGATGTCATCTTACCTACTTATTGTGTTTCGCTCATCAAGCCCTTTCATTTGATATCCATGTCACTACTACTATACTACTAAAAACTAAGATACTGAAAACCAGCGCTCTAACAGCCATGGCGCTGCTGGAGCAAATGCTGTGGGGTAACCTTATTTTCTTGTCACTGTAATGTAGCATTTCTGATTTGTGTTGTATGTATCGCAGTGGCGAAAATAAAACTTATTTCTATTTCTATTTTACTAAAAAGTTCCATGGAACAGGTCCTGACTCCATCATCAGATCAGATCGCTGTCACCATATTATTATATTACATTGTGTCGGAACTTCACAGATATGCTGTGTTTTTACTCAATCGGCCAATTTATTGAGGAGTTCTGTTAAGCAGCTCTTGACTACATCATCAAATCAGCTCGTTGTCACCATATTATTAAATTGTAATTGAAACTTGATAGATATACCGAGTTTCGACTCAATCGGCCTATTCACTGAGGAGTTCTGTTGAACAGCTCTTGACTCCATCATCAGATAAGCTTGATTGATACCATAATATTTCATTGTCACCGAGAATATATAAGTGTGCAAAATTTCAGCCCGATAGTTCTACAAACACAATAAATAACCATAAAATTTGAGAGTTCCCCTCGATTTCCATGGGATCCCCTCATCAGATCCTCCACTTCTGGAGTATATACTTTGTAACCAAAAAAATAATAATTGTCAAAATCGGTCCACAATTGACGGAGAAATGGCGTAACACACACACAAAAAACTAAAAAAAATATATACCTAAAATAAAAAAAAACACACAGTCGACTTGAGAGCCTCCTCCTTTTTGAAGTCGGTTAAAAATAATATTACACAAATCATAAAAGTTACAATTTCATTAACAAAAAAAATGTAATTAATATGATTGTGATGTGGTATCGAGTGTAGGGGCGGCAAAAGTTGAAAAGCCTACTGGCGGCAAATTTGGAAATCCGCCACTGTTATAGGCAGTAGAGTAGGTAGGTATCTATGTAAGCGAGATAAAACATAATACCTACCTAACAGCCAACATCAGAGAGACAAATGTAAAATATACTAGGTTCCGCCCGCGGCTTCGCTCGCGTGATACCTACCCGGATAAAAAGTAGCCTATGTTTTATTCCAGGTCATAAATTATGGTAAGTATAGGTACCTACCTATATGTATTCCAAGTTTCATTAAAATCCGTTCAGTAGCACTGGCGGTCGCAGACTTTGATCTTGGGGGGGGGGGGGGGTCACTAGTTTTGGTAGTGCGTACCTACCTCTCTTTTTGCTGGATGTTACAGGTTTCTCAAGGATTTTGAGGGGGGGGGGGGTCGTGACCCCCATGACCCCCCCCCCTCGAACCGCGCGTGTATCAGTAGTTTTTGCTTGAAAGAGTAACAAACATACAAACATCCCTAGATAGCGGTACATCTATACATCCATACATCATCATACACATCCTCACAAACTTTCACACTGTAAAATTATTAGTAGGATGGAAAAGCCCCTCTTGGCTTATTCAAATGGCCCGCCGTCATTTTGTGACGTCATTACAAAACTACTACTGTTCTATTTATAGACTTTGAAGTTTAAAAACATAACTTCAACTTCTTTCATAACTTCAACTTCATAACTTTAGTATGAAAATTACTTTCTTTTTAACCGACTTCAAAAACAGGAGGAGATTCTCAATTCATAGGAATATATTTTTATGTAGGTAGGTATGTTTTTGGAATTTTTTTGATTTGGAAAATTCTTTTTTGTTTGAAAGGGTCCCAGGTGGTGCCATGGTCATCAGATCAGGTCAGGATCTGATGATGGCGTCAGGAGCTGTTCAACAGAACACATCAGTACCTACCTAAATCTAAATAGGCCGATGGAGCTGAAACTCGTCATCATCATCACCAGCACCATTTTTTGAACAGCTTCTGATTCCATCATCAGGTCAGCTCGCAGTCACCATAGGTACGCATAGGTATTACATATTACATGACATTGTAGTCGGAACGAAACGGAACAAGACAGCTTACATTATGCCGAGTTTAAACTCAATCAGCCTATTTACTGAGGAGTTCTGTTGAACAGTTCCTGACTCCATTATCAGATCCTGACCTGATCTGATGACCATAGCTCCACCTGGTACCCTTTCAAACAAAAAAATAATTTTCCAAATCGATCCAGGCTCACCTATTCAAGTAGATACTCGAGAAACATACCTACCTACATAAAAAAATATTCCTATGACTTGAGAATCTCCTCCTTTTTTTGAAGTCGGTTAAAAAGAAAGTAATTTTCATAAAAGGGTCTACAAAACCTACCTACCTACATACCATTTAAAATTGAAATAATTGTTCAAAGTAAAAATCAATTCTAATCTACGCTAGGTACACCTATCTAGTTAGTGTGTATACTACCTACACCTATACCTACATACCTATACATCGAGCGAGCTAAAAATGCTAAAAATTATAAAAAGCGGTGGTCGTTGCAAACCAATTTTGCGTTAGTGTGAGTGTCGAAACTCCGCCTCCGGGACTATACACACACATTGAAGACATCCGAGCAACGCGTACGGCAATACTCGAGTTCAGAATTTACAAGAATTTACGATGTATTCCGTAATACCAAAAATGATGAATGAAAAGTTAATGATTTCGCAATTTTTTTTGTATGGCCTGTAACTAGACACTCTAAGCTGTGTTCCTATTAAAAGGATATTACAATCATTGTTGTTTATCATACAGAACAAATGCAACGAAAACACGATATTTTTGCTGTAAAAATGTTAGAAATACAATTTGGTTACATTTTGTTTCAGGTAAGTTTTTTAGATCAAAAGTTTAACAGGAACCTAGATTAATACTTCCTTAATCTAAATAAGTGCATAAAGTGGTGAAAATACGCTCAAATTTTAAATGATTTCGGTAGTACGTTTGTATGGAGAATTCGTTCGTCGCCGCCCTCTTAATTTAAACAAACTAACTTTATCGCGTGATTACCTTTGTTTATTATTTCCCGACGTTTTGAGTGCGTTACAGCTCTCGTGGTCACGGGTAGACTGATGTACTGTAAGTCCCGTTAGTTTGTTTAAATTATGTCTACAGATCGCGAAAGTTTAAAATGTGTTAGAAGTATCACGCCGTACGATAGACAAACCCTAATGGTACATCTAATCTACTAATACATTGCAGCCGGGGAAGAATACGCGAGAGCGGCCGGAGCGTTGACTTACCTGCTCGCCACTATTGGCAGTAAGGCCGAGCTGAAGTCCACGCTGTGTTACGCTCTCGAGATATCGGGCAGGGATTGGGCAGCTTGCTTGGATAAACGACAGGTAAACGACAACCGCTGATGAACGTTTCAATTATTTATTGTAAAATATCTAATGTGGGGGTATCAGACCTATTGACGGGCGACGCCACGCTCTTTGGTAGTATACAAGATCATAATTTTTATCAACGGTGATTAATTCAATGAATAATTATTATTATTCATTAATGAGATTATTTATTATCAGCATCTTTTGTATAAAAACCACTTGAAAAATAAAAACTTCAGTAACCTAAAAATATTTTTGCTAGGACTTACTTTTAATTTTGTCTTTAGTTACTTTTGTCTTCAGACGAATTAATTACATAATCCTATGAAACTAGGTAGAATTTGTTTGTTTGTAATGGGTGATCTCTTCTGATTCACCGAAAATTATGTCACTACAAATTAAGAAGTTACTCCTTAAGGCGCTATACCCTGACGACGCACCAAAAGGCACTTGCAAGATCCAAAAGTTTAAGAGTTTGGCTGAATTGTATTACATAAAAACAAAAAGGTAGTAGCTCAATAGATGTGCCAACAATAACACCGCGAGATAATTGCAAAATAATTACTTATTTCCGAGAAAACAATAGATAAACTCTCTCAAAAATCCCGAAATCGACCTTTTTTTGTTCCAATTTTTGCAAATCCCCATTGGAGTTTATAAAAATCTTTATTGTTCACGATAGACACAAAAGTATGAACAAGAGCAATACCGCGCTAGATTTTGATTAAATCTCATCGTAAAGTTGAAATCTACGTCTGAACACTATTTATTTTTCGACGCAAAGCGTGCGCCTGCGTCCATACATTTTACTATGGAGTAGGTACGGACCGAACGTCGCTTTCTGCGCTGTATAAATAGAACGTTGACGTGCGAAAAATGGCAGTGTCGTCGCGGATACCGAGGTGGGAGGACGTCCGTTTTCCATCAGCTCACGGACGCACGCACATTTTAGGGTGGGGTGTGACTGTCTCCGCAATAATTATCATTATCATCACTTTGTATGACGTATTTTTAGTTATAGGAAATACTTACCTATTTTTAATCGACATCGGAAAAAGGAGAAGGTTCGTCGGAATCTTTTTTTTTTTGTGCTTTTTTTTTGTTTTTTTTAATGTAGGTACATGCTTCTCTCCTTCCATGTTTCTCTTCCTTTCTCCTTCCATGATTACCTACTTACCTACCTTTGATTAATTATATGTCTAGATGGACTCTCTCGCTTCAATCGCAACAAGAACAACAGGCCAGGTTTGAAACGCTAGTGTGCGTATTACGCACACAAGTATGCGAATCTTCTATTATCTATACAGGTGCGCTGCGTCACCTGTCAACATTGTCATCCATTTTTAGTGATACCAGCTCTTGAAAATTTCCCATAAAAGTAGTAAAAGTCAAATATGTTATTGTAACGAGAAGACCAGGCTGTGAAGGGGCGTGGCGACACCCCACACTCCAAGGCCAGCGGAGGCTTCCAGGAAGGGGCAGTCATTTCGGCTCTCACTTTTATTCGAACGGTCGAGGCGAGCGGACGCGCTAGGGAATTATTAGGCTACGTAGATTTTTATAAGACTTTTGTTAATTTAAAATCATTACAAGTATTTGCTGTTGTCGAGTTGTTTTTTTTTAATAAATTGGTTTAGCTATCAATAATATCAGCGCGTGGGATTAGAGCTCAGCAGCCTACCCGCTATTTGGCGCACCTGATTTTTGTGATTTTTGTAATTGTTTCGAGTTTGGTTTGGTTTGTAATTTGTTCTGTACTTGTGGTGTGATTTAATTTTGTTCTCTGAGTAAGTAACGGTGATTTATTTCTATAAATTGTGCTCGATTTAAAACGAGATGTCTGCTGACGAAAGACCTTCTCGTTCTCGTAAACGCAAGCGCGATTCAAGTAAGGATGCGTTAGACGCTATTCTGGCTAGATTAAATTCACTCGAACAACGTTTCGCTGCTCCGCCACCGCCGTTCGATATTTCTTCCCCACAGCTTCCATCGCAACGCGACCTACCCGCGTTAGCGAATAGCGCCGCCGCTGACGACTCGTTGGCACCAACCCCGGGTAGTAGCGTGCCTGTACCTAGGGGTAGCGCTTCCATCAGCGATGACGGAACCGGCAGAATCGCGGAGGCCATCGCATCGCTTGTAAAAGTAAGGTCTTCAAATTATTTCATTTCGAATTTTGATCCTAAAATTCACAATATCGATGTCTGGTGTGAGGAAGTTGATAGGGCAAAAGAAACAAACGGTTGGAATGATAACGAGTGTTTATCGCGAATAGGTAACTGTTTAAAAGGGGATGCTCGCACATGGTTGCTTGAGTGGTCTAGTACCGATCGTTCGTGGTCAAGTTTCAAACGCGATTTTAAAGCTTTGTGCCCACGAGACATCGATATTGCGTCTATTCTTTTTGAAGTGATGTCCACGGATTCCAAAGGTTTCGCCACCTACGCTGAATACGCTAGGCGTTCTTTGCTAAAGCTAGCCTTAGTTAGGGGTTTGTCAGATGAGCTAATCGTGGCTATAGTAGTTAGAGGTATTGTTGACCCCCACATTAAAGCCGCCGCGACAAACGCGAAATTACAACCCAACGATTTGGTAGAATTTTTATCGATGTACGTAAAGCCGAAAAGTGAAAGTAAATCTACCCGCGAATTTTCACGCGCACCTCGTAACGGTAGCCCAACCAATGCTAGATATAGCGATGCTAGGAACACAGGCAGCGTTCTTAGATGCCATTTTTGCGGGAAGCTAGGACATAAACGTATTGATTGTCATAGTGCAAAGAGACGACGTCTAGATGTTGGTTCTGGATCGAAAAATTCTGATGCGCCACAATCATCGACTTCGACTTCTACTTCAACTAAGTCGTGTACTTTTTGTAAAAAGAATGGTCACACAGTTGACAATTGTTTTGCCAAACAACGCTCAGAATCTTCGAACCAGAACAAGAAAAATGTTAACTTTTGCAGTAGGTTAGACGATAACGTGAAATCAGGCAATGACGTCACAAGCGCGGTCATACAAAGCATACCGATTGATGTTCTGATAGATAGCGGTTCTTGTATATCGTTAATCTCGAAGTCTGTTTTGAAATATTTCAAAACTACCCTCAAACCGACATTCCGCGTACTGCGTGGCATCGGTAGCCAACTTGTAGAGAGTACGTCGTTCGTAACGCTAGTTATCGAATTCCCTCACATTTCGATTGAAGCCGACTTGTTTGTGGTCCCTGAAGAATGCGTTAGTACGCCGGTTATTTTAGGTACGGATGTGTTAGATCGCGAAGGTATTACCTACATCAGACGAAACGGGGTACAGATTCTGACACACACAAAAACACCTGCTATTGTAAGTAACGTTCAGCTCGATGTAGATCACATTAATACGCCACTTGTAGGAGAAGAGAAAGACAAACTACTGTCGGTTATAGGTGAATTCTCTAGCTCGTTTATATCGGGTACGGCTACGTCAACTGTAACAACGGGGTCCATGAAAATTACACTGACTAGCGAAGAACCGGTTTGTTATAGGCCTTATAGGTTATCACATGACGAAAAGCAACGCGTTCGCAACATTGTAGACGATCTGATGAGCAAAGGTATCGTACGCGAATCTGAATCACCGTACGCCAGTCCAGTGATTTTAATTAAGAAAAAAGACGGCACAGATCGAATGTGCGTCGATTATAGGGCCCTGAATGCTCGCACGGTTAAAGATAAGTTTCCCCTCCCTGTAATCGACGACCATATCGATCGTTTAGGGTCCAGTAGGTACTTCACAAGCCTGGACATGGCTACTGGTTTTCACCAGGTTCCAATGGAAGAGAGTTCAATTGCCAAAACAGCATTCGTGACCCCTGATAACCATCTAGAATACCTTAAAATGCCCTACGGGCTATCTAACGCCCCAGTTATCTATCAGAGGATAATTTCGAAAACCCTAAAACCTTACATTGACTCCGGGAAAGTACTAGTCTATATAGACGATGTTCTCCTTTTATCGAATTCGGTAGACGAAGGTTTAGTTTTGTTGCGACAAGTCTTGGAGACTTTAACTGCGTCTGGGTTTTCCATAAACCTCAAAAAGTGCACGTTTTTGAGTAGTGAAATAGAGTACTTAGGAAGGGTCATTAGTAATGGTCAGGTTAGGCCAAGTACTCGTAAAGTTCAAGCCCTCGTTGATTCGCCAAAGCCGGGTAACGTTAAACAAGTTCGGCAATTCCTCGGTCTTGCAGGTTATTTTAGGCGGTATCGGTTTCGGTTTAAAGAGTTTATTCTCATAAGAACAAAATTACAGTTCACTTAAAATGAGAATTAAATTAGTTAAATTTCTAAAGATCGTAAAGCTAGTGGCGAAGCATGCAGAACTTAAAAACTAAAGCCTAAAAAGTTAGGTAAAAACCTAAGTTAGTATTTACAGGTAGGTTTATGTTTGCAAAACATTTTAGAAGGAAATAATAATTTGTCTGGTAGTCAAAATCTCAAAGTATAAACAACATTATTGATGGGGTAGTTAAATCTTTGAAGCGAAATATATCTCCTACTACCATCAATTTACTCGTAGTTTTTAGACGTGTGCGTAACAGGCTGCAATTGTAATGCAGGCAGAGTAGCAAGCTGTGTGCGTGTCGTGAGTTAGTTTGCACCGTACTATGCGAGTTTGTAAGGCGGTGTGAGTGTGGTATTATTTGCGGGTCTTTACTTAGTTTTATAGTCCAAGAGACAAATAGGTTTTATAAGATTTTGAATAGGTACAGGGTTGATATTTTATTTTGTTTAATGGTATGGTAAGATTAGTTGAATAGTAGATAGGTACCTAGTAGTTAGGATAATTTTGTAGGATTTTACCTATTTACTACGGACCAGTTTTAGGGTTGTAATCACATTTATATTACAAATACGAAAGTTTGGATGTTTGGACGGATGGATGTTTGGATGTATGTTTGTTCCTCTATAACTCGACATCCACTAAACCGATTTGGCTGAAATTCAAAACATAGACAGAACGGGAATGACGAGGTTACGTTTGCGCCATTGATTTGCCCCATTAATGGTGGAAACGTAACTGATTAGTTATGTTTGCGCCATTAATGGGGCAGACGTAACTGGTTAGTTATGTTTGCACCATTGATTGATAGGGAAATGAAAAAACAGACAAACAGACCGTATTAAAAAAATTGAAGTGTGTATCTAGTTAAAACTCCTTCAGGTGGCAACTATTAAACACTTGATAAACAGATGTCAAAAATTACAGATAATGTCAAAAATGACACTGGATGTCAAAATGACACTGGATGTCAAAAATGACAGATAACGTCAAAAATGACACTGGATGTCAAAAATGACAGATTATGCCAAGAATGACAGAAAAAGTCAAAATGACAGATGATGTCAAAAATGACAGATCATGTCAAAATGACACTTTATGTCAAAGATGAATTTTTATGTCAAAAATGACACTTTATGTTAAAAATGACAGATTATGTCAAATTGACAGATTACAATAAATTGACAAATTATATTAAATTGACAGATTGGCCATTTATCTCTAAAACCACTTATCCTAGACTCTCAGCTCTCAGTTCCAGTGAAAGCTATTGATAAGATCTACATTTAAAGTGACAGCTGTCAAAATGAAATCTGTCATCTGAAATGTAGATCTTCATCATAGCTTTCATTTGAACCGAGAACGGAGATTCTAGGACGAGTAGTTTCCAAGATATGGCCGTTTGAAGTTTGACAGCTGTCACTTTAAATGTAGAAGAACGGGGAGTCCAGGTCGAGTAGTTTCCGAGATATTATGGCCGTTTGAAGTTTGACAGCTGTCACTTTAAATGTAGATCTTGGTCATAGCTTTCATTTGAACTGAGAACGGGGAGTCTAGGACGTGTAGTTTGCAAGATATGGCTGTTTGAAGTTTGACAGCTGTCACTTTAAATGAAGATCTATTCAATAGCTTTCACTGGAACTGAGAACGGAGAGTCTAGGATAACTGGCTTTTGAGATATGGCCAGTCTGTCAATTTATATGTAATCTGCATTTTGACATATTCTGTCATTCTTGACATAATCTGACATTTTGACATATTCTGTCATTTTTGACATCATCTGTCATTTTGACATATTCTGTCATTCGTGGCATAATCTGTCATTTGCGACATCCAGTGTCATTTTTTACATTATCTGTCATTTTTGACATCCAGTGTCATTTTTGACAATAACTGTCATTTTTGACATCCAGTGTCATTTTTGACATTATTTGTCATTTTTGACATCCAGTGTCATTTTTGACATTATCTGTCATTTTTGACATTCAGTGTCATTTTTGACATCCGTGGTCCCGTGGGTAAAAATAATTACCCACTGTACCACTGAAGGTATCGTCGGTGGTACGGTAGGGCAGCCATACATGTAAAAACACCATGTCAAAAACAAACAATTTTTTATAGATTTTATCTACGGCGAGGAAAGCAAGGTTAGATTAGTTGTATCAATTTGAATGGCGCAAACATAACTAATCAGTTACGTTTCCACCATTAATGGGGCAAATCAATGGCGCAAACGTAACCTCGGGAAAATGAGCGGGAATAGGACATAGTCTATATCTTACCCGGGCAACACGCGAGCGAAGCCGCGGGCGGAAGCTAATTAATAATTAATACGTATGTAGGTAAGTACCTATTAGGTTTTTTTTTTTTTTTTTTTTTTTTTTTTAATTTTTAATTGAATCTGCGATAAATTGTTTAAGCTGTTTTTTATACATGTTTAGACTGACACATTCTTTAATTTCGTTCGGTAGTTTATTGTACATATCAGTACCTTGGAATAAAATGTTCATTCGTCCATATCTTTCTGTTCTAGGGGGTCGTACATGAAGCTTGTTTTTGCACCTTAGGAAATGTTTAAATTTTCTAACTTTCAATTGTATATTTGTTTGGATAGTTTTATTAAGGATCTTTTTTATTAGAATGCATGTATTGTAGGAAAATAATTGTGTTATGTTAAATATTTTAGTTTCTTTATAGAGCAATTTTGTTGGTGTTAAGTAATCGTAATTGTATAACCGTTTGATAATTTTATTTTGTGCTGTTTGCAATTTTATAATATTGGAATTGGCCGCTGATCCCCATATTTCTATTAAATATTCGAGATGAGGTCTTACTAGGGAATTATAGATTGTGTTCTCAAACGTAAAGGTATATCTCAAACTACTCTCAGCGCACCGCTTGCATTGCCGAACTTACAAAAAGGAATGTTCCTTTTGTGTGGGGGGCGGAACAAAATAAAGCTCGCGATTACATAATCCATTGCCTCACAAATGCGCCTGTACTTGCCATATTTAACCCTGACTTAAGTACTGAACTCCATACAGACGCAAGTTCGATAGGATACGGCGCTGTACTCTTACAAGTACACGAAGACGGTCTCAAGCGTGTTGTAGCATATTTTAGCAAGGCCACTCAGGGAGCAGAACCAAAATATAATTCTTACGAGTTGGAGACCTTAGCCGTAGTGAAAAGCCTCCAACACTTTCGAAAGTACCTTCTAGGTATCCCTTTCAAGGTAGTCACGGACTGTAATGCTCTTAAACTCACTGAGCGCAAGAAAGACTTACTGCCGCGCGTAGCTAGGTGGTGGCTATACATGCAGGACTATCAGTACACTTTCGAGTATAGGAAAGGCGTCTTAATGTCTCACGCAGATTACCTGAGTAGAAATCCCGTTGAAGTGAATCACATTCAAAGTCCCAAAAATTGGGCTAAGCTAGCTCAGTCAGCTGATGAGGAAACCCTCAACCTTATAGATAGACTCAATAATGGCCAGTTAGATTCCTCCCGTTATGTCGTCAAGAACGGACTACTTTACGTAAAGTATTCCACTACCGGCCAAGACACTCGCCTTTTGTGTTACATTCCTAAAGGATATAGGTTGAGCTTACTTCATGTATTTCATGATGATCAGGACCACATTGGTTATGACAAGACGGTTGAACTTATTCTTCGACACTTTTGGTTCCCTGGCTTGCGCGCTTTTGCTAGGAAATACCTAAAACACTGTATTGTGTGCCTCTCCCATAAACGTATCCCGCGTGCGCCTTACCAACCCATTGAGTCGTGGACTAAACCCGATGCACCTTTCTCTGTCTTACATATGGACGTTCTTGGTCCGTTACCAGAAGCTCAAGGCTATAAATACGTACTGATCATAGTAGATGCATTCTCAAAATTTTGCCTTCTGTACGCCTTGTATCGACAAGATACAGACGAGTTGAAACGTGCGTTTACTGACGCTGTCTCATTATTCGTTTCCCCTAGACTTTTAGTCACTGATCGAGCTCGAATGTTCGAGAGCTCGGATTTCCAAGACATGGTCAAATCATTTGGTAGTGACATTCACTTAATAACCCCTGGCATGCACCACGAAAACGGGCAGGCAGAACGATATTGTAGAACTTTATTAAACTTGCTACGAGTTGAGGTAAATCATAGGCAACAAAGTTGGTCTGAAGTTTTGTGGAAAACTCAATTAATACTGAATAGTACCAAACACAGCACCACCAACATGTCTCCGCTCCAGTTGCTCATCGGTAGTGATTCCTCCACACCCATTATTCGAGCATTAGTCCGCGATGTTGCCGTTGATATCGCGACCCCTAATCGTGAAGCGACAATGATCCTGCGAAGACAACATGTTTCATCACTACTGGCGTCTAATCAGCAGAAACAAGACACCTATGTAAATAAAAATCGCTCATCACCACGTGAGTTTGAGGTTAATGATAAAGTGTTTGTAATTAAAGCTTCACAGGCAGCGGGTAAATTGGACTCGTGTATGCGCGGACCCTACAAGGTGGTCAAACGTCTTCCGCACCATCGCTATCAACTAAAACTACTCGTTGGTTCCTATGGGAAACAGACGGAGGCAGCCGCTGAGTACATGGTGTTGTGGGCGGGAGAATGGACTCCCGAGACTTGCACCGCATTTTTCGAGAGTGAGTTGCCAATTGTTCATATGTTTGCCTAGTATGTGCGGTATGTATGTAGTATGGCATTCAGCGTTGTTTCGGTTCTTTCACGTTGGTATCGAGTGTGATTCTCTACCACGGCAGGGCAATCGCCTCATTACGAGGAATTGTCATCACGCTGGCATCGAGTGTGATTCTCTGTCATGTGGTCACGTTGGTATCGAGTGTGATTCTCTACCACGGCAGGGCAGTTGCCTCATAACGAGGAGCTGTCACGGCATACTAGTCACTGCCTGAATATCCACTGGCCGGGCCAGGTTGTGTTGTGTGAATGGGGGCCCTCGACTCAGATTGATATGTGTGAATGTTGGACATAAAAGACTGCACGAATTGAGAATTAAGAATTGGTGACGAGTATGAAAGCTATGGAATGAAAATTTTGAAAGAAAGTTTGGTTGCTTATAAGCTTAAGCGATAAATTCTAATGCAATCAATTTTCCTGCTCATTTCAGCTCAGAATGATGATGAAGATGGTCCCACTGACACCGTGGCTGCGAGCGAGGCTGGCCCCAGTCGCGAGACTCCCAGGGATGCGGACGAGGACGACCGCCCGTCAGGGTTGGCCGTGTAACGAGAAGACCAGGCTGTGAAGGGGCGTGGCGACACCCCACACTCCAAGGCCAGCGGAGGCTTCCAGGAAGGGGCAGTCATTTCGGCTCTCACTTTTATTCGAACGGTCGAGGCGAGCGGACGCGCTAGGGAATTATTAGGCTACGTAGATTTTTATAAGACTTTTGTTAATTTAAAATCATTACAAGTATTTGCTGTTGTCGAGTTGTTTTTTTTTAATAAATTGGTTTAGCTATCAATAATATTATGATTTCGAGGTGTCTCTAAAATTTGTTTCAAATTTTTTGCGGTCAATACTGGTTTTTGTTTACTTAATTTTTCTTGTAAGTATTCGATCCTTGGTTTCGATCCTGGATTTCGATCCTTGATTTCGATCCTTGATTTCAATCCTTGATTCTTGAATCTGGAATTTGAAATCTTGAATCTTTGAAGTGACAGCTGTCAAACTTCAAACCGCCATATCTCATGAATTACTCGTCCTAGACTCCCCGTTCTCAGTTCAAATGAAAGCTATGACCAAGATCTTCATTTGAACTGACAGCTGTCAAACTTAAAACGGCCATATCTCGGAAACTACTCGTCCTAGACTCCCCGTTCTCAGTTCAAATGAAAGCTATGACCAAGATCTTTTTAAGTGACAGCTGTCAAAATGACATCTGTCATCTGAAATGTTAATCTTGGTCATAGCTTTCATTTGAACTGAGAATGGGGAGTCTAGGACGAGTAGTTTCCGAGATATGACCGTTTTAAGTTTGACAGCTGTCAGTTCAAAGCTTAAAACGGCCATATCTCGGAAACTAGTCGTCCTAGACTCCCCGTTCTCAGTTCAAATGAAAGCTATGACCAAGATCTTCTTTTATAAGTGACAGCTGTCAAAATGACATCTGTCATCTGAAATGTAGATCTTGGTCATAGCTTTCATTTGAACTGAGAACGGTGAGTCTAGGACGAGTAGTTTCTAAGATATGACCGTTTTAAATTTGACAGCTGTCAGTTCAAAGTTTAAAACAGCCATATCTCGGAAACTACTCGTCCTAGACTCCCCGTTCTCAGTTCAAATGAAATCTATGACCAAGATCTTCTTTTTAAGTGACAGCTGTCAAAATGACATCTGTCATCTGAAATGTAGATCTTGGTCATAGCTTTCATTTGAACTGAGAACGGGGAGTCTAGGACGAGTAGTTTCCGAGATATGGCCGTTTTAAATTTGACAGCTGTCAGTTTAAATAAAGATCTTGGTCAAAGCTTTCATTTGAACTGAGAACGGGGAGTCTAGGACGAGTAATTCATGAGATATGGCGGTTTGAAGTTTGACAGCTGTCACTTCAAAGATTCAATTCAAGAATCAAGGATCGAAATCAAGGATCGAAATCCAGAATCGTAACCAAGGATCGAAATCAAGGATCGAAACCAAGGATCGAAATCAATAAGGTAAAAATATCCTGTCAATGACTTGGGCACACTACTAATCCAACAACGAGTGTGAAAGAGACAAAGCTACCAAGAAAGCCTCTCAACAAGACCAACAATCTTTATAACCAAGATTAAATTATAATAGATCGTTGTGTAGTCGTGTTAAGGTTCAAAGTCCCTTTTACATTAAAGTCGACTTAACCATCCTGTTTGTATATAAAATCCTTGGATTCAACACTTTTTTTTATTTGCTAACGCTTTCACATGGGTAAAATCAAAGAATAATTATGGCAACCCTCTTAGAACATGTTAGGATAAAATTACAAAGTTTTATTTTCTTGTTTTCAAAACTTATAGTTATTTATAGTTTACTTACCGATCGATGCTATGTAACTTCCTCATTTATTTTTAGTCGTCCTTTGTAATTCCTGCACACTTTAATGGCACAAATCGCCATATTTGTTTGCCGCCAAATTCATGTTTACAGTACATACAACGACCTTAGCGCGACTGAATGAGCGAAACGAACAAGTCAACCAACAGTTGGTTGACTTTTTTTGGCGTTTTGACGCTCGAAATCGGGGTCTAGATATTTAGTTCGTCCAAGTTACCTACATACTTCTTATCTCACTATATTATAAACCTTCCATCATCATTATGACAATGCACAAAGTAGTGAAACCAATCGGAAGTTGCTAGTGTGCTCTAGAACCGAATCTGACACGATAACTCAAGTAGGGTGGTGGCACCAGTAATGAACAAGCACCAGTGTTTGACACTTTTTTTTTTAATGACTTACAATAAGATTTAGGTTGAATAAATCTATGGTAGAAACACAAAACCGTAGACAACACATTTCCAGTTGTTATTCCTGAAAACGTCACGAAAATCGGCCATTTCGTTTTCAAGTTATTGAAGAAAAAGTTGTGTGTTGGTGCGCTGCTGAACCAAAATACACTTTTACTAACGAAATTACTAAGAAGTTAAGTCTACATTTTTGCCAGCATTTTTGGCATTATTCAATATAATCGAATTTCGATTGATTTTATGGAACGGTTATATTATTCTGGATTTAATTGTATATCAGTAGCGCACCTACGCATGTTTAATTTTATTTTATAGTCGATGTTCATTACTGGTTCAGCAAAATTCACCTTCTCCAGAAATCGACAGGTGTCCATACTTATTATTTTACGTACTTTCTTAGTTTTTAACCAAATGTAAGTCTAATTAATGAACTGATTACGTTAATGTTTGAAATTCAACGATTGATACATGTTCTCCAATAAAGAACATGTGTCGAACACTGGGTAAAATAAGTGTTCATTACTGGAGTTGGTTTCAGATGCCTCCCAGAAAAAACTACACACGCGAACAAATGGATTATTAATTATAATAAAATAATAAGAAATGTTTCTCATGGCTGACTTGTCTAGTTTTTAACCAAAAAAAGGAAGAGATTCTCAATTCGTCGGAATCTTTTTTTTTTTGTTCTTTTTTATGTATGTTCCCCGATTACTCAAAGACGCCTGGAGCGATTTGGAAAATTCTTTTTTTATTTGTAAGGGTATACTTTCCGATTGGTGCCACAAAAATTTGGTGAGGATATGTTGAGGATCGTCGGAGTTATGAACATAAATGCACCCATAAGTAACTCAGCAATACATTATCATGATTATACGTATTAATTATTATTATTTATTATTAATAAAATTAGCAGTCACTGTACCACTGCAGGGCAAGTCCCTCCCTTCCGGTAGGTAGTTTAAATAGTGTTAGTTATTGCATGTTTTGTGTTTGTTCATTACTGGGTGTTCATAACTGGAGTGTCATTAACTGGTGATTTATCAGTGTTTATCACTGGAATATTGGTGTTCATTACTGGAGATTCGGTAGGTATTTTGGTTTTCGTCTTCTGAGTAAAAACATATAGCTTTAATGTGAAAAAATTTGCTACCTAACCTTTCTTGAATATATTATTTATCATTTGGACTAACTGCTGTAGATATAATGTTAAAAATAACGAAATTATTTCAAATTTTAGTCACACACTTCTCTTAAAGTGTCGAGCACTGGTGCTTTCACCCTAGGTACCTACGGCTCAACCGATTTTTATGTTTATCTACAAGTAGGTAGGTACATAAATTAAATAATATTTATAGCGTTTAATAAATCAAAATTGATTGAATATACCTACAGATATCGGATGTACCTACGGCTTCAATTTATAATACCTAATAGTTCGGTTCGAATATAGACTCAATTCGAACCGTGCAACCAACTTGGATAGCGTCAACCCGGTTTACACTATGGCTCCACCCTTAGGCAACAAACACTCACCATGACATTTACGCCGGCCGGTATACATTGCGCATTTTCTAGGACATGCTTACAAATGCTACAGCGATGACGCGCAATGAGAAACAAACAAACAAATAAACGTTAGTGTGCATGCGTACTACGCTACGAGTTGCAGATGTGTGAGTGTAAAATTTCAAAGTGTGCGTAGAATGAGAAGTTCCCACGCTCACAATGTGGAGGCTTAACGAACACTTGAGCGACACTGCGGATAGTAAATCAATCTAGTTGTCTATCAATGAACCTAGTGTGTGTAGAAATCTACTTGTATTATGTTAGGAATATATGAATATGGATATGAAGGCCTAAATAATACCTATTTAACTTTGTAATAGGTTTGGTGCGACCGTCGCCCTCCGTGGCTGGCCGGCTTGCTCGCGATGGTCGGTACTGCGTTACAATTCATCCCTCCAATGCTCGTCAACGCTATACAAACTGGAGCTTCTATGTATCAGGTGAGTTGATTAGATTTCTAAGTCAGAAGAATAACCTCTTCCATTTTAACAATACATTTTTGTGCTTGTTTTAGGTTTGTCTTTTCCTTCTTAACTTTTTGTGGTAATAATTCTACTTATACCACAAAATAAATAGGTACAGAAGGCGCATTCCGCACGTTAGGTACGAAGCTACAAGTACATTGGCGGGCCCACCGGGGCGGGTCTCGGCAGGTAGGGTTCCCACTTGCCGCTCGGCTCGCACGCTAGCCGCGTTGCGCGTAATACCTATCACAACAACCCGACAACCCTTCCGCATCACTCCGCGCCAGACAGTGACGGAGTTATGCGTTAGAAAGAGAGAATTTGTGGCACGTGTAGGTGAATATTGCACTAGGCAATGAGCGCTATACACGTTTATATAAACGTTCTCGCCAAGTCAGGCTTCTGGACCTATTCTGTGCTTCTACACAGCTACGTTTTAGGTGCTATGAGATTTTAATAATGATAACACTGGTCAACACCATTTTTTTTTCCATGATTTTTTTTACTGTTATTGATGATTTATAGGACCCTGATTAACAAAAAAATACTGGATGATTCCTAACAGCTTTAGTTTTTGAAATATACAGTTTTTCAATTTTACTAAAAATTACTAGAAAATTACGGCATATTTGAGTAAAATTTTCATTTTAACACTAGCAAATGATCATTTTATGGTTTCCTTGCATGAACGACTTCAGGTTGATCTCGTTGCAAGCTCCAACAGTAGTCGGCCATCATGTATGAGTCCCACCTTCCTTGGTAACGCTTTTTTATTGACCGTATTTATATCTTGATGGAATCTTTCATCCTGCTCTTTACTAAAATCGCCCAGATTTTCTGGAGGTTTTTTTTATACTACTAAGGTAGCAGACAAGCATACGGCCCTGACTGACCTGATGGTGAGCGATTACCGTAGCCTATGGACGCCTGCGAAACCAGAGGACGTCATACTCGTGCTGCTGTCCCTTTAAAAGAGGAACCACTGCGCCGACAAACCCAATGGACAAGACTGGTCCACCAGTTGTCACCGCAGCGCTTCCTCGCAGAGCTCTAGTAACTTTACTCACCGCAGAAACACAACACCATTCGATAACAATGATGTTATTTGGCTGCGATATTCTGTAAGGCGGAGGTACTTCCCTAGTCAGGTTTATTGAATAGAGTGAGAAAAACTCACTATGCCCTTTCTCCTGTGAGTGTAAGAAGTTAATTTTTATGCTCATGTTGCATCCCAGCTCGTGAAAATTTGTTAGACTTCTTGTTTCCAAGAAAGTTAATTTTAACCAAAACAAATTGAGGTTCTCGCCAAATCATGGGTTTTTCGAACTTTGAAGCATTTTTTTCTCCATAAGACCACAGTCGCAGGCAAAAAACACATTTTTGGCACACAATAATGAGGTACCCATGGTTTGTCTTCATAGCACAATGTTATTCTAAAGAAGGTGATGAAAATACGCAGTTTTTACGAAGTTTTATATAGTTTTCCGATATTTTTCAAAGATATATAGCCACAAATATAGCAAAAACAATGTGGATTATGCAAACAACGTTTTCTTGACGAAGCCATATCAAAAACAACAACAAAATATATTATAGTGTCCGTGAAAACATAAAAATCTGAACAAAATCGGAAAATGGGGAGAGTTTTTTTTTATTAGCTGTAACGCAAAAACAAAAGCTGTTAGAGAAAAACTGTTAACATATTCAAAATAAGAACACCAAACTGAGCTAGAAACAAAAAAAAAATCTGAGGAAAAAACCAAAAATGTTTATTTTGTTGGCCAGTGTAATGTATCACATTCTGACATTAGCAGCATTTACACGCGACCGGACCGCGGGAAATAGCACGCGCCATTCCCACCTTTGCTAAAAACCTTACGTGTAGATGCGCGACGCTGACAGTTCGATCTGGCAAAGTTTTTAGCACAGTTTTTGTGACAGTTTTTTGCACGCATCACCGTTCATAATCGTACCACGCGCCAGTCCAAAACTGTTACAGTAATTAACACGACAGTTTTATTTGCGGTTAAATCTGTACAGATTTACCCGCGGTTCGGAACGCAGTCCAGATGCGTGGTAAAAACTCTACCGTGTAAAGGCTGCTAATGTTTAAAGCGTAATGCGTAACGTCATGTTTCAGACAATGTCCCTCTGCCTAACCTGCATATCCCGCTCATTGGACTGCGTGCCTCGTTCCTTCAACAACGCCTGTACCCTCATAGAGCGTACCTTGGCCTCTCACATCCATCCCGTCGGAGGATCTGTTCTACTGCAGTCACTCACCACTGTGACCTATGAGGAGATTCAGAAGTGGGCGCGTAAAGAGGCACAGAGGGAGAAAGCAGGTGAGAAGATACCAAGGAATTTGTATACTAAAGGTAACTGGAAGGTTCACTGAGACAGAAAACGCGGTCCGCTTGAGACATAAAACTTGGGCGGTGTGTCTCTTTCTAAAGGGCGACCACAATTTATGAACTAAACATACCTAATCCTTAGTGAATATCCTGAAATTTAAATGACATGGGCACACTACTAATCCAACAACGAGTGTGAAAGAGAAAAAGCTAACAAGGAAGCCTCTCAACGAGACAGACAATCCTTATAACCAATATTGAATTATAATAGAACGTTGTGCAGTCGTGATAAGGTTCAAAATCTTTTGTACATTCAATCTCTCGCTCTAGTTATAGCGCAGAAGTGAAAGAAGGATGCGTAGCTTTGGTCTCTTGATCAGAAACGCTGCGGTAGGCGGCAACAAGTTTGCGTCACGTCACGACGCAGCGTGTCAGTGGTTGTATAGCGGGTTTACTATTCTATCCGTAATGACAGGTTTACATTTGCTTTGGATTTGTGGATTTTGAAGCTTGCTAAAAAATCTTCCAAATGACCGCATGCAAACAAATTTATCCAAGCAGGTTCACACATGCTAGGTGGGTGCTTTTTTAGCAAGATATCTCAAACCGGGCTAAAAAAGTACGATGAAATAGTAAATGTAAACCTGTCATAACTATAGTAAAGTAAGGACACGACACCGCGCTTTGCGGAATACCCGCTTCCCACTTCACCGCGCTTGCCCCTCACCGCTTATGCAAACTGCGACAAAACAAAATAACATTCTAGACGTTTTTCATACGATTAGGCACCGCAAACCGCAGCATTGTGTTGTGCGTCGAAAACATCGAGTTTTTGAATAAAATACAAATTATTGTATAAGCCAGTAATAATATATTTTTTTTTCTTATAGCTACAACACTAAATGGAGAAGCTCACACAATGAACTCGAGAGGGCATAGGCAGCATAACAGGAAACAAGTCAGAATCGTCGGTATGGGCCAGACAAGTGAGTGAAATTGTTGCTCTTCATAAAGTAAACTTCATAATAAATTAAACATTGAATCCATAGGCTCTAGTGCTAACCCTAAGAACACAAGCAAATTCCTGCGTGAAATTATGGTTGGAATCAAGAAGTAGTAACTACTTGCCGAATCTCTGACACAGTTACCAGTCATCTTCAGACTTCTTTCCCTGAAAACCTTGTACAAAAAAATAATAGCCAAATTGGTCCAGCGCCGTTCTCAAGTACGGGTTTTTTTTTTTTTTTTTTTTTTTTTATACTACTAAGGTAGCAGACAAGCATACGGCCCACCTGATGGTAAGCGGTTACCGTAGCCTATGGACGCCTGTGTCACCAGAGGAGTCACACTCGCGCTGCTGACCCTTTTAAGAATTTCAAAGGTGTACTAACCAGAGTTTCCGATTCGGGTTACTTGAGAACGGCTGGACCAATTTGGCTATTTAACAACATTCCATTTTTAACTTTTTATAATGCCGCGTATGTAAATAGAAAAATTGCAGTAAGTGGAAACTAGTCGTCAATTGACTTCTGCAAAAGTTGCAGAAGCTACTTGCCAGTGGACACTTTGCTATAAGCAACTTTTTGCAGAAGTCAATTGACAACTAGTTTCCAATAACTGCAATTTTTTATTTGCATACCTACAGGTGGGACTTGCAGCAAGTTCGATAAGTCACTAAAACTTGCAGAAGTTGATTTGCGCGAGCGTTTACACGTTAGAAGTCGCTTGCGCAAGTTAATTTGTCCAAGTTCATTGCCAGTAGACTCTTTGCTTTACAGTACATTTTCACAGCAACATCGTCTTCAGTGAGTTTCGACGGCAGCCTCAGCGCCCCATCATCCATAGCGCTGGCCATCGCCGAAGCTCTCTGTTCCATCGACGAAGACGACAAACACACGCAGCAGATTGAAAGAATCGTCGCACAGTCTAAGAAAACCTTCAAACTCTCCAATAAATTCGGATTGGAAGACTTTCCGGAGTTTGCTGAACTGTTTGAGGAGGTAATTTGAACTAGATGGTATTCATGATAAACAATCTCTAAAGATAAGTATATTTAAGGCTAAGAAGTTTTCATAATCACTTTTTCTGAATCGGATAGAACTGCACTTGAAATGGGATCTCGATTTTCTATCCGAAGTTGTTGCAATTTCTAATAGGGTGCATCGGAAAATTTATATGCGCATTAAATCAGGCTCTAAACGGTGAAGGAAAACATCGTGTGAAACTAGCATCATTATCAGCTGAGCATGTATTTCCTGTGGATAAGACTGATTATGCTGTGAGAATAGTTATACCTGGGTATACTTCTTCTCGAAAACGTCTCAGGAACTACAACATCGCGCTGAATTTAAGCATAGGTACTCCTGCAGTACGATTCACACGTACGTTGCATCCGATTCGAAGATTTTCTTTCGGAAAGTTGAGGTTTTTTCACCGAATAAACGTCACTTTCCGAATTTGGAATGCATTCTGAGAAGGATTGAATCGCGCCTCTGACTCTGTATATCTAGTAAAAATGTAAATGGGCTATAGTCGAATTGCTCATTGTACAAACTAAAAATCTATGAAAAATGACATTTTGATCGTCAATTTTAGTGAGTATAATGAGCAATCCGCAGGGGCGTATTTACCCTTAGGCCAAGAGGGCCATGGCCCGGGGCGGCAGGCTGAGAGGGGCGGCGTAAGCCGCCCCTCGCTTTTAGCTTCATGCGCCTTTTTTTTTTCCTTAAATGCCTGAAGAAATTTAAAAAAGCCAACCTAATTAATAAAATGTAAAACTCAGGCAGAGAGCAAAAGGCGGCTTGCGCCGCCCCTCGCTCTCAGCTTCATGTCCCTTTCTTTTTGTCTTTTTATGCCTGAAGAAAATTTAAGAAAAGCCTATCTAATTACCAACAATAAAAACTCATTCGGCAGAGAACGAAGGGTGGCTTGCGCCGCCCTCGCTCTCAGTTTCATGCGCCTTTTTTTGTCCTTATTATCCCTGAGTAAATTTAAGAAAAGCCTACTTAATTAACGACAGCTAAAACTCATTTGGCAGAGAGCGAAGGGCGGCTTGCGCCTCCATCGCTCTCAGCTTCATGCGCCTTTCTTTTTGTTTTTCTTATGTCTGTAGAAATTTAAGAAAAGCCTATCGAATTACCAACAATTAAAACTCATTTGGCAGAGAGTGAAGGGCGGCTTGCGACGCCCCTCCTTTTTTTTTGGTCCTTTTATTAATGTCTGAAGAAATTTAAAAAAGCCTAGGTACCTAATTAACAACAACTAAAACCAACTGATGTGGTTGTAAGTTTGATAGACATCAATATTATGGTATTACTGACCGGCCATTTTCAGAGACTGACTTTGCGATTTTTAACCTGACAGGAAACTGTAGGTATTCTGTTAAACTCTAACTAAGGGATAATCCGTTACAATAATAATGAGATTCTGGGAATAAATTTTCGAGGCGATTTTAGGCAATTGTTTTTTTTTGTTGCATTTGTCTTAAAAAAAATCGGCTCGCTTCGCTCGCATATTAGCTTTATGAGTGTTTTGCGAGCAAAGTGAGTTGTGTCTGACCGCAGAATAGGAACCGACAAAAAGCCATTATTTTCTTTGAGCACGATAGTAAAATGAAGTGTCACATGTTGCATTTGTTAAAAAAAATTCGGCTCGCTTCGCTCGCATATTGAATAGCAACCGGCATGCAGCCAGTCTTTTCTTTGAGCACCATATGAAAAATAAAGTGTCGGTTATTGAATTTGTCTTAAAAAAATTCGGCTCGCTTCGCTCGCATACTAGCTTCATGAGTTGTTTGCGAGCAATGTGAGTTGTGTCTGACCGTAGAATAGGAACCGACAAAAAGCCATCTTTTTCTTTGAGCACGATAGTAAAATCAAGTGTCACATGTTGCATTTGTTATAAAAAAATTCGGCTCGCTTCGCTCGCATATAGAATAGGAACTGCCTTTTCTTTGAGCACCATAATAAAAAAGAAAGTTCTTGCATTTGTCTTACAAATATTGGCTCGCTTCGCTCGCATACAAGCTTCATGAGTATTTTGCGAGCAGAGTGCAAACCAAGTTTCAAGCCCGAAACAAAATATTTGCAAATCATAAGTAGGTACAAACATTTGTCTCGCGACGGCGTTGCGCGTACGGTAATCATAACACGTACGAAGTCACGGATCACAGCTAGTAGGTATAGAACCTAAACTAACTATTGCCTTTTTTGTTTTTCTTCTGATTCTCTCTGATTCTGCATTTTCCGCTAATTTATGGGGCGGCAAACCTTACTAGCCCAGGGCGCCGAATTTTAAAATACGCCCCTGGCAATCCGACTATATAAGTCGTATTGCTCATTATACGGACTAAAGTGAAGGAAAAAATGTCATTTTTCCTTCAATTTTGACATAAAACGTATCAAAACTAATCAAAATTGAAGGAAAAATGACATTTTTACCTTCAATTTTAGTCCGTATAATGAGCAATACGACTACAGTAGAATTTAGATCTCACCGAAGTGTTTTATTCATCAGGGTGACGTTCCGGGGTCTAACACAGAGAGATCGAGCGACGCTGCCGTATCTACTAGCCAGATACTGATGACTTCGGCGGGAAGGGATAGTTTGAGAGTAAGTTCGAAAGCTACCTAGCCTTACCTCTTGTAGAGAATGATTCTGACATCATTTTGGCTAGACCATACCAGCTGGTATGGTCTTTAGCCAACTATTACTAAACTAGCGGACGCCCGTGGCTTCGCCCGCGTTGACTACTATTTTTTTATCCCACGGGAACCGTGCAATTTTTGGGGATAAAAAGTAGCCTATGTCCTATTCCAGGTTATTATCTATCTACATTCCAAATTTCATCAAAATCGGTTTGCTAGTTATGGAGATACGTGGCAACAAACATTCACACACACACACGGGCTTTCGCCTTTATAATATTAGTAGGAAGTAGGATAGGATAGGATAGTAGGATACCTCGCTCTATGATGCGCAGCAAAGGCCCACAAACCTCGATTTGTTTTTACTCTATAGAAAATATTTAATAATTCACCTATTTCCAGGTACTATACGAACACATAAAACTACATTCTGATTACATTTACAAAGAGCTGTCTATACATGATCCATCGGACGTTGATGTATCTCTCGACAAGGCTCCGCTTCTCTACACCATGTTCCATATCGGAAGGAGGCCTTTTGATCAAGTAAGTGACATTTACCTTTATTCCCCCTTACTTATGAAAGATGTTTAAATTTGAACACTGGTTAAACAACGTCCTGTCTCTAACCACAATCCACAAATAAAGACAAGACGTTGTTTAACCAGTGTTCAACTTTAAACATCTTTCATAAGTAAGATCCATTATGTTTCTCCATGTAACAAAAATTAAACGCTTACCGCTTCACTTCACTACATAGTATAAAACAAAGTCGCTTCCCGCTGTCTCTCCCTATGTTTGCTTAGATCTTTAAAACGACGCAACGGATTTTGGTGCGGTTTTTTTTTAATAGATATGCTGGGGCTACATTAGCGGGCGAAGATTCGTGTCGCGTTGGCGTTGATTTCCTAACAGGACTTTATAGGAAAACTAATTGCACGCATTGAAAACAATCTTGCTTCCATAATACCCACTATTCATTGTATCATAAAAAAAAAGTTAAACAAATGCAAAACTCAATAGTTTCACAGATCGATGATTCCTATTTGCAACATGGCTTCTAATTTCTTTTGAATTATCACAAATGTTAATAAGTTCCTAACAGTATCGTGGGTATCAACAACTACGATTACCACGGTACTACAACATGCAAACCAGAAACAAATATTTGCATACCGTGCAAACAATTATTCTGACACGAAAATAACACTCACACTTATTGCGTCTTACACCCGAATACGCTAACTTAACATACAACGCTACTTATTTTAAGTGGTGCTTATCATTGTCATTAATTGTCATTTGATTTGATTCAATTAGTTAAGTACGTCTCAAATATTTAAGTAGCGTGTCAGTATTCCGGCGTTAGCCAGTCACTTGCCCTCTAAGACAATTTCACTCGCTCTCATCTCACGCACGTGGTTACGGGTTCCCTTTGCTTGGCTTTATTATCTCATCAATGTATTTACTTTCTCCTATAAGAAATCCACACGCCGTTTGTCAAAGATTTTTGTTTTAGATAGCTATTACACATCCACTGATCCGATGCCTTATTCCTTTTTTCAACAAGGCCTTTTCCAACTCCATAAACAACTTGAAATCAACCTTCTCATTTATCCATGACGTTTCCCTTCATCTATTTTCTTTCTGTTTTCATAAACATCTTCAATTTTTATGAGGTAAGATTTTTGAAGTAAAACTTCTTTACGCACGCTTGACTGAATGCGTGACGAGAGCGTTACGAAAAGTGTGATCGGGCGACGCGAACGGAAGCTTTACTTCAGTCGTGTGGTCTAAAGCACACTCGTTTTTTTCCTTCCCAAGCTATTAGCCATAATTTCTGGGGTCATTTTTAGGGCTCGCATTTGTCCCTTTACATCTCTACTTCTGCCTTTTAAGCATTAAAAACCTTAGTTCTTCTGAACTTTCGCTTCCATACATATCCTTTTCCATTGCCCATATCTTTTCCAACAATGACTTCCTATAAGCATAAAGTAATCATCGTTATAGTTCCTCTGCAAATAATGGTCTGGATAAGCAGAAACACTCCTTATTTTGAACTTCATACGGCTTTTTGTTTCGTGTTTTTCGTATATTGTTATTTGCTTAAAAGAAAACATTTAACCGCATTTTAGCTTTTCTGACCTCTCACTTCCAAAAACTCCTTTGACATTCCCTCATCGAGGATATAAAAACCTCCCTATAATAAAGTAATCATCGTTATAGTTCCTCCGCAAAGAATGGGTATGCGGTTGGAGCGCGCTTGCTCGACGATGCGCGACTTGGTGGGGACAGGCCGGGGCCAGAGCTCACGCGCCGAACGCGCCCATCGGACTGGACAAGCAGAAACATACCTTATTGTGAACTAATTGTATAAGCTAATACGTTAGAAAGAGATAGGAGATGTTTCGTGATTCTCGAATACTGTTCAACGCTTGAAAGAGACAGGTGATCGTGTCGTTTATCGAGGTTTAGCTTAGAATGCTTTTCGCAAAGAATGGATATGCGGTTGGAGCGCGCTTGTTGTGGGGACGGGCCGGGGCCAGAGCTCACGCGCCGAACGCACCCATCGAACTGGACAAGCAGAAACACACCTTATTGTGAACTAAATACGTTTGAAAGAGATAGACGATGTTTCGCGTTTCTTTATTTCTGTTCTATGTTTGAAAGACAGAGGATCCGGGAGAGTTTTTGTGGTTTAGATTTTATTTAGAATGCTCGAATCGAAACTCACACCTTGTGAACTACACACACACGCCTCATGTTTTCTTGTTTCTTCACCTTACTCATTTTCTCTCTTTTTCTGTCTCGGAATAATGAACGAGGGAATACTGCTTGACGCTTGAAAGAGACAAACGATCGTAACGATTTTCGTGGTTCAGTTTATGTGGATTGTTAATTTATGTACCTAGATAGAAATAATAAATTAAGTAGGTAATTAATTTAAAATTAAAACTTATAGGTACCTACTTAGGTACTTAATAAATATTAATTACCTAGGTAAAAAAAAATAGGTAAGTACCTACTGAATTACCTAAAAAAAATATAAGTTTCACTATATTAAAATTATTGCACTGCAATGAAGTTATTGTCAGCATAATACCTAAGTTGCATTGCAAAAATAACACGCCATTATATTGTAAACAAAGTAGGTAGGTAAGTATATGGGAGAGCAAAAAGTTTTGTACACTAGATGTTATACATACTAACCTGAAATAATCACCAATGAACTACCTATTATTGTAAAGTAATTTAATTTAAACTTTGAACACAAATAAAACTACTTATCTCCATAAAATGTTTTAATACACTTCTGAAATATCCCATTCCTAATGTCTTAAAAGATTAGTTTTACAGCAAAAGAACAAAATATTTTAACATTGTCTAAATTAATTTATCTTAATTATTGATCTAATTTTCTAATCTATTTCTACAATATCAATCTTATAACTCGATCAATCAGATAACAAACTTTAGAATAGTATATTACCTCTTAAAACTAGGTCCCAGAGGCTAGTTAAGATTTGTTTGAAACTTAGATAAGTACTTAAGTATTTCTTTGTTCCTTGTATGTGTATCTCATTATAAGTGAACCATTGTGTCATAATGGTACATATACAACTTTATTCTCTTGTGTTTGTATGAGAATAAAGTTCTTTACCTAAACCTAAACCTAGAATAAACAATCCGCAAACATTGCAGACGTCCCCTCAGACTTTTAAAATAGGTAGGTAAGTCAAAACTACACAAAACCATAACTAAGTCCGGCTGCCGTCCACTCTAACAAGAAACTTTCAAAATGAAATCTAAAGAGTTAAACTACCGTCGAAATGTCAATGTCCATAACTTGGAAGTCCATAAATTCCGTTAAGAAACTTGTGACACCAACTCCTAGAAAGTTGCTTTTCTATAACAGACTTTAAAGGCGCCTGCGGAGGAAAATGTTAGGAAATTTCGTGTTGTAACTCGAATATTTATTGAATACTTTCTTAAGAAATACTAGCGTGGAACATTTTTGTGGTGACTCTGGAGACGAGAATTGACGAATATTTACCATTTATGCAAACTTTAGAAGATTTCACTTCGACTTTGCCTTCACCTACTTCCTAATCTATGCTAATATTATAAAAGAAGTTTGGGTGAAGGGGATAATCTTTCTAACTACCTACTGATCCAGTTTAAAAAAAATCACAGGAGGAAGCTAATGAGTGTCAAGAGAAGTCGAGAGAGCAGCTAGTTTTATTTTAATTCTCTATCTCATTGTATACAATGTAATGAATCCTGAACACATAACAAGTTGGCCGCTGCAGGCGTAACTTGAGCAGATCATCCATCTTAGACCACACTATTGCTTTACATCAGGCAGGGTGTGGTCAAACGCGAACCTATTTTCGTTAAAAAAAAAAGATGGGGCATTATCAGTGAAAATGAGACCGTGTGGTGCCCAGGTTCAGACTAAGATGCCACACGTGCTTGTGTGTCCGTCATGCCCCTATACCTGTACAATGAAAGACTTCATGAAGGGCTCGAATAATGCCGTGGATGTGGCCACCTGTTGATCTAAATGGCCCTAAAAATTGTGGATACAATCTCGAAAGAAGAAGAATCCTGAACAAATAAGAAGGTGGGTTACTTGGGCACCTATGCAAGTTATAATGAATAGCTAGACATAATTTTCGTATAGGTAAGTACTTACTTAATGTGAAATAACTAAATCTTTTGCCATTCTTTATGTTGACATGAAATTGTATGACATACTTTTGAATAGGTAGGTACAAACTATTCCGAATGTGGAAGACCGAATAAGAATATTTCTCCACATGAATAAGTACAAAAATAATGTTTGTTCTTGCTGCGTCTTTACTACAGCTTACTTACAATCTTTGTTATTAACAAACTATCACAAATCCAATTTCTGAAATAGCTTTGTCAAGCGTTTGTCAATGTTCGGTAACGTTTCAAAATCTAAATACACATCGAGACCAGCACAAACAAAGTTCAATTGACCGGTTCTCAAACCCGGGGTCTTCCTAGCACTGTCAATCGAAGTCGCCCTCCGACATTTTAGACACAAATTGAGAACCAAATGCGCTACTTATGTTCCCAAACTCACGGAAACTTTATAATGAAATACGAACTCATTATGCGCTAAATGGCGATCTAAAAACGGAAGGTGGTAGACGAAAAACGAAAGTTTAAACTTGGACAATTTCAGATTTTTTTATTTTCTAAATACTTACTTAAGAACCTATTTATTTTGACTTTTAGGCATATTTCCCTTAAATCACTAAACTTTGATGGACGCCTTTATAATGTATGGACACGGAACACATTAAACATGTAACTTTGAAAAAATACTCGTTCAATTAACAGTTAGTTTTGGCTTCAAAGCAACGAGTTAAATAATTGTTTTCAATACCTAGTAGTTTGGACAACAGGAAAGCTAAGCTTTAGGATAAGAAATGATTCCCATTACTAAGAAATTATCCACACTAGGTACAAATCATTTAAAAAAAAGGAAACAAAGTTTGAGACGAAGTCAATCGGCATTTTTATAATCTAAGTCTACTAAGACTTCTTTAAATCTGTCCTAAAACTGAGTGATTCCGCTCTTGTTCATTCTTACTTAAAACCAGTAATTGACAGATGTTTTGTAAAGATTTTGTGTTAAAATTGAGTTTTGTTTGAAGCTAAGGCGAGTTAGTTTCGACTTCACATTCCTAGTAAGTTCCGGGATCACCAAACTTTGTCCCGTGATTGTTTATTCAAAGCGCGGCCGGTACGTGATGCGATTGTTACGTACTCCGGCGATTCCAATCAAAATTTGATTTATTTCTGTTGTTCGATTTCGGATTTGGCCGCGTAGATAATGCCCTGCTGATTCGATTGTCCCTTCTCAGGGTCTGGGATTAGCAGTCTCGATTGTTCTTGTAATTTGGGATGACTATCAAAAGGCACAGAATTACAAGTCACGTTGGTTGAGCAAGGATTGAATAAAACCCTGTAAAATACTTCTAATTTTCTATTTTCAGTGATTTATGTAATAAGTTTAATCTAAATCAAGAATTAAAGTTGTTGAAATGCTACTTTTAATTCAATAGTTACACACCTAACTAGGTACCTACCTACCAATTATATTTTTTAAGGGACCAATCCTAAAAATAAAAACATAAGTAGATACTACACAAAACCTACTACATAACATAGGTCCCTACAACTTAAATCTTAAAAAAGTTATAAAAAATATGATTTCCATCGTATTTTATCTACTTACCAAATTTAATAGTCCTACAAAATAACAATTCCCAATAAACTGATAAAATCTCTCCAGTTTAATAATGCAATAACCAAATCTCATTTCATAGGTAGTGGTACCTTATTAGCTCGAGTTTAGGAGCAGTTGTGGTATCCGAAACACATAAACAATGAGTCCCAATTTCCTCTACGGTCTAAGGTCACAGCACAATCTTAGACTAGGGATGTAAGGTGCCAGCTTTTGTATGCAAGAAGCATATCGGTGTGCGAATCTTTTGAAAACTACTTCCGCATTGCTACAAAATTCTGGGTAGGTAGCACGAATGTTTTTTTCCTGAATAGGCAAACCCTTGTTTAAACAAGGGTTTGATTACAAGGTGCGTTGATACTCTCAACTAAAACGCGTGAAAACCTGTTTTAAAATGCAATCTTATTTTTCTTATAATATGCGTTTACCAATAGTTCAGTTTCGCAATGGCCATAGACGAGTGAGTGAATAGTTCGGCGTAAGTTTTCTAAATTTGTTTATATCGTTCACTTGCTTACTCGATATCTCCTCGGAACAGTAACAAAATTCACTGTCAGTAGTAGGTATCATACATAGATGGTTCTGAGAAAATCATACTTTTCACAACAATAGGCAATATGCATCCATTTTTTTATGGTTTTAAACGATAGCTTATATCGTTAAATAACCGTAACAAAAATTCCAGTGCCGAAAAACTAAAATTTTGTAACAAAAACAATTTTTAAAATTTACCAACATTTTCACGCACCTGAAACACGTATTATTATTGTTGTCACAGATTACTGTTGTAGTAACAATTTGTGAACTGTGACTTCACGCGTCAAAGTTCACAAATTGATACTAAGTACAACAGTAATCTGTGACAACAATAAGTTCGAGTTTAGGAATTGTGAAAATTAAAAAAAAACTTATCTATGGATCGTCATATCTGACTCGTCCTTGACTTTTCTTTTGAACTCGTGACGTCACATCCTTTCACATCCTTTTCAAGTATTTTGAAATTCCTACTATTTTTTGCAATTTTTAAAATTTATTTTCTAATCGAAAATGGTTTAATATTAAAAAATAATTACACACACGTACCTCTAAAGCAACAATGTTCATAATAAAATACATTTAACCCGCTTTTGAATCAGACGCATGTTCCCTATTAACATGTAAGTAGGTACTTATTGGAAAAATATATACTTACATAGTAAACAACTAACTGTATATTTCTATTTTCTAAAGTACTTAGGTACGAATGACACCATCTTTGTTTGTTTTTTTTTTAATTTAAGACTGTTTTTGACATAAACAATGTTGCCATACCTACGGTGATTTGGAACTTTCGTTTGTCGAATGGAAACCGGGCATTAGTCAAGTAGATGAGATGAAAAGAAAAATGAGAAACTGTATCTTTTCTAGTGCTGTGCCAAGCCAAACAACCAGTGAAACGAAAAGTACAAAATAAGTTGATAATGCCCCTTTTGAGGATTGAAGGCTTAGATATTTAAATAGTCTTTACAAATCTCCCAGCCCTATTGGTACCTAAACTATTGACGAAGTTGTGGAGTGAGCATAAATTGTGTCTCCCGCCAATAGTTGGCGAACTAATGTCCGCTTTTGTGAGCTATCTTGCACTGAAGCGCAGTTGGTTTCGTGTTTACTGAGCAAATTGGAGCCGTCTTTAGTTCTTGCTGTTTAGTTCGGAATTAATAGGTGCGCAAACTGGTACTGTTGTGTCTGAGGAAATAGCTGGGATACTCTACATCGGTACCATAAGATCTTTTCTTGCAATGCAGATGAAACATCAAAGAGCTGCATAGTTTCCTACTAGATATGTAGCTCTTTGATATTACTAAATCTGCATTTCAAAAGATACAGACTTAAGTTACTCGTATTTCAGAGACTGCTTCAACTAAAGGGATCTGGAATGCCCGAAAATCTAAGAGAATGCCTACCGTTTTTCAGTCTCAGTGGGTAGTAGGCCTAATCGTATAACGTTTTTTATTCAATAATTTTTGAATTACACACTATGGTCAGAGGGTTGATTTTACCATCTCTAAGGAAGGTCGTTAGAAGTTAACAATCAGGTAAAATGGAAAGTAATCAGCAGTTTTTTTACATTTACATTTACTTGCTGAATAATGTTAATTTGAAAATAACTAATCAACACTGTACTTGGAGATAGTGAAAGAAGCCCTTGGACTATTACTGTAGTTTCTATGCCAATTTTAATGATGCATCGAATAGGTTGTGGTAAGATAGTGTAAATTAGAACGGGCTCGACGGAATCTTGGCTCAAACACAGTCCTTTGTGTGGAAAAGTGAACCGGCGGTGTCCTCTGTGCTAGCACCATCCTTTAGGTGGATCTTTAATGAGTGGGAGGCATGCTGGTAGCAATTACATTTCGGTGAGACTTATTGGAAGACTTTACGAGTTTTGAATAAATATGTTGGTGTTGGTTTTGGTTTTGAGATTAGTTAGTAAACATTGTTTTTTTAGGAGTTTTAGGTACGATATCGAAAAAGGTCGTTCGTAAAACATCGGAAATATTCAGTGTAGTGTACCTACAGTAGGTACAAACTGTCTCCCTGAAGTACTTTTATGAAATAAATTTCAGAAGGCTTTGCTGGCAATGTAAAAATGTATCTTTCCCAAGTTTTACATCCATCATTTAAATCCGTCTCGAACGAAAAATAAATACGGTAAACCTCAAGGAAATGCCATTCTGTTTAGTTCAATATTCATTTCATGCCGAGCACCCGAATGCCGAAATGCGAACTGCAAATCTACAGCGGAATGCCATTGAAGATTCCAGCGCCCATTGTCACTACACAAAAGTTACCAGTCATTGCAGTCTGCATCTGCAATCTCCTAGGTTCATATTGCACGTACCTACACAATAGGGGCAAGTTTCACAATTTGCGGTCCCGAACGACGGAAGAAAATCGATGGCCAAGTCCGAACTATTGGCCGGGGCGAGAATTTATTGAGGCACAACTTGGACAATGGGTTAGTTATTCGGTGTCGATCTTGATTCGAGTGTCGCGATTCTAACTTGAACTCCAATTCGTTATTAGTGTCTTGAAATGCTGAGATTGTGAGCTTTGATCTTTTGATTACAAAACCGCCGGATTGAGGTCAGCCGCTGATTGAAGTAACTTTAAAGTTTCTGACTTTCGCAATATTTGACTTTCAAAGTGTTCTGTTTAAAACGAGTGGTAATGAAACCGTTTTAAGTATTGGTCGTGAGAAAAACTAACAAACTTTTTATTTTTATTACTGTAAGTAATATGTTCTTGTAGTGTCTGATACCCACGACACAGGAAGTTTTTATTTATTCTAGTTTTAAAACACCAGATCGACGAAACAAACCCAAATAGAGCTAAACGTTTATTACATGCAGACACGAAGGTATGTAAATATTCGTAGGCCTGTAATACCTACAACCATTTTCATTCCGTTCTACTGAACATGCTATCTATACCACGTTGGTATAAAAATTATCTCCCAACGGTTGGCTGCCTTTAAACCTATACCTACCAATCTTTTTTTATAGGCTGCTGCTCTAGTAAAATTGTGAACATGGCATGTTTATTATCATTGAACGATGTAACGTTCGCAAAGAAAATGTATTAAAACAATTGAGGTATAACAAACAACACTATTTTGATAGCCTTATTTTCAGTTTCTTACTAATCATTATAAAGATGTTTGAATGTTTGTTACTCAATCACGCCAGAACGGCTGAACGGATATGAATGAAATAAGGCGCAAAAAAAAAAATAGTCTGAAATAACATAGGCTACTTTTTATCCCGGAAAATGCACGGTTCCCGTGGGTTAAAAAAATAGTAGTACACGTGGGCGAAGCCGCGGGCCCTCGCAAGAAATACCTACATCCTTTGTATAGCCTGTAGGTATCTATCTGCTCTTCTCGTCACTAGATACGCTTTTTGATAAATTCATCTAGGTACCACAACCATGAAACTAACATGTCTTGTCTACGCATCGGTCTTCAGGACTTTCTATGCGCCGTCCTCGGCATCGCTTTTGCCCGTCCTCGGCCATCTTTCGATAACATCTTGCTCTACCGGTCATCACTAGGTCTCGCCAGATGTCTCGCTTCTATACACATTCATTTACATTTACTACATTATCTGGATAATGCCAAATATGTATTTGGACACTCACTTTACATACCCCTTAAACTTCTTTGAAGTATCTTGAAATTCCTAAAATATCTGTCATAATTTCTACCGTGCCTTGGAGATTCAGTCGTGATTCTGAACTGTTTTCTTTTTATACAGACATAGAATTTAACACCACTTCAAGATTCATGCGCAATTTTATATTCTAAGTAAACGAAATTGACCGAAATATTACTTATTTCCTCGCTTTCGGAATAAGTTTGATGCTGAACAGCTTTTCTTCCAGAATGATATAAACTTTTTATCCTAAAATAAAATATTTCTATAAAGCTAAAGCCACTTCCTCCGGGATATGTTACCGAAGTTTTGATATTTATGCCCGCATTATGCCTAAGTAAAACGAAACTCATTTCTGATTAGCGGTATTGTGTGAGCTGCCTTCTTTCGCCGAGTCGCAATTTACTTGAGTAGTTTCGTAACTTGGAATTACATCGTTGTACTAAACATTTCCTTGATTGGTTATTTGTTTGATTGGTGTTTTAGTTTTATGACAAATCGTGCCAACTGAACTCAACATGGCGTAAGTGGGTAAACCAAAAGTTTTTGGGGGAGAGTTTTTGAGTCTTATTTATTCGGACTTGGCAAGTATTTTTGTTTTCTCTAGATAGTTTGTTTTTGGAAGAACTTATTTACAATCAAGGTTATATTGGACGAATAGGATAATGCCTCTTATTTTAGCCGTAAGTTCGAATTACGGCCGAGAATAAAAGGCTTCTTTAATTAAAAAAAAAATACTTGCGCATTTACTTTTAACGGAGAAGTAAAACGTGAGGAAACCAATATATTCTCTAATAGGCAGCAAAGGGCTTATAGCCCATCATGTGGAATGCTATCCTCTTCTATATATCCTCAATCTTTACAAGATTATGAATAAGAGGATGACTACCATCCCTAGAGATACGGTCGTGAGCTTGTGTTTTAATCAACTCACCTGCCAGATGGTTTTATTGCGACAGAGTGAACCTAGACTTTCTCTCAGAGCAAATAAGACTATCTAAGTACCGATAAATAATGCACGTTCACATTAAAGTCAAGAAATTTAATATTACAAGAATTATAGTTGCAATAGAAGGTACAATCAGCGTCGTTGGAACAATGCCAGACCTTGTCTATGAACTAGCTGAATTCATTTGAGATCGCTGAGATTGCGACTCTGAGGTTTTATGTGTCAATAAGGGCCTTCTAAATCAACCCATGAAAGGCAAATCTACCAAATTGAGTTTATTTATGAGTAGCAGTTTTATGTTCAAGAAAATAGAAGATACTATAATATTAACACTGTCCTTACCTTCATTTTTGGGGTTTGTACCCTGAAGGAAAAATTAAACTAGATCACTTGATCACAGCGTCTATTATTATCTGTTTTTCAAGACCTTCTTTAACCCTAGACGCAAAAAAGGGTGTTATAAGTTTGACTATGCTATGTCTGTTACCGTGTGTCTGTCTGTCTGTGACACCGTAGCTCTTAAACGGGTGAACCGATTTGAATGCGATTTTTTTTTGTTTTTAAGCGATGTTTAGACATGTTTTATCAAAATCGGTTCAGTCGTCTCAAAATCTTTTCAAGGGGTTTTCATAAAAAAAATTTTTAGGGATGAGTTAATCAAGTATTTGGTACTTATCAAATTAAGGGTCAGGTGCTTTAGGGTTCTTTTCCACCAGATATGTGCTATGTTACGTTGCTGTGGATGCGTTTAATATCCACCAATCAAATTCATTGGTCCTGTAGCTTAGGTACTTATATAAGACGGCTCACACTTGTGTCACCTAAAAAACCCTCAGGGCGCGAGTCTAACTCGCCCTGGTCCGTTTTTTTTTCTTACTGTTGTTAAGTTCCTATTTTTATTGAAATAAGTAACAGTTTCTAGGTGACTACTAAAAGTGTTGAAATCTTTATTTGTTATTTCGAACAATTGCTTTCAATTCAATGCTTGAAAACACGAAACGTTTCTCTGTTCAAATAAAAAGCAGATAAAAATTTATCGAGAACATTTACCTCTCTGTAGTTTTTCTCCCAAAGGAAGATAAATTGCGTGAGTTTATTCAAGTGCGTTGAACTCAGATCATTGTGCTACTTATATTCTTACTGAGCTTTTGTACTTTAACACTAGGTATAATATTTATTAAGCTAAAGTTTATTTTTGCTATAATTCCGAAATTCTATGCTTAAAAGCCCATAAAACATTGCGTGGTTTTGAAGAAACTTCCTTTAAATAAACTTTTGAAGTTAGCAACTTTAAACCTGGCTCCAGAAAAGAAAATTATCTAACTAAACCAAAATACTTACACTACTTAATATATAAGTATTATTATTATAAACAAGAGTTGCGTCACTGCGTCTAGCTAGACGCTGCTCGAGTAGGCCTACACACACTAGTAGTAGCGCTGTAGTAGTTGCGTCGCTGACCAACAAGTATGATAAGTATGTACGTACTTATGTAATGATGAGTAAGAATTGATGAAAACTATTGAAGATGACTACCAAAATCGAGAAGACAGTAAAAGCAAGTGAACTCGCTGAATATACTTCTGTTTATACCTCCAGGTCGTAGAACATACGTCAAGCTCCGACGTGCTTCTGTTTTCAATGTTTCGGTTTATTGGCTCAGTGAAACGTACTTTTTGTTAATACGGTGGTAATTCTATAGTTTTATACCTCCTTTTATTTTCATGGTGTTGATTATAAAACGCTAGATATAATGTAGGTAGATCAAACGTGCTTAGTTTAATCAAGATTTTATTAGTAATTTATTTTTGTTTTTAGTGAGTGTGTTATTAGCAAGTTCAAATTCGTGCCATAAGTAGTAGAAAAACTCCAAAATAATCAAATAGTATAAATACCAAGGCTTCCTGTCTTCTTATAAATAACAAAAGTAATCCAAACAAAACGAGATTAGACCCAATATTATACACAAATGCAATATTTGAGCCGAATTCCGTGTCTCGCCGGCGCCGTACAAACCGACGAAAACATTCCTTAATTAAATAAACCAGGTGGAGACCGTTACAAGGAAATCTAATATACCAGATAGGAATTCCTTTGTTTATATACAGGCAGGAGATTCTACAGAAGCGTAAATAATGCAGACTTGGCTATTTCTATTGCCAATATCTCTGCTGTATTATATTGAAGCTAAACATTGGAATAGGTTCGATATTAGGTTTCAGTTTATCATGCTTCTATTGGAGAAATAAACATAATAATAACCTTATAGTTGTCATCTTTTACCTAAAATAAAACATCAACATGACGAATACAATAAAAGTATAGCGGATTTCAGGACAGCAGTAATCAGTCAACTGATAGTATACTTACATACACAAAATAGTTTATTACATATTTTAACGAATATCCGAGATACTCAAAATAATATGTCTTGGAAGGGAATCGGTAGGTACCTACAGCAAAGCTACTATAGACCATTATCTGGCCTTTGGGGCTTGTCAGACATTTAGAAGATTAACCTTAAACTTCTTCAGGAAGTATTTTCACTTTCCTAAAGATCACAGAATCATTTATTTGACACTGATATACTGGGATCTTACTGAAATTACTTTGCAGGGTAGTTCATCATCATTCTCCTGCCCTTATCCCATGCTAAGTGGGGTTGGCACAACATGTTTTCCTCTTCCACTTACCTCTATCATTCGTCAACTCTTATATTATTAATACTCCTCTCACATTCATATAAGTACTCTTTCACACAATCCAACCACTGTGATTGATGATTGTGATTGACATTTTATAGTTCATGAAAAGGAAGTTTCGATGAATGTTTCCACCCTGTATACTTCCCATGTCCTAGTAAAAAAAGGCCTCCATCAAATTGAACGACGGCCAAGGACGAATCAGGGAACTTTAAAGATAATTTGCTTTAGGACAGAGTTTTTGTTTTGGCGATTCTAAGCGGTTCCTTTGTTTGAAAAAGTGTCTAGTCGGGTGATTTATCACAAAAGAATTTTAGGAGAAAGATTTAAAATTTTTGATTTTTCATTTTGTAATGTTACGATTAAGTTGACGATCTGCATGGCGATTCACACTTATTCGGATGTATTCAATTCAAAGATTTTCCTTGAAGGTTTTTTCAGTTATGCTGAAAAAAATTTAAACTAAAATTGAATTTATTTAGATTAAAACGAAAAACTAAACACGATCACTACTGTATCAAGGCGATATACAACTTTGCAGAAATTAGCACTCCGTACGTGTAGTACAATTCCGAAAAGGTTTTATTTTATTTCAAAAACACAATAGGCATGAATCCTAATTTTCAAAATCTCTTCTATGATATTCAGAAGTATCTATTATGTCTAAAATATATCGCTGGTTAAATGCTAAACTACCACATTCCAAAATTTCACTTTTTTCAGGAGAGCCATTCAAAGTTTTCGAAATGGTTTTTTTGAATTTCTAAGCAAGTCTTTTTTTAAATATACATGTATTACATATCAAAAGACGCGTAATTTTTATTAGAATTAAAGTGCATTTTTAGTTTTTCCGTAACTTTAACCCAAAGTCTTATAAAAGTAGAAAAGTGACTTTTGCATATAAAAAGTAATACGAATATAAATAAAAAATATCATTAAAAGACCACATATCATTAAAAATTTAAGGTTTATAACAGTAAATCAAGTTTTCTTTTAAGTTTTGAATCACAGTCTTGTGAAATTATGCAATAAATATGGTACACGAACAACAAAGCCTTATAAAAATTCTAAAAAAACACTTTTTTAAATGAATACACAAAGAAAACTTAACAAAAATTATATTTCTATCAAAATAAATGCTTCACGCACACCAAAACAAACAGTTATTATCCACCTGGTGAGACTTTTGGTCAAGAAAGCCTGAAATGCGCTCATGTCTAATGCTCCATGAAGAGGCAGTCTATGTTCAGCCTCTCAGGTAGTTGTTGGAGCCGCCACGCCACGTACACGGCGCATCAGGGACGCTTTACTTTTGCGTATTATCGCATCAGTAAACAATCCTGACACACTATAAAAGCGTGGCAGCTTCATCAGCACTCTTAGTTGTACGGGCATCCCAAGACTTAAGACTACCTGCCGTATACAACATGCAAACCTACGGACTATCATATTCGCTCTTATGATTAATGCCCTGGGTTCTCTCTTCATCCTTGTTATTTGTGAGATCATCGGTTACCCAATGGTCCAGATATTTAAAACACGATACCTTCTTCAGCTCGTTGCCGTTAAGATAAACCAGCGGGAGGGTGTTATAGCTTTTGGAGCCTGATTTAAAATATTTAAATTCACTTTTGCAGGTATTATATCTGAGCCCGTGGGTATCAGCATATCTCTTACAGATGCCTAATAGCTTTCTGAGAGCACTGATAAATAGGCTTAGCAGCACCATATCCTCGGTATAGCTGAGGTTGTCAACGCCACCAATAGAGTAGACGACCCCAGCGCTGCTCAGCTCACGTATTAGGCGTTCTGAGTAAAAGTTATAAAGTCGGGGGTAGCTCAACCTCCCTTTCCGCATCCCACATCCCAACTTGCACGCATCCGAAAGTGATCATCTATCTGGTTTGGTTAGTTACCATACCAAAATTTGAGAAGTGATATAAGTTCACTGGGGAGATCGACCACCATTGACACCATCGACACCATCCAGCACCTCTGCTACCACGGTAGCTAGGGATATAGGTCTGTAGTTGCTTATACTGAACGTGAAAAACGGAGTTAAGTATAATAATATCTATAAGTTTTTATTGTTTTCTTAGCATTGAAACGAACTTTGCGAAGATACTATTTCTGTTCGTGTAGATCTTAATGCAAAATAGGCGCATAATCAGCAACAGTATGATTTAAATCCCGTAAAAATCTATAGGTATTCAAAAGCACTATCTCAAAAATTACTCTTACATCCTGAAAAATAATGTTTAAGTTCACATAAAAGTTAAGTTCAAAACAAACGCATCTCAAAAATGTCACTTAAGCTCTAAGCGATAAGATTAAGCTTACGTAAAAGTTATGTGTAAAATAAACGCATTTCAAAAATGACACTTTTGATCATACACGCAATGTTATATGAATACAATTTCTCGTGCTAAGGTACCACATTTCAGAATGTTTTACCTTCGCGCAAAAAAAAAATTGTAACTTTACTTTAATTTATATTCAACAGGACCACATTCCGAAATATAGCACTTTTGAATATAAATTTTAGTTAACACACGCTTATTTTTTTGTTATATGGCCTTATAGCATATAACTTCCGTGCGCTTCCGCCGGCCACTTAACCACAACTAAAAAAGTGGCCGTTTAGCTCTGAAATTTGGCGCCAAAGTGCAATAATGCTAAACAACCACAACTGTTTTTTGGTAGTTTATAATGCGAAATTAAAAAGGGTCTTTTACTCATACTATAAAATGACTATTTTAAATCACATTTTTGCAATAAAAACGATTTTCACGAGTTTTGATTTATGGTACCTTAGCATTTAACCAGCGATATCATATTTCTGTAGAAAATTAAGGTTTTTGTGCAATAAAAGTACATTTAAATTTAAATTTTCAAATTCACGCTAAAACGCTCGCCGGTGTCATGGCGTCTGTTTTTACGTCACGGATCGGTTTATCAACCAGTGATGCCTACATAGTTAGGTACTATAGAAACAAAAGGATGTTTACCGAGACGAGACGCAATGACAGACGCCATGACACCGGTGAGCGTTTTGGCTATCATGGCGGATTGTTGTATTTTGTAGATTTATTTTAGCAAATAAATTAGTAATCTCGACATTAATAAGAGAATAAATACATTTTTCAAAATCTTTGAATCCTATTTCATTAAATCAGATAAATATTTTGGCGATACTTGATTACTGTCACCATGCCTATTCAATTTTCAATAGGTTTTTCAAAATTTATATATCAGGAAATTAAACATTTTTAAATTTACCTACCTTTTCGTATCGGTTTGCGTTTAAACTTGAATCTTCAGAACTTGGGTACCTAAGTATTTAAAAAAAATGCAGTTAAGATTAACTATTTTACGTACCTACCTATGGTTTAGGCTAATGGCATGTATGACCTAAGTAAAATTAAACATTGCACATGTTAGTCTAATGAGAAAACTCGTAGCTCGCTTCAATAGCTTAATTTAGAACGCTGACTTGCTATTCTACAACATTGTACAATAAACTTTTTAGCACAGGAGCAAAACGAATTTCGTTCCATGGCAAAGGAGCCTACAAATTACCTATTCGGTAAAAAAAAACAATGGGTTGATTTTAGCGGTTATAGCTTACAAAGTTTTGTAATTGAACGGCTAGACTGTTATTGAATGTATTACTTACCTATATATTTTGGAGTAATTTAAATAACTATCAGTAAATTTTAATAGAAGCTGTATTTAAGTCAATTTAAAAGACTACTAAGTGCACTAGTTCTTACGACTAGGTATCGAGGAAGCACCCATTGATAATCAAGTCATTTATCACAAGTATACATTCTTATACTTAATACCGTACCTACACAGTAATTTCAATTTGTAACTTAAATAATAGTTCATTTTAGTTGTCATTTTTTAAATAAATTTAAACAAGTAACGCCAACGTTGTTTTGAGTAAAAGCGTGCTTGACTCTTATCATTATCTCTTAACTTACACTCTCTTAACTTAAATCATCTTGAATATCTGAAAGAATGTCCACTGTGCTTTGGGGATACAGTCGTGATCATAGTTTCTTTGGATTAATTCTCTTACCAGTTTGTGAATTTAAATTATGAACTATCTAGCTACTATTATGAATAAGTATCTAGCTAGAGGTAGGTACCTAAATCACAATAAAACCACACGAGGATCAGTTGTGTTTTGAGACAGCCACCGCTACTATTGTACCGGATTTCATCAGCAATTGTATCGTTGAATAATATATTTCCCTGAGTCCGATTGTCGAGTCGAGTGCCTCAAAATTCTTTAATTCATTTCCCCCATTTTCCGAATTGAGGGAACAAAGTCACGCGAGATTCTTCGCGATAAAATATCTGTTTCTGGCAACGAATTTCTTTTTTCGTGTTAATGTTGAAATCTGAAGGATTTCTTTTATTGTATTGTTACGGAAATAATGATGGTTGTTGAAAACAAGCGGTGGCCGTGAATTTATTATGATCAAATTTTAAAGAAAAGTAGGTACCTGAAGGGTACCTGACCAAATATTGCCATGGGTATTCCCATAGTAGGTATGTAATATATACCCATGTTTGACGACCTTTGTGGCGCAGTGGGTGAAGGCCTGCCTGAGACGCATGAAGTTGCGGGTTCGATCCCCGCCGCCCGCGGGACAAATGTTTGTATGATCTGCAGATATTTGTCTCGAGTCTGCGTCTTTTCTATGTATAGTAATATGTACTTATGTTTTTACAAAAAAAAGCATGTAAGTTTGTAGGTAGTCGATCGAGCGAGCGAAGCGAGCGAAGATCTTAGTGGTAAGTTGGGCGATTTTGCTTTGTATGTTTGTATGTTTGCATGTTTGTATGTTTCACGAATTGTTGTTCGAGCATAATTGTCGAACCGTTCATCCAATCTGCATGAAACTTGGTAGGTCAATAGGTTGTGGTAAGGAAATTTACGGTGGAGCATATATTATGAGCTTAATCGATGAAGGGGTTGTGAAGATATTGGGTTCCCAAGGGGGTAAAAAATTATGAAAGTTACACAATAGTAGATTGTATTATAAGGGGGCAAAATAATATTTTGACGGCGAGGGCGCTTTTTTGAATCCAGAGCGAAGTGAAGGATTCTAGAGTAGAATCCCGAGCGTAGCGAGGGATTCTTTAGTAGAATCCTGAACGTAGCGAGGGATTTAAAGTACGTCGCCCGAGCCAAAATTATATTTTGCGCCCGAGTGATACACTCTACTTTTCATTACAATCTATGAGAAAATAAAAGGGAAGAGAAAAGAATGTGTTAAATCGACAAAGTTCCACTTGAGAAGAGTAATCGGGGATTAAATTTTTTTTATTTAGACGGTGGCCGCGTGCCGGCTGAATGGTGGGCGGTATGTTTATCTGATACTAGCAGCGCCCTCGCGGCGTTGCCCCCGTAGTGATGGTTTATGGTGATGATGATGATGATGATGATGAAAAGTAGCCTATAACCTTCCTCAAGAGTTTAGCTATCAAATACAGAAATAATTTTTCAAATCCGACTGGTAGTTCCTGAGATTTAGCGCGTTCAAACAAAAAAACTCTTCCGCTAGAATTGCTCAATAGTTCCACGAAAACAAACTAGATGGCGGTATTAAAAAAGACCATTTTCTAGATCGCGCTGACGAAAACGCACAGGATTTTATGAGGTTGAAATTACAATTTTTGTATGGGTAACTAGCTAGAGCATGCTAAAACCGCAGAGTAATAAATCTTTAAATGTGATTACAACTGTGGTGTTTTTGGAAGAGTCCTCCCTCATTCATCTTGGTAGATTCGAGATGAATGAATGTGGAAAGTAGTTGTACCTCTAAAGTGCGCGGCAAAGATAATTCCGGCGCACTTAAAGGGGATTAAAAACTCATTACTGCCCGCTAAACTTATAAAGAGGATTAAAAACTCATTACTGCCCGCTAAAAGTTCCTTGAAGAGGAATCATCTACTTTGGGCGCACTTAAAGGCGAACAAAGTCGTCCTTTTCGAATAGATGGAATGAAATAGTAGATTGTATTATATGGGGGGAAAATAATATTTTTACGGCGAGGGCGCTTTTTTGAATCCAGAGCGAAGTGAAGGATTCTAGAGTAGAATCCCAAGCGTAGCGAGGGATTCTTTAGTAGAATCCTGAACGAAGCGAGGGATTTAAAGTACGTCGCCCGAGCCAAAAATATATTTTGCGCCCGAGTGATACACTCTACTTTTCATTACAATCTATGAGAAAATAAAAGGGAGGAGAAAGGAATGTGTTAAATCAACGAAGTTCCAGTTGAGAAGAGTAATCGGGGATTAAATTTTTTTTATTCAGACGGTGGCCGCGCGCCGGCTGAATGGTGGGCGGTATGTTTATCCGATACTAGCAGCGCCCTCGCGGCGTTGCCCCCGTAGTGATGGTTTATGGTGATGATGATGATGATGATGAAAAGTAGCCTATAACCTTCCTCAAGAGTTTAGCTATCAAATACAGAAATAATTTTTCAAATCCGACTGGTAGTTCCTGAGATTTCATTTCATTTCATTTATTTATTTATTTCTCTCACAAACAATATAAATATAAATAAATAGCTAAATAAATATACAGAATAATGAATATTAAAAACGTTGTAGGTAGCTATTATAAAAACCTGTTTTGTGAGATTAGCGCGTTCAAACAAAAAATCTCTTCCGCTAGAATTGCTCAATAGTTCCACGAAAACAAACTAGATGGCGCCAGTAGACCGTCGTTCTAGATCGCGCTGACGAAAACGCACAGGATTTTATCAGGTTGGAATTACAATTATGTATGGATAGAAAACTGCAGAGTAATAAATCTCTAAATGTGATTACAACTGTGGTGTTTTTGGAAGAGTCCTCCCTCATTCATCTTTGTAGATTTGAGATGAATGTGGAAAGTAGTTGTACCTCAAAAGTGCGCGGCAAAGATAATTCATAGATAATTCCGGCGCACTTAAAGGGGATTAAAAACTCATTACTGCCCGCTAAACTTATAAAGAGGATTAAAAACTCATTACTGCCCGCTAAAAGTTCCTTGAAGAGGAATCATCTACTTTGGGCGCACTTAAAGGCGAACAAAGTCGTCCTTTTCGAATAGATGGAATGAAAATATATTGAGTGGGGTGTCATACGAAAGGGCTTATTTTGTACATTCCAAAATGGTTTTAATTTTTAATCTAGGATAGGTTAAATTTTAATTAGGTTTTTGAAATACGACCAAAGACCAAAAACTACGAAACCAGAGCTGCAAGAGCTCCCGTTTCATAGAGTTTCGATGTCTTCGTAGCTCATTGACTGGTCGGTCTTAAAAAGAGAGTGGCATCGTTGCGGTTTGGTTTGCAATGATTTTAGATGCTACTTGATTTATTTTCATGATAAAAAAATTTTTGATAAAAAATGAAAATAATTGGGGTAAAAAAAGTTAAGTAAACAAATATATTGAGTGCGGTGTCAAATGAAAGGTCTTTATTTGTACATTCTAAAATAGTTATTATTTTTATTCTAGGACGTATACTTTTAAAAATACGACGAGAATTCATAAATATGAAATAAATGAAAAATTAGACACGACATTATGTACTTATTGCATGCATGCTAGTATTTTTTACCGTGAAGAGCTAGCGCAATAGGCATACCCGGCAGTAGTAGCACTTGAAATTATAGGGGTAGTCAGAAGAAAGTCCAAATGTTGGCCATCTACGGTGCGCGAGATCTCAGTTCGGGGCGAACTACTAGTATTATATCAGTCATGTGGGAACCACACACACAAGCTCTGCTTACTTTGGGGCTACATGATGTTGTGTGAAATGTCCAGCATTATTTATTTTATCCAAGTAGATACTGCGTGAGCAAGCCTGAAGGCATAAACTAGTGCAGTAGTAATAAATTAAGTAGAGCGCTATGTTGCAGGTAAACATAGGCACACAGAACGTTTGTGATAATCCAGAGCTTAGAGCTTTAATAGGCTATTGATTCCAGTTTGATCTACAGATAATTGTTTAGTAGGTACTTACATGTTTTGCCCCAGGTTAGTGATGCTGATATCGTTATTTAGGTACAATCGAACTATTTAAATGATGTTGGGTACATTATTAATACGAGTAAATATCTGGGCGACCGAGCTCACTCGGGTGCAAATAGAGGAAAATTCACAAACAAACAAATATTACCTACTCCTTTAATAGGAAGTTTTATAAAAAGTTCCTTGATTACTAATAAGCTTTTGACGAGGGAATGTCATGTATCGGTCATTGTGAGTGATAGAGGTGTAGGTAGGTACTATTCAAAACGTCTCTTCTACTAGCTCCATTTTTGTTCTTCTCAAAAATCGAATTACGTTTTATTGTTAAACCTTTATTCCTTGCAACTGGAACTTATAAATGTTTGTACTGCTGATACAACGCATAACATCGTCCAATGAAAATAAATGGCACCCAGCTAAAATAACAACATACAATGCATTGTCGCAACAAAAATGCTAGCAAAACTCTTCCAAAACACTGAAACCACACTCCAGTGAAAAGGGGCACTCACACCGTTAATACCTACCCCGTTCACGAACAAAACCGGTCCTCGCCAACTCGCGTATCTGCGGCGAAAGGTAAACAGAGATCTAAGTGCTTGTGCCCTATTTTACTCGTAACTCCGCGATCTTGGTCATATTGGAGGCAGTCACACCAATGTATAATGTGCTGGTAATCACCTTTATCCTGGTTACTGGGTGAATATAACTTACAAGGATATCGTGTTGCATAACTATTGACAAGAGACTTAGAAATTCGTTTAACTATCTACAGGTAGGTTCATAGAAGATCCGACCAGTAGGCCTAACAGCCTCAACATCGAGAGTCGAGAAATAAGATATCTCGATCGGTTAAACTGCTCTAACCTATATGCTAGAGCAGTTCGACCGATCGAGATATCTCTCTTGATGTTGCGCATGCAAGGCCCACAAGTGCAGTCTGACACTCGTGCAGCGAGGGTTCCGTTACGCAAGTTTCTCCCTTTTGTTACCAGAGCTCACAATTCAGATACTTTATCTTTCTAATGTGATAGGTTACTCATTGACGATGACAACATTTCTACGCGATAGCTCTAAATAAATATGGGAGCGAGGGTTCCGTTACGCAAGTTTCTCCCTTTTGTTACCAGAGCTCACAATTCAGATACTTTATCTTTCTAATGTGATAGGTTACTCATTGACGATGACAACATTTCTACGCGATAGCTCTAAATAAATATGGGAGCGAGGGTTCCGTTACGCAAGTTTCTTCCTTTTGTTACCAGAGCTCACAATTCAGATACTTTATCTTTCTAATGTGATAGGTTACTCATTGACGATGACAACATTTCTACGCGATAGCTCTAAATAAATATGGGTGCATCTGATATTGTCTTAATATTTATTTACAGAAACTAAATTAAGCACTACATATTTACTTAACATTATAAATGGTATTAAAATCAAAACTTTTGCCAAAGCCAGCTGTAGGGCACTGATTCTCTGCGAATACTCGTATAATGAATTCCCCACGTGCCAAAAATAAAGATATGAAACATTATACTTAGCTTCAAGCCATCATTACGGAATAGACCAAATATTGGTACGATAATAGGAGCAGCAACTTAATTGCTTGTAACTCAGATTACACAATGGTCTCACCGCCGCCCCACCACATCGTTATACGTTTAACAAGAAATACAAGTATCATTTTTCTTAAATTCAAAGCACAAAGGTTTGAAACGGCACAGCATAGATCAACACGAAGTGCGGTAATAAGTACCAAGTTTCACTTTGATCATTTTCAGGACGATAGAGACGGGAATGTTTTAGTCGTAAAGTTTTATCGATGTAGAAAAATGTTGTAAGTGTACTCTTTGTTCTTTTTAAATTATTATTTAAAAAAAATTAAGTAATAATGAGTCATCTTTACATTTATCATTGCATTATTAGCTAGCTGACTAAATATTTTACTCGAAAAAACATTGGTGCTTACCATGAAAGCTATACATAATTTTTATCGATATTCTTGCTTGTTGATACCTTCTCGTAGTTTCTGTTAAAAAATAAACAAAACCACAAAACTGGTAATTCTAAATTCATTATATTAATGATGAAACTTTGAGCAAATAAAAAATTATTCGTTAGTCATTCATACCAGACTAATATACTTAAAACATAATGTTCATGATCATAAACGTGGTGCCACACAGGTATGCAGATATATAAAATTTTACATTCCACTAAAATGTTATATTACCTACGTAGATGCCGCAAATAAAGTTAATGTACCAAGAAAACAGCAATCGAATGACCAAATAAGTCAGCGCCAAATCAATACAAACAGTTAACATGGTGATGGTTGATTAAGTAACGCCGCACCAGGCATGCGGATAATTAATTAGAGCCAGGGGACGTGGCTCGGGTGGACGGTGGACGCCGCAAATTGCCTAATTTATCGGCCCGGTTGGCTCTCATCCCAGGATCGACTTGAGATCGACTGTCGGGGGGAAATTCGGTGTACATTTTAGCAGAACATTCCTTTGAAAACCGACCAGGCCCAAAACCTTTGCCTGATACATCGATGTATTATAAGTTATATATAAAACATGTCTGGAGTACGATATTGCATTCGATCTTTCGCGGATTAACTGCTTTTGGACTTTGCTATAATAATAAACATAATTATAATCTACCTACAATATCTACTTTAGGGCCCTTTCACTCTTCAGCGTGCCGCCGGTCGCGTCCGCGAGTTGACCATTCACAGCACAGAGAAATTCGAAAATTCAAAATTCTCTGTGCTGTGAATGGTCAACTCGCGGACGCGACCGGCGACACGCTGAAGAGTGAAACAAGCCTTATTGCTAGAGTGCCCAGGCTTGCTGCCGGCGTCATAATAACTTAGGTACTTATACCGTATATACCGTATAAGGTGTACGTACCTAAGTTATTATGACGCCTGACGTATGTATGTTCGTCTGGGTGGTGTCTAACTCTGGTGACGAAGTGTTTAGGCCGCCTGGGCCTCGAGCACGAGTATGCACAAAGTCTACTATTCGATCCGTGACTGTAGTATAGTCTCTCAAATGTATTGGGATTTTAGTTCAGTCAAGTTACCACTGGAGGCGCTGCACCGGAATCCCATACATTTGAGAGACTATACTACAGTCACGGATCGAATAGTAAACTTGTGCATACTCGTGCTAAAGGCTCAGAAGGCCTCCGTCATGGCAAGGGGTAAAATTGATTTATTCATCGAAATAGAACAACACTTTCCAACTACAATTTCCCACTTAGGTACTTCCTGAAAATAATGACATAAATAGAACCGAATTTCGATACCTAATAACACCTTCACAGATCGAACAGGGATTTCATTACATACCATAATACAAACTAAAGTAGGTACCTACTTAAGCAAAAACTGCTCATGGATAGAAAGAAAAATAAGAATTTATTCCCAGATTGTACTACCACACTTCCCATTTCGTTTGATGTCGTTTCTTTTAAACTTTCAATCGAGAGCAGCCATTGTCGTGGTTGATGAGGCTTGTTTGTTTGCAAACTCCAATCAATCAAGAAAATGTTACTTTTAGTTATTTTTGAAACAATTTCTAAGGAGTTGCGTACTGCGTAGCATCATTTTTATTGAACCACAATAGTAGATTGTATTATATGGGGGGAAAATAATATTTTTACGGCGAGGGCGCTTTTTTGAATCCAGAGCGAAGTGAAGGATTCTAGAGTAGAATCCCGAGCGTAGCGAGGGATTCTTTAGTAGAATCCTGAACGAAGCGAGGGATTTAAAGTACGTCGCCCGAGCCAAAAATATATTTTGCGCCCGAGTGATACACTCTACTTTTCATTACAATCTATGAGAAAATAAAAGGGAGGAGAAAGGAATGTGTTAAATCAACGAAGTTCCACTTGAGAAGAGTAATCGGGGATTAAATTTTTTTTATTCAGACGGTGGCCGCGCGCCGGCTGAATGGTGGGCGGTATGTTTATCCGATACTAGCAGCGCCCTCGCGGCGTTGCCCCCGTAGTGATGGTTTATGGTGATGATGATGATGATGATGAAAAGTAGCCTATAACCTTCCTCAAGAGTTTAGCTATCAAATACAGAAATAATTTTTCAAATCCGACTGGTAGTTCCTGAGATTTCATTTCATTTCATTTATTTATTTATTTCTCTCACAAACAATATAAATATAAATAAATAGCTAAATAAATATACAGAATAATGAATATTAAAAACGTTGTAGGTAGCTATTATAAAAACCTGTTTTGTGAGATTAGCGCGTTCAAACAAAAAATCTCTTCCGCTAGAATTGCTCAATAGTTCCACGAAAACAAACTAGATGGCGCCAGTAGACCGTCTTTCTAGATCGCGCTGACGAAAACGCACAGGATTTTATCAGGTTGGAATTACAATTATGTATGGATAGAAAACTGCAGAGTAATAAATCTCTAAATGTGATTACAACTGTGGTGTTTTTGGAAGAGTCCTCCCTCATTCATCTTGGTAGATTTGAGATGAATGTGGAAAGTAGTTGTACCTCAAAAGTGCGCGGCAAAGATAATTCATAGATAATTCCGGCGCACTTAAAGGGGATTAAAAACTCATTACTGCCCGCTAAACTTATAAAGAGGATTAAAAACTCATTACTGCCCGCTAAAAGTTCCTTGAAGAGGAATCATCTACTTTGGGCGCACTTAAAGGCGAACAAAGTCGTCCTTTTCGAATAGATGGAATGAAAAAGTATTTTTCGTTGCTCTTCAGTGCTTGGTTTGACTGGATTTTCATTGCAGAATTTGTACTGCGCTGCATCTTACGCTATTTCTACAAAACATTTGTCATCCATAGCCGTCCGTACCAATACAATACATGGTCTCAAATTCCTATCGTATATTACCAAGAAATTGTTGGTCTTACACAAGTGTAATTAATTGTATGTCGAGCCACGTGTGTCGGGTCACCAATTTTCTTATTTATTGGCTCGTATTGCCCTCAATTAGCTGGGCCCTGTTATTAGATCTGTACTAGACTGAGACAAATGGGTCGTATTTTAATACTATTGTAACCTAATGTTTGGCACATTTTTTTTACACGCGTCATTTCCAAATATAATGGAAAAAGAAATATCACTGAACCAACTCGAACCACAGAACCCTCTTGCTGTATTATAATCTATGCTCATTGTTTACGTAATAACTAACCATTTATGTAGTTTATTACTCTTATTTTGTTGTACCTACTACTTACTAAGTAAGTAAGTACTTTATTAATTTTATTATGTTGTAGACTTTTCATACCATAGCATTACCCCACAAACCTTAGTGGTTTTTTAAAGTTCTATGTTTAGTCAATTGTTAACTTTTTAAATGATGAATAAATAAAAAAAATACGCGGTACTAACCCTGTGATTCATAATACACTAGCTTACTAGAGCTCAAAGGGCTGCTAAGTTCGTTGCTATCTCTTTTCATTGATATAAGAGTGACAAGAAAAAAATATTTTCTAAAGCTGCGCTAAGACAGTTGAATATGAATTTTTAAGGTTTAACGGCATCAAATTATCTAAACTAATTTAAGCAAACAATCAAGCCAACAAAGTTACTCTTCCAAATATTGAGACGAGTCCAAACATGCACCAAATACTAATCTATAAAATGAAAGTAAGCAACCTTGAACGGTTCCTCACATTCCCCTCTGAGTTGCCATTCCTTACAAAGTGTACAGTAATCCCGTGATTGATGCGCCCAATACAAATTAATGAGTCCTCTAAGGTCAGCCCTCGCGTCGATACAAATAGCAACGATTCATCTTCGGAGCTATTCAACGGCGTACGTGTAATCAGTCTTTTGGAAAGTGTTTGTTGCTTTACTTCGGATTATGTTTCTTGTTACAGTGTGTTCTTTGCATCCTTACTATCTTTATGAATCTGATTATTCGTTTGTTTCAATGTCTGTTTGTTTTGAACTTATTAAATTAGGTAGAATTATTTTTAGACAAAAACGAAAATAACGAAACAAAATCACAACCTTATCCTCAAAGAACAGCAGACATTCTCTCAAATCTTATAGGTATCCAAGAGCCTTTGAAAATATCTAAGGACAGGATGCGCGTTAAATTTTTTTAGCCCATGTATTTGTTTAAAATGGGATTGGGCAGGATACGTAAGCCGTATGCCCCAACATCAATGGGCAAAAATAACAACCGATTGGGCTCCGCAACAACCACGGCCACGTGGTAGACCCAGGCGGCGATGGCGGGATGAGCTTGACTCCTATAGCGAGGACTGGCCCCAGCAGGCACAGGATAGGGATCGGTAGAGAGAGGGAAGGGAGGCCTTTGGCCTGCAATGGGAAACGTCAGGCTTATAAATAAAATAAAAAAATGTATTTGTTGTAGTTAGGTATTATTCCAAACCGACAGGTTTCATGCTCATCGCCGCTTATTATAATACTAATTGGTTTCGTCACAATGTTTTCTTTCACAGTGCTCGAGTGCATATAAATAAAAAAAAGATGTATCTTTGCCTCAACATAACGAAGTCTTATGAAATCCTCAATGATTATAATTATGTTTATAAATAGTCCCTCCCTGATCAGTTAAGACGCAAGTGATGACGTTTGATAATGCAGGATCTAGCGTGCCTAGTTTGCCGTCGTTAAAAATAAACACCCTATAAATGAACCAGTAATCCAATCGTCGAACGTATAAGCTAATAAATGATCATTCTCTGCGTAATGGGGTTCGACTTAAACCAGGTACCTACTCTGGCTAATGGACTCGCCTGGTACCAAGTAGAGTACCTACACCTTGATTTCATTAAAATGAATACTTGTACTATTCAAGGTTTCTTTGAAGGTTTATAGTTATTAAGGTACTGTTACAGAAAATATAAAAAAAAGTTTAGTATTGTAAGGCAGAGTCTAGATCAGTGGTTCCTAACATTTTCAACCTTGTTTCCCCTATGACATGTCAATGAAACAGATTTTACCCCCGTTCAACTTTCAACCCTTTTAATTACGATTATTTCAGCGACAGCACAATGTTTCCCTGTTAAAAAAATCTAGTTTTGTTCTATTACCCCTCCAAAATAACAATTTTACCCCCGTGGGGGTAATTACCCACAGGTTCGAAACCACTGGTCTAGATCATCTGTGGCAGACTAATACACTTAGTTTATGACTGTCACAGAGTACTTTGTAATACAGGATGACTGTCGATTGCTCTGTCTCCGGTAGAGTGTCAATTTGCAGAAAGTCGTCGTTAAAAGCTGATGCGACTAGCCGAGGACAGATGTATTTTTTGATAAGTCATACTATTATTCTGGGCCCATAACCTATAATAAAACAACCTTCTTGTACCTTACACCACAGACAACTTACTTTTATTCAAATAAAGGTTCATACACCTTTTTGATTATTTTGCTAGTCATAACAATTTCACTGGTCATTTTTAAAGCCTTTCAATGAAGAGATAAACAGGTAAAGTTGTCCTGTAAATACCCTTTGATAAATGATGACAACGTTGAGTAAGCATGCCCGGAAAATAAATATCAAATTAAATAAATATTGAGATGTTGTCACGGTGAGAGTAGGGCTGAATGGACAAGGCCTTCTCAGTCCAAATATTATCCCAAGTACAACAAAACTAAGATAACGATACTTTATCTTTGTAAAAAAGTACCGTTTTAGGCAACTTATGACTGATCTCTCAATTCTCAAGCTCTCGTGACGAGCTTTGCTTCGATGTTCTTGATAGAATCGAAGTTTGGATGGCAAGTAGCATTCACAGCCGAGCGCTTTCTTGCTGAGGGCACATTAAACGGCTTTTAATTCTTTAAGCCATAACGGAGGATTTTAGGCGGCCTAAAAACTCCGTCACCCGAGCGTAGTAAGTATTTGTTCTGTGACCCTAGTGACCACGAGCTTCGACGAACATTGCATACATACTGATTTCTACCCAGTACAAATCACCTTCAATAGTTGCAAACTAACCAGTTTATGTCACGAAAATTATATTCCTTACATAAAACGTAAAGATTGAAATTCTAGTGCTCCCAGAAATATCTCTACAATTTTACGTTCTCCTAAATTAATCAGAAGCCGAGCTCACAGAAGCGTTCCAAGAATATGAATAACATAGAATATTCAGCTCACATAGTCGGCAGCTGATTTCTGATTAGTTACAGCTCCAATCGTCCGGTCGTGTCGCGCCGGCCAACGCTGACCAATTTCCGCTGCTCGCTCCGGCCGAACGGGCTAATACTATACCCGGAGCTCGCAGAATTATATGAGAGTAGAATAGATTTTACTCTTTCTTTGAAAATCACTCTAATCACTCTATCACACTAATATTATTAATGCGAATGACTCGACAATTACTGAACCGATTTAGCTGAAATTTAAAATATAGATAAATCCGGGAATATGATGATAATGACCGGGAATAGGACATAGGCTAATTTTAATCCATGTACCACGCAAACGTAGCCGCGGGCGGAAGTTAGTCATATTATGAATGCGAAAGTTAAGAGTCTGTGTGTATGTTACGTTTGTTATTTCTTAACGCTAAACGGCTTAGGATAAAATTTGAAGAAGACCTAACCTGGATTAACATATAAATTATCACGTGAGGATAGATAGGATATGATATTAGTATCTATCTAATTTTGTTAGAAGCAACTAAAAGTATTTAGTAGGTAATTTTATTTTTTGTAAAGTCATTTATTTTGTGCATCTGCCTCGCTTTTATGTTCTCATTGTAGCTTTTGGATAAATCTAGTTAGGGATTCCGCGACACAGGCTAGACCTAGTGCGGCACCCAATGTGAAATCTGTATATTTAAGATTGTACTTTTGGAAATAAACATTTATTTATTTATTATTTATTTATATTACCCGTGAAAAGCTCGTAAAAGTATCTGTAACTATGGAAAGCAGATGATTAAACTACGACAATAAAATGAGTGACCTTTCTAACATTATAACCTATACTAATATTATTAATTAGACTAATTTATAAACATTACGATCATTCGGTACATAGGTAGGTACTCGCGTTGCATAGTCGTTCTTGATAGATAGTTGAAATAAGCACGATGGATGGGTAGCATGGACTCCTGCATTGCTTCGAAAAGCACGTCAAACTTTCGATCCCCGCTAAAAGGGTCGTTAAAACCATAACGAAGGCCTTCCGCCGGCATACAAACTCTGTCATCAGAGAGCACTTTAAATTCAAAACTCATAAAACTGACTTTTGAAAATGAAAAATCTTTTCAATTTCGGCGGGATTCGAACCCGCAATGATACAAGTGATCCTCCTTTAGCCGGAGTGCTTTTACCAACTCGGCTACGGAATCCTTAGTCGTCAGGGTTGAAAATCTTGTTAAGACTTACTTATACTTGCGCTATTCTATTCTCTCTTTATTCTCCGCCTAGATCTCACACTAGGAGCCATTTTTGAAATGGGCCGATCTGGATCATTGTCCGTAGACTTTACGGGTAGAATTTATCTTGTGAATCTGTTCCCCATTGAACGTCAAGGGGCCATTGTGTCTAACTGATTACTGCAGGTAATAGATGTGAGATCGGCGTATTCATTGTGCTCGGTTTATTGTGGGAATACAGCTCTTATGCTCAAAGAGCAGATAATACCTATTTAGGGACTACGATATCCCATTGACTTTGAAACCATACTCAAGTACTGTTTAATTTCGTTAAATTTACCACTCATTTTCTAGTTTTAGGGAACCTGTAAAATACTGATCGATACCTAACGAACTTATTTATTTATTTCTTAAACAAAATCCACAGCTCTTAGAAAATTAGTGCACAAAAACTTAAATATATTACTGACAGCCATGATTTACATTATATTAACAGGTAAACCGACAGTGATCGAGGTGTGTGTGAGAGTCCGTGTGTATGTGTGTGTATGTGTGTGTGTGTGCGCATGTGTGTGTGTGTGTGTTAAAAATTATGTACTTAGTCTCATTTTTTAGTACAGTAGTGAACTTGTGAATGGCTCAGACTATGTTAATTCGTCTACGTAGATATCCGCTATGTTAATTTACATAAATCAGTGCCTCTAGCCACGGTGCGTTTAACTTAACCATCTTAAGTACCTACTGTTTTTTAACGCTATCCTTAGAATGGAGTAACAAGTATGACAAAAAACTAGCGAACAAAAATAAGATGAATGCCAAGTTCAGAGATAACAAAGAAAAGCGCTTTTTGCTCCAGTGAAACCTTTAGAAGCACAGATACACAGATAAGAAAAAAACAAAATCTATTGATGTTTGCTAAACAAAATAAGACTCTGTAATTTACCTATTCATAGCCCCTTTCTACAGGAGTTTCAACGCTTTAGGAAAACTAAGTGGAGAACGCTTTTAGTATTTTTACAATGTGCTTGGTTTACGAGCATATTCAATGAGAATACGGCAAGTCAGCTTTATGTTTATCGAAGAGCCAGAAAAAAATACAAAATTATCTAAACGATTCCCCTGTATGTATTCCCCACAGCACCCTTCAAGATCTGAACGGCTCCAAATATCCGAACGCGCGGTTCGGGCAGAGCCGATTCAATTTTCCTCAGAGATAGTGGATGTGCCGATATAGCCTACGTTAACCTACATTAAAACTATGAGAATATGGAACCAGTAGTTCAGTTTTAAACTTTGACGCAAAAGTTACATCCTGTTTGACGTTACAAAAGGTCACTCGGCATTTCGAACACATGATGAGTTTTATTACTAACTGATAATTGGGCCTGGACTTATTTTATGTGTCTAATATTATGCACTTTGACGAATCACCGGCAACTATATGATTTGACTAGCTTCCTCCCGCGGCTTCGCTTGCGTGGTACTCGTATAAAAAGTAGCTTATGTCTATGTCATATTCCAGGTCATTATCTATTTATCTTTTAAATTTCAGTCAGAACGGTTCAGTGGTTGTCGAGTTATAGAGGAACAAACATACATCCATCCATACAGACATCCAAATTTCGCATTTAAAATATTATCAGTGTGATTTGTGCAAATTTATGACTACCTAATAGAAAACAATGTTTCTTCCCAACATTCAAAAACTGTCGATGGTTCGTCAAATAAAGAAACAGCATTCATCAGATTGAGATGAGTGGAAAAATGAGATACTGTATCTCTTTTAGTACTGTGCCAAGCCAAACGACCTGTGAAACAGGTTATATTGTCCCTTTTGAAGATTGAAGGCGCACTTTCTTTAGATACCAGGAATTAAACTTTACAGCCTATTCAAGACAGGATTTAGGGTGTGTAGTAGATTGTTTTAATAGTTATAGCTACTATGGGATAAACAATAGAGATTCAGTCTGAGATTACTTGCTAAACAAAGAGTGTTGAAAGATAAAGTTTGTGTGGCATATGATTTTTTTTTAAGATTGAAAAAAGGTACTTAGGTCTTTTGGGAGACAAAGGTTTCTTTGTAAGTTTTAGAATATTGGCTATTAAGTACCTATACATTTTTTCTTATCGCGTCCAAACTATAATTGCTAAGAATATCTAATTACTCTAACAAAATAGTAATATTATACCAATTCAAACCTTGCTGCGAGTTGGTTGACGGGTTAATTACCCTGCGGTGATTACACGATGATTAACCACTGGCTCCGTTCAATTACTAGTCTAAGAAAGCAGTGGCTTGCAAGATTTGACCACCAATACAGCGAAATGTGCCTACAACTCTACAAAATTGAGCTGCCTGCTTTTTGCTAATATTTTAGACAGCATGATGATAATTATGTTTTGTACTGATATTATCTACGTTTATTATTACAATCATCTGTCATCGCAGTCATCGGTCAGTATTATCTTGTTACGATTGGTTATGTATCACACTAATATTATAAATGCGAAAGTTTTGATGTTTGGATGTATGGATGGATATATGTTTGTTCCTCTATAACTCGACAACCACTGCACTGATTTGCCTGAAATTTAAAATATAGATAAAATAGGACCTATTTACTTCTTATCCCATGGGAATTACACCACGCGGGCATTAGCTAATATTGAAAAAAATCCTTGCTGTAGAAACACGAAATAATAAAAAGCTAAAAAAAATATTTTTTTTTTAAGTAAGTAGTAGGTAGGTACCGTATATTATTTAATATAAAAGTTTCATTAAAAAATAAGAAGATTGAAAATAAAATTGAAAAATTAAGCACCCTCCTTCTTACTCTTATTAATTTTGCGCCGGATCCTCTCCGTGTAAGCTGCCACTATGTTCGACAGAAGAGGAAGAGATGAAGACTTCTCATCGTCCTTCACTCCAACATTAGCGCAGAGCTCAGAACGCTTCTTCTTATCTTTGGGTAGTGCTGCTTCAGAAGACATCACAGAGGCAGTGTAAAGATAGCCGTTCCATTCCAAGTACTCTCTGATCTGTCAATATGAATAAAAACTGAAATTTAGAGATTATGTGTAGTGTGTGTGATTACGCGTAGGTGTGTTTTAATAAGATATTTAAACTAAAAACATATTTAGCCTAAAAGTATAAAAAGTTCATGATAATCGATGCAGTTTTTACCTCAATAACATTTCATAAAGTTTGTCGATTGATTGATATGGTGAAAAAACTGATAAGTACTGTGAAAGCAAATTGAAACTGTCATGAACAATGGTCATTCCTTTGCAACAGTTCCGTATTCATAGTTATGTTTTCCAAGAACGTTTGTTCAGATTCAAATCCTAGCTGTTTGTCATAGAATTATATTCATACCAGTTCGTTGACCAAAAGCACTTCATCAGTGGGACGCGGGGGCTCAGACATTCTGTCGCCAGCCGCCGTTTGTCGGTCCCGCAAAAGTTCCGTCACTTGAGCCCGCATCTGTAAGAGTTCTAACTTGAAGTTTCCTAAAAGGTGAGTTGTGGTCTAAACTTCGGGATAATGTGTCAAAATAAAAACTTTTAAAACCCTTTACGTAGTTGGCCTGGAAATAAGATTCACTCGTCTATTTTGGTGTGAAGCATTAATAAGCAGTGTGTTAAGTTGGGATACGTTTGATGTTACTAACATGTAGTGAAGATGAAATGCAACGAAAACCTATTAAATTAGCCCCAGTCTTCTTACAAATTGTTTGTTCTCAGTACAGACTTTTCAAATAAAAGGTCATCGCAAACTAGCCAGACCAATATTTATTTTTCCAGCACCAACAAGCAGGTAGTCTATACTTCAAAGGAAGTTAATTAATCCTCTAGAACCAAAACAATAAAACAATCACCAACCTCCGCAGTTAGTTTGTTTAAGTACCCATTCTTTTTCAGCAGATCTTTTATAGCGGTGAGTAGTTCTTTTTCAGATATGACTTTCGTATCATTCATTTTCTCGGAATATTTCTACCGCGAGCGATGAGTTATTTTTATTGTTATGGTGTGACAGGAGTGACATTAAATGAAGTAAAAAATGACATTGACTAATGTTGTTTGAGTAGGTTGGATGTCAAAATAAATACGGAAAATTAAATAAGGTCTGATTTTTTTCCTTGTAGGTACTGATTGATGACTGAAAACCACAAACTGGTAAAGAGTGGAAAATGAAAGCAACACAATACATCATGGTATAAGTATATTGCATTTTCTCAGAAATGAAGTGGGGCAATCAGAGACACAAACATTAATGTCTATTTCAGCTTTCCGTACGCTACGCAGTCCGTACGCGTTTCAGCGCGTTTTCCGTGACAAGTTGATGTTTTCCTTTGCTGTTAAAAGCTCAAATTACTGCGCAAATGTTTGTGAGAAGTAGGCTAGACTATCCTTAAAATTTGTTTAATTTAAGGGGAATTGGGGTAATTTAATATCTATAACTTTATACCTATGTAGTACTTGCAGTTATTCATTAACCTGTGAATTTTTATGGAAAATGTCATTGGGATTCCTAAATGCAATTTTTGGCTCGAACAGGTATGTAAAGAAAACTTAACACATTAATAGTAGGGTTTTCTGAAGAAACGTTTAACACAGGTCACCTCCTTGCATGTCACTCCAAATGGTTTACGTAAATAGCCTTCTATTGGAACAGCCGATATTTCAAAATCAAATCGCTCCCGAATGGCGCTGATTTAAAGTAATATATCGCCGTAGGTTTAACCTAATGGCACGGACACGGTTTTAAGGGAGGTAAGTGCTTTAGTCATTAAAAGGGTCACGTCTGGTTTTTATAACACCACAGAGAACTTGACAGTAACTGTAATAAGTTTATTCTGTTCCTAACACACATATAACCACAATTCTTTTTTACACGTTCGAGAGTAAAATGGTCTTCGATCTTATTGTGATCGAAGAAAATGGTAAAATGGTAGGTACACGTTCTTCGTTTTAGAAAAAGGTGTTTTATAAAGTATTTTTGTTTTGCCATTGCGTAATTAGACTTGTTATCCTACTTCTTACTAATATTATAAAGGCGAAAGTCCGTGTGTGTGTGTGTGAATGTTTGTTACCACGTATCTCCATAACTACTTAACCGATTTTGATGTTTGGAATGTAGATAGTTTAGGTTCTGCAATAACACAGGCTCATTTTTATCCCGGAAAAATGTTCCCGTGGGAAAAACAAATAGTAGTCCACGCGGGTGAAGCCGCGAGCGTTCACTAGTAAACAATATAATTATCGTTTATCTTGACACGAGTATAGTTATGTTATCTTTATTTTGCCTTCTCATCACATTTCTCCAAACTATACTACCTACTCGTAAACCAGATAAGTGCAAACAGTATTTAATATTCTAGTTTCGATAATACAATAGTGCTCAAGTAAATACCAAAATAAACCCTTACACCAAGTTTAATTTTTAAATACTGCATTTTAATCCTTCCATTTTAAGCTGGGAGAAGGTAATTCGAGTTAAAATTGGTATCTCAATTAGCAAATTTTATCCATTGCATTAATTCGAGGTTCCGAAGTTCGAAATAGTAACAAATGACGTGGGGTTTAACTGAGCTGGAACCATGGACGAATTAAGTAGTAGTATTAAGTAGAACCACAGAATACTAGTACTACGGTAGAACTACTTATTTCGCCCATGGCTGGAACTGAGATGAGTAATGTTATTGAATGAAAAAACTAGAAGATGTCTATTGTCTGAAAGCGTAGTAAAAATGTAAAAATCCCACTTGACATGTAGGAGAAGTTCCCTAAAAAAATATTTTCTAGAATTTAATTTACCACTTTGTCGGCGTAATTGATATACACACACATCCCTACAAAATTACAGCTTTCTAGTACCTACTAACGGTCTCTTAGCAAAACCTCAGATAGACAGAGATAGACATAGCGAAACTATAAGGGTTCCTTGTCAGGACTACAGAACCCTAAAATCGATACTTATTCAATAAGAAAAAAAAATTGTCTTCTGAAAAATGTAGATAGTAAACATTACGAGCTGAGCGCTTCCGTACTTCGGAGGGCACTTTAAATTGTCGGTCTCGGCTTTTAAGTCGTTAAGCCATTACGGAGGCGTTTAGGCGGCCTAAAATCTCTGTCACCAGAGTTAGCCACTTGCTCATACGAACTTACTTAGTAGACAATAAACTCATAATCTTTCTAAAAAGTTCTTGATTTTATATCTCTTTTCACACAAAATAAATGACTGAACGAGACTTCATCGTAGAAACGTTTAAAAAACGTGAGAACTCGTTTTTACAGTCATATTACCTGTATTAGTAAACCAGTCAGAACTTTCCACAATAAAAAGCTTTTTATGACACATTCAGAAACCCAGGGATATTATGTCGTTAACGTGGAATCAGACGGTTCACTTTTGGTTCATTTCTGATCTACATTCGGCATCTTTCACTCAAATTGACACATCTAAACATAAAATGAAGGAAAAGTGTCATAGAAACCCCCAGCTTTCATTCGAGTGATCTTTCACTCGAGTGAACCGTCTGATTCCACCTTTAGAAGCTCCACAATCTTTGAGACCTACACTGCGAAAATATTCACATCGTGAAATAAGCTCGCGCGTCACTAACACTAACTTACGTGTGTTGTGTGTATCAAAGTATTAGCACGTATTATGCATACTACAATACGTAATATACGCATACTAATGCATAACAGTGAAAGTAATGTAATTTTTGAGTGTCTCCGAATCACATGGTGTTTGTGTACCTACATGCTGAAGGCGGGTGGAGCGTTAGTGAAAGTGTTTTTGTGGCAGAAAAATGGATGCTGTTTTGTTGACTCATCATCTCCTGCCCTTTTCCCACCAGGTGGGGTCGGCACAACATGTTCTCCTCTTCCATTCCCTCCTATCACTCGTCATCTCAGTAGTCACTCCTTTCACACTTTTGTTGACTGTCACATACTAAAAAAATACTACAAATTTAAGTCATCAAACGGCGTATCTAACGATAAATATCAATGCAGCAACCTCAACGCCATTATTCTTCACATAGTTGATCAAACAATGGCCATCTGCCAAGTCCGTTTCTATGTAACCTGGGCGTCGATTCTCGTACCGAACTTTTTATCAACCTCAACCAAAACCAAAACTAAAGCGACTGTTTCCATGACTACTAATAACAAACGACTCAGTTGTGGTGAGGTTTTGAACTTTGGCAGAACAAATTTTTGAAAAGCTATTCTACTATTCACCAAATGGCTGACATTTAAGAGATCGAACCAAAACCAAAGGTTGTCATCTAATAGAATACAGGCCCAGGGCCTGTATTCTATTAGATGACAACCGCTTAGTAGAATAGCTTTTCAAAAATTTGTTCTGCCAAAGTTCAAAACCTCACCACAACTGAGTCGTTTGTTATTAGTAGTCATGGAAACAGTCGCTTTAGTTGAGGTTTTGGTTGAGGTTGATAAAAAGTTCGGTACCGGAATCGAGCCCCTGAGCGTAAACCCGAATATCTACTATGTTCACGTCGTTCACTAAACTGTAATAATGTGATATGATATTATATCTAATCGAAACGATACCGTATCATAAGTCATTTCCCATTAATAGTGGGGGAGCAAAACGCATTATTTCATCAGGTCATCATAAGAAGGGTGGAAATACGTTTGCGTAAATAAATAGATGTTAGCAGGTGCATTTGCACAATTTTTAATTTTTGCTTTAAGACATTTTTGTTTATGTAATTAAAGTGTTTAATATGGATATTATGGTAAAGACTATTTTCTAACTAAGATGTATAAAAAATGCTATACTTACAACAAAGGTAATAACAAAGAAATATTGTATTCATCGCTCAAATCTTAACTTTATTTTTTTCTAAATAACTATCTTTATTTTACAATACAAAAAAAGTAGATCTTCATCCCACCCACGTACATAAATAAACCTTTTCTGACATCTGATTGGAATAAATTGAAAAATCGAAAAATACCTCGCACAATCTGTCACCGGCACTCAGGCTATAAACATTCACGTGGCCATCAGGCAAACAGTAATTATATAAATGGTCCATTAAGAGATGATGTATGGACCTCGTGAGTGGACGTTTGCAGAGATTAATGAATATAGATCTATCTTCTAGTGTATCTTGTAGGCCTACGGGAGTATAATTTGGAGCTGTATCCTGAGGCATAGATGATGATACTCGTTCAAATAATTTGGTATTTGATGTTATGTTTAAAGATGGATCGGCAAAAGAAGAATTAAGTAGTAAAAAAACATTTAGACAAACGTGGTAGTAATAATAATAATCTGCAATAGTCCTGCACATACCGGGGGCGCCTTTGAAAGCAATTCTATAGTGTTGTTGTCGGTAGTGTCTTGTTCACAAAAAGATTAAAACTGCCAAAAGGGCCTCTCTGTGTTTGTTGGCTTCGGCCCCATGTATGTATGCGTATCAAAGTTACGGGACTCCAAAGTCCTGTGATGTTAAACTTTGACAAACAAAATAATAATAAGTACCTAATATAATTTATTTCATAAAAACATTGCACATACACACATAGGACAAATAATTTACAACCCCTGTATCGCGGGAGTCCAAGTTACTAGAATCATTTGTGACAATGTAGTGGATTAGATACACTATTTAGAGGTTTTGAGACAGAAATTTCCAACGAAATTGTATTATCTTAAGATCTTTAGTTTCATGCATTTTGTACCTTAGAATAGATTTCTTTGTGCTAAATGGATAAAGAACTTAAGCGAAGGAAATGGCAGTGAATTTGGAACAAAAGTTCAAAAGAAATCAACTTTTACAAAGAGTTCTTTCCTGCGCTCCTGAATGGGCGCCCACTCGGACATAAAGTATGAAAGTAAAGGAAAAGGATAAGTCACTTTTACTAGATTGAGCAACTTAAGGAAACTTTTTATCCTCGTTTTTGTCTCTTTTATAATTTCTAAGGAATTCCCTATTCCATAAAAATGTCCAACGCAAAATTCTCATAAATTATTTTATTTTGTAATTAAAGGTATTCTAGCCACACACAATATTTTATTTAATGCTCAAGTTATTAGAACCTATTCTTGTTCGGTCCCTTATATCACATCCAATATTACATTAACATAAACTAGCCAAAAATCTAATACAAGAGCCCAGAAAACGTCAACGTCCTATCTACGATATTGCAACAATAAAGTACCGAGGCATCGCAAAATATATTAGGAGAGCCGTCTGTCGCCAATCGCGTAGTTCAAACTCCGATGCATACAAAGCAGGGAGAAGAAGCTACACAAAATAGAATCGTGTTGCATCCGATCGTTCCCGAACCTTGCCGAGTAAATATTCAAAGTTGGAATGCCCCGAGTGGTCTGATTGTTCGGTTGTAGCGCAGTTTGCCGCCGATCCTTGTGCCGAGGACACGCGCGAAAGTGAACGTTGTACGTAGAACGTGTGAAATTAAGTGACGTTCGATTGGTGTATCGTACTGTTTCTTGCAAAAGTGTTTATTTTGAGGACTAAGTGCAAGGTTGGTATATCGTAGTTTTATTTTAAAGCTTTTTTCATTTACTTTGAAAGAAGAAATAAATGTTTTCCTATAGCAAAATTTGAATTCTTTGAAATAACTTAATATTTTATAGCTATAGTTGATTAAACTAAATTATTATGATTTACTTCTGCCGACCCTCAGTAACTAAGTTGGTCAAAATTTATAAAATTATAATTTTAATGCTGATTTAATGAACAACATGTTTTTATTTAAAACTTCCACCATAAATATAGCTTTATAATGAAAAGTAAACAGCTTACGTAGCAGTCACGAATTTAGCTCGAGTGTCACTTGGAGCGCCCTTGTAGCTACGAGGCTACGAGCCTCTACGAGACGCTACGAAGCGGATATGACAATGCGGCAATTTGGATGTTTTATTTTCAGATTTTGTTAAATGAATCTTTATAAAATTTCAAAATCATGAATTTCTCTACATATTGAAGATCCTGAAGTGATTACACTTTAGTGTTAAGTGCTAAAAATGAAGGCACATATTGATTGAAACAAAAAAATACAATATCTCTAAAAAATAAATTGCGCTGAGTTTACTGTGTTTTTCGTGATAATGTTAATTTTTTTTCTTAAAAACCTCCCCATCTATGAATCATAAATTTGAAACATGCCAAAAACTGAAACAAAAAAAGTGAGATGTCACACTATTAAATCAGTGCCTCCAGTCAAAAAGGGCACAACTCAAATTCGGCACTTTTCAGGAGAGCCAAAAAACCAAACTTTTAATGTTTTTTGCTATTTCGCAAGTGAAATCAAAACTTCTATTGATACAGAATTGTAGACAAAAAATAGCCCTTTCATTTAATGGTAATCACTTTCACGTTCGTTTACTATTTCTATATTTTTTTCTTGTTTTACTTGGATTGTGCCTTTGTTAACGCAGATGTAATGGAATAACGTTAACTATTCTAGTCAGTTTACTCGTACTAAAAGAAATATTACGACTTGTGCCTTTTGAATAATGGAATAACTTTATCAATACTAGTCGATTTACTCCTATTCAAAGAAATACTAAGACATAATCCATTAGTAACGAATACTTATTATGACAATAACGGCTTATTTCCATCAATTACTGATGTCGAGGGCTGTAGTTATGTAAATAGAATCTAGAGTTAAACAATAATTATGATATTTTTAATATTTATTTCAAAAAAATCAACATTATGACAAATATAAATATTGTTATCAACGGGATAATTACCATGATTATTGAGTTTTGTTGTTTCCCGATATTTATAAAATCTATGGAATCTATATGAAATATCGGGAAACAACAAAACTCAATAATCATGGTAATTATCCCGTTGATAACAATATTTATGTTCGTAACCATGATAGTTTCAAAAGTTATTATGACAAATGTTTTCAGTAAGTAGTAAATTCTAAGTATTGCTCGGTATTTTAATTTACTTCCTCATTTTCTGGTATAAAGCACAAACCGGGGTCGTCTTCAGCTCTCTCTGATTCAGAATTCAGTAAGTTGTATAAAAATCTTGAATTATGGTAGATCCATTATGCGTGGGGATAACCTGACTCACTAGTTATAAAGCCAACTTAGCTTCTTCCAGAAGCTCAGAAGTTTCCTGGGGTCTTCACATGCTTCGAGGAGCGACCTCGGGTTGTTTAGGATATCCTGCCGTTGTGCTGCTACGCCCAGGTATTCCAGGACTACGTGGGCTGCTGATTCTTCTTCGGTTAGACATCCCCTGCAGAGTGGGATGTCCATGGCACCGATGTTGTACAGATGTTTATTGAGGGTACAGTGTCCTGTCAGCGTCCCTGTGATTATTTTGATGTCTTTTCTTTGTAGGTTCATCAGGCGACGTGTCAGTCGTGGTGTGGCTGCTGTTATCGCTGCTCTGGACTGTCTGTAGTCCGTCGCCCGTGTCCATCGATCGTTGTGAAGGTTTTGGATGTGTTCTGTATCCAGGTGCGTAGCTGGGAGAACGTCAGAGGAAGGAATGGGGCTGGGTATTCCACTTGTGTTTCCGAGCCCCTTCTGGCTAGTTCATCTGCAGCGACGTTTCCCAGTGATTCACTGTGTCTCTTGATCCATTGTAGAGTTACCCTGTTCTTTGCGGCGATACTTTCAAGGGAAAGGTGACATTCGTTTATGCGCTTGGAGTTGCATTTTTGGCCCAGTGCTCTGAGGGTTGTTGTACTATCTCGGGGACTACTATGCCGTAGTCTTCTATCCCTCACCGTTTGATAGCAGTGGCAGCTGATTGGAAAATGGAACTGCGTGAGCCTAGTGTCATATGTAAGATAAGATAAGATAAGATTCGTTTTCATTTGTTTGTATTTTGTAGTGTTTCCGGGATGTCGATTGTCTTGGAATCTTATCACACGATATTATGGTAGAATAAATAAGTATCTCGTATCAGTGGTGGTCATCAAAACTTTTTCTAAAACTTGAACAAAAATCGTCAATTTGGTAATACTGGATGGCAGAACGAGATCAATTACATTAAAAAACAAAAATTAAGACTTATTTACTTCATCACATTAAATCAATTAATACCAGCGATACACAGATTATTATAATACTTACTACGTAAAAGATACATTTATGTCTCATTATTATCCATGCTTATAATCACCGAAAGCAACAAATAGAGATATTCCCTTAGAAACATGCATAACAAATGGATCAACTTCATTTATTTCTAACTCTGTTTATCTAATGCATTGGAACATCATGAGTTAGGCCGTTTTGTTTCATTGTAATATTTTTTTAACTGAAATTATGCCTTCATGTTCGATGATGTTTTGGGCTTACTGCTACTTATTTCCTTTTAGTTGGGAAATTTTGTCGATAACTAAAGACGTTCCCTTTCTGACAGTCGAGTTATACCCTTGATGTAGTTGAAAAAACCAGGTTAGGATGCAGCTAGAGTTATGAATTTTTGATATGTTATGTAACTGGATACGTAGATCACGATAATGCAATAAAAACAAAAGGGCACAACTCGACTTATGTTCTTTTTGACTGGAGGCACTGAAATGATCTAACTAACCTCTGGCAATAGTCGTAGAACGCTTAAAACGAACTGCGATTAGATAACAATTCCAACTGTACTGTGCAAAAGACAAAGCGGCATTACCGAACGGTGTCAATTGAATCGATTTTTCGACGAGAAAAAACTGTAACGTATGCACTATTTTCGCAAGTTAGCTTTTCCCTTCCCACGTACTGTGGTTTTCACGGCTTTTTAAGTGTTCGAATTAGACCTTTATCGGCACATACGTTAAGCTTGCTTTTGTAATAAAAACTCAATTGAATTTCACCTCACGTGCTAAACCTATGGAGACCAGTGAGAATGTTTATTGTTCAAATTACCTTACCAAAAAGCGAGATAAAACATTTTTAAAAGAAAGGCTAGGCCTATATGGCGAGATGAGTTTGAGTTATTCATGGAAGATTGGTCCTCTATCCATAGAATAATGTGGGCATGATGTATAAAATATAGATTTAGATACACCTCTGACTACTCTTTTAGACATTTTAAAGGTTAAATGACAAAAAAATCTGAAAGAATGACTACCGTTCTTGAGGACATATATTTTTTTTTATTTATGACGTCCATAGAAAAAGCTGGTGGAATATGAATATAGGGTGGCCTTTGTCCTGTAGATAACGACTAGAAATTAATAATAATAACTAATTATAATAAACAAAAGAAAGACAGTTCGTTAATTGAATAAATGTGATAAAAAAAAGCAGTGTTATTACTGCCTCCCTGTAAGATTTTGATTTGAATGTTGAGATATATAATTTTATACATGAAAAATCTATTGTCACAGTATTTTATGCTAAGCCTTCCTTATTCTGGTTTCATAATCGCATACACCATTCTCAAATATTCTTTAAAATGGTTTCCTGCTCGAAAAGTAGGTACATTTAACATTATTAAACGAATGAATCGCTGCTGAAGTTCAATTGAAATTGATTTTCCGATTTTCACACCAGAAAAAAAGTGTAACGTATGCATTTTTCCGCTGGCTAAGCTTTTCTCCTATTCGCCACGTAACGCGGTTGCCTTATCGCTCAGTTTAATTTGGATTTCAGCCACGGGAATGACTTTATTCCGTTTTATCTTCGGGCACGTAGCTATAATTTAAGACTCGCAGTTCGCCACGTTTTTAAATAAAGATGGCGCTTTTGGTGACGTAGTTAAGGAAACATGGTGATTTTTTGAGGCAAGTAAAATGGTAATTTTCTTTCATAGAATCTAGGACCTAACTTTAATTCAGTTTTTCTACATAATTGAGGATAGCGAATACTTTTACGAATACACAGCTAACTCGAATCTCCGAAACATTTATAAATCTAATTTTTAAATGAAAAATAAGTCTAAAAGTCTAAGTTAATGTCACAACAACCCTACCCTACCCTCAAACAACAAACCAAATATTTTGCTCGTCAAACTACAACAACACTACAAGTTATCGCTGGAATGGGGACATTCTCATTACTCCGAAACTTTCCTTCAAGCATAGCTGTCGATAAACTGTCAGTCCCAAGTTTTAGTACAAAACTAACGAGCAATCACCTGCTCGATTGCCTCGGCCCATCAAAAACATGATTCTGTGGAATTAGTTGCGAACATAAAGCGACCTAGTCTACTCAATCTTATTAGCGCGGCTCTAAGCAAGACTGTAATCCAGCAGCGCTTGTGTTTATACTATACGATGGCGATGCTATACGACAAGATATAAATAGTTTTTATTTCTACTAGAAAACAAAATTGTTAAAGTAAGACTTCTGCAAAATGTGGGCATGTCCGAAATATGTATTTGGACATAGTACCTCTGACTACCCCTTTAGACTTAGTTACCACATCTATACATATAATAAGAATGAAGTCTAAGAACAAACTTATAAGTATTCAATTAAGTGATGTCAGTTTTTGATCCATATAACCTTTTCACGTCCAAAAATGTCATAAGCGCGATCTACGTTGACCTTGAACGCAAACACTTCATAGTAACTGTTGGTAATCTGTGACTTTGAAATTTTCGTTTCTCTGTGTGTTTGACCACTAAGATCTCTGAAACTACTGAACTGATTTGGTTGCAGTTTTCATTGTTGTATTATGGTAAGCCGGGATTAAAAGATAGGGGTTGTTTTATCAAAATCCGTTCACAAATAAAAAAGATATATCTATTTAAAGAATTCTACTGTGACTTTAGTTTCTCTGTGTGTTTATTGCTGCTAATCTCAAAAACGGCTCTACTGAATTGGATGTAGTTTTGACTGTTGTATTATGGTAAGTTGGGATTAAAAAATAGAAGTTTTTTTATCAAAATCCGTTCACAAATAAAAAAGATATGTACATTTAAAGAATTCAATCTAAATTTCTAAACACTTTGTTTTCTAAAGAAAAGATTACGATAAAATTTGGCATGGATATAGATTATATTACCTATATCCCAGGAAAGGACGTAGGCTACTTTTTTTCATATGTTATCATGGTTGAGATAAAAAAATAAGGGTTGAAAGTTTGTATGGGGAACAAAATGTTGGGATGGGTGACCGTCTGACCTCCTCTTTTTGCACTCATGGAAATTTTTAAACATTTTTTTATTACCTACGAATTTCAAAATTACTTAATGATAATTACTTAAATTGGTTTTAGGTAGGTGATGACCATGAAGTAGTAGTTGTAAATAGGTAAAATGGGTAAGTAGAAAGCACGCCTAAGCTATTTCTACGGAACAGAGATAGCTTCTTGCGATTTGCTATTAGAAAACACACAGGAATATACAAATTTTAGCGTTTCAAAACCGTTTGTTGTTTCAGCGCAATAGACTCAAATCTGTAAATGTTATATAATTAAAACCTCAATTGAATATTAATCTTCCTTAAATTGTTGAAAATATAAAAATCAGAGCTTTAAATGAATTCAATATTTTAGAAAACAAATTCCCCAAATCAGCGCAGCGCCAAAGTAAATTATTTCCAAGTATTCAAATTTTCTATCCGTGTATTTATTATGTTAAATACCTATGTATTTATTTAAAAAGTATTTATCACGATAGATTAGAAATTAAAACACCCAAACCCCAAGTACCTAGATAGTTGTAAATAGGAAAAATAGGTAACTAGATAGCACGCCTAAGCTATTTTTACGAAACAGAGATAGCTTCTTGCGATTTGCTATTAGAAAACACGCAGGAATATACAAATTTTAGCGTTTTAAAACCGTATGTTGTTTCAGCGCAATAGACTCAAATCTGTAAATGTTATATAATTAAAACCTCAATTGAATATTAATCTTCCTTAAATTGTTGAAAATATAAAAATCAGAGCTTTAAATGAATTCAATATTTTAGAAAACAAATTCCCCAAATCAGCGCAGCGCCAAAGTAAATTATTTCCCTATTCAAATTTTCTATCCGTGTATTTATTATGTTAAATACCTATGTATTTATTTAAAAAGTATTTATCACGATAGATTAGAAATTAAAACACCCAAACCCCAAGTAGATAGTTGTAAATAGGAAAAATAGGTAACTAGATAGCACGCCCAAGCTATTTTTACGAAACAGAGATAGCTTCTTGCGATTTGCTATTAGAAAACACGCAGGAATATACAAATTTTAGCGTTTCAAAACCGTATGTTGTTTCAGCGCAATAGACTCAAATCTGTAAATGTTATATAATTAAAACCTCAATTGAATATTAATCTTCCTTAAATTGTCGAAAATATAAAAATCAGAGCTTTAAATGAATTCAATATTTTAGAAAACAAATTCCCCAAATCAGCGCAGCGCCAAAGTAAATTATTTCCAAGTACTTATTCAAATTTTCTATCCGTGTATTTATTATGTTAAATACCTATGTATTTATTTAAAAAGTATTTATCACGATAGATTAGAAATTAAAACACCCAAACCCCAAGTAGATAGTTGTAAATAGGAAAAATAGGTAACTAGATAGCACGCCTAGGCTAATTTTACGAAACAGAAATAGCTTCTTGCGATTTGCTATTAGAAAACAAGCAGGAATATACAAATTTTTGCGTTTCAAAACCGTATGTTGTTTCAGCGCAATAGACTTAAATCTATAAATGTTATATAATTAAAACCTCAATTGAATATTAATCTTCCTTAAATTTTCGAAAATATAAAAATCAGAGCTTTAAATGAATTCAATATTTTAGAAAACAAATTCCCCAATTCAGCGCAGCGCCAAAGTAAATTATAGCCAAGTATTTAAATCGTAATTTGAACATAGAAGTCTTCAAAAATCTATTTCATATACATCCGATACAAAAATTTCAATTTCTGTATCGGACGCGCAGACATCAGACGTCCTCACGTTGCGTTGGCTCTGACGGAAGTTCCGTCACGGAACAAGACTGGTGTAATCGCCAACGTGTGGATGGTTCACGAAATCTTGGCCCCAACGTTGGGACCAACGTTGGTCCCAACGTATACGCCGGCACCATACGTTGGGACCATGAAATTTGCGGTACGGGGGTTAAAGGGGACGAAAAATCGATCTACCTAGGCTAGGTCTCATATCTGGGAAAATTCGTTTTCTCGACATTTTTACGCAAAAAGGTTTACCTACCAGTGCAATGTGGTTCGTAATTTTACAGTTTCTGTTGAGACTAAAGTGGCCAAGTGAAATAGGTGTCCGCCTCTCAACTCAACCGATGGCTTCGAGTTCGAATCTCAGCCAGTAAAAGTTTACTTTTTGTAAGTTTTATTTCTTTTTCTTTTTTAATTTTTATCTAAGTATTTGCACCCGAGCATAGTTCGGTCGCCCAGATATTCAAGTATTAAGTCCCTACCTACCTAAAGTATTTACAAAAAAATATAGAAGTAGGTAAGTACCTATTCTATCAGTTATCTGGTTCCCATAGTACAAGCTATGCGATTTTGATGAAATTTGCGGTAGGTACGGGGGCTTACGGAGGCGAAAAGCCGATCTAGCTAGGTCTTTTATCTGGGAAAATTCGTTTTCTCAACATTTTCATGCAAAAAGATTTACCAGTGCAATACCTACCTAATGAGTTTTAAAAAATTTGAATAAAAAGAACCTAGCCTATGTGTTATTCCAGGTCATAATCTATGTAAGTAATTATTCCAAGTTTCAATAAAATCCGTTTACCTAGTAGTTTTGGTGTGAAAGAGTAACAAACATCCATCGATACATCCATCCTCACAAACTTTCACATTTCGCAAATTAGTAGAATTAGCATACGCGAACGAAGTCGCGGGCACAGCTAGTAAGAAAATAAATTCATAATCTTATTATATTACTAGTGAACGCCCGCGGCTTCGCCCGCGTGGACTACTATTTTTTTATCCCACGGAATCCATACATTTTTCCGGGATAAAAAGTAGCCTATATGTTATTCCAGAACCTAAACTATCTACATTCCAAATTTCATCAATATAGAAGTTTAGAAGTTATGGGGATACGTGGTAACAAACATTCACACACACACACGGACTTTCGCCTTAATAATATAAGTAGGATATTTATCTTATTTTTTATGAAACGGCTTTTTTCCTAAAAAGGCGGTACGATGTTCGTCGAGTCAGCTAGTTTTGGATATAATCGATATTTTTTTTATTTTGTTTATTTAATTTAATAATGACTAGTAGTTTTGCATTTTGTCCATAAAGGATTATTTTCCAATGAAACACCACTAGCTCTGATAAAGCCATTACCGTTCCACTAACGGGCAGTTTCAATATTATATAATACCTGTGGTTTTGCTTACCGTGGCGTGGTTAGATATTTAACATTACTGTTAAATAAGTGAATGAAGCGAAAGAATTGTGTCAGAATTGTAGCAAGTAAAGATCTGTGGTCTCTGCCTACCCCTGTGATGGGAAACAGGCATGATTTTATGTATGTACCTATGCATGTATGTATCTTAAAAAAGTAAAAGGTCAAATATGTTACTACAGCAGCAGTTAGAAACACCACAGATAGAACATTAGAACATTAAGGCCCTATATGAATAATCTGTACAGTTTCATAACGGTATTGATGCATCTAAAACTCTATGAAGAGAAATTTCAATCTTCAGTATTGCATTGACACTTTTTTAGTAGCTTAGTTTTAGAATATGATATTTTCTACAAAAAAATAGATTTCGTAACAAAGTACCTTGGTAATTTTTGTTAGAAATTTATTTTTAGGACCATGGCTGTGAATAATAGTGGTAATAATGATTTTAAGTGGGTATTAAACTATACTCATATCAGACCGAAAAGTTTGGCACCAGGTAAATGTACCTATGTATATCCCAGAAAAAAAAAAAAAAAAAAAACATCACACGTAAATCATTAAGTTTGTAGCACAAATGTTAGGCCAATGTTGATTCAAATCCTGTAAAAATAATCCATTACATGTCTCATCGTGTTAAGGGAGTCTGGTCACATCCACGAGGCTTAGTGGGTAGGTTCTAATCTATGTTCAGAGTTATTTTCATACATACCAATGATGAACGAGGTAATATTCAAATATGTTACTTACCGAAATATAACGAGATTCTTTTTGTTTCATTTACATAAATATTATTACGAGTTTTATATTTTATGAAAAGTTTTAATATCAGATCTCTTTGTTTTTTTATTTGCCATATAAAGCAATGCAAATTATATCATCATCGTTTCAGCTCGTAGTCACCCACTGTTGAGTTTGTTGTCTTACCATAAGTTGAGCTTAGATCAACCAATGGTCTTACTTATGTAAAACTTTTCATTGTTATTCAAAATATCTTTATTATCTGTAGAATAAAGTGTATTTCTGATTACGTTGTTTTTTATCATTCTAACTTACTAGGCCAACAATAGCGTATATGTACGAAATGGATACTTCCACAAAACATAGCCCAGTAGGTATCAATTTCATACAAAGTTAGATTACCAATTATTTCACGTGTTATTACTGAAATTCGATCAAACTTCCCTCAATAGGATATTGGCTGATAAGGACTCGGCTAACAATGGACGTAACTCGAACATAATGACTTAAGTTTGTTTGTGAAACTTATTATGTTATTGTTTTAGATGTATGACTTGGTACATTAGAGGCCTGGGCTGGTTTCGAAAACAAATTTTATGAGCCATGAGGCTGAAGCGTGTTCTAGACGGTTTGAAACCACAGCTTCTACCAAGGTGACATTGGCAGAAGAGCACGCCTTTCTACCAATGGCGTCATTGAAATTTACTGTCTACCAATGGCGTCTTAGATCTTGAAAAGTTTTATGGACACGGGATTTTATCGCGTAATTTACCTTATTTATCCCGACGTTTTGGTAAATAAGGTAAATTACGCGATAAAATCCCGTGTCCATAAAACTTTTCAAGATGAATAGTGATCGCGAAAGTTTAAAAAAGACTAGGTACTGGCGTCTTAGATGTCATGCGAAATTCTAGCAAGGTCACCTTGGTAGAAGCTGTGGTTTCAAACCGTATAGAACACGCTTTATAAATAAGTACCTCCTATAAGCAACTTAATTTGTAAGTATAACAATGTACTTAACGCAAAAAAACTAAAACAGGCTCAAGAATGTATTTTCAGGTATGATAGACAACTACATGTCTAGAAGTCTAGTGTAGACGATGCCGAAACACATTTTGAGACAAAGCCATGAAAGTAAGAATATCCAATCAAAATAAATTTAAAATTTTTAAAAGATTCGACGTCCTTAAGTTGCATTAAAATAAATAACGTATACTTCCAAAGAGTAATTAAATTTTTCAATTATCAAAACCGATCATATACAGTATAAGGGAAGTAAAGACACCCCATCACTCAATAAGAAAAATTATACAAAGTTACAAACTTTACCACATTTTGGTAATTGAAAACACAGGCAAAATGTAAAAGAAAAGTTTTCAATGGCAAAGTTAGCTGGCACGGCAAATCAAATATTAATGGCGGCATACTACGAAGCTATTTCAAAGGAAACTCTAAATAATCTTTTTCTGATTTAGAAATAATTTATCTTACAATACCTACTTAAAAGTATTTTATTTTTTTTCAATACACAAAAAACTATTGAGGCCTTTTGATCTCTTCCGTTTTTAAGTAAAAAATCAAGATTAAGTATATAAAATATTTTGCCTGTAAGTATAAGTAGATTTATCTAATAATACGAGTAAAATATACCACACAGACAGTAACTATTAAACTTCAGAAAATTTCCAACCTCTCAAGTGAACCTTCTGTACTCTCGAACTTAGATATTCAGCGTTTTGCAATCGTAATACTCCAAGGAACCATAAAACAATCTACCATTGTATTGATTGATGCGAATTGATATGATCAAAACTTTGTTATTGGAGTTGAGGCTAAACCCAGCTGTTGGGAATCGAATCTCAAACTTGGTCGATGTTTTTTATAGATATAAAAGTTTCCGACCACGGAAATGCCAAAGTTATGACAGAATGTCAAGTGGAAAGCTAAAGGGTTCTTGCTGAGTCGTGTCGAAACTAGTTTTATTTTGTGATTTATAAAAATCAAATCAGCATAGAAAGCACATGACCTTTCTAGCTTTTATACACTTAGTATACAATAGTCTGATACACCACTCTATAGGTACCTACTTACGTGTTATGTGTTGACAAAAGCAACTCCAAAAGTTACACCTAAAATTGCTTTCTAATAAAGTAACAAAATATCCGCCTGCCACCTTGCTTATAAAATATGTTTTAAAAAATATATTTTACCTAATAATATTTTTCTGAAAAACTGGTTGTAATCAACGACAAACCCAATTTATGCCTATCCATTAAATCCGAAAATCTCAATCACACGTTCAATTTATAAAATTGGGTGCTTCAATATAAAAACCAGTATACACATGTTGCTACCTACAGCGAATGGATCGTAAAACTTTGATGTGTCGGTAATGCACACACATTTATCACGTTGGCTCCGAGTATTACTTTATGGTACGTTTCATGTATTCGTAATGAGTGCTTGTAACCTCGAATGATGGGTATCGATGTTTGATCGAGCCGTTTCTACCGCACAGTGAATTTAAATTTTCAACATTCTGTGGATTATGTAGAGCAGCCTGAAAAATAGTGTCAAGGGAAAACCCAGAAATACATTTTAAGGGGCAAATAATTCCACTTTTCGCGATTCTAGTAAAAAATACGCTTGTTTATCAAATAAACACTAGTAGGTACTAAGATAACAATGTTATCTTAGTAAGTCATGTCATAAAGTTTGAATATATTTTTATACCAACATAACCAATTTCTTCACAATACTGTTCAATCGCTTATCTTATGAAAAACGCACGGTCAATAAGTTGGCTATTCGATTCGGGCCGTGCTCGAATAATAACACTCGTATCCTGAAGGATTTTATACAGGAAATTGAATTTTACCGTCCTGTAGCAGAATGTAGGAAGTTAGTTGGTTCAGTTCTACCCATTTAGTACCTACTTAAATAAAAGAACAAACTCTTTTTTTCCTCTTTTCTATTTTGGTGTCCGTGCAATACAATACCATAATTATACAAAAATACTTTTTTAGACCATTCTGCCAAAGCATAGTAGAGATTCATGAAACCCGTTACGTGTTATGGCCAACCTAAGTTGCCTACTCCCAGTCCGTTCCACATTTTCTATATCTATATTAGGTACCTCGCAAATCGCTGTAATTCAAACGTACTGTTTGTTTTACGAGATCTGCCGGAATATGTTCATGAGCTTTTATTTCCTCAACTTTATTAAAATCGAAATTGCTTTGACGGTGCTCAAACAAACCTGTATTAGGAAAATTATTTTCATTACCTACTTCCTTTAATCTTCTATTTCTGAAAAAAAAAATGTGACGTATTTGACGGTACATCCATCAAAGGAATGAAGCTGCGTTTCCATTACGCAAGTAGCCTGCTTGCACCTTGACTAGTGGAAACGTAAACATGCATGCAAGCTGCAAGTTGTTACTGACGTTGTGACGTCGTACCTTCATGCAAGTACTTGTACAAAGGAAAGGAAACCCTGTAGGAACATACCTAAATAAGTACAAGTGTAGTTGTATGAGGTTATAGCCAAACTTTATAAGCTCCAGCTGGCACGAATTCAATACCAGTGTGGGCGCACCCTTAATTCATAGTTTTAATTGCAAGGTATTGCATTTCAATTAACGCTACGCTGCGTCTCGGTAGTAGGGTGTTATATAAACTTAGGGTTGCGAATACTCGAAGTTTTTAGAGCTTCAATGAAATGCTTAATCAATAATAGACTACTTGACTCATCTAATTTGAAGCAACAAATGAGTATTTTCAGCAGCATTATATAACTGATGAAACTAAACTATATCGATTTCAGTTAATAAAAGTGCAAAATGGCTGCATAATTTCAAATTGAAAATAGAAGTTTTATTTATGGTGGATTCTACCAAACTGTCATTTTACTCCCAGAGTAGTTATTCCATTAGCCGACAGAATTCGAAATACATTTGTTTAGAAAGCGCAACCGAACATTATTAGGTGCATTCAAATTATCCTGGTTATAAGGTGTCAACTTTACAATGTCAAAATATTCAAACAAACAGCAGTTTATCTGTGGTTTAATCTCCAGATAAAACTTATTCCAGTTTGGTAAAATCCAGCCTTAGAACGCTAAAAACGTGATGTCATAGAACTTGTAAAAAATTTTTTACAATGAGAAATGTCTGATAAATGTCAAAAAAATGCTTGTTTGTTAAGCCCTATGACATCACAGCACAGAATAATAGTGTTCTGTGTCTATCAGTAGATACCACAGAACAGAAAAAACGCTTACGCAAGGTAGATACGTACGGCCCGTTGATAGTAAAGAATGACTAATAAACATAAAAAATATGATTTTAATAAAAAAATTAGATCACAGGAGGTTCGTTACAGATAATTAAATAAATCCTCCGGTAAATTAACCTCATCTTAAAACAATCTCTAACCTAGATATCGAACTATAATGCGGTTTTATTATACAACCCGGATAAATATCACGTGTTATCGTGTCCCACAGTGCTGTGACACCTTGACATTTCGCTCTGTGCCGCCAGCGAAATAAGAATTCCAGTGGCGGTAGCCGGCATACTTGCGCCTAGATTATACTGTTTACGTAATAAAACTAAGAATACGGACAGCTATGACTAAGTAGAAAATAAAAGTTACAAAGCAAATAGACAACATTATTTTTTGCTACGTAAGCCAACACTCATTTTCAGAAATTGTTTCAGATAAAATAAGCAGATAAAGATGCAAAAATAATTCATCATATGTTTCTTTTGGTGTTTGTAATATTGGATGATAAAAAAATTGATAAAATACTTAAAGTTGAAATGTAAAGGCCTTGCTTATAAAATGCCTCTCAACTTGAACACTAACAAAATTCGTCCAGTCACTTTTGTCACTATCTAATTTTTTAGTTTTTAATTTAACGAATTTAGTAAACAAAAAAAGCTTCACAATCCCTGAGTAATAAAGGCAGTATCATTATGCGAGTACCTTACGCGCAAAAAACGGGGTTAATTTAAACGCACCTAAAAGTGTCTACTTTACTCGAGGAAAATCGCGGGGGTCAGATATTAATAAAAAAAAGTACAAATGGGTTTACAATATTTTAACTAAATACCTTACTTACAAACTCATTTTTCCTAAAAATAATAATATATAATTCTGTCATATCGTTGACGACACATATCTCAACATCTGTATTCAGGCATTTCACAACCGTGTGTATCGTATATGTATTCGTAATTCGAAAAATAAAAACGACCCGCCCGCGCCCCTGTAAATTTCGTAGGGAGTATCCTCAGTTAACTGGTTTACGTATAGTACAAGTATCAAATACGTCGTATTGATATTACTTCCATGGAAATGTGTTATGAAAATTAATTTCAACCTAATGTCTTGTAAGTGACACTTCTGACACGTGTCATAAAGCTTATTCCCTTTACGTGTCGTATTATTCCTTGTAACATTTGTCATCATTAGCGCCGGTGTCACTCCTTTATTCTTATATTGGGGCGTTTTACCTATTCAATATAACGAGCGGTTGGACTAGTATACATCTGATTTCAAATATATTTTGACTATATATCTAGCCGATATAGAAGGTTCTTGATCTAGCCCCAAAGTAAGCAAAGCTTGTATTAGGCTGATACGCGACGCCCCGCGCACATCGTTGATTGAGCGTCGATGACTCGTTTAAATAAAATTAGGTTTTTATTTTATATACTTACCTACTTACGAGTATGTTAGTCTCTAACTAAGGTATTTATCTATGGCCCATACTTAAGTAACTGTACTTTGTGTTTGTTGCCTGAAATAAAAGTTATTATTATTATGGAAAATACATGAGTGCTATATCATTGAAAATGAAAAGTATCTCGTGGCCGAGTTGCTAGTGAAGCCACTCCGGCTTGAGGAAGATCGCTTGTATCAATGCGGGTTCGAATCCCGTCGGAATCGAAAATTTTGATAAGACTAAATTTTCAATGAAATAATACCTAAGTGGGGATTAACACTACCTATAGGAACCCTAAAAAAAATAAAAATGACTGATATACTCAAACATTACATATTTATTATAAACAAATGAAAACAGGATCTTCAGATATTTAAGATCCTTTGAAGATGTCCTTTGAAATGGTCAAATGTAGAAGTTAGCATTCCATACGTGGCAAGTTAAGGTCTACCATAGACATCGTAGAAGCTTAGAACTTTAACCGATTGTATCACACAATGGTTTCCTTCACCATTTAAAGCTTATGATAATGCGCATATAAATATTGGGAAATAAAAAATCAATTGAAACACAGGCGGGATTCGAACTCATACTTCCAATTCAAAATCCCCTGTAGATCGAAGTCGAGGTAACATCTCACATATGCATATCAAGTAAAATAGAGTCGTCGTGAACCAAGGTCAAAGCTATGTGGGTCGCGTACAAATGTCTACTTCGGGAAAATTCTGCCGCGTCAGCTGCTGTCATATACTTCGTTGTTCCGATGCTCAATCCTACATCACTTCGTCTAATCCAAAGAATTCAGACTAGACTACGTTTTCTTGTTACAGTCGTTCTATTTTACGAAGTCCGTTTGGTCTTACTTTTGTGTGTGTTCACATGCACATTGTTACTGTGTGCGTAGGCTCGGGAGCGCTCAGAATCGGCCCATGCACACAGAAACAACGTGCATGTGCATCTACACACACAATTAAGACCAAACGGATTTCATGAAAAAGAATAACTGTACCAGTGTAATCTTAAATGGTTTAGTTATCGTTTAATCATTCACTTTTGTCTTTTTAACTATTACCTACTTAAAGCTTCCAGATTAGTCATTGATATAAATATGTTTGATCTATTATCATTTTTTAGATTACCAAAATATCCTTTATGAACAGAAGAATATATCTAAATATAAATTATTATTATTATTTTCAGACTGCATCATCTCACCGCAGAACAAAGCCCTCAATAACCTCTTCCTTAAAAAAGAAAAAAAATGAAAGTATTTTTTTTGTACATTAATGAAAATCTTTGAATCACTTAAATTGATGACACGAAAAAAGTCTTATAGACCACTCGAATCTGAATCCTAAGGCGCGGGCCAGACAAAAAAGACGTAAGACGCAGACGGGGCGCAGACATTTGTCTCTTCCGCGTCCCTTTAATACAAAATGTAAGTATAGAGGCGTCGCGACGCAAAACATACAGAAGAGACGGGGCGCCCCGTCTGGCCCGCGCCTAATACAGTGTAAATTTTGGCAGGACTATTAAACCTACTTAGGCAAACGTCTAAGCTTGAACGACGCTTTCACTCCTACCACAACCATTGGGCGTTTTTCCACTAGCCGGCACGGCACCGGCACCGGCACCGGGGCCGGTGGTGGGGATGCAAAAATGTATGAAACCGTGCCGGTGCCGGCGCCGGCAAGTGGAAAAACGAGCAGTACATTTTCATACATTTTTGCGTCGCCGGCGCCGGTGCCGCTGCCGGCGCGCCGGCAGCGGCAGCATCCCCACCACCGGCGCCGGTGCCGTGCCGGGCTAGTGGAAAAACGCCCATTATTTTCATTTCCCAAAGTTTTTCAGTCCAAACTGACCTGACGCTGAACCATTAAACAAAAGACAATACAAATCACGTTATTGAAGGTAATGTCATGAGCAGGCAGAAACAGGCAGAAACAAGCTAGTTTTCTTGAACATTCTCTAGCTGTCAGTGCCCGGCACGTCATTTCCTCGTGTCGTGGCACGTCAGTTATGAACTGGGTCTTACGTCACTTACTCCTCTTCCGTTGTGTCTATTGCAGTGAGCTGCTATAACATGATATGACGTTTATGGGCGCTGCACTGTATCGTCTGCTGATTTAGCGTTGTTATTTAACAAACGAACGAAGTTACAAAAACTGGTACGGAAGAAATTATATTGTGCGCAATGTGCGTGTGTCCTTAATTGTTTTTTTTTAATGGCTTGACCGATTTTTGTTTTATTGTACTTGAGGGATCTAGATGGTTTATTTGATCCTGGAAAGTGCCACTATTTGTCAAGATGCAGTTTTGATTTTAATTTTTGTTAGCGAGATCAATGGGAGGACTTAAGGTACGCTAGTAATTTAGTAGGTACCTAATGTTTAAAATGGCAAGTTCTAATAGGCTGTATTTTTTTATGTAAAGTAAGCAACGTATTTCATCGAATCGTCTACTACAAAGAACCAAAACAGCTTACTCATCTTGACTCTGAATTCAATTTGGGTTGGGTGTTACAACACAACATTAGCCAAAAATATGTTGGGTGCTACAATAACGCAACATTAGTGAAAATATGGGGTTGCCAATAAAACGCGTCCATTTGCGGCGAAAAGCCAAGGAAATTGCTAAATCAGTGACTAGTGATGGCTAGTATAACTTGGGTGGAGCATTATTCGTTTCGAATTCCAGATTTTCCTAATTGGAGTTCATTAGCTAAATATGAACTACCTGATATAAAAACCACAAACAGTTACTAAACTTGTATCTGCTCTTTTAATTTCTGAATTTAAATATATTGTTTTGTACATTTAATATTTACTAAAAGACCGAAGGACGTTGATCTTATAATTCCAGTAAAAACCGTTTCTTTTGTTGAAGCTATTGTATAGTCACAGTCAAGTAAAAGCAAAACCCTTTTAAACCTTTTTATGTTATACTTATACTTAATGTATGATAGGCAACCAACCAACGTACTTAACCTACGTTGGTTGATCACCAACGCAAAATCCAATCACGTTTCCAAAAAGCGTACAATTTTGCAATGCTTTAAATATTACCGAAAGGCCCACCACTAGCTGAGCTAACAAAGGCGTTGTAGGCCACATCCGATAAAAAGATAAAAACCGAGTGACAAACTGACAAAGGCTTTGTGGTCGATGCCAGTATACTGTATTCTGTGGCTGTGGCAATGCGTAAGCAACACGTAATAACGTGTTTCCACTTGCTTTGCTCTTTATTTATTATCTGTGGAAGGCTGGAAGGCTTTGTTCGGAGCGGACCGGCTGACGTTTGGGATATAAAATGTAGCCTTTTTGTTGAAACTTAGGGGATGGAACTGCTTTCAGCATCCTGAAAAGGTTTACTTTTGTTGTTTTACAAGTTAAGATACGGAAGTTATTAAGTAGGTATATTTTTATTTAGTTAAAAAAGGAAACAAGAATACGAATATATTCCCAAGACAATTTCAGAGGTTTTATAAGAAAATTAAAGATCCCTTTGATAATGCCTAAGGAGGAAGTCAGAGGCAGGTCCAAATACATATTTGGCACATATCCATATTTTGAAGAAGAAAGCTTTCCATAAGTGACAGGTGGCAAGCTTATCGCTGCCTTTACTGACTAGTTTCTTCACGTTGAAATATCAATTGTCAACATCATCATAAATTGAAAAATATCAATTTGTTCAAAGCTCTTTTAGCTCTTGAAGAATATTCTTATGATATTTTTGATTTAAACTTTGTCGTTGAGTATACCAACATGATTAATTTTGTTCCAGATACAAACAACACAAGGTGAAGTGAAAATGCAAGTGACTTAAGTGTCGGTGTGTCAAAATGAAGACTGTGAACTCGGTGTTGACACTTATTTGTGTCATTTCGTTTACCTGCACTCACGCTAAAACAGGTAAGCTGTTAAATATGTATTACATAAGTTATTAAATGGAACAATATGAGCATTACGTCATTTCGTAGCGGTTCGTAGAGCTACGGCGTAGATGTTGGTTACAATATTTCTTAGAAAAAAAAGTTTCGTAAAAAGGTTTGTTCTGAACGGTATTTAAAGGTACTAGGTTGCGTAGAAAATTTTTACCTAAATTTTGTGAAAAAATATATTTAAGGTGCTTTCTATGTGGGAAATAAAGTGCTTATGTATCTAAAGTTTCAGTCCTATATTATTAAGGAATTCATAACTTTGTATTTTAATAATAAACTCATTAGCAATAATATTATTAAAGCAAGAGAGGTTTACCTAGATTACTAAGGAAGTAGAAAATAAAACCAGTATTTGAAAGGAAACACAAAGACCGCTAGCCAGCAGAGCCGAGGCTTTCGTGCTTCTTGCATTCGCTGCACGGAGCTATCACGTGCTTTGTGTCGCTACTGTGTTGTAACTGAATTTTGTAGTTTGTTTACTGTTTCTTACTTTTTGTTTTCTACCTTTGTTGATTATTGGACTGAATTGGACAGCGAGGGTAATAGATGTAGCTTATAGTAATTTTATTGTAGATCGCCCACTACATGTGACTTTGCTCGCGTGGTATCATTTTAAATAGCCTAAGTATGCTTTTCTAGGCCACCATCTACACTAGTTCAAAATTTCATCTAATTCGATTTTTGTGATTTTTTTTTTAATGAATGACCCAAAACAAAACTCACTTTCTTTGTAAATCTATAACACTATTATCCTAGCTGATCAATAGCGGGCTTTACACAGACACTCTATCGCGCGTGAAATAGCAATCGTGCGCAAAAGAGCTAGCGTGTAAAGATGTTGGAAGGGGAAGGGAAACAATCGCGTGCGCTTCATCAGTCGTACGCATAATAGCGAGTTCCAAAACTGTACGAATTGTACACAATCCAACACGCGCCAGCTCTGGACGATCTATATAGTGCGAATAGCCTTTACACGGTCGCTCTTTCCGTTTTGACAAAAACTGTCGAGTAGGTAATTGCGCGCGAGTGAACACGCAGCTTAAATAGCTTCAAAAACATAATCGCGCACGATTGCGTGGGCAGGCTTTCCGGCGCGCAATCCTGTACACTCCTTAGAACGCGCGATAGTCTCTGTGTTAGGCCGCTGATAATTGCTACCTGGTTAATAAGTCAAATAAAATAGTAGCTCTTTCTGCCCGGAAACCATGGGATAAATTCAAACGTATATAAGTGTAAGACAAGTAAAATGAATAACTACCCTAACCTGCGACAAAGATTCCTTCTCCTTTATGCATTCTATACGGTGCACTTACATAAGCTCGCTTTGTTTTTGTACAGAGCCAAATGCAGTAAAGTTGGGAACGATTCAGTCAAAGGAAACTCGACTTGCAGGCCTTGCCTTGTTGGGTAATGAATTTGTAAATTTTTCCTACGCTTTCTTGTACACATAGAATACATGAAATAATGGAGCTCTCGAACCTTCGTTTTTCTTTTCAAAATGTAGGCATGTACCAATTACGTTGTTGGACGTGCCTCTGACTACCCCTAAGATTTCCTTAAATTACGTTAAACTAGTTTCCGCCAGCGGCTTCGCTCGCGTGGTACCTTCCCGGATAAAAAGTAGCCTATATGTTATTCCAGGTCATAAACTCTGTATGTTCCAAGTTTCATTAAAATCCGTTCAGCAGTTTTTGCGTGAAAGAGTAACAAACATCCAAATATCCTCATAGCCCCTCCAGACTCTCGAGAGAAAGCTCGGCGAGAAGTCTCGCCGAGACTTCTCGAAGAACAAACAAGCTATCCACACTCTCAATTTTTCTCCGTCGTGATGTTTGAAATCCTTTGTCTCGGCCAAAAATACCGACACCGATCGGAGAACAGGCGAGCCAGAGAACGAGAAGGCGAGAAGCTCCTCACACTCACGCTTCTCGGGTGTTCTCGGGGGTTCTCGCAGAGAGTCTGGAGGCCCTATCACATTTATTAGTAGGATAGAAGCATGCCTCAAAATCTGAAAGAATTTGTACTGTGACCTGGGGATACAGTCATTATCTTATGTAACTATTAGGGGAGATAAATAAATAAATAAATATTGCTGGACATTTCACACAGCATCATGTAGTCCCAAGCTAAGCAGAGCTTGTGTTATGGCAACCACATGACTGATATACTACTTATATAATTACATAGAAATAGAAATAGACATAATATACATAGAAATAGATGTAGGTAATGTGGTAATGGAGTCTCTTAAGCGGGAATTGAAATAAAACCAAAACTAAAAGATAACTATTTATTGTTTAAACCCTATTATAAACTTTAGTTATTTGCCTATCAATCCCGATCACCTTTAATCTGTTTGGCTTAATACTTTAGGAAATATAATCATTTAAAAAAAAAGTAGGTTTGATCACCATTGTCCACTTCTGTTGGCAATGGTGATCAGTGTAGTCAACGCAAATCACACTCATAATTAAAGGCTGAGTGAGTTCCCAGTGCTATATAAATGAGCCCAAAGCCCGCAAGAAGTGCACCGAAAACCACATTTGAGGTTTTATGCAACCTCTTTTTCAGAAGTTGTTGGATAAAATTTTCTGGATGTGCTTGGCACAGAACTTTGGTGTTCAAACTCAATAGTAGCTGTTGGTGCTGAGATGGGGTTTTTCGGGTTGGCTATAGACCAGTTAGCCTTACTTGTCTTTCTAGGATGAACATTCGGATTCTTCATACAAAATTGTATTGAAGTTAGGTAATGTAGGCAATAGGGGTCACCTGATTCCGATTGCCTACATCGGTGAAAACGAGAAATAAAAAATCCTGACAATAAAGTTAAAGTGATATTGGCAAACTGAGTTTAAAATCACGGTCTAAAATGCTATGGCCATAACATTTCACAAGCTTAAGAAGAAACACGAAGTAGTTTGGTCCTTACCTTCGGATTAGTCCACCTAAAAATTACATCAGAAGTGTGCAAAATCTTCTTTCGTCTGTCACTCTCTAGCGCGTGGGGCGAATTTTGTGTGCTATCAGCCAAGCGCGTTACTGGCACACAGCTAGCGTGTGTTATCATTGAAACCGTTCTATCGCGTACGGTTTTCTAGTTATTGGGGTGACCACCATTGCCAACTGACTCCAATTGCCTACATCTCCCCTAAATCACTGATCTGAAATATTAATCCATTGACTATTAAACATAGATAAAAGGAGGAGGTTAAGAGTTAGGAGTCTTTAAGGATTTAAGCAAGATAAGATAAGATAAAAGTTTATTTGACACACACACACACACACATTAGAACAGTAAAAGACACGAAGAAAGTTATAAACATAAAAACAGACAATAAAAAGGTTCACATAACAGTGATGCCAAAAAGACCCAGTCTCAGCTAATGCTGGGTAATCCCATGAGGTCCCATGGGAGACATAAAAAGTACATAATACATACCTACATATTATGTATATTCACACATGTTCTGATCACGACTTAGATTTATTTTTGGATAAAAAATCTTTCGAACGTAATATCCTTTCAAATTGGTTACTCAAAAAAGTGTTGCAGTAAACCACAGTATAAACGGTATATCTCGCTCCACGATCAACACACAAGCCCAAACCAGTGAACTTCACAGCGCCATAAAATGCGAAGGCCGCACTTCAACGCACATATTTTCACGCTCTTGTGGCATAGAATTAATAATAACAAAGAACGAAAGAAATGGAAGGAATTTAGCTTCTTTTCTGTAAATAATGACAAACCTAAACTCGTTTAATTTAACGTTTACTAAAAAACCAGGCTTAAGTGATTTTTATGCTAATTTCACGTTAGTTGCAACACCAACTGAGTGCTTCCGTGCTTCGGAGGGTTCTTTAAATTGCCGGTTTCGACTACGAAGGCGTTAATTCGTCGTCCTTAATAGAGGCCTTTGGGCGGCCTAAAATCTCCATCAACAGAACAAACAGATCAAAAGGTTTATAATGTTTTTCTCAGGGATTATGGAAGATTATCTAAAAAAACTGTTTTTCTTGAATTACGAGTAAAGTTTTTTCAAGGTATTAGAAAAACTAAATCCAAACAAAAGAAAACAACATCAATTCAAAGCTGGGCCGAAGTCCCTCGTGTGACAAAAAAAAAATATCATAGTGTTCCTTGTCTTAAGTCCCGTGTTGCCCCATATTATGGTGGAGTGATAGCTTAATTTCGCGGTAGGATGAACAGACGTATGCAACCATCGGGATTTTATTAGCTTGTTCCACAATACCACCCTTGATTTCACGCTTATAAATTTTAGATTACTTCCAGTGTCTCTGAAGAGCCTCTTTTAAGGTTTCGGGAATTGATATTTGTTTACCAAAGTCTGAGTAAATCCAGGTTTAGTAAAAAGTGATGTAGACGAAACGTATGAAAATATAATATGGCAGAAGTCATAGGTATTATATTTTAGTCATTTTTAGGGTTCCGTACCTTAAAAGGTAAAAAAAGGAACCCTTATAAGATCACTTTCTTGTCCGTCTGTCCGTCTGTCCGTCCGTCTGTCCGTCCGTCTGTCCGTGTGTCACCATCGATTATCTCAGGAACGGGTAAAGCTAGCAAGTTGAAATTTATACCATATACTAAGGTCTATAGTCCCTATTGTGAGTATAAAAATCAAGGTCCTGAGTCAACACTATAAAAAGATATAGGCAAATTTAGGTTTTCGTGAAAACTTGTGAGTACCAAAACTTACCTTAATTATCAACTTTTTTTATTTTTCGGAATTTTTCCTTTACTTGTGCTGGAAGACCTTGCTTGTAACCAAATTTGACAATTCTAGGTCAACCGGAAGTACCCTAGAGGTTTTGGGTCAAAAACCTAAATGGTAGTTCCCGTTGACCTAGAATAACGAAATTTGGCAAAAAGCAAGGTCTTATAGCACAAATAAAGGAAAAATTCCAAAAAAATTAAAAAGTTGAAAATTAAAGGGTGTGTTCCCATACATACATAGTTGACGCCTATTAAAAGTCCTCCGAGTTGTATGGGCGCTCATACAATTAAGCGGACTAGCTTAATTGGCACCATGGCTAGGTACGGAACCCTCGGCGTACGAGTTCGACTCGCACTTGACCGGTTTTTAGGGTTCCGTACCTTAAAAGGTAAAAAAAGGAACCCTTATAAGATCACTTTCTTGTCCGTCTGTCCGTCTGTCCGTCTGTCCGTCTGTCCGTCTGTCCGTCTGTCCGTCTGTCCGTCTGTCCGTCTGTCTGTCCGTGTGTCACCATCGATTATCTCAGGAACGGGTAAAGCTAGCAAGTTGAAATTTATACCATATACTAAGGTCTATAGTCCCTATTGTGACTATAAAAATCAAGGTCCTGAGTCAACACAATAAAAAGATATAGGCAAATTTAGGTTTTCGTGAAAACTTGTGAGTACCAAAACTTACCTTAATTATCAACTTTTTTTATTTTTCGGAATTTTTCCTTTACTTGTGCTAGAAGACCTTGCTTGTAACCAAAATTGACAATTCTAGGTCAACCGGAAGTACCCTAGAGGTTTTGGGTCGAAAACCTAAATGGTAGTTCCCGTTGACCTAGAATAACGAAATTTGGCAAAAAGCAAGGTCTTATAGCACAAATAAAGAAAAAATTCCAAAAAGTTAAAAAAGTTGAAAATTAAAGGGTGTTCCCATACATACATAGTTGACGCCAATTAAAATTGTCCTCCGAGTTGTATGGGCGCTCATACAATTAAGCGGATTAGCTTAATTGGCACCATGGCTAGGTACGGAACCCTCGGCGTACGAGTTCGACTCGCACTTGACCGGTTTTTTTTTTTTATATAATACTTATCAAAATTATGTAAGTAGCACTTAGGTCATATTATATTTTCTGTCTGTCTTTACTGTCAATCAACAGTGATAGGTAAATAGCAATTCTATAAATATTAGAATTAATAAAATAAAATGTAACCGATAAATATGAGCTTATCAAGATTTTCGACCAAGCGAATATGGATTCCGTGGCCGAGTTGGTAAAGGCACTCCGGCTTAAGGAGGCTCGCTTGTATCAGTGCGGGTTCGAATCCCGCCGGAATCGCAAATTTTGATAAGATTTTTCATTTTCAATGAAATAATAAGTACCTAAGTGTGGTTTAACACTATAAAAAACATAAGTAAATTATAACTCTGTAAGTAAAGTAATCCTTTTGGAATAAACAAATATATGAAAACAAACAACAACAATACAAATGCATTAAAGTTTTCACAAATATTTAAAATCATTCAACGTCGGTAAAGTAATCAACGGTCGACCAATATTTTCCATCGACCACTATTTCAATTCTATTCGTATTTCAAACCGCACCTAATCCCAATTTATCATATGACACAACAAAACAGCTCAAAACGGAAAACAAACAGACCATCTATCCACATTGAACCAATTTTGAGCACCATTTAGGCTTTTCAGCGTTCATTCGCTAACCCCATTAATCTACAGTGCGTGCAGACCATTTATTCTCGCGAAAACAATGGTTTTATAACGTTTTTCCCATACCTGTATACCACACGGTAGATAATTTAGGTGCGGCGCTAATCACGACCTGTCCGCTCCCTTTGTTGAAGGGTACAGCTTGATTGATGACGATGCCCTACTGTTAGTAATCTTGACTGTGTGCCTTACGTGTTCAACTTGGGATATGTAGATAAGGAATTGTGATGTGCAAACTATTTCGGAAGTAGGTCAAACAAAGCAAGAATTTTAAGATGAATTCCCAAGTTGGATTTTATAAGTAGGTACACAAAGATCTTGTCATTGTGTTTGCACTGTCATATTATTCGAACTATTATAACTATGTCAATACTGGCTGCTGTACGTGACTTAATTTGCGTAGTACATACCTACACGTATAAATGCAGTTTAAAAACTAAGAAAACATTGGGACCCAGAAACATAATCACACAAACATAGATGATAAACACTACTCGTGACCACGGCGACTGTAATGTCGCCGAAACGTCGAGGTAAATAAAATAATTTCATTACGCGATTAAGTCCCGTTAATAATTAATTAAAAATAGATGATAAATGTCTGTTTTCATAAGGTAGAGAAATATTAAATGATTACTTCCCGAAATGAACTACAGTTTGAAATATGCATCGAGTACTAATCAGTATTGATATAAGTACTCGGATACAGAAATTATATTGAAAAGTTTTATGGACACGGGATTTTATCGCGTAATTTACCTTATTTATTTATTTATTATTTATAAAATCCCGTGTCCATAAAACTTTTCAATATGAATAGTGATCGCGAAAGTTTAAAAAAGACTATCGTATACAGAAATTTAGTCATGAGAATTTCTCTACTCAGATCAACAAACATTTTCTTGAAACAAGTATAAACAGACTCAAAGGAATAAAGGCTAAAACGTTATGTAAAGGCTTTTCCAGCACTACAAGTATCTGTTTCGAGGACCTATTACAACCCTACCACCAGTCTTTTGATGTCTAAGTGAAGTGCCATCGTTTTAATAGAGTCAGCGCTTTATGATGAACTCACTAACGTAATTATATTTCTTTTATTACGACACATTATATTGTGGATTTTTATAAGGCGATTTGAATAGCGCATATTTAAACTTTCACGACTTGAACATATCTTCAAATTGAACTTATACGGAATTTCACGGGTCTTTCGAACGTGTTTTCGAATGTGTAAATAAATGATTTCTCGTTACATAATTAAGCCCCAAATATCATTAAAAGATTTATTCATGCATGTAAAAACATCGAAAAAAAACACCCACGTTAATATTATCTTTATTCAAAGTAATTTAACTTACTCCTTTAAGTCCTTATGTTTTTAAGTATGAAATATAATTATTTTTGTGTTCCCCTGCTGTGTTGTATTATTTACCGGAATAAAGATCAATGAAATTATAATGTGCAATTAAGTTCATACTTATATATTTTAATTAAAACGAAACCTCATTTTAATAATGCTGTTCAATAACAGTATCCATAATAATATTATATAAATGCATCATAAAAGTAGATAATAATCTGAAATTATTAGACTGCTAAGTGGAAACTAACATTAACCCATTTTATGTACCTTTTAAACTGTGTATATTAAACTGTCTGGGTCGTAGCAAGTGGAATTCCGTAGTCTCTGCCTACTCCTATGAGAAAGAGGCGTGTTTTTTTGTATGCATGTATTTAAACTATGATTGTAATATAAATTCAGCCGTATAGTTGGATGAACCTCGACTTTTGATCGGCCGGGCATAATTTTTTTGTTTCGAATTTAAATGCTCAATAACACGAACTTTACGCTGCTGTAAAGGAAAACACCGCAAGGAAACTAATATCTTAGTTTTAGTATAGGATATAAGGCATATTAATTAAGCTAACAGGATAGTTTGAATGCTACTCCATGTCAACAATATCGGGCACAACAGTTTCCCTTTGAGTGTAGGTATAGTTTGCTTTCAAAGGCTATAAATCATCTACTTATATTATTATGGTATGGCTTAAGTGTCATAGAATTTAATTATAAGCCAAATGGTTAGTAACCAAGTACCAAATAATTATAATTTTACTTTTCCATCATAATAAAACCAAGTAACTCATGAACAAACATAAACTGGGCAATTAAGGCATAAATACAATATCGCTTTATATTTACCCAGTCACGAAAGGAGTGGGCGCTTAAAATTAACCGTTTCTGGTTAAATTTCAACTGTAATTAGCCACATATTGAAAAGTAACATTTTTTAAATGTAGCTTTAAAACCTTAAAATAGCTTTTGAAATAATTTTAGACACGCGAGTGGGTATGTATTATTCTCAAACATTGTTCGTATTTGGACATCTAAAAAGTAATATTTACTTATATTTTTTAAACATCTTCATCATATTAGAGAGATAAATGTGAGATATTATATGGATGTCTTGAATGAAGAATATTATAAAAGTAATTTAGGCCAAGAAACTGTGTCTACAAGAAATATTTTTGTATGTACAATAAAGTAAATAAAAAACCATAAAAAAATAGCATTACCTATTTCAAAACTGAAATATTTAGATCAAGAGCATTTTCACGAAATATCATCATTATCATGATATGAGATGATATGATGATTTTCACGAAATCTCGATACAAGTAACACATTACTGGGTCCTCTATAAAACACGTACACTCTGTCTCTTCAACACACGACAGTGACGGCCGAGGTCATATTTAGGGAAATAAGATTATTACGATTTTTGTACTTTTCATACGCTGAATATTGATTGAAAATAAACTTTTTGAGGGATCAAAGACTTCACTGTTACATTATTGGTAAACTATGAGTTATGCAATTAAAACTCGAGATTGTAACATTCGCCATAAAACAGCAACAGTGCAAAACTACACGTGATTTTTTTTTTCGGATGTTCGTTATACGAAAAATGTTTAGTTCATACAATCGCACGTTTTGTGTTTTCGCGTTGCCGTCTTAGTCGCGTACCTCAAAATCAAATTGTTATTAAGTACCTATAAAGTCTTCCCTATTTCCAATGGCGCTAATAGAGCAATAACGGAACGTCAACTACAATGAAAGACAACTTGATAGCTCCACTCTCATTACCCGGAGGAATAGAGGAGCCAGAATAGTCAATACAAATCGCACTTAACAAGCACGCTAAGCTTGAGGTGTCTAGTAAACCCTGCACTGAGCCATGTTCATCAATCACGGGGGTTATTATGTGGTCCTACACACTATCTATAATACTGCAGACACAGCCACGCGAAAACAAACTCACTAACCGTAACATAAAGATCAAACTGCTCGGCAATAAACAGGCACGCATAATACGACTTTCTGACTATACAAATATAAACCATAAAGTGCGGTGACAAAGACGAAAGCTGATTGAAGGCAGTTGGATCACGCGACGCCCTACGCACGTACTAAATCTCTATTCAAAATGTCGAAAGTGGTATTTTTTCGTGAATTATTTTCATCTGATAACGTTATGTAAGTTTTCGACGGCGATGAAGAAATTACTTTGATGAATAAATAACATCGACTTGACATTTTTGCTGTTATTTTCTTAGTTGGATATAACGGTAACTGAATTTGGAATATTGTTTGAAACATGATTTTGCCATTAGGATCAAATATTTTTTTAGTAAATAAATAGGTAAGTATAAAAATGTAGGTAAGTAAATATAAATAATATGTTTGTAAGTTTTATTACAATTACAATAAGCGTGCTAATTGCCTGCACTTTCATCATAGTATGACTTATGAGCACTGATCGGAGTAGGTAGAGCTATTTAGGTTCATTGACCGCAAACATTGATGTTAATATGGATATTCCACGGAATTCCGACTAATACTCCGGGATTCGATTATTATAATTCGTTTCATGTTTCGATTTTTGAGGAACTAATAATTTGTATGGTATGTTCTTGTACAACTTCAGAATGAAAATGTTAAATGATTGTTGATTCTTGTATAAATATAAGAAATTGTTACATAAAAAAATATATGTGTGTTCATGAATCAAGTTTCTATCCATTTGTTATACAATCCTTAAACCCGTATATAGCAAAAAGCAAAAAGCTTTTTATTATTTTTCTAACTAAAAAAACGAATCCTGGGATTCGGGGAATATCCATATTATTCTATCATACTAGCTGACCCGGCAAACTTCGTATTGCTTTAAGCATAAATGAAGAGAAGCATGTATAAAGAGAAGCAGAGAAGCATGGAAGGAGAGAATCAGGGAAGCATTGAAGAGAGAAAACCCATGCCCATATCACCAAAAAGTTCCATGAAGGTCCTGACTCCATCATCATAACAGCATTGTGTTTCACTCACCAAGCTCTTTCATTTGATACCCATAATTATCACTAAAAAGTTCCATTCCATCTGAAATCTTGAATCTTTGAAGTGACAGCTGTCAAACTTCAAACCGCCATATCTCGGAAACTACTCGTCCTAGACTCCCCGTTCTCAGTTCAAATGAAAGCTATGACCAAGATCCTTATTTGAAGTGACAGCTGTCAAACTTCAAACAGCCATATCTCGCTAACTACTCGTCCTAGACTCCCCGTTCTCAGTTCAAATGAAAGCTATGACCAAGATCTTCATTTGAAGTGACAGTTGTCAAAATGACATCTGTCATCTAAAATTTAGATTTTGGTCATAGCTTTCATTTGAACTGAGAACGGAGAGTCTAGGATGAGTAGTTTCCGAGATATGGCAGTTTGAAGATTGACAGCTGTCACTTCAAAGATTCAAGATTTCAGATTCAAGATTCAAGGATCGAAATCAACGATCGAAATCAAGGATCGAAATCCAGGATCGAAACCACGGATCGAAATCAAGGATCGAATTCAAGGATCGAAACCAAGGATCGAAATCAAAATCAAGGATCAAAATTGTATCAGTATTTTGATTGAAAAATCATGCCCTGAAACATCACGTAAATCAGAAAATGATGTAAAAGGTCTAGGAATGTTTAGTTCATAAATTATGGTCACCCTTTAGAAAGAGACACACCGCCCAAGTTTTATGTCTCAAGCGGAACGCGTTTTCTGTATCAGTCAACCTTCCAGTTACCTACTTTAGTTTATAAATTCCTTGCTGATTTCTGAATGTATCAATTCTTTCCAAATGTCAGTGTCAAATATTGTATATTGTCATTTAGAAAAAAACATGAATCAGAAGAATACGAAGAGAACATAATTTTTGCGAAGCCAAAATAAAGAAGAAAAAAAAAAAAAAAACATAATTTTGTCAACCATAGAACACATCAGATGGTCAGCTCCATACAAAAAAAACCTGTTTACGCTTTCTTTTGTATGGAGATGGAGATCGTCTCCGCTTGTTATATTCTATGGTAATAGTTTTCTGTGATCATCTGTTAACCGCATGTTTTCGTCAGCACGATTCAGGCTTTCTTTCATTTTGCATGGCTTCTGAGGGTATTTTCGTGATGTTGAATAGCCTATAGCCTTCCTCAATAAATTAGCTATCCAATACAGAAAGAATTTTTCAAATCCGACTGGTACTTTCAGAGATTAGCGCGTTCAAACAAACAAACAAACAAACAAACAAACAAACAAACTCTTCCGCTTTATTATAATAGTATAGATGGCAAGTACATAAAATAGCTCTACCTACTCCGATCACTGCTTATGAGTTATGACAGATTCTCCAAATGCAATAAGAGAGATGTGCAAGCATGTGGAAGTTTTATCAGGACCTGTATTTGTGGTCTTACGATAGCAAAATTTAAATGAACTTTGGAGTGGTGGAAACATATCCATCCATATTATTATACATAAGTATACAGTTTCTACTTTTTATAAATATCTCTGAAAATTGTTGAAAAACAACTGGTCAGAAAGCAGGTTATCACATAATCTATCACAAAAATAATGAGCGCTCTGCGTTAAATGACTCGACGTGGCAGGAATCGCCTGAAAAGGAGTCGGAATGTAAGGAACCATTCAATAAAACTAACCCCTACCTTTTTTTGTAACCCTTGAATGAAAGCCATAAACAATCCTACACTCGTAAACTTAGATATTAATCTGAAGTGATTATTGACAGCTCAATTCGTCCGCACTTTATGGCCAGGGTTTTAATATCACGTTATTTAGGGGTCATAAATACCGACGTGTCCATGTGTCAAACATTTAGGCCAGGGTAGCGCGTGAGCGTGTTTTGGGGAGATGCCAAATTATAATTTTGGTATTATAATGAGGTTTTATGAATAAAATACATAGCGTATGTGTTTTTCTGTTACCGCAATGTAGATGAAGCATATGGTAAAACTACAATGATTCTCTTCTTTGAGAAAAACAGGGATATTTTCTCTAAGATAGGCCAGCAAAGAAGTAGATTTCAGTTTTGGTAGTGATACTTACTTAATCTGGAATCCTGTGCTATATCTTATAGTAGTTTACGTTTCTCATTTTTTTTTTTTTGCAAATAAATAGGAAAATTTTTAGACGTTGATTTTGACGTGGTTTTTAATATAATATTTAAAATCTATTTTTCAACTACTCTTCCTCTTTATTTCGAAGAAACTCTAGCGTTCCAAGATACGTACCGTACCCAGTAGGTACGTCAATAGGCAATATGCGTCTGATTCAAAAGCGGGTTAAACGTATTTTTCTATGAACATTATGGCTTTAGAATTATGTGTGTGTAATTATTTTTTAATATTATTTCATTTTCGCTTAGAAATTAATAATTAAAAAGTGCAAAAATATAGTGGGAATTTCATAAGACTTGAAACGCAACGCTATTTGTCACGTATGCTGTGACGTCACACTCCTTCAAACTCGACAGAAAGTTTTTTTTTCTTCCTACAAGCGCGTGTAATTTTGGTGACTTGTGACGTCACGTCCGTTTCAAGTGCATGAAAATGTTGATAAATTTTAAAAATTATTTTTGTTATAAAATTTTAGTTTTTCGGCGCTGGAATTTTTGTTACGGTTATTTAACGATATAACCTATCGTTTAAAACCATAAAAAAAATTGATGCATATTGCCAATTGGATCGGAGTAAGAGTACCTATTGTCTTTCGGGATTGATGAAGATAAACCCATTTCGTTTTCGTGTTTTTACGACTCTGTTACGACTGAACGCTTTTATAGTTATGGAGTGATTTGTAAGAAATTCCGTGGTAATTTGCGGAACTAATGAAAAAATTATGACCATTAATCTTCTCACGTAAACTAGCCTTCTCCAAAGGGACATTTTCGTGGAACGGAATCTGGGTAATTTCTCATTGTCTGTGACGTCATGCCACTCTGGAGACGGGAATAGACACAGTTTCAGACTTGTATAAGTACTTCAAGCTTTTAATGGACATCGGTTATTTTTGTGTTTCCCGAATATGTCCGTCAGCAGTGTATCATTCCACAAAACAGAATGCGACAGAAGTGCACGTCAGTATCAGCGCAGCTCGCAAAGCTTGCAACTAATTTTGTTTTCTTAAAAATGACATTGATATTTATTCGTTTGCGATAAATTCCCGAATACGAGTATGTCCAACAGCAGTGTATCATTCCACAAAACAGAATGCTACAGAAGTGCACGTCATTATCAGCGCAGCTCGCGGCTTGCAACTAATTTTCTTTTCTTAAAAATGACATTGATATTTATTAGTTTGCGATAAAGTTGAAATTATGAATAATTTTCATTTCCAAATGGCTTTTTGTCAATCGTTTTTGTAATGTTATACGATTGTATCCGATGTTTTACGAAAACCATTCTTTATCTTGAATTACTGTACTGTACAAGTCACAGAAGCCATAAATTCAAAGAACCTAGACTTTCGATCCAAAGGTCGTGAGTTCGAATCCCAGCCGTGCATCAATGAATTTTTCCTGGTCTGTTCAGTAGATCTATTCAGTAGATGCTAATTAAAGAAGGTTTTTATTGTGAATGCTCTCTCTCTGCTGTGCTTTCAAAAACTACTCTTTGAAAGCACAGAATACGCAATTATACGTATTGTGGCAAATTGTGTTGAAGGTTGCCTAGAGACATCGGTAACTAGTGGCCCTGGCGATAAGTTAAATAAAAATAACTATTGTGCACGTTATTGAAAATCAATACCTAACTTGTTTACATTTTACAATAACCTTATACTAGAGCGGGATAGTACCTCGACTTACGATCTGAAGGATCTCGGCCGTGCATAAATGGATTTTCGTTTCGGAAAATTTATATGCGCATTAACACGAGTTCTAACCGGTGAAGGAAAACGTCTTGAGGAAACCCGTGGCTTATCTCAGTCTAACATGTATTGACCATGTGTGTTTCCTGTGTAAAATAACTAGAGAAATAACTAATGTATACTTAAGCGTGCCGCTGATTACCCCTCAAACCATAGTTTTTAGAAATGTAAGGGTATTGGCGGAGGTTCAACATTTTCTAGGGATACAGCCATGAGCATGACTGCATTAAAACTTATTGTAATATGTGTAGGTTAAAGGTAATCATAATAACCAAGCGTAGTGTTGGACGTCCACCGACAAGATGGACAGACGACCTTGTAAAAACTGCAGATCGGCGGTGGATGCAGGCCGCTTCCAACCGCAACACATGGAAATTTTTGAGGGAGGCCTATGTCCAACAGTGGACGTCCAACGGCTGAGATGATGATGATGATGATAATAACCAAAACATAATTTCAAAAATCAAATCAGCGCCCTTTTATCCCATCCATTCGTTCCTGTCAAGAGAACATTCAGGGATCGTAACATTAATATTATTAGATTTATAACTCAAAAGATTCCTGCCGCCAGCTACCATTATTTAAAGCCCTGAGATATACAATATTTCATGAGAATTTATTAAAATGAATGCCGGTTGCCTTTTATCGCCACTATAACGGTGAATCATATCTGGGCCTTTGTGAGTCTCACTTATTTGGACGTTGAATACTTCTACGGTTGAACAAAATCAATCAGTAGTCATACGCATTGAAAATATAACTTTTTGTTCATAAAATGAAACACTTTTATGAAACTAGCTTTTTCCCACAGCTTCACTTAAAGTACTAAAGATCCCTTCGGAACAGTACTTTTTTAGGATAAAAGTTACAATATGTCCTTTTCTGTACTCCCGACATGCATGAAAAATTCCATTATGATCGGTTGAGTAGTTATGTCGTGAAAGCGTAACAAACCAAGTCACATTCGCATTTTTTATATTAGTTAGGATCACAAAAATAGATTTTGTAAATCATTTTACTTTCCTAGTCTTCCTAGTCTACCTAGGACAATATCATTATTATATACTGTACTTTTTTTCAACATTGCCTTCCAAAAATAGAGTATCTACAGTAAAGTATCTCCAGCTACGAGTATATAATATGCCTTCTCATTCATTAATGATTATTATCTTACGTATAATAATTAATTAATTTCCATAACTGTACATCCGCTGTCAGTGATATTAAATAGTTTATCTGTTTATCAATGTATTTCCACTTCGTCAAGCATAATCACTTGAGTTAATTAATATCCAGCTTACAACAGAGACAATGCAACCTTCATCTCTCTGAAATGTTTGTTTCTGAATGTCTGTGCTTTTGAGGGACATGATAGAGGTATTTAGGAGGATTTTAAGCTCATCCAAATGGGTTGCTATTTTTGTACCCTTAGGGAGTGTCCACATTGCGTTTTCTGCAGCGCGTTTTTGAGCTGCGCGTTTGTATCGATACAAACGCGCGTTCGCAACGCGTATTTTTCCATACAAAAGCGAACCGGGAGGGGCTGCGCGGGGGGCTGCGCGTTCGCATCGCGTTCGAATCGCGTTTGTATCGATACAAACGCGCTGCAAAAAACGCAATGTGGACACTCCCTTAAATGCTTGAAGATGGGCAAGTGGAGAACTTATATTTGGGAGTGCCTCTGACTATCCCTGACTCTGTCTATGTCTGACTATGTCTGAAAAAATTGTCGTGACTTAGTTGTTTTTTCGTTTCCTTTTTGGACACTTTTCCACATCCAGTCTTTATTACAGAGTTTACTGGTTTTAGTCATCATCATCCACAGCCCGATTTAACCCTCTGCTGGATATATATGCTTCTTTAAGTTTTTGCCGTCCACAACATTACAGTCCTGTGCTAGTCGCATCCATTTGGTTTTCATCATCTCCAGGACGCCCACTGTTGGACATAGACCTCCCTCAAAGATTTCCATGTATTGCGGTTGGAAGCGGCCTGCATCCACCGCCGACCTGCAGTTTTTACAAGGTCGTCTGTCCATCTTGTCGGTGGTAGTTCAACACTGCTCTTGCTCGTCCGTGGCCTCCACTCTAGAACTTTTCGGCCCTATCGGCCATCTGTTCTGCGTGCTACGAGTATATGCCTGCCTATTGCTCTTGCATTTGGTTTTAGTCATTACTATACACTTTTCAGATATTTAGGTTAGGCTTTTGATAGCCTTTGAAGACGTCTAGCAGGATAGTCAGAGCCATTGTAATATGACAAATATTTTTTTCCACTTGTCCGTATTTTGAAGTAGACAGACAGAAGTCTCTGGCTGCTAGCCTTTTATCGCCCATTTTGATCAATAACTGGTTTCCTTGAGAGGTTTCCCTTTAAAGGCAAAGTACTCGTTCTGATATTTTACATTTTCCGTCATTCCGTCATCCGAGAAGTCGAGAGCTTTCCAGTATAACAACTGCTCTTACAACACTACTAACAGCGTAAGCTGACATACTTATATAAAAAGTATTTGCCAAATGTTAACCTCATAACGCTTATATCTATTCTCTGATGATACTCGTAAAATAAAACAAATAAAGTACATTATCCAACAAGTAACATTGCCAGTCAAATGTAAACATACATTTCCTACATTTATGTTATCGATTTTCATCTAAAAATATCTAACGACATCATCCTACAGCCTCCGAGATAATACTTAAGACGTGTGCCCTCTTGGCAAAAACATTGATTAATAGCACCAGCTCAATGAATACTGCGTATTTAAGATTAAATGGAATTAGAGAATTACTGGAAAAGCTCGTATAGGCAGTGAAACAGTCAGCTGCAAAATTTAGATTGATCTATTGTTTTAATATTTAGGATTAGTTGGGTTGTTTGGCTACTATTTAATTAATAATTTGTTTTTTTGTTTAATGCACTAACACTTTTATTAAACTATGTATAATTTAAAAAATAGTTTCAAATCCATTCGAGTCTGCACATAAACGTTATTCGTTTCTGTAGTGCGATTCACATTTCTGGGAATGCATCCGATTCGAAGATTTTCTTCGGAAAGTCGACGTTTTTCAGCGAAGGAATATCACGTTCCGAATTCAGAATACATTCCGAGAAGTGTCAATCGCCCTGCTGAAGCCTTTTCTAAAGCAATGATTCATAACTCAAATAGGCCGTTAGAGCAGAATCATAGTCCGAATTGCACTATTGCCATCTTTCATAGACATGAGAGTGACAAGAATAAAACAAAAGACGAATAAAATTATAATTCTACTGTAACGACCTTTTTAGCCCCGCTGAATACTTACTTGAGTCTGAATCTCTGACTCTGAAACATTTTTACATATCCGAACAACAAACAGCAGCATTAATATCTATATAAGTTTTTATGGTAAATTTCGTCGATATTTCCACACCGTTATCCTCGTCTAAGATATTTTGTTGGGCAATTGGAATAAGAACTAACTTTCGTCTCACAAAATACACTTTTTGAATGTTAGACAATTAATTTGAGTTGAAATAATAATTCTTAACTAAATCGGTACCTACAAATTAATGACCATACAAACTTACAAAGTGCTTCATTTGAAACCTACATCTGCGTTTCGTGCGAGGGGGAAATCGGCGAATTCGGCTGAATTAAACTCACGAAATAAATTAGACAGGCGATTTGTATATCCTGCGGATTAAATTGTCTTCATTTATTATTAGACGCTACTCGTACCAACACCGCGTCGTTAACATCGGTGTCGTATTTAGGTGCGTGTCAGATGATATTTCAAACTCGGTACAAAGAAGTCGGGTTAGAAACGAAACTTTTGGGTAAGAATTGAAAATTATTCGAGGCGAAATTGCGCGTGAAAACACGGACTAATATTGCGTAGAGCATTAACCCTGTGCACCTATTAAAAATTAATAAATTATTCTTATGGAAGTGTTATCTAAACGTTTTGAAATTTTACATAGCTCCGTGAATTTAGATGCAGCTAAATAAAAGTGAACTTATGATTTGTCGATCCAGTAACAAAAACGCACATCTAACCAAAACGTAGTAATAGTAGGTTCCTAATGAAAACACTGTCTACCTCAGATATTGTTTGAATAATATGTGAAACTATACAATCATTTAATATCTATAAATAAGAGCAAAAAGGCTTATGTTAAAAACCGTAGTATATATTCAAAATCATCGATTATTCGAGAGTTTTCCATCAAAAGTATACAGAATGATACACTATTCATAATAGATTAATTATTATTTTTTGTTTTTGCTTTGTTCTATAGAAACGGAACGTAATTGGATTTTATACAGGTTGGGTGGCAGTCTTTTTTGTTTTTTCAAATTGACCATTACATTAGTATAATATACGGGAAAATAACACAAGAACACGCATCGGTAGGAGTCAAACCGGCTCATAAAGCGGAATCTAAATGCTACACTAAACGCCGCGTCTAATCCCGAAGTTATTCAAAATTAAAAAAATATTCATCAACTTTTGATCTTGCCTGTACTAAAGGGCGGTAAGTAAAAAGGATGAAATTCGTAGCAAAAAATTGTAAGGTTCGTTTATTTTATCGCTACCCGTTTCACCTATAAAGTAATCTGATAACATAAGTCGGGTTTCAGCTCCAACCATTACTAGACCTTTACAGCTGGAGTTCACAGTTCGCTTTTTCTATGTTGGATTTATCAGAGCGGAAAACTATTGGATGGTTTCGTTTTTACAGGTTCCTGAACCTTTCAATAGAAGTAAATGCTTATTTTACTGAGGATTTCAAATGACTTATTAGAAAATAAATATGGACCTACGCTCTTTTTAATTATAGAAGTACCTAACTATGTCACGTGTGTGTATGTGTTGTTCACAAAAAGTTTATACTTAAGGAAATTTTATAGCAAAGTTTCAAGACCTTTTTGTACCTACAGTATAATGATAATTATTGTTACGTGATTTTATCGCGTACCTACCTTTTATTTATTTTCTTTTCCCGACGTTTCGAAAACGTTGCAGCGTTCGTGGTCACGGGATGACTGAAGTACTTTTTGTAAAGGTGTTTAAAAACACATAAATCGATTTTGATTAAAATTATATTTTCTTTTGTTGCAGGATATTTCTGGCATATAACGGATTTTCACTATGACCCGCTCTACACATCACAAGGCGACACTAGAAGACGTAGGTATAATAATCTGTTCATTAGTCTGAAACTGAACAAACAAATAGATTTAGGAAAATGGAACACCGAAACGAAATAGAATCCAACCGTGTTTGTTGTCTTGAATCTTCACGGTATCGAAAAGAATAATATACAGGGTGAATTTTTGAGACGGGGCAGTAAGGGCAGCTACCTTAACCGTTGTAGATAGAGGAAAACATTCTTAGGAGACTATCCTTAATTTTTGAAGGTATTAAGACTTGCATTCACAGATTTTGAAAAAAATGTACATTCAGCGAGAAAATGGGCAATTTACACAAAAACTTTTTTTGATGCCAATCGATCCTATTTCATCTAAGGATTAAAAGGCTCTTTCAGACCAACTGGGGCTAGAGTACTAGAAAAGTCAGAAAACGCTAAAATGTATTTCTGATACAAGACAGTAAGGGATACCTTAACCGTTGTAGCTACAGGAAAACATTCTTAGAAGACTATCCTTATCTTTTGAAGATATTTCAACTTACATTCACAGATTTTGAAAAAAATGTATAGTTAGCGAGAAAATGGGTAATTTATACAAAAACTTTTTTTGATGTCAACGCTATAGAAAAGGCAAACGAACTCTTTCTCTCATTTAATATCCAATTTAAAAAAAAGTAAAAGCAGGCATAGGTTTGTGGTTCCTCAGTGGAGTAGATATAATAATTGCATAAATTGTCATCGCCATCTAACATTGTTTACAAACAGGCAAATCCAACAAATTGCACTTGTGAAATGTTTGTACGGAAAGCAAAACAAATTGAGCATTAAATCATATTTGCATCAACCAATGGAATTCTATTCGGTTCGTTTGAAAACACTTTGCTCGAGTGAAATATGCACAATTTCAATAACCCGTTAGGGATTCATAGATTATGTACACATTCCGCGCGATTGGTCGTGTTGTTCTTATGCAATTTGCATCTCATTTCGGATTAGGTGCCATTAATTTTCTGATTATGAATAGGGCAGCATCGAATATAGTCCTTTCAGTCTGATTGTTAAGCAAATGCGCGATCAGCGGGCTTAAAAAGGTCGCTATAGCAGTACTTGAACTATATGCCTTCCCTTTTCATTGACTGAGAGTGAAAAGAGATGGCATATAGTTCAATTCTTATTGTGATTCTGCTAAAGCGAGCTTTTTGAACCCCCTGCTGTAAGTATGTTCGTATAAGTTACTCGTAGTTTCCAACTGGTGACAGAGTCTTAAGGCCTCCGTCATTGCTTAACGACTTACATTAGTCAGTGATTGCAGTAAATTTCATGCTGTTCATTGCATGAAAGCCAATTTAAAATTATGTAGGTAAGTAAAGAAAAAAAAAAGATAAAAGTACCGAAGTACCTACTTAGATGTTAAATATTCAAAAATATTCAAAAGTGGAACTACAGAATAAAATCATAAAGTAAAGGTCAGTCGAATCGACTCACTCATTGAAGGACTGTTAGGCATGGTGAAGTTATGTGACCAAAGCAACATTAAACTAATTTACTTTTATAAAACTGAAAAATCTGTTTATCACCTTATCGCATTCCATAATTTGATATCTATTCAATGGATAGATATCAAAATCCATATGTATTGATTTGTCCAGATTGTAGAAGAGCAGACGAGAGAGGTAGCTCCGGACACCACAGAGCGCTCGGCAGATATGGAGACTACTTGTGTGACAGCTCCATGGAGCTGATAGAGTCTGCAGCGCGGTACATGCGCACGCGACATTCTGAGAATGTCGAATTTGTCTTGTGGACTGGGTGAGTTGAACACATTTTATTATTTTATTTTAGTTACTTTTACAGAAACTTTCCTATAAGTATTTTATTTGTGCTGTTACTTATTGTATTATGTTTGACATTTTTGGTAAAGAAATAATGTCAAATATAACAACACACACCATACATAGTGAAAAACACAGAATATTGAAACTTGCTGTTATTGAGTCTACTCGAGACCACGGTGACTGTAGTGTCATCCAAAACTTTAAGGTACAAAATATAAAAGGTCTAATCTAAGCGTAAATAAAATTATTCGATCACGTACAATATAACTTGCAAATGGATGAGTTTTGTCTCATGTACGTTTAACTCAACAGCGCTTAAGCTTTTTTTTGTTACCTATCTTAATTTCGATATGTAAGAAAGAAAAGCCAACATTTTAAGACCAGACTTAAATGCGCTCAAGTGACTGAATGGAATTGTTGTCATCGTGAATAAAACTATCAGATTAGAAAGAGAAACGAATATTGCAATAGACGTACCCTTGCGTAAGCGAGCGTTTCTGTGTTCTGTGGACGTACCTACCAGGAAAAGATAACAATTCTGTTTTATTAGCATATGATACCATATGAAAAAACAAAAATATAATTTAAGTAGATAAAATATATTGAAAAGGTACTTTTACAAAAATATAGCAACAAAACATTGTTGCTAATTATTATTGTCTCACGCAGACAATACTCATCATTTTATAACAAGAAATTTCAAGCGAGAAAATCTTTTATGCTCGTAATATCAATGCATCGACATAGCCGCCGGATATGGATCATTACGCCTTTTCTTTAGAACAGTAATTGCCTTGCGGGGGCGATGTTTGCTTGTAAAGATCAATTTAATATGCCAAGGATATCTTTCCTAACATTTCGATCATCTCTTGTGAACCAAATAAAGAGACGGGACAACGACTCAATTTAGAAATGAGATTTTGGTATTGACAATTGATAAGTCGAGCATGCTAGATACTTAGTTGAAAAATAAGTCTCAATTATTATAAAAAAAGATTCCGACGAATTTGAGAACCTACTCCTTTTTTTAAGTCAGTTGAAAACAAAAAGCGTCTGAGTAGAATTTTAAGTTAGTTGCTCAAAAATTTTGTTTATTTTTACTCTTCTTCATTTCTTGGATTAAAATATTATAACTTTAGTCACTCCCACAATCAAGATTAATTAACTTACGAAACCTTGTTTCTTTTATTCCATCATTATAACCCTCCTAACGCAGTCGGATAAAAATAGTAAAAAAATCTACGTCAAAAAACAATATAACTTTCTTTTCGAATAAGTGGAATTCACTTAACCTTTAGTAAAACTCGTTCACTTTAGTATTTGAAGTAGTTTCCTTCAAGGGTTGTTTCGTTATTTCCCCAGTTAATAAGGCATTGTAAGGGTCGTATATGGTTGGTGGACGGATAATATAATATTACAAAGTATTCGTCCTTGAAGTAAATTGAAGAGTTACAATTTTAAACTCTTACTAAACGCATTTTGTAAAGTTAAATGTGGAATCGCGTAACTTATTAATTTATTTCTAAGTTTTGAAAGACATTCATTACTGTCGCAGTGGTCACGAGTCTTTCACGAGTAGACAGAAACTGTCTCATGAAGACTCCCTGTCTCAAGCAGAACTCCCCATTTTCGGTTTAAGCCTTTTAACTTTTGAAAGATAAAAAAAAATAAAAAGCCTAAGCCTTATACTTATTTGTAATTATGGGATAATCATAATGCCATAATATACTAACAAAAAAAAGAGTGCCGTCGCGGGAGTCCTGTCAGATGTGAAACATCTAATTTGTTTTTTACAGATTATGATGATGATGATAAAACCTGGGACAAGCTTGAAACACTCCTGCTTTAATAATGTTGAAACAAGCCTAAAGCAGGGCTGTTTCAAGCTTGTTTTAACATTGCTCTAAGTTCAGGTTACGGCCCCTGTAAGTAATAAAAATATGTTTTCTAGTGACATCCTCACAGCCCGGTATACTGGCAGCGAAGAAGACAAGTACCAGGCGATCAGAAACATGACGGATCTACTCAGTAGGACGTTCAGCTCACACTTCGTGTTCCCAGTGCTGGGCCATTTGGACCCCGCGCCTTCTGAGACCCTGACCAATCTGTGGATGCATTGGCTTCCTTTGGAGGCCTTGCAGACATTCAAATATGGTAAGATAATAGCACAGAACTATAACGAGATAGAAGCAAAAAGTTCGTTGATTTGGATAGAAACCGACCGTGTAACATTTTGCGTAGATACTTTTCAGTTGACAGTTTGAATTGCTTATTTTTACATTGCTGATTTTCAATGCTCGCCAAGTCTGGCGCGTGAAATTAAAGCCCATCTCAAAGAAGTTCTCATCCCATCTTTTCGGCACGCGAGGTACATTCACTCTTTGCTTCTATCTCGATATAATTCTGTGGATAAAAGTCATTGTATTCTAGGGTTACTATTGGATAGCTAGGTGTAATAAAAACTTTAATCTGTGTCAGTAGGCAAACATTTCACACACTTAAGTACAGTGTCCCGCGCTGTAGTGCCTGGAACATTGTTGAGATAGAGTACGTCCATCTCATTCAATTGTCACAGCACGACTGAGTTCATATCATCTATGGTCCGTATATTCAAAAGTACTCTGTGGACTGAATCAACCGAGACGCTGCCACACTTTGACAATAATTTAACCAAATCACCACAGTCATGACAGTTCGTTCGATTGATTTTGTCGATGGCTATTTTAATTTAAGAAGCAGAGCCTGAAGTCGTATTTGTTCTCCTGAGCCCCAATTTACAACGTCAACCATTTCGGTATCATTACCGGTGCGTTTTGTTTCGTTCTCCAAAAAGACAGTAACTTATTTGAAAATGTCACCACAACAGAGTAACCTAACCTCATTGGTTATAAGTAGATTATGAAAGAAAAATAAATCTAAGGATAAAGTTGAAGTTTTGATTTGGTTGATAAAAAGTTTGTTAATAGAACCGGCCTGCTGATTATTCACGGCATTAGTCGTGAGAAGTCGTGAGGTAACCTATCTCGCCAATCATTGTTAATTTGGTAAATATTTTCCTTTGTACGAGTGTACCAAACAATCATATCAATTACCTAACACAAACATCAATTACTATTTAATAAAAAGGCATTCTTTGTTTCAATCCCAATTTTCTTTTTCCTTTTGAAAAACAAAATAAAATAAGACCAAAGGCACTTAACAAAATGTTTTCTTTAAAATGTCTACTAAAGTGCTAGTATCTACTAGTTTAGTTTTTACAGTTGGGCCGACGGATCTAGACGTTCGTGAAGTCAGGCTTTGCGCTGCGCAGTAGAAAATTTTGTATGAAAAAGTTGCATTGCGCATCGAAACGGCTAACTTCACGCACGCCGAGATCCGTTGGCCGTACTGTAAGTGATTTAAAGGCAACAAAAAATATTTTTGCTTTTCCTACTCGAATAGTTTTGGAACGAATAGGCTTTTAATTGAAGTTTTTACCACCATATGTGTGTATTCTAAAATATCTATGTATTTAATCAGTTAACTGGTTCCCATAGCACAAGCATTGATAAGTCGCGGTGTGTTATTATGTCACCAATATTTATTATTTATTATACTTAGATCTAAGATATCTTACGGCTGGCTGGTTTGTTTCCAATACAAGAAAAGAGATTGTTTTTACGAGTAGCAAAAATAAAACATAACTCAGAGCGTACAGTTATTTTCTTCTAGAGTCCTTCCTTTTGTGCTGGGGCATAATGAGTCTCCACAGTGTCTTCAGATTACTTTCTTCCTAGGGTTTTTACTGTTTGATAACTGTATTGTGCTAAGATAACAATAATGAGTGTGTACGTTCTTTGTTTTCTATTCCTTCCTTTATTTTAGCTTATCTACTTAGTCTAACGACTTTTTTAGACGCTGCAACCTTAATCTAAATGAGCGCAATTACGATTGTTTGAATGTATTTCCAACACGTTTTTATTCGAAAGTGAAGGAACTTTGTTAGATCCTGGCATGTTTAAGATCTATTAAAACTTTAAACAAATCCGTGTAGAATAAAGCTGTTTAAATCCAGAAATTGTCACAGAGATCCATTTAATTGTTTATAAATGATGCATTATGACTAACGTGACCATACGTCCCGCTTTGAGGCTCTCGGTCCCGCTGTCCCCAGCGAGAGCCGAAATAACCCGCTGTTGCAAACAAACCTTTCTTACCTACTAAGTAAGTCAAATTCATTGCACTCGATTCACCCAAAGTACCTAAATCTAAATGCGAAAGTAATTACAACTGTCTGTCTGTTACCTTTTTACGCTTAAACCGATTTTGATGAAAGTTGCTTTTTATTAAAAAAAATAAAAAAAAGGCTAATTTTTATCGCGAAAATAAAAATGAAGATCTGTTTATTTTTATTTATAGTCGACGGGGACTTTTTTTAGTCAATAGTTCACTATAAATTAATACTATTCCCATAAATATTCAGATATTATATTTTTAAACGGTTCTGAAATGCAGTGATATGGAACTGATCCTATCACTGCAATCAGATTTAACGATAGATCGTTTCCAACGATTCTTATTATGGCATCCCGTTCTTGGAACGTCCCGTTGAGTGTTAATTCATTGCCTCCTGCCTGATGCTGTTTAAATCATCTAACAAAAATACTATGAACTTTTAATTTAGATGACTCAAACTGTTCTTGTGCATTTTGTAATTCCATCTTAAGGGCCTGCGACAGGCGAATTTCCATGAAAATGTAATACTTACCGAAATCATTTAAAGGAGTGTGGGCAAAAATGTATGGGCACTTCACCCACGGCCGCCACAGCTCAGACTACTTTTGTTTAGAAGGTATCACATCCATGTATCTCTGTGCCAATGCGCATCAAATTCTGTCCCAGGGTTCTCTATTTATTTTAAGTCGAATAGGTTTAACTTACAGACAGGCTACCACCACATGGCCGTTACCACATTTTTGGTCATAAATGTATGGACCCACTACGGCCGCCACAGATTAGAATACTTTTGTTTAAAAGGTATCACTGCCATGTTCATCTGTGCCAATGCACATCAAATTCTGTTCGAGGGTTCTCTATTTATTTTAAGTCGAATAGGTTCAACTTACAGAGGTGCTAAAATGGCCGTTACCGCAATTCCTTTTATGAATCATAATAATGATTCGTAATTTTGTTTATTGGATCAGGATTACGCAGGATCACTGGATCAGAATCACAGGATCAGGATCACGGGATCAGGATTATACAGGATCACTGGATCAGGATGACAGGATCAGGTTCACGGGATTAGGATCACGGGATCAAGATCACGGGATCTGGATCACGGGATCTGGATCACGGGATAAGGATCACGGAATCAGGATCATGGGATTAGGATTACGGAATCAGGATCACGAGATCTGGATCACGGGATTGGGATCCTGACCGTAGCCAAGTGAGTTATCTGCCATACATTTCAATACGAACTGTTTGGTGACTTGGCCGGCGAATTGCTTTCCTCATATTCGAAATGAAAAGCAGTGTTTACTTCGGGTGAAAGACCTATTTATGCACTCGAACTATTGGTGCCCTCGCTACGCTCGTGCGCCAAACCATCTCATGCCAGAATAGGTTACTTTAAACCAACTTGTTACAATCTACTAATTGCTCCCTTGTCATAAAATCTAGTACTAGTACTACTCAGGTTAGGTACAAACATGGATTTATCTAGTGACCCCTGGGATAGATTTTAATGCGTCGATAATAAAAAATGCTTAATTTTGTTAGGTCTTTCGAGTCATATTAGTTACATTGCTGGCGGAGCTGGGTGAAGTTTGCCCACTATCGTTTAAGCATATTTTTAATAATAGTTCTAACTCGATATATTTATTTATTCGTAGTAACGCCAACAGCATTCCTATTAACATTTAAAAATAATTAGAAGACTTAGAGTTGTCTGGAAGACATCGTTACTTAGCGATAAGGCCACTCATTGCACCTATACCTATTGTTACTTAGTTTTATAATTGGTTGTATTTTGTTTTATACATAGTTATTATATGTTTCATGCATTCATTCATCTGTAAGTTATAAGTAAGTTCGTATGAGCAAGTGGCCAACTCTGGTGACGGAGTTTTTAGGCCGCCTAAAAGCCTCCGTCATAGCTTAATGACTTAAAAGCCGGGACCGACAATTTAACGTGCCCTCCGAAGCACGGAAGCACTCAGTTCGTAATGCCACTTACGGTTACCCATCCAAATTGTGACCGCGCACAAAGTTGCTTAACTTCAACGATCAATCAAGAACGTCTAAGGTTGCGGGCCAGACAGACAAGACGTAAGACGAGGACGCGTCGCGGACAGGGCGCCAGCAAACAGTGTTGCGTCCGCGCCCCGTCTCTTCTGTATGTTTTGCGTCGCGACGTTTGAGGGACGTGGAAGAGACAAATGTCCGCGCCCCGTCTGCGTCTTACGTCTTTTCTGTGTGTCCCGCGCCTAAGCAAGCTACGCCGCGAGAGCTGTCAGTTATAAACAATCACAATACTGAAACAAACAATCCTATCTAAGTGTTTTTGTTTTTTATAATAAATTTGATCTTCGCAGGTGGCTACTACACCATAGAACAGAAACAAAGCAAGCTGCGTATCGTGGCGTTGAACACGAATTTGTTCAGCGTGCGAGAGTTCAATACTGCGGCTGCGAGACGGCAGTGGGAGTGGCTCGACGCAGTTCTCGATAAAGCAACTGCTAACAAGGAGATGGTGAGTTGTAACATCTATATACTTCATCATCATCAATGTTTAAAATGTTTAAAAAGTAAAACTGAAAGTGAAACAATACCTAAGTTCTACATAAAAGTGAAGCTAGATACAAGCACAATAGGCATGAATCCTAATTTTCAAAATCTCTTCTATGATATTCAGAAGTATCTATTATGTCTAAAATATATCATATTTCTGTAGAAAATTAAGGTTTTTGTGCAATAAAAGTACTTACATTTAAATTAAAATTTTCAAATTCACGCCAAAACGCTCGCCGGTGTCATGGCGTCTGTTTTTACGTCACGGATCGGTATATCAACCAGTGATGCCTACATAGTTACTATAGAAACAAAAGGATGTTTACCGAGACGAGACGCAATGACAGACGCCATGACACCGGCGAGCGTTTTGGCTATCATGGCGGATTGTTGTATTTTGTAGATTTATTTTAGCAAATAAATTAGTAATCTCGACATTAATAAGAGAATAAATACATTTTTCAAAATCTTTGAATCCTATTTCATTAGATCAGATAAATATTTTGGCGATACTTGATTACTGTCACCATGCCTATTAGGTAAGCATACTGATGTAATTTTTTGCTCAATAAAGTTATTCTTATTCTTATTATCATCTCAGCCGTTGGACGTCCACTGTTGGACACAGACCTCCCTCAAAAATTTCCAGGTGTTACGGTTGGAAGCGGCCTGCATTTACTTTCGACCTGCAGTTTTCACAAGGTCATCTGTCCATCTTGTCGGTGGACGTCCAACTCTGCGCTTGCCGGTCCGTGGTATCCACTCGAGAACTTTTCGGCCCTATCTGCCGTCTATACCTAAATAATAATACCTAATAATATAAGTAATAATAATAAAAGTATTTAGTTATGAAAAGGTTTAACAAAAGACGGTCTATCTTTATACATCAGTACTAGCTACATAAAATAGTAACTTAATAACTAGGTGTTAACGTTATAAATACATAATATCCGGGTATTTATCACGTAATTACCTTTGTTTTTTAGGTGTTAACGATTTTGAACGTATTTATACACGTGTGATATTTATAGATGATGATAAAAACCTTTGATAGAGTCATAACTTTGACTCCTCACTCTAAGTAAAATACTTGAATGCAGCCGCGAGGGAAGGCTCTGCTACTGAAATACAAATTAATGTCTTAATGTGTTGCTAAGCGAAAAACTCGAGAACGGCTAGACCAATTCGGCTATTAAATAGACGGTGAAGTCCGAGGAGGCTCTTATGAAAAGATACGATTACCTTGGAAAAATGGAACCACATCTCAGAACGTCGCGGCGATGTTTGTTGGGTCGGCAATTAAATATAGTTTTAAATTGAGTTTTTTTTTTCAGTCTAAGATCCGACTTTTGATTGTTTCATATCGGATCCTCTACAACATATTTTAAAACGTTGCTCGAGTTTAGATTCACTAATCAAAACCTAATCATACCAAATTTGACAGTTGAGAACTTTAGACAGACGGACGTTTCGTACTGGACTGAAATGGATATTTTTGAAAAAAGTTGAGTGGCGTTTTAAAATAAAAGACTAGATCCAAAAGCAGAGCTCAAGTTATTAGAGATTAAACCGTACTTCAGGAATAATCTGTACTTAATAAGAACCTTAAATAATTGTCTTACTGTTCTTGATAAATGGTAGATTCGTGACAAATATAAGTTCTCAGTTTATTTGTAACTTTGCTGGTGATGACTGTATCAGTATTACGCTAATAGATAAAAACACATAAAACTTTTAAACATAAAAAAGCAAACTGCACATAATAAAATAACTCAGTGGCATGATTTCATTTTCACCAAGGCTTCTGTTGAAAAGATGTTGAAATGTAAGCTTGTATTCATTAGCAAATATACAATAGGCTTTACTTCTCATTAAACTTGGGTATATTTTGAAATTGAAAAGATACATCAAACTACGAAAAGCTTATTGGTTCTTGGTAACAGAATATATATTTTCATTATTATTATACCCCAAAAGAAAACATTCCACCGTGTACTTTCCATTGTAATTGTATTCCAGAATCCATTCTATGAAACCATACTCAAATATTTACGAAATTGTAGGTAAGTATTGAAATATTTTATCAAATATCTGTTTTTTCTCCAATATTTTTTTTTTTTTGTCATTCTGCTTTCGTTGAGGGAATATAACCGGCAAGTTTTGCATCGTTTTGCATAGGAATACGATAGTGCTGTGCTAAAATATCGCACACCAAAATAGACGCGAGTTTCGAGGGAGTACGGTATCAGTATTCAAACTATTCTTGTTTTGAATAACACACAGGACTGACGGTTGGCTGACTTTAGTTTTACATTTTAGCTGCGGTTTTATTTAAAACAATTTCATCCCCACAAATAGAGGAAATATTTAACAAAACTCACATCTAAACAGTGTATCTGTATTTCGCAAATTAAAAAAACTTAAAACATTATCTGCAAATGTATTTCTGGATAAAGTGAATTAAACACAAACAAAGCCGCGAACAAAGTGTATTTACGTAAGGTTATAATCTTTTGAATAATAAATAATGTATAAAAAGCACACATCATGCATAATACCAGCCCTGTAAAGAAAGGCCGGCGCTACACCGAGTCATAACTACGGTACCGGAACCGGCGGGAAGTCCGGCATCCGGTGCCCGGTACACCCCCGCCCTAATAAATTGCAGATTAGAAACTCGTTAATCTAATCGCTCCTCCAAAGTAATTTTTAAAAGGTTTACCAGGAATTTTTTGACAAATGAAATATTAAACGCTCTCGGCATTTATTCTTTACTGCTCTGAAAATGAAAAGTAAATTTTATGAGGGACACTTAATGCGGTGTTAATTAATTTTATTGTCTGTATTTTATATTTAACTAGCGGACGCCCGCGGCTTCGCCCGCGTGGACTACTATTTTTTTATCCCACGGGAACCGTGCCATTTTTCGGGATAAAAAGTAGCCTATGTCCTATTCCCGGTTATTATCTATCTACATTCCAAATTTCATCAAAATCGGTTTTGTAGTTATGGAGATACGTGGTAACAAACATTCACACACACGGACTTTCGCCTTTATAATATTAGTAGGATAATAAATGTTGCACTGAATGGCCAAGAGTGATACAATCAGCGAGAGACTCATTCTAAATAACACTCGAATATTTTAACTGTGACCAAAATATCCCAAAAATAGAGTAAAAAACAAATATTTTCTGGGAATAGAATAACACAGGGAGCTTCATGAAGTAACAAGATTGTGGCTGTCAAGTGTTTAATATTTATGTAAGTACTTGTCTATTTAATTTTAACTTGAACATGATTAAAATTTTGATGATTAGGAAAATATCATTGACGACTCTTTAGCAAAGTTTATTACTTTAAGACGATATCTTGTTATATTTGATCATTATTTTGTATAATCTCACAGTAGATGAAAATATTTTAATTTCCTGGTATTCGCACCATTGCGTTAGGTACAATCCGTACGATGAAATACAGAGCCATTGTAATGATTCATAATTGTGGAACCGGAAATTCGTATCATATTGTACCTACATAAAGTACCTATTTTGCCGCGGTCGTTTCCTAACAATAGAATTTGATTTCACATTTACATGAAATAATTTTGATGGTTCGTGTTTTAGGCTGGAGGAAGAAATTGGAAAGTATTTTTGTGTGAAATAATGATGTTCGAGTTTTCGTGAATTATTCATGGAACCCAAAGAATCATGCGAAACTTGTCAACACCGATTTGTTCTGCACGCATATAAAACGTCCTAATTTGTTGTGTAGGTGGGTTTCATGACAGAAAACTTGTTATAGCGTGGCTTGATACGACTTTAATTTTAACGATATTTAAGATCTTACTTGCAATGTCAGTATCTCTGTCATTAAGGCTGGATTTTACCAAACTGGATTAAGTTTTATCTGGAGATTAAACCACAGATTAAACTGCTGTTTGTTTGAATATTTTGACATTGTAAAGTTGACACCTTTTAACCAGGATAATTTGAATGCACCTAATAATGTTCGGTTGCGCTTTCTAAACAATTGTATTTCGAATTCTGTCGGCCAACAGAATAACTACTCTGGGAGTAAGATGACAGTTTGGTCGAATCCAGCCACTCAAGGAAGTTTTATACCTAGTTACGTAGGTATAAAACTTCCTTGCATATACTGCCTTAGTCATGTCTTCTGATCACATGACTTATTGTCATCGAATAAAAATTCTCAGACATGTTCTCTGTTATAGTTCGCGTCAAGTAAAAAGAACGCGTGAAGACAGTGAAGGGGTGTGTTTTGTCTCATGTTTGCGAATAGGTAACCCATACGCAAACAAGAGACAAAACACACCCCCTCCACTTTCTGCTAGCGTTATTTTTACGTGACGTGAACTATATCTATACTTTTAGCGATTGTAGATAAGTAACTTGACTAGGGCATTCTGTCGACAACGTTGGAAGTAGAGTAGCTGTGAGTTGTTCGAAAATGAATTCTCTAAATATTCTACTTCAGTTATGTTTCGTCCTACAACTAGGTACCTACTTATAGTTTGAAGATGATTTGAAAATAACAGATAGCCAGACAGATATCCTAGTAGCACGCTACCTTTGTCTGATCCGTTTAGATAGCAAAATTCGAAGTAAGTATACTATTAGGTAATGCGATAGTTTACCCTCATCTCAAATGCGTAAATTTAAACTTTAGTTTCAAGACCCATCCTTCAGACGGCTAGACATTGTAATTATTTTCTTCAATAGATATTTGAGATGCGCTTAAATTTTATGATAAAAATAAATTATTTTCAAAAAGGTTTAGAAGACCTACTTAAATACTAAATTGGTATAATCACTTTACAAGTAAGTAAGTAAGTAGGTTTAAATACGATTACATAGGAATAGGTACCTACCTTGTCCAAACTTGTGTAATGTAATGACAATGCGTCAACTTCTCGCTCTAATCCATACCCATATTATAAATGTGAAAGTGTGGTTATTTGTTTGTTTATTTGTCCTCACGTCAAAACAGAGCGACGGACTGACGTGATTTTTTTGTGAGGAGATAGTTGGAGGGCTGGAGAGTAACGTAGGCTACTTTTATCCGGGCACCAGGCGAGCGAAGCCGCGGGCAGCAGCTAGTTAAGAATTAACCACTTGTACACTTCTCTTAATGGATCTAGGCATTCGTGAAGTTTCGCTGTGCAGTAGAAAATGTTGAATGAAAAAGCTACACTGCGCATCGAAACTGTAAATCTGTAAAAATATTTATTTTGTTTTAAAACTCAAAAGTTTAAATTAACAATTAAAAGTTAAATTATTTCTCCTACTTTGTACATCAAAGCCAAACCAAAATTTCCATAAGCGTACTTTAATGACGTCACATCGTACTTATAAGCTCAAAATACATTTTGAATATGCCTAAGCAAATCTATAAATTGTCTTTAAAGCCTGGCTTTGAGTGGGACAGACGAGGGAACAAATTGAATTTTCCCATACAGTGTGGAATAACGAAGCGCTCACGAAGCGACGCTAGTATCGAGGCCGCGTGTTTTATGTGTATTGAGCAGTTTTACAGACGACTTTTATCAACTTATGTACAGTAAAACCAGAAAAAGAATGTGTCTCTGAATATATCGGAAATAATCGCAGAAAATTACAAAAACGTTTGACGAAGTCATTTCGAAATGAAAATAACTTATCATTCCAACTTTATCGCAAACAAATAAATATCAATGTCGTTATTAAGAAAAGCAAATTAGTTGCAAGCCGTGCGAGCTGCGCTGATAATGACGTGCACTTCTGTCGCATTCTGTTTAAAAATTATATGGACACGGGATTTTATCTTGAAAACAGACTCCAGTCTGCCCGCGACCACGGCTGTTGTAACATAGCCGAAACGTCGGGATGAATAAGGTAAATTACGCGATAAAATCCTGTGTCCATATAATTTTCAATATTAATAGAGATCGCGAAAGTTTAAAAAAGACTGTCGCATTCTGTTTTGTGGAATCATACACTGCTGATTCGTAAAACACGAAAATAACCGATGTCCATTTTAAACCTTGAAGTGCTGCATCTACTTGAATGTCGGGATGAAACTGACGTAGGTAAATATCGATGTTATAGGTTGCGTTTAGAATGAAAAATGATTCTTCGTAGTTTGTTCGTATAGTCGTATTGCTCATTATACGGACTAAAATTGAAGGAAAAAATGTCATTTTTCCTTCAATTTTGATTAGTTTTGATACGTTTTATGTCAAAATTGAAGGAAAAATGACATTTTTTCCTTCACATTTAGTCCGTATAATGAGCAATACGACTATAGTACAGTGTTTTCTTTAGAGAGGCTGTCCAAAGTATGTCAAATCTGAAATTGTGTCAGTGTGTGAATGTTTATTCTTCGATCATGCTTTAACAACTTCTTCGGATGAAAATTAATATTCGTGTAGATCGTGGTCTGCATGGACCGCTGAAAATCTGAAAATAAAATTTAATTTTTTGTCTATTAATAAAGATTAATTCACACATTTGCGTACACTTATCCACACGTATTGCTTAAATTAGGTATTTTGATAAAACTAATTTAGAAAATATTAAAAGTGTGAAAGTTTAGATGTCTCAATCACGCCAGAACGGCTGAACAGATAAGGATGAAATTAGGCACAGAGATACCTAGATTGATTGTAGTCTGGAATAGCGTATAGGCTACTTTTTATCCCGGAAATATCGTGGGGTAGCAAAATATAAGCCGCGGGCATTCACTAGTATAGAACCTAGTAAATATACTTACTGCCGCTTGAGCAAAACCTGTCTGATGCTTGGTACAATGTGAAAGATCCGTTTATCAAACTATGTAAATATCTGAGCACTGCGTCACTTCATTTTGTGAAAAACAACGCTCTATATTTTTGCTGAAACAAAGTGAGAGCTCAAACACACAAACGAATTGGAGCGTAATCCTCCTGAGAAATTATTTGCAAAGTCTATGAACAAGAAATGGTATTTGTCGTTGTTTTTAACTTATTTCTCGAACGGCTTACCAACATTCATAATACTTTAGTACATTGAATTGTTTATGACTCTGTTGTCAGACAGAAACTTCTGTTTTATGATTCACACTCTGTTATTTGAACCTGAAATAATTGTAACTCCTTTTTCTTGTGTAAAGAATTGCTTTTTCTTTTTGTAAAGTATTAAAATTTATAAATATTTAACTTTGTGTAAAGAATTGCTTTTTCTTTTTGAGCGACCATAATATTTACTATTTTAATTTAAATGAAATAAGGCAGTATGAATTTGTAATGTTATGATAAAAAAAATGCTGAAGCCCTTTTTAAAGTCTCAAAGTTGTATCTTTCACGGAACTTCTTTTCTATCATTGTCTTCCATCTAACTAATATTAAATAACTAGCTTCCGTCCCGCGGCCTCGCTCGCGTGGTACCCGGATAAAAAGTAGCCTACGTATTCTCGGTCATGATCTATCGAAATTTTAAATTTCAGCTAAATCGGTTTAGTGGTTGTTAAGTTATAGAGGAACAAACATACATCCAAACATCCAACCTTTCGCATTAAAAAAGTAAGTTCGCATTGAGCCAGTGGCCAACTCTGGTGACAGAGTTTTTAGGCCGCCTAAAGGCCTCCATCATGGCTTAACGACTTAAAAGCCGGGATCGATTCGACAGCTAACGTGCCCTCCGAAGCACGGAAGCGCTCAGCTCGTAATACCACTTGCGGTCACCCATCCTAAAAATGACCGCGCACAACGCTGCTTAACTTCAACGATCAATCAAGAACGTCCAAGCAAGCTACGCCACGAGCGCTTCCGGGCCTGAGGCCCGGAAGCGCTCGTGGCATCAATCGATTCTATTTCTATAATTCGCTTCACTTCGCTTACTATCGCCGATGTTTCATTGGTGGATAATTAAAACGAAGACCACGTGACATTACGTTCGACCAATGAAACGTCACGTTCGAGTGTTAGCGAATTATAGAAATCGAATCGCTTCATAGCGAATGCCGGTTGGCTAGGCCCTTAGTTCTTCTATCTTCTATATTATAGAATCTATAATATTAGTGTGATACTAACTCTTCTCCAGGTTTACATCGTCGGGCACGCCGCGCCCGGCTCAGATTCCAGACACCCGTACGACACGGATACCAACGCGAACGCTAAATTCCTAGGGGTCGTCCGACGCCATGCTAAGATCATAGCGGGACAGTTCTTTGGACATCTCCACGCGGATACCTTTCGAGTTATTTATAAAAATGGTGAGTTGAGACTTTAACACACTCGTCGTGTCGACAATACTCTACGTGTACATTGTACAATACAACAACATCTTCAGGATGTTAGCAATGGCATCCTGCAGATGATTGTATCTCTGTCAGATTGCACAATTCAGCATAAGTGGATGCAGATGATTATGGGAGTAATTTGATTTAAGTAGAGTTTATTTATTTATTATTAATTTTATTTCTATTGAAATTTTCTGTGTAATTTTTAATAGGTATTGTTAATTTGACTTTTAATTTACTTATTCATTTATTCGTTATTAATTTTATTTTTATTAAAACTTTTTTGTACTTAAGTATATTAATGTTAATATTGTTAATCTGTGTAATAATTATGGACAATGTCTGAAGTAAACAATATAATAATAATTTAGAAATTACTAGAGCATGATTGTTTTGCAACTTGGTGAAACTTTTTAAATTGCTACCAACTGCTGTTTGTGATTGTTTTACTTAAATAACTGTAGGTACTTATGACATCGTAATTACGTTTACAGTTAACTTTAAACAGTTAGTCTGTGTTTAAATATTTAACAAAAGTCTATAACTGACTTGGATAAGCTTCAAAGTTTTGATGAATGTTGCAAGACTTTGCATAATTATGTTTTTTTTCATAATTGGTTTTTAATCAGTGCAGTATTGTCATCTATTTAATACCTAAGTGATAAGACAGCAGTTCTTAGTTTATACTCATAAATGAAGCTATAACGTTTTCTTTACTTTAAAATAGTCAACTTAAAGTAAAATTTAGGCGCTTCTTTGTTGGGTAGGTGCCACACTACCGGGATAAGCCGATGCCCGATTTCTAGCTTAATTAAAACGGTAAATTGAGTGGCCACATCAACGAACATCGGCAAATACTGTAGGGGTATGCCGATTATCTATTTCTGGAATTAAATTGAGAGTGACCAATAAACATCGGCAAACACTGGCATATATATTTTTTTAACTATATTCGCGTTTGACCACACCCTGCCTGATGTAAAGCAACAGTGCGGTCTAAGATGGATCACGCTTACCTAGAATGAACCTATTGACTCTCAATTTGAAGACACTCAAATTATACTTTTCTGGAAATACAGACTCCGACAGGGAGCTCCACATTTTCGCTATATATATATATCCCGCGCCCTGATTACGTAAGATTTACGACAGCAGTGCGATAGCAATCACTACGCGACCGGTCGAAAAATATCACTGAAAATCGTATAACGGTCGCAAAATGCACTATGGCCAAAGTGGAATTTTGCTACAGGTGAGCAATAGACGTGCGATTGGCTTCCTTAGTACGATTTTAGTGATATTTTTCGACCGGTCGCGTAGTGATTGCTGTCGCTCTGCTGTCGCAAGTCTTACGTAATCAGCCCCCCTAGCCACTATCTATCGTCGCTGTAGAATAGAAACACTTCAAAATGTATAGGATTTGACGTTTCAAGTAGATGAGTCACGTGGTCAGAACGTCAATTCCTATACATTTTGAAGTGTTCTATTCTACAGCGACGATAGATCGTTCTACAGCGACGATAGATCGTGTAATATGGCTAGGGCCCCAGGTTTCCAGTAGTGTGGCTCCTATATTAGAATTGAACGTTTTCGCAGAACACCCGGTGTCATGGGCCTTCCTGGCTCCGTCCGTGAGTCCGCACCGCGACCCCGCCAGCTCCTCCAACCCCGGACTCAGGCTTTACAAGTTTGACACCAACACGGGGAAGGTAAGCTGTTATATTAAGTTTTCTAAAAGGTGGAGGGCGTAATGAAACACCAGTGCATCCGACACTTATCAAAATGGAGTGTGACATTACAAAATGCACTTATTTTTAACAAAATTATTTACTCCTACATGTGGATAACGCTGTGGGCTACGTTATTAATAATTTAAGTCTTACATTCCCAGAATGTATCTTTAACACCTGTAACCAAGCCATATAATGTAGCTGTTTGTTGTTCCTTAATAAATAAATAAATAAAATGAGAATTTTCAAAATCGTATCTACAATTTCGGAGATAACCTCATTAACAAAAAAACTTGAGTATCCTTTAACTTGTGTAGGATACTGTCTTAGTTTTAAAATCAATTAAGTACTTTTAACAGTATCTACAGCATAGCCATAAAAAAAAACGTTGAAAATAAATACGAAGAAAATGTTTCTAATTTCCATTTCCTTCGATATCCTCTTAAAAACCCTTTAAACTCATCCAAACGGAGCCTCCTTAATAATTCACTTGTTCCGTAATTTAAAAAGATGTCCTACATTTTTCCGACCATCCCCAAATTATCGAGACAAACATTTTTGTATAATATTTATCGTCAAATTGAAATGCAAATACATTTTTATTTCAGCTTAACTTTTTCTTTGAGTTAGAGTAGAAGTAATCTTTGGTCCTTAGAAAATGAGAAAGCCCTTGCTTTATCTAACTTAACTACATTTTCCACTGCTTGACTTCGTTGTTCCTTTTAAGAATTCAGAACAATTTCAGCTGAAAGTTTTATGTATATTTTGTAAGTTTCTTTGAGGTTACCTATATTCATAATTATTCGGTCGAGAAAAGTCGTCAGGAATGAAATTGATACAGATAAAGAAGAATTAAAACCCAATGATAGTTCCAGTTCTATAAAGTTGATATTAAGATTTAAAATGATCTATTATTCCTGTTTGTACCCTCGTCCTGTCATACATACATACTTCTGACATCCATCTGACGCCCTGACATATTTTTGATCCACTTTATATTATGATCTTCGTGTACTAAATTTTTGTCAACACTTACAAAATGTGACTATTCCTTTAGACGGTTTTATCATCTTACAAATCTTTTTGACGTCATGAATGGTTTTTGCAAATTTCTTTAAAATAGTTTATACTTACTAAATAACGAAACGCAATCATGATTGTATACAAGCTACGGACTATTCGTCAATGACCTAAGTAAGATTCATAATAGATTGTAAAATAACTCGCATCTAAATATACATTTCTACCTCTCCTATTTCTCCTACAGTTTATAAACTTAAACAGTTTTCAACAAACTCAAATTGAATATAAGAAATTAATTTGAGTTTTGTATGAAATAAATGTCTCTACTCTACATTTGAATTCCAACTTAAATGAACAGCATTCGGAAAATTGGTCACTAATTCCACGCAGCCACAAAATGAAAGTCTTTGATTAGTGAGTATTGCCAGCGATGACATACAAAACTGAAACCCGAACGCTAACTATTGTCACAGGACATGTAATAAGTCTTCCTGTAGTGTACATACTACAGTTTTGTTCTCTTTCCAATTATTAACCAAAACAAAAAAATAACTTGATCACGACTAAATGTCTGTATTATTCTTATGGCATTTAGGCAGCTCTATTTAAAATGAATTACTTACCATTTTTTCTTGGTTTGATTTCGTTGAAATAACTTTGAATGTCTTAAGGATATTTGGGATATTTACTTTTAGAATTTACTGCAAAACGTAGGTAAGTACCTACGTTTTGCAGTAAATTCTAAAAGTCCATTGCAGGCTTATTTTACATACGGTACTATCCGCCGCTGCAGACCCGATCGAAACGACGAATCGATAATCAAGATCGTTAATGATTTAATATGGGTCCTAAAATCGATTTGTCGTTTCAATCAGTCTGAAAGGACGAATCGTAACGATCAGTCATACCGTATATGGGGCCCTTTACGAATGCAACCAAAATCTACAGATTTTTTCCGTCCATAGGTTCTAGACTACACCCAATACTACTTAGACCTAGCGGCTGCGAACCGAAACGTTGGCGCAGCGGAGTGGTCTGCCGAGTACAACCTGACCCAGTACTACGGGCTTCATGAGGTCTCAGCGCATTCCTTACACAACCTGGCCGAGAAGTTGCAGATCGGAACGCCACACGAGACGGCGGTATTCAACAAGTAAGTGTGGAATATATTAGCCAAATAGCCGTTGTTCTGTTCTCGAGTTCATACAAAAATCTGAAAACAGTAAGTAGGTTCAATCATTATATTCGCGCCAAGTACAACCTGACCCAGCAGAATTATTTACTTACCAATTGTTTTGTAAACGAGTGTGGGCAAAAATATATGGGCACTTCACCCACGGCCGCCACAGCTCAGACTACTTTTATTTTGAAGTTATCACAGCCTTGTATCTCTGTGCCAATGCGCATCAAATTCTGTCCCGGGGTTCTCTATTTATTTTGAGTCGAATAGGTTTAACTTAAAGAGAGGTTAAAATGGCTGTTACCGCATTTTTGGGCATAATCATAAATGTATGGACCCACGACCGCCACAGCTTATATATAGCTACTTTTGCTTAGAAGGTATCAAAGTCTTGTTTCTCTGTGCCAATTCGCATCAAATTCTGTCCGAGGGTTCTCTATTTATTTAAGTCGAAAAGGTTTAACTTACAAAAAAGCTATAATGATTATGATTAGAACGATGAAAGTCTCGATTTATTGGGATGTTTTTTATTTCAAAATAATGTGAGGTTTATGAGAAAGTCTTTTAAGTATTTATTTTTCATTTCTCATGTTCGGAAAGTACGCTTGAAGTTACCTGAACAGAGGGATGAAAACAGTACTTTTGCGTCCCTGGGAAGCAATTCTCCCTGGGAAACGATTTTCCCTGCTGACAAAGTATTAAATAAATCACATGCTACTATTTGACATTTCTATTGAGCCATGTCGTCTTTGTCAGCTATATTTGACATTTCTATTTACCATAAGATGAAGATCAGGATCACGGGATCAGGATCACGGGATTAGGATCACGTAGGATCAGGTTTACAGGATAAGGATCACGGGATCAGGATTATGCAGGATCATTGGATCCGGATTACGGGATTAGGATCACGTAGGATCAGGATCACGTAGGATCAGGATCACATGATCAGGATCACAGAATCAGAATCACGGGATCACGATTATAGGATCAGGATCACGGGAATAGGATCACGAAGTCAGGATCACGGAATCTGGATCGCAGGATCAGGATCCTGTCGCCAGACCGTAGCCAAGTGAGTTATCTGTCATACATTTCAATACGAACTGTTTGGCCACGTGGCCGGCGATGCGGCCATAGCGTCTCAGCGTGTTAATAGCTCTTACAAGATAGATGTGAATAACCTGTTTAGGAACTATTAGCGCCCTCGCTTTGCTCGTGCGCCAAACCATCTCGTACCTAGGTAGGTTACTTTCAAACCATGTGTAACAATCTCCTATTTCCGATGACGTCCTTTGAATCCCTCGCTGCGCTCAGGATTCTAATCTAGAATCCCTCGCTGCGCTCGGGTTTCAACTCTAGCATCCCTCGCTCCATTCTGTATTCAAAATAGCACTCTCGTTGAAACAAATTATATTTAGCCCCGTTGTCATACAATCTAGTACCTACTACTCAGGTTAGGTAGGTACAAACATGGATTTATCTAGTGACCCCCGGGATAGATTTTAATGCGTCGATAATAAAAAATGCTTAGTTTTGTTAGGTCTTTCGAGTAATATTAATTACATTGCTGGCGGTGCTGGGTGAAGTTTGCCCACTATCATTTTGTACAAGTTCTGAACAAAACTTTAGTTGTAAGTAAATTGAAGTAGAACATTTTTCCTGGCTTCTATAAGCCTATAACGGTGGTAGTGGTTTTTTGTAGATTTAATAAATAGACGAAAAAACGTGCGCAGTCGGATTCCAAATCGATTTCAGCTCACTTTAGGTAAATTATAGTTGTTTGGATTTGTGTGGATTGCTTTCAAAGATGTACTGTTAAAAATTTTGATGATTTGAATGTATTCTACATGTTTTATTTTAGATATCTGCGAGCATACAGCGTCAAACATGACAGCACTGACTCGTGCGATGGTGCATGCGCACACCAACACTTCTGCGCCATCACTTGCGTTGACCACATTCACTACAGACAGTGCGTAGAAGCCGCTGCTAGCGCGCTTGCCGCAGCCGCTGCCAAATCCGCCCCGCTCGTCGCTCCGTTCATGACAACACTAGCTAGCCTAATCCTCCTTGTTTTTATCCGGGCAATTTTATAAATCCTCAATCGGTAGTCGCGTGCAACAAACCAACATTTTAAAGGGTCTCAACACGCAAATGCTAGTTAAATTTAAACTTAATTTGTGTGAAAATAGTTGTTTGCTTAAAGAGAGCACGACTTGACTCTTGACTGTAACACTCGTGTATAATTTTGGTCCCAGCGAAGTTTTAAAACAATATTTATCAACTTAAAATTGTACAATTCCAATATATCACATTACAATATCTAGGCTATTTCATCATCAGTGTATGTTGTTTTGAAATTAAAAGTGCAATGTTTAATCAAAAAATCTGGCGCAGCCTTGTGAAATTTGTTAAATAAAAAATAAAAATAGAACTATAATTTCATATAAAGTCTGTAAATGCTTCGTCTATTAAATTATTTTGTTGTTAGGTGTAAGAGGCGTAAGAAGCGTAAATACGGCTCGGGTGGCATTATGTGATATTGCTTGGTAAACTGTAAAATCGAACTAAAATTAAAAATTAGGGTAAATTAATATTTTTGTGTAATTCATAAACTTATTCTACATTGTTTCTCCAAAACTTAAACAGAAGAAGCAATTTCGACGAACACTTTTTAAATTTTAACAACAAGTGGTTCGTTCTAAAATAATCTGAAATCTGAAAAAAAATCTGAAATAAACCAAATAAATATTTAGCTAATAATATTGGTGAAAGTATTAAGTACCTACTTTGTTTGATTGTGATTACCATTATTTGTACTTTGTAATGTACAAGTATCTAAAAAAAGTTAAATTCAGTAAGCTGTATGTATTAATGTACTTTTAGTATAAAATAAACTTAATTCTAGAAAATTGTACATAGAAATATTAGACTATTTAGGTACATAAGTACTGAGTTACTGAGTTTAGATTGCATTTTATAAAAATGTAATGAATCGTTACCAACAACCTCTTAGAAATAACAACTTTTTTAACTTTGATTGAATTATAAGCCATTTCAATAACATACTCAAAAATCTAATTTCATGATAGACAATGTTTTATAGTCAAATTTACTAAATTTGTTATTTAACTTAAAAATGTTGTTTCTTTTAGTCCTTACAAGGTTACATTAAGCTTTGTAAATAAAAATTGTAATTGAAAATTGAATTGTAAATGAGGAACAACTAGAATATAAGGACTTTATTTTTTGTGTTATAAATAACTTGTGTATTTATTTATTCAATAATTATTTAACAAAACTGTTTAAACTTGCTATGATAAACATGCAGTAAATTAAGTACGATTTTGAACAAAGGAGTAAAATACCATTCACGATCTCAAGTTATTTTATTATAATTATGTACTATGTAGATATTTATTTACCTTTGAATGAATGTACCGGTGTTTGTATTAAACTGTAATTTTCAATTAATTTTTAATAAAGAACTGTACTCAATTTGATTTTCATTTTACATTTTAAAAGCCCGAAACTTTATTAAAGAAACTAATTTCTTAATTACCAGTCAACTTCACTAGTAGTACCTAACTAGTTATTAAATAATTTTCTAGTGTTTTTAAATTACTCTACCTACGTAATTATGTGTTTAACCAACTGTTTTTATACACAGAAACTAGAATATGGTTAAACATCTGACTTAATTATTGACTTGAATAATATTATAACCATGATTAAATTATTGTGTAAGTAAGTACCTACTTAAATATTTCTCCCATATTATTATGACTAATTTACTAAAAAATCACCCTTACCAAACGGGATGAGTTTACTGATGTGTAGGTACTGTGAAGAACTGAACACAATGATGAAAAAGCTTGCAATCTCCAACCAGCTTTGATCAATCGCTCGTCACCGCTGTTCCTACACGACAACGCGCGATCTCATACTGCATAGTAGACTGTCTCCTTATAAGAGCTAGGGTTGGAAGCTCTCCGTCATCCACCGTACTCACCAGACCTTGCGCCTATAGACTTCTACTTTTTCTAGAATTTGAAGAACTTGGTGGGAAAAAAATTGAATTCCCGAGAGGCAGTACAAAATGTCTTTGAAGAATTTGTTGCCTCCCGTCCAGCTGATTTATTCAAGGGCATAATAAACTGCCATGGCGTTGGCAAAGATCCATCGATTGCATGGGTGATTACCTACTTTGATTAATAGAAATAAAAATAAGGAAAAAAAAATTACGTTAACTTATTTCATAAGAAAGACCTAATTATGAAGCAGGCTTCATAATTAGGTCTTCATAACTAGATTCGAAAGAATGTACCTAATTCAGGAATTAGTTCTCTAGTTTCTCTTCAACTCTGATTATTTTTATATTACTAAGGCCCACACCGAATTACATTTTATTGCTAAATAAACAATCACCATTCCCGAATGATGCCGTGTACGTGACGTCATTGGATCTCCGGAGCTTTGGCTTCAGTTTGTGGCTCCATTCAATAAGTACCTAAATCCTGCTCGGCGGAAACTGACACGTTCCTTTATGTAGCTCTCCTGTGTCAGTCAATGCCTGAGAAATAGTGAATTACCAAGATAGGCTAGACTTAGGTACTCAACCTACATAATTTAGAGAATTTGTTATACCTGCCTACATTTACCGGTCACACCCAAATACTGAAACGCTTAAGTTTAAGTAGTAAACGTTTAAGTGGTGCTTATCATTGACATCAACTGTCACTTTTGTATACGTTTCTGAAGAGTAAAATATCATTATTTTAACACAAGGGAATTACTCACGTGAAAATATCGTCGATTTAGATAGGTACCGACAATGTTTCGATTCATCCGGAGAATCTTCATCTGGGTAAGTAAATAATGTCTAGTAGTAAATAATACTCACGAAAGTTTTGAAAGTGAAAGAGTAAAATAACGTTTCAAAAAGGTAAGAACGTCTCAAATATTTAGGCAGCGTTTCAGTATTCGAGCATAATCTTCAAAATTTAAACAAATACCTATTTGCAATTTTCTATCTATGTCGGTTTTTCTTCAAACATTTACTTTCATGCGCGCAGACCGACACTAAATGGCAAATTGCAAATGTTCGTTCAAACTTTGAAACTCTCTCTAGCTCTTTTACATACCTACTTATAAAAATGAATTTGGAGTAATTTTGGAGTGTTCCTTTTATAAGCATATTCAACTTCATCTTTTAGTAGGTATGTTGGACAGGTCTCATTGCAAGGTGAGGTGATGACAGGTGAAGCAAAGCCACGACTGAATGGTTGCCGAGGATGGGACAAAGAAGTGTCGGTCGACCGGTAGCGAGGTGGGTCGACGTCATAGTTCACGTTGCTGGGCGTCAATGGAAAACTAGCACAGGACTGTGGTGGATGGCACAAACTCAGAGAGGCCAATACCCAGCAGTGGGTTAAATCGAGTCTGTGAATTATGATGATGATTTTTTTTAATTTTCATAGTGTTTACTACTAAGTAAACACTTATTTACTTACTACTTACTCCATTGGCTCAGGGACCCAAAGTGAGTCTTGTCCTCCGAAACAAGAATTCGCCACTTCCTTTTGTCCATTGCTGCCATAGTTGTCGGCTAAACACTATAAAAATTAAAAAACTCATCAGTTACCCTGTAGATGGCGCTAATCGATGCTTTAATCTATAATGATCCTATCAAGATTTTCAACCTGACGAATATGGATTCCGTAGCCGAGTTGGTAAAGGCACTCCGGCTTAAGTAGGATTGCTTGTATCATTGCGGGTTCAAATCCCGTCGGAAATGAAAGTTTTGATAAGATTTTTCATTTTCAAAAAAATTTTTAATAATGAAAAAATTTCAGAAAAATTTTGCAAGCACAACTTTAATCACTTCCCGGTGTCCGATCGGGATGAAATTTGGCTCACTTAATGATTCTCGGTGGCAATGCAATATTATGGTGACATCGAGCTGTTTTGAAGATAGAATCAGGAGCTGTTCAACTGAACTCTTTAGTGAATTACAACTTATAAGCTCATCTGTGTAGGTCGTCCACCGGCAAGATGGGTCGACGACATAGTTAAAACCTCAGGTCGTACATGGGCTAGATTGGCGCGAGACAGGGGCGAATGGCAGAAACGAAGAGAAGCCTAAACACAGCAGTGGGATGAGAAAGGCTGATGATGATGATGATGAAGCTCATTTGAATCATCTCACGATTACATAATAAAAGCTTTTATTGAAAATATTTTTCTTATAGAAACTTTTTTCTTTTTTATTCATAAATGCTTCACAGTAGGTAAAGTTAGTTAAAACAGTATTTCATTGTAATTATGCGGGTCGTTATAAACGATAAAATCTAAGGTCAGGTGGAGTAGCGTGAATAGAAACATGCTAGTGAATTCACTGTGTAGTACAATGTTTATTTATGGCCTCTATACGCTATTAAGTTCATGTTGGTTCTCCGTTTAGTGGTGATTTTTATGGTAGTTTTATAGCTAACTTCGGACCGCTTGGCTTACTTGGTAAGAAGATAAAATGTATTCTTAATTAAAAACATAATTAACACAAAATAATACACTCCTTCTCAGGTTTTAACTACATCTCAAGTCACATCGTTATGTTATATTACAACGTTTAAAAATTAAAATATTTTTCGTGAAAAAATCATAGAATTTTAATAACGATAGACTATGAAAAGATATTCATAATTACGTGACGACCTCTGTGGCGCAGTGCATGAAGGCCCACATGAGACGCATGCGGTTGCGGGCTCAATCCCCGCCACGGGACATATTTTTGTATGATACCTATACAAATATTTTGTCTTGGGTCTGGGTGTTTTCTATGTATAAATACATTGTATTTAAAAAAAAGGTTACACAATCTTAGTTTCACCATCAAACATGGCATAAATGACGATAGTTGTAAAAACCGCGTTAAAATTCACTTTAATTATATACGGGTTCTGGAATAATTTTATGTGTCGTTTAGCTCGCGTTACGCTCTCTCGAGCAGTCAAGTTTCCGCCATTTTTTCGTTTTGCGAACAGTTAGTCCCAGCTGAATTAGGTCTTTTATTTTTGTTGTAAGTAGAAAGAGAAATACGTTTCCTTTGTAATATGCACCTGTTTATTTTGTAATGGACATTTTGAAAAGAATTAGCGTGAGTGTTTATTTATTTAAATATACACTGTGTAAGTGCCTTTTCAAACGTCCCGGTTGCCGGGTGACCGGTTGGCGGCGAAGTGTATTGGTATGTATGGTAGCTTTCACACGTACCAGCGTAACTGCATACAAACTCCGCTGGGTAGCCGGACACATCTAGCTTTATTTACCTACCTGAGTTGGTTTTGGTACAAATAAGTTACAAATCATAGCCTACTGATCTGTTTGTTCTTTGCAACTGTATAATACGCCTAAAACAAAAATAAAATTTTCTATAAAATATTACACAATTATTACAATGTACCAGAACTATCAAACTTATATAAAATGAACAATAACAGAAGACTGAGAGGACACTCGCTAAAGCTGCAGAAGGGGCCAGGTACCAGCAAACCAAGGAAGCATACTTTGCCCAACCCTGTAGTGAAGGACTGGAACCGGCTGCCAGAATCAGTTATCAGTGCTCCCACAGTGAAATGCTTTAAAAATAGACTAGACAAATATTTTAAGTGCACTGACCAATAACCGGATATGCACTCATCAGCTTATAAGCTGCCTGTGCGCATTGAATAATAATAATATCAAACATCACATCAAAAGCATCAAACACTAAACAGTTAATTAAGACACCTACCAACCGATTGGAAATCTCATAATCCACCTCTCTCGGTCTAGGAATCTGAAACTATCGCAATATCAGCTGAACAGTGACGTCACAGTTTCTCGGTAATAAACGTCAATATGAACCGTTTAGTTCGACAAATGCTAGCTGTTTGCAACGGAGAGACTCCGGTCTTTCGTTTATCTTTTGAAGTTGAAGATTATGAAAGCTCTATCAGAGTACCAACTGATACTTTGCGGTTGGAAATACTTGTATGGTTAATAGTCATGATGAGGAGGCAAAACATTATAAGATGTTGTAATATGCATTTAAAATACAAAAAACTAAAGTTAAATTGAATTGGATATTTACTAAAGAATGTTATTTTTTTGGGAAATTTTTTTTTTGGAAAAAAACCTGTCCGATCCGAAATCTTCCCATATTTCGGGATTTTTCCAAACATTGAGGTAAACAACGATTGTTTTTCACTTTTCTTCATCCACTTTTATTGCGTCACCCAATTCAGAATTGCGACACCAAAACGAAATCGAGTGTCATTTCCATGATTTTTAAAAAAATTACGTTTTAACTAGTTAAAACGCCATAAATATCAATAAATGTGGAAATATAAAGTGTGAATGTTGTTTGGCAGTATTTATTTGCTTGTTTGGTTATTCATATCAGTTGCTACGCCGCTACGGAACTTGTAGCATTCGTAGATGTTCGTAGCTGCAGTGCTACGCGACCAACAAAGCTGACTTATTTTTTACAAAGATAAAATATATGATTGTTTATTTCCAGATGCCTTATCTTATTTCACCTATTTTTTGATTAAAAAATTGTCCTTCTAACCAATAAATAATAATATATGTACCTACAGTATAAGAGTATCAATAAGCTTACAAATCAATTCGTTTATTTATACATTTGATTCATCGAATTACCTTTATTTACGATGCTTGACCGATTGCCTGGCCCTTGTATTACGATAGCAAATCTATAAGACAGAATAATATATTTACTAGCAGAAGCTAAACTAGATTCTTAATTCTTATAAGTAGAGAAACATAAAACGTAACAATTTTAGAATCAATAGGTACTACAATAAGTCATAGTGAAAATAATATGTATAATTTTTAAGGCGTAAAGCAGAATTGGAAACCTCGTTATCGTAATAAGCGAGTTTTATGCTTAAAGATGTGCAAGCAACTTTTCGCAGTGATACAATTTTATTATTCGACATTAAAAGTTTTTTCTTCTGTTATTATTTTGACTGGCCCAGTGGATGATACTGTGAAGTGTGGTTGCAATCAGAAGAATAGAAGCGCCGTGCAAAGCCGGGGGTCGTCGCTAGTAGTGAATAAATAAACTCAATTATTTACCTCTCAACAAAAGCTATTAGGTTTTATGATTGTTTTTTTAATTAGTTAAAAGTCCTTATTTCATTTTTACTCTCGGTAAAATCCAAGAAGCAAAAAATTTTTATGTTGTCAATTTCACTGTAACGAAAATAATAACCTCTGGAATATCATATTAAGAATTATCTATCAAGCTACTTATATCCAACAGGTAATTTTTTATACGAATAAACCGTGATTCATAACGATGTCGGAGATACACCGATAATAAATTATGACTCCCCATTCTTCCTCATATGAATCACGTCCATATTTAGATCGTTCATTTTTCGGATAAAAATTGGGAACCGTGTTGACAATATCCGGCCTTCCGTATTGACGTATGGATAAGCTTTCCGTTTGAATGTTCAGAAAGGTTCAGCGGACTTATTCCAGTTCTCGACTCGATTCCAATAGTAATCTCAAGTATTTTGCTCGAATTTGTAGGATTTAACATACTTGAATGCTATACGCCTTTGTCTCTATTGGATGATTTACACAATGCCAAGAAGCTAAGTGGAGTGACGATCTGCGAAAGGCTGCCGGCACAACTTGGATGCGTCATGCTGAAGACAGGGCGCGATGGCGCTTATTAGGGGAGGCCTATGTCCAGCAGTGGAGTGCTATAGGCTGATGATGATGATGATGATGAAGAAGCTAAGCTTCTCAAGCTATGTGTCCTAACACACTATGGCCAAGTTACGCGACCAAAATTCCTAGCCTAAACCACTATTTTCGACCCTAAGAGCGATGCCACATGGGTCCGTTTCGTCGGCGTTGTGACGGAGCGGTGATGTTTTCCAAATAAATTAGAAGGAAATGCTTCACGGTGCGTTTATGGTAAGCGTCCACAGGCCCGCATCGCACGCAGCGGACGGATCGCATCAAACGGATTATCTGTGTAATGCGATGCGTACGATGCGGACATGTGGACGCACTTATATGAGTTTCTATACAAATAATACTACGATCCGTTGCGTGCGATGCGTCCGAAGCGTACGATACCGACATGTGGACGCTTACCATTAAACGACGCGCGTTGACAGGACACTGCGACGTCACAAAGGATTGGCAACGCCCGTGTGACATCGCTCTTTTTGAGAAGTTACTATTGAAATGGAGTTGAATTTCAGGAGTAAGTCCTTGACTTTATATTGCTGTGGACATACATGGAGGCTTAGAAAGGTTGACATAACCCAAAATCAGAAACAAAATGTTATTAAATTTGTTTGTAAATTTCCTGATGGCTGATGAAGTGAACGCTTTGATGTTATCGACTTTGATAAATGCTGATGTCGAAGAAAGTTTTGATCAATGTTGTATAATTTTATTAATTTTATCGTACATACTAGGTATACCTAATATTTTCATAATACATTAAAGTATGCCCTCCTGATCAGAAAGTCTAAGTAGTCAAATTTTAACTAGTTAGGCTTAGAGTGCATATTTTTATAGTAGGTATTATGAAAATATTACAGCGCGAAAGTTTACCTACATGTTTGTATTTCAATCACGCCTTAACACTTGAGTTCCTTTGAAATATTATATTTTCTGTGCTTTGAAGGAAACTTTGATTTGTGTAATTTGTGGTCTATAAAATTTTGTTATTATTAACCTAATTTATATAAAGGAATTGCATAAATAATTATTTATTTATTTTTTAACTTTAATTAACACGGCACAAAACCAATTACACTAATTAAAGAGATTTGTATATAATGGATAGAGATGTTAAAACCTATTATTAACAAAATTATATAAACACAATTCAAATAACACAATTAATAGAAATTCAATAGAAAGTCATAGATCAGAAAGACGCTCACAAAAACACAAACACTATCTAATCCGATACTTAGCTATAGATATCTCGAAACCTTCCACCGGGAACGATAACAAAATAGTCATTTGATTCCGCATCCCTTGTGAATCGTCGGATATTGTGACGTTTCGAAATTAGTTTATTATCTACTAGCTTTTGCCGGCGGCTTTAGTTTACCAATATTTTACTTTCAGTGGTGCCAACATTTCAAATTGTATATTTGTTTTTCAGACCCATTTCGTAACTTTCGGATTCTGTTGCAGGTACATTGAACTCGGTCTACTCTGTTTTTTCTTTACTGGTTTCTTACTGTTTTTATTATATAGGTACTTAAACAAATCATGCTTTTTTTCGACAAGGTTTTACCGACTGGGAACCATCCTTCATTTTTTTTAAGAATAATAAAAATCCGTCAAAGTTTGTAGACAGTTTCTTAGCGGTGTAAAGGTAGGTATATAGAGAATCTTAAAACATAGATAAATCAATGTGTAGCTCTTGATATATTATTACTCCATCTCAACAATGTTCCAGGCACTACATCCTCCTGGTAAGTGTAAACATTTGTATGCATAACTTGCCTCCTGACTCGGTATAAATAATCTAGAATCGATATTATAAAACCTTACTAGAACACGTTGTGTTTAAACATTATATACTGTCGTGTTCCCAACACACTTTTTACAGGAATTCTTATTTTCCGACAAATAGAAATAAAACTTGGCTAACAGAATAATTTTTGTAGGTGTTTGTTTACTAGCCCAAGTTCTATGCAGTGTGACAAAACACAAACACTTCATGTCATTGATTCGAGAGATCAGTTTGTCCAATGTGTTTGTTTTATAACATTTACACGGAAAACTGGTTTCACTGGATGCTACACCTAACTGTAACATACATCTAACTATAGTTCATACAAAATATGAAATGTAAGTTTGAAAGTAGCTTTCTCTGTAGATAGAAAGTGACTGAACGCAAACTCACTCATCTCTCAATATAAACTCCCAGCAAATAAGATCGATCAGGAAGCGATTTATGAACATCGTAAATCGGCGTGAAATGACATAAATGTTAGAAAAACCAGTGACAAAGTTCCTATGTGTGAATTTATTCGATTTTGTATCAAAATGCATATCCAAAACTGTTCCGAAACGGTCACAATTTTAATAATAATTTCAATAAATATCTCACGAGCGGAAAGTTTCGTATCTCTGAGTGTTAGTGCTGGCACCATATGAGCCAAGCCACGGATGGAAACTAGTATAGTATACATACACGGTAGAACTAAACTAACGTAGTTTTACCCTTTACTCGACCAAACCGGTCTTCGTGTAACTTGTGCTCGGGCTGTGTATCTTGTGTGTTACGGCCTTGTTATGAGTAACGATCGGCTAAGAACTAAGTTGGTTACGCAAACAGTATGTTTGGTTAGCTAACTCCATCTATACAATACCTTGTTGACTACGTATAGGTAAAAATAAATGTAGATGTAGTGACCAAGAGAAAAAAAAAACAAAACAGAAAAATAATGTAGAAGAGAGCGATCCCTATCGCTTGATTACTCGAAATAGAGTCTTTGTAGTGTATTTAATAAACCATTTGAACTATAAGCTGCCTTTGGCTTTATTTACGAAGTATTTGAATAAAAAGTTGCCTACTAGCACACAGGGATACGTCAGAATTTTCAGTATTCGATCAGTAGTTCTAGAGATCACCCATTAATACTTACGAATTAATACTAATTACAAAAAAAAATCCTGTTAAAGATTTTTTATCTATTATTTATAACGCCAAGAAAAATTTCCTAAAAGCTAATTAATGGCCATTTCCTTATTTATAAATTGATTCTAGTAATTACTATAATTATATTTTATTCAAAGAAAATATAGGTAGTACTTAGAAATAAATATATAATTAAAACCTTGATGGGTTTTCGGTAATTAAACCAAAATAAGTATTATATTGTATTCCTCAGGGGTTGAATTTTCTTCAGGGAATGTTTTAAAAGGGTAAAGTCAGAATGGTTTATGTCTCGTTTTAACTAGAAAACAAATGACCACAACATTGCAATTAGCTGGGTGATCACTGTTTAGGCTAGAGGGCACTAAAACCATTGAATTCTGGACCAAAGATTTGATAAATTAAGTTTATTTGTACGTGTTATTAAAATAATTAGGTATAAAAGCATCATTTCTGAGTTTTACAGGGACGTAACAAGTCCCTCAGAAATAAAATTTCGAGATACCTAATCTTTCCGTTTTATTGAAAAAAACATCCAAATCTGATAAGAATTAAATTTTTGATTTGAATTTATTAGAAACATACACTTCTTCTAATGGATCTTGGTATTCGTGAAGTTAGCCATTTCTATGTACAGAGCAGTGTAAATTTTCATACAAAATTTTCAACTGCGCAGCAAAACGGCTAACTTCACGAATGCCTAGATCCATATTGAGAAGTGTACATACTTACACATGAATGATTATCCTTCTTCTTTTTTCATATTAAAAAGTAAAAAATCATGTCTTTCAACGGTTAGTCATAGTCTCAAAAAAATATAAAATTGCGTCCATTAGGTTTTTTGTTGCAGACTAATTTGTAACGGTTGAACGCATTACATGTGCTTTCCGTTTTTTAATGGTTATCTTTTTATGATGGCACACCGGCTGTGATCTTATTTAGGGTAAGAGAATAAAAATATTCATTAGCTCTTAAACTTTAGTATAAAGTATAAAAATCACACAAAGCACATTTTTATTTATATATAGAAACTAAAATACATATTTATTGATACTAAATATTACCAATATAAAACAAATCTATGGCAAAATCGGTTCAACGCTTTCAAATGATGTGCTTGCCAATAAAAACCATTTCATTTTTATTGCGATGAACCGAAAAAATACTGCCTTTTATTTTAAAAGACAATTTTCTGATTAATATCGTAAGCGTAATGAATCAAAATGGTTTAAGACTCAGACAAAATATTTTTATTCTGAGCTCCTAAATTTTTACAATAGAAATATCAAGAAAGGGCTTCTAAGTATAATTTCCAGTGAAAAACAGAAAATTTCAACGGACTTATGAACGTGAAGCGTGACAACTCATCAATCTTAATTCGCATTACAGACGAGTCAAAAGAATATTTTTAGGTGACTCGTTTATGAGTCCTGTTGGCTAGGAGCAGTGGCTCCTAACCTTTTCAAGTATTTCAGTGACAGCACAATGTTTTCGGGTGAAATTTAATTTTTTAAGAATGAAAGTCAGTATTTAATTACTTATTTTCTTCCAATTTTTTCGTTGTCGTCGTCGTGTTATAAATCTGTGTGTATAAAAAAACTGTGGTTCCTTACCCCTTTGGTTAATTACCCCCAGGGTGGTTTGGAGTGGTTCTCAATTACTGGCTTATAGGATACGCGGTCCAAACATACGTAATTCTTTGTTTCCTCTCTGGATAATGACACTAGAGCAAATATTATTTTACCGTACAATCTAAAGTACCTTTGTACATCCCTATGTTTTGTTTTTCTTCATATTAATTATTATAAGAACTAGGAACCTGCTAAAATCACAAAAAATACAAGTTTTACTACCCATATCAGACGTCCAGTAAACTTTGACGAATCTAAAAATACATAAAATATTGTTGTTGGATTCAATAGATTGGAATCTGTGTCGTACACACGTAAAGAGCTGTTGTTCAACCCTTGCCAAGTTTTACTGCCCCTGACACTATTCGTTATTTAAGTTCCCGCCTCATATCGATTTGAGACGTCATGGCGTGGATACCATTCAAATTGACGAATGGGTTTGAAGAAGCACAAGCGGTTGTTTTTAAAGACATTTTTGTCGGTGATACTTTATTGTTAAGGATGATTCACCTAGGGCGTGTCGGGTCCGAGCTGAGCGTTGGCTGTCACATGGTCAACTCATTATTACCTAAATTTTGTATGAACTTAGGCCTTTACATCTTTACTAGATGATCTAAACAGTGTCAGGAGGCATCTTTGCCTACACTTAACGAAACACTAGTGCCTGGGACAATGTTGAGATGGAGTAGGCTTGCCCAGCACCTACCATCCTCTCAGCTTAACCAGCCATATCCACAGGAAAGACATGGTCAATACATGTGGGGCTGACTAAGCCGCGGGTTTCCTCACGATGTTTTCCTTCATCGCTTAGAGCACGTGTTAATGCGCATATATTATTTCGAAACGAAAAATCCTATGAAAACACTCACAATATACCGGGTGACGTCCGAGCAACGGACAACGCCGGTTCTGTGAACGTGCTACGGCCGAGGCTCGGCTCCGGTCTGACACGGTCTAGCGTGAGTCATCATTAATGGCGTGCTGTAAGAAAATTATGCTAAGTAATTCAAAAAAATAAGTATAAGAATTTAACAATTCAGTTGCTCAAAGAGTTAATCATTTATAAAATAATAAGAAAGAATATATTCAAAACACTTTCTCTGATTCAATAAATTTAGGAAATATTCTGTTTATAAATATTCAAAAAATTATGATTCAAAGAGACATAGTTAAAATAATAATTTACGTTCCTCTAAATAATTTAGTTCCTAAAACTGCTTGTGAAACATGAAACGTGTAGTGAACCTATTTGAATGAACGTCCTAATACACGAAGCTTATGTATACATACATCACTTCATGTTCGCTCGGCTTCCAATCTCAATTAAAATCCCCAAATCTCCTCACACCACTCAATTCCCATTCACTGGGAATCTATGTCAAGACCCAACAACATAAGCCTGGTTTTACACCCATAGCTAGAGCTATAACTGGCTGTACGGCGTCTCTAGAGGGCCTTTAGTCACGTTTCACCCTGAGCGCTCTACGTCAATATTTGCCCATTAAAACAAGGCAAACAAACCACTTGTACTCATGTTTCTTGTGAGCGATCGCCACGAATCGCTTAGCTTGGCAGCTTGCGTGAGATGAAACATGAAATGGATTAATTTTTAAATGGATTAATTTTTAAATCGATTAATTTAATTTTAATTTTGTACGGACAAAATATCGAAAGAGATGACAGCAACTGTAAGACCAGCAGGGCATTAAAGAGCAGATTAAACAATAAATAAATCAACTAAATTTTTTTTTAAATTTAAATTTTGATAAACGATCATATTAGTACGAGTATCTAATACATTTACATCTTTGTACAAGTAAAAGACATGAAGTTGAGTTGACTCAAGTAATCATGCGAGTGTTTGCATAAGTAGATGGATTGGTATTTCACAAGTTTTTGAAGGAGTTTGCCGATCGAAAACAATATCTAAAGTGGTCGCCGGCCTCCATTGTGTATTGTGAGTTGTGAGCAGCGAATGTATGATACAGGATGTCCTAAAAATAATTTCAACCTCCTCTACTCTACTTCTGGACTGCCCATTGACACTATTTTTAGATTATTATCTACTAGCGGACGCCCGCGGCTTCCCCGCGTCGACTACATTTTTTTTATTCCATATTAACCGTGCATTTTTCCGGGATAAAACGAAACCTATGTCCTATTTCCGGTCATTATCTATATTTTGAATTTCGGCAAATTGGTTCAGTGGTTGTCTAGTTATAGAGGAACAAACATCCAAACTTTCGCATTTATAATATTAGTGTGAAACAAATAATACCTACTCGAGGACTTAGTATAACATTAGCGTGAGTCAAGTAAAACAACACGAAGTTATTGCTTCATTTTTACCGATTCAGTCATGGATGTAAGTAATGACTTCATTTTGTCAACAACTCCTAGTGGAATCCTTTGAAATAGTCTTGTCAAAGCGTACGTGACTACCGAAGACGTTATTAGACTCTTCCTGCGCCAGCGTGATCGTGATTGATGGTACCCACTGAATAAAGTGCTTTCTCTAGTCACGCGGCTCAATACAGAACTTACTTTCACAATTTTATTGCGGGTTTGAAACTTGGCGGTGTTAGAAAATACCGAAACTTTTGTTTGAAAGTTTGGACGTGATATCTGTTTTTTTTTTCTGTATTTCATATTGGACAAACTTGAAACGGAATTCACATAAACAAGTTTGATGAAATCCCTTATTAGAAAATCTAAAAATACCTACCTAAATAAAAATTGTTTTTGAACGCAAAATTAGTACCTACTTATATTATTTTCTTAATTTTTTTTTGTCAAGATTTACATTTTTGAAGGTACGTTACACCTTTGTACAAATTAATGCACATTATAATTACTGTTACTGACTAAACTAAAGCACATAAACTACATAAAAAAAGCACAAAAAAGATTCCGACGAATTGAAAACCTCCTTTTTTGAAGTCGGTTAAAAACAAAACTGCAGAGCTCTCAGAAGTATTATATTACTGCGCCGAGAACAATATTCACTTACATTTAAAAAGTGGTTGTCATAGCTCACTTATTTTAAGAGACTCTCAGTAATTTCGACTCAAGTCCTCAAACGGCTCACTGACTCCTACGGACAATGGAGGGAAAACTTCGCTATAAGAGCCATTTTACTGTATTTAAGCTAAACTTTTTGTCCCACTAAGCGGATGCTTTTGACTGTTTTTATGTTCAACCCACAGTTTCAGCTTACCAGATAAAAACTTATTGTATAACTGAGTAATAATACTAAGGTAAATAATAATAAGTTAACTAAATAATAATTAAGGCGTCGATGGAATAAAAACAGCTGACATTAGACGATGCTTAATTCAGTGTGCTAAATGCTTGTTCATTCATAAATTAGCACTCTGTCTTGCTCTATGGTCTAAGAATTGCGTATTGTGCATCCTAATTTTACTAAGGCTAACTGTGTAAAAGTAGGATGCACAATACGCAATTCTTAGGCCAAAAACCGAGACAGAGCACTAATTTATGAATGAACAAGCAGTTAGTGCACTGAATTCAGCATGGTGTAATGTCGGCTAACCTGTCACTGAAAATGACTATTCGCAAAAAATGGTCCACATGAGTCCAACCGAGGAGCTTGCATAAAGAATGTGATGAGAGTGAAGCCCGTCACAGACTTAGCTATAATATATATTAATATTTTTATAGCTAGGCATATTACTATATATTTTCTATACTAATTTTTGCGTGACCACACACTCAGCTATAATATAAACGGTATAATAGTACGGTATATTAATATATATTATAGCTAAGTCTGTGACGGGCTTGAATGAAGCCAAAGAAGTGTGTCAGGATCGTAGCAAGTGAAGATCTGTGGTCTCGGCCTACCCCTATGATGGGAAACAGGCGTGATTTTATGTATGTACGTATAGCCACATATCAACACCAGATTTGACACAACAGCATGGCGATTCAGCAGATCTTCGAAAACATCCGTGACGAAAGCTCATCCGCAAACAATACAGTTTTTAGAAAACCTTCAGAGAAACATGAGTTGTTATTTTTCGACACTATGAATCGCAAATAGGCCATTCAACTAGAAACGTCACTTTTCAAAAGTCAAAAGTCAAAAGTCAAAAGTCAAATTCATTTATTCAATAAGATCACAAGTGTACCACTTTGAAACGTCTTAAGAGCTAGGTGATTCTACTCCTGTTCCTTCGCGACCAAGACCGTGAAGAAGATTCGATTTCGAAGAAGATGTTGGGTGAACGCTGATATGGGCGGCACCGCAGTCTCATTCGATTTATTTATATGAAGTTCTATGCAACCTCGCATACCTAGCCGCGCCGCAGTCGCTGCAGTCCCTGAAGCAAAGCGATGAGTGCGGAGACTGCGGGGACTGCGGTGCGGCTAAGTGTGCGTTCACCATTATAATCAAATACACTCGAATAAATTGTGAATCACCCTGCTAATGCCTCTGACTCCCCACCTAAACATTATCAAAGGATTTTGAATGTATAAAGGTCTAAACGCATAGTTGTTGTTTGTAAGGATACAGTTGTGAGCATGTTCATGTTTAACGTAGGTACTTATAATTATAATGTTTTTTTTTTTTGCAAATCCACTTTGAATATAAATGGTAAATTTACTGAAGGCAAGTTTCTTATTTGGCTATGTGCCATCTTCGCTGGTAAACGGCTTCTCGCTTGATGCACTTGATCATAAGTACTAAAAATAGCAAAATTTTACTCAACGGGATACTATAGAGTGCTGAAACATTTAGATATTCTCAAAAGATTCTGAAAGTAAAGATCTGAGATAATGATCGTTTAGCGCGACTTGAGGTTTGTTTTTCATAATTGTTCTGTTTTGGTACACTTTAAGGGCCTTACTTATGAAAGATGTTTAAAGTTAAACACTGGTTGAACAACGTCCTGTCTTTATTTGTGGATAGTGGATAGTTTAACCAGTGTTCAACTTTAAACATCTTTCATAAGTAAGGGGGTAAGATAATTCTGTGACGTAATACAAAAATTATGGAGTCCCAACAAAACAGTACAAACTTTTTCCGATTACTAAACTTTCACGGTTAAGGGGTAAGTTTAGGGTATATTCGAAATTAGCCCCGAATTCGGGAGAGGGTCGAGCTGTCGAAACTTGGATAAAATGTCGGTCTATCCAATTACGGACGAATCACCTACTTATTCAAGATTGATTTGAATTTTGGTCGCGTTTAGTTTACACTTTGATTGAGATACCACTATATTCATGAGTCATTAAAGCGTAAATTATGAATACAGTCTCACGTATGTATTCTCAAAATAACGAGACTTCCTCATTCATAGCTCTCGAAACATTAGTGGGAAAGAAGAGTCTAAAAATGGGCCTCAATTTTACATAATTTATGAAGCCAACCTTGTACTAAGACAGTCAGTGACGCTGAGTTTTATAGGAATAACTAGTGAACGCACACGGCTTCACCCGCGTTGACTCTATTTTTTTTATCCTACGGGAACCATACATTTATCCGGGATGAAAAGTAGCCCATGTGTTATTCCAGAACCTACACTCTCTACATTCCAAATTTCATTAACATCTGTTTAGTAGTTATAGGGATACGTGGTAACAAACATTCACACACACGCACAGACTTTCACCACAGAATACCTTTCACCTTTATAATATTAGTAGGATATTTAAAAACAGTGAAATGTGAAATGTCTAGATGAGAACTCACAAGATCAGGGGGTCTAAAGTGGCCACTTTTGATGAAAAATCAGATGTTTCATAGATGCTTCATCTATGAAACATCTGATGAAACATCAAATGCTTCATATACCTATGCTTCATATAATGAAGCATCGATGCTTCATCAATGCTTCATAGATGCTTCATCTATGAAGCATCTATGAAACATCTATGAAGCATCTCACAAAACATCTTTTTTGACAGATCTATGTGCGAGGATTTTTCTTTTTTTCTTCTTCTTTATTTTGGCTTCGCACGGCTTGTGCATTCAGCCAGTGTCAAGTAATTAATATTCTTCAAGTTTATAGATAAATAAGATATACAAATACCTACATAATATACATAAATATAATATTCCACCCCTCCCCTTGGCCTCAGTAAAGATGGTGGGGCTTTACTGAAACATCAACACAGACTTTTTGGGAGAAGTCAAAAAGCAATGCTATTCAATTTTGTTTCACTTGCCCACACTTATGCACATTCACGAACACATAACGGTTAATAATCCACCATTATTACACATTAACATTCGAAGAAACACAAGTTTTGGAAAATAAAACAAAAACGAAACATTACTTCTCAAATTCAAATATTTTTTAGAAAGTAAATAGGTAGGTAAGGTAGGTACCTACCTATTTACTTTCTAAAAATAAATTTAACCTCGCACATAGATCTGTCAAAAAAGATGTTTTGGGGGTTGCTTTTTGGCGGGAATTTGAGAAGTAGGTAATGTTTCGTTTTTGTTTTATTTTCCAAAACTTGTGTTTCTTCGAATGTTAATGTGTAATAATGGTGGATTATTAACCGTTAAGTGTTCGTGAATGTGCTTGAAGTTTATAGTTACTTGACACTGGCTGAATGCACAAGCCGTGCGAAGCCAAAATAAAGAAGAAGAAAAAAAAAGATGTTTTGTGAAATGCTTCATCAATGCCTCATCGATGCTTCATAGATGCTTCATATATGAAGCATCTATGAAGCATTTATGAAGCATTTGATGAAAAATTTGATGTTTCATAGATGTTTCATAGATGAAGCATCTATGAAACATCTGATTTTTCATCAAAAGTGGCCACTTTAGACCCCCAGATAACACGTTGTAAAACAAAATGAGTTCGTTTTATCGATACATCGAAACTTATTGAACTACACGTTTTTCTTATTTTACGAGCATATCGGTTTATGAGATGGAACGCAAGGGTTAATTTTGATCTTGAAATATGTCAAAAAGTATTCTTCGAACAAAATATGATTTTTTTAAAGCTGATGGTAGCTTTATCTTTCCACGCTTTTTTTAATGTGTTACTTCGGCCAAGAATAAAAACTAAAAATGATAATCACACTAATCCTACTAATGTGTGCGTGTGTGTGTGTATGTGTGTGTGTGTGAATGTTTGTTACCACGTATCTCCATATCTACCAAACCGATTTTGATGAAATTTGGAATGTAGATATAGGGAATATACTCGTAGGTTCTGGAATAAAACATAGTCTAAATTTATTTTAAAAAATAAACCATATTGACTTTTTAACTGCAGGTAGCACCGCGGAGCGCAGCTAGTATTATTATAAATGCGAAAGATTGCATGTTTGGATGGATGGATGTTTGTTCCTCTATAACTCAACAACCACTAAACCGATTTGGCTGAAATTTGAAATATAGATATAAATAATGATTGGGAATAAGATATAGGCTACTTTTTATTTGGGTACCACGCGAGCGAAGCCACGGACGGAAGCTAGTATTAATATATTTTGTATCTCGTTTCCAATAACATTATGTAGAATCTTGACGAAAATGTACCTAAAGCTTGAAGGAGAATATAATTAGCTAGGATACACGATATTATCGTAACAGCTAATGAGGTTGCATATTCTTGCATGTATTAGCTAAGATGGTGTATTATACTTAATATTCACGTGCACCTCATCTTTATGTGTTAAACTTTGTTATTAAGTACTAAAGATATTCCTGTACTCGTAATTTCAAAGTCAAAAACAGAGTGGTAAATATTTTAGTTAAACCTGTTTTTGTAGAGTAGTAAATATTTTAGTGAAAACTGTTTTTGGCTTTCAATTTTGAACTAGCGAAGCAAAATACACACACATTTGATCTCTATTTTCAAGCTTAATGTTAGGCTTAATGTTAACGAAAGGCAAACACATTTTTAGAAATAAATAATAGATTTCCTCATGTCCCTGGGTCACATTTCTCTTATTCGAGTCGCAACACCAAAAAGGATTAAATTACTTAGGGGTACGAAAAAAATGTATGTGTGTAGGACTGGACTGGGGGTTCAAGGGAGAGGGGGGGGGGGGACGCAATTAGTGGTGGCCAAGGATAATCTCGAGCTCTCGTTTGCATTCAGAGATGTACTTATTACCCACCACGGGACGTTTTCGACACCGATTTTTTGTTAGTTACTGCCATTTCAAAATACATTTTCGTTTTTAAGCATTTTAATCTAGCCTGGTTTGTTTTCTTAAGTAGATAGAGATACCTACTTCATATAATCCTACTAATGTTCCATATATCTGGAAGTTGCTTTATAAAATATAAATTAAATCAATATTCTTACTAATATTAAGCGGAAGTTTGTTTATTTGTTTATCGGAACGCGCTTATCTCAGGAACTAACAGTCGGATTTGAATAATTATATCTATAATTTTTTATTTTTATAGTGTTAAACTTCACAATTTTGATAAGCTGTTTCATTTTCAAATGTAATTATTTCTGTATTTGATAGCTTAATCCTTGAGGAAGGTTATAGGCTACACTTCTTTTTATAGGTACACTAAACACATAGGTAACAAGAACACAGAACAAGCAGATCATGTAAATATTAAAGTTCTCGAATAGAGGCAACGGACCGGCAAGCGCAGCGTTGGACGTCCACCGACAAGATGTTAAAACTGCCTTGACGACCTTGTAAAAATTGCCTGGTTGCAGGCCACTTTCAACCGCAAGACGAGGAAATTAAAGCTTTGAGGGATACATGTCCAACAATAGACGTCCTACAGCTGAGATCATGATTATGATGATGTAAGTATTTGTATCACCATTTTGAAACTAACAATCACCCGCTGTACCACCAAGGCCAATAATTATAAAATGTTTTTCATATTATTTCCTCTTGTGCTGTTATACTGATCAGTATACGGAATGTTTGCTACTAACCTAACATTAGCTTTAAATCTAAGATTAGTTAAGTTAAATTGTAACTATGTGATAAAATCCGATGAGTTACGATGACAAGTTTAGCAAATAGTTTGACTAACATTTGAACACCAAAAAATTTCTCGAATTTAGTCCATCTCCATTTCATGAAGTACCTACATACATACAGTGATACGAGGTCAATTGCAAACAGTTTTATTTGGGTTCCAGCATAATTACTTTTATGTAGTTTTAGTGTTGTTTCCACGTGATAATGGTTATGGCTTGTTAGAGTAATGACACTGCTTCGGTTTACTGTTCCTGGGGAGTCAATTGAGAAGGAGCAAAGGTTATAGCTGACCAGTCGCCGCCCGCACCCCATCGCCTTTTCGTTTTTCGGCGTTCACTTGTTCCTTCACTTTTGGAATGCAATGCGGCAATCCGGCAGCGTTTTGGAGTTAACAAGAAAACCTACGCGCCAGTATATAGTGTAGTAGGTAATAGTGCTTTTCTACTCAAAATAACTATGAACTAGTGAACTTCTAGGTGTTGTGAGCCTGTACTGTATTATGCAAAAGTTAGTAATTAACCATCGGGTACATAATGAGCTAGTGACTTTTGGCAACAACATATCTCATTATAAAGGCATTTTGTAGCAAGACTCCTCGGAAACTAAAGCAAATTTCTAATGCAAAGCTGAGGAAACTCCATTACAGTACGGCTGCCAACAATATGCATTTATCTTTCGTGCCAACAGCCATATCGTAGTCAAATTTCCATAAGCTGAGTGGGTAAGTGTATTTTACTTTGGGATAGTTTAAAGTAAAAACAATTTGAAATGAACTTTTCTGTATCACAATATCGACAAACTATTCATATTGACATGAAACTATTCATATTGAAAAGAGGTATTTCTTTTTCATAGGTTAGTTCCGTGGCTCGCGTGAATACGTTGATATGTCGAGATGTCAAATTTTTTTTTTATTGGCTTAAACGATATCTACGCCTATGAAGTATCTATAAAAAAATTGACAGCTCCCTAGCTAGACAAGTTTTCGAGTTATGGCCTTGCCAACTCCTCCATTTTTCGTATTTTAGTTGACATAACTACTTGTCAATTTTTCAAGCCACTAACACACACATGTTTTTGTAGATATTTCGATTTATCAACCTACTCATTCGCCAAAATTATATTTGTTACATGATATCTCGACATATACATATGATATTTTTGATTAACTTTTAACAAATTAAAATGTCAGGTTATGGCTAACCAAAGTATTCCGTTTAAATTGTGATACATTGAGTTGTTCAGTTATGCCCGCGCGCTCTCGCGCTGGCATAACCGAACATGTCACTCGTATTGGTAAACAAAACGTCAGTTCAGAAATCTTTTTTTTTAAGTATTGCTTTTACATGGAAAACTGATAGATTTTAATTATTTGTTAAACTATAATGACATTGCTTGATTTTTACAAGCTTTTATTATTAACTAGCGATTTTTGTTCGGGTCTACTTTTGAAAATTAAATTTGACTGACTTCCCAGTGTTTGATTAAGCTGAAATTTGGAATACCTATAGGTTCTTGGTGACAATGCAATATTATTTTAACAACGAGCTGATCTGATGATGGAGCCAGGAGCTGTTCAACAGAACTCACTTTTTTTTTAGTGAAATGTTGCAAGTTCAATTTGACCCACTTTCCAGTGTTTGATTGAGCTAAAATTTGGCACACTTATAGATTCTAGATAACAATGTAATATTATGTTAACAATAAGCTGATCTGATGCTGGAGTCAGGAGCTGTTCAACAAACCTCAATATTTGTTTGGATTAAATCTTGCAAATTCAATTTGACCCACTTCCCAGCATCTGATTGAGCTGAAATTTGGCACACTTATAGATTCTCGATGACGATGCAATACTATTGTAACAGCGACCTGATCTGATGATGGAGCCAGGAGCTGTTCAACAGAACTCACTTTTTTTTTAGTGAAATCTTGCAAGTTCAATTTGACCCACTTTCCAGTGTTTGATTGAGCTAAAATTTGGCACACTTATAGATTCTAGATAACAATGTAATATTATGTTAACAGTAAGCTGATCTGATGCTGGTGTCAGGAGCTGTTCAACAAAACTCAATATTGTGTTCGGGTGAAATCTTTCAAGTTTAATTTGACCCACTTCCCAGTGTCTGATTGAGCTGAAATTTGGCACACTTATGGATTCTTGGTGACAATGCAATATTATTGTAACAACGAGCTGATCTGATGATGGAGCCAGGACCTGTTCAACAAAACTCATATTTTTTTTTGTGAATTCTTGCAAGTTTAATTTGACCCACTTTCCAGTGTCTCATTGAGCTAAAATTTGGCACACTTATAGACACTAGATAAAAATGTAATATTATGATAACAACAAGCTGATCTGTTGCTGGAGTCAGGAGTTATTCAACAAAACTCCTCAGTAAATTTTTCGATTGAGGTGAAACTTTGCATTTTTTTCTAGTTCCGAATACATTGTAATAATATGGTGACAATGAGCAGATGTGCTGATAAAATCTGGTTGTATTCCATTCAAATTCTCAGTGATTAACAGTAGAGCATCCGTGTTTGGGCTCATTTAAAATCAGCTTACCCTTACTATGTTAAATCTCATTTCTAAACAGTATGAATGGTTCTGAGTAATAAGTAGGTACTTCAGCAACTCAAAAAACCGGTTTTATAGTCTCTATCTGTTTGCAATCCGATAATATAGCATTGCTTACCTACCAATATTCCATACATTAAAGGTGAATAAGTTGATATCTTTTGCGGCATAACTGGACATCTCGAGACGTAACCTAAATCTCATCAATTTTTTTGTTGACATGTCTTATATCATGGAAACTATGGGGAATTTTGGTTATTTATTGTCATCATTCGAAAGAGGGCATAAAATAACCATAGAAACAATTAACACAAATACTGTAAACTAATTTACCGAGAAACCAGAAGAGGTCAAACTTTCAAACGGCCGCCCTGAAAAGTTGGTGTTTTATACATGTCAACGTATTCACGCGTGCCACGGATTACCATGATGCATTTTGCGCCATGGTAACTAACCTATGAAAAAGCTGAGCTTGTTGCGTGCAGTCGGCCACGGTGCTCTCTGAAATGGAGTGGCTAGGCAGGGTACCTATGTGTTAATCTATAAAACAACTAAGTACAGCGAATTCAATATTTTTTGCACTTATAGAAACGTACTAATTTCTGGGCGTCAAAAGTTATTATTTTGTTTTTGATGGTCAAATAATGTACTTTTCTATGAGTACAAAAGTTAGATTTAAACATTAATAATAATTATTCTGACCGTATTACAACAATAATAATAAACAACTAAGTAAAAAACTTCTTGAATCTTTTTTGCATGTGGAATGCACAACTTTACACGGGAATACAACATTATCAGCATATTTAGCCATAACCATACACATTTGGCTAGCCTGTCAATGGTTAAACATTTAAAAGTCAATCTCCATTCTTATCTCCCCAATAAAGTCGACCCACAACCGTGTCCAACTAACCCTTAAAAGCGCAGTCGGTCTGGCACCGGGCCCAATGGAGCGACGAATATCAAACCCCTGCAAAATGGCCCTTAGTGGTACCAGATACAAGCATAGCATAACCATAGTATTGTAGCGCATTAAACCAGCTTGCCTGAATGCATTTGCGGTGATTAATGGTGTTTTCTTATACTGGCTACCGGCTGATGATAAATAGCAGCCACAGTTATACAAAGTCTAGATTTCATAATAGATTGAAGACTATTATGAAACCTAAGGCCGGCCACAGACGTCATATTTACTGTCCGTCCGATCCGATTGTCTGAAGGCGTTGGTGCCATACATTTGTTTGAACATAAAACACATGTCCGATCCGAGAATCGGAAGCAAATGTATGGCGGGACAGTCGTGTCGGACGACCGGTCAGACAAAAAGTCTGACGTATGGCCGGCCTTAGTCATGAAGGAGGCTTTGAGTGGCCTTTAAACATCACTTGGGAGACTAGAGTGGTGGTCGGCAACATTTATTTTACTGATGTTATTATTGTTATTATTCTTCTTCTTCTTTCGTATGAGCAAGTGGTCAACTCTGGTGACGGAGTCATTATGATAACTGATGATAACTATGATAAACGTAATTTCTTATTCACACAAAGAATTGCAGAGTGACCATTTTTTGCTCCCCCTGAACGTATATTTGTGCACAAAGATGTCTAGTCTATACATTTCTGTATTCTGTAACCTAAGGCCGTGACTCTATTAAAGTTTCTTCGTCGTCATATTATTTTTATAAAAAACTAGCGACCCGCCCCGGCTTCGGAATAGGTTTCTCTTGATCCGACCGCAGCCAAACTTCGCAGGATCACCCGCTGCGCTAATCTGAAGATTGCCTGAATATTTTATCACAAGTGGTCAAGCGGTTTTGGAGTCCATAGAAAACATACATACTCACATCGATTTTTATATTTATAGATATTCACATCACGTTTCGTGCCGTCAGCCCCTGTAATTTGTTCTAGCAAGTTTGTTGCAACAAAATTACTAAAGCGTTACCATCACCTAATGCAGCCAAGACCTCAATAAGGTCTCATTTGAAACTTATTGTAGGAAAATAGTAGGCTAAGATTATGCTGTGCAGTAAAGTTGCTTCCAAATCTTGCAGAATATGGCCGGAGCCTTGATAGCTGATATCCGCTGATTTCATGCACTGGGCTTTCTTAAACTTCGGCTTCTAAAAAACCTGTGACCTCCAAATGACGGTAATATCAATGACCCTGAATCATTCATTCATCTTTCTTCTGGCAGTTGTACTTTTATTATACATAAGTACATTCATACAAAACATTAAGCCTCTTTCATTCACTTGCATAATAAGTTTGCCTTATGCTGATTCTTTTCCAATCTCAGATTTAGAAAGGGGTTTAAGCTTTGTGTATCATCGTTGTAAATATACAAAATTTGGAAGATTTGAGGTGAAATTCCATACGCATTTTACCGAAACAAGTCGACGGATCACAGAACCGCCTACATGCGACACTAATCCCCTTACATTTTTTATGAGTTCTGCCGCTTGCAGCTATGGTCGATCGATGTCGTGCAAAAAATATCATCTAAGAGAAAGCTAGGCTACCAGTCATGTTTGTTACTTGAGTCACGGATTATTAGTTAATTCACTTAAGTCGTCATAGTTTGGGTCAAGAGGCACTGGCGTAAAATTACCTAATTCTACTAGTTAGATAGGATAGATAACATTTATTTTCTTAACAAAAATACAATTTTCGGGTTGCTTAAACTAACTGAGTCCCTAAGAAAGAGATACAACAATACGAAAACAGAAAAGAATACCTATGATCAGCACCATTATGATTTTGGACTTACTTCCCGTGCTAGTAGTAACTCTGTTTGTAACGTCAAAATCTGCTTAATCCATCTCTGAAGTAGGTGGCTGGTGGGATTCAATATTAGTGAGAGAGTTGATTCGGATTTGCTTGCTACCTCCTTACTTTTTATTTATATATTTGATACTTTTTATTTGACAAATTCAGTAGGTATTAACCTACTGAATTTGTCAAATTCAGACTTCAACCTTGGAGTAACGTTAGTCATGCATTACTCCAGGTATATTCATGCCATAAGGGCCACTGGGTAAGAAGTAGTACGACTGTATAGTGTGTTTTCATACTTCTCTTTGAAATGTACTTTGAAATGAACTCTCTTTGAAATGAACTTAACACGCCGTAACAGCGTGTTAAGTTAGTTCCTTTCAAAAAGAAGTGTAAAAAACACTCTTTACTAGCGTAGTACTTTATACCCAGTAGAAACTCGCTCAGATCTTTATGCATTATTGTGTCATCTAGGTAGTGGAGTCAGAAAAACGTCCAAAACACATTTGGGTGATCGTTTTTTGCAAAGAGTACCAACTCCACGTGACAATTGGAAGCTCAAGACCGTATACTAGAAATACTAACTGGTTAATACGATGTTTTCCTTCACCGTTTCACTCGTGCCGTTTACGGTGTGGATAAAACGGACACCATTTCTAGAAACCCAGCTCAGCATATCTACTCGTATCGTCGCTCCATTGGGCACGGCGCCAGACGCTGCCCATTACCATGAGACTTGCTGTCACACGTGATAGCGAATGTATAACCAGCATTGCTAGCAAGAAATTGATTGCGGGATGCAATGTTGAGGTCTTATTGTCAACTAAAATGTATTTAAAAAGCAATTTTCTTCTTTTTCTTCTTCTTCAGCATGTATTCGCCCACTGCAGGGCATATGCTTCTCCAATATTCTTCCACACTGCTCTATCACTGGTCTTCCTGGTCCAGTTTGTCACGGCATATGCTTTTACGTTGTCCGACCATCGGGCGCATGGTCTGCCAACGCTCCTCTTTCCAATACGTGGTCACCACTTCATCAACGTACCCCATTACAGTCGGATTTTAAGCCATTAATTGAAATATCTCTAGTCTGTGTCCATTATATCGGCTTTGCCACGTACAATTATACGATTGTAACACTTTGATTATATAAAATCAAAGGTTATTTCCGTGGCACGCGTGAATACGTTGACATGTATAAAACACCAACTTTTCAGGGCGGCCGTTTGAAAGTTTGACCTCTTCTGGTTTCTCGGTAAATTAGTTTACAGTATTTGTGTTAATTGTTTCTATGGTTATTTTATGCCCTCTTTCGAATGATGACAATAAATAACCAAAATTCCCCATAGTTTCCATGATATAAGACATGTCAACAAAAAAATTGATGAGATTTAGGTTACGTCTCGAGATGTCCAGTTATGCCGCAAAAGATATCAACTTATTCACCTTAAATGTATGGAATATTGGTAGGTAAACAATGCTATATTATCGGATTGCAAACAGATACAGACTATAAAACCGGTTTTTTGAGTTGCTGAAGTACCTACTTATTACTCAGAACCATTCATACCGTTTAGAAATGAGATTTAACATAGTAAGGGTAAGCTGATTTTAAATGAGCCCAAACACGGATGCTCTACTATTAATCACTGAGAGTTTGAATGGAATACAACCAGATTTTATCAGCACATCTGCTCATTGTCACCATATTATTATAATGTATTCGGAACTAGAAAAAAATGCAAAGTTTCACCTCAATCGAAAAATTTACTGAGGAGTTTTGTTGAATAACTCCTGACTCCAGCATCAGATCAGCTTGTTGTTATGATAATATTACATTGTTATCTAGAGTCTATAAGTGTGCCAAATTTTAGCTCAATGAGACACTGGAAAGTGGGTCAAATTAAACTTGCAAGAATTCACTAAAAAAAATATGAGTTTTGTTGAACAGGTCCTGGCTCCATCATCAGATCAGCTCGTTGTTACAATAATATTGCATTGTCACCAAGAATCCATAAGTGTGCCAAATTTCAGCTCAATCAGACACTGGGAAGTGGGTCAAATTAAACTTGAAAGATTTGACCCGAACACATATTGAGTTTTGTTGAACAGCTCCTGACACCAGCATCAGATCAGCTTACTGTTAACATAATATTACATTGTTATCTATAATCTATAAATGTGCCAAATTTTAGCTCAATCAAACACTGGAAAGTGGGTCAAATTAAACTTGCAAGATTTCACTAAAAAAAAAGTGAGTTCTGTTGAACAGCTCCTGGCTCCATCATCAGATCAGGTCGCTGTTACAATAGTATTGCATTGTCATCGAGAATCTATAAGTGTGCCAAATTTCAGCTCAATCAGAGGCTGGGAAGTGGGTCAAATTGAATTTGCAAGATTTAATCCAAACAAATATTGAGGTTTGTTGAACAGCTCCTGACTCCAGCATCAGATCAGCTTACTGTTAACATAATATTACATTGTTATCTAGAATCTATAAGTGTGCCAAATTTTAGCTCAATCAAACACTGAAAAGTGGGTCAAATTGAACTTGCAACATTTCACTAAAAAAAAAAGTGAGTTCTGTTGAACAGCTCCTTGCTCCATCATCAGATCAGCTCGTTGTTAAAATAATATTGCATTGTCACCAAGAACCTATAGGTATTCCAAATTTCAGCTTAATCAGACACTGGGAAGTGAGTCAAATTTAATTTTCAAAAGTAGACCCGAACAAAAATCGCAAGTTAATAATAAAAGCTTGTAAAAATCAAGCAATGTCATTATAGCTTAACAAATAATTATAATCTATCAGTTTTCTATGTAAAAGCAATACTTAAAAAAAAAAAATTCTGAACTGACGTTTTGTTTACCAATACAAGTGACATGTTCGGTTACGCCAGCGCGAGAGCGCGCGGCCATAACTGAACAACTCAATGTATCAGAATTTAAACGGAATACTTTGGTTAGCCATAACCTGACATTTGAATTTGTTAAAAGTTAATCAAAAATATCATATGTATATGTCGAGATATCATGTAACAAATATAATTTTGGCGAATGAGTAGGTTGATAAATCGAAATATCTACAAAAACATGTGTGTGTTAGTGGCTTGAAAAATTGACAAGTAGTTATGTCAACTAAAATACGAAAAATGGAGGAGTTGGCAAGGCCATAACTCGAAAACTTGTCTAGCTAGGGAGCTGTCAATTTTTTTATAGATACTTCATAGGCGTAGATATCGTTTAAGCCAATAAAAAAAAAATTTGACATCTCGACATATCAACGTATTCACGCGAGCCACGGATTTAAAACATGGCATGTACCAAATTTGAATTTGGACCTCTGAGGCTCCGGTTACTCCTACTCCTTTAGACATCTTCAAAGGATCTTAAAGAACTATAGATCTGAGAGACTGTCTACCGCGTCGTGGGGACAATCATGATCAAATTTTTTATTTTTATTTCAAAACAACTTGCTTACTCATACATTGCATAATACGAAGCCACGATAAAAACGCGACAGAGTGATAGCAAATCGAGTCACGACTGCCAAACCGTTTCACCCCACGGAAGTTTGTTAATACCTACTGATCTATCGTATGTTTGACGTTCCCGCATAGCTTTGGCACATCAATCGGGTTGAAAACTCGATCCTACCGATTCTGACATCGATAACAAAGATGAATGGTAAACAAAGGTCTTTTGTTTCAACAAAAAATCAACACGTGTAAAATGCCCTGAATACATAGCATATTGATAAACCGTCAGGGCATTATAAAAGCCAATTTGAACGTAACATTTGGAGGCAAATGGTGTCCCTTGACGAGGGTTGACGTGGGATCGCGAGTGGCAATTATACCAGCATTGCGTCACACCTGCTAGATTCTATCTGTTTATGCGCTTCTGTACGTTGTTCTGCGGAGTTTGCGAGTTGTAACTCTACCTGATTGAGTCGAGACATTTGTCTGCCCCTTGATTAGCAGCATTTACACGCAGAGATCGTCCCGCGTGAAAAAGCACGCGCCATTTCAACCTTTGACAGTTTTATCCGCGGTTATCTATACAGATATCTGTACAGTCCAGATGCGTGGTAAAAACTCTACCGTGTAAAGGCCGCTATTGTCTATCTTTGTTAGCAACCAAAATCGGTCTCAAATCTCAAATATGGCAGTTCAGTGACCACGTAAGTAGCTCTGTTACTCTATGACCGAAGGCGATAAAAGATACCCACGCGAGTTCATGGTGGTCAGATGGTCCGGAGCGATAGTTTCGCTTGACAGTTTAGGACCAATTTGAGATTTGAGACAAGTAGGTATGACAATCAGCCTGCTGATTTTATAATGATCTCATTTGTGTACTCAACGGTGTGGGCTTAAATGGAGCGAATGACTGTAATAAACTTAGTCATCTTTCTTTATTTTCTTGGAAGAAATAGATAAAGACCTAGACGAATATGTAACATTTTAGAGAAAAGTCAGGTCAAAAGTAACCTAATGCGGTGACCTTGCATGAAGTATGTAGGTAATGAGAGTTAATGAGGCGTGAAAATATAGGTAGAGAGCTGTTTAACGTATCTCCTCCCTTAGTGAATAAATGTAAAATACCAGTGTTTAGGCTCATTTGAATCAACTCGGGATTAACTTATTAAAGGTTATTATAGCTGACCAGGCCGCACCGCATCGCCTTTGGAGGCGTCCATTAATTACGTGAGGTAATTTTTGCGATTTTTCGACCCCCCCCCCCCCCCCCTCCCTGGTGAGATGTCGTGAGATTAGGCTCGATCCCCTCCCCCTCCCCCTAAACTCACGTGAGATTGAAAATTGAACAATAAAATTCTTGAATAGGTAAGTAGGTACTTAACTCCAATTCGTAAATAAATATTCATTCTAAATCAGTCCGCGGGGATTTCTATTATGGTCTCAAGAGTGGTTAGAACCAACATGTCCATGGCATAAAATAATCGGCATTCCACGTTTCTTGAGGAAAAAAAATAACCTGATATTTGCCGAGACCCCCCCCCATCTCCCCCACGTGAGATTTAGCTTAATCCCCCCCCCCCTCCTAAAAGCCTCACGCACTTAATGGATGCCCCCTTTTCGGCGTTCACTTGGTCGCGTGCGGCGAGCCGGTGACGTTACGAAGTTCATGAGCTTTAGCTCATTTTTCAAATAAATAAGCTTTTAAGGTTATAACCTCATATTTTCAACAGAAAACTTATACAATCAATAAAGTAAAGTAAACAATGAACTGAAAATCTACATGATTACCTATCATTGCTTTGCGTATCACTGATTGCCAAATAATTCTTGGATTTCAAACTCAAATCGGACTGTTTGTTTCAATATTGACTGTTGCGTTAGTTTACTGTAGGTATATTTAGATTCGGACTTTAGGCAAGCAATTCATATTTCGAGTTTAATTCAACAGTTATAGTGTTTCAAAAGCGATTACCGAAAAGTCTAAGCTTTAAATATTTAAATTTCAAACCAGCCAAATTTTTTGATGTGACTTCAATAAGTTTCCGATTGTCAGTGACTTAGATCAGCAAATAAATAAATAATTCTGGACATTTCACATAGCATCATCTAGCCCTAAAAAAAGCAGAGATTGTGATAAGGGAACTAATGACTGATATACTTTTTGTTTGTAAATACACACATGTCATAAAAACACCCTGACCCGAGGCAAATATTTGCAAATCAACAAACTTTTGTCCCGCGGCGGGGATCGAATCCATAAGCCCGCAACCTGCTGTTTCTCAGGCGGGCCTTCACCCATTGCGCCATAGTTGCTCAACTGATCAAAACTCTCTTCTAGTATTAACCATACAATATCAAACCCAAGTGTTCTAGGGTAATTTTCCGACCTCAATAACCGGTTAAACTGACTTTTATCGGTTTAAGACGACCTGTTTGACCTCATCGATTAACACGTGCCCATAAGGTGCGATTGGCTTATCACGGGTTTATCAGAGGTTGCACAGATAATTATGGCCGGTTTATTTAAGATTTGGGTTTGTTTCTGTTTCTGAAAATTTCTGATTACTTAATAAAATTATTAATGAGTGTGATAAAATTACACCAAAAAGCTCAAATGAATTGAAAATGTTCATCTAAAATTCATACTATCTCATATAAATCGTGCTTACGTCGACGATCGTATTTTGGCGGTTGGATTTACATAAAATAACAAGACTTAAAATGATTTTTGACTTTGTGATCTTAAATTTTTCTTTATCTTTCTTCCTTTATGTTTTTTCTTTTATAATATTTCCCACTTTAATAGATGTGTTGTTAACATTGATTTCTTTTGACAAGTGCTATCTTTCAGAAATCCTATTACAAATTAATCCTACCATTAATCAGCAGGCTGATCGACTAACTTGTCTCAAACCTCAAGTTACTTAGTAGTCAGTAAGTCAAACTGTCAGAACAATCGCGTAGGTATTTTTTGCCGCGTTCGGTCTCATTGAGATGAGAGTGACAGAGCTACGTACGTGGTCACTGAACTGTCATATTTGAGAGTTTGAGACCGATTTCATCAAGAATCAAGAAATAATCAAAGAATCAAGGGGCCGATCTATTTTTGTCTCATAACATAAAAATTTTGCCCTTCCTCGCGACATTGTTAACGATCTTTTGAATTCCTTCATAAATGTATAGCAATTTATTTGTGTAAAAAATAATACTTTACTATGTAAATAAGTTCCAATACTAAGTTCCAATGGATCTTGCAATCCAAGGATTTACATTTTTTATTCAAAAGCACGTTATTGCTATTGAAATATGTCTTACCTTGTGACGTGGAGTGTAATTACATTTTATGGCGGCTCCTCACTTGGCTTAGCGTATTCGTGAGTCGATATTGTTGTGTTTGCCTTCAAATAATCAAATATTTCAAATACCGTCAAATACGTCATCCACACATGGACTTGCACGGGCAAATTTGCTATTTGCGTTGTTTGCCATATTCGTGCAAAAAAAGCAAATACAATCAAATAGACCGTCTACACATTGCTGTATTCGGACAAATAATGCAAATACACGAACACGATACGCCAAGTGAGGAGCCGCCATTAGAACGTGTGCACGATCACGTCAAACTTTATTGCTTTTTGATTATTTTTATCTGAACCTTCCAACGATTAAATGCAATTTCGTTGAATTCATGTAGCAAATATTTTAAGGCTTCATTTACAACGAGATTTCTTGAAATATTAAATTCAATGTTGAACGAAATTACTCTATGATTATAAATTTTTGGCTATAATGGGTGATTCACCCCAGCTGACCTTTCGGCAAATTCAGATTTCTTAAATATATTGTGAAACTTCTACAATCTTGATAGAATTTATTTTTTCCAAACTAGTTATATCATCCTTTGAAATGAGAGGGCTACGTAAAAACTAAATATCAAGTAAAAATATCGTAAAGTTGACAAAAATAATCTACGATCTCTGAAAAATAGATCTTCTGTCCAAGAATAACAGACCTAGCTGGTATCATAGGTTTGCACCACAGAACTATATGTTTGCGCTATGGAAATTTCAGATTCTATGAAACTTTGTAAAGTGCAGTCCCTAAGTATAAACTGAAAGCCAATAAGAGCTTTTCCACGCCACGAGCAGAGCCGGATTTTAAGCTAAGTTTCCTAAACGAACAACGATAACCTAATCTTTTGGTTATTAATCGTATCTATCTCAATATAAATAAGTAAGTTTGTTTGTTTGGACTTGGTATCGAATTTGCTTCGATAGCCGATCTCTGCGTTTCACGTTTTAAGTGTGCAGTGTGGATGCTGATCGCTTCATTTTGTTTCTGAAATAAATCGGCTAATGCCAAACGTAGCATGACTGCTAGAGCCCTAGTTAATTGCCTACTGTACAAGATAATATTGATGGGTTTTATTTATTCTACTTCTCCTTATTCAATGACGTCAGTAAACGTCCACCGATTTTAATTTTCATAGCAACCGGCTTAGCCGATGCCAATTATTTTTTCTTAATGTATGGGTACTGTGACTGCCGTATTTCTAAAGCCTCGTTTGTCTAGGAAACCTGGCCTTAACTATAAACTAAGTACCAAGTTGCACCAGAAACTATCCAACCCATGTGCCCAATCAGAGTTTTGACGCCTAATACAAAGCCTACTACAGGTGATATTGCCTAAGTTTTGAGCAGACTGCAGTGGTCGCGCTACATAACGGTTCACATCGTGAGTTGAAAGGACTACAGTTGTTCTACCTCACGAAGTCCGTTTGGTCTTAATTGTGTGTGTGTTCACATGCACGTTGTTTTTACGTAAGCTCGGGAGCGCTCAGAATCGGCCCACGAGAAACAACGTGCATGTGCATCTACACACACAATTTAGACCAAATGGACTTCGTGAGGCAGAACAACTGTAACTGGTTAGAAGGATACTTATGTTAATTCAGTCTCTTCTTTATGGCTACTGCGACTTTTAGTTGTCACAATTCTGCCAGTGTCCGTGTCATGCTGGTATATATTGTGAATACAGCTCAACCCTAAATTCAAGTTTGAAGCTCGGGCGAATATTGTATGAGAGATTTGTAAATCCTTTCCTAGATTTCGAAGCATATTCTGTAGCATTTCAGAGGAATCTTCATTCTCATTTTATGACTGACCAAAATATTTTAGTTCAAAGTGTTTGAGAGCAAACAGAATAGTAATCATGACTGAATAAATATTTATTCTTCTAACAACTATAAACAAATACAAAACTAATTAATTCACAGATTTCTGATTTAGAACTATGTAATTAACATTTACAAATAATTGAAATATTTTAAATTCTAAGCATAATTACTTAACAAAAATTAACAAAGCCATTGTTACTTCTTTAATTAAGTATATTTAAAACTAGCCTAGATACAGATACTACACTGACAGTCAACTTGAAAAGTAATGGTCAAAACAATTATTAATATTATATAACTGGTGTATTTTTATATTTAACAACTAGGTAGGTACCTACTTATTGACTGAAGTTAATTTAAAAATAATAAAACTTTCACAATTTGTTTATATTTTACACAAATATCACAACAGACTACTAACTACAATAGACTTAGAACACTTGCAAATTAAGTACTAATTAGAAACAAAATAAATACTTAGTCTCGCTAACTTATTTCTAAAGGCGCGTACAAATGTTGAGCCAGCCTAGGCCAGCTTAGGAATAGATTCAAGTCGAGAGCGATAGAGAGACAATGTGACCCTGGCCCAACATGTGTACGCGCTATAAGGAGCAGCGGTTGCAAAAACAGTAGCAAAAAGAGTTTGAAAAAGACATCAATTTAAAATATAAGATAAATGCTTAAAAATGTAAAAGAAACAGGTGTACTTTTGCGGCAAAATAAATATTTGTATACCTATTAATATTTATTTTACTTATGAGTTTTTGGAAAATTACAATTACATTTTTAACACTTTTATTTATAAAGCCACAGCAAACATTGACTTAGTTTTAAAACAATGTGTAATAGTTTGAAAAACATTGTGAAATTTTCAAAAACCTTTGAATAAAATCAACTGGTATTCAGAAAAAATGTTCGTAAAACCTCATAAAATGTATGTTTTAATTCATCTATAAATATTCTCACGAACTTTCATTTCTGTTGCAATAATATACGTAAACTGAAAAAGACATAACCTTAAATAACAAGAAAAATCAAATTTTCGTATAGACGCATTTTGAATTAGATTTTTTCTTACTAGGGCTGGATTCGACCAAAAGTCATTTACTCCCAGAGTAGTTATTCTAGTTAGCCGACATAATTCGAAATACAATGATTAAGAAAGCGCAACCGAACATTATTACCTATGTGCATACAAATTATCCTGGTTATAAGGTGTCAACTTTACAATGTCAAAATATTCAAACAAACAGTAGTTTAGGTATTCTCGAGTAAAAACTTAATCCAGTTTGGTCGAATCCAGCCTAAATGCGATATTTCCTCCAAACTAAGTGTGCTGCTATCTTGCTTCAACGAAGTACTCCAAGAGTGTAATGCACCAGTCTTTTATTTGCGGTATTATCATGAGTCCACGAAGCCAAAAGCCCGTATTCTGCTGATGCCTCCATCAGGTGCCATCGTCACTCTGATGTGTGAGACCACACCAGACTCACAGTCAAACCAATGTTCATTGTGGGCTGATAGCTATGGACAATAGAAAACATTGAAACCACATTCTATATTACTCTTTCACTGCTAATTTTCATTACTCTTAGAGCTTTTGGGAAATTCTAATATTTGTCTCGGGTCTGGGTGTTTTCTTCTATGTAGGTATAATGTATAATATGCACAAAAAAAAGTATGTTGTTTCCATAACAGAAGCTCTGCTTACTTTGGGTTTGCGTGTGTGAAGTTTCCAGCATTATTATTTTTTTCTTTTCATTGTTTTAAGATGGTAAAAGTTAAGTCCAATGTAAAGGTGGTTTGCGCCCGAGCCCGAGACAAATTTTTTAACTTAAATTTTTATACACCAACAATAATTAAATCATAAAATTGTTGTCTTGTAATAACAAAGTGTAATCGATCATAGTAAGAAAATAAATTTCTATTTTTCAAACTACCTACATTCCAAGTTTGAAATTAAAATGACACTACTTTAATATTTTTAAAAGCGAGTCTCACCTTTGAAGGCCTTAGAATACTCCTCCAGGTCACGTGGCCAGTTTCCTCAGACCAATCAGCGGAGCCCAAAAATGCGCCTTCAATCTTCACAGAGTCCGGATAGTTCCCTTTGAAGTGAGCCGTATCTACGCAAACCTGGCAGATTCTGCCAGGGAATCCTAATTTGAACACGGCCCATTCTTGACCTAGAAACGAAAATTGCTCTTAGAAATACTCTTTCAAGGTGAATTTCAGGGATAGAGGTAATTAGAGTGTTGCTGAGTCATCTTAATCTTCTATAAAAGCTTATACAAAATGAAAGCTCAATTTTACTTGCGCAATTTGTTTATAATAAACATGAGGTACTTAGGTAGCAAAATTGTTAAACAATAAAGTCGCAATAAGTCGCAATAATTGATCTGAGCAAAAATTTTGCACAAATTGTTTCAGACTTTGAGTACATAATGTTGAAGGCAAAATAAATTTTGTTTAATTTTGAAATTAGTTATGTGTTGTGCTGTGAAGATAGAAATGATTTTACTTGTATTGAAGTAAACTTTACTAAATTTAAGTAAAAAATCAAAATCTCTTCTGATTTTATATACTTTTTAGAATCCACAACAAACATTTTATATTTTAACGTTTACAATTTTTTATAACTAAAATTCTAGACATTATTTAACACACGGGAATTACTCACGTAAAATTATCGTCGATTTAGATACCGACAATGTTTCGATTCATCCAGAGACATTGTGAATCGAAACATTGTCGGTATCTAAATAAAATAATTTTACGTGAGTAATTCCCGTGTGTTAAATAATGTCTAGTACAACTCACGAAAGTTTTGAAAGTGAACTAAAATTCTTATAGAATTCATCTCCAAGGTTATATTGCCATCAGAGAACTTAAGTTCTTAAGCTCTTTTAAATTAAAGTCTGTAGCTGTAAGTGGTAGTGCCAATTTCGCGAAATCAAATTGGGAGACATTAATTGGATTTCAGAGTTATTTTTGTACTAAGATTTTCTCCGAAAATGGCCCTTTTGCGGGTTGAGACAATTTTGCTTATGCGATGTTTTCAGTTACGCTGCATGATATAATTTTTGACTTGATAAGATTTTTTATAGCTATGAATTATTAGTAAGTGTTGTATTTTTTAAATTAAGTACGAAATTTCTTTGGCTAGCATCAATTTTTTTGATTAGCATCATGGAGCTTTACAATTTTTAAGAAACAAGTCCCTAAGCTTTGTTTTTAAATCAAAAGTCAAAAGTCAAATTCATTTATTCAATAAGATCACAAGTGTACCACTTTGAAACGTCTTAAGAGCTAGGTGATTCTACTTCTGTTCCTTCGCGACCAAGACCGTGAAGAACCAGGGCAACAAACACGGTTTGGGGCCTAACACTCTTTTCGGTGACACACTTTTTGTATGTAATTTTTTTTATATATATTTTTTATGTAAGTAAGCAATTATTACAAATGTTATCTAATTTTTACAAGTATTCTTTATGTATATAATTATAATAATAACTGAATTGGAGCATATTCTTGATCACTTTGACACTTCAATGATAGTTATGATTATTATTTGTTACAATATTTTTATGATTTAATAATAACGGAGTTGAGAGAATACACCTACGGGCTTAAAAAGGTCGCTATAGCTGAATCACAATAGGAATTGAACTATATGCCGTCTCTTTTCACTCTCTGTCAATGAAAAGAGATGGCATATAGTTCAATTCCTATTGTGATTAAGCTATAGCGACCTTTTTAGTCCCGGTAGTCTTCATGCCTATTCACTTTGAAAAACGAACGCTTTAAAATAACATTCTAATATAGGCTGTGCGAATCAAGTTGTGAATATCACGTGAAAAGGCAAATGTGTCACTATACCTGGTACTTTTAAGGTGCCGTCTTCTTTAGTTTCGATGATCTCCGGCCGGTCCAGCCTCCTAGCCGTTTCCCATCCATCTGCCATGGTTAAACTTTTGCATGGTTTAATCATGTTTCGAGGGTGACCGTAGTGAGCGTTTGAGTAACCTTTGAAATGAAAATCATTGCTAAATGACATATCATTAACGTCCTATATGTACTAGGCGACATGGTTTGTAAGACTAAGATAAGTTTAATACTGCTAAAATTGTTGTTTGTGGCAGTACAACTTTATAAATAGGCATGAAAAAGTGACTTCGTCTGGCTTTATCAGCTTAAAATATTTTTCTTAAATGAAAAATGAAATTCTTATGTAGTTACTAAAAACTTTGTGTAAAGGTTACGGATAAATATTCGTAGAACCTAGAACCTTTTCCGTATCAATGTAGGTAAGACATTTTACTAAGAATAGTAGGACAAAATCCTGAGTTCCCTTTGTTTATCGGTATATACTAACCTTGACAAGAAGTGCCGCTCAGCAATGACATTAAGTCCACGATCTGCTGCTTAGGTGGAGCTTCGGGTTTTGCTTCTCCGTATACCTTCAGTCGGGCGATACCACCGTCAGGATAGATGTTCAGTCTTATATGTGTGTAAGCTTCATCACTTAGAACCTGCGAAGATATAAATCATGTAGAACTCAAGCGTTAAAATCTGAGAGAAAGTTTTTCAAGCAAGTTGTAATAGATGTGAGAGTGTATGAGTTTTTCTCTGTAAAAACAGGACATAAAAAGACTTTATTATCCCTGTAAAATTGATGTTGAATTTGATAAAGATATGTAGACTAGATTGACAAAATAGAAATCAAATCAGACCCAAACTTTGTGCTTTATTGCACCCGTTTTAGAGTGATGTTTGAGCGATCGCATTCCACGGAGGTTTCAGAAAGATGCAATTTGGAAACATTGCTGTAATATTATAGGGGATTTGAGAAAATTGCAATCGGTCTAAGTCGATCAACGCTCAGCTATTTAGATAGAACAGTTTCTCGAGAAATGAACCTCAAAATTAGAGAGATTTTCCAAGAAATTCGAAACCATTATTTGGCGTTCCAAATGCGCAATACCAGCTTAATTAAAGTGGAAATTTTAAATCAGCGAGAGAGAAACTAAGCGAGTCTATTCCTAGAAATAGACAAAAACTTGTACTGTAGTTTATGCATTCGGGAAATTTCAAAATAGTCACACTCACAGCTTCTTTCACTATTTCCAAGTTAAGCATTATAAATAAATATAAATGATGCTGGGTATTTCACGCAACATAATCTAGCCCAGAACTAAGCAGAGCTTGTGTTATGGGAACCTAAAAACTGATCAACTACTTATATTTCTACTTTTACTAAAAGTAGGTAACGTAAGTAAGTTCGTATGAGCAAGTGGCCAACTCTGGTGACGGAATTTTGAGGCCGATTAAAGGCTTCGTCATGGTTTAAAGACTTAAAAGCCGGGACTAAAAATTTAACGTGCCCTCCGAAGCACAGAAGCGCTCAGCTCGTAATACCACTTCATCCAAATGGTGACCGCGCACAACGCTGCATAACTTCAACAATTAATCAAGAACGTCTAAGCAAGCGACTCCAGGAGCGCTTCCCGACTTTTCACTTGAATTGACTGTTAGATTACTTGAGACCTTACTTAGAAATGGTCACAAGTAGTCTAATAGCTAATTTCACAAAATTCAACTTTCATTTTGCGCCTTACATCAGTACTTTACGAAAGTTGCACAACAGACCTCAAAGTTTGCACTACAACTAAAGCATACCTTCTGAAAGTTCAGTCTAGTGTCTTCATAGCCGGGACGGAGCGCGGTAATGGGTACTATCTCATCCCATTTGTCTGAGCTGATCCTTTTGATCTCAGCCAGCTCACATTCTGAGCACGCCTTGCCCATACAGCCGTTTCTTGAAGGTATTGATTCTTCGTCTGTGGAACAAAGTTTTGTTGTAAATACAGAGTGTTACTGTACTCGGCTATTGTTGGAGCTGGGTCAATGATGTTAGCAAATAAAGAATTCATGGATTGCATGATTCTTAGAGAATTTTATATGCGGAAGTTTGTGCATCTAAATTACACAGTATGTATAGTAGTATGTATGTGATCTTATCAAGTGTATTTTAATGCAACTTATAATTTTTCAATTAATTGTATAGGTCTACTAGTAGTAATATGTCTGAGGGGAGGCTGTGAGATTTTATACCGAGCTTAGAATACAGTAGTAATTCTATTTTATTTGTTTTATTATGTTGGCGGTGAAATTAGCGAAATGGTCTGTTTACTTAGATACAAAACGCTACGAAAGCTAATAGCTAGTAAAACGGGTACCGATCGTAAATTTTGATGCTTTATAATTATAAAGGTTCAAATAATATTCAAGTAATACAAGGCTCCCAAAACTTTAAATTTGAAATACAATGAAATGTTAATGATGATAATAATAAAAATTAATAATAATAAACAAAATGGCAAGGAGAATCCTAATGAACTTTACCTTCAGGCGTCAAGCAGGCAGCCTGTATTGAGTATTTGGGTGCATTGTTTCCTGTGAAGAACGCCGTGTCTACCAACAAGCCTGTAATAAAACATTGCATTAATCTCAAAGAAAAATCAACTTTCGATTTTTCAAAAACAGATACATGTTTTTCAGAAGTTACAAGGTGTCTTTAAAATATAATACTTCTCAAAATTTAGTTAGTTAATAGTCACACCTATTAACTAGAAAATAAGACCCCCTCCTTAATCGTTCCCCCATAGTTGAGGATCGTGCGTGACTCCGTGCAAGTATTACTTGTTGTATGGTTTTTCTCCATCTGCCACGGTCTTCGAAAATAAGACATATAAGTTTTAAATGAAAACTCTGTTGATACATGGCCGCAATACGAACTCCTAACCTTCAGATTAAAAGCAGAGGCATCTCATCATCAGAAAAATACTGACCTCGTATAACACACTTGGTAGCAAGTTTCAGGATGCACCAATCGTGTCCAGTGATTCTCTTTCTCCTCGTCTCCCAACCGTCCATCCATTTGCCGAACTCGGTATACTTGTCAGGAATGAAGATGGGTTCAGTGTCAGCCAGCATGTCTTCGCATGGTGCGAAGAAGTCATCTGTTGCGAAAACTACTTTGCCACCAGCCTGAAAATTAATAAAATTGTTATGTTATTAATCTCATTTTGCTTGGACACGATTGGATGAAGTCAGCTCATTGATTTCATGTTGTTACTCTCATTTTGCGAGGTCACAGATCTGAACTATATATATAAAGCGGAAGAGTTTTTTTGTTTGAACCCACTAATCTCAGGAACTACTACGATTTGAAAAATTATTTCTGCATTTGATAGCTAAACTCTTGAGGAAGGTTATATGCTACTTTTCATCATCATCACCATAAAACAATACGGGGGCAACGCCGCGAGGGCGCTGCTAGTGTAATATAAAGTACTCGTGGAGTTGCCATGGTTTGATGTCAAATATGAGGTCAAGAGATGGGACATAAGTAATCCAAATCTCCTTAGGTACTATTTCCAATTTTCTAACTTGACTAATGTTATTTTTGGATTTGATTTATAAATTCCCCATAGATATTTTCAATGGATTTTAAATTCAAAAGTTTGGACGCAACTTAAATTTGAGCCTTTTTCGATTCTCGTTTAGTTTCAATTCGATTTCATACTCCCGAGACCTTGTTTAATTTAGTACCTAAAATGAGTATTTTTTGTGAATGTTATCAGTTCAGTGTTCAGTTTCAATTCTAGATTAAAACGGTTTAAACAGTGCACCTTTTTGCAAATGTACGTTGTTTGTATTAAATAATATGTTTTTATAAGGATAAAAGGTGAATGCCCCTTTGAGCTCAGCTTATTCAGTAAAGCGAATCTAGCGTGTGGGTAAATTGCAGTAACGGAATTGAAAAATAATTTCTTTGCGATGGAAATATACACTTTTTAGCATTTACTTTAAATTATATTTAAAAAGTAGGTTAGTTAGTTCATTAACTTTAATTCTTTATACTATTTACTCATTAAAGTTTTAAATAATTTTGAATAAATCAAGGAACACAAACTTGTCAATATCTGTGTTTTTAATAATTCCAAATTAAATTAATTTGATACTATTTTAATTTATTTGACTAGCACTAATTTAGACTTTATTTTATAGATGTTTGTTCTGAAGCGTTATAAAGTATTATAAGTATGTATTTACAAAAAGTATAGTCAGTTATCTGGTTCCCATAATACAAGCTTTGCTTAGTTTGGAGCTTTGCTTAGTTTGGCGCTGTGTGAAATGTCCAGCAATAAATATTTATTTATTTATTTATTTTATCACTACAAGAAAAACAGTTTTCAAAATCACTGACATTATTAATAAAGTTTAAAAATTGAAGAGATGAAAAGTAATAAATTTTAAATTACAATTATATTTGATTATTAAAAATTAAAAGTACTTACACTTATACTAGCAAACTCGCTCAACTCCGTAAAAGCAGGTGCCTTGGTTTCAATCATTTTTGAAATTAAATTAAATTTGACTTTATTTAGAAACAAACAACTGTTTAGTAAACCAAACAAACTCTGAATGTGTTGTATTTGGAAGCATCTTAACATTTATACACTCTGTTATGCTGATAACAGACCACAGTTTGTCATCAAACATTATCAAATAAACCGGTAGAAACAAGCGGAGAGATAGAAGCAATAATATTTAATTAACTAGCAATTAGTGTGACACGTACTGTACCAGTGGCATCACAAGGTAAAAAACCTCTTATCTTTGATTCGATCGTATACTTACCTGTCTTGTTTTTCAAATTGATTGTAAAATTTGACCGTTATGGAATTGGTCAAATTATCAAAATGTTCAGAACTAATAGTATAAGCCATTATTTAGTTTCTATAAATAGTTATAATAATTTAAGTCTCGTTTTTCAGAGTAGCTATCGGCTGATGTATCTTCTAGCCGCTTTATTTGGTTTAAAAGTGAATAATATATCAGCGAATGTGATTTGGTTCTTTAGGCTTTGTTGCGTTATTTCTATCACCATCTCTAAGATACAGATTTATAATTGATTTACTTCATTTTCCATCCAACTTTATACATACTAGCTTCACGTTTTCTTTTTCATAGTCTTACAATTTCTCCTTCTTCCTACCCTTATCCCACTATGTGGGGTCGGCACAAACATCTTCGTCCACTGTCCTCTATTGTTTAGTCATCAGTTTTGCTATTTCTCTTATTAAAAAAAAAAACAATCTGTTTTAAAACAAGTCAGTAGCCACCGATTTACTGTTATCGTGCTTCAAATACCTAAGTTATGATACTTTCTGGAATATGTGTAAATATTCCGCATGAAGTTGTAATAAAATCATCTGCGAAACGAATGATATAGATATTTAGGTTAGAGTTCAGAGTAGGGTCATATAACTGGTTTGCGGCATGATAGAGGGCTGCCCTCAGACATCGGTCACTTGGTCACGGACGATTCAGCTAAGATCCGTTTTGTGTCCGTGAACAAGGTTTTGTGGGTAAGGGAACTGGTTATCTAGAAATCCCTGACTTTTGGTATCGATGACTTAGATAAAATTTTTCTACAATAATAATGATTAATAGGTTTGTAAGTTTGTATTTTTTGTAACTACCCATACGATTTAAATTTTTTCTCCTGGATAACTGCAACTGTGTTAAAGGCTCAGTTGATTCTAAGAGCGAAGAAACTGGCTATTTGATAAAAATCAAGTAACATTCCAAAAAAAATCCTAGCTCTAGTTTCGATGTTGCACATTCACATAATTACATTTTAGGCTGAAAAGACGATAAGACAATCACTGGATTCGCTGAGATGTTTTTTTATTAATTTTTTTATTAGTCAATATATATTTTTTTTATTACCTACTTTTTTGTGTGTGTCTGTGCTGTTAAAGTGTGTAAAGTGTATAAAACTGTTATCTATCGAATTACACTTCATTGGGTTTTTAGAATAAACTCAATCTACAGGATTTCCCTATCTTCGAACGACTCCGCGACTACGTGAAAATGTTGTGATTATGAAAGAGTGAGCTCACACATTAGAAAAATAAAGTAGTGGCAATTGACGTGGGAGAAAAAGAAAACGATTCTGTATTTTGGTCTCTCAGTATACGAAGAAACAATGCCACGTATTTCAGGTATCTGGCGTATCCATGATTTAAATCCAATTGTCCACAAGAAAAATACATGATCAATTTTCATTAGCAATTTAGGTAGTACGTGCGACCAATATCCTCTTCGAGTAATCTGGCCAATATAACCTAACCTACTAAGTACCGGTATCGTTTCCCAAACAATACCTGTAGCAATAACAGAATACGTGAGGAACATACGTTATGGACGCAGTCATATAGAAAGCGGAGCTGCCTGGATCCGTTTATTTGATTCCATAAATCTAAGGGTTGATATTATGGCTTATAAGGACATGACGTCTGTAGTTATGAATTGTCGGTCCCGGATTTTAAGTCGTTGAGTCATGACGGAGGCCTTTAGGCGACCTACAAACTCCGTCATCAGAGTTGGCCACTTGCTCATACGAACTTACCGACGCGAGAACTTTTTCAAGAACTTATATTTTTTGAACAACTTGAATTGTTGTATTGAAATTTAAATTAATCTATCAGGCATTCTAGATCCTTTACATATTTGGTGCAAAATGTGGGTTAAAATTCCATACGTGACAAGTTCCAAGCCCATCGCCGCTTCTAAATTCCAGAATATTTTATTCTCTTGGTTCTGTCCAAATTCTGTTTAATTATAAATACTGGGATACCTGATTTTTGCATCAATGTTACATAATATCCCTTGCGGGTTGATACAGATTGCCAGCTGAGGTCGGATGCCTAGCCAATATAGGTTTAGGCTTAGCTTTCATTGTTGTTATAACGAGACGACAATGTAACGGTTGGTTTATGTAGTACATTTGATTAGTAATCAAATTGGTAAGTATCAAGTTAAACAACTGTTTTTAATTTTTATAAATCTGCGGAGCCCGTGGAGGTGTAATCAAAATTTTAGCTAATATTAGATGCTCTATTACTAATTTAAAAAAGTTACCAATTTTGTACATAAAGAAAAAGTAAAGAAAAATTGACTTGAAAAACTCGAAATGTTTATCGATTTTTGTCGTGCCCACCTTTAGAAGAAGTTAGCATTTCATACAAGCCCGTCGTCGCTTATTAGAAAGTTAAGTAATTTCTACGATTTTCATTCACCGTTAGAGCTCTAATTATATTTGGAAGTATCGATATATCGATCACAAATCACAACATGGGAGATCCTAACACAAGATCATGACATCTGGAAGGAATGGGGGAGGCCTTTACCCAGCAGTGGGACACAAACGGCTAAAAACAAAAAAAAAATAACTGATCATATACGAGAATCTATGAGTTTCCAAAAAACACCACAGCTAATAAGGTTCTTGACCACAGATAATAGGTAGTAAAAGTTAGATCCATAGTTCAATTTAATATTCCTACACATAATGAGGTTGCGGTTAGTAGGTTGTTTTATAAAAAAAATATTTTGTATATAGTAGTTCAAGGTTATGTTGATGATGAAGATTGTAATGAAGGTAGGTATCATTGAAAAATTGAAACGTAATTTAGTAATTAAATTATCAAAATATTACAATCTCTCCCCAATTAAGTGTGATGGAACATTTTAATCTCCTGACCTGTATTGATTGTCGCGTTTTTTTTTACTGAGTACCATGATAAGTAAAATTCCACAATGTTTTTAGGTGTCCTAATTAAAGTCCCGAATAATGTAATGTTTATAAACACCGATATCTGAGTAGGTATAAGGCAAGCAATTTAAGTTGCAATAAAACGTGACTTTTAATCTGATACCTACAAAGTTTTTTTTTAAACTCGTGATAATCACACTAATATAATAATAGAAATGCGTAAGTTTGGATGTTTGAATGATGGATGTATGTTCATTGCTCTATAACTTTACAACAACCAAACCAATTTGGATAATTTACTTACTTCAAAAATTAGTCTCTTTAAACATTGATTCTTACATCTTTATAGTCAAAAAATATTTCAAAGGAAGTAGGAAGCACTGGGTCACTAAAGCAAGTCAACCAATCTTATAAGACCACGCTGAACCTTACAATAATAACGAACAGACAAGAGCGTCTAGGAAAACTACACCAATACTTCAAATATCGTAGTTACAATCCAAACTAGACCACCTAATTACGTAACTAATATTTACATACAATGTCTAAGGAACGATATCTTGAAGCTGCTTATAACCGGTTCTATACCCGTGTACACGAACAAAGTCTGATATTAGTAGATGAATTAAGTATTGCTTGAGTGATAGCCTAGTGGTCGAGATTCAGAGTAATGAATATAGCTAGAGTTCATCAGTGTGAACGGTGTGAACAATGAAGATCACATAGTAGAGTACTTTAGTTTTAAAAGACAAATCTTCCATAGCAAACTGCAAGGAAAGAGAAAAAGTGTGTGAGTTTCGACGTTTAATTTACAGGACGATGTATAATTTACAATGTTGTTTTACAATTCTATCAGTTATCTGGTTCCCATAGGACAAGCTTTGCTTATTAGTTTGGGGCTAGATGGCGCTGTGTGAAATGTCCAGCAATATTTATTTATTTATTTATCAAACTTAACTTATATAACTCGTTAATTTATTATTATGATCTCTTTGTTTTCATTTATTTATACAATTTCCATGCTTGGAATCACACGTTTACCTAATTATACAAATTATAAATTATTTCTCTTTTTATTTTATCGTGACATTACATCTACGGCATGACGCAGTGGTTGTACTGTAGTAATGGCAATATGAACGGGTATATTAGAAAAAAGTCAAGAGCACAAAGGTAACCAAGTACCTTGTAAAGTTAATTAAAGGCTCTTAAATTAAGTTAAGTTACTTTAACCCTCTATTGCATGGGAAGCCAAAATTGGTTTTTAAACTTCAACATTTTTTTTCTCTACTCTCCGTTTATATAAAATTGATAAAACTTTACAAGCATTGTTTATTACTATGTTGTGCATCAAAACGTAGTTTAATTGACTTATTTAAGTGTAATATTTACCAACTTATCTAACTTTTACCAACGCGTGCGCCGTTTGTTGCACTTAGTATAATTACGAGAAACATTGATGGTCTAGAAATAGGTCAATAAGGTAAGAAATCTCAAATTAAAAATATGAAACGTAATGGTCTAATGCTCCTCTTTCTTTGACCATCTTAGTTTTTTTTACGATATTATCTTTTCTATAACATTTCCTTACTTTTCCGCGGAGGCCAATTTTGGCTTCGTATGCATTTACAGTATAAAAATGTCATCCAAAAATGGCTTCGTATGCATTGACCGAATATTCTAATGGCTTTCAGAATGGTTATTTTTTCGCTTTTATAGGGAAATCTAAGTACATCAATGTTATTTCTGGGGATGATTTCAGTGCTTCGATGACTCTGCACCTTACGCATATCTTCCCTCCGCAAATTACCTATTATTATCCCTAAATCTGATACAGATCCTTCTGAAGATGATTATTGAAACAAAACCAAAATACGCGGAAAACAAAAACAAAGTAAAAGAAAGAAATTAAAGATACCTACAAGAAAAAAATACCTTCATACGACGAGAAGAAAAGAAAGTTCACTGGTAGCCAGGATTTGCCAGATTTCATAGAAATCTTAAGACTCTTCTGCTGAATTTTATAAATGATTTTATCACCAATGATTGGATGGATTTTTTAACTGACCAGTCAAATTTGAAGATCATTCAGACCAATTTAAGCAAGACAAGACATTACAAAGGCCAGGCCATGAAAAACTGTTCTAAATCAGGCTTTCAGGAATTTCATTAGGTCATAATGAAGTATTTTCTGTGCATGGGAAGCCAAAAATGGCATTATATTCATAGTCGTTAGGGCATACGAAGCCATTTTTGGCTTTGAAAATTATTTTCCATACTAATCAAAATATAAATTATTTTTCACCTTGTATTTCCTAATTAGCCCAAATATAACAGCATTAAACAACAAAATATTTTTTTTCTGCCTCTCTTCATAATTCATGCAATAGAGGGTTAAGAGGAATGTCTTGGATTAGCGTCTAAGACAAACTAAATACAGTTTTTTAGACGTATTTAAGAGTTTTTTATGTGTAAGTATAAATAAATAAAAAAATTAAATAATAATAATAATAATTTGGTATCAGAGACAGTATCCATCTTGCTCAGATATTCAGTATTCTACTAGTATATTATGTAGTACTACATTATTATATAGTATACAGTATATTATGTAGTATACATAATATACTAGTAGAATGTAAAGTTATATTATATTGTAAAGTTATATGTAAAGTTCTATTGGAGTTTATTTTAGTTTTCTAGTTCGCTCGACGACAGGCGAGATAAATTGCCCGTCTCTCTTATTGGCCTCTGTGTAGCCTTCATTACTCCGAGCAGTGAGGTTAGCTTATTTATTGTGGGTCATTTACTTCGAGAACGTGTTCGAAAGGAACCATTGACCACTCGATATTAAACTCGGAGTACCTAATCATTGAATTGTCATAATTAGCGTATTTTACTGTGTCTCATAGTCTAAGCACACGAGGATCATTAGTGAGGCTAATGAGAGAGTGGCTAATGTTAGTCAGAATTCCTTAGATCGTGTAATTGTATGTGACAGTGTTGTTGTAAAGTAAAAAATAATACAAATCACAATAAATGAGGGCAGTTTAAATAATATTCAGGAACCAGAGACGCAACCAGTAACGCAACCAGTAAAAAATTATGAACAAGCTTACCGCCATCATAATTACTAATTTGATTTTTTCCTCATTCCTTTAATGAAAATGCACGTTAACAAGTATGTAGAAATAGTTAAATTAAGTGCGTGATAAAATAGGTAATTTTTGTTAAATGATATAGAGGTACGAAGTAATAATCGAACAATTAAAAATAAATTAGGAAATATGATTAAGTTTCAGTAAGAACTGGATATAGTCTGCCGTCTGGCAAGATAGGCAGACGATTTAACGAGCATTGGAAGACATATCTAAAACAGTCGGGTAATGAGGCTGGAACAAGAATATAAAGAATGGCAAAAAAAAAAAAAATCTAGCAATAGGCAATATGCATCAATTTTTTTTATGGTTTTAAACGATAGGTTATATCGTTAAATAACCGTAACAAAAATTCCAGCGTCGAAAAACTAAAATTTTGTAACAAAAACAATTTTTAAAATTTATCAACATTTTCATGCACTTGAAACGGACGTGACGTCACAAGTCACCAAAATTACACGCGCTTGTAGGTAGAAAAAAAAACTTTCTGTCGAGTTTGAAGGAGTGTGACGTCACAGCATACGTGACAAATAGCGTTGCGTTTCAAGTCTTATGAAATTCCCACTATATTTTTGCACTTTTTAATTATTAATTTCTAAGCGAAAATGAAATAATATTAAAAAATAATTACACACACATAATTCTAAAGCCATAATGTTCATAGAAAAATACGTTTAACCCGCTTTTGAATCAGACGCATATTGCCTATTGGTGAAGTCAGGCTGTAGATAATTTAGATGTTTTACCGAAACCTCATCCTCACAGTTTAGGTCTATATTAAGATTCTTTTAAATTATATTCCTAGTTTTTCATTCTTCTTCTTCTTCTTTCGTATGAGCAAGTGGCCAACTCTGGTGACGGAGTTTTTCATTAATTTAGAAGAATAGATGCCGTTGCTCTTTTTCTATATAAATCTCTTCAGACAATCTCTCCATAAAAATGTTTCGCACTTGGCACTCTTAATACTTAAGACTAGCCTCTTAGCTCAGTAGCTCTGCCTTCTGCGCTGTAGGTCGTGGGTTCGATTCCCACCCTGGACAAACATTTGTGTGATGAACATAGATGTTTGTTCTGTGTCCCATAGTACAAGCTTAGTTTGGCGCTGTGTGAAAGTTCAGCAATATTTATAAAAAAAATTAAAAATACATCCCATTTCACCATTGACATACTTGTACAATTTGCAACAGTAAAGAAGCGGTGCAGACAATAAGAGTTGACGTGCATCCCTTTCGGCCACTGCGGAGCGCCTCCATTACTCGCTGTCCACGTCGTGATGGATCGTCTGCAGTGGCGAGGCAGCGAACGATGTTGTGCAATCCGTTTTGATCGGGCTACGGAATAGAACTATTTTGAAGCTTGTAATATGATTTCAGCTCGATAGCCTTCTTTCATTTACTTTGTTGGTTATTTGTTTCTCTTCATAATACTGGAACAAAACAAGTTTAAGGAGGAAATTACCGACATCAAAATCTGCTATAACAATGCAGAACTCAAAATTGAGTCAATGAAAAAAGACATCGAAGATCTCAAAACATCGACATATTCCACACCCTCTTTGAGAGAGTTAAAATCTTCTAGTAGCGAGGATATTATCTCCGAAATAAGAGAACGTTCCATAAGGGAGAAGAACTTAATTGTCATAGGAGTAAGCGAGTTGAAATCTGCTGACCCGAAATCGAGACTAGAACACGACAAAAAGGAAATAACTGAAATTATAAAAATGCTAGCTCCACATGTCCCGGAGCCTTTAACATGTTCACGACTGGGAAAATACAAGCCAGGAACAGTAAGGCCAATAAAGGCAACATTTCATTCAGCTGATATCGTTAGGGATATTTTACGAAAGAAGGCAGAAGTAGCACTCCAAGATAAATATATATTCTCAGACAGAACTCTCCAACAACAGAGCTACTTCAATACTCTGAAGGAAGAATTAAAAACCCGTCAGGGACAAGGAGAAAAAAACATTGGCATAAAATATATAAAGGGAGTACCAAGGATCGTTTCAATGCAGCCAAAAAACTAGTAATTTCCGACGCACCTGAAATCTCCTGCTCAAATAAATTTTGAAGATCTGGTTTTTTAACGTCCGCAGCGTTGTAAAGGATGGCAAACTGGATGAGCAAAAATGTGAAATGAAAGCGATCAAAAATATAAAATCAGAGGAAGAAGGTGAAAATAATTCAGCTCATGTTTTAATTTTACTACTAAATCAATTTCTATAAATTTATAACGTAAAATTACATGCAATCTAAATAATTTAAAATGTAAATGATGTACCTATGTTAGGAAGGTATGGACTAAGGACAGACGTACCTACTCATAACGTAACCGAGGATAACACAAAACATTAGTCCACACACATTCTCGGTGCAAGTGATTCCACAAAAGTTGTACTCCGGCTTAGCGTAGTTGTCTGCATGTATAAAACTACCCTACTTTTTTTTTGTTATTTATTTTTAACGATGCATTTGTTAATTCAAATTAAATCAATCTTATAATTACCTATTTTAACAATAATAATATGAAACGCTCACTGTATTTAAAATATATTTGTAAGCTAAATACTTTGTAGTATATTTAAGATTTCTCAGTAAGTAATTTCTTTAAATTTTATGAGAAATAAATAATCTTTAACCGTAACCGTAACCGTTTATCAAGCAAGAAGAAAATTATTTTTCTTAAATTATTATTATTATTCTGAGTTGACGAATGATAGAGGTGAGTGGAATAGGAAAACATGTTGTGCCGACCCCACTTAGCGTGGGATAAGGGCAGGGGAATGATGATAATGATGATCAAGCAAGAAGCTCTTTGATTGCCACCAACGCCAACTAATTGTCGAAAATCTATGCTCAAGCTAGTGTAAACTAAAATCTGAGTAGGTACGTAGTCGGAAACTGATTGACATTTCCAGCTTTAGAACTGAAATAACTTTGGAACTAGAACGCTTTAGATCCTACGATGGATCTGACGAGACTGAGCTTAAACAATCTGAAACTTCTAATGTACTTTTGTTTACTGTACCTACATACCAAAACTGGTTAGGTATACGTTTAAAAGAAAAAAAAAACTTGTTAGAATACTGGTTTCCTCCCGTTTCCTTCAAAGTTTAGAGCACGTGTAACATTAAAAACACATTTTAAATTTAAACGAAACAAAAGTTCATTATTGCACGGCTACAAGGGGGTCCCCTACTCTAACAACAATGCACGAAAAATTATACTGCATTTGTCATATTTCTTGTCTAGCGATCATCTTAGCACTACTGGGCCTGTATTCTACTAGATGACAACCGCTTTGGTTTGGTTCGATCTCTTAAGTGTCAGCCATTTGGTGAAATAGTAGAATAGCTTTTCAAAAATTTGTTCTGCCAAAGTTCAAAACCTCACCACAACTGAGTCGTTTGTTATTAGTAGTCATGGAAACAGTCGCTTTAGTTGAGGTTTTGGTTGAGGTTGATAAAAAGTTCGGTACCAGAATCGACGCCCTGAACGCTTCTAAACTCGATTTCAGAGACTACGAGTACTAAACAAAACACAAACGCTTACTGCGTTTTTTTCTCCTGAAACACAGATATAGCTTCAATTTTACTAAAACCTTTGTATCAAAAGCAATAAAAGTTTTCAACTGAAGTGACATCGACTGGATGACATCTAATAAGCTGCTTCCTGAGCTTTGCACCTGAGCACGGACATTGTTAACGGCTCCTTTCAGAAAAACGTTTTTGATCCCAATAGTCTCTCTTTCGCATCAGAACACTATCAAATTATTCGACTTTTCCACTGTGAAATAAGTAGATGAAATTTTATTTAGCAGCTGCCTCGGTTCCATACGTTAGGATATTTGTTAAATAACCAATATTTTTTATAAATAAAGCGTAATGACAGATTCATTGATATTTAGAAATGCATGGACACGGGATTTTATCATACGTCAAAAAAAAAGTTATTAATATATTGGTTGATAGAAAAATATTTCTAAGTAATGATCAGTCCCACACACACTTTACTAATAAGTTGTTCATGTTATGAGTATTTTTTCTCTCAAGTCAATTGATAACAAAATAAATTCTGTCTTTATTTTAATGTAACCTTTTTGTAGTATGAAAAACGTGCTTTCCGTAAAATGAAATAACAAAGTAAGTATCAAAATACTTCAGTGAAATTCTATTTAACACTCCGTCATCATAAAACCGAAACTGAATTTACATTTCGCCATTGGCCATTACGTTGTGGCGTAAAAAGATAAACGTATTGATATCGCAACGTAACGGGTACGATTCGGGAGCTTTATTGGCTCTGATACTGATACCATATCTATTCTAGATGATACATTGCGCCTGGAAGCAACCTGTGCCTATGTAGAGTTAACAAGACGTTGTGGTGCCTGGAACATTGTTGGATAGTGTAGATTTGCCTAACACCAAAACTACACAGAAAATACATTGTCAGTACGTACGGAACTAAAAGGAAGCTAAGCAATTTGCAAAACCATTAGCTACTACGTGTATCTATGAAAAGGTTTCAACCTTACAAGCAACCATTTCTTTTTGATTTAAAAATCTAAAATCAAATGTCAATGCAAGGCCGTTGGGTTTTTTTATTAATCCAGTGAGACCAGCCTTTGATTAAACTTCTTCTTCTTCTTTCGTATGAGCAAGTGGCCAACTCTGATTAAACTTGATTATATTTGTGACATTGCGAAAAAAATATATCCTCAGATGTTACCCACATGAACAAATAAATGAATTTTATCTATCTTAAGCTATTTTTAACGAAATAAAATATTTCTTGAATAATCTACAGCTTTCAACAAAAAATACACAACACTGTTGGGATAGCATACCTTGTCGTCCAATGTAATGGGACGGTCTCGACGGTCTCTTCTTTGTTTTACATGTCTTTGATAGTGTCTTGGCTATAAAATCGTTAAGCCAGGACTTAGGTATTCAGAGGTTTAAAAAATGTTACCCACTAACATTTTAATTTAATTATTGACAAACCTAAGGCTGATTTTAGTCTCACGCTCACCGTCAGCGCTGATAGGCGAGTGATCTTTATTATAATGAAATAAAGATACTGATTGTCCAGCACTGACGAGAGCATTCAGCGTAGCCATTTCTGCTAAACAATCAGTATCTTTATTTCATTGTAATAAAGATCACTCGCCTATCAGCGCTGACGGTGAGCATGAGACTAAAATCAGCCTAAGTTACCCGTTGAAAAACTAATATTTCTATCAGTATTTGTGGTCGAACAATGTCCCGTGTCGTTGACAGACACAGCACGTGATTCAATGAGCGTCCAATTCTCAGGGCGCATTCGTGGCCGCTTGATGGCTGCAGTTTACTGCTCGGCAGTTAAACCATTTACACGGATGGCCGGGCGGAACGCAAGAATGTTTCTGTAACTGTAAGTCTGGATGTTAGGAAGACTTAAATACTACTGAGCGTTTTTACCTAATCGATAGCGTCAATGACACTAACTCGATTTGTCAAAAAATTAAGCTGGAGTGCCTTTACCAACTCACACACGGAATCCCTATTCGTCGGGTCGAAACTTCTCATCGTCTCGGGACTTTTAATTTTCAATGAAATAATTATTTATTCTTTAATTTTTAATTTATTTAATTCCTTATTTTTCATAGTATTAAACCACACTCAGGTAGAGTGTGGTTTAACACTATAAAAATTAAAGATTAATAGGTAGATGAAAAAGATATGAGATGACGAGTGATAGAATAAAGTGGAAGAGGGAAACATGTTGTGCCGACCCCACCTAGTGGGATAAGGGCAGGGAGATGATGATGATAGGTAGATGAAAATAATATGTATCTATAAATTTGAATTTAAACCAACAATTAATGGATGTGGGTATTGTAGACTTCAGGCCAAGATAATGAGTGGTATGCGTTCACTCCGTGTGTATTAATTTTGTGTAATTCTACCTTCATCTGACTTGCACTCAAAGCTGGGCTGCATAATGAGGTTTAAGGTTTAATATATTTTACATCTCTTATATTCGGTAAGTAGGTGAACCAAATGGGGCTTGTAGGTGACCAATTAGCGCTCTAGGGTAATAATGTAGCTAGAAAAGCCCTAGGGCGGTAAGTAATTAAATACTCGAACTTTTTGAAAGAGTGAAGAGTTTTTTTTTTTAATTACTTACCGCCCTAGGGCTTTTCGAGCTACATTATTACCCTAAAGCGCTAATTGGTCACCTACAAGCCCATTTTGTGTATACTTACCTAAGTAGGTCCTTATTACCTCCAAATGGGGTAACCACAAAATGGTAAACCACAATCGAGATGTAAAGCAGAGTAGTTAGCTCGGGTGTAAGCATCAATTGCACCCTCGAACTATAGGCACCCTCGCTGCGCTCGTGCGCCTAAATATCTCGCATAAAATACCAATTGATGCCTTACAGCCCTTGGCTACTAATCTACTATTGTTCTTAATAAGACAAAGATGTGTCACTTACACGTCTTTTTGCCTACATTTTCGTCCCCTCTGCTTCATCTCAATGCCCCCTAATTTTATCTGGGTCTTCTGCTGTCCCCGGAAAGACTCAAACGCCCACAAGGGGGGCGTTATCGCCCACGTTGAGAACCTATGGGCTAAATGATGTTGTGTGAAATGTCCAACATTATTTATTTATATTCAAAATTATCTTACAAGATGTCTCACGTAATTAGGGTCCTTGACTCTATTTTATAAGTATGCAGTCTTCGGTATCTTGGTCTCAATAAAATAAGCTACAAAATGGGGTACTGTATAATAAACATTTTACTTCAGTGGATTACAACTGCAATTCCATGTTGACGATCTGCAATGATTCACGCGACATTACTCTACCTGGGACAGAATGTGCAATAAAACGTAATAAGTACTTCATCCCTGGGTATAGCCGAATTAAAACTAAACACATTGAAATAACTATTATACTGGTTAAAGCTGGTATTATATTACGAGTCACATGGAACTCAGTTAATAACTAGATTCAACTATACTTATATCAGTTCGAGTAATGTCACGTGTGAATTTATAGTTGTAAATACAAATATTTTTAGATTGAAAATAAAATAAAAATGGAATCACTAGATAACAATGTTCAAATACAAATACATTTTTTGAAGTTTGTCTATACATGACTTAAAAAATTGTGGTAAAAAGAAGTGATACAACTTCATTTTGATAAACAAAACGTCTATTGTATCTGTATGTATATTCTACGTTACGAACAATAGAATAATCAAATCGAGAAAAAGTACAGAGATGTGTTCTTTACAAATCCATTTGAAATTGAAATGAAATTACTACCTTCCCCGAAATATTTCCCCCGAACAAAGGTCACTAGCATCAAAATTTGTACGTAAATCGAGCCAAATAACATTACAAAGGTCCGGCAGAGTTCGTTTCGCAAAAATTTGATTTGTAAATATACCTCTTGGAAAAGGACGAGTGGCCGCGTCTAATTCTGAAATCAGTTGATTTGATTGTCCCGTCGAGAAGCTTAGGAAGAGTAAATCAGTAGAGTTTTGAGTGTAACTTCAGATATTATTATGTGACTGGTGCATTATTATAGTAGACGCACACCTAATCCAACACAGGTCTCATACGATTTCATATATAATTTTAAAATTCGATTCGTTCGGCGTGTTCGGCGTGGATAGTGTGCGGTCACCTTTATGGTGGATTTTTTTTGAGCATAGTAATGAGCATGCTTATAAAATATCAGGATGACAAAAGAATATAAATATGATGTCACTACAGTAGGTTTTGATAGGAAAGTTGTGAGTTAAAAACATTAGATTCTTCATTTCACAAAGTTGGTGAACTAAAATATTGCAATCCAGTAATTATTCTAATAGATAGCGAAAGGTTTATTATTCGTACCTTATCTCAATGCAGACAGTAACCTCTTTGTCTCAGTAACCAAATTAAGGCATTGCCCTAGACAGGCTGTATAAAGGTCGCTGCATACGTAACGGGATAAAACCTCGGACGAGACGGAGACGTGACTTAACATCGTCCTTAACACAGATCACTAAGGTCCATAACGATGTTTTTTTTTCACCTGCCGTCCCGTCCCGTCCCATCCCGTCCGATTTCTCGTTACGTGTATTTTGTTAATATATTTTTATATAAAACGATGTTAAGAAATCGTCACGTTCCGTCCTGGACGAGAAAAATCACGTTACGTATGCAGCGACCAGAGGTCTGAGTTCAGCATCACAGATAATGCAGAGCCTATCAATGCATTACGTCATTATTAAAGTCTAATCTGTCAGTCAAACAGCATGTAAGATGAGTTTTGGCCTCTCGATATTCAGCTAGCAGACACTTGGTTAATTAGCTTGGATATTATAGATTTGTCGGAGACAAATCGCCGCATCGCCCGCCACCGCTACAAGGGAACACCGGCCAGCGGGGAGCGGGGGACGAGGCACCGAGAGGCGCTCTGGCGCCGACCGAAACTTCATACAAGAACTCATTCACATTCATTCAACACCAAATCACGGATCCATAGGCGCGCGTTCTTTACGTCCAATATACCAAGCTACCTATTTTACAGTCCACTAGTTTCATTTATAATACCACTGAGAATCCTCAACAGATTTGAGATTAGCGATTTATAAAGCCAATAATGACAGTAAGTCATGAACATTGAACAAACTGAAGTAGGTAGTTAAAAAAGCTTTTATTAAAAAATAAATGATGATTACCACGAACTTTCGTTGTCTTTCATATGGAGTAGGTAACTATTTATGATAAGATTTGATGTTTTATTTCTATGAAATGCTGACTTCCACAAAATCTGGACAGTACCTACTTACCAATTTTTTTTGGACATAATCTACTACCTCCGTAGAAATCTTCGAAAATGGTCTTGAATGCCATAAAGATCTAAGATAATGTCTGTATGAATGTATAAACGAAGAGATACAGTGGTGATCAAATCTTTAGTAAGTTTAAGTTCCATATTGGCTAAACGCACCTCGGCTTTCGATCAAAAGAAGAAATAGATTTTTCGTTTGGAAAAATTTAGTAATTTATTCTATGTATGCATTTAAAAAAAGGTATTACATGTATTCTATCAGTTATCTAGTTCCTATGGTACAAGCTTTGCTTAGTTTGGGGCTAGATGGCGCTGTGTGAAATGACCAGCAATATTTACTTATTTAATAATCTTTTAGCATTGAAAAATAAACATCAGAAACATGCCTTTGCCTACTATATCTTAACAACTTTAAAGCAATACATTATCCTGTTTTAGACATAGGTTGCCTTCCGACTCTCATTAAATAATTTAGCTTAAATTGAAAAGGCCTAAATATATAACCTGTACAGGTTTCACAATTAATTTTCAATTGTATAATCTGACATAAGTTGTAATTTGATTTGTACAGTACAACTACAAATCCACTCAGAATTAATTTTGTAAAAGCATTGTCGGTGTATTTATCTGGATTGCCACTCTCCTAATTAGCCACATTTCACTTCGACTAGAATTCAAGTAATATGTTTTGTATTCAATGAATTAACAATCCATTTGTGAGAGCGCAAATTAATGTTCTAGTATGTTTTAGCTGTACAGTGAGGTTCTCAGTTTGTAAGAATCTTTTTTTTTGTGCTTTTTTTATGTATGTTTACCACACACATTGTGAATACTCTGAACATGATTATTCTTGATATGTCTGGCTATATTAAGTAAGTAAGTAAACTTACTTAATGATATAAGTATTTGAGTCCTGAGTTTAAACGATGATCTTCAAAGCCAAATTATTACCGACTGAAATAATCTTAAAAGCGATTTACGAAACATTTTGCCTTAACAAGGCTAGCAGACAGTACGTGACTGTTTTATTCAGCATCAAAATACTAGTTCGTGAGAAATATATTTTGTTATGAAGTAGTTATCTGATGCATCGTTTACAGAATACTTTAGTTTACTGAATTTTACATGAATTATATAGCGCTGAGAGAATTTTGAAATATCTTTTGTTAGACAGTCTCGACTTACAACACGAAAATAGCTCGAATCCCCGCTGTGCATCGATATAATGTTGCGATTTGGAAAAATATTATGAGTAGTAGTTGCTAAAATATCTCAGGTACTTCAAGTATCAACGTAACAATTCAAAACTTAGCTCTTTAATAAGGAATTGAGCCCAAAGGTAAACAAAAATATTATTAAGATTTATCGCGTAGGTAATGAAAACAATTGATTTAAAAATACATTTATGACGCATGCCTACATTTTTATAAACATAGCGTTCCATACGTGACAGGTTGCAAGTCCATTGCCGCCTATTAGAATACTAACTGGTTTCCTCACGATGTTTTCCTTCACCGTATATATACAAAAATTTTCTTCTAATCAAAAATATCATTAGCTGAAGTTGAACCTACAATCTTCAGATCGAAAGATGAAGCACTAGCATACACATCTCTAACAATGTTTTTCTGCGTCAGTCACGACGTCTGATTGGCTATGTTTGTTAATGTTTTTTCGTAAAATTGTTCTTCAGTACAAAAGCAGAGAAGAGTTAGTTACCTGACAGATTACTGGCTTCGTGTGAACGGCTCATAATTACTACACTAATGTCACTGAGTAACCTCAAAGGTAATTACTACGGGATGAACTCACTGCCCAAGGTGAAATACAGGACTTTTATGCTTCTAATTTTATAACACTTTTGCAACAGAAATTTTCTAGACACCGTCCGTTTTTGTAGACTAATAAGTTAAGGCTACTGGTTTCATTGTTATTTGTAACACGTTTCTGTTATGAATAATTTACACTAATGAATGAAAATTTGACTTCTAATTGTATCATCAAGAAAATTTCGCAATAAAGTTTTGATGACAATATAAATTATACTAACAATAGTAAATTATATTGGATGATGTTGTTTTCAAAATCTATTTCATGGAAATCGAACTCACGATAAGACACAGCAACTTACAGTTACGATGGGATCGATTAATATTAAATTCGATAAAAATAAGTTACTAGGCGAACGTCAAAACGTCATGAGCAAAGCGCAGATCTAAAAAGGTTCTATGGTTCGGTCGGGCATTGACTCGCGTTGCTCTATTTACGTCCGACGTGGACCGACTGTATTGCGATCAGCAATAAGTTCTGTTGTTTCTATTTTCATCTTGTATTAGGGATTCGATGCTTAGGCTTGAGGTTGTGCTATCGAGAGCCTTGAAGATTTTTCAATCTGAAATATCCCATGTTCAGACAGCCTTCAATAGAAATAAGTACTTTTGAGATATTATGATCTACGGTTAGAAATTGCTTCAGCATTTATGAAAAAAACTTGAGATTTATACGTCTACCGCTACAGGACTAGCTCAAAATACGCCCTAATTCTTAAATTGAATGATTTTAATGTGAGTGACAGGCACGTTATTTCAGAATTAATATAAGTAGTTTAGAGAATTCTAAACCTAAATTTAAATCTAAAATCTGATCGAAGGCTTGATAGCCTCCCAATAATAAGCGACCATCGACCAGGCTTGATAAAGTTGAAAATAGTCATGTTATTTTGACCGAGCGAGCAAAGCGTCTCTGCTTCAAGTCGGCAAATTGCTTTCATCTGTCTGTTTGTTGGTACTCCTCTATAGGTCGTATTTACAACCGATCTGGTTCACAGAATCTATTTATTCTGTGATTCAGGTTTAACGACTTTATAGATTTTTGTCTTCGGGGATTTCTGAGGTACTTTCTCCAAATTGTACTTTTAAAATAACCAGTAAAGGATTGAAAAATGAAAAAGTGATTTGAAAGGCAACAAAACTGTCATTTACGCGAGCAAATCTTTTGGGACTACATTTCAGAAATTTCTTGCACGAGCTCTCAAATATTGGTTTCAGAAATGACGTAATCCCTCGATAGCTTACCCCTTCCCTCCCGACTCTCTTTTGTTCCCGTCGATGCATTCCGAAATGATAGATAAATCCTAGGTGCTATCTAGATCTGTGTCAGTTTGAGCTGGGCCGCTACAACTGGCGTGTTTTCACTTTGGATAAGTTCTATAAATACTCTGATACAACAGCAAGTTTTTTTAGGGCTAATTTTTCAATCGATAAATAACTTTTATCTGAGGAATAAATATGGCGTTATGACATATTTTCAATACAATATCTGTCAAATCGCATATTTATTTCCTCAGATAAAAGTTATCTAGGTATTGAAAAATCAGCCCTTAGTCAACAAATCAGTTTCTTATTTAAACTATAATCGTCAGTTTCTAAAGTTACTTTAATGCCATATCCTGACCAAACAATGTATTTCCCTTAAAAAATAAATAAATCTCTCAAAAAATAAAGTAAGTGGAAAGTAACTGAAAAGCCAACATGACGCATCTTTAACATTTTATCTTGTAATTTTCCGTTTAATATTTCTATTAAACGTCCTATTTGCTTTATAATAAATCTATGAAAAACCACTAAAAATAAGATAAATCTTCATCTTCTTCTAAAGTTGAATGTTTTTGGATTGCACCATTGGATAGGTAGGTCATTTAAAAATTGACATAATTGCCGATTACTTTTTCCGATTGGTTTGGTTGGTTCGATTGATTGATCGAAAGTGATGAGAAATCTCCAAAAAACTGCATTTTTGTCGTGTTTCGTAGCGAGCAGCTGTCGTAAGCGCCAAACGCATTCTAAATTCATCTTTATTTCAACGAAGCTAAGATCAATATTTTAAGTTGCACTCATTGATGTGCTAAATCTAGCTCTGGGTAACGTCATAATGTTATCATGCAGTGAGGCGTTCATGATGTAGTCTGTCTAGTTGTTCTTGATGGCTCGTCGACTTAGAGCGATGTACTACGAAGTCACAATAGATGTAGTGTAATGAGTAGTGCAGGAATTAGCATTTGAGTGAGGGCACGTTAAGTCGTCAGTCCTAGCAATAATATCATTAATGAAGCCCCCGTCGTTTTGCTAGCAAACTAGTTCGAGCTGCACAACATAAATGCCGTGAAAATATAAAACATTCACGAACCGTTCTTTAATACCTACTTTTTTAGTATTTCCGCTTATCAAGCGAAGATAATTAAAGTTGAAACAGGCATGCAACCTGAGTGTAGATAATGTTTAATGGACATATCGTGTTGAGTTGGACGCTAATACCTTTTACGTTTATTTGCTGCAGTTAGCGTTCGAAACGCATACGAAAAACTTGAACCATTACAAATTATACGCTTTCTTCATTTTTGAAAAAAAAAATGAAATATGATCACAGCTGTATCCCTAAGGCGCGGTAGACACTCTCTCAAATCTTTTTAGGCATAGCATAGAGTAGTCAGAGGTATGTCCAAATACATATTTGGTACATGCCCACGTTTTGCAGAAGTAAGCATTCCATACGTGACAGGTTGCAAGCCCATGGAAGCTATTAGAAAGCTAACTGGTTTCCTCACGATGGTTTTGCTTCATTTTCTTTAAAATCAATACCAATAAAAAATCAGTTTTCTTTAAAAGTTGTCTAAGACACTTCCAAATTTTTAAAGTTTCAAGCCCTTTGCCTCCTTTTAGAATTGACCTAGTTTATTCCTGATCTGCTCATATTTCTATTAGACTTTATTTTTTATTATACTTAATATTATATAATATATAATTTACTTTTTATTAGAATTTTAAATATGTTTTGTTTAATGAAAAATCAGTGAATCGGCTAGGATTAGCTACCCAAAACTTATTGAAAGTCAATTCAGCTCTAACCAAACAAGTATCAACTAGCTTTTGAAATTTTATAAACTGTTACATTATTTCACTTTCAAAACTTTCGTGAGTTACTAGACAATGTTTAACACACGGCAATTCCCTTCTTACCCAGATGAAGATTCTCCGGATGAATCGAAACATTGTCGGTATCTAAATCGACAATATTTTTATGAGTAATTCCCGTGTGTTAAATAACTGTTACATTCTATTAAAATGTATCAAAGTTCAATAGGTATTTCGTTACGAAATATTTAACTGAAAAGTTATCTCGGTCTTTGTGTAATATGACACTTTTGGTATTTGGAAGGCTGCCCGTAAATATAAGGGATATTTACCTATTATACATACGGCCTAATGAAATGCCTGAAAATATTAATAACACAATGTTTTAGCTCACTAATTGGTGGCAGATTATGTATATTTAGATGGACCTGTAACTAACCTATGAGATATTTTTAAAATAATTTATATTCCTAACGGTTAGAGTGAATTAAAATGATAAAATCGTAGGTACTTATAACATACCAGAGATACAGTTGTTTTCTGGAAAAAAATAAATTGAAACAAAATAAACTGCATTTTTTTTTTGGGAAAGTCAAAATGTGTGAATATCGCACTAAAAGGCTCAGTAGTCCGATGATCTGTATTGATCAGCATCATCGGACTGATGAGACTAGAAAGTCTCATCAGTCCGATTATGTGACTAAATCATCGCACTGCTGATACTAGGCCGTTTTAAAAGGTTTTTAATTTTTTAAAGACAATGAAATAGGAAGTATAAGTAGCAATATTGAGAAAGCGTCTATTTTCCATAACTTTAGAATTGTTCTTGGAATCTACTGCCTTTATGAATCCTAACAATTCTAATGCGCGTTTAGAGCCTGTCCAGATGACGCGTCGCAAGCGCGAGTCCGCTCGCGCGTACACACTCGCGCGTTCTTGAGATACTAGAGCTACATACAAAATTGAAACGCGCGAGTGGTCTCGCGCGTAGATCGCGTCATCTGGACAGGCTACGCGCGAGTGGTATCGCGCGTGAAACGCTTCATCTGGACAGGCTCTTAGATGGTGCGAATTCCTCACCTCGAAGACGCGATTATCGAAAGTAAATATAAAAATATGACAATATAAACATTGATTTCATACGTGGAAGGTCGATAATCGCTTGTCACTGAATTGGCATGGACCAAGTTTCTCGCATCTTCGAGGCTAAATATGTTGATTTCTTTTGTTTTTTTTTGTGTGTAAATGTATGGACCATGATGTCTGAAATAAAGATAAACATAATAAAACACTATCACCGTGTAAACGGCGCTTCTCTTATTTTAAGCAAATTGCAAAAAACAACATAAAACCATAAGATTATTCAATCAGCTACAAGTACGTATACGAGTGCGGAATTCGGGCTGAAAGTCGTCAACAAGCAAATACACTTCTGTTTATTTTCAGAGAAATCGTAATTTTCTTATTTCCAGCCAATAACTGGGAATTTCAGAAGTTACAACAAAGTTTATGAATCAATTCACAAAATACACATAACCTATTGAAACAAGCTTCTAAGAATCGTCAGTTTATACACTGCATATCTTTTTGTTTTAATCTTTTACATATATCTTTGATATTGGTCCTATGGTCGTAGATTTAAATCCTAGCTGTGCATTCATAGATTTGTCATTGAAATGTGAAAAGTTTATAAAAATTCAAATGCTTATACATCAATTTCCACAAGTCTCGCCCATGTTTTGCCCATGGGGCCTATTTATGGCAGATTAAAATTGTTTGTACTATTTTTGTGACGGAAAAAGGTGTGTTGTTGTGAAGGTGGCTTGATATCTCTAATGCAAAAGGCATAAAATGGCGCCACATTTTCCTCTTTGTTTTAAATAGCCCGCAATTTAAGTTGTTAGGATGACAAACAAATTCGTTATTCGCGCCAAACCGCTTTCCGTTTTTTGCAAATTAGAAAAATAAAGGAGTTTTCTTTTATTGCTAGAAGTTTTGCTACTTGATAGAATCTGTAAACGAATTACAGATCATTGCTTTAGTATCTTTTGGTTTTGAAAAGGAATTGTTTTGACTATCTTTGGCTTTTTAACCAACTGCTTTAGAAGGATGTTTGGTTTGTGTTTATCGAGTGCATGTTTATTTGATTTATTTAAATGTTTACAATGACGATAGGCTGCAGCCTGTCGTTATTTATTGCTCTCATTAAACACAATAGAACAGCCGATGTTTGACATTTATTCACTTTATTTTAGTGAACCCTGTGTTCAAAACAATAAATGTCTATTATTATGTACCTGTTATTATTATATTATTATTATTTATTATGTACTTATTGAACATGTATTCGAATTGAACTACATGCAATGATGATAAAACGAACTTCAATGAACATTATCGGTGGTCGAATGACTTTTTACAAATAAAAATCGTCGGATCGTTGTCGCTCTACCACTGCATTCCGACCTTAGTGCCAAAATTCAACTGTAAACCACAACCGAGGGAATATATCAAATTGAACGAGTCAGAGCAGTCGCAAATTATCCCGTTGTATCATAGTGTCACCTGAAACAACACGTAAGACAGTTCATCTGATAATGCAGGAGAACGAACGCAGTGAAATGTAATGAAATAGTTCATACAGACACCCGCGGTTTCACTCACTTTCTATTGTTACTAGCAGACGCCGCGGCTTCACACGCATGGACTAATACTTTTTTATCCCATGGAAAACATGCATTTTTCGGGATAAGTAGTATCCTGTCACTTTCCAGCCCTCCAACTATCTCCACACAAAAAATCACGTCAATCCGTTTCTCTGTTTTGATGTGAAAGCAGGACATACAAAAACACACTTTCACATTTATACTCGTAATATGAAAAGTATGGATTATCAGCAGAAATATTAAATAAAAAACATTAATTATGACGTCTACGGCAAAAAAAAAAAAAAATTACGACTGTATTCCCAAAGCACAAGGTATTCGCTCAAAGATCAGGCATTCAAGATTTTATGATAAAAAACAAATTCGAATAACTTATAAAGTTCTTTGATTCTTGATTTGAATAATTTTCTTAAAAAAGGGAATATTTGCATGTTTTGAAATTGCATTTCCTTTGCAGGTAAGTTTTAATACAATCCTCAGAAAACGTACCTAGTAAAATGTTACAAAATTATTGTTTAGAAACAAGATTATTATCCTAAAATTTCGCACAAATTACAAAGGATATGCAAAGAAAACAAAATAGGACAAAAATATTATCCAGATAATGTTATATTCCGATTATTCAATGCTCCTAATATGAGCTTCGCAAAATGCAAATGCATAGGTAAAAAAACTGGCCTCTTTATTTTAGTCACTGTGTGCCGGACGGTAGTGGAAATAAATCAGTAACTTGACTAGGTACAGCCACGTCTGAATTTGTTATTTAGATTGCAACAAACATGTTTGTTTCAGGGGTCGTACCGCCAAGTCTTAGAGCAATGTCAAAGTAAGATTACTTTGTTTAGTTAGATAAGACTGAAGTAAGACTGACGCATTCATAACTCCATCCTAATGCCCGGGTTACACGAGGCTAGTTTTTCAAGCTAGGATAGCAAGCTAGTGTTAGTAAGCTAGCAAGCTAGTACTTCTAGCTTCGTGTAGACACAACTAGCTTCATTTCTAAGCTAGTACACGAAGCTAGAAGTACTAGCTTGCTAGCTTACTAACACTAGCTTGCTATCCTAGCTTGAAAAACTAGCCTCGTGTAACCCGGGCATAAATCAGGCCTAAATCAACCTTGTTTTAATCCTGCCTTAGGACCAAAACAATCTCAACGCAGGGATGTTTTGGTGACATGACATCGACTAGATGCAGGACTGCGCATGTCCTGCTCGATGTCATCGAGCAAGACATGCGCAGAGAGAGCGTCGAGAAAGTGTAATGCGCATGTCCTGCTGCAATACTGCGTTAAGACCAAGGCAGGAATAAAATAAGATTGTTTTCGGACCAAAATAATGACAAAACAAGCCTAAGGTAGGAATGGTTTTCACCTTGTTTTGACTTTGCTCTAAGAGCTCATGGTACGGCTACAGAAGTCAATTTCAAAATCCAGTTTCTGATTTTTACGAAAATAATAAACACATACGTAAAGAGGAACATAATAAAGTTTTTATTATACGCTTTCGCCAATCGAAATTGTTTCATAATTGTGTCTTATTTTTCAAATTGATAAAACATTCTCTTGTAAAAACGTTGTCTATAATCACCAACAATGTTTTTGATTCATAAAGAATCTCATAAGGTTGAGTATTTTATTAATGTTTGTATTTTCTGCTATTCTAATTCCTTTTTTTTTATTAAAAAATATGTATAAAATAATATTTAAACAGCCCCTAATCGCCCTTAATCGCCTGTTTATACTCTGGGATATAGATAACGGATAGAATACACTAAATTAAATACAACTACTGAGAACTGAAACGGTGCATTCAGACAATGATTCTATAAACACTGAGACGAATCGTTTTATTCTAGAACACGTCCAGTTTATGACTGTTTAACTGTGTCGGGGACGGTGCAATACCGTGTTTATTAGAATTTTGGTATTATGACAAACGCTGAGGAATCTTCCTGCATGCCATACATTATTAAACAGAACTGAACTTGTTATTTTAATTCAAGTAGGTACTGTGTCTACAAAAATTACTTTAACCAATTTTAATTGTATTTTTAGGATTGGTTAGAAGAACAAGCAATTTATTCAAAAATAAAAAAACCCGGCTGAACTGAAAAGTTGGAAACAGCATTATCTTATCAATCACAAAATTAAATTACAATTTTATTAATAGGTAGGTATCTAGGGTTCGATGCCGTGCGCATTTTTCTAAACGTTGTTGTGACAGTTGACACACAGATGGCTCTGTGTGTAAAATTAAAAGCGTGTAAGATATTTCTTAAATATGAGATATCTCTTAAATGGCTGAACCAATTTCGATGCAGTTTGTTCTAAACGTTGCGTGTGACTAAATATAAAGTTTTAGTATGCGTTTTGTTTAGCAATTCTCGTTAGGGCGAAAAATAGATTTTCAAAAATTTTGAGACTCGATTTAGTCTTCGAAGACGTCATGTTAGATTTTTTTAAAAAATGTATTTGATATCAGTCTACCAACTTCTTGATTTTGACATGGATTTTGATATGATGGCGTGATTTTCATTTTGAAAATTCACACATTGTTGCATTTTCTAGCCGCACTATTTGATTTATCGAAATAAAAAGTATCCTAGAGCACAATCGAGATGGAGACGATTCTAACGATACCTCATTCATTAAAATCCATCCAGCCGTTTAGGAGTAACGTGGTAATAAAGAATATTACTTACATACCCACGAACATACATAGAAACGCGCGATCTACATAACCCTGTCTGACTTGACAGTCAGCCGGGTAAAAAATAAATATAGCGGCGATTATCTAAGTAGGGTGGGACAATATCCCTTTTTAAAAATGGTGAGAGAGCATGGTCTGTACCTCTTTTAAGTTTACAGTAAGTAGTTGTCTTATTACACCTTAAACTTACTTTATATTTAAAGGTTTCGTACCCAAAGGGTGCCAACAGGACCCAATTGTCTGTAACAGGGCTGTATCTTTTAAACTGTAAGAGGTAAACGCTTCAACAACAAAGTAAATATTGTTTATTAATAATTACATGTTCTGTTTTTTTTTTATAAATCTGTACTCATATTATAAATGTGAAAGTGTGTTTATTTGTCCTGTTTTCACGTCAAAACAGAGCGACGCATTGACGTGATTTTTTGTGTGAAGATAGTTGGAGGGCTGGAGTGGCGAGTAACATAGCCTATTTTTTATCTGAGTACCACGTGAGCGAAGCCGCGGGCTGCGGCTAGTTTTTAAATATAAGTAAGAAACTCGTTATTTATTATCTTAAATTTTAATTTTGTGTTTTTATTGATATTTATTGTGTAACACATAGTTCTGTTTTGTTTGTCCTGTGGCTTTATTTTCCCTTTCCCATTGCACGTGCATAATTTGCCTAAATGAGCTCTCGTGGCTCAGCCTTTTATTCTGCTCACTGATATTAAAAGTTGGTCAAACGCGCACCCATTGTTATCCTTTTGTTCTATTCTCTATTCTCTTCTAATGCTGCGCATTTTTATCTCAGCTGTCGTAAACGCTAATAAATCTTGTGTTGAAATAAGTAGTTGTTTCAGAATAAAGTGGATTGTGTTTTATTTATCTTATGTTCATTTAGGTACTTGTTTACTTTTATATCCTTGACAAAGAAATGAACTGTTTCGGTATTAGCAGGATTTTTTAAAATGTGAAATTGTTGTTATTGTTTATAAATGTTTGCAGTGTTTTTTGAAAAGAGGGGTTGAAAGACGGAGAACATCTTGGCTTCGCAATATAAGAGATTGGACAGGAATTAAGAAAGCGGAAGACCTGTTTAGGCCAGCACTAGACACAGAAAAATTTTGTAGGAGACAGCTAACCTTCAGTACCTAATGGAGAGACACTAGCAGAAGAAGAAGCGTTTTGTTAAATTTTAATCATAACATTTTTAACACTTTTTAGATACGAATTGTCATTGTTTAATCATACTGATATTACAAATGCGATTGTTTCGATATTTGGATGTATGTTTGTTCCTCTACAACTCGTACCTCGTATAACCGATTTAGCTGAAATTTAAAATGAAACTATATAGATAATGACCGGGAATAGGACATTGGCTACTTTTTATCTGGGTACCACGCGAGCGAAGCCGCGGGTGAAAGCTAGTCATGTATAATTTTAAACGTTTGTACAGTATATGTCCCTGAAAAGGTAACAATGATTCTATGATTTTTTAAAATGTATAAATAAATTGCCGTGTTGATCGAGTGGGATAGTACCTACCTGGACTTTCAATCCCACGAAAAAATTCTGCTCATAAGCACAATTTCAAACAATGAAGGAAATCGTGTGGAAACTAGTTGCTTTCTAATATAGATGGTTTGCAACCTCTCACTTATAAAGTGCTATTTTTTGCAAAAATTGTAATTTTTTTATTAAATAACTAATAGTAGGTGCTGTAGCTTATAATTCTCTTTAAATGAAACAACACAATGAAACACGTGCGTCCCTTATTACCACTCATTCAATTACTTCTACCCAAAATACAAGCCGCCTTTTGTTTATTAATTATGAATATTGTAAATCCTAACAGTATTCAGAATACAATATACCTATTTTGTGTATTTCAGAGGAGGGTAGCCCCAACAAAGCTAAATTAGTAACAAAAGGTCGAAAAGTCTAGAAATAATTGAGCATTACATGACCTCACGAGGTCAAACCTACGATGACCTAGCAGTAACAGAGAGCACAGTATCTTTAGTAAAGATAATATTAGTTTTTCGTACCAAAAATACTAAAAACTATTTTATTATTCTTTTTCAGAATCACAACACACATACACGATAGATATTGGACTGATATAAAATAAGAATTTGATCCCGTTATTTTGCTCTTTCAGAAATTCTTTAAATAAAAACAAACCCATCAATAAATCAAAATAAACCCAAATAGATTATTTACCATATATAAATGGAATAAAAAACAAAGGATAAGACAAATTTTATCAACCAAACTCTTTAGAAAAAGGAGAACTGCAGAACTCGCAAAGAAATAAAGCTGAACATTGCATTTGTTTGGATTGAGTCTTCTGTATACCAATAGACACAGTCAACTCTATAGCATTACTTTTAATTGGCCCATGTAAAGTTTCAGCGAGGCAGCGCTTCGGGGCCATAACTGAGTTATCGGCCCCGGTAGAAGGCAAGATGGCCACCGAACTTTGTATTGAGACAAATATTTATGGCGATAACCTCTAGAGGCTCTCTTGTTTTGATTTCGATGTGATTCCAAATAAGTTTTTTGCTTAGAACTACTTTTTTTTCGAAGAAAAAACGGCCTTTTTGCGTGACAGCTTTGGAAACTTTTGATCATGAAATATTGAAGACTCTGCGGAATAACTCAATTCTATAGAAACATAAATTAGTTTCTTAAAATATTCTAACCGTATCTAATATCCGTTCATAATCATAAAATGATTCACTATTATTTGCTAATTGAAAACTTGATCTTTTTGGGACAGGATCCTTGACAATCTAAATGAATATACAAGTATATATGCAAAAGTAATATAAACTGGCGACTGTGAACATTGTCCCCCTTACTTATGAATGATGTTTAAAGTTGAACACTGGTTAAACAACGTCCTGTCTCTCTTTGTCACTATCCACAAATAAAGACAGGACGTTGGACCAGTGTTCAACTTTAAACATCTTTCATAAGTAAGACCCTGTAATGCGAGTGATGAGGTAAAATATATGTCAAGAAGGTAGCAAATGCAACCCATATTATTTGGTATTCTTTAATGTCTGGAATGAATCTTGGACGTTGAAAAGATCAAGCTAATTGCAGTCGAGATTGCATTTCTCTAAAGTACCCTGAGAACACTAGCATTCCAGAACGTCCTAGTAATAGCCCTTACTGTTCTGATAATAGCGCTTTATTTCCGAATTCCCAACAGTTCGCTGGAGCTCACTTTTCCTCTGAAAAGGTAAAGAGGTTGGCACAAGTTTTTATTCATTTCCTTATTATTCCCCTTTTTATAACACATAATACTTGACATATTCATCTTGATTATTTTTAAGCAGTGTTCAACATCAATTTGGTTATCTTAGAATGAAATAAAAACAAATAATTTTATTTTGTTACATTTGGCTACATAATGAAAGTAAGCGTCAATTCACACGTGCGACTACCACACCACGTCGCAGCGACAAAATGTGGTCCAGCTGTGGTTGCGTGTGAATTGTGTCGCAGCGACTTTTTGCAGTTGCGTTGTGGTACCGACAAAATGTCAATGTGGCAGGCGCCAGCTAGGCGCGCGCTGTTGATGACGTCATGTCGTCGCGATGTGGTTGCGATGTGGTTGCGATGTGGTCATATTACCCAGGTGGTCGATAACAACGACAAAATGTGGTACGTGTGAATTGGAAATTCATTTTCAATACAAATATACGCCCGACCACGTCGCGTCCTTGTGGTGTGGTTGTCGGTGTCGTGTGGTTGTGGTACGTCTGAATTGGCACTTATGCCCGGGTGACACGAGGCTAGTTTTTCAAGCTAGGATAGCAAGCTAGTGTTTTACTAGCTTCGTGTAGACACAACAAGCTTCATTTCTAAGCTAGTACACGAAGCTAGAAGTACTAGCTTGCTAGCTTACTAACACTAGCTTGCTATCCTAGCTTGAAAAACTAGCCTCGTGTCACCCGGGCATTAGAGAATGATTGTACAAAAAAAAATTTCAACACCAGGAACTTTATTTTTCCAGATGACTAACGTGGACTAACCCTAAGTGGTAAATACTGAACTCAAAACATAACACCATAATAAGCCAAAACCACGAAAGTAGAATAATATTGCGTGTTTTATTTTAGCACAATATTTTGTTACACATGACATTATTTACACTAGTGCTTAAGGTTCTCTTTAACTTCCATAGCCATTGTTGCAGGAATTTGAAAAACAGGAATACTTGAAGCGATTTTTCTATTTCGTCTCGTTGAGCTCTCGGATGTTTTACTTGTAAACGTAATTACGGTGTGCGGGATGAATGAATTTGCACGTTTTCATCTGCATTGCTGTTAAAAATCTCAAAAATATATATTTTGAGATTTTTGACAGCAATGCAGATGAAAACGTGCATAAGTTAAACATAAGTTTACACTACTGTTTACTGTTTTTTACTTTAGTTTACCAGTCCAACTATCTATAGATCGATTATTACGATCCTTAGGCAGCAGTCAGAAGCATGCACTGACTGGCAGATTTGGCATTACCACGTTGAATGGCAATGCTGATCCGTAGAGCCAAATATGTGAAAAAAAAAACGCTTTACATTCCGCACTGTCTAGTTTTTTAAAAATTATATAGGCATAGTGAGAGAGTAAAGGCTTATACGCAAGTGTAAAAGAGGCAATACTTATGGTATTACTGAATAGGCAATTATGAAGTCAGTTTTGATTTCTGTGAAAAATATCTTGCATCAATTATATTCAGTAAAGAAAAGTCTGTTTCGGTCTGCATAGTGGCTGTATCAACAGATTTCATTTACAACTGAATAGTGAAATTAATTTGCAAGCCCGAAGCCTTTGTTTCATCAGTCGTACAAAAGTTGGACTGTCTGGCTTATTTGTTTGTGAATACACAAGTAATTGTAAAGGTGTATATAAAATAAAATAGAGAATAAATGTAGATAGAGAACACGATTGGACTTTTGTGTGAAGTTTTGTTTTTAAGGACTATTTTATGTACATATATTGAACGTGCCAGATACGTGCCGAGGCAGACACGTAGCATGTCGTATTAGACGTCGCGTCGAGAGACACCGTTATTGGCGTCGGTCGCGGAAACTATTAGAAGAATATTATTTTGGTGTGCTTAAACAGAAAAATGCGCCTACAAACTTTCAGATTTATAATATTAAAGTGAGACTGGATTATGTTAATTAAAGCTATTGTTATGTACCTAAGTCCCATAGCTGGGCACAGACTTTCTCGCGTTCCCTTCACGATCTTGGGCTTTTGGATGACGAGGAACAGGATTATTATTAGTTACTAGCAAATGCCCGCAACTTCGCTCGCGTGGTACCCGGATAAAAAGTAGCCTATGTTACTTTCCAGCACTCCAACTATCTCCACACAAAAAAATCACTTCGCTCTGTTTTGACGTGAAAGCAGGACAAATAAACAAACAAGTAAATACACTTTCACATTATAATATGGGTACGGATTATGATCCCACTGTAGGTGTAGGGTAATGACTTTGCTCTTCTATAAAATAATAATGTCTTGATAAAACCTTAATATAATAAAACAAACAGCACTTGTCCTAGTTGCGACAGAATAACATCTGCCTACACCAGTATCGGTACGGTAGCCTACCGATTCCAATGGACACTGTTGATTGGCCGCCGGCGGCGCTTCGGAGAATTTGGACTTGGATTGCGGTAGGCGGATTGTATACTAAAGTTTCAGTGATACTGCAAAAAATATTATTTATATTTTTTATTTTTATTTTATTATAGTGACAATTTATTTCGTGTAATTTTGCATGCCGATGTTTTTTGGTGAAGTATGTGACACTCTATAATATTAAGATCTTGTGATGACCATATTTCTTGCAATAAAGGAATGATTGATTGATTGATTATAATCAATGTATTTAGTGTCTGTCTGATCAACGAATTTTGATTTCGTTTTTTTTTTTAATAGGTTGATTGCGTCTGTTTTAGTCATTATTTATGAAAATCTGTCCAGACTTGTGAAGGTCATGAGCTATTTTTCTAGTTCTAGCGCAATACAGCTCGCGTAAGCGCTTATTGCCTTGCATCTCGCTATTTTTTATTTACCTAATTACATCCTCTTTTTCTAACGCATACTTTGTCACTGTCTGACGCGGAGTGACGCGGAAGGGTTGTCGGCTTGTCGCGTGATAGGTATTTCATAGGCTAAGTGCTTAAGCTTACCAAAAGTGCGGAGTACTCCTTCTATACCTATTCTGTGGTTCGATCATCCTAGCTCATGCAAACTAACATACTATTATATACCGTATTGAATACACTATCATCAACTAGACTACGATGTGGACAGTTCAATTTAGTGGATTGGACGGACAATAGTCACTAACTGTTCCATCATACCACTATATAGTTCTATTCGTTTGTTTGTTGGGGTTTGTCGGCTCACAAAGGAATGCATCACTTCCAACAATTCTACCATCTGTAAAAAACATGAAAGTGCAAGGATTTTTTTCTTTCGTATGTGGATATTTTGTAGCGTTAATAGATAAAAACAATAACATAATCAGGACCATGATTAGTACCTCAAGGCACGATTTACATCATCTTTGGACATTTATGATACGAGTATATTGAAGAAATCTAAGAGGCACATGTCTTCTTCTTCTTCGTCGTAAACTTCATTGCTGAAGGTCGTGCCCGTCCTGAAACGCCTTGACGGAAACGTTGACCATTTTTCTCCACATTGCTCTATCCTGGACTTGTCTCAGAGCAGTAGGTATTATGAGTCCCGTTATCGCTTTGATTTGGTCTGATCAGCGGGTGAACGCCCCTGAGGTCGTTTCCCCTCTTTCTCCATACTACAACCAGCTTATCCAGATTATCACAGGTAATCACAGGTGCGTCCAAAATTCGACGTTTTACTGAATTTTCCAAGTGAGGAGGTTGGTCAAGTTCCATTAGTGACAGGTTGCAAGCTCATCGCCACATATTACTACCTACTGACTGGTAGCAAAACATTAATACACGAAACCGTATACACTTCGAAAGCTAAAATATACGAGTAATTTATGCAGACGAATGACATCTCCTTGCACCGTTTTCGTGTTCAGCATGAGCCATAAATGCTTTCGTTAGGACACGTCTTGACCGCAAAATTAACATCAAATGACACGTGCTAAGTTGAAAATAAATTACTTAAGACATGTCAAAGTTCGTCACGCTTCATATTTATCATGATACTAGCTGCTGCCCGCGGCTTCGCTAGCGTGGTACCCGGATAAAAAGTAGCCTATGTTACTCTCCAGCCCTCCAACTATCTCCACACCAAAAATCACGTCAATCCGTCACTCTGTTTTGACGTGAAAACAGGACAAATAAACTAACAAATAACACACTTTCACATTTGTAATTATGGGAGTACGAATTTTTTACCAACGATCTTTTTTTGTATACAGATAAACTTATAAAATCAAAACTAGCTTAAAAATAAAATTCAATATTGTTTGTTGGTAAGTGCATCACTTTAGAATGGGTAGACTGATTTTGATAATACTTTTGTTGAATGTTTAGTTCCGATTTGAAGGGATTTTTCGTTTAAACTCGAAACTGTCGAAAATAAAAATATTTTATGCGAATCTTAACCTGATAACCATTGTGTTAAAAGCAGAAATAATTTTGCGTGTTCTAGGATTTGAACCTGCCACCATCTCGGCAGGTTCTATGTACTCGTAGCTATGCCAAACATTTTCTTCCTTCATTTTCCTCGCTCCCAGGAGCTTATCTAATGAAGTGTTATCAGGTTCGGATGATCAGAATAATGTTCGGCACGTAACGAAGGCTGTTATACTAATGAGGAGTGAAAAACGTGGGAAGTGAACCGATGGCGATACTAGTTGGCTATGTTGTGAGAATTTGCCAGAAATATCATGTAACTTATGCATAATGAGAGCCGTGTTGGCCGAGGGGATTAGTACCTCGAGTTTCAATCCGAAGGTCATGGGTTCGAAACCTGGCCGTGCATCAATGGATTTTTCGTTTCAAAAAAATTATATGCGCATTAATACGAGCTCTGAACGATGAAGGAAAACATCGTGAGGAAACCCGTGGCTTAGTCAGCCCCACACGTATTGACCATGTCTTTGGGTTTAGGTACTGGGCAAGCCTACTTCATCTCAAACAATGTCCATTGCAGTGTCTCGCAAAAGATTGCCTCCTGACTCTGTAAATCATCTAGTAAAGATGTAAAGGTCTAAGTTTATGCGTAATGTCACTGACTAAACTAGACATTATCAAAATGAATACTTAATCATAAAAAAAGCCTATTTTGAAAAGACGTCTACGTATCTACATAGGCACTTGTGTCTAATTCAATAGGGAACTCCCACAATTTTTTTTTTATGATTTTATACGATAGGTTATATCGTCAAATAACCGTAATAAAAATTCCAGCGCCGAAAAACTAACATTTTATAACAAAAATAATTTTTAAAATTTACCAACATTTTCATGCACTTGAAACGGACGTGACGTCACAATTCACGGTTATTACACGCGCTTGCAGGTAGAAAAAAAAAACTTTCTGTCATTTATCATAGAATTTGAAGGAGTGTGACGTCACAGCACATGTGATAAATAGCGTTGCGTTTCAAGTCTTATGAAATTCCCACTATATTTTTGCACTTTTTAATTATTAATTTCTAAGCGAAAATGAAATAATATTAAAAAATAATTACACACACATAATTCTAAAGCCATCATGTTCATAGAAAAATACGTTTAACCCACTTTTGAATCAGACGCATATTGCCTATTACCGCTCAGGCAATTCAAAAGTACTTATTTTTTTAGAAAAGATGAAAAATGTATTTAGCCTACCTACCTAAGATATAATAATAACAGGTCCTACTGCTTGAATTGTTGGGATTTCATATTTCGATACTTCGGGGCTCAAATGTCGTAAAGCACAAATCCAAGGTTTTCAGGAGGAGCAAAAAACAAAAAAATAAAAATGTTTTTCGTCATAACTCTCTCATTTTTAGCGCTACATAAAAATGTCCTAGGAACAAAGTTATCAGATTTTTCCATAGTTTCATAAAGTTATTTCAAAATTTGTCTTAGTCTCATATTTACGGAGATAGCATGTGCTTTACGACCAAAAAAATAAACAAAATGTTCCTTACGCCCCAATAAAATACAGCCTGAGCAAGAGCACAAGAGCGTAAAACCCAACCTGTCGTTATATCGCAGTGAAACAGGGGAGTATACAACACTTGCATGAACATTTAAGGTTGTAAAGATGAATATTATAATGATTTATCTCAATTATTAAGTTTTCATCTTGAGTAAATTGATGACTTTTATTATAATTTGTTTGCAATTTTAGTCATGCATGAATAGGTAGCTTTTAAGATGTCAGATTAAGTACGATATTGAAAGAATTTAGGTAAATCACCTATTTTAAGAATTACAGAACATTTTATTTCACAATTTAGCGCAAAATACAAATGTTTTTGTAACTATTTACTAGACACGGGTCTTTATCGCGTAAAACTTATATTATCCAGACTGTTGCGAATGTTTTAGAACCGCCGTGGTCATGGGTAGACGTAAGTACTCGCTGCTACCTTCGTCGCAGTTGTGAGGTTAGTTTCTCCAACTACCCTCACTTTTGTTAACCGGATTTCATAACACCATAGTGGTGGATATCAAGAAGTACTAAAATTTTAACCTCGAAGACGGCTATAGACTCTCATAACCGTCTTATTCAGACAAGAATTGAGTATCCGGAAGTGTACAGCGATTCAGTCGAGATAAAAAAAGTAAAAATAAAGTAATAAAGTAGAAATAATCACTAGAACAACTAACAACAGAAGCAGATATTTTGTACAAATCTTTAGCAGTTATTAACTACACATTACACATAACTATTCATTAGACACTGATCTTTATCGCGTAAAGCTTCATATTATCCAGACAATTTCGACTGTGTTAGAACAACCGTGGTCACGGGTAGACTGAAGTACTCGCTGCTACGTGGATTTATTATAATTAGTTTGCAATTTTAGGTGCATGACTAAAATTGCAAACATATTGTAATAAAAGTTATCAATTTACTCAAGATAAAAACCTATTAATTGAGATAAATCATAATTATGCTCTTGCTTAAAGTGAATTTTGCAGTGGGGTGTAAGGAACATATATTTTTATTTTTTGGTCGTAAAGCACATGCTTACCTTAGAGTTTTGTACCAAACTGGGCTATACAACCTAGGCCGTTGTGTGTTGTCAGTAACATGCTACTTACACCCTTCATTTTCAAATAGATTGTGTTTAGAGTGACCGAAATGATGGGTTGTATTTGTAATTTTTTTTTTAATTTCGCAATTTTAATTATACAGTTCGATAGAGGATTAAAAACTGAGTACGATGGTGTAAATAACTCAAAAACCCCAAAATGTGCTTTACGACATTTGAGCCCCGAGGTATCGATTTATTTAATACAGTCGAGTGTATTTTTACGTTCTTACAAACATTTTTCTTAGATTATTTTTCAAGAACGATCTTGAGATTATTCTATCCCGAGTATCCCGAGGTAGATATTATCTTTGATCATTAGGTAAGTACTCCTTAAAAATTTGTTAAAAGAAGTAGTCAAAGACAAGTCTCAACTTATAATTTGCACATAATCATGCCCACTTGTGGTCTTATTTATAAAAACCTAGCGCACCGTGTCTCGCTAGAGCGCTCTCTTGTTTTTTTGGAAACAACTGCCTTCGTCTGTGTTTCCGTCTACGTATAACCCGAACACCTTTAAAAGGAGAGTTAATAGGCAGTTTCTAGGGAAGCTCACTCCATCGTCGACTTCATCCATGCCTAGGCAAGGAGCGAAGTCAAAAGCTAACCAATCTTAAAAAAAAAAAACAACGCTCTAGTGAGCTTGATCGGTACACTAAGCAGGTTGCAAAACCATCTCTGCTTAAGTATTTCAAATCGAAATCTTCTTCTTCTTCTTCAGCATATATTTTCCCACTGCAGGGCATATACCTCTCCAATATTCTTCCACACTGCTCTATCACTGGTCTTCCTGATCCAGTCGGTCCCGGCATATGCCTTTATGTCGTCGGACCATCGAATAATCGAAATATTCTCCATAAACCACCAGAAGTATTCACTTAAAATATTCGCTAGCCATTGCAATTACGCAATTTGTTTCACTGTCGAGTTTTAAGCAGGGGGAGGTAGCCATATAACTCATTGTTTGCGCCGTATAACATTATTCCGAGTTAGTGAGGAATCTAGCTACGTGTTTATTGTACAGCCAATGCTTAGGGAGTTTTTATTTTCTATTTACCGAGGTTATTTATTACGAAGATGCAAAGCGGTTTTGCCGTAATATTTTACAGCAGTGTAAAGTATATTATTAGAGAGTTCATAATTCTCAATTTAGGTGTGAGGAGGGTAATATTTTTTGCGCTTAAATGATTCTGTCACAGTAATGAAAATGGGTGCAATTAAGAAATGGGCTAAATTTTTAACTTTTTATGGGATTGTAGCTAAAAAATAATTTTAAATGGTTATTTTCAAAGAACGTGCTTTTTAGGACAAGTTTGAATATCTGTTACAGCTTCATATGAATCTTCTAGTGAACGCCCGCGGCTTCACCCGCGTGGACTACTATTTTTGTATTGGAAACATACATTTTTACCGAGACAAAAATTAGCCTATATATTGTCCCATAATCTGAACTATCTACATTCAAAATTTTATCAAAATGGGCTAAGTAGTTATGGAGATACGTGGTAACAAGCATTCACACACACACACACGGACTTTCGCCTTTATAATATTAGTAGGATAATAGGATTTAATGTTAATAATTACCACAGATCCACAAAACATTAGAATAATACTTCCTATTTCAAAACAAGTGAAGTAAACTTAGTTAATTAGATGTCTCAGTTTGTAGATAAAGATAGGTTCGATTATTTTCCAAGATAAGACATTATTTAATTGAAAAGTCTGCGAAAGCTTTCTGTCTGCGAAATACTTTCAGAAGACAGAAGAGAATATAAAGAGAATGAGAGATAAGACCAGGAGAGTTTATTTTATCTCTTAGAAGTATAATTTATTTTTAGCTTGAGACATCCCTCTTCATGGATAGGGCTTCCCCTTTTCTTCCACACCTCTCAATCTTGACGAAGAAGAAAAGAAGAAGTATAAAACAACACTTTCTCGTGCACACTGTATCATAAACGAAATAATTGTAACGTTGAGCTTAGAGGCCAACTCTGGTGAAAGAGTTATAAGGACGTCTGGAGGACATCATGGCTAAATATAAAGATTTCTATCGTTGAATAAAAATCGCTGAATAAAAAATGATATCACATTTAGTGTCCCAAAAAAGCCTGGAGCAATTTATGTAAATCGCAGCAGCCAGTTAAAAATACAAAATGCAGAAAAAGCAATGTAGACAAAGGTCAACTTTTGATTGAAACTGTAATCAGATCGACTGCGCTTTCCAACTAATCTCCAGTCCTTGGTTAAGCCTTGGTTTTTCAGGCTGTTAATACCGTAACCGAATTGCCGTAAAACTTATTCATTCGGTGATCAAGTTGGCTTTGTTGAAAATGAAAAGTCTTTTCAAAATCAAATTCTTTTCTGATCGATAAATGAGCTTATCAAGATTTTCAACATGACGAATATGGATTCCGTGGCCGAGTTGGGAGGATCGCTTGTATCATTGTGGGTTCGAATCCCGTCGGAATGAAAAATTTTGATAAGATTTCATCTTCAATGAAATAATAACTAAGTGTGGTTTATCACTATAAAAATTAAAGTTGGCTTTGATTATACCTACTAATAATACCACAGAGTACCTACATACGTATTCTTGATATCATATTTAGATTTCCTTTGTTGTAGGTATCGGAATCAATGAGTACCATGGAACCATATCTACCGGAACAGTGACTTAGAGCTTATTTACACTTACTAAGTAAAGTAAGTTCTTATGAGCTTGAGAAAGTGGCCCACTCTGGTGACGGAGTTTTTAAAGCACCTAAAGGCCTCCGTCATGGCTTAACACTTACTGCCGAGCTAACACACCAACAAAGCGCGGTCAAAGACTATATAATGTTGTTATATTTAAATTTTTTTGTGTACAATAAAGTGTTCATTTATTCATTCATTCATTCACATGCATAGCGCCGGATTTGTATCTGCAGCGAATGTTAATGCATTTACTGCTACCCTCTGTAAAAAAACAACATGTGCGTCGGTATATAGCTACCAAAGTGTTAAAAGAGCTCACCTGCACCGAACTAGCTGATTGCGGGAAGCAAAGATAATCCTACCTCAAACGATCAATTTAATTGAAAACCCAATCATCATCATCATCTTCCTGCCCTTTTCCCGCTTCAAAACCCATTTGTATTAATGAAAAATGTAAAACATTCTTTGGTATTAGTACCATAAAAACTTTTTACATAGTGATCAAAAGCCTCCGTCGTGACTTATCAACTTTAAAGCCAGCCGTGTGCCCTACAAAACATAAAATATGCACCATAATTATGGAGACAGGTAAGTTCACACTTCTTTTTCACTACAGCTTTGGTTGGTAGTTATCAAAACACCACCGCCACGTGTAGGTGATAAAAACTTGAGCTCTCTCACTAAAGTTAAGCATCAAAGTATCAAGGCACTCGCTCGCAAAATGAATGAAATGAATTTGATTATCTGTGACACGACTTCGCGGGTCGTTTTATCATTTTCAACAAATTCTATTCCAATTTTCCCATCAGTTTGACATTTCCGTATCCGCATTACGTATTCGTGCTTTGACTTTGTAAGCATGCATCCTGGTGGGTGCGAGGATATTACTTTGTAACAATAAAACTGGCACTCTGAGAATGAGTGAAGTGGCATCTTAGTTTGCTTAGTCGTTCTTGATAGATCGTTGAAGTTAAGGACTTTCTGAGCGGTCATGGTATGGATGACCGCTAGAGATAATAACAGCTGAGTGCTTTCATGCTTTGGAGGCCACGTTAAATTGTCGGTTCTGGCTTTAAAGTCGTTAAACCTTCAGGCGGCCTAAAACCTCCGTCACCAGAGTTGGCCACTAGCTCATACGAACATAGACATAAAAACTTTGTAAGCATGCATTCTGGGTGTCGAGGCTTTGAAATTACTTTGTAACAATATAAATACCAGCTTTCTGAGAATGAGGATGTATTTCATAGCCACCAGGGAAGATCAGCGCTATGGAAGTCTACCCTAGCAAAAGCTGAGTGGAAGCCGTTTTTAGTTAGATCTCATTTGTAAGACTTGGTGCTTATTTAAATAATTTTTGATTTGATTATAATCACTGCAACTTAATATTTATTTTTCATTATTTTATCAACGATTGATCTTCTTCATGGAAATTCCATGACAAAGATGTGTTGTATTTTTTTTTTACTTTCTCTTACAAGATTTCGGAAGATTGCCTGCGATAAATTTTACAAAACTCGCCAGACATTTGAAAGCGTCTAAACTCATGCTAAAGCAGTACAAACTGCATGGCTACGTGCCCAGTGCTCCCGCTCTGCAATATCCTGAGCACGGGACGTTGTGAGGCGACTACTAAGCGTGTTACGTCGTACTCTGGTTTGGTACATGTGTATTATATTTCAATCTTGAAGTGTTCTGAACTTTCAACATTACACGAGTTATATTAAGTGTTGTGGTTTGTATTCCACTTTGTAGAATACTACACTATAGAATCTACAGGTTTTTGTTTATTGTTTTATGATTTAAGTACTCGTATTATTGAGAAGGGTATGTTGAGGATTCTCCGAGGTATTTTAATGAAACTAGTGGACTGTAATAGGTAGACTGGTATATTGTGGATGAAAAGAACGCGCGCCTATGGATGGGTCCGTGATTTATGTGTAGAATGAATGTGAATGAGTTGTATGTATGATGTTTCGCCAGAGCGCCTCTCGGCGCCTCGTCCCCCGCTCCCCGCTGGCCGCTGTCCCATTGCAGTGGTGGCGGGCGATGCTACGATTTGTCTCCGACAGGTATCTATCTATGTTAAGATTAGAAATTATGAATGAAAGAGATTGACGAAACAGGTACAAAAGGCGAGTGTGAATGAGATCGTCGGAAGGGGAAGACCTAGGCGCAAATTTTTATTTTAGGCCCGTTTTCAGAAGCCGCACTCAGACTTTCTAAGCAATTTTGGACATCACTCACTTGAGTTCAGACAATGAATAGTCTTCCAATAATACATACACACTGCCTCCTATTAAAATCACTAAAGCAAACGAGTGGTTTTCTATATTATTATTTTCTGCATAAAATTCCATTCAAGCAAGATTCAATTCTATTTCCTGGGTACATTTGAATTCGAGTATTCTTCGATATTACAATCAGATAGGTCCAGCACTTAATGCAAATAATAACCCGAATCGTCTCCCCAATTCACGATGATGTATTCAGCTGACAGCGACCCATACTCACTTTTATCGCTAAGGTATAAAAATATGTTAGCCACCATTATGGAAAAACGTAAGGGTTTATACCCACACGCGAGGATCGGGCCTATATCTATAATATTAAAAGTACAATGCATCAAGCTGGTTCACAGTGCCCACTTTCAAATGGTACCACCTGAATTTATGACGTGAGTACCTACTGACAACCAAGTTCTAGTTTGTTGACCTTTACGTAGAAGAGCACAGTTTTTTTGTAATAATTGAAGAGAAATGAAGAAGAATCTGTGTGGTCGTGTATAGAAAAACTTAGGCCTTTACATCTTTACTAGATGATTTATACAGAGTCAGTAGGCAATCTTTTGCCTACACTTAACGGGATACTAGTGCCTAGGACATTGTTTGAGATGGATTGTGGGGCTGACTAAGCCGTGGGTTTCCTCAGGATGTTTTCATTCACCGTTTAGAGCTCGTGTTTAATGAGCATGTAATTTCTTATTAATTTTTCGATCGTGTATACGTTCAATGTTAATGCAGACGATTTCAGTTGATCCATTAAAATTGACGATAGTAAAGCGTTTGCGTTTTTATCGTGTTTAGCTCTCGGTCTTCTTTATATAAAGGTCCAGATCGACGAGCGAGTAAAACCGCGGTCTTATGAAGAAAGCTCGCCGGTGTATCATTGCAATACCACGGTTTTGTGAGTCGACGAGCCTGGCTCGCGGCTCGTCAAGTTTTCTTAGTTTTTTACTCAGCTCGATCAAATTCAAAATTCAAAACCTCAATTCGACTACGATACGATTGTTTCACTCGCTAGTCGATCAGCACCAACAAGCAGCGAGTAAAAACGACGTTCTTTAAAACCGAACCAAACTTATACCGATAAGTTCGTACGTCGATCACCCACTTAAGGAGCTTATGTCAAGATTTAAGAAATGAAAATTAAAATCAGAGTTTATTTAATTCGTAAAAACTATTCTTATATCACATGTGATTCGTTTGATCACATCATCCATCTCCATAACTCACCAACATAAATTGCCTATCCATTAAGGCATTACTTTAGACATTACCGTATCGAGTTACAAAACAATTTGTTCATACGCGAAACATTATAAGTACAGTAGAACACAATCCACAGTTAGAATAGCTTTACAATAAACTCCCAGACTATTAATTTTAAAGATTCTAACATGATTCTTTAAAATATTTAATTTATTTCCATAAATACTTAGTTAATTATACTTTTCCATTTTTACGAAGCATTGATTTTACCATAGTTAAAAGCGTAGGTACATCTCTTATATTTATAATTTAGAAGTACAAAAGTGGACCTATTTTTATCTGAGCATTTTTTTAAAGTATATTTTATAGTGAATAATGTTCATGAACATTATTTAGTATCAAAATATAAAAAAAAGTAATTCCAAAGCTTGTAAAACTGTTTGCTTTATCAATAATTCAGTTTTAATTGTAAAACTATTATTAATTTTCATTCTTCATCAATAATTAATAGCGGAGTGTTTTATTTGCGTAACACTGGACAAAATACAGTGCGTAATGTATTTGAAAAGAGCCCATCCTAGGATAATACAGCCAATTTTCTCTCATAAAATATGTATGTGAAACACAATAATATCCTAACGACGAAACATAATAGGAAGGCAAATTTACATAATAATTGTCAATATCGAATGAACGAGTGAAAATATCTTATTGAGCACGACACCCGTCGAGCAGCAATTTGTTGGAAGTGAATTTTATTGTTGTTATCATAAGAAAAATACTTGGAAAATTCTGATTTTTCCCTTGTGATATAACCAAATTTCTGTACGTTCATGCGGAAGCTGGTATGCTTTATAACAAAATACTCGATAACTAGGATTTCTGAAACACTCGACATTTTTACAATTCAGAATTTCATGACGACAAAATCATAACACACTGTTCTATTGCACAAATAAATACATAAATATTGCTGGACATTTCACACAGCACTATCTAGCCCAAAACTAAGCAAAGTTTGTACGAAAAAATAACTGCTATCAGTTTTTATAATACTAAGTATTCTATAATATTTTTATACTTTTTTTGTAAATACATAGGTAGGTACTTATAATACTTTATAACACCCAGACACAGAACAAACATCTATGTTCATCAAACAAATGTTTGTCCTGGCTGGGAATCGAACCCACGACCTACAGCGCACAGAAGACAGCTACTACCAACTGAGCTAAGAGGCCAGTCAAAAACAAATTCTGTTTGGCTGTCTTATATTTAGAAGAATTCACTCTACTAGTAGTGCCAAGCGTTAGTGCCTAAGAAAATAACGGATAATGAAGAGTTATCTTATTTTTAGTGGTTTTTTCGTAGAATTATGATCAATTCTTTAAAGCCTGGTTAAATTAACGTGTTTTATTAGACAGATCGTTGGTTTACTAATAAAGTGTTAACTTTTGCGACCAACTAAAAGTTTTTCGTGTTACTAACAAGCTCGTGCAAACTAGTTTTTTTTGTGAGTTTTTTTTAATAATCACGTCGTTAAAAGTGTGGATATTCACTGTTTTCATGATAAATAAGTTGTTTCTAAGCTATTTCATTTGTAATTCCACAAGCGCACGCAAGTATTGTTAAATGTTCATTTATGAAGGAATTCGCTGAAAAACCTAGAGTTTAAACAGGTCAAATGAACTTAATTTCTTTATAAAACGCAGTCGTCTTGAATTGATCGTGACAGACATAGATATAACAGGAAATAAATTTATTTTCTTTGGTATAACGTTGAAAATCGCTTGGCTCCCATTCATTGTTAAATTAGAACCGTTTACATATAATAATGACAATAAAAGCTGCTCAAGAACTTTATCTTCATTGCTTTCTTTCTGCTTTATATTCAATCTACAAAGATTTTTAACTCAAAAACACCGAAATGGGTTTCTGCATATTTGAATTGCCAAATTACTTTGTAAAAAACTTCAAAACAAAGCGAGTGAGACGACGAAGGATAATCTTCAATCAGCGCTTGAAAAATCCCATTTGAAATCCAAGCCTAATCTAGAGATTTTACAGATCTAGATACATTAACATACGCAATACCTACCAATACCTAACCTAGGCACTGTAAGGATTTGTGCGTACAGTATCCGGCTAATACTATTGCACTAGATAATAAAATATTGGTAGACATGACAAAGACACTACATAAATAAACTTAGTGGTAGGTAAGGAAAACATTTTGATGCAAAAAGCATGTTAACTTGTAGTTTCAGGAGAATATTTTTTTTTGTTTTTTGTTTGCCTACCTACTTTCATAAGTCTGTTGGTTGTATGAACTAAATAAATAAATAAATAAAATAAAAATAAATAAACTTTGAAACCAATGTGGTCACGCACGGTGCGGTTCTAAAGGAATTCCTCCCGAGAACAACTGGGTTGTGGAATGATCTATCTGCTGCGGTTTTCCCCAGTGACTGCAGTATGGAATTCTGCAAACAGAATTTTTTGAAATTTGAAAGGGTCAGCAGCGCAAGTGTGACTCCTCTGGTGTCGCAGGCGTCCATAGGCTACGGTAACTGCTAACCATCAGGTTGGCCGTAGGCTTGTCTGTTGTCTTAGTAATATATAAAAAAAATGTGAGAAGCTGTTAAAACTTAGACCTCTCGCAGACTGCAGATTTTCAATCGGCCGATAATGTGGTCAGCGGGGCTAAAAAGCCTTTATATGCCGTTTTTGTCACTCTGTCTATGAGAAGAGACGGCATATAGTTCAATTCCTACTGTGATTCTGTTCTAACGGCCTTTTCAGCTCCGCAGGTTGAGCTGCTAGAGCGAACATGGCTGATACTGAATCGTTGTAGTGTGTGAATCTAAACTATCGGCTACAAAAAGTCTGCAGTTTGCGAGGCCTCTTTTAATAAGGCAATATCATTTTCATTCTCAGGAGTTAGTAACATTCTTCTGAAACTACTTCTAGTGAAACCTGACTAGCAAAAACGTGGACTTTACACAAGCGATTTTCTTTGTGAAAGCGGATGCGCCAACTTAACACAATAACGTTGTTACTGGTAACACCAGCGTAATAAAATTCTCAACATGACACTGTTTCGCATACCTGCCAACTAGTGTGATTTTAAAATAAAAACCAACAAAAGACCTTTACGTACGAAACATGTTTTATGCAACTACTTTTAAACCAATGCTTTGTGTGTACAGAATAAAAATATTAAAAGAAAGATATTAAGATCTAAGTAATTGAAAGTGATCAAAGAAAAGATTAGCGTGGCCTCGTGCCTGATTCCTTTCCTTCAAATGTTTAACCCCTAACTGTAGTAGCGGGTCCATTGGACCCATGTTCAATCTTTGAGCTCGTGTGAAGGTGCATACAGGTGCGTACGGATAGCGCGTACCCTGGTACGCGTGTCCAGAACGTCAAGTCCATACTACTACTGACTACGCGTACCAGGGTACGCGCTATCCGTACGCACCTTAAAAAATACTGCGTATGCCCCAGCGCTCCCCGCTCCTCACCTTCCGCCAGCACGCTAAACAGCACAGAGGATTGATAATTGTTTGAGAAGTAGTGGTGAATAGAAAAGTGTCTACTTTTCACCACCACAGTTAAGGTTTAAATTAACTATTTCCAAGGTTAACCTCACACTTAATGATCTCTACGATTTATAGAAAAGCAAACGGTAGGTAAGTCGGATTACGGAATAGTCTTAAAAAAGTTGGACTTTGACTGATTGCCCGGTAGCTAAACTGGTATAGGTGTCCACTTAAGTATAGGTCGAGCGTTCAAATCCTGTCTGAGTGCATTTTTGAAATGCATTTCAAAAATCTCAAATGTTTAAGATTAAGTACTTAAGGGCCCGGCGAACGTACCTACTTACCTAGGAACGTAATACCAAAATAATTTAAAATTTAAGCATATTTTTATCACTTTATGTTATTATTTGGATAAAGGCAGTATTTATCTAGGTTCCTGTTACACTTTTGTTCCAAAAAACTTAGTATAAAACAAATGAAAAGAAAAAATACCATATTTGGTGTACCTACAAAGATTTCAATTCAATCTGCTTACATTTCTTTTAAGGTAAGTTTTTCGGAACAAAAGTTTAACAGGAACCTAGGTAAATACCTACTCTCTTAATCTAACAACATAAACTGATAAAAATATGCTTAAATTTTAAATGATTTCGTTATTACGTTTTTATAGAAATTTGCCGGTCGCAGGCCTCTTAAAGGCCGATGACTGTAGGCACCTAAATTCGAGAGGGCCTTTTATTTTCGAGAGTAAATTTTAAGCGCCTATTCCCGTGTGAATTCGCGAGGTCTGATTTAGAGTTCGATTTATGTTAGCGGAGCACGCGAGTGGCGCCCTCTTTCGGTGCAAGTTATAAACTGCAGGGCTATTTGACAGCTTTGCGATAAGGACACTTTACACACAGAGTTGGAAATGAACGAATGCTCGGATAGAATTTATGGGAGAGCGCTTGTTACAAAACTATGTGGAGACAATTGAAGATACACAATACTCTGTGTGTTACTGTGTTACTGTGATATAGATATTTTGTGTGCCACAAACAGGAACAACATGAAATACGTGTTTAATAAGCTCATAAGGGTTAAAATTATATCGGATTTAATTAGAAGTGGACCTTTTTGTGACAGTTCTAAAACTTTTCATCCACTATCTATCTATACTAAAGCGCAAGAGTTTGTTTGTTTGTTTGTTTCCGCTAATATCAAATCCCACCAGTCGGATTTGAAAAATTATTTCTGCATGCGATAGCTTAACTTTTGAGGAAGGTTATAAACTACTTTTCATCATCATCATCACCATAAGCCATCACTACAGCGGCAACACTGCGAGGGCGCTGCTAGTTATTTTATAACTTGGGCCGTAGTCTTTGACTTAATTGAATTTAGCGATCCACATACGAGCTTCACAAATACCTGAAAACAAACTAATACGTTTAATTTTGTAATCCTCACACTGGATATTATAATTAAATGTTTATGACTGGTAATTATTTGAAACGTACCACTCTCCCATTTTATTATAATAAGTTCGTTTGCAAATATTCCCTGTAATACTCGTTGCGGTTTAAAATGAATAATCAATAGGTTTTTTTACTTACCTTGTCTGGCTTTGAAAACTTTATGAGCGCTTTTTTATGTAATACCTACTCGTATTTTTTTACTGATATTTTAAACAAGCATGAAACAGCTATTCAAATGTCAAGAGTTTTGAGAAATTTAATGGTACTTTATTTACTTTTATCCGTGAATGCTGTAAATTTTAGATTTGAATTTTCTAGTGGGACGAATGTGGAACAAATAAAAATTGGCTCAAAATACTCAACGGGCTTCCCAATCATAATCCGAAACCAAACAAGGCAATCTAAGCGAAGTCGTTATAATAATACCATAATAATAGCTCGTAATAGTACCTACCTACAATGCCGATATTGGAAAATCCATTCTCGTAATGGACACGGGTCGTTATCGTGAACAATATTATTTGTGACACATCACACTAGTCACACTAGTCACACTAGTATTATAAATGCGAAAGTTTGGATGTATGGATGTTTGGATGGATTTTTGGATGTATGTTTGTTCCTCTATAACTCGACAATCATTGAACCAATTTGGCTGAAACTTGAAACATAGATAATGACCGGGAATAGGACATAGGCTACTTTTTAATCCGAAAAAAGGCACGGTTCCCGTGGGATAAACAAAATAGTAGTCCACGCGGGCGAAGCCGCAGGCGTCAGCTAGTCAGCTAGTCAGCTAGTATTATAAATGCGAAAATTTGGATGTATGGATGTTTGGATGGATGTTTGGATGTACCTATGTTTGTTCCTCTTTAACACAACAACCACTGAACCGATTTGCCTGAAATTTAAAATATAGATAGATAATGACTGGGAATAGGATATATATGCTACTCTTTATCCGGGTACCTACCACGCGAGCAAAGCCATGGCGGAAGCTAGTTAATGATAATTGGTACTTATTGCATTATATGATTTTTCAAATTATAGATTTTAAGCATTATTTTTGCTGAATGTCAATATCATCATCCATACTTCCAGTAGGTACTCGCGTATATATCTTCACTCGTACCACTCCTCACGTCAAATGATAATTCTTTCAAAGTATAAATATAATAACAAATAATAATAATAATCATCAGAATATATAAAAGGCTTTCGTTACTGACTGACATATCAACGCACAGCCTAAACTATAAGTCCTAGAAGCATGAAATTTGCAGGGTGCGTTCCTCTTATGGTGTAGAGGTGCACTAAGAAAGGAATTTTGAAAATTCGAACTCTAAGAGGATGAAAAGGGCTAAAAATGTTTGTATGAAAAATCTTATTCTTTGAACATAGAAACTTGAAACCTAGCAGTTATGTTTTTCAAAAAATTTAAAAAAAGTTTATGAATTTTTTTTTTAAACTACCCTCAAAACGGGATGAAAGGAATGTTAAAGTTTGTATGGGAACTTTTTAACGGGTAGTTTAATTTGCTTGAAACTCGGTACAAATATATTTCAGTACAAATAAAAAATATCTGTACAAAAAAAAATCAAAATTATCCATCAGAGGGAGTGCCAGAGGGTGTTCAAGTTGGTAATGGAACTTCTTAACGGGTGGTTCGATTTGCTTCAAACTTTGTATGTGTACTTTCATGAAGGTAAAAAACATCTCTAAGAAAGGACTTTTGAAAATTTTACCCCTAACGGGAAGAAAACAGTTAAAAATGGTTGAATAAAAAATCGTATCATCAAGCATTTAACATGAAAAAAATTGAATTTCGAGATGAGGAAGCTCGCTTCGTTTGTTTAAATCGAAGCTCGCTTCACTTTCTTGGCTTGAATCTGACTTCGCTTGCATATTAGCTTCATAATCCTACCAATAATAAATATTTTGCGAGAAAAGTGAATTATGTCTGACAACAGAATAGGAACCGACAAGCACCCAGCTGTTTCTTAGAACACCATTAGACCATCCATCTTTTTCTTGGAGGACCGTTAACAAAATCAAGTGACACATGTCATGTTGCTCTAAAAAATTTCCGGGAAGCTCGCTTCGCTTGCTTAGGTAGGTGCTCGCTTCGGTCGCATATTAGCTTCATGAGTATTTTGCGAGCAAAGTAATTTACTGTTAGAAACCGATAAGCACCCATCTTTTTCTTAGAGCACAGTTAACAAAATCAAGTGACAAATGTCATGTTGCATTTGTCTAAAAAATTTACGCTAGGGAAACTCGCTGCGCTCACTTAATTCGAAGCTCGCTTCGCTCGCATATTACCTTCATCAGTAATTTACTGTTAAAAACCGACAACCATCCCTCTTTTTCTTAGAGCACCATTAGCAAAATCAAGTGACACATGTCATGTTGCTCTAAAAAAATTCCGCTCGCTTCGCGAGCTAGGGGAGCTCGCTTCGCTCGCATATTGCCTTCATGACTAATTTACTGTTAGGAACCGACAACTATCCATCTTTTTCTTAGAGCACCGTTAGCAGAACCAAGTGACACATGTCATGTTGTTCTAAAAAAAATTTCCGAGCAGAGGAAGCTCGCTTCGCTCGCTTAGGTCGGTGCTCGCTTCGCTCGCATATTAGCTTCATCAGTATTTTGCGAGCAAAGTAATTTACTGTTAGGAACCGATAAGCACCCAGCTTTTTCTTAGAGCACCGTTAGCAAAATCAAGTACCTATCACATGCTGCATTTGTCTACAAAATTTCGTAGCTTTATGAGTAGGTACCTACTTTGCGAGCAAAGTAATGTACTGTTAGCAACCGACAAGCACCCAAATTTTTCTTAGAACACCGTTAGCAAAATCAAGTGTCACATGTTGCATTTGTCTAAAAAAGCTCGCTTCTCTTTCTTAACTCGATGCTTTGCTTGCATAGGCTCAGGGCCAGACTTAACATCTAGCTGGAATAGATTTAAGACAGGATTGTTATTCACACGTGAAATTTTATGTGGCTTGCTCAAGGGTGAGCTCCTCCAGTAGCTTGGTGATAATTGCACCAGAAAAAAATGACCCGAAACGTGGTCTACGGTAAACTTCTTTAATATAACCTATTTATTAAATTATTATTATTATTTAATTTAACCTATTTTAAAAGAACTTGCCGACTCGATAACTTCTCCTTTTTTGGAAGTCGGTTGAAAATTACCCGAACGCGTACGAAGTCGCGGGTAACAGCTAGTAATTTATATAATAACATAAAATTAGCAGAATAAAAATACCGAGATAAGTTTTGCAATTTGTTGATGGTGATTCGTTATTGTTTCTGCATGACACTATTATTGGGATAGCCTTTTATAAAACTCCTGACGCACAATCAATATTGGCTATTGGAAAAGCGGCCATCAGCAGATAATCGATGGACAAATAAAAACAAACCACAATCCAATTATTCAATTATTATTTTATGCAAATTAATTTTTGGAATCCGAGTACAGAATTTTCATAAAATATGTTGGCACGTACGTATACAATTTTGACTTGCTTATTATTTTGTTCAAAAAGTACTTCTGCTTTAAAACATGATGAAAAAATAAACTTAAATGCATTTTTGTAAGAGCGTACCTACTCTGGTGACAGACCGCTACTCTACTTATAAACTTCTCTCAACTTCTGTCAAACTTGAAATACCGTTCAAACTATTGCCATCCTTTTTTGTTAGATAGTGACAAATAGTGACAGGGCAAATCTTGATCATGTTTAACCAGTGTATAAGTTGAGATACCTTTATAAGTAAGGCGAGTTTTAGGCCACCATAAAGGCTGAACGACTTAAAAGTCGGATCCGACAACTTATTGCCACTTGCGGTCACCCATCCACATTGTGACTGCTCAGAACGTCGCTTAACTTCAACTATCTACAAGTATCAACTTCTAATATCAGTCGCGGGCGCGAACCGCCACGTGTCCGAATCGACACTAACAAAAATATTAAAAACAAAAGTGTCAATTGGGACACTGTGTCCCAATGTATTTTGTCCGAATCGACAGCAAGTCCATCATAGGACTTATTCGGGAGCGTTCCATTATTCAGTGTCTCAAACAACGATTCGTAACTCAATTTTCTTAAACAACTCCACAAAAAATAGGCTTGAGCTTAAACTCAAGTCTGAGAGCGACCTCTCGGTTTGAATCATGTAAGCGGAAAAAAATAACATTTTAAACTCGGCACTGCAACACTTGATATTTTCTCCATTTAATTTCCATTACAACATAAAACCCAGGTCTTAAATTAAATCCTGTGACAAATGGCTACTTTGCACAAGCTGTTTCTTAATTCCGGAGGACTGAATAACGTGGCGTGTGTAGGTGTCTGGGGAGATAATAATTTACGACAGTCGACGCCTAGAGCCCTATTCATTTCGTTTTTAAATTATTTTTTAAATTGCGCAAATAGTTTTAGTTAACTTTTGTTGTATTTTGAGAGTCCTGTGGAGCCGTAACTAGAATTCTCTTAAAATATGTAGTTTCGGAAATTAGTAGCCCAAGTGCACAATGATTGAATTAAAGATTTGGGTGAATAAATAAATTTTTTTTTAAATAAATTAGCCAGTGACGTCATCTAGTTTATCATTCCAAAGTTCCAAATTTTAAGGGTTTGATGAGAAGAAAAGTGTGAGGCCATATTAATTTTTCCAAAGGAATAATCCATTAATGAACGACCAGGATTTGAACACACGACCTTCGAATGGAAAGTCGAGGTCGATATCCTGGAATGCGTTAGCAGTTGTTCTATCTCACGAAGTCCGTTTGGTCTTAATTGTGTGTGTTCACATGCACGTTGTTTCTGTGTGCGTAAGCTCGGGAGCGCTCAGAATCATTCCACGCACACAGAAACAACGTGCATGTGCATCTACACACACAATTAAGCCCAAACGGACTTCGTGAGATAGAACAACTGTACCAGAGAACGAACAATATTACTTGGTACCTAGTATAATAAAGTTAAAGTCAACATAACCTAACGACATTACAAAGCTCGTCTCCAGTTAACTAGCACGTCGGCATTAAACGCGAGTTATTCTTAGTTTATGCGCTACTAAAACATAGGTTCTGAAAGAAACTGTGACCGTGAGCCGTTGGTTTTATTTTTATGGTAATGAAATTTGGGCAGAATGTGGGAATGCAGAATTATGGTAATAAAATAAGGCAGAATGTGGGAATGTCGTGAATTGCATGTCTTGTCTTTTCTTTATTATGTTCTCTTTAACCCTCTCTCTCCTTCCTATCTTCGTGACCGCTTTGAATTTTTGGTCCCTCGTGGTGTTCCTTGTAGATCTATTAAATCCCTTCTTCTAAAAACTCACTCACACACCTCTAGACGCTATACTGACTCTTTCACGATTAGCGCAGCCATGTTATGGAACTCACTGCCGCACTCAATTCAAGCCAGTCCTTCGCTTAACATTTTTAAGACGAAGTTGAAAGAGCACTATCTCTCCATGTAACTTTAATTGTGCCATGATATTTTATATATATACATATATATATTTGTATTTAATGTAAGTAAGTATATAATTATGTTTCATGTATGTAAGTAGTTATTTTTTATTTGTTTTTACATATTTTAAGTAGGTGTAAGTATATTTGTATATAGATATTAGTTTAGTATTATTATTGTTAGGTTTAGTAAAAGTTGCCTTTCTGTAAATTATTGTTAATCTCTTCTCTCTCATGTATGTACACATTTCTATCCATAACTTTATAATAACCTCTCTCTTTATCCCTAGGTTTGCTGTAAGAAAACTCTTTCAGGGTTAAGCTCGCCTTTGTACATTACCTTTAATTTAATTGTCTCTGTATATGTTATTGTTTTGTGTACAATAAAGAATTTAAGAATTTAAGAATGCGACTTCTTCTACAAACTTAATAGGTAAATCGAACAAACTAAAGGCGGCGGTTAGACTGAAACTGGAGACCGAGACCAGCAGTGAAAGTACAGTTCTTATCGATCGATAATTTTGACATTTAGAATCGACATAATTCGATAAAATTTTATTTTTCATTGATAACTCCAATTTTATTGAATTTTGTCGATTCGAAATGTCAAATTTAGCGATTGATAAGAACGGTACTTGCACTGCAGAGACAGGCTTTGTAGGGGCGCACGACAGACACAGGCAAGGAATTTTTATAGCCCCTCCAGACTCTCGAGAGAAGGCTCGGCGAGAAGTCTCGACGAAACAAACAAGCTATCCACACTCTCAATTTTTTCCAGTCGTGATGTTTGAAATCCTTTGTCTCGGCCAAAAATACCGACACCGATCGGAGAACAGGCGAGCCCGAGAAAGAGAAGGCGAGAAGCTCCTCACACTCACGCTTCTCGGGTGTTCTCGGGGGTTCTCCCCGAGAGTCTGGAGGCCCTATTAAACTACGGACACGGGAGACAGAGAACTGTCAGTTAAAATGACAACGGTCTCCTGTCAACCAGCATTACAGTAAAAGCAGAAAAAGAATGTGAAAAGTCATTTGAAATGAAAATTACTCATAATTTCAACTTTATCGCAAACAAATAAATATCAATGTCATTTTTAATAAAAGTTAATTAGAGCTGCTGTCGCATTCCGTTTTGTGGAATCATACACTGCTGTCGGACGTATTCGGAAAACACGAGAATAACCGAGATCCAATCTAGAGCTTGAAGTACTGTAGTTTGTTTCACTTTGACAGTCATTAAAAGTAAGTAATACTACGGCGTACCGTTATTTAGGAAGTTGAAAAAAGTCTAAAGGCTCATCAAAAAACTATTGTGAGGAAGTATAAGTACTAATAGACTCCTTAATATAATGACAAAAACTTTCCCTTAAATAATTAATCGACCTCGTAAGGTATTTTTATCCAAAAATAGGCTGACAAAAGTAGCTGTGCGATAAGACACATTAACACGAGTGCCATTATAATGCTATTATAATGTCACAAAGGCTAAGATGCGGTACCCTTTGAGGGAACGTGGCAGTGAACATGTTGATACATTATACACTAGTAGATCTTAATTGTATTTCTCGGATAAGCAATACAACGGAACTGAGTAGGAACTGCTTTTTAGGTAAATCTGCTACTTGTTTAGGCTCCGCGCAGACAGAGAGCGTTCTGCGTTCCGCGTTCTGCGTTCTGCGTTCGTCCGTTCTGCGTTCTGCGTTCTAGCTCACACAGGAGCCGTTCAAGACATTTGCGTTCTCTGCACGTGAAACATGTCTCTCGAAAGTTCATCTTCTGTAGATGAAGCCTTGCTTTTGTGGAGTCTAGAGGAGTCAAAAAAAATATGGGAGAATTTAGAATTCTTATCCCTGAGCTGCTTCAAGATGAAGAGAGATTTATATTTATTTTAGAATGTCAATAAATAGCTTCAATGAGTTACATGACTATGTAAAATCTGAAACGCCCATTTCCGTAGCTATTTCAATCCACGCCCCTTTTCTTTTTGGGACGATTTTTGTAGTCCCTATAGCTTAGATCGTACAAAAACTGCCTTCCTCTCACCAATTCAACCAATTTTTCTATATCAACGCTCGGACCAGCCATAGCGAGAATGCGAGTTCTTTGTATTTCTGAGCAGAGAACGCGAGAACGCAAGCGTTCCGAATGACCGCCGCGGTCTGACTGCGTTCTGTGTGCGCCGGCGCTATAGATCCTTCGCATTACAACGAACGCAGAACGTAGAACGCGGAACGCAGAACGCTCTCTGTCTGCGCGGAGCCTTATGGCATGGCATACCTGATACATTTTGTTGTTGGCGATCGGCGATTTCGTAGCTATTTAGAAGCTTGATGCCGCGTCCAACTTTAACCATTCATATAAACTCCAATTTTGGCGATTGTTTCAATTTTCTTTTAAGACATTTTTTTTGTTATTTATAGCAACTGGTCTCTAAAGCCCTCCTTTGCAGCATCGATTTAGTCGCATATGCAATTTCGATACCACGATTGAACACAGAAAGTTGCTTAAAAGTGGTTCAGCATCAAATCATTCACAAAAACACGTGATTTAAACAGCGATAGAGTTGCGAAATCACCCATCGTTGCTGCTAAAAGTATCGAGTGTGCAATGGCACTAACCAGCAGCTTCCGGGCATTAGTTTACGAGTTTGCGACCCAATCACGTTATAGAAATAGTACCTATTAGAGTTAGCTAGCAATCGAGTTGAAACCTCTGTCCTTGTTTTCTATTTTAAACCGACTTCAAAAAATGAGGATGTTCTCAATTCGTCGGAATCTTTTTTTTTTGTAATATGCCTGGAAGAATTTGAAAGATTATTTTGTTTGAAAGAAGATTCTTTCCGATTGGTGCCACAAAAATGTAGTAATGATCTGTCGAGGATCTTCAGAGTTATAAATAGAAATGCACCTCGAAAGTGCAATAAATTGCTCAGCTCGAACATTGAAGTCGGGTTTTGAAATTTTTTATTTAGTTACTTGTTACCATAGAGATAGGCTACAGAAATTAACCAGCAAACAATTTCTGCTGGTTTGTACCTATGTACTGGATAATTCAAGTAATCCAATCGAAACAGGCCTTTTCATATCAAATTCACCCAGTAAGGCCTCTAGGATAACATATGGGAGGAAAGGCATAGTGGTGTTTTCTCTCTCTATATTCAATCAGACCGACTGGGGTAGTACCTCAGCCTTACACAATATCGCAGCCAAGTAACATGATTCTTCTCGAATGGTGTTGTGTTCCTGCGGTGAGCAAGGTTGCCAGTGCTCTGCGAGGAAGCGTTGCGTTGAGAACTAGTGGTCCAGTCTTGTCCATTGTGTTGTCGGCGCAGTGATTCCTCTTTCAAATAGTCAGCAGCGCGAGTGTGACTCCTCTGGGGTCACAAGGCGTCCATAGGCTATGGTAACCGCTTACCATCAGGTGGCCCGCATGCTAATCTGCTACATTAGCAGTATAAAAAAACCAGAATAGTTTTAAGAGCAAATTGTTTCTACTTTTGTTCCTTCGCTACCATGATTATAATATTAATTTGTCTTTATCATCCACTACTATCTCAAGGTCTCATGATTTAATGTCACAATGATCACCATTACATTTTAGTCTGAATTTTAAATGGCGTAAGTAGACTATTAGATACTCTGATATTCATAATAAACTAAGAGGCTTGCTAAAGCTCAGATAGCTGCTAAATCTGTTGCTGTCTCTTTTTTTTAAGTGATAAAAAATAATATCTTAGCCCAGCTAAATTAACATTTGAACATGAAAAATAGGGGTTTGTTTTAACCCCAATATTTTTCCATAAAAAACGGTCGATCAAAAATGACTACCCGGCATATATTTTATCTTCAAAGGCTCGAAATCACCGTAAACCAGGTGGGTTCACAAATGATAATGTAATCGTGAATACATTCCTCGTATCAGTAGCCGAGTCAATAAACACCCACGGGGCGGCTCGTAAAGAGAGCATAAAAACTTCAAATCGCATTGAGTATCGATATTCTACCATGTTACTGGGAAATATTTGTTCAGCAATGTATAGCATTGGCTAGCTAGATGTTTCTAAAAAACAATGGTACTAATAATAGATTTTGTTAATCTGAAATATTTTACTACTGTGTAAACGGTGAACGAAAATATTTATTCATTTTAGAATGATCCTATGCCTGTAGTTATTGGCTTGTGCCCAATACCTAAACCATCCTTTTTGCTATTCACAGATTATTCAGATTATTATTCACATGCATAGTAAATGTCGATACGGCTAATTAAAAAGGGGAACTGAGTAAGCTGCAGGTTTTACCTACGCAATAACAAATCATAGTACAGTTGTTCTATTTCACGAAGTCCGTTTGGTCTTAATTGTGTGTGTAGTGTAGATGCACATGTGAACACTCACACAATTAAGACCAAACGGACTTCGTGAGATAGAACAACTGTACCTACCTATAAAACGCGATTTTCTTAACACGTTTTTAAGTTTTTTGTTATCATATGAACTGTGTCATGGTTTGCCAGTAACTCATCCCATAATGTAACATCAATGTTTGCATCACACAGTTGTGGTCTGTGGATGTGGTGCTGCTCTGATTAAAACCATAAAAGTAATTGAACTGTGGTTCCTGATAATAACATCAATTTAATCTAAGTAATTATTTTAGTGAAATGTGGTTATTTACAGAAAAAGATTTTTTTATATAATTTTTGTGTTTTATAGTTGTGAGTTTGAAGTTTGGATTTTGAGTTTTATGTTTGGATTTTTTTGTTCAATCATGCCTAGACCTACTAGTGGTTTTAACTAATCATTATAATTTAAAATTTATCTTTTAAATATTCAATATTTTCTTTATTCTATTGTCTGTTATTATCTTACTCAATAAATTACTTTATTTATTTCATAATGGTCTAATAATATCGTGGAATACCTTAAGTAAAACTCACGTGGCGATGATGTTGATAATTGGTTATTTTTTAAGAAAAATAAAAAAAGAATTGAACCAAATATAATCTTTGAAAATGAAGTCTTATCAAAATTTGCGATTCCGACGGGACTCGAACCCGTACCGATACAAGCCGGAGTGTCTTTACCAACTCGGCCACGGAATCCATTTTCATCGGGTCGAAAATCTTGGTAAGCTCATTTGTCAGTTAATCCATAGAGCTTACATTCCTTTCAAAGTAGAATAATTGTTTGAAATTCATAAGGTCGATTGAACATTTTGTTTCTTAGATCGACAACCAACATCGAATCTACACAACCTCAAGGTATCGTACGTTTTACGATAGTACACGCCACGTGTTCGTTAACTTTGATGTTACACTAATGCCTTCAAAAACGGCCACCGTTTTCTGAAGTTTACAAAACAAAAACATTGTTAGAGAATGGAAGTTAAAAATACGCTGCTAATTCTGACGAAAGATGATTTTTTTATATATTCTTAGGAATAGATATAGACCACAAATATTCGTCAACAAAATAGTACATCTCTTATCTTTATTTCAAATTATTTTCACTCTGTTGTAACACAGTCAAACACCTTACATTTTTAATTACTTACTTACTTACCTACTCCGCTGGCTCAGTGACCCGAAGTGGGTCTTGGCCTCCGACAAAAGAAAACGCCATCTACTCCTATCTTGAGCTAGTTCATGCCAATCCCCGTTGTATAGAGCTTGTTGGTCCCTCTCTACCATGTCCCTCCAGCGATATCGGGGACGTTCAACGGGGCGGCGCCCTATAGGACAGCCAAGATATGCTTATATTTTTAATAGGTACAAATCAAATACTAAGTATAGTGCATCAGCATCTACTACACTGGCTACGGGAGACGTAATAGGGACAGAAAAGTCAGGAAAATGACCTTTGCCCTGCCTGATATGCTGAAACAATAAGTTTCGTAGTACTTTAAAGCTGTGAGTCCACTACGTCGGTATTGGAGCGGAGCGTACGCAGCCAGCGTAAGCAGCGTCAGTATTTACAAATACCGATAGGGTAAAATTATATAAATGGACTTTATCGCGTAATTTACCTTATTTATCCCGACGATAGTCGCGGGCAGACATGATGACAGACACAACACGTCAGAACTTAAAGCGATCGGGATCGCTTCGGTCTGTGACAGAATTGCCGTAGAGTACACGCAGTACCATAGAAATGAATACAAAGCAACAAATCCTGGCGTTCCGTACGCTCTGATTCCGACGCAATGCACGCACAGCCTAAGTCAAATACACTTACAGACAAAGACAAAGAAAACTATAGACTGCTGGATCGTCCCTTCTCACTCACACAAAAACAAAGAAGGATATATACAAAATTCTAGTGAAAAAATGAGACGGAGCATAATGTCTTTTGTGCCGGCTTTTTGTAGGCAGAACTTAAAACATCTATGTTCTAAAATTCTGTACTAATATGGATCTTATGTGTACTATGAAACAATGGATCCACTTAATTTTTGTCCCTTTCGGTGGTACTCTGTCAGTAAATCTAGTACTATTATACATTTATGCTTACGTCAACAGAGTTGGCCACTTACTCATACGAACTTACTTTTACTTTATGCTTACGGAATACTTAAAACACCAGCAGTTTTTTAGGAAGCCGTACCTGAAACGGGTCGTTTGGTGGCCGTAACCGTCATTCGTACGTTGTAAACGCTTTAATAGCTGTATTGTCTTACATTTCAAAGCCTCTTACATTTCGTTGAGTCTATTGCTTTCATGATTTTGAAATAGCACAATTTGTAGTTATGAGAGTTTAGTGTTCTTTGTTATCGTGATAGCATCAAAGGAAAAAATGAAGGTCGTGTGCTAAATAAACTTGTCTTTAGGAATACAGTTATGTGGCTCTACCTAAAGGATTGGAAATCATTTACAAACATTTAGAATGTATATATTTTTGTACTCGCCTTTTAAAGCTCTGTATTTTAATACCCCACTTGAGGGTCAACATTGGAAGGAAATACACATACACACACACACACACATACATACAATTATGTATATACAGGTCAAACACATAATACTCTCCTTTTTGGCTTTGCCGCAGTTGAATTAAAACTAATGTTGTATGTTTTTCGTGTGTTCCTAAACCATTCAAAAATTCAAAATTCAAAAATCTTTATTTGGAACACTTAACATTTTAGTACATTATAACATGAAAAACGATGATACTTGCAGAAGTAAAATTACTGTGTCGCAAATACCAACGCCCTCCTCCGTAGTAATGGGAGCAAAGTTCCAATATTGTAGGTAGGACAATTTAAACTAATTACTAATTAAGTACTAAGGTTTAAAGGTTTAGTGTATGTGTGTTTGTAAATGTATTGATGAATGTCTGAGGGTGTGTGTGTGTGTGTGTGTGTGTGTGTATGTGTGTGTATGTGTGTGTATGTGAGTGTGAGAGAGTGTGTGTGTGTATGTACATGTGTACGTTTGGATGTATGTGAGTGTTTGTGTCTGCATGTGATTTATTCAGCAAATTCTAAGATAGCTTCAGTATCTTCGTAAGATAATGATAAGAGGTATTCTGTACATTTTAACTTGCACTTAAATAAAGGAAGAGGGTAAATGTTTAGTTCTTGATTTATTCTGTTGTATAGCAAGGGACTAAGGAAGCAGAAGTGTCGACTTGCCAAGGCAGTGCGACGGTATTCTGTCACACAAACTTTGTCAGACCTCCTTTTTGAGTTGACGTGATTGGAGTTGTATGTCAGTTGGGAATGTTTCTTGATTATTGTGTGAAGAATAAAAAGCTGTCGGATACTGGGAACCTGGCAAATAGTGTAGAGATCAGAAGTGGGGAAAAGTCTGGGCTTCTTTAATATAACTTTAAGTATAGCTCTTTGAGCTCTTTCGAGTCGCATCATATGTGTTTTTACAGCACATCCCCATGACGTAATGCAATAGGAGAATATGCTCTGAGCGAGGGCAAAATATACAGTTCTGAGGCAATGTAGGTCCAGTGCAGATCTTAATTTTTTAAAAACATAAATTAATTTTCTGGCTCTCGATGTTAATGATTCTATTTGAAGTTCCCAAGTTAAAGCACTGTCTATAATGACTCCAAGATATTTGATGGAAGATGATTTTTCAATAGCCACGCAATTGCATACACTTCCGTCATTTTCCATTGAACAAACATGGGCATGAACTGAAAAGGAGGAAGGGGGTTTTGAGATTGTATTAAAGGCAAAGGGGATAAACTTTGTTTTAAGGAGATTGAGGGTCAGAAAGTTTGAGCGAAGCCAACACATTACTAATTTTAAATTATTCTCTGATCGTTTTCTAACTTCCACCCAGTTTCGACCGTGTACAAGGAGTGCTGTATCATCGGCATAAGTGATGATCTTACAGAATGGTAGGGATAAGTTACAAAGCTCGTTGATATAAATCAAGAAAAGGGTCGGTCCGAGGACGCTTCCCTGAGGAACACCATATAAGATAGTTTCTTCGCTACTTTTTACGCCATCTATTAAAACGAATTGTTTACGGTCTTTCAGATAGTCAGAAAACATACTCAAGGCAACGCCTCTGATCCCTATTCGCTCCAATTTATCTAGTAAGATGGGGATCGAGACGGTATCGAATGCCTTGGAAAGGTCGAGAAATATACCAAGGCTTTTTTGTTTTTTGTCCATGTTTTTAACAATGCTGTCCGTCAGTTCCAAAACAGCATCATGGGTTGATTTACCACTTCTAAAGCCGAATTGATTGGGTGATAGGATTTTATTTTGATTTAAATATTGAGTTAGACGAGAGTTTAGAAGTTTTTCGAGGATTTTAGACATTACAGACAGGACCGAAATAGGTCTGTAATTTGTAATACTGATTTTTTCCCCGCTTTTGTAGATGGGGTGAACAATAGCCTTTTTAAATGCACGGGGAAACACGCCAGAAGATAGGGATAAATTAAAAACATGATTGAGGGGAGGTATGAGTACGTGTCGAGCCAGTTTTATAATAGTAGTGGAGATATCATCCCAGCCAACAGCACAGTTTTCTTTCAGGTTAAGGATAACGTTTTCAATCTCTCTATTATTTCAATTGTTTATTGAAATATAGAGAGTTGTTGTATTGTTATTTCAAACTCTCTATTACCATTGATCAAATTATGATGAAATTTTTGTAATTGGCTTTTGAGGACGCCCGAAAAATCTATGTAAATAATAAGCCCTTCAGTGATTTGATGCGGTGCTCTTGTTATTTTCACAAATGATAATGTCTATTTCTAAGGAGGATTTATTTATAGATGGAAGTTATGTGTAAATTAATCAATATCAACTATACTACAAAATTCTAATGTTGAATAACACATCATTTCAGTAAATTATATTATCCACGGGAATGTTATGATATTCTTTAAGGAAAGAGAATCTGAATTATTGCCGGAAAAAAGTATACCAAAAGTCCTGAGAGCATTACTCCTAGTATGAACACATTACATGGGCAACTGAACGCGTTCATAATAGAATATACGGACGTAAACAAAAGACACGAAATTTTTCCGCGTCACATTTGCACGGTTCACGGTTCCCTTCAAAATAGCGGCATTTACACGGTAGAGTTTTAACCGCGCATCTGGACTGCGTTCCGTACCGCAGATAAATCTGTACAGATTTAACCGCGGATAAAACTGTCGTGCTAATTATTGTCACAGTTTAGGCTGGTGCGTCGTACGATTATGAACGGTGATGCGTGCAAAAAACGGGTCGTGACTCGTGGTCCCACTGGGATTGAGCCACTATTACTCGTGGTCCCACTATCCCTGAAATCATGGGTTCGTGGTTCCACTGCTTAGTGGGACTACCAGTCATAGTTAAAATCGTAGGTTCGTGGCCCCACTGCAAATGACAGATATGCGAAAATAACAGTTAATGTAAAAAAAATGACAGTTAATGTCAAAAAATGACAATTAAGGTAGAAAATGACACTAGATGTCAAAAATGACAGAATATGTCAAATTGACATATTATATTAATTTGACGCTATATCTCGAAAACCACTTATCCTAGACTCTCCGTTCTCGGTTCAAATGAAAGCTATGACCAAGATCTACATTTTCAATGACAGCTGTCAAACTTCAAACGGCCATATCTCGGAAACTACTCGACCTAGACTCTCCGTTTTCAGTTCAAATGAAAGTTATGACCAAGATCTACATTTCAGATGACAGATGTCATTTTGACAGCTGTCACTTTAAATGTAGATCTTGGTCATAGCTTTCATTTGAACTTTGAACGGGGAGTCTAGGACGAGTAGTTTCCAAGATATGGCGCTTTGAAGTTTGACAGCTGTCACTTCAAATGAAGATCTTGGTCATAGCTTTCATTTGAACTGAGAACGGGGAGTCTAGGACGAGTAGTTTCCGAGATATGGCCAATCTGTGAAATTAATATAAAATGTCAATTTGACATAATCTGTCATTTTTGACATCTAGTGTCATTTTCTACCTTAATTGTCATTTTTTGACAAGAACTGTCTTTTTATTGACATTAGCGATCATTTTCGCATATCTGTTATTTTTGACATGAGCTGTCATTTTTGACATGAGCTGTAGATATGCTATAGCTAAACGTTTATCGTCGTGTCGATGTACATTCTGTAGCAGTAAAGGCCTGTCGGCGAAACGTCCTAACGTTTCGGACCATGAGTGTACCGTAAAATTCATAGGAGTACTATTTGGAATAAAATCTGCATGTCCAAATAGTACGCCTGGTCGTAACTATTTGGAATATTTTTGTCCAATCTGTCCTCCTAGGAGGACAACTAGGAGGACAGATTGGAATAAGCGAAATATATTTGTGTTATAGCCCTTATGACCAAATCAGTGGGACCACGAGCGACTGCATTACGTTGACTGATCGTCCCACCAAACAGTGGGACCACGAGCCCATTAAATCGACACACTGTCCCACCAGTGGGTCAAATTAGTGGGACCACGAGTCACGACCCCAAAAAACTGTCACAAAAACTGTGCTAAAAACTTTGCCAGATCGAACTGTCAGCGTCGCGCATCTATACGTAAGGTTTTTAGCGAAGGTTGGAATGGCGCGTGCTATTTCCCGCGGTCCGATCTCTACGTGTAAAGGCCGCTAATATCTTCATGCATATGTGAGCGGGCAAGTTTTATGAAAATACAACAGAACATCAGTAAGTGAATGTTGCCGTTAATAATGTGGAGGTGCCGAGTGCTTTGAAAATTTCTTGAAATAATTGGACCGTTATTTGGCGGACAAACATTGTAAACTCGGGATTTTTAAATGCATTGCAAAAACCAAACAACCTCGTTCAATCTGAGGCAGAGATTGCGAATTTAGATCTGGGTGCAATTTTCAGGATTGATTTGGAAAATCTAAAAGATCCTATTTCAAAACTGGAGATGATAACATGGTAGAGCAAGAGTAAACTCCCTTTATGTCGTTACAACGTTTTTTTCTCTCTCTCTCTAAAATAATGTCTCTAAAGTAATGAAAGTACTTAAATAATGTCAGTGAGTTTTTTAGGAAACTAAGGCTCTATAAATGAGTGTGTCTTGAGTTCTGCGAGAATTCGTCCCCTCTTCTGTCAAGGGGTGCTGGCATTTATGAGACACACAGTCACAAAACATTTGTAATGTTAGTAGTTTTTACCAAATGGGTGTTTGCTTTTTGTATGTGAAGTGATGTCTTATGAGCAGTGATCGGAATTAGGCGGGCTAAAATACCTAAAGTTCAAAGAACAGAGGCAAAAAAGGGGAGACTTCCTTACTACAAGAATTTTATTCGGCCTAATTGTGCCGATAGTTGGAACAATTTTCGCAATGATTAAGTACATTTAAAATTAATGTTAATAATATTGTGAACTAATTCAAATAATTTTTCGAATTGACCGACGGAAAAAAGTTTTTTATCTTATAACTTACATTTTAGTTTTTGTTATTAACTTAGGTAAAAAATTGATTCACCTTAATGCTAGATGTTCTTTATTAATGTCCCGAAAACGGAATTAATTGGGCCGAAAAAATATATAGTCCTAAGGCGTCTCCATTTGTCTCTGTTATTTTTCGAACATTAGGTATTTTAGCCCGCCTAATTCCAATCACTGCTTATGAGTGTTCGCCATTTCGTTACTATTTAATCAAAGGTTATACTGTGCTCAGAGTTAAACTAGCCGCTTATGTTTCTGTGTGCTCCCTATTGCATTTCAGTACATTACAAGGCAACGCCTTGCACTATCAACGTATTTTTGGCGTATTGACGAAAACTCATTCAAACATACATCATTATTTATGTTGTTATACGCGTTATTTAAGCAAGATTTTTTATAAAACGTTTTTTATATTTGTCCGTCTGTCGGCTAAAAGCTTTTAAGTGTAAGAAGCCCATAAATCCATTCCATACATAACTATAAATAAGCTACCCTTTTATTCTTATCAGGCTAGAAAAAACTGATGTTTGCACCTACCATTATCTTGTCAAATGAGACACCGACCGTGTGTCTCAGCTTTCTTGTGTGACTAATGACTTAGAAAATAACATTGTGAGTTTAGTTTGGAGCCCACTTCTCTAAAAGTATAGTATCTAATAAAACAGTGCCGCTAATTAGCGGCCGTCATTAAAGATTAATGCTTAATATAAAACAAAAGCACAATCTTATACTTAATGCTGGGTATCCTCAATGTTCGCGCAATAGTCACTTTTCAGTTAAGCCAAGCAGAGACAATAGATTTTTACTTGCTAAAAGCTCGTATGAACTAGTGGCCAACTCTGGTGAGTGATGCCGGAGTATTTAGGCCGCCTAAAGGCCTCCGTCATGGTTTAAGATCCTGACACACATCTTGTGCCTGATTTACTCTAAGTACATTCTTCAAACAAACCAGTTTAGGATACTTTTGTCCTTTCTCTAAAATTACACCAATTTCTGCCGAGTATTTTAGGCTAGGTCTTCCCCTTCCAGACACACTTTTCTCAAACACCTGTTAAGTTTACTGAGAAGTTTCACACTACGTATTTCATGGCGAAGGCATAAAGACCCATCGCGCTCGGCCAAAGCTTTGCTCAAACCACACAGAAACGCCCCGGGGAAATACGAATGTGGTTAATACAGTTAAATATTTATCCGTTTTGTTCGAGAATAGTTTTTCGATTTATTCTCGAAGTTTTTTAACACCTCGAAAAAATTGTAGGCTTTTTTTGGTAAAAATACTGTGAGTTTTTCGATTTAACTCGATTTAGTACTGTCCACTGCTGCGTTTTCAGAATGTAGCGGTATAATTTAGTTGTTGAAAGTTTTTATATTCAACTTTGCTTGGCATTTACAGGTTCACCAATAGTAATATTTACGTATATAGAATGGAGTAAATGAGTCAAGACTATGCCTCATAGAATTTTGAACAAAGACAGCAATTTAGTGTTAAAAAGTGTCTCTTTCTTTGGCTACTAGTTTACATTATATGAAGCTTACTCTCACAAATACATTCACAAACACCCCTAAACTACTCCTTAAATTTAATTAGGTTTTTATTGTCTTGTACGAGTAGATATAAAATTGGAACTTTGCTCCCATTATTATGAAGGAGGGCGTTGGTTTTTGCGACACAGTAATTGTAGGTACTTCTGCGAGTATCTTCGTTTGTATTATATAACTGTTAATGTTCCAAATAAAGATTTTTGTTAGGTTTTATTGTGCTAAAATACAAAATTCAAAAATGTTGTATGTTTTGATGTTTGGTCATTGAATCATAGCTCTGTCCTACTAATAATTAAAAAAGGCGAAAGTCCGAGTGTGTGTCTGTGTGTGAATGTTTGTTGGAAGGTAGATAGTTTAGATTCTGGAATAACACATAGGCTACTTTTTATCCCGCAAAAATGTATGGTAAAAAAAATAGTAGCCCACGAGGGCAAAGCCGTGGGCGTTCACTAGTTTTGTCTATATGCCTAGAGTACCCATTTATTACCAATTAAAAAGACAGCGTCAGACAGAAAGCAGTCTATATTTTTACCTAACTGAAGTCTTTAGTGCCTACGCAAATGTTTAGATTGAGTAGGCTTGTCTGGAACTCTCTTACTACGCTACTTACTTATTACTCAACTACTTACTACTCTTACGCCACATACTCTCTTACTTTGGCCATAAAGCGAGGCATGGCGATGAGAGTCTCGAAAAGCTGGTCATTGCGGTTAGGAAAATCGAGTGAAGGAGATCGCGCGGGAGATCCCCAACTCGATGGACGGACTAGCTTCAAAAGAAGGTTCTACGATGTGGTCCACCTAGGCACTAATAGAACTCGTTGGAGGCAAGCTGTCCAAACTATTAAGAAGACATCTAGTGATCACGATCTTCAGACGTGAAGAGCCGACCACAGATAGAGAAAGAGAGAGAGAGAGCCTGGAACTTATATGTCAGTTTTTTTGTTATCTACAAGACAAACGTAATCAATTCGTGCAAAACTTACAAACCCGGAAGATAAAAGCAACCAATAGCATCAATGCATCTGTAATTTTTTGTTTGCGCTGCGACTGCAACCTCTCTAAATTCATGGTTGCCGCGAAATAGTCTAAACCGTTAAAGTTTAAGAAAACACTCGCATCAGATAATCATAGTCATCAATGCTCCAACATCCACGCTCAGTTAGCACTTGATAGAATTCTAAAACAGCTCTCAGAGAGCTCTAAAGAAAGCACTGACATGAATACAAACCTGCTCACAGGAGGTTAGGACCTATAGCTGGTTCACTTGAATGTATTGTATGTGTATGATGATTCCTTTACATCCAACTAATATTGTAAAGGTAAAAGTCCGTGTGTGTGAATGTTTGTTACCACGTATCCCTATAACTACTATACCGATTTTGATGAAATTTGGAATGTGGATAGTTTAGGTTCTGGAATAACACATAGGCTATTTTTGATCCCGGAAAAATGTAGAGTTTCCTTGGGATAAAAAATAGAAGTCCACGCGGGCGAAGCCGTTAGGCGTTCACTAGTCGTGAATGGATGCTTGTCAGGGTCAGATCAGGTGGCAACTTATGCCTACAACGTGACGCTGTAGTGCTTGGGACATTATTGAGGGGCTTGCCCAGCTAAACCATCCTCTCCGCTCAAAATATAACATCATCAATACGTGTGACGCTGACTGTTTCCTACGGAATAGTTTCCTTCGCTGTTTAGAGCTCAATGCCCTGCTAGTGGAGGCCTTTTTGTTAACTTAGCTTATTAAATGTGTTCCTACCTTATAACTTGTGTGTCTTACAGTTAACAAATAAAGTTATTTGAGTTTGAGTTTGAGTTTGAGTTTAGTATCAAAGTACATATAATTTTCCAAAACGAAAAACCATTGATATACGGGCGGAATCTGAACCTACGATTCGAAAGTCAAAGTCCCATCCCAATTGACCTAAACAACTCAAAATGATGATAGAAATCACACATTTCTGAATTATTGAGCCATCGTTATATTTGAACTCAAAATGCTTATGTCCTGAAATTGGCGTAGAAAAAGAGATACCTCTAAGAGAGAAGCAACACGGGCGCTGCCGCTCCGTTGCGTCGTCGCAACGCTATAATTTTTGTTCTGTCAAAGTGCGTCGTTTCAGCGCACCGTGTGGCATGCCGGGCAGATTTGTATGTAGAACTACGGAGCTTCAACGCTGCGACGTCACAGCGACGACTCAGCGCAGCGGCAGCGCCCGTGTGGCATCTCTCTTACTCAAATGGGTAATACTATCTGAGATGATGATGTTGATTTGATTGAATTGAACCAGCCGATTCAAATTACCTGTGATGAGCTTACCAGCCGGCTTGGAAACATTAGTTCACGAACGACTGAGCGTATTGTTTGGATCGGATTACCTTTGTTGTAGGTAGATAACTATTACATCTACTGTTGTTACATGGTTCGAAAACTTCGCGAGAAACTTCTCCGAGGAACGTAGCAAAGCTGTTAACTAAGCATTAGTTTGAGCTTTACGAAGACATTCATATATATCATGGTTATGTTATAGCCTACTCCATCTCAACATTGTCCCAGGCACTTCAGTGTCCGTTAAGTATAGGCAAAGATTGCCTCCTGACACTGTATAAATCATCTAGAAAGATGTAAAGGCCTAAATTTTTTATATTATAGCGGCGATGGGATTTCAACCATGTTATTTCATGTCAGGAACAACTTGCAATAGTCAGACATGCTTAATGTGTATTTGAACGTGCCTCTGACTAAACCCATTTACATTTTTAAATGAACTTGAATCTATAGGGATACCACGTTATAATGTTCAGATTGCAATTATTAAAATTTTTTTATCTCATGTTCTTTGTGCTAGAGTTAGCACACCAACTGCACTAAGGATAACTCGATAAGGCCACTGACGATTGATTGATTAATTTAATAAAGAAACACGAAAAAAATGGTTTCCACTTTTACCCCCTTACTAATCCAGATGTTTAAAATTGAATACTGATTAACAAACGTTCTGTCTCTATTCGTCACTATCCACAAATAAAGACAGGACGTTGTTTAAACAGTGTTCAACTTTAAACATCGTTCATAAGTAAGACTCTTAGTTTTTTGTATACATTCAAGAGTGTCAAATCCTACGATCAAAATTATACCTGTAGCATTTCAAATCGACGTGTCTAAAATAAGCGCTTTGCTTTCACAACAACAACTGTTTAGCTGTTTATTTCTCAACGAATACCTTAAGATTTTGGAGAAATACCTAGCGAAATACCTTAAGTAATGATATTATCTTCCAAAAGATCGGATTCCGAGATTTCATTCGGCTAAGTGCCTTCAAATAAATAATAAGATAAGTATTATAAGAAACAGCGTCGAGGAATAAAGATTGTTGACCTTACTTCGGATTTTGATCTAATCAGAATTCAAGAGAGATATTCTTTTCATTGTTATCATGATGTTTTATGTATTTTCTGAAGAGAAGGTAAATCAAATTGAGAGGATGGTTTAGGTGCTGGGCGGGCAAGTTTCCTCTTTCTCAATAATATCATAGCTAAGTAGCCCCGTCAAATGTGGGCAAAAGTTGCATCCTGTCACAATCTAAAATAAGAAAGAAAAGCGTAAGATGTATTATTATTAGGAGGTTCTTATTAAAATCAAGACAAATTATAGCATTTAATTATAGACCTTGTCAAAAACTATAATAATGAAAATTAGGTAGTAAGATCAACCCACCCATTAACCTTTCTAGACCATGACCGTTATAACTTGTTGCCCTTTTACAATAAATTGTATTTGATATGCTTTAGCATTACATTATAATTATTAAAACAATAGGTACTTAAAGTTCTATGCAGATTACTTTAATAATATCTGCAAAACACCATATTTGACTATAGTAAGTAGGTACAACAATACGATTATATAGGTATAGTAGCAACACTATGTAAGAGAAATATACAAAATTGCTCAACTGATCTAGATCAGTTGAGCAATTGTATATTTCTCTAGATGCCACTGTAAGTCGGAAGTACAATCAAAAAGATTGAAAGGCAATACTGATAAAGGAGATATGTGCAAACCATGAATCTTCCTGTACAAACACGTCTAATAAAGAAACTAATCTAAAACAGGTATTCATAACATTACGAGTACTAGGTACACCATAGACTTTATACCTAATAATCATCCTTGGTACAGTTTTTTTTGTTACGCATTCGGTCGCGTGCATTTTGCAGCAGCTTAAAAAAACTGGGTTCTTTTCAGATAAAACTGTTCTTGAGTTGAGCAGCGATACAAATGACAATGTCAACAGCGAGTCCTGTTCATTTTGTTCTGCACCTTTTATTTTTCATTGCAACTCGCCATCGCTGGGACGACCGACTGGGAGCGGGTGGCTGGCTGTTGGGCTATGGAACATGCGTTTTTTTGTCTTTATAAAGGTACGTTGAACGTTCTATCATCTTACTATCCGTTGCGGAGTAGGTATGCTGCCATAAGGGCGGCTTCAAGTGTATATATATATATTTTTTATTTATTTATCAACACACAATAATAATAAAAAAAAAAAAAAATTCATTTGCCTTGGCTTCAAGTTTTTCAGTCCAATGAAGCTGCATAAAGGCCGGATCAGCTGTAGTAAGTAAGTTCGTATGAACATGAGCAAGTGGCCAACACTGGTGACGGAATCCAAATTATCACATCCAAGTATTTCGTTCCACGTTTAGTTTTGCAATTTACCACAAGGTTACAACGCTCTATTAAACATTTTAATGTCGGGATCCGTTTATCGCCCATCGCACAGCCACGCCTAAAGAAATGGCTGTCGTGTTGATGATACCAGTTTCCGAGGCAATGATAAGCGAAATAAATGAGATATTTCCGCGAAGAGACAGCGTCGATACCGCTATGAATTCGTGCTGTTGATAGAGTTTGTTTTAAATAGATTTATGTCTTCGAATTTATAGTTGTCAGGTTGTCTGTTGAAATGTTGTGCGAGACAGGTGTGTTTCCTAACAAGTAACTTGACTGTTAAGGCTACATTACACCGGGGCAGCACTGTGCGGCATTGCGGCATGCTACATATTATTATTGTGCCAGGGGGCACCTTATGGCATGCTACAAATAGAAAGCATTTGCGGCATTAGTGGCATGCGGCAGCCTATTTTACGCCGAGGCAACATCGTGCTTGGGTCAGTCTGCCACATGACGCAAGGTGTTGCTATGTCGCACGGTTCTTGCCACAATGTGCTACATTTTTTATTCCGTAGCATGCGGCTTTGTGGCATGCCGCAATGCCGCACAGTGTTGCCCTGGTGTAATGCAGCCTTAAGCCGAGAACACAATATGGCTGGTAGTTCCATTTTCTTGAAGTATGACAAAAAAATTTCATTTAGCCCCAAAATCCATTTATTTCTTTTATTTATTTTTGCATCATTTCATTTGGAAATTTTTATTGTTCGTGATTAAATATAGGTCAACTACTTAGCTTTTCTTTGATACTCTCTCTGAGATCAAAATGTGATCAATGTTTGAACTTTGCTAAGAATTTTGCTTAGCATTGAATAATTTTATTATTTTCATTTTCAAACGGCTTACTCTTTGATATTTCTAAAGTGGTATATACTCAATTGCTTAAAAAACAAGCCCTTTCGCTAACTGCCAACCGATAAGGGCTCCGACTGAACAAGTCAAAAGTTTGCCAACTTAATTTCCCTTCAGCTAACTTCTGGGAATATCGGCTGAAATCTCATCAATTTGTTGGGTATGACTCGCGGGCGATCGGCCCTTACCTAGAGATGTGAAAGTGAAGAATAATTTTAGAATAAGTGGTTCGCGTTTGTTCAATAATGTTTTTATTCAAAAAGTTTAAAGCAATTTTTTTTATTAATATTTGGGGTGAGGCCTTTGCCCAACAATGGGACAGTATGGGCTAGCAGAATCAGAATCAGAATATTTGCGATTTTGGTGGCCCCAGGATGCTCAACGGCCAAGAGGCAGACCACCCGATGGTCAAATGAAATTGTAAACGTGGTCGAGAATCAGTGGATGAGACTCGCGAGGGATTTGAGAGAATGGCGTGATAAAGAGGAGGCTTATACCCAACAGTGGGTGGAAATGGGCTGAGATGATGAGATGATGATGATTTGCGAATACACAAATCTTGTACCTTACGCAAAATATTTATATTTCAAAGTGCCAGTTTTGCTAGCAAGTTGGAATTTCCCGCCCGGCTAAAAAAAGTATCTATGTAATAATTATCAGTCATGTAGTTTCCATAACACAGCCTCTGCTTACTTGGGGCTTGATGTTGCTGTAAAATGTCCTGCATTACTTATTTATTTTTAAAATATCCGTTTCTCATCTATATCTATTTGAGTAAGTATGTCTTATAACAATTATTTTCCTCATTTTGTTTCATTACTTTCGCTACAACTCTAAAGTACCCTAGTGTGGTAGCCTTTCTTATTGAATTACGTGGAACGAGCGGCCTGTTTTTTTGTGACGCCTTCCCTCTAGGGATGGTGCGTATTTATGGGCCTTTATTTACGTGGGCTGACGCCTCGCGGTTACGAGATGAAATCGTGATTTGAATCCGGACAGAACCTTTAAAAATGATCGTATTTATCTTACGAATGAAGATTTTATCTATTTGACACCTTGTATTTCACGATGCTTGATCTTATATATTTATGTTTATACATACATACATAAGATCACACCTTTTTTCCACAGGGGTAGGCAGAGACCACGGATTTCCACTTGCTACGATCCTGAAACACCTCTTTTGACTCACTCACTCTCAAAGTCAATAGATGTTTATTTAAAATCACTCAGATTACTTAGGATCATCTTTAAGACCTAGGCAACATGTAGAATGAGGGCAATAACGGGTTTTCTTTTCTAATGGTGAACTAATGGTTTTATTTACTTTATTATGCTCTTTTAGTCACGGTCGGTCAGTTGTTCTGGTGTGTAAAATTAAAGAACATACAAACTTGCATATATATTATTGTTGAAGCCTTATTTGAACAATTAGTAATTTTTTACCTAACCATGTGATAGCAGCGCTGCGTCTTTCGGACTTCAGTGCTGACGCTGACTCTACCATTTTGTTATAAGCGTATCCATACTGAATTGCTAACACAAGAAATAGGTATCCTGTAAACAAGTTCCTAACTAATCTAAAGATGAAGCTTACACATTAATATAATTACGCTTTTCAAAATGATCCCCACTTTCATTTTGAACTTAGTGAAATATGACAAAGGCGAACTCGGTAAATAACGCTTGAAATTAAAGTACCCTTTGTTTTGTAGATAATTGAGAACGATAATACGACATGAAAGGAGAAAATTGAAATAAATTAGGCCAATTCCGTGAAGTAGGTATTTCAAAGCGGTCTATCAAAAAGCGTTACGTTAACTTCATTATGTTTCGGTGACCTCGAAACTTTTGGGTTTCATGTTGAAATTACATAAAAGGATTCTAAATTTTGGGTTTGTTTAGTCGAAATATTAATTACAATAGGGGAAGTAACCTGCGGGAGTGTTTGAGAAGTATGCAGTTATGCTAATATCTGTTTTATTCGTTCGGAGGTTGCTATCCACTAGGTCGTTGTCTTAGTCGCCGCAATATCGACTGCGCTGACGACTAGTCGCTGGATTATATAATACTCTTACGCCAGATTATAGAAACTGCAGATAGACTGAGTTGCCGGCTACTTAACGACATATTAGATAATATTTTATACCAAAAGTAAAACGCCCTGGTTTAGCTGCTTTGGTCTGCCTGATCTACGCTAATTGCTACGCTAAGTGCTACGTTAGCTACGCCGTAGCATAGACGTTCCGATTTCGTCTCGAAAAATTCAAGAAGAATAAATATTCAGAAAAATATTTTCACATGCATTAAGGAACGGATTTTATGATGATATTATCTCGAATTCTGAGGCGGTACGAAGTTCGCACGGTCATCTAGTTTATAATAACATTATAAGTATTGATTAGTATCTAGTATTTTTTAGGTTTGGTAGCTAACTTATGTCTTTTACATCTTTTACTAGATGATTTATACAGTGTAGCGCCTGGTACATCGTTCACCGTTTAGAGCTCGTGCTAATGCGCATATTTTCGAAACGAAAAATCCATTGATGCACGGCCGGGATTCGAGACCACGACCTTCGGATCGAAAGTCGAGGTACTAATCCCCTCGCACACGGCCCTTAAACTTAGAGAACTTACTTAAGAACTATAATGATGCAAAAATAAACTTTATTCCTATCCACCTGTGACGTAAAAAATGATCTAGTTACGTCACCGAACAGATGATGCCGCTGAGAAATGATGCGATGAGAGTTGATAACTCAATTTGTCCGTCGGCTGCGGGGGATTTATACAGCGTCCAAGTTAGACTAAGCCGAGACAGCTCCCAGGTGCAATCCTGTAACTATTGTAAGGAATAGAAATTTATAGACCGGCGTTTGTAAGTAGGGGCGCAGGTCACACCGTACTGATCCATTACTGGCAATATAAATAAACAAATATAAATATTGCTGGACATTTCACGTAGCGCCATCTAGCCCCAAACTAATCGAAGCTTGTACTATGGAAACCATATAACTAATAGAATACTTTTATACTTTTTTAAATACACATAAATAGATACTTAATAACACCCAGACATCTTGTTCACTGACACTTTGTTCATCACACAAATGTTTGTCCTGGGTAGGAATCGAATCCGCACGATCTATACAGCACAGAAGACAGAACTACTACCAACTGAGCTAAGAGGCCAGTCAAATTTTTAGTCAAAGGTTTAATGGGGCACATTTTTATTTGTATTGTAGCATAGTTGCGGCGTAAATAGATGTTGGCATGAGTTGCAAATCAACTTGATCTATACATACATGAAATGTACTGTCACATGTATGAAAGCGATTAGCCACAGAATTGGCTGTTTTTTGTATAGCTTCCACCCGCGGCTTCGCTCGGGTGGTACCTAGATAAAAAGTAGCCTATGTCCTGATTCCGGTTATTATCTATCCATATTTTAAATTTTACCCAAATCGGTTTATTGGTTGCCAAGTTATAGAGAAACAAACATACATCCAAACATTCATCCTTCCATCCAAACTTTCGCATTTATAATATTAATGTGATAGTGTGATTGTCAGGATAAAACTTGCAAGCCGGTTTATTTTCGGAAATCACCCTGGCGAGACAGCCCAAACAGCTAGTGATTTAATAAAATAAACCTTCTTAAAGGTTATTAATTTTCTGATAAATAAATGTGCCAGATACAAGAAGTTATTTCTAGTGTGGCTTTACATTCATTTACTCGGAATTTTATAGTGTAGTTTATCTTGTTTTGTGTTGTGACGTGTCAATTGTTTACCAACAATCATGAACTTAGCACTGCTGAGATAAGTTACAAGATAAATCATTATGACATTTTCTTGACAAAGGGTCTTAACCCTTTTTTGTCAAAAAAATTAAATGTTACAACATTGGAGAAGACGTACAGCCACCCTCAGCCATATCCTATGAAAGAGTGGGCCACAGCACTGCTTGTAGTACATACACCATGGGAGTTGGCAGTACTCAAAGTATTAATAAGTACCTACTTTTAGTGGTTAATGTTTAAGAAATATGTTCGCTGTTACAAAACGGTGTGAATGGTTCATTTCGACGGTCGTATTCCGTCAATTGCTAAATTTGGGATGCAAATTCGAGACTTGATGTCTACCGGACCGTGTTCAGTAGAATGGAGGTGTGCAATATACTGGGTGTACTAATACTACTCCAATAAACTAAAACAGTGCGTTCAAGCTATGTTTTTATGGTGTACAGAAAAAAATATTGTTGTAAACCGGAGTTCATTGGGTTGGTTTAGCCAAAATAGCCGAAAGTGTTTAGTTTATTGTATTCGCTATTCGTGCTACTGACATTTCGTTATAATTTTTGAAAAGAATGACCATGAATAAAACAAATATCTACTACTTATACATTTTTGTTTTCAGAAAAACGAGATCTAGATGTCCTGGATTCAGTGTGAAAACATGTTGTTTAAAATTTTACACGTTTTATAGTAGTTTTTATAGTAGATCATGATAGTTGACCGCGCTTCCAAACTAGAACTCAGAGGAACATTAAATTTGGAAATTGTAGATAACTTTATTTACCTGGGTTCTAGTATTAGCAATAACGGTTCCTGTGAAAGCGAGATCCGCAGACGTACTGGAATGGCCAAGAGCGCCATGTCTCAGCTTGAGAGAATATGGAAGGACCGTTACATAAGCAATAAGACGAAAACCACCTTAGTCAACACGTTAGTCTTCTCCATATTCCTATACGGGGCTGAGACGTGGACTTTGAAAACGAGAGACCGCCAACGTGTAGATGCATTCGAGATGTGGTGCTGGAGGAAAATGTTGCGCATTCCTTGGACTGCGCACAGAACCAACCAATCGGTGCTCAAAGAACTCAAGTTAGATAAAAAACCACGCCTATCAACTATATGTCTCCGCAGGATCCTTGAGTTCTTTGGCCATATAGCTCGTAAACCCGGAGACAATCTCCAAAAACTAATAGTCACGGGGAAAGTGGAGGGAAAAAGGCCGAGAGGAAGGAGCCCGATGCGTTGGTCAGACCAGATCCGCAACACACTCGACCTCAGCATGCCAGAGGCTGTGCATGTCGCTGAAAGCCGGAGCAGATGGCGCAACATCGTGCGGGAGAAGATGCTTTCGTGATGGGTCACGACCCCCAGCATTGGGGAAACGACGCAAGGAGGAGGATAGTAGTTTTTAATCAAAGTTCAAAAGTGTCGTTAAGATTTTCGAGTGTAAATTTAGTACACCGTGTAGATTGCGAGCTCCTGTTTTCTTGGATAAATCCACTGATAGATAGGAAGTCTGGAAGATAAATTATTTACGGCACTGAGCGTCGGTTCTAAAACAAAAACAAAATTTGTAATTTTTGAACACAAAAGGAATATAAAAATGAAAAGTGCAAAGGAGGATTAGATTTTGCCATTTTTGAGAGAGGGTTTTGTACGTGAATTATTGTTGGCTTTTATCCGGGTTGCTTGATGAATTTGATGCAACTTCAGATTTTTTTTTAAATATTTTTGGCGCAGTAGGATAATGTCTGGAATTTGTCGTACGTCAATAAGCAAAACAAAATCACTGGTTGGTATTTATAATTTATTGTTTGGAAAACAAAATCAAAAACTTTAATTTCTTTCTACTAGAAGCTTATTTCACAATCTTCTATTAAAGGTAGCCATTATATCCTCTCCAAACGCGCCGAACGAATCGACCGAAGCGAATTTTAGAATTATTTTTATGAAATCGTATGAAATCTCGCACACCTGCCCGCGTCAAATCGTCCGATTTGACCGAATGTGGCAGTACTTCGATATGCGGATAGGTGTGCGCTCAGCCTAAGAACACCTATCCGCGTACAAAGTTTTAAGTGAGTCGCACACGACTTTTAAATCTCTGATTATACCTAACCAGTTTAAAAAATGGCTCTGGTGGCTTTGTGTGTTCGTGTGCCTACCTACTATACCTATGAGTTATGCTCGAAATAAACCTATTTTATTTATTTTATTTAGTTTGTTTTTACGTTCTTAATAGATCGTTGAAGATGCGACGTTCTGAGTAGCCATTTGGATGGGTGACCGCAACTGGCATTAAAAGCTAAGCACTCCCCTACCGGCTTTAAAGTCGTTTAGCCATGAGGCCTTCAGGCAGCGTAAAAACTCCATCTCTAAAGTTAGCCACTTGTCCATACGAACATACAAATATACGAACCTGTCATTTGTAGAAGGTACTGGTTACTTGACGAGTAAAATTATTTAAGGTGGAATCAGACGGTTCAAGTGAAAGATCACTCGAATGAAAGCTGGGGTTTTCTATGACACTTTTCTTTCATTTTATGTTTAGATGTGTCACTTTGAGTGAAAGCTCCGAATGAAGAACAGAAACGAACGAAAAGTGAACAGTCTGATTCCATCTTTAGACAGTTACCAATAAACACATAGATGGTTAAATAAGTCACAATTGCAACAATTTGTTCTGTATTTACAATACATGTTTTTTTATAATATTCGTTGCAGTAGGTATTTCAAATTTTACTTCATATATGTATAGTATAACCAGCATTTCACGGTACCTTCATCAACACAACTGCATTAATTTCCAACATCAAACTTGAACAACGTTCAGTGCCAAAACACACGGTATTTATTCAGATACCGCTTGCACCCCGCTAGTTTCATTAGCAAACACTGCACGGAATATTATTGTGTGTAATCTGTTTGATTAATGTGTTCTCTGTAGAACTGTACAGCTGCTTGAAGGGATTAGAACGGTACACTTACTCACAAAAGTTGAAGAAAAATTCAATTATTTTGAAACTTTTAGTGAAAAGATTAGAAATTAAATTTAAAGAAAAGTGTAACTAGTGAATGAAGGGCTCGTGGCGTAGCTAAGACGTTCTTGATTGATCGTTGAAGTTTAGTAGCGTTGTGCGCGATCACAGTATGGATGGGTGACCGCAAGTGTTATTACGACCTATGCGCTTCCGTGCTTCGGAGGGTACCTACGTTAAATTGTTGGTCCCGGCTTTAAAGTCGTTAAGCCATGACGGAGGCCTCTAGGCGGCCTAAAAACTGCGTCACCAGAGTTGGCCACTTGCTCATATGTACTTACTTTTTTTGTGTATGATCGTGTTGTATGGATGAAATGAAAGGTGAACTAAATGAAGGTTGGTAGCGTTCTTTCGATTTGGTCGTGGGTACGAATCCTGGCCGTACCTACGAGTACATAAATGGATTTTTAGTTTCATTAAATGTATTATGCATTCAAACAAGCTGTAGATCTGGTTTAAAATTTATTTCTCGAAAGAATAAATTCACATACATGAGAAAAACAAAAATTAACTTATAAAATATATATAGTGGAACAGAATCGTACAGTAATATGAATTATCGTAAATTAGTTTAAAATCTAGCAAAAGAAAGAAAAACGTCATGTAGATACTAGTTATGGTAAGCGTCCACAGGCCCGCATCGCTCGCAGCGGACGAATCAAGCGGATTATCTGTGTAATGCGATGCGCACGATGCGGACAGGTGGACGCTCTTATATGAGTTTCTATACAAATAATACTACGATCCGTTGCGTGCGATCCGTCCGAAGCGTACGATACCGACATGTGGACGCTTACCTTTAGTGTTCTGTAGACGACGCGACGATGGGATTGCCAACTGTCACAAATAGAATTCGAAAATCTTCAAAATGTGGACTTGTTCCAAATGTGTTTTTGACGTTCCTTCGACCACCCCCTATATCTTGAAAGAATCTTGAATGTATACTAAAATAATGCTAACTGAGAATTTACATTGTAGTGGTGATTCTGTTATGTTTTTATGACACTTACACTGTCATTTTTTATATTTTCAAACTAATAGAATTTCAAATATGTTTTTAAGTACTTCATAAGAGGTCGTAAAATTACATTTTTCTTAGTTAATTCAACTGACTGTACCTTATGAAAGTTTTGATAAAGTAAGTAATTTGTCTGCTTTAAAAGTCTGGGATTATCTTGCTGGGAAACCTGTCATGTTTCTGTAGCAAAAAATAAAGAACTTAGACGAGTATTATGGCATGCTGGCAAGATAATCTTTTTATCTAGATAAAATTAATACAGCGTTAATAAATAAATATTGCTGGACATTTCACACAGCGCCATCTAGCCCCAAACTAAGCAAAGCTTGTACTATGGAAACCAGATAACTGATAGAATACTTACTTTTGTTTTGTAAGTACATAAATAGAATACTTTCTAACACCCGTTAATAGGTCTTAGTCTGTACATAACGGGATTCTCTTTTCTGGGATTTTTTTTTTGGGTGGAATTTTTATGTTGCATAATCACTGTAACTAATACAACTAAGTAATAAATAAATTAATTAGTGAATAACTAAACTCACTGGTGGAATCGTTTTCTCTGTGTGCGCTTGCTGAACGCGTTTTTACCTATGTAGGTATGTCTTTTGATAGGTAGGTTACTGCTTTGTTATACTTTTGGTTCTATTAACAACTCTATATTAATAGGTACTTAGGTACCTACTAATATTATAAATGCGAAAGTTTGGGTGGATGGATGTATGTTTGTTCTTCTATAACTCAACAACCACTGAATTGATTTGGCTGAAATTTAAAATGTAGATAAATAATGACCGTGAATAGGACATAGGCATTTATCCACTAAATGAGTTCCTATGATATACCACGCGGGCGAAGCCGCGGGCGGGCGGAAGCTTATGTATAATATCTTCTTTTATGTCATAATGTAACCTTACACTTAATAAATAAATAACTTCATCGGACTAAAGTAAGTATGTAAATATATTAAGAAAATAAGCAAACTCAACGCTATATCTAGCATTGTACAAGATATTGAATGTCAATCAGCGACATTAAATCCATGTACAAACAGTGAATGGACAAGCTCTGAGATAGGCTCACCGTGATGAGATACTGTAATCAGCATGTCAATCACAATAATTGATTTCAGTGTGCATTTGCCTGGAGCTCAATAGGTATTTGGATAGATTATTGCATCGTTTATTGAAATCTTGTGACGGTGGCATGACGGTGGCATGATAGGGGTTGATACATACAATACAATTGATTTGCAAAAACACAGATTACTCGTATGATAACAAAAAAGATGGTAGAAAAATAGGTCATGAAAAGATGCAACCATGTTCTGCTTCAAAGCGTGCAAAGTTACTGTAATTAGATATTATGAAATAAATATCAAATTATGAAAATCAAATTTTTACCTAAATAATACCAAAATAATCATTCGCTCATCTATTAATTTTTATCACACTCATTTATAATGAACTGTATTTTAGGAATGTAACTTAAGTTGTCATTTTGAAATAATATGTTTCTGTTTTAGTGATAAAGTTAATTACACCATAAATGAAAAATTTATTAATTTATTTATTTTCAGAAACAATTATATTATAATAATATTTTTTTTATGCGAAACATGAGCTTGTTTAGTTGAACGTATTCTGCGGTCCACACTTGGAGTAGCTCAACTGAGATAGGTAGCCTTCTTTTTCCAAGGCACACCAACTAATGACCACGGTACACCAGTGTGCCGCGGCAAACCCTTTGCGGAACACGGCTCTAAAACACCGAAGTGCTCAGATATTAGTAAAATTTAATTAATTTGAATGAATAAAATCGATTCAAAAAATAAACTGTAAAATAAATCATACCACCAACAATAGAAGCTCTTCATAAGGATATCTTCCAATGTTTGCGCAGGTCCGCCGTATAATTTCCGTGCATTAGTTAATACAATTTAGCCTAGGGCGCTGTTATACTGGCTCGAGCCACTTTGTATATTTATATAGAAAACAAGCTTTGAAATACGTACAGAATCCTACTTAAGTAAGTTCGTATGAGCGAGCACATCGTAATTGAAAAGTTGTCTTTGGTTCAACAATCAAAAGTTAAAACAGAAATATTTTCATAACTAATCACGATTTGTTTTTTTTTTTAATAATATAAAATCAGTTTTTGGAAATGCCTTTTTCGGTTGAACATCGAAACTGCTAGTTCTTTAGAACTTTTTTGTTTACAACCGTTTAAAACAACCCTTGTAGTTTTTCCTCATAATTCCTCAATTCGTCTCTCTTGCCCAGCTTGACTCACCATTTATTTTCTCTATTCGTGATATTTTATAGTTGTGGACTCAGGGCTTTAATCTGAAACGACCTTTTTATTCTCTCTTTATTGTGGAGTGTAAAAGTTTTATTTAATAGGTTATTCGTGCGTGTTTAATTTCGAGGAAAAGCTTTGGATGTTTGACCATCGTATTGTTTGACCGTGAGAAACATTTGCGTTCAAATGGCTCGATAAAGCTATTTAACAAAATTCTCGAAAATGGTATTATGGTTTTCAAACAATTTTTATCTTTACCTTGCCAGATAATAAACATAACTGATGTTTATTCTCTAAAACCTAAAAATATCTATGCTCTTGGGTGGTTTGATGGGTTTGTACCAAATATGTATTTGGACATACCTCTGACTACCCCCTTATACATCTTCAAATGACCCTAAAGATTTGAGAGAATATCCACCGCGCTTTGGTGGTAGAGTCATGTTCATATAATTTCATTTTTGAAATTCTCAGTGACTCTAAATTGAATGTTCTTAAAAAATATATTTATTTTTTTGGTATACTACGGGTAGAAAATACTTCCCGTGGTACTCCTGTGTCCACCTTGGTGGACTACGGGTAAACCTATTTGCCCGTGGTGGATAAAATAGGTGGACCATGGGTAAGCACCGAAATCTCAAATGACTTACAAAATACCTTAGTGTGCACAGCGCACTACATTTAACGTGCTTGTGGCATTAGATTTAGAGATTGGTACCACTGTTTGCACTCTAAGCAAATATTAAACACATTGCGCACAAACAAACGCGTTGCGCTGTGTGCTGGGTGTATAATGTATGGTTCTGATTTCTATTAGGATCTTGGTTTTGGAATTTATTTAGGCTTTTCTGATTTTTTATGTTTTATTAGTGACTATAACGATGGTCTGGGAGAAAATAAGATGTTATTTATATTTTTGAAGTTTTTTTTTCGGTGGCAAGTTTTTTATTTTTTTCCATCGTAGCTGTTATTATGTTGTTACTATTTTTAAACTAGGTACCAAATCTTCCTTTAAGTAAATTTTTTAAAGAACATATTATCACTGATATCACTAACGTCAGAGCAGTATTAGGATAGTATTGTTTAAGTTTATATGAATTTATTACATAAACAATACGATATAGGCTCAGTCTGAAAATTAGCGTTGTCTCCCAGGAGTAGCATAGGTGAGATTGGGCCTTTTTGTCACCACTGCACTGATATGTAAATGTGAACATGTTTTTTGTCTGTCTTTGTTTGTAACTTTCTTCGTGTGTCTCTTACTGTTCTGCATTTTATCTTTGTGTGTGTCAAATAAATGTGTTTCTTTTCTATTATATATCTAAAGTATGTATAAACCTTATTACCAGAAGATTAAAGCTGGATTTACCCACTGGTTACTTTTATTCACGCAGTAGTTTTACAACCTGTAACTCATGTATATATAACTCATGGTACAAACTGTGGTTCTTATTGACAATTAAGTTTTGGTTGTAGTTTCTACTTTGCTTTTACCTGATTTAGTTAGAAACATTAGATCAAAACAGAAAAGGGAGCTTCATAAAGAACATCTTAGAAGGAAAACGAGGAAGGAGAAGACCATGAATTTAAGCACATGAGTTACAATTGTTTACATTAATTTTTATTTACATTAGTTTTTTAATTAAGTAGGAATGTATTTTGTTGTGTATTTTGTTTAATCATCTAATGTCTATTCTTTATGCCTATGTATGCTGTGCTTTCCTGATGTACTTACTGTAACTTGTGTGTGCCAAATATACTCTTACATGAGTCTGATTAAAGAAAAGGCTACTGTCATGTTGCATAATTATGAGGTAACAGAATGAACATACATACATAAGTACATACATACCTGTCAAAATCATAACCCTCCTTTTGGCTTCACCGTAGTCGGGTAAAAACTAAAAGAGATAGCATTAGAAATAAATATATGGAAGAAATTACATCATTGCACCGACAAAAGCTGAGCTCCTATGTTTATAAAAAAATAGAACGACAACTGAATGCTAGTCGAAGACAGCTATAGGTACCTATCTACTTGAAACTTCGAATTTAACTGTACTCAAACTTAAGTAAGTTCGTATGAGCAACTTAAACTTAAGTTAAAACTAGAACATCGATTTTATGACAGGAACTGTCATAAAATGTGAATTAATACAGAATCTTTACTTGAGACATGATTGCCGCTTGAGTGCGATTTGAATTCGAAACTTTAATCTCTTTGATAACTATCACTGCTACGAGGACTGCAAACTACTTGTGAAATGTGAGCATGTGACAATCGTGTTTTTGGCTTCTTGTGAATAAACCTCTAGACATTTTCATTGAAACTTGTGAATCTGATGATCACAGAAACGTACCTAAGGATACATTCATGTGCTTTCTTACATTTAGATATTATCATTTTTTAGTTAGAAAGATACCTACAGTTTTATTTTGACGTATCCAAGACAGGAGACCGAGACCGAGACCGAGACCTGATTGTCTATCTTTGATAGCGACCAAATCGGTCTCAAACTCTCAAATATGACAGTTCAGTGACCACACAAGTAGCTCTGTCACTCTCATCATAACGACAACGAACGTGACAAAAGATACCTACGCGATCGTTTTGACAGTTTGAGACCAATTTGAGGTTTGAGACAAGTTAGACAATAGCAGCATTTACACGCAGAGATATCTGTGCGGATATCTGTAAAGATATCTGTACAGTCCAGATGCCGCGGGAAATAGCACGCGCCATTCCAACCTTTGGCAGTTTTATCCGCGGTTATCTGTAAAGATATCTGTACGGATATCTGTACAGATATCTTTAAAGTCCAGATCCGTGGTAAAAACTCTACCGTGTAAAGGCCGCTAATCAGCCTGCTGAGACAGGCTTTGTAGGGGCGCGCGAAAGTAACACGAGACGGAGAACTGTCAGTTTATATAAAAAAGGTCTCCTGTCTCGGTCTCGGGCGCAAACCGCCACCTTAAGGCTGCGTTTCCATTGACGCGGAGTTGGGCGGAGCGGTGCTTAGCGGTGCATGAATTGACCAATCACACGTCAAAAGATGAAATCGACACGCGACAAAATGTACCCTGATTGGTCAATTCATGCTCCGCTAAGCTCCGCTCAGCACAGCTCCGTCCCAGTGGAAACGCACCCTAACGTTACAATATTTTTAAAAAACCCCTGAAAAATTTAGCGGTTGTAGAGTACCTTACCTAGTTTTATAGACCGGTGAAAATGACAAAATAACTGCACAAAACGAAAACTAACGTTATCTTCTAGGTACTTTGAGCGTCATCATACTTCATATTGACTGGGTACTAGAAATGCTCCGGGAGTTGCCAGTAAATGCACTTGTAACCGAGCGGACAGGTTACAATTTATTATTGTAACAATTCAAACAAAGCGCCATTTGGCCTGAAAAGGAGTGTACACTGTACAGCCAACATTAGGGAGAAAGGCTATCGATTACTGAAAGGAGTATAAAAATAATTGTGAAATGTTTTATTGTTTATAAAATCTAAAGAGGGTTTTTATTGTTTATTTAAGTGCCATATTGGCCGAGTGGGTTACTAGTGGGAGCGAGTGGGTTTGAACCTTGGCCGTGCATCAATGGATTTTTCGTTTCGAAAAATGTTATGACGACACGAGCTCTAATCGATGAACAAAAAAGGAAGCCCGCGGCTTAGTTAGCCCAACACGTATTGATCCTCTTTCCTGTATATATTAATTAAGCCAAGAGGATGCTTTATGTACTGGGCAAGCCTACTCCATCTCAACATTGACCCAGGCTCTAATGTTTCGTTAAGTGTAGGCAAAGATTGCCTCCTGACACTGTATAAATCATGTTAAAAAATGTAAAGGCCTAAGTTCTAAAGAGTATTCAACAGTATACAACCGCTATACAATTAAGTACATGATTTTTATTTTTCTATCCTTTAATAATAACAATATAAACTTTATCACAGACAACTACAGATGGTGAAAACGAATTCTAAGACCCATAGAAATAAATAGGTAACTTAAATCTAAAAATCCATTTAAAAAAAAATTATAAGTTATTATAAAACTTATGGCATTAGGAAATAAAATTGTGCAACTATGTTTACATAAGAAGCATAAAGCCTTTAACCATTAACCATCCTCTTAGCTTAGTCGCTCTTATTCATAAGGATAGCATAGCAACTAAGCCTCAGGTTTCACTATGTTTTTCCTTCATAGATAAACCCTTATTGGCAGCGCTTACAATTCACTGAGATAAGCCTTAATCCATATTTTACCCAATAGCTTTTATCGACAATACTATCAGTAATTGCTGTTCAAAAAAGCAATCTGAACGAGCATTGCAAGTAGGACGTATGTTTCGTTTGGAAAGCTTCCAAACCCACTACTTTTAAACTTGCATCTCTTCAAACCTTTGTTCAATCTAAACTAAACCCTATCATTCTACAATAAGATTCAAAATAACTATAAAAACAAACACAGATTTATTGCAACTATTTTGCAAAAAAAAATTGACGTTTTTTCAATAGGAACAAAACCTAAAATCTTGGTACTTTGAGTTTTGAATTAAAATTAAAATGAAGCTGATTATTTGACCTTCTACCAAGTGTAAGTAACTGCTACATTTTCTGTAGGTATGTATTTCATTTTTATTACTATTTTATGGCGTGGATGACCTACTGAACGTTTGGTACCTTTAGAATTTGCTTTGTGTAGTTGTAACAATTTATAATTTTATAATTTGCTGTTTTTGATGTCTAGTATTTGAAGTTTTGTTGATCGAAGATTATTCCATACGAATATAATTCGTTTAGAAACACGCGCTTTGAAAACACGCATTTTAAGAACCAAAAGTTTCAATACTTCGCTTACTTTATATATAAATCCGTACTTCCATACCCATATTATAAATGTGAAAGTGTGTTTATTTGTTTGTTTATTTGTCCTGCTTTCACGTCGAAACAGAGCGACGGATTGACGTGATTTTTTGGTTGGAGATAGTTGGAGGGCTGGAAAGTAACATAGGCTACTTTTGATCCGGGTACCACGCGAGCGAAGCCGCGGGCAGCAGCTAGTAATAAATTAATGAATATTGGTGGATATTATACATCAGCGCTTCGGCTTAAACGTGCATAATACGCGCGTTGACAAATTTCAGTTAGAAGGCACGTTGCGCGGGCATTCTGGCAATCTGCAGGGGTTGAAAATACCCATCCAAGAAATAACGTATGTCGATTCTCGTGCCAAACAACCTGAAATGCAATTTATCGTTATTTTCCTTACTTTCAAAAAACGTGTGACCTAGCATGGAAGATCCTACTAATATTATAAAGGTGAAAGTCCGTGTATGTGTGTTTAAATGTTTGTTACCACGTATTCCTATAACTACAAAACCGATTTTAATGAAATTTAGAATGTAGATAGTTTAGGTTCTGGAATAACACGTAGGCTACTTTTAATCCCGGAAAAATTTATAGTTCGGTGGGATAAAAAGTTCTAGTCCACGAGGCCGAGGGCGAAGCCGCGGGCGTTCGCTAGTACTTGATATTGATAAAATACAAGGGAACTATGTTAGACGAGTGGGATAGTGCCTCGACTTTCGATCCCAAGGTCGTGGGTTCGTATCCCTGATAATTAAATTGGTCGCAAAAGAACAGGAGTAGAATCACCTAGCTCGTAAGACGTTTCAAAGTGGTCATAACGGTCCTACTGAATAAATGATATTTGATTTTGATTTGATTATGTAATAATGAATTTTTAGTTTTGAAAAATTTATACGCACTCTCACGAGCACTACACGGTGAAGGAAAACATCACAAAGAAACCAGTTAGCGTCTTAGTTTACATAAAAAAGGCTCCTACCCAGTTTCAAATAAATTTTGTTAGAAAAATAAGGCTTCGAAACCATCAAACTAAAATTAAACCCTTTACCGGAGCAATTATTAACTAATAACGTGCGCAGCGTGTTACCTCGCACTATTGGATTTCGGCCAAGAGAGGGAATTTAATGCGATGAACAGGAATACTGAAGAACGGTTATCTTTGAAGCAAATAATACTTTACTGAGGTGAATTCACGAGAAAATTTTATAAAGTTCATTTTTATTCGTTTGGTTTTCGCCGGAATGAAAAATATGTTTTTTTTTTTCCGTTATGTATTTGCTTTCATGAAACAGATTTTTTACATTCGTAATAATAATTCGTAAATCAGTTAAAATAATTAAAATGTACGGCCTACCTGATGGTAAGCGGTTACCATAGTCTATGGACGCCTGTGACACCAGAAGAGTCACATTCGCGCTGTTGTCCCTTTAAAAGAGGAATCACTGCGCCGACAACACAATGGAAGAAAAGACTGGTCCGCCAGTTGTGACCGCAGTGCTTCCTCGCAGAGCACTGGCAACCTTACTCACCGCAGGAAAACAACACCATTTGAAAATAATGATTGCACCTCCAGAATAAAAGTGACTCAATTCAAAAAATTAGGAGAATGACTTGAATATGTAGAAAGACTCAGAAAAAAACTCGATCTCCAAGTTATACAAAAACTGCCACTTTTTGGTTAGAACGTGAAAACCATAATAGCTGCGTCTCTTTTATTTCGGCAGTTTCTTCTCCCTCTCCCGCTGAAAACGGCCATTTATCTTATTTCCCAAAAATAATGATTTTTGAATTGAGTCACTTCTATTCTGGAGGTGCGACATTATTAAGATTTGGCTGTGATATTCTGTAAGGCGGAGGTACATCCCCAGACGGGCCTTTCGAATATAGAGTGAGAAAAACTTATTACGCCCTTCCTCCCGTAAGTATGGATTGATAAAGTCGTTTATGTAATATATACTTACCACATCCAAGGTAACAGACTTAATAAGCTCTTGGCAGATCGCTCTGTGCAAAGAACAATTAGCTTCCGTTGCCAAAATTCCGCTATTATTGTGTCAGAGAATGAAAATTGGAATTGAGAAATGTTCAATACACTTTTCTGTTTTCATTTCATTCTTGTTTCCTTTGAATTAACGGAGATTGCTTTAAATCTTTGTGGGTTTGGAGCTGGTTTATTGGAAACGTTATTTTAATTTGAAAACATAAGTAGGTGAAGCACTATTCTTTCTACTTACTAGGTACATGAGCCATCTATATAAAATTATTATATAAAGTTGGGTTAGTTACACCATTTAAAACACAAGATCAGCCTGACCAATTTTTATGATCTTTGATTTGGTAGAGTAACTCTAAAAACTTCAGAAAAATTGACGAAAATTATTTGTGAAGAAAAATCATTTTCTCATACATTTTGCATGAAACGGCTTTTTTAATGACATTTCGAATACTGAGGTGATACGAAGTTCTCCGGGTCAGCTAGTTAAAAGATAATATAATGATAATTGTTATTACGGGATTTTATTCGGGGAAACGTCGGGAAACAAAATAAATAAAAGGTTCGCGATAAAATCCCGTAATAATAATTATCATTATGTTAACAAATCGCGAAAGTTTAACAAGTTAAAAGATTATATCTTTAAACTAGCTAGTTAAAAGATAATATCTTTAAACTAGCTGATCTGCTGAGCTGACTTCATTATATTCGTTATATTATAACGTGATTGATGGGCACATCACTATGAAAAATTGCCTGCAATGATAAATAATTATAATGATGTAATATTATTGAAGCGCTCGTGGCGTAGCTTGCTGAGACGTTACAATTTGGATAGGTGACCGCAAGTGGCATTACGAGCTGAGCGCTTCCGTGGTTCAGAGGGCAAGTTAAATTGGTCCTGGCTTTTAAGTCGTTAAGCCACGACGGAGGCCTGAAAGCGGCCTAAAAACTCCTTCACCAGAGTAAGCACCTAGCTCATACGAACTTACTTTTTTATTGCAACGCATATAATTCCTTTTTCTAATGGAAAACCTTTGTTTTACGGCTATTTTGTACCCTCGACTTTCGACTTATCTTCAGTAGGCAAATTCGACATAAAATATAAAGAGGCTAAAGTTACTGCTCCTGATACGCACATGTTTATAGTAACTTTGTAATTGTACAAAGTAAATGAAGGTTTATGAGGACGTTTAAAGATATGAGTAAAGTAGTAAAGATATAAATTAAAGCTCTGCATACTTATTAAGTACGTACCTACATTGTTTTAACTTATGGTGTTATTATTATCACGTTTATCTTTATTGTTTTCGTTATAAACTTAGGTAAAAAAATAATTTGAGTTGTGTGCACGCTAAGGTGTTTCGGTCATCATCATCATTCTCCTGCTCTTATCCAACTCTAAGTGGGGTCGGCATAACATGTTTTCCTCTTTCACTCACCACTATCATTCGTCAACTCTGAATCCATTCCTCTCACATTCATATCCTCTTTCACACAATACAACCACTTCTTCTTTGGCCTTCCTCTACTTGCGTACCCTGTCACACTCGTACTCATCACTTTTTTTTGTGAAATGATTTTCATTCCTCCTCATAACGTGTCCATACCAAGCTAATCTAGTACTCCTCACCTTTTCAATAATAGGCGCCACTTTCAAACTTCCTACTCATTACATACTTTACATACAACATACTTATTCCTTATTTTATCCAAACGTGTCACTCCCTGGTCACTCCACACATCCATCTCAACATCCGCATCTCAGTAGCATGCGCTCTCCTTTCATCAGTCTCCTAAAGTGTTTCGTTTCGGTCGTGATTTTAAATTAAAATTTTCCAGTGTACATTTAGGTTTGTAGCATCTAGCACAATTTTAGAGGGACTTATAACTATTTTTGAAGCAAGTTCACAATGTGGACTGAGCACAATTAATCAAATGCAAATGTTTGAGGTAACTTTGAAGAAACTAAACGCAATCACAGATAATATACATAAGCTCCGCGAAATGCAACAACTAAACGCTTTGCACTGAAAGTGCGTCTCAGGGTTGCAGGAATTTCGGTGTGATTTGTAGGAACCACAACAGTTACCTACTAATTTGAAATGCATAATTGAGTTCTGTTTTACTATGGAGTACTATTACACTTAGTATCTTGAGAAAACTTACACTTTAATCTCTAAAGAAGAATAATTATAAAGTATTATTATTCATCAACAAACTAAAAACTTTTTTTGTTGGGTTTTTACTAATTATTTTTTAGTCACGTTTCGTCTCAATACCTATTATTTCAATAAAGGCAGCAAAATATCTTTGATGCATGGTATAGAACGTTACTGAAGTACGTAAATGAACTTGTAAAGGTTTTAACAAAATTTTAAGAATATTCGAAGAATCAATGAAAATAATGTTTAAAAATCACCATGATTATTACCATAAATGTTATAAGTATAGCCAAAATTATGATTTTTACAACCTGAAATTGTTTACCTTGCCCTGTAGATACAGTCGTGATCATTATTTTATTTCATCTAACCTGAAAAATAAATATAATTTACATTTTTACAAGAGGTAGCCGATGCACCACCAAATCTTTTTTTGGCACATGCCCACATTTTACAGAAGTTAACACGTTCCTTAAGTGACAGGTTGCTAGTCTATTACCACCTATTAGAATAGGTACTAGTTTCATCACGATGTTTACCGTACGAAGCTTAAGTTAATATGGCAAGAAGTAGAACCAACATTTTCTAATCGAAAATCGATGCACTATCCGCTTGGCCAATACGACTTTAACCTTGCACAGGCGTATTTCACCTCATTATTTATTCCATCGGCGTGCAGCAAAATATAAAGGAGTGTCTGAGCTCCCATCTCTATAAAACTAGCTCGCAAGACGTTATGCCAATGTTATGTCATATGGAACAGGGACCGTTAGCACTTTGGTGTATTCCCATCGAGAGTAGAGATGGGACCGACCAGTTATGAAACGGTTAGTTTTTTACAGTTGTTCTATATTACGAAGTCAGTTTGGTCTTAATTGTGTGTGTAGATTTTTTTTTCTGTATGCGTGGGCCGATTCTGAGCGCTCCGAGCTTACGCACACAGAAACAACGTGCATGTCAACACACACACAATTAAGACCAAACGGACTTCGTGAGATAGAACAACTGTACCACCCAAAGGAAAAAGTCAACTATTTAGTTTTGTTTCATAATCTACTAATGACCGATGAGGTTAGGTTACTCTGTTGTGTTGTGATGAACGTTTTCAAACAAATTACCAGTTAGGTTTTGCAAATTACTGTCATTTTGGAAAACGAAACAAAACGCAGCGGCAATGGTAATTGAACGGTTGACGTTGTAAAATAGAGGAATTGGGGCCCTGAAATAAAAACAGTGCGGTTACTAAGTAACTAGTGTAAAGACAACACATTCTTTAAAAATATTAGCTAAATATCGTCATTGTCCTTCATAACTTATATTTGTAAATATTTAAATAATAAAAAATGCATGTTTTAGAAATAAAATACTATACTTACCTACTATAAAATATGCGTTTGACAGAAACAAACTTTTGCCTAATAGTTTTTAATTAATTTTCTTGGCGTGATAAAATTATTTGCAGTGACTTATCTCTGAATACAACCCATTAGTGACGTCATAATGCAAAACAATATTTGCAAAATATTTCAGCTATTTTCATTCAATTCTTATTAAACACAGTATATTTTTATTTTATCTCTTCTACGAGTAGATAAAGTTACGAAACCGTTATTTAAACAGTTAAAACATAATAACAAACCCGTTAGACGTTATAAGTATTCCCACGTCTTTGACAACACAGTGGAATCGAGCGCGACTCCCCAGCCGCATCATATCGTAAATTCAATTTAACACTTCGGGCGGTTACTTGCAATATCCATTTACTTTTAGTCTGGACTATGCGATTACGTTACGCTAGTGAAATGTATAGACATCAGAATGTGAATAAAGAGAGGACAAACAAAGCTGCATTTACTTCACAATATTTACATTGTTTATAGGGGCAGGTTCTCTTTAATAATGCGACTCTCCTTATTTTAAGGCCGATTTTAGTGTCACGCTCACCGTCAGCGCTGATAGGCGAGTGATCTTTATTACAATCAAATAAGGATAGTGATTGTCCAGCACTGACGAGAGCAATCAGCGTAGCCATTTCTGCTGAACAATCAGTATCCTTATTTCATTGTAATAAAGATCACTCGCCTATCAGCACTGACGGTGAGCGTGAGACAAAATTAGCCTTATATTAGCACTTTAGTTATTTCCTCTTTCTGACAGAACATAAATTCTGAGCTGATGGATAAAGGCAAACTCAATAAATAATGCATCAGCGACAAGACCCTTTGTGGATCCATTTTAAAACCAGTGTCAACATATTTATCTCAATTTTTGTGCGAGGCGATCCGCAGGCATAGCTATATCCGAGCAAGATCCTGCCTTTGACAAAGACATTGTGCAAGGTAAGGCTGTGTTTATGTTGCTGTGTTTTATATTCATGTGAGCTTGGTTCTTTTAAAAAATAACAAATAGTCCCGCCCCATTTTTCACAAATAAATACCTATTCAGTGTGTAATAAATTCCCTTAAAAAGAACCGTGTTGGCCGAGGGGTATAGTACCTCTGCTTTCGATCCTAAGGTCGTGGGTTGGAACCCGGGCGTGCATCAATGGATTTTTCGTTTTGAAAAATTTATATGTGCATTACTAATTACAAGCTCTAAACGGTGAAGGAAAACATCGAGAGGAAGGAATCGGCTAAGTCAGCACACACGTATTGACCAAGTCTTTCCTGTGAATAGAGGATGGTGTAGGTGCTACACTACACAAGTACTTTACAAGCCTTGAATGTATACTAGCACTTTACAATCTTTGGTATGTTAAAGATGAATGTCAAAATAATAAAGCTACATAAATGACTAAAAATATTTTTTGAAAGCTTTTGAATGCTTTGAATCAGTAGCTTAGTTTTTAATGATTATTAAAGTCCAGTATACACTAAACCCTGTTCACATCTTCGGCAAAGTTTTAAAGAATGATTATACTTAAATGTGGTTAAATTAAAAAGAAATATTTACTAACATGTGGTCTCAGCCTTAGAAAGTGTGATGTAAGGATGTAGTCGCGATAAATTCTTTGAAGTGAAATTCGATAGGGATTTTATTGTTTGTTTGCATCTGCATGCGATGCGGAACAGGAATAGAGATCCAACACTTTGTGACTGATGTTGCACTTTGTGACTGATGTTGCACTTTGTGACTGTCACTGAGCTCTTTAAAAGCATAGATATACCTACACTATCCTATCAACTAAAGCTAAGTGATTTCTATTGTTAGTTGTTCTTGACATTATAATAACACACGGGAATTACTCACGTAAAATATCGTCGATTTAGATACCTACAATGAGGATGACCGACTTTATTAGTTGATATTTTGTAAATTCTTCTATCTCTTGTTCTATTCCATAGCACGTGATACAGTTGTGCGTGATCATAATACATATTTTCATTTAATGATAATTATTATTACGGGATTTTATCGCGTACCTTTTATTTATTTTGTTTTCCGACGTTTCGAACCCGTCGCAGCGTTCGTGGTCACGGGATGACTGAAGTACTGGAGCTAACAAAATACAACAAAGTACAAAATAAATAAAAGGTACGCGATAAAATCCCGTAATAATAATTATCATTATGTTACAAATCGCGAAAGTTTAACAAGTTATATTTTCATTTTATTTTCCTTCGCTCGATCAAGTCCATTATGAAAAAAGGCATAGAGTACATTTCATCCAGAAAAGGTACTGTTTCCGAGATGTAGAAAAATAACAAAATCTACAATTACGCGAACGAACCCGTGTGCAAAATCCAGTCATCATTTATTCTGAAATGCTTGAAAAATAAAATTATAAAAAGCTTATTAACCACGCTACCATGAACAGGATTTAGTCAGAACCATTCATCGCTTTTTCACTGATATTTTTTTACAATTCAAAAGTGAGTATTGAAAAAAATAGTTTTTTTCCGTTCAATAAACAAGTTGCATTGCACAAACGCAAAACAATTTCATTGCAAATAATTTTACGGGTTTAAGTTAAGATCTCCTTAAATTTTGTAAGCGTAACGTTAACGTATACGTTAGAGCGATTCAACCAATCGAGATATCTTGATTGACTGGCCTCTTAGCTCAGTTGGTAGTAGCTCTGCCCTCTGCGCTGTAGGTCGTGGGTTCGATTCCCACCCAGGACAAACATTTGTGTGATGAACATAGATGTTTGTTCTGTGTCTGGGTGTTATAAAGTATCATAAGTATGTATTTACAAATGTATAAGTATTCTATCAGTTATCTGGTTCCCATAGTACAAGCTTTGCTTAGTTTGGGGCTAGATGGCGCTGTGTCAAATGTCCAGTAATATATTTATTTATTTATATTTATCTCTCTCGACGTTGCGCGTGCTAGGCCCACGGATCAACAAAGGATTAGTGATGATATAAAGACATTTTCGATTTGAAGTTTCTTGTTTTGACATATACCTACAATAGATTCTTCAACTACAATATTTTAATTCCTCCAAAACCAAGATTCGATATAACGTTAGATGTCACAGTTCTGACACGTTTCCTTATTTTTGTAAAGTTACAAAGATTTCCCGAGGCACGGCCGTGAAATTGCACCTAAGATGCACGTCACTAAACTTTAGTCCGATTTAGTCCACTCACGTTTCGCAACCATGAAAATTTCGCGCGGTTCAATCGGAAACAAAGAGCAATCCTCTCCTTACCAGAGATATTCTAAAGAATAGATACTCCCGTTTAAAGGAAAAAAATAAAGAGCCTCACACCTTTATCTAATTACGAGCCTCACAAGCCTCTTTGTTTGAAATGCACCCCACTGAAGCTTGACTGTTTTGATTTAAAACTTTAATTAAAAAGCACTATATCCCTTCTTAAACTAGAAAAGAGCTGATGATCTTTAAACGACTGAACAGGTTTTCATGAAACATAGCTAAGAACACTATCGACATAGACTTCATTCAAAACAAAAAATAATTTAGCAAATCGGTTCATTCGTTCGAGCTATGATGGCACAGACAGATACACAGAGTTATAGAGACACATAATTTTATACACACTACAAACATAGAAATGTTTGTTGCCCTGATTCTTCATGGCATTATGACTATATGACTAGGTAGCTCTTATGACCATTTTATATAATCCCAGTGAGTGGTCTGATCTCTTTAGATGTATAGCATTACCTGTAGATGTAAAGGTGTAAAATATAATTTCAGTCAGAAAATTATTAATAAAGAGAAAGTAAGAAAGTAAACATACTGCAACTGATCATCCAAGGAAAGAAGGAAGAAGAGGAGTTGGCAGGAGACGCCATTTCTGGTTAAAAAACCTGCAAACTGGTTTGGCTGCCGTACCACATCTCTTTTTAGAGCCGCAGTTTCCAAAATCAAAATAGCCATGATGTTGTATAGCCAATCTCCGATAGGAGGGGAACCCAAAGAAGAAGAAGAAGAAAGTTAAAGAAACTATTTAATTAGAGCAATCAAAAATTAAAAGCTGCTTATTTTTTACAGATTTCAAGCAAGTGTCCCATCTTTACATTAAAACATCAATGATTCACCCGGTCACGTTTTGTCTATTGCACCAGACAATCGGAGAGTTCGGCCGGCAGAGATTTTGAGCTGTAATACCAACAGTAAATCTTAAAGTTTTCGTGTGTAGCAAAAAAGTAATAAAATTCTGACCAATATGTACAGTCAGCGTCATCAATCGGTATCCCCCTATTGATTTGAACAAAGACTCTTTTCATTTCAACCTTGGATTTCAGTCGGGTATTATATCAGCTATTTTTGTTTAGGAACTCGAGCGAAATAAGATATCCATAAGTAAGCGAGGATGTAAAAGTTTTTACAAAAGTTGAGATCAACGGCTTGCAAACCGACCTCTTACTAGGAGGATACCAATTAATGACGCTTTCTGTACCTAAAAATTTAAATAAATATTACGTGCTAAATTTGACACGTCATGGATGACAATTAAATTGAATTAAAAAATACTTCAATCCAATTTGATACAACTGAAAAAATGTATGACAATGTCATTAGTTTTTTATGGCATATTAGAAAATTGAGTTGATAGCTTTGAGCTTATCAATAAATTGACCTTGATACTCGTAGTTGTTTTTACAGTGACCTTTGAAAGCGTATAGAATCGAGCATAACAACGTTATTGAAACTGCAGGCTTAAAATAGTCATATCAAATATTAAATTAGCTTGCACCATTAAGCCAAATCCGTTGCATAATACGCTCTCAAATAACTAATTGCTCGATCAATCTATAACTACTATTCTACACCTGAAACTACGAAATGCTCCCCGTTTGTTCCCAAAGCTAATTTGGCTTTAAACAGAGCACATACAGAAGTTCAAATATATGTTACGCAATGAACCTATTCAGCGAAACTTGAGGGCAAATCATGAATTGAAATTTGAACTAACTTCTGATTTATGGGAAATTTTCAAGCGCTTTTCGGCAAGAAAACTTTCTCATGAAAAAGTTGGCGTATGCTATTGCTTTGATATGTTACTTCAATGTTTATTTTATGTATCACAAATCCGTACCCATATTATTATAAAAGTGTGTTTATTTGTTTGTTTATTTGTCCTGCTTTCACGTTAAAACAGAGCGACGGATTGACGTGATTTTTTGTGTCGAGATAGTTGGAGGGCTGGAGAGTAGGTAACATAAACTACTTTTTATCCGGGTAACACGCGAAGCCGTGGGCAGCAGCTAGTATAAAATATAAGTAGAAAAGGAAAAAGTTAAGGACACAAATAGATGGAATTAGAACAAAAATGGCAAAACATCAAACCACATTTAATTCGGAAACAAAAACATTAAGGAGGATGAAACAAAAAAAAAACAGGCTTAATTATTTAATTACCTACCCGTTTTAAGATTCACACAGTGTAAGCGATGCTGATTAAAATGGACGCCCGGAAAGGTTCGCCAATAAAAAACAAATGGTGCTGTCGATCCTAACACTGATTTAGGGCAGAATTTCATTTGCAAACGTAAAACATTTAGTTTATTGTGAATTGTTTTCTCCCTAAGAGAACTCCGAAGATCACGATTGCAGAATTGGAAGTCCGTGATATCCTTTTACTATGGAAAACATACGTGATTTGTAGATTTGTATGTGTTTGTTTTCTTCATCGCGTTTAATTTTGACTAAGTACATATAAAGTTTATGACACTCAAGGATACTTTTGTTTTAGAAATCTTTTTAAATCAAATGAGTAGTTTCAGTGATTACCTCCTACATCAAAACTATAAATTAACTACAAACCTAAACTCTTTAATATTAGTACAGAATGTGCAGATGGTACAGTTGTTCTATCTCACGAAGTCCGTTTGGTCTTAATTGTGTGTGTAGATGTACATACACGTTGTTTCTGTGTGCGTGGACTGATTCTGAGCGCTCCCGAGCATACGCACACAGAAATAAGGTGCATGTGAACACACACACAATTAAGACCAAACGGACTTCGTGAGATAGAACAACTGTACCTCATTAATAATAAGTAGGTACAGATAGTTTAATACTAGCGCTCAAGTTTTGTATGTTGGATCAGCGAGATATCAAAAGTCTTCAAAATATTAAAATGTAATATCAAACTTCCAAGCTTCCCTCTGCCAAATTAAACAACATTATTTTAAAATTAATAATAAATACAATCGCAGAACGAACACAAAACTATATTACCTGCCTTGGTTTTCATTCAATTTCATTTTGAAATCATAAAGTGGCACTGACCGGTATTATCACGTTACACACGTGATGCTAATGCGTTTCCTGTGTTTCTGACTCATCGGTCAGCCCCGTCAATATCATCGCGTATTGGAAAGCAAATAACTGTAGAAATTGTACTGATGTTTTTTCAATGCTTCACTATGGAATTCTGTCCCAGACTTTGCTTAATTTGACGAGCTTTACTTTGTTAGACTGGCGCTTGATATTTAGATTTAAGAGGATGGATCATTGAAAAGAAAGCTAGGCCCATACCGGTACCTACCTGCGAAAGAACATGAATAAAAGTAATCATGATTTGACATATAAAATGATATATAGCTCCTTATTTTTATTATTTTATTTTAGTAACTAGGTATTCAATTTGGTTTTGTGTAATTTTGCATACCGATGTTTTTTGGGGAAGTATGTGACACTATCTATATTATTAAGATCTTGTTATATTTCTTGCAAAATATAAATGATTTATTGATTGATCCCTAAGGTCCTACTGAATACATTTTTGTTAATTTTTAAACTTTTCTATGATGTTTTAATTAATAAATAATAAAATAATAATTATTGAAACAAGAGATAAAATTTGTACCTAGTACTGGATAAAATTTCTTCGTGGAATCACGTTCGTTTTTAATTACTTCGCTCTCGGTTCAGAGTTGTGATTACAGCAGAATCAGGGTTCGAAAAAATCCGATTTTTATAATAAATATCAAAAATCGGATTTTTTGATATTTATCCGATATATATCGGATATATATCCAGGCTAAGAAACTGAAGCGAATTTCATTCTATCACTAAACTATTAAACACTTCAAAATGTGAAAGTAATTTGTAAAATAATATAAGTGTCAAATTACCACATTTTTTATTAAAAAAACTTTAAAAAAGTATCAAAAGAATTAGTTAGTGTTTATTTGAGAAATAATTTTTATACTTTTTTATTTGTTAGTGTTAAACCACACTTAGGTATTTACTTTTGAAAATGAAAAATCTTACCAAAATTTTCAATTTCGACGGGATTCGAACCCGCAATGATACAAGCGAATAAAGGTTCCGTGGCCGAATTGGTAAAGGCACTCCGGCTAAAGGAGGATCGCTTGTATCATTGCGGGTTCGAATCCCGTCGGAATTGAAAATTTTGATAAAATTTTTCATTTTCAAAAGAATTTTTTAATGATCACAAAAAAAAAAAACACTTAAAAAACAATCTAAATTATTCAGAATTGTAGTTTATCGCTACGTGTTGCCAGGGTAGGTAAACACTTTTTTTGCTGAAGACAGGAAAAAATCCATTGATATATATCAAGATAAAAATCAATTGATATATATCGTGATATATATCATGATATATATCCGCTGATATATATCGGCGAACCCTGAGCAGAATTGATTAAAATCATTCAGGTTCTACGTTGAATGGAATTTTGCTTTTGAATTTCACTTATGAAAATCTCAATGATTAAACTGTCAAAAGATTTTTATTGGATTTTGTTTTTTATTCTTAGGGCCTTATTTATAAAAGATGTTTAAAGTTAAACACTGGTTAAACAACGTCTCTATTTGTAAATAGTGACAAATAGAGACAGGACGTTGTTTAACCAGTATTCAACTTTAAACATCTTTCATAAGTAAGGGGGTTACTATTAAAGTAGCAGATAAGCATACGGCCCACCTGATGGTAAGCGGTTACCATAGCCTATGGACGCCTGTGACACCAGAGGACTGTGCTGCTGGCCTTCTAAAAGAGGAATCACTGCACCGACAACACAATGGACAAGACTGGTCCACCAGTTGTCGCCACAGCGCTTCCTAAAGAGAAAAGAGAAGTATAGCGTAGCTTGCTGTGTAACCTGTATTTTAGTTAATTCACGCATATTTTAACATTCATGGTTCGTTTCAAGGTCTAAAGTGTGGGACCACGAGTTGGAATAGTAATGTCTGAAGATGAAAGAAATTTAAATTCAAAATCGTCTTAGCCCGACGTTCAAAGTAAAATCACCTCCAGCTACGCGTGACCACTGTATAGTCGAATTTTTGCTGCCGAAAATCAGGTTTACGTGTTTCCCAACCAAATATTTAAAAGGCGTTTTAGAATGTGGTCATGCGGATAACAAGGCGATTCGCTCGACTAAGAAATTGTTAATGAAAGTGGTTACGTAAACTACAACAGGTTTGGCAACGTCGTGGCTTACTGTATAATGTTATCTGGAATGTTAAGTGTTGAAAGCCCTTGGTGTCTGAAAAGAGGCATCTGTCTTTTTAAAGTACCTAGTTTCAGTGAAGATAAAATAGCATTCCATAATATACACTAAGTGCCTTTTCAAACGTCCCGGTTACCAGGTAGCAAAATAGTTTTTAATTCTGAGGCTGTACAAAGTTAAATGAAGAACTATTTAATCCGTACCCATATTATAAATGTGAAAGTGTTTGTTTGTTTATTTGTCCTGCTTTCACGTAAAAACAGAGCGCCGGATTAACGTGATTTTATTAAAGTTTATTAGTTATTATTAAAGTACCATAGGCTACTTTTTATCCGGGTACCATGCGAGCGAAGCCGCAGGCAGCAGCTAGTAACTAATATATTAGATAGTATTTTCTTCTGTAATTTAGTAATTCTTTATTGTACCTACTCATTCACAAGTAAGACATATGTATAAAGGCGAGCTTAACCCTAAAAGAGTTTTCTACTAGCAAACCTATGAGTTTAGTAATTTGGTAGAAAAAAATTGTACGAAGATTTTGCTTCTATGCTTGAATCCACATCTAAGTCGCCACATCCAAAAACATCAATTTAATAATTAACACAGCCATTAGCTATCACTCGAAGAAGGTAAGCCATGCGTCACATGAGTCTCAACTTGGGCAGGCAACACAAACTTTAACTAATTGGCGAGAAACGTCACTCAACTCTCCACCTAATGCTGACGCAATAAATTTCAGAACTGCTTGGATTTATACGCTGAGACTAACTTTCGCTGACTGTATAAAACATCTGGCTGTTAATCCTGCTTTCATCTGCATTTACTTGAGGGGATTATATAACTTGAGAGGATTTGTAGTGGGATAGGGCTTAGAGTAGATGCCGATAAAGCCTAAGTTTACTAGAAAGTGGCATCAAAATAAGATAAATTGGTCTTTATGCCGTCCGTGCCTACATTACTAAGATGATAGTGATTTGTTGGTGATTTCAGTATATAAATAGCGTGCGAATACATACCACTTCTGTAAAATGAGGCGACGTGCTTCTGAACCCGGTATTGAATGTTTAAAGATGGATACAGTCCGCATTTTAGGGATTTTTATCACATCACAGTAATATTATAAACGCGAAAAGTTTAGATTTTTGGATGGATGGATGTTTGGATGTTTGGAGGTTTGTTATTTCCTCTATAACTATAACTCAACAACCAACAACAACTCAACAACAATATAAATATCAAAACTATATCCTTACAAAATACATAAGAAAATGAGGTCAAAGCATAAAAGGTAGTCAGCTGTGTTTGAGATTCTAAACTATACTAGCTTCTGCCCGTGACTTTGCCCTCGAAAAACCCGCAAATAATATAGCCTATTTGGGGAACATGGTGGAATAGTTCCCCAAAGGCAGAGCAGGTGGTTCTCTGCAACGGGCCGGCCCATTTGGCCCACTTGCCCGTGAATATAAAACAATGATCACCTATATTCATCCTGAAAGTCCACTCAGCATTGATCAAATAATTTTTGAAATCGGATGAGAAGTTACCGTAAGATTACCTTCTTAATGCAAAACACAAACATAACATTTTAAAATACTAGTTTAGTTTAATTAGAAATTAGATAATGATCAGAAACTATATTAATTATAAAAAATAGATATTTTGAATTAGATATTTAAATTTTTTAAACTGTATTAAGCTTCTCTTGGCTGACTTGGCTCTCATAATTCAGTTTTGCTCTCAGAATAATGCAAACTAGTTAAACAGATCAAATAAATCACAATCTCAACGGGTGTTTTCATTATTAATAGCGGGACTCTCCCTTAAGACACAGCTTATTAGAACCAGCTAGTTTCCTTTTAAGCCGTGTTGGCTTAGTAGGGAGTCTCTCGAATTTTGATTCGAAGGTCGTGAATCAAAATCTTAGCAGTTAAAGTTGGTTTTATATCTTTATAATATAAAAACCTAAGTAAATTTTACACGTACTTTATACAAAGCGCATGATGTTGACTGAACCGTTGTCTAGGTAAGGTATAAAGTATCTATTTTATGATTTAAATAAATTTAAGCTAAGCTAACCTAAGCTTTGGAAAAATAATTAAGTTTTGATACCAAGTAGCTAAATATAAATTCCTCAATTTCAGAACACTCATCGGAATCAAAACAATCAAACAAACAAACAAAACAAAAAACGGAAACAATCAAAAAGTTTCACATCTTTTTTGTTTTTTTATTTGGACAAAACCAGCCAGCTCCCTCTGAGCTGTGTCCTGGTACCCATGTCACAAAGTTCCACCTAATTTGGCTCCCCGTTTTAATATCGCGTGATATAACAATATTAGAGCCGCATTAAAAGCTTGTAAATTCACCGAAGTTAGCTTAGTACAGAGTTCGGAGGCAACTAAATAATATTGGACGAAATCACAATTAATTAATAGCCTTTAATCTAAAACTTCGCTAAAAAATCTATACCGCTATTTGACAATTATTATTGTTAAGTAAGAACAGCAAAATACGTCTTTTTACTTTTAATCTAGTGATATCTTAGTTCGGATAGTGTCTTGAACAGATCAGCAGGCTTAAAAAGGTCGCTAAAGCAGAATCACAAAATGAAATGAACTATAATGCCGTCTCTTTCCACTCTCAGTCAATGAAAAGAGATGGCATAATAGTTCAATTCCTTTTGCGATTCTGCAATAGCGACCTTTTTAAGCCCGTTCTGAGTTTAAAACCGATAACTAACTTATAATCTTTGTTTGTCACAACGCAAACGTGAGTAGCATACAGTTTTATTAGCCTTTAACTAACAAAGTACCTAGTTATTCTAAAAATAGCCGGTAGTACTGGTTCCCATCATACAAATTTGACCTAATTAAGGGTTAAACTTTGACTGTATAAAATATCTGCTGCTAAAGCGGGCCCCAGACCTACAATATTATTAGTAGTAGGTAGTTAATCGTTAGTAGTAGTAATAGTTCAATTATACAGTACTTACAATGTGATTGAAATACAATTTGAACCAAAAAGATTTTCAATATAAACCCTAACCGGTAAATAATATTGTGCAATTCGCAATATTGCGTCAATAACATTGATCGTCTAGGGCCCGCCTTATAGTTATTTTGTTGTTTTCGCCTTTAGTACACCGACGCATTCGCATGCGGCAGCGAATCGACGAAAAAACTGTAAGTTGTATGGCAATGTTTCGCATGTGTTATGTCGCGCTCTATCATATAGCTAGATGAAATAGTTGCATCCTTGTCTGTATTGTTTCGCAAGCAACTGCGAAATGGCTGTTACACCGACGCAGCCGATTCGCATTGGAGTTTCGCATCGCAATGCGATGCGAACGCGATCTGTCGGTGAGGACAGAATTTCGCACAATGGAAGCCGAAAATATTGAAATATTATTGAATTTGGTTCGAAATTATCCCGAACTATATTTAGTTGGGCATGTTGATTACAAAAATGCATACAAAAAAGAGGTTGCATGGAGGAAAACTCAAGAAAAACCGAAAATTACAATGACATTTCCTTGCGAATAAACTGCAGTGTACTAACGTTCCGCAGATGTTTCGCACCGCAATGATTTCGCAACGACTCGCTGCCTTATGCGAATGCGTCGGTGTACTAAAGGCGTTATTGTACAAAACTTGTCAATGTCTTTAAAATAATTAACGTTTAACGTCAGAAGATTCTTGCAGCTCTAATAAAACTTAAAGTCTATTAATTTCAAAAGGGTTTTGAATTTATCGTAACAACTATTATAATTCTACCAACAATGCCAAGGTTTTGGTACAAAGGAAAATAATAAATTTTGATTTTAAAAACTTAGCAATGGTTTATTCAATTTTTATAATTACTTTTTTTATTATTCGTAAACCTACCGAGCTTATTCTTACTCCGTAAAATTGAAACACAGACAATAATTTACGCCCAGTAAGTTAGTTCTTATGAGCAAGTGGCCAACTCTGGTGACGGAGTTTTTTGGCCGCCTATAGGCCTTCGTCATGGCTTAATGACTTGAGCCGGGACCAACAATTTGTGCCCTCCAAAGCACGGAAGCGCTCAGCTCGTAATACCACTTGCGGCCAGTTACTATATTCTATCCATGTAGCTTACTGCTGTTATTTTACATTGCTTCTAAACCAACAAGCAAATAAATTAAAAACTTAATGGAAAACCACAGACTTATTAAGTAATTCTAATATCAAATAGAAAAGAGCTTCAAACACCTGAACAGATCTTTATAATCTTCTAAGAACCATCTCAAAAATGTCAGATTTCAAACAAAACACATCGAAATCAGTTCATCCGATCAGGTACTGTATTTTGCTGTATCTGTAGCATCATGCCACAGCCAAAACACAAACCCCTCTTATTGTCGGAGGTTAAAAATTACAAACATCTAACCACAATAGGCAAACCAAATACATAGAATATAGAAAATGGCTAATAATACCTAATTCCTATTAAAACTATTTTGGGCGGTAGTAGCCCGAATATTATAATCAAAACCATGTTAATTAAAATGGACTCATTAATGAATACAAAATAATAACAAGCTAAACGCATATAATTAACTACAGTTCGGAGTTTACATTCAAATATAAAATAGATAAAACATTTTAGTTTTGACTAATTATTTTTTTATATGAAATATCTGTGGGGCTACATTATCCTGAATACTTTGAGTGCCACCAACGCATAGGGACCAGCGGGCTTAAAAAGGTCGCTAAAGCAGAATCACAATATGAAATAAACTATAATGCCGTCACTTTTCACTCTCAGTCAATGAAAAGAGATGGCACATAGTTCAATTCCTCTATTGCGATTCTGCAATAGCGACCTTTTTAAGCCTGCTGGTGGTGCTGCGGCCTCCTCTATCTGACACAGCTGACGAGTAGATTACTAAATAGTAGTCTTACAAACGTCCCTGTGCACGCTAGCTTCTTATTTAGTTTAAACATATACCTACCTAAAGGTTGAAAGAACATGTGCCTGCTCCTATTCTTACAGTCCATATTACGTGTAAAGAGAACCCTAGTGTCTAGTCAAACCTAACATAGGCTTTAAGACACTATTTAACGGACAAAATGTATTGCGTTCGATGAATAAAATATCTATCTATCTACTTTGTAATAATAAAATCGTGACACAAAAGGAATTATATACTGTCATTTTAGTCCCATAAAAAATAACTCGAGCTTTTCTGGAGATTCCGAAAGCATTTCTGTTACACATAACATAATAGCAGACAAAAAAAATTACGAGCAATATTTGCGTATCTGTTTTAGAATAACACCCGTACACAAATTCATGGATCCACTAATCCGCCCGCGAATACGAAGGACGAATATAAAGGACGAATTGCATAAAACATGTTCAGAAAATATGTAAATCCAACCCATTGGCCCATATGTGGCCATTAGAAGTTATTCGGCCACTAGCCGGAACGTGATCTTTCAGGTATGGCTAAGGTTATAGGTGACCAGTCGCCGTTCGCACCGCATCGCTTTTTCGGCGTTCACTTGTTCCTTCACTTTTAGCTTGCGAGGCGGCGATCCGGTGGCGTTACGGATATAGTGAGCGTAAATAGAATTCCATATAAAGAAAAAAAGAGGCGATGCGGTGAGGTTCGGGTGCGGAGGCAACTGGTCAGCTATAACCTTAATTTAATTCGCGATTGCTTTGAATGGATAGTTGGTTGGCTATTTACTATTATATTTACTATTATAAAGATACTAAACACATATTTCCTCACTCAACATTCAAGCATCTTTTCAGTGTGTGTATATTTTTACCATGTCAAGTAAAAAAGCTAGGCGCCATACCGTGTTTGTTGCCCTGATTCTTCACGGTGTTGGTCGCGAAAGAACAGGAGTAGATATTTTACTTAGCTCTTAAGTCGATTCAAAGTGATCCTATGGTCCTACTAAATAAGTAAAATAAAAAAATAAAATTTATAGCAGGTAGTGATCGACTATATTAAATTACTTGAGTATCTTTGAAACTATCGTTTTTAAAAAAAAAATGTCTAGTCTGAAAAAATAAAAACTTGTCTCAATTTACATTGCCACGGAATGGAAGCGAAGCGAACTTTGGAATTTAAATTGTATATTCCATAAAGAACTTTAAATCTATTGGATTAATGTACAAACTAGATCGAATCAATATAGAGGTCGCGCGTCTTCCGTGGAATTCTTGAAAATTTTTGATGATTCCCGTAGCTACTCGTTTTTGGAATAGTTTGTACCTTAACGCATTAAATGTAAAGTCCGTTATGGTATGTACAACTAAGTTCGCTTCCATTTGCTTCGCTTCCATTCACTTTGCTTCCATTCCGCGGCAATGTAAATTGAGCCTTTGAGTTCCGTGTCAAACCCAACGGGCAACTGAGTAGACTAAATTTTTGTTAGGTACTTGTAAGTCCTCGTAATCTAAAGTACTCAAAATATAAAATTTGTAAATGCTGCGGTCACCCATCCAAATTGTGACCATGCAGAATATAGCTTAACTTCTACGATGTATCAAGAACGTTTAAACAAGTTATGCCACGAGCGCTTGGCAATTGCTGATATCGGACATGTTTATTAACTTCCCACCAACCTTAGTTAGGTACCCCACGAGCGCTTCGTAGTGACTTAATATCGGACGTGTATATTACTTTCACACCAATTCCTCGCCAACTCATAACACGACAACTAAAACTCAAGTTACATCTAATACTGAGAGCGTTTGTAGACATCTGTTTTTTTCGCCGAACAAGCGACCGTATTTTTCACCGGATTCGCGGTGGTGTATGGCGCTTAATGAATGTGTGTCCACGCGCCGGATATCGGTCCGCCGAACAAATGACGTTTATAAGGATATCCGTTTATTGACTGGCCTATTAGCTCTGCCTTCTGCGCTGTAGGTCGTGGGTTCAATTCCCATCCAGGACAAACATTTGTGTTATGAACATAGATGTTTGTTCTGTGTCTGAGTGTTATAAAGAATTATAAGTATGTATTTACAAAAATATAAGTATTCTATCAGTTATCTGGTTCCCATAGCTTTTCTTAGTTTGGGGCTAGATGGCGCTGTGTGAAATGTCCAGCAATATTTGTTTATTTATTTATTGACGGTCCGCTGTCGGGCGAAAAAAATGGACGTCTACAAGCGCTCTAACGAGGAAAAACTATGCAAACCTCCAGCAACCAAATAAATTCCGTAACTAATTAGTGTTTCGCCAGAGTTAATAAAGCTGACAGAAAGAAACTTAATTAACAAAGTTCGATGATGTAGTTTGTGCCCAATAACTTGCTTCATTTCATTTTGTAATATCGCTGCCCTGTCCAATTTCCGTACCTGTCTAATTTTAATTTATTGGTTATGGTCACAAAAGTTAATGAAAAACAGATTCTAAAACCTAGAATAGTTTTACTTAATTCTATGTATAAGAATAAAGCACATAAAACAAAGGCATGTACAAAGGCGAGCTTAACCGTATGAAGAGTTCTCTTCCAGCAAACCTTTGAGGCTAGACAGCAATGATTTACATAGTAAAGTTTAGTTTTTGGTAGTAGTCTTTGTATATCGACTTATCACCTCAAGTTTTTCTGACCCTGCATATTTTGATTCCACCGCTTTAATTAATAAGGCTTTATATTTTGGAAGCTTAGAAGTTTCATTTTAGGGTAGCTCCCGCCCGCGGCTTCGCTCGCATGGTACCCGGATAAAAAGTAGGATGTGTCGTATTCCCAATCATTATCTATTTATGTTTTAAATCAGCCAGATCGGTTCAGTGGTTGTCGAGTTATAGAGGAACACACATACATCCATCCATACATACAATCAAACTTTTGTGCTAATCAATAGAAACTAATAGAAACAAAATCTACAGGATCCTCATCTAAAATTCTTATAACTGAATATTCAGCGACAATATTCACTTCATAGCGTTTGTACATCGATGGTGTAAAACAACAAAACCTACGATATCGAAGCAATTCCACCGAAGAGGCTGCGAGGTCAAGATTGGAGACATGGTTGCTAAAAAGTAGAATCACAACATTCTTAAACTTTTGCGACTTGAACATATCGTCTTTATAAATTTTCATAATTTAAGTAACAGAACTCGTTGTACACTAACCTACTAGTTTATTTAAGTTATCTTGTATTTCTCTGTCAAGTTAATTGTATTCTTTGGAAAAATAAATGTCTCAAACCACAACATATTTTTTAGCGTGGTGACCACTGACTGACCACTGAATGACCACTCGTTGCTATGGTGACTGTAATGTCATCTAAAACGTTTAGATAATACAAATGATTTATTACGCAATCCTGGTGATAATATAAAAACAGAATCACAACTTTAAAATGACCCATAATCCACGACACTAAAAATCAGTTCTTACATAAATCTTTTAGTAGGTAATGAAAAATATCTTAAGACTAAATAATATCCGTCAGTAATTACAAACTTACTGTTTGACTTTACTACTAGACTTTAATAAATAAGTGCTAGTAAATAAGTTTATAATATGTATGTTAGACTATAAGGTATATATTTATATGGGTCGTAGTTATAAGTATTTAACATCTTTTACGTGTACTATTGTTGCTTGAAATAAACGTTTTATTATATTGTTATTATTATTTATTTGATTTGATTAGTTCCCGTGCCTTAGTGGGTAAATTTTATTGTTAGCTTAATGACCAACATTTCATGTTTTTTTACTGCATGAATTTAATAAAGTTCACACAATGAGCGTAATTATTGAGTAATATTATCACACTAATCACACTAACACATTTGTAAAATGCGAAAGTTTGGATGGATGGATGTATGTTTGTTCCTCTATAATGCGACAACCACTGAACCGATTTGCCTAAGATAGATAGATAATGAGCGGGAATATGACGTAAGCTACTTTTTATCCCGGAAAAACGCACGGTTCAAGTGAAATAAAAAAATCGTAGTCCACACGTCCGCTAGTTATGTTATTAAGTTGCACAAAAATATCCATGGCACTGGCCAGGCCATGGGTGTTTTCTAGTGAACCAATAGTAAAGAGAAAGAGGCATTTTACTAGTTTCTTCCTGTACTATGTCCAGCCAAGGAAGTTAATTAACGAAACTCAGAGGTTGTCGACACAACAAAAGGCTCAGTTTATACTGTAAGGAGTTCCGGGCTTTTATTAAAACTTAATTGAATCTGAGTTGTGAGTTTTCTTGCTATATTTAATACAAATTGGAATAAGGCTTCGTTAATAGGTAGTGGGGTGTGTCTTGCGTGTCTCTGCTTATTTTGGGAATGTACTAGCTGCTGTGCGTGACTTTGCTCTTATTGTACAGTTGTTCTATCTCACGAAGTCCGTTTGGTCTTAATTGTGTATGTAGATGCACATGCACGTTGTTTCTGTGTGCGTGAGCCGATTCTGAGCGCTCCAGAGCTTACGCACTTTTTAGGCTACTTTTTATCCCGGAAAAATGTATTGTTAAAAAAAATAGTAGTCCACCTTTTTAAGTATATATTTATACTTAAAAAGGTGCTAGGGTATCTTGCTCTTCCGTTAGTACGTCCATGTAGAAATTTTAAGAAATACCTACTATTAAAAATAAAAACTGACATGATTTACAAGTTAAGTTTAGTTAGGTTACAGTAATTTAAAGTTGTATTTAAGATCTAGATGTGTGTGTGTGTGGTTTGTGTGTGTGTTTATGTGTGCGTGTGTGTGTGTGATAGTTATCTGTATGAACCACTAGCTTCATCTATGTAATTTTCCAAGTTTTAATAAAATCCGTACAGTAGTTTTTGCGTGTGTAACAAACATCCATCCATCCGTCCGCTCATCAATACATCCACCCATCCATCCATACACAAACTTTCGCATAAGAGTCAAGACCAAACATTATATTATCAAAATAGATCTTAAAAAACTAATACTGTAAATCTAATTTTGTAACTGACTGTACCTAATACAGGTATCCAACTTCATTATGATTAACTGATTGTCTAAAACCACTTGCTATGTTTACTTTACTAAATTAATATACAGTGATGTATGCTTTTGTTAATTAAATTAGTTCAACAATCACACAATCCAACTAGAATTGTAGTCATACTTAGTTGTACAATCAAATTATAAGCTTTTGAGTTGAAGCAATATGCAAAATTTCATAAGGTTTTTTATTACAGTAAAGTAAAGGCGTCTACCGATCGTTTTGACAGTTTGAGACCAATTTGATGTTTGAGACAAGTTAGACATTCAAACTGATCTCAAACTGTCAAAACGATCGCGTAGTAGTATCTTTTGTCGCTTTCGGTCTCGTTGAGATGAGAGTGACAGAGCTACTTGCACGGTCACTGAACTCCAAGGAATTTCTATACTACGTACCTGGAATGCTGACTGAGACAGAAAACAAGGTCCGCTTGAGAGATAAAACTTGGGCGGCGTGTCTCTTTCTAAAGGGTGACCATAAACTAAACATTCCTAGTCCCTAAGGGGCCTTTTCCATCATTTTCTGATTTACGTGATGTTTCAGGGCGTGATTTTTGAATTAAAATACTGATACAATTTTGGTCCTTCATTTTGATTCTTGAATCTTGAATCTTGATTCTTGAATCTGAAAACTGAAATTTTGAATCTTGAATCTTTGAAGTGACAGCTGTCAAACTTCAAACGGCCATATCTTGGAAACTACTCGTCCTAGACTCCCCGTTCCCAGTTCAAATGAAAGCTATGACCAAGATCTTCATTTGAAGTGACAGCTGTCAAACTTCAAATGGCCATATCTCGGGAACTACTCGTCCTAGACTCCCCGTTCTCAGTTCAAATGAAAGCTATGACCAAGATCTTCATTTGAAGTGACAGCTGTCAAACTTCAAACGGCCATATCTTGGAAACTACTCGTCCTAGACTCCCCGTTCAAAGTTCAAATGAAAGCTATGACCAAGATCTTCATTTGAAGTGACAGCTGTCAAACTTCAAATGCCCATATCTCGGGAACTACTCGTCCTAGACTCCCCGTTCTCAGTTCAAATGAAAGCTATGACCAAGATCTTCATTTGAAGTGACAGCTGTCAAACTTTAAATGGCCATATCTCGGGAACTACTCATCCTAGACTCCCCGTTCTCAGTTCAAATGAAAGCTATTGAAGAGATCTTCATTTAAAGTGACAGATGTCAAACTTCAATCAGCCATATCTCGAAATCTACTCATCCTAGACTCTTCCTTTTTAGCTCAAATGAAAGCTATGACCAAGATCTACATTTTCAATAACAGCTGTCAAAATGACATCTGTCATCTGAAATGTAGGTCTTGGTCATAGCTTTCATTTGAACTGAGAACGGGGAGTCTAGGACAAGTAGTTCCCGAGATATGGCCATTTGAAGTTTGACAGCTGTCACTTCAAATGAAGATCTTGGTCATAGCTTTCATTTGAACTGAGAACGGGGAGTCTAGGACGAGTAGTTCCCGAGATATGGCCATTTGAAGTTTGACAGCTGTCACTTCAAATGAAGATCTTTGTCATAGCTTTCATTTGAACTGGGAACGGGGAGTCTAGGACGAGTAGTTCTCGAGATATGGTCATTTGAAGTTTGACAGCTGTCACTTCAAAGATTCAAGATTCAAGATTTCAGATTCAAGGTTTAAAATTCAAGAATCAAGGATCGAAATCCAGGATCGAAATCCAAGATCGAAACCAAGGATCGAAATCAAAATCAAGGATCAAAATCAAGGATCTAATTCAAGGATCTCTAATTCAAGGATCGAAACCATGGATCGAAATCAAGCGCTGATTTTGTCGAGCGCGATAAGGTAAAAATATCCTGAAATTTAAATGACATGGGCACACTACTAATCCTACAACGAGTGTGAAAGAGACAAAGCACCCAAGAAAGCCTTCCCAACAAGACCAACAATCCTTTTAACCAAGATTAAATGATAATAGATCGTTGTGTAGTCGTGATAAGGTTCAAAATCCTTTGTACATTAAATGTCAGTTAGAACTCCAGTTACGTAGTTTAGAATCTTCTTGCTGAACTCTCATATTTGACATTTGCTTGCTATTAAAGGTAGACAAGGGGTTCAGATAATCAGACACGATGACCATGTAACTCAAGCTACTTCGTCAATTAATGTAGCAATGGACGGTTCTAAGGCGCAGGCCAGATAGAAGAGACGGGGCGCAGACATTTGTCTCTTCCGCGTCCCTTTCATATAAAATGTGACAGCGCCCCGTCTCTTCTGTATGTTTTGCGGCGCGACGCTTCTTTACATTTTCTATGAAATGGACGCGGAAGAGACATATGTGTGCGACGCGTCCTCGTCTTTCGTCTTTTCTGTATGTCCCGTGCCTAATGTTTCACAAAGATAAAGTCTAAAGGTGCGTATAGATACCCTGGATACGCGTAGTCAGTTTACGCGTATCCAGAACGCCAAGTCTGTACCTGTAGCTAAGCGTACACTCTTGGGGAACGCGTACTGCGCAGCGCGAGCCTCGATTGACCTCGCGTACAGGTTCGCGGCGGTTTGTACTGGAGCTACTACGCGTATCCAATGTACGCGTGGACAACTACGCGTACCCAGGGTACGCGCTATCCGTACGCAGCTTTATAAAGTGGTTGTTGGACAGTGACGTGACTAGTGTCAATCGGTATGGCAGACGGCACATATTCTTGGCACTCAACTCGATTCCAATTGCAGTTTCAACTGAAATTTTGCACTACTCAAACGGATCATCGGGATCAAAGGTGGAGTATTTCACTAGTAATAATCCTAATTGTACGCTGTAACTTTGAAGAGACTGAAACTCGACTAATTTGAGCTATTCCTACAAAGGTACGTTTGGAATGAATATCAGGAGTAGATCTCGTATAGTAATCGTAATAATTATATTTAGATGTGCAGTTGCTTTGTGATAGTTGCACTTACATCAGTGCTCCTTAGAACCAATATTGGTAAACGCAAACAACGTATGATGTGCTTGCAGCTAGTACTGATTTGAATCACAATTTAGCTACCAATCAATAAAGCTAATTAATCCAATCTAACAACAACGAACCAATCCAAAAATAATTTAATAAAGTGGAAGAGTTTGTTTGTTTGCGCTCTCTGAAATCTCTGACTCAAGAAGTCGGATTTGAAAAATTAGTTCAGCATTTGATAACTTTTCTTGAGGCTACTTTTCATCTTAATCATCACTTGCTTCCGACAACCGTACCTTCGAGACGAAAAACTCGCTCCATGTAAATGGCGCATTACTTTTAAAGATGTATGCTTAAATACTTGTAGGAGTCTTTACTGTGCTTGGGTATTCCTTCGTCATTTTATTTTTGATCTGTATTAAGACACTATTTTTTATGTTATCTAAAAAATTTAGTCGTTAAACTCTGAGGCCTCTATTAATAAACTCCGCTCAACTTGTGTCTAAGTTGCACCACTAATTTAACTATTGCCATCCTTATCTGTCACTGTCTAACAAAAAAGGATGGCAATAGCTAAATCCGTGGTGCAACTTTGATAGAAGTTGAGCGAAGTTTATTATTAGAGGCCTGATTGTTGAGAGAACTCTGTTGGTTGAGTTGAGGAATCGTGAAAATAATAGTTAACTCGGCAACAACCAAGCTTATGATTTTTCGGTCGAGTTGAAGAACGACTCGAATATTATCAAAAAATATTTTTCGATAATTCGGTATTTAGTTCTATGAAACCGCTAAGTTTAATAAAATTCTTTTTTAAGAGCTGATTTTTCAATACCTAGATAACTTTTATCTGAGGAAATAAATATGCGATTTGACAGATATTGTATTGAAAATATCGCCTAACGCCAAATATGTCATAACGCCATATTTATTCCTCGGATAAAAATTATTTATCGATTGAAAAATCAGCCCTAAATCTACTAATCGCAATAATCTATAAATAGATAATAATTGACATACCAATTAGAACACGGAAACCATAGACATTCAAGACAGACGCTCACTGTTATTATTAATTGATTTAACCAGGACAATGCGAAGATTTAGTTAGTGAAATGTATTGTTGTTAATAACATACGATTATGAGTCTTGCAACAAAGACAATATGGTTGAAGTTTGATAGTTGTTCAGTCGATGTAATAAGAGCGACGAAGCGTTGTCAGAGGGTGACAAACAGATGTTCTGCTAATTTAGTGATGGGAATATTACGAATATCGATGAATTTAGTAAAGTCAAATAATCAAATTAATAGGAACTAATAAGTTATTCAAACTAAAGTGCATGGCTTCTTTCAAAATGATAATTTTGTAAGAATCTAAGCAGCTATGCATAATTATTATTTTTCTTTATTTGACTGGCCTGTGGCGCTGTGTCAAATATCTAGCAATATTTATTTATTTATTCTTTACATATAAAATCCCAAAATTTAACCTTAACATGTTGTTTTTTAGTTAACAAAATGTCTTAAACTATAAAAGTGTCTTCACTTTTATATAAATTTTTTTATTCTAATTTTCTTCTCAAAATTCTAACAAAAACACCCATAAATAAAGATCACTCGCCTATCAGCGCTGACGGTACGCATGACAGTAAGTGTCAATTCACACGTACCACAACCACACGACACCGACAACCACACCACAACGACGCGACGTGGTCGGGCGTATATTTGTATTGAAAATGAATTTACAAGTTACACGTACCACATTTTGCCGTTGTTATCGACCACCTGTGTAATACGACCACATCGCAACCACATCGCGACGACATGACGTCATCAACAGCGCGCGCCTAGCTGCCGCCTGCCACATCGACATTTTGTCGGTACCACAACGCAACTGCAAAAAGTTGCTGCGACACTATTCACACGTAACCACATCTGGACCACATTTTGTCACTGCGACGTGGTGTGGTTGTGGTACGTGTGAATTGACGCTAAAACCAGCCTTACTAGACAAGAAAAACATCGATAAAGTTCCAAGACGCTACGTCTCATCACTAGACAATTGACTGCAGAGAATGACGGGTGGCAGACATCGTATCCGATGTCCCATGAAGGAACTGGCCTGGTCCTGCTCGCTGACTCGTAATGTAGCAACCGTCTACAATGCTTTTCTCTATGTAAACAAAAGATGAGTCTTTGACTACTCCTCTCAATATCTTCTAAGGATCTTGATTATTTGAAGCCGGAGTTGAAAAGGCCGTTATAGCAGAATCGCAATAGGAATTAAACTATCTACCTTTTTAGCCCCGCTGAGCAGATATTCTTCTAATCCTACTAATATTATAAATTATGGTCTTGGCCACCGACACAATAGAACGCCACCGGCTTCTGTCCTGCGCCGCCTCCGTCCAGTATGTGAACACATGACATCAACATCTACAGAACGGATTGGTTGAAACTTGGAATATTCATAGATAGAATATATATTATTATGTGTTATCTGGAATTTATATCTCGGAAAAATGCACAGTTCCCGTGGGATAAAAAAATAGTAGTCCATGTTCGCTAGTATATTATATTCCATTTTGGAGGACAAAATCTGGCCAATTTTGAAAGTTGATTAATAAACAACAAATAAAATGTAAAAAAATAATACTTTTTTGTAATAATCCTCCTAATACTTATCTTATTACTAAAGAAAAAAAGAAAAATTACGTGAACAATATTTTTTAACAATTAACCTAACGGAAAAAAAATGTAATCATCATCCCTACTGTAGTCTTTTATTTTATCCTTACTGGGTCCCAGTGCTGGGCAAAGACCTCCCCCATTCCCTCCACCATCACCATACCAATAGAAAGTTATAAACCCTTAACAGGTTGCGTAGCAGTTCGTAGCTGTACTACGCCGTAGAGCTCGTAGCACCTGAGTTACGACATTGTTATGTAATTTATGCGCTGAATGATTTGTATAGCACAATGCTTTGTATATGATTTGAAGCATGCATAATATTATGCTAGAGTATCAATATAAATTAAAATAATTGTATACTACATAGAATGCTAAATTTTACTATTGTGGGTATAAGTCAAATATTTTAAATGTACTTCTGGTAACTCTTTTGGATTTTCCTATAAGTTTGAAATAATGTCTTCGTCTACTATGCTTTGGCACAAAATAGTGATTATGTTTATTTATTTATTTTTATTTCCCAGGAAAACAGACAGACCCTAAAATCAACATACTTAACGAAAACTGTTACTTATTGACCATTTAAATGGTATGGTACGAAGCGCTCATGGCGCAGCTTGCTTAGACGTTCTTGATTGATCGTTGAAGTAAAGCAGCGTTGCGCGCGGCCACTCTTAGGATGGGTGACCGCAAGTGGTATTACGAGCTGAGCGCTTCCGTGCTTCGGAGGGCACGTTAAATTGTCGGTCCCGGCTTTTAAGTCGTTAAGCCAGGACGAAGGCCTTTAGACGGCCTAAAAACTCCGTCACCAGAGTTGGCCACTTGCTTATACGAACTTACTTTTCTAACACTAAAGAAAACAAAATACCAAATAAAAACAACAATGGAAAAATAACACAAAGAAGAAAGAAAAATATATAGCTACTTAAGTACTTAAGTTTTAAGTTCGTTTTGTATAACTACTACTAAGTATAACTTTAGTGACGTTTTTATTTTGCAAACAAAAACAAATATTTTTAACACAATAGGCAGATGACAAATTATGTACTAGGAATACGAGGAAATCAACTCCAATTAATGAAGAGCTACCTAAGTGAAAGAACACAACGAGTTAAGATCGGGGAATACGTAAGCGCTGAATTGCCTGTTACTTACGGAATTCCGCAGGGCTCTATCCTCGGCCCAACTCTTTTTTTGGCATATATGAACGAAATATGTGAAAGCAATATACAAAACTGCAAGCTTCTAGCTTTTGCCGATGATACGGTCTTATTATTTTATGGTAAGAGCTGGAAAGAGACCTTCCATCATGCTCAGAAGGGCTTTAATGACGTTTCTCGGTCTCTCTACCAAAACATCTTGACCCTAAACGCAGCGAAAACTAAGCTTCTCACTTTCTCTATTCGAAAACCAGGACTCCCTAACAAAATTGCATACTCTATTAAAGCCCACTCCATACAATGTCTTCGGACCGTGACATCAAACTGTAACTGCCCTTTCTTGGAGAATTGTTCCACTGTAAAATATTTAGGTGTAACTATAGACTCGCATATGACATATAAGCCCCACATTACAATACTTACCTCTAGAATAAGAAAGTTGATTGCGATATTTAAGAGTATAAGACACGCAGCAAACAAGTCCCAGCTAAAAACCACCTACTTTGCTTTGTGTCAATCATTATTGACGTACTGCCTTTCGACGTGGGGTGGCGCTGCTATCACTCACATCCTCCCACTTGAGAGAGCACAGCGAGCAGTGCTTAAAGTGGCCTACTCTCTTCCATTCAGATACTCTACAACGCTACTATACAATGATTGGCAAGTCTTATCTGTTCGAAAACTCTTCATACAACAAGTCACCTTAACACAGCATAAAGTAACTCCAGATTTACAATTAATCAACAGAAGAAGAATAGATATAGTATTCCGCACAAAACGCTGTAAGACCGCTCTTGCTAAAAAACATTCATACTTCTTGGGACCACACCTCTACAATAAAATAAATAAAGTAGTTGGTCTAAACAAGTATACGTTCCTGGAGTGTAAGAAGAAAATAAAATTATACCTTCACACCTTGGACTACAAACAAACTGAAGGCTTGCTAGAGATTCAATCATGACATGAACTACCTACTCCTTCCTCATCCCTAAAACCTACATAATTAATAAGTGGCATCCACATCACACACTTCTCACAGTACACACTCCTCACATACATTACACACTCCTCACATTACACACTCATCACATTACACACTCATCACACTACACACTACACAGTTCACACCCTCTTCTCACATCTCAACACACAAACTTAATTACATGTTACTACACAATTCTGGCTGTAATGAAATAGGTTATTTTATTAAGTAACTTTAAGTTGAAAATTTTTTATTTTTTAGTTTTTAGTCAATTAATTTGCTAGTTAGTACACAAACATACTGTTTTGTTTTCGATGTAGATATAAATACCAAGCCCAAACTTGAGAGACTAGTCGGAGCAGAGATCCCTCGCGTCTGCATACAAGTATCTTACTTAGTCAGAGCGAGGAGTCGAAGTTATGACTCTATCAAAGGTTTTTGTGCAAAGTTTTTATCACCATCTTTACAAATATAACTATGTACGTTCAAAATCGCTAAGACCTAGATTTTATGTAGCATTGTACTGATGATGTATTTAGATAGTTCTTTTGTTAAACCTTTTTCAAAAATAAATAAATATCTTATCTTATCTTATCTTATCTTATGTGGCAAGACATAAATTACTATTCATACTAATATTGCTGGACATTTGAGCCATCTAGACCCAAACTAAGCAAAGCTTGTACTATGGGAACCAGATAACTGTTAGAATACTTATATTTTATAAATACATACTTATTATACTTTATAACACCCAGACACAGAACAAACATCTATGTTCAGCACACAAATAGTTGTCCTGGGTGGGAATCGAACCCACGACCTACAGCGCAGAAGGCAGAGCTATTACCAACTGAGCTGAGAGACCAATCAATACTAAGTAATCAAAATTACTAAGTAAGTAATCAATATTAATACTGATATAAGTACTGATGTATAATAAAGATACTTAGATTTTCTTTTGTTAATCCTTTTTCAAAAATAAATTCTTATATTATTATTACCTACTTATTAAAATATGTCAAAACCTAAGTAGAGTCCTAACTTAATATAATATAACGTCTTTACATTTAAGTCTAGCCGAGAGTCATAAAGACTCCTTTACATTCCACTAATTCATACGTCATAATCATGATTCCATACAAAAAGAAAAAGCAGAGCCCTAAAACTGTGCCATTACAATAAACCATAGCTCGCACGTCGTTACCCCGACGTGTAAATAGCAAAACCTCGCATTATCGTGATAACACGCACTCACGTGGCTCGTGCCCACATTTAGCGGCTTTTATTGCAGTTTCTATGTAAGAAAGATTGGGCTACGTCGGATTTGTACCCACTTCTTATTTATCTCTTTATGACTTAGGAATGTGAATAGGATTCTGGCGAAATTTCGCGAAATCGAATGTGAGTGGTTTATCTTTTAGGGATTACTCGGATGCCAATGTGGCGCCACTACAGTTGTGCCACCAACAAACTGTACGTAACTGACACCTGCAGTGCGATTCAAACCTTCTCGGAATGTATTCCGAATTAGGAAAGTGATGTTTCTTCGCTGAAAAAACGTAAACTTTTCGAAGAAAATGATCGAATCGGATGCATTTGAAGTCTGAATCACACTGCTGGTGCCCGCTTGGTTGCGCAACCAAGAAAACTTTTTTGTACATTTTGTTTATGGTGGCGTAACTCATGGTGTCCTAGTGAGATAAGGCCATTAGATTGCCTACTTTTTTTTGCAAGAACGGTTTAGTTAAATTCTTCTTAGCGTACACTTATTCATCATCATTTATAAACTTTTGATTTATTATAAGTCACAATAATTTTTTCGAATTACTTATAATAAAATGAAGATCATAATCATTAATTCTCTTACCTGTTTAGTCCATTCCACAAGTTAACCTAAGTTAGTATTCTGTATTTTTGGAAAAAAAAAAAAGTATTGTCTAAGTAAGTATATAATTCTGTGAATAGAATTGATTAGGCTTATTATATTTCTAAGTACTATAATCTTCTATAGGATTAGACTGGCGCAGGATCGTGACGAATGGCACAAACTAAGGGAGGCCTATACCCAGCAGTGGGTGAAGTCGGGCTGTGGATGATGATGATGATAATCTTCGACCATATACCTGACTATAATACTGCTTTATCAGCAATTTATAAATAATCTAGGGTCTAGATGTAAAGGCCCTTTCTTGTCAACCACGTGTAGTGATTTTCCTAAATATTTGTGCGTAGGCATTACATTCAAAATAACGTATTGTGTGGATAACCAATTAGAGAAGGTCCGTTTATATCTACAGAAATTGAACGTGCTCGACACGTGTCATGGCAGACAAAATAAAATTCTCATACAGGGTGAAAAAAATGAAAGGTCCCTGGAAGGAAACTACTTTAAATCCTTGAGAAACAGTATTTTACTTGAAAGAAACATTCCTTTATTTATATAAAAGTAAAAAATTATATTAAGTAGATTTCCTGATCTTTTTTATTTCTAAAACCAATTGTAATAAGACTTTTATCCTAACATTAATCCTATCGATTAGTAGAATTAAATAGCGAGGTTTGTTTTTTGAAATTTTAGCTGGTTCGATTCCGGGTAAGGCAAGCGAATTTGAGAAAATCTATGAATGCTTTGTTTCTTTTTTTTTTAAATAAAGGAATGTTTCCTTTATGTAAAATACTGTATCTTAAGGATTTAAAGTAGTTTCCCTCAGGGGCCCATTCATTTTTTCCACCCTGTATACAGTTCGTGTTAACGTGTTTAAAGTCTGTGGATGTCTGACACGACACGCTATGGAGTCTTGTTACAAGATTCAATAATGCCATAAAACAGCGTGTAAGGAGATCAATTCGCTGTTTATACGACCAATATAACAGAAAGTGTATTTTATTCGGAGCTTAAATGACAGCAATATGGATGGTGAAGATGTTGCAGATCTGATTTCTCTGGATGGGTTCATTGAAATATCCTCAATACCTATACCTATTAGTGGCATTGTCTCATGCCAATTGCAACATTATTTTATTTTTTCTGATGTATGAGTTAACTCTGATAGGTGGGCGGGCATCGATCGTCACCAAGTGGGAGCCTGGGCCCACTCCCAACACTAAAAACGATATATCGTGCCAATTATCGTAGTTCAGCTTATGTTGGACGAATGTTCCGAATTAGGTTTCACCAACTTAGGCTGAACTACGATAATTGACACGAATATAGGCAATAAAAACGATATTAAATACTACTGAAACGGGCGGCGACGACGCCGAGGCAGGCCTAGAAGACGCTGGCGCGACGATATAGATGCTTTCCAGGAAGAGTGTTAGGAGGCAGCCAGTGAGCCCAAGAAGTGGAAGGATATGGGGGAGACCTTTGCCCAGCAATGGGACAATTTATAAGTTATAAAAAATAGTTAAATCTTACATTATTTTCACAAGGTCGTGCAAAGCCAACGGTAGATTCAGAAATTATGACAGTTTGGGTAGATTAATCTCGATATTATACTTATTGATAGTGAAAATAGTCCTTGGAAAAACATAAATAAGGGATGTATCTTGGTTTTGTAAAACAGAACTGTAAAAAAATACATTGATCAAGTACTAAGTTTATTCTGTGTTGTTACATCTTCAAATTACTACTCTCAAATACTACAAGAGAAAAGTCATTTTATCCACCCGTAGCTATCTTTATTCATTTATGTTTTCCTCCTCTCAGCTTTTCCTAGGAGTCTTAAGAGGTAGCATTGAAAATAATCCTTGAGAAGGTTCAGTGAGTTTATAAAAAGTAAAACAGAAGTAGAATTCGTTTATTTACATTTTCATGTCTAGTTGGTTAAGAAAAAATTATTATAGGTTGGGTAGTGAATTTACCATGGTGGGTTGGTGAATAAGTCAGCATATCAAATCAAATGTAAGTACTATAGTCGTATTGCTCATTATACGGACTAAAAGTGAAGGAAAGAATGTCATTTTTCCTTCAATTTTGACATAAAACGTATCAAAACTAATCTAAATTGAAGGAAAAATGACATTTTTTCCTTCAATTTTAGTCCGTATAATGAGCAATACGACTATAGAAGTATAATAGAGAGTATGTCCAGCATTGAGTACCTAGGCTTATAAAATTACTAGAGAAAAACTCAAAATAGTTAGGCTCAACAAACAAAGTTCCTAAAACTTGTCTCAATCAAAAATTGATGCTACAATCGATAAATGATCTTAATAAGATTTTCGGCTTGACGAATATGGATTCCTTGGCCGAGTTGGTAAAGGCACTCCGGCTTAAGGAGGATCGCTTGTATCATTGCGGGTCCAAATCCCGTCGGAATTGAAAATTTTGATAAGATTTTTCATTTCTAAATTGTCTTAATCAAGACTAATAGTTTTATGGCGTTCCATCTTTTGAAACCCAACCAATATGATGCAAACAAAGTGAGGCCCATCAAAGACTTAAAAACTCACAAAGAATTAACTGTTCATCAAAAGTTCGAAATTTATCCGTGTCACTTCTAGACAACCTTATGGTATGCAAAAGGTCTGCGATCATAAATTCCGACCGTCGTTGGATCGATGCCGCTTATGATACATAGTTTCCTACAGCGGACTCGCGATAAACCTGATTTGTGATCCATGGATATGTAGGCCTGGCAGGTGGCAATTTCTTTTGTTTTTAACCTGGGATTTATTGTAGGTAATTTCATTTCCTTGCCCTTTTCCCACTAGGCGGGGTCGGAACAACATGTTCTCTTCCATTCCCTCCTATCACTCAACTCAGTAGTCACTCCTTTCACACGCATGTCCTCTTTCACACAATCCATACATCTTTTTTTGGTCCTCCCTGTATCCTTCCACATTCATATCCAACACTTTTCTTGTAATATGACTTGTATTTGTGGCTTAAAATTTTCAAAAATCAAACTTAAATGCCTTTATTCAAAAATAATATTCAAAATAATTATCTAATAAATTATTGTAAATGTTATTTAATTATTATAATAACTGAGTTGGAGCATATTCAGTCCTGATTTTTGACATCTTAATAATCTGATATTTTAAAATAAGCATTTTTGTGGAGATGACGTTCTATTATATTTTTATTAAATTTTATGATTGGTAAGTTTTGCAATTTACTTGGGGCTCTGTTACAGAAGCGTACACAATGCTCTTTGAGGTGTTTTTCAACTTTATCGAGCCTAATATTGTGGGAATTATTATAACCATGAAACATTATTAATCATAATCAACACTGAACTAGGTAGGTACCTCAACAAGCAACACCGGGTTGCTTTACAAAAAAATCCGACAATACACTCAAACATTTGTAACTACGTACTTCGAAAACGTTTAACATCTTGAGTACTAAAGGAAGAATGAAAAATTCATTCTCTTGTAAATCTAGAATGGATTGCGACTCCTTTGTACAGCGCTTGTTGTCATCCGGTGATTGTACGACGATTGCAAAGTTCGTCTTTGATCACAAACAGGGTTTGGTATTCATTCTAGTTTTAGAAATGTAGACGATATTTTTTTTAATAGTTCATCCACAACTCACGCTTTACCAGGAAAAAGGGCTTCATTTTATATTTGTATGTACTATTTTTGGTCAAATAAATAAATTTCTATTTCTATTTCAACAGTAAAAACAAATTGTATTTTGAAAAAGTCGATAGAAAAAGTCAGCTATATTATAGTTTTCTAGAGATTTTTAGAAATATCAGAGAAATGAAAGAATTTTAAATTGGATTTTTTCCGGAGTTAAGTTTATACAAACATTAAAAGATATTAGCTTATGTTACAGGTATAGTTTGCGTCACGTAAAAAGAACGCTGGCAGAAAGTGGAGGGGGTGGATTTTGTCTCTTGTTTGCGCATGGATTACCTATTCGCAAACATGAGACAAAACACACCCCTCCACTTTCTTCCAACGTTCTTTTTACATGACGCGAACTATAATTATAATAAATCGAAAAACTTTTATATCAGTGCATAAAATTTAGTCTCATTTTTGATACAAACGATTAAGTGTAACCATTATGATACAAAAAAATCTAAAGAATCTAATTCTATTTAATTTTCTGTAGCTTCGAATATTTCTCATTGAATGCTTGTTCTATGAAACTAAAATAACCAAGACAACTCCGAGTGAACATTGCTTCATTATAAGAGTAAGGAGAAATTGAAAATACCCGTTGATTTTTTAATCGAGGATGATGTGAAAGTTTTTTAAGTGTTTTATTTGTTTTGCAGTTTGATGTTTTTTAAAACCAAAATCACAAAACGCCAAGTTGGAATATGCTTATCAATACTTTTGTCTTTCTTATATTTTGTTAATACTTTTGCGCAAACACGTAAATGACTGCCCAAATTTTTGCACACGCATGTACCTGCAGTGTAACGTCTTTTCACTGCATTCTTACAAAAAAGAACACAACAATAGTAGGTTTTCACGTAACTCTTTAATTACAAACGTGCCAAGTTTCTATTTCTCAGCAAATCTAGGTTGGTTCCTCGCCAAATGAGTGTAAGTTGATAAGCTTAGCGTAATTTTGCTGTGTCGGGACTGTTCAAGTTAACTGAACAACTCAGTGCGTCAATTGTAAGAACAACATTATTTTATTGTATTTCAACGACTCTCCTCTCGCCTGTCATCTGTATGCAAATTATTTCTCATTTCTATTTCCAAGAGGAAAATAAAAAATATTTGTAATATCTTTGAAGCTTGTTCAAATGTTTATTTGTACCTATGTTACAGAAATCATTAGATGAAATATGAAAAAAAATAGTATTTACTACACTTCATAGGAGACAAAATCACATTAAGAGGGTTCAAAAGGAAGCACTAAATAGGGATAACCAAGGAAAATTAAACCTGTAGTTAGGTGTAAAGGCTACAGCAGTGGTAAAAGTCCTAATGGGCGAATGCTTTGTCGCGTCATGTTACGCTGGTCAGCCTACAATGTAATTACACAGAGAGCCGTAGAGAGTGGCCACACTGCGTTTTTGCAGCGCGTTTGTATCAATACAAACGCGATGCGAACGTGCTGCTCAAAAACCCGCTTCAAAAAACGTGATGCGAACGCGCGATTGTATCGATATAAACGCACAGACAGCTCCCTCCCCACCATAAAGTGCCATTTTTAGCGGAATTTCAGATACGACACAAAACCTCAAACTAGATTGTCCTGACGGCAACACTGGCGCGGCGGCGCAAGCCCCTCCTTCGCACGTGCTTGAACACGTTTGTATCCATACAAACACGTAGCTCAAAAACGCGCTTCAGAAAACGCAGTGTGGCCACTCCCTTATTCAAAAGCATTCGGAAATAACCACCTTGGTGGCATAATGAGCACAAGTGTGTGTCATGTAAGTTTGGTTTTCAAGGCTAGAATGACAAATGATGGTGTTTGAATGATTTACAGATATAATAAGTTCCGGGTTGGTTGTTGTTGACATTTTTTCAAACAAAATGCTCATGGATATTCAATATCAATGACAGATTTATATTTTTTCGATAAAAGTTTCGTTAAACTCGTTTTTGATATCCACGACAAGGGACAAAAATAAATTGTTTTACATACATTGGTAGTCACAACATACAAGCAAATTAAAAAGTTAGTTTAAGTTTAGTTAGATTTCTTAAAGCCCTTAGGTTAGGTTCATATTAAATTATGTAACTTGCTAACTAACTAATGTAGTCAAAAATTAAGTTATTCTATTCTATGTATGTAGCGAGCGCTGCCGAACTATTTGGCCTCGCTAAAGATCGGGAACAATATGCCATATTGACTGCCAACCTTCGCTAGTCGGAGAGACACCATTAGAAGAAGAATTCTATGTATGAAACTCAATGTCGTAAAACTTATAAGTAAATAAACCCAAAATTAATACTACACAATGTTCTAATCGACAAAATAACTATCATTTGAAACTTAAACCTACCTATGTTTAAACATTTTTATTTCAGGTTTAAGTTTAAAATGGTAAAACTACAATATTTAATTTAAGTTGTACCCGTAAAAAAATTAAAATCATACAAACATTTTTTTTTATTTGTACCTATAGATAGATATAGCTGTACAATCTCTGTTTCTCTTCTGTTCAGTGGTAATAACCATGTTAAATGTCCACTGTCTAGTTAGTCAAGTTTAAGAGCCATAAACAACGTCTTTTGTATGGTACCCTTAGCACCAGTTTTACTAATAGGTTTTTTCTAGTGCCGTGGGAGCCTTTTAGGCCGAGTAGTGGATTGACTGAAACGCTCGTGGCGTAGCTTGCTTGGACGTTCTTGATTGATCGTTGAAGTTAAGCAGCGGTGTGCGCGGTCACATTTAGGATGGATGACCGCAAGTGGTTTTTTTTTTTTTTTTTTATTCTAGATAGATCTTTGTTTAGCCACAATCTCACCTGATGGTAAGCGACGATGTGGCTGACGATGGATCACAAAGGTCTAGAAGACACTTATTCACTCTTGACTTGAAGAGACCCAAGTAATAGTTTTCGGGAAAACAGATTTTATTACGGGGTATTACGAGCTGAGCGCTTCCGTGTTTCGGAGGGTACGTTAATTGTTGGTCCCGGCTTTTAAGTCATTAAGCCATGATGGAGGCCTTTAGGCGACCTAAAAACTCCATCACCACAGTTGGCCACTTGCTCATACGAAAGAAGAAGAAGAATTAGTGGATTGACTTTTGATCCGAAAATCGCGGGTTAGACTTCGGCCGTGCATAAATGGATTTTTCGCGACAAAAAATGTACATTAGGCGACGCCGGTTTTATAATTTGTCACGTTTAAATTGCTAACTTATACAAAATGTGTAAATGTACCAAATAAATAAATATTGGCGGACATTTCACACAACGCCATCTAGCCCCAAACTAAACAAAGCTTGTAGGGGACCAGATAACTGATAGAACCACCAGCAACAGAACAAGTATCTATGTTCAGCACCAAAATGTTTGTCTTGGGTGGGAATCGATGAGATCAACAGATCGTTAGATCTACAGATTACTGTGACAACAGTGGCCAGTCTATACGTAGTATTATTATCTATCTATGCTTCAGTGTATGTAGTGTAGTATGTCGACTTTCGATCCGAGGGTCGTGGGTTTGAATCCTGGCCGTGCATCAATGGATTTTTCGTTTCGAAAAATTTATATGCGCATTAACACGAGCTCTAAACGGTGAAGGAAAACGTCGTGAGGAAACTCGCGGCTTAGTCAGCCCCACACGTATTGACCATGTCTTTCCTGTGGATATGGCCGGTTAAGCTGAGAGGATGGTGTAGGTGCTGGGCAAGCCTACTTCATCTCAGCATTGTCCCAGGCACTACAGTGTCCCGATAAGTGTAGGCAAAGATTGCCTCCTGCCACTATATAAATCATCTATGTATTAAATGCTTCAGTGAGAGGCGAGAATTGGTGCTAACTGTGCAGGTGGGCTCAAGAAGCTGAGTATAATAATGGAGAACAAAGTATGGCTCAGGATAAGTCGTTCTTTGTCCTGTAATTTAGCAGAGGGTTAAGTTACTATTGGTGTAATTGGAATATTTTACTGTTATGTCTCTTTTTGGACTTTATAAGCGATAATGGTACTAATTTGGTTTTGTAACGGGTTTGTTATTCCTATTAATATTATTAACGTGAAAGTTTTATATTTATTTTGTCAATTATGTTTTAATTATTGTAATTATTACCCTAATTATGGCTTAAATTTTGAATTAAATATGTCGGAGATTTAGTGTGGTAAAATCTAGAATTAAGCAGCGGCAACACTGCTGCGGAAATACTGCAGCGCCATCTGTTATTATTTGGTGGCAACTCTGTTTCTCTGCGGAAATACTGCAGCGCCATCTGTTATTATTTGGTGGCAACTCTGTTTCTCTGTCGTTATAACCCGAACGCAAGGTGACGAACGAGCTCGTCATTCTTGGGTGCGGCCGTTGGAGCGAGCGGTCACTTTAGCACCAGTGCTCGAACCGAGCGGACGTGCCTGTTTGGTTTTATTTAGACTGTGAAAAGTTACTTCATTGGTTGTTAAAAGTTTGGTTAGGTTACCGATTGTGATTTATTTGCTCGAAGCTATCCACCATGTCTTAGCTAGACGAAAATAGGAGCCCACAGTATCCTGAAAACTCGGTCATCCCCGATATCAGAAGTGTGGGATGATACCCGGAGACCCACAAGTGACCCCTGATTATCTGGTGAGCGCGTTCCATTTTATTTTAACTCTGGTGCTAAATGTTTTCTTATGAAGTACGTTCTAAAATCAGTAGATTCCACTGAGTTTAGAATTTCTTAAAAACGTGACAGGATAATGCTGTGACTTGTTGATCATTATTGTGTGTAGATTCACTATCATTATCCTACCTTTAGCCATTACTCAACAAATTTTATGAGAGGTTGAGTTTGATGAGCTGAGTTTAGAATTTTTAATCGTTAAGAAATTGTTCGATTTGTTGGGTTGGTGGCATTGTTTGTCCATTGGTTTCGTCATAAACTGTGTGCGAGTTTTTCTTGAGATGTAGGTAGTCACCACCGAGTGTTCAAATAATTTCGTGAGGCTGGTTGATGTATTGACGGTAGATTACAAATGACGGTAGGTTAGGTATTGATGACCTAGATTTTCTATTTGCGACTAGGAGTGGTTTGATGCAAATAGGGCTGAAGTCTGAGTGACTGTACAACTGTTGTTTTTTTTTTTTTGTTGTTGAAAGTGATGAAAGGAAGTTGAGTTGAACGTAATGTCTAACGTTTGAGACATTTTGATGTGTTAGATGTGATGATGTTGATTTTGACATTGTGATGGTGATGTGGTACTTGCTGAGATCATTTACCTCAAAAAAATAATTTACAACTACCCTCATTATAGAATACGAACGGTATTGTTTACTACCGACTGAGTTTCCCTACTGAGTTTACTTTATTTAACCTTCACTTTTTGTGGTCATAAAGCGAGTCTGACGTGTGTAAGTTTAGTGTGCTGTGATATTGTTGGATGAGTGAGCAGTCATGCTTTGATATCGCTGGTAAGGCGATGATGTTTCGGTTTTGATTGTTAAGCGACAACGCCTTGGTTTCGCTGGTTAGGCGTTGAAGTGGAGCACTGATTTGGAGCTGTGCTGTGTGTTGAGTGTGTGTGTGTAGTTACTGAACGTTGAAGCGATGAATTGAGCTGAGTGTGATTTGGTGATGTGATTTGGTTAGTTTACCTACTAAATTGAAAATCAATAGTAACTTGTTGGGTTTACCCTCGATGAATAACTCATGTTAACTGTTTGTATGTTTCTGGGTTAACTTTGTTCAGTCTTCACTTTTTGTGGCCCTACCCAGTAGAGCCGGAGCGTGTAATAGGTGCACGTGGCCTGCTTTTTATGCGCAGGACATCCCTTGGAAGGGGTAGCACTTATGTGGCTAAGATGGTTAGTTTCTGTGGATGGATCGCAGAGCCGATGGACTGGCTACTGCCGATAGTATGTCAATTTGTGTTGAAGGTGGTCCTTTGTTTAAAGTACCCTCATGATTGAGTGAGGAAAATACCTGATCATCAGATTCCCAAAGAATTAGATTTGTAGAGTGTTGAGTCTGATGATGTTAATGATGTCTTGTGGTGCAACCGATGGACTGAGTTGTAACCAAAGCCGATGGACTGGCTGAAATGGCCGATGGACTGAGCCATGAGTATCCGATGGACTGGATACTGGGTGTTCGATGGACTGAACGCCTGTAGAGAGACAAAATGGCCGATGGACTGAGCCATGAGTATCCGATGGACTGGATACTGGGTGTTCGATGGACTGAACGCCGAGAGACTGAATTAATGTTCTGTTGTGTGAAAATTTAAATTTGAAATTTGGGAGTTTGATTATCAGAGTACCTACTCGTTGTTAGCTGGTGGTGAAGTCGCTTTATGGTAATTGTGTACAGTTGTCGTTTCTCATTTTAGCGTCGTTTCTTATTTAAGGCTGTGCCCTGTGACGTAATGATTGGTTCTAATTTTGAAATTAGGTGTTTTCTTTCGTTGTTGCGAAAGAGTGATAAGTCGTTGGTGCCACGGTGTGTTCTTTTGGTTACCCTCTCTTTCGTCGGTGCGAAAGTGAGATGAGTCGTTGGTGCGACGGCGTGTTCTTTTAGTTACCCTCTCTTTCGTTGGTGCGAAAGTGAGATGAGTCGTTTGTGCGACGGCATGTTATTTTAGTTACCCTCTCTTTCGTCGGTGCGAAAGTGAGATGAGTCTTTGGAGCGACATGTTCTTTTAGTTAGGTACCTATACTTTCGATGGTGTGAAGTCGAGTTCAGTCGTTGGTGTGACTGCGTGTTTTTAGCCACCCTTTCTTTCATTGGCGTGAAAGCGAGTTAAGTCGTTTGCGACACCATGTTATTTTAGTCATCCTTCCTTTTGCTAGTGTAAAAGCGAGATAAATTTGTTGGTGCAACAGTGTGTTATTTTTAGTTACCCTTTCTATCGTTACGAGTGCGAGATGAGTCGTTGTTGCGATGTGTTTTTCTGAGTTACCCTTACTTACGTTGTGGCCATAGAGAGATAAACCGTTGAGGCGGTGTATAAAATCATTGGTTACCTAATCCTGTACCAAATTATTGTGATTTATCGTTTGTAAAGAAGTTGATGGTTGATGGAAGAAAGAAGAAATGGTTTTGGGTTGTTTGCCCCTTATTTAAGTTGTGTTATCAGAATGGCCGAACAGAATAGCTGTGTTTGGTATTCGGACGCCGAATAGAGTTGTTCTTGATGTTGGTAGACGAATGCTAGATGGAAGTGTACTAGAGTTGTTGGATGGAAGTAGGTACACTCAATGTAGGTACCCTTTGTATCTAGAGGTTTGACTCGGAGTTGCGAGTTGTTGAGCTGAGTTTAAAATGCTTTGTAAGTAAGTACAGTAGGTACTACTAATTGGCGATTTAGTTTGCCTTGTTTGTCGTGGAATAACGTTACAATTAGAGTTCACTTTTGATATCGTCACTGTTTAACGCGAAAAACTTCGTCTAAGTGTCTTTTTTTATGACCTTGGTGATCAGGTGTGGCCGAGACGTGTTACTGTGCAGAAACGAACTGGGTCATCTGCCCACCCTTTTGCGGTGTAGACGCTGGGGGTAGGTAGGAGCCTCGAGCTGGGCTCACTGCTCTGGTTTCGATTCTAGGGGCAACTGTCCCTGGGTAAGGGGATGTCGCCCTAACGTTACTGTGCTGTGTTTTCTCAAAAATCCACGCGAGGACGCGTGACTTGTCAGAGATGGCCGTGTCGGAGATTTAGTGTGGTAAAATCTAGAATTAAGCAGCGGCAACACTGCTGCGGAAATACTGCAGCGCCATCTGTTATTATTTGGTGGCAACTCTGTTTCTCTGCGGAAATACTGCAGCGCCATCTGTTATTATTTGGTGGCAACTCTGTTTCTCTGTCGTTATAACCCGAACGCAAGGTGACGAACGAGCTCGTCATTCTTGGGTGCGGCCGTTGGAGCGAGCGGTCACTTTAGCACCAGTGCTCGAACCGAGCGGACGTGCCTGTTTGGTTTTATTTAGACTGTGAAAAGTTACTTCATTGGTTGTTAAAAGTTTGGTTAGGTTACCGATTGTGATTTATTTGCTCGAAGCTATCCACCATGTCTTAGCTAGACGAAAATAGGAGCCCACAGTATCCTGAAAACTCGGTCATCCCCGATAAATATATATAAATATTGTTATCAACGGGGTAATTACCATGATTATTGAGTTTTGTTGTTTCCCGATATATTTATATTCGTATAATATTTATGTTCGTAACCATGATAGTTTCAAAAGTTATAAATATATATCCTAAAGCACAGTTGGTGAACATAGTGGATACCCCGCTTTAGAACTTATTGGTTGCTCTTTGGTTTAGTTAATTATATTATTGGATGATTTTATTGATACGAATATTTATCAACATTAAAACGGCAACTCAGAATTCAAATATACAAGATAGCATTTATTTGTAGTAACATAGAGTACATTATAATGATTGGATAGCATCCGAAGGCAATTTATGCCTAGACAGAATCCTGTAATGCTTGGGGTATTGTTGAGATGGAGTAGGCTTTGCACCTAACTCATTCTATCAGCTTAATCGACCTAATCCACATGAAGGACATCGCCTTTCCGTAAGGGCAAGGCTACTAAGCAAAATATTTTATCATGTTTTTAATTTTTGTAGTGTTAATTCACACTTAAGTAATGTTTCATTTTGTTTGTAAGCGACCAGAAAATAAACAAGTTTTAGCGAAAATCACTTGTGTGTTATAACGTTCATATTAACTTCCACTGACATACAAAAATGATTAACTTCTTTCAAAGAAGTTAAACCGAGTCTGGAAAATTCATCATCTCGTCTCGGCTTTCACGCGTTAACTTAAAATAATATAAGGGGCGTTCATACTGAAAAAAATAAATAAATTATTGACATAGACAGATATTTATTCACCGCTTGGTACATCCTATTCTATTACACGAGCAATATTTGTTTTTTTTTACTCTCGTTCTCGAAAAGGGCTCTAAAAATTTCGATGAAATTTGCGGCGCTGTTCTTTAAATAATTTAGTACTTTAATTATATCTTTTGTCCCAATCTTTCTCTCATGTGTACCCTTAAATATTTAAATATTTTGTATTTTTATAAAATAAAACATGATTGTTTTAAAAACATCAAACATTTAAAAACTACGAACACAGAACAATTTCGATGAATTTTTATTTTCCCGGTATTGCTGATGCAACTAAAAGAAATCAAGCGCGCAAAAATATTCAAAATACTGTGAATATCTCGTTTTGTTCATTTATAATACAAATAGTAATCAATGAAATCAAAGGCGTCAAATCCAGGGCACAACAGAAAGCTTTTAGTATGAAACGTAAATGAAATTGGTGTGAAATTTCATTTCGGCTATCTAGCACAATGTCAACGTATTCGGGTGAGCCCTGTAGGTACTGTATTCAAAAGACTTGTATACATCTGACGGCCATTCGAAAGAGATACAATATAGAATCAGCGGACTGGAAATTTCAATATTTTAATCTTCTAGAAATAACTTACAAACCCAAACCTTTAATAGATAGTTGATACATCGCCAGACTTCATTTTGCAAAAGTTAGCATTCCATACGTTGCAAGCCCGCCGACGCTATTAGTAAACCATATTTCCTCACGATGTTATTCCTACACCGTTTCGAATTTGGCTTAGCCCCACACGTATTGACCATGTCTTTCCTGTGGATATGGCTGGTTAAGCCGAGAGGATGGTTTAGGTGCTGGGCAAGCCTGCTCCATCTCAACATTGTCCCAGGCACTACAGTGTCCCTTTAAGTGTAAGCGAAGATTGCCTCCTGACAATAAATCATCTAATAAAAGATGTAAAGGCCTAAGTTTTTTTAGAAGTCGTGGTAATGACGTTGAAATAAAAATCTTAATTTTTTTGTCATGCGGCATAAACACAGCCTTATTTCTTTATTAACACAATAGCAGCAGGAGGTTGACTTACATCTTCAAAATGAAAAATGTTTAACGCGTCCTGTCTGCAGAATAATTGATTATAAAACACTAGGTACAGTCTGCACAAGATGTTTTATACAAAACACTTACTTTTTAAAATCATTTTAGCCATCATCATCGGAAGCCATCTCTTTTCATCAACATAAAACGAAAGTGACATGAACCAAAGATCAAGTATCGTCGTTCCTTTTATCCAAATTTAACAATTAAAATCATCATTCATACTAGTCACACTAACGCCCACATTACCTATGTTAAAAAGAGACGTCAATAGCCATTGCGTGTGGCTAAAAATTCAGCGCGCCGCATGTGTAGCGGATTGACAGCGAATGTCCTATTTGTTTGGGATCAGCTGGTGCCAAGATTGTATAGTGTAAAATCACAGAATAAAATGTACTACGTAGTCAAAATAGAGACATTCTGAGGATTAAGGGACCGGCGAACGTATCTACTTACCTAGGAACGTAATACCAAAATAAGTTAAAATTTGAGCATATTTTTATCACTTTATGTTATTATTTGGATAAAGGCAGTATTTATCTAGGTTCCTGTTACACTTTTGTTCCAAAAAACTTACTATAGAACAAATGAAAAGAAAAAATGCCGTTTTTGGTGTACCTACAAAGATTTCAATTCAATTTGCTTACATTTCTTTTTAGGTAAGTTTTTCGGAACAAAAGTTTAACAGGAACCTAGATAAATACCTACTCTCTTAATATAACAACACAAACTGATTAAAATATGCTTAAATTTTAAATGATTTCGGTATTACGTTTTTATGGAAATTCGCCGGTCGCTGGCCTCTTAAGACTCACAAAGTAAAATATCTTTGACTCTTTCTATCCTATGACAGTTTGTTAATGTTAATGAAGGATGAAGATACTTCGCAGGGTCTTGCTTCTAATGTGGCTTCTAGTACATTATTTTTATGACAATGAACATTAAAACCTTGCTAAAGGAGACTGTTTTTTTTTATATGGGGAGTGGTCTATGAACCAATAGCGATACTGTAGTGGTATTTCTGTGGGAATACCTCAACTACATCCTTGTGCAAGGGGGCATCAAAATCCAACCCGGCAGTTTTGAGAAAAATAATACTTTAGAATTCACATTTCTTGCAAAAATGTTTTTATTTTAGAAACGTTTTGAACGGTTATTGTGGTTAGTGTCTGTAAAGTTCGGACTACAATGTAATAATATGGTAACAACGAGCTGATCTGATGATGGAGTCAGGAGCTTTTCAACAGAACTCCTCAATAAATAAGCCGATTGAGTTGAAACTCGGCATGCCTGTCAAGTTTCAACTACAATGTAATAATATGGTGACAACGCGAAACTGCAACTAATAGGGACTGCAAACTCGAAAACTATAAAAATAATAATGCTAGTGTACTTAAATGAGTAGACAACTACAGAGAAACAGTCGTCTAAGATAGACTTTTATAATAGCCTAACTTTTATGATGATCAGAAAACGAGAGCAAAATTGATAATGACAATTGATAGTGATCAGTCATTGTACATGCATGTAAAAAATGTAACAACTGCGAAAGAATTGTGGGAAAAACTACAGCAATTATTTGATGACAACGGCTTTTCGAGAAGAATAAGTCTGCTATGGAATTTAACAAATTAATATTTTTATTTTTATTTATTTAATTTAATTTAACTATTGTGTACAATTATTGTTTTGCATAGATGGATGTTTGTGATTATTTGAAATATTGGGGGTGCTGAATTATATCCTTCCTAATAATAATCCTTATTTTACTAGTAAGCTAGTAACCTCATTTATTGGCATGATTTTGTTTATCAGTGTTTGTAACTAGAATGTTGCGTTTTCTAAGACAATGTCAATAAATTATAAATTCACTTGTTCTTATGTACATGTCGCAGGCAACTGGTTGAATTAGCCATTCAGTTAAATGCCTAGCCATTTCATTGAGCGCCGCCATTTAATTAAATGACTGACCTTCGTTTAGCCGTAGTGTGGAACGTTGTGTTCAACAGTCAGTGTGCTCGTTGTCACCATACTATTACATTGTAGTTGAAACTTGACAGGTATGCCGAGTTTCAACTCAATCGGCTTATTTATTGAGGAGTTCTGTTGAACAGCTCCTGACTCCATCATCAGATCAGCTCGTTGTCACCATATTATTACATTGTAGTTGAAACTTGACAGGCATGCCGAGTTTCAACTCAATCGGCTTATTTATTGAGGAGTTCTGTTGAACAGCTCCTGACTCCATGATCAGATCAGCTCGTTGTTACCATATTATTACATTGTAGTTGAAACTTAACAGGCAAACCGAGTATCAACTCAATCGGCTTATTTATTGAGGAGTTCTGTTGAACAGCTCCTGACTCCATCATCAGATCAGGTCGCTGTCACCATATTATTACATTGTAGTCCGAACTTTACAGACACTAACCACAACAAGCGTTCAAAACGTTTCTAAAATAAAAACATTTTTGCAAGAAATGTGAATTCTAAAGTATTATTTTTCTCAAAACTGCCGGGTTGGATTTTGATGCCCCCTTGCACAAGGATGCAGTTGAGGTATCCCCACAGAAATACCATAGCAGTATGGCTATTGGTTCATAGACCACTTAAAAACAGTCTCCTTTGACCGATGCATAATGAGTTTATTGGGTTATTCAATTGAAACTGAATTGTTGTTAAATTAGCTGAATAAAATGACGGAATTGGGTATTTTATAAAATGTGTTCTGTTACTGATATTATTCAGAGGGAATCCTGCGTTTGACAATATCATGATAAATGTTATGTTCAATATGGCTTTTAAATTATTTGCCTGTTCGCGGTTACAAATTGTGCCTACATTACGAAAATTTGGTTTTGAAATAAATAGCATATTACGTAAAATTGGCATAAAATTGTTTTGAGGAATTACTAATAAATCTAGGTGTAGGTAGGTATAGAAGGTGAAGGGATATTTACTTCTGTTTATATTTTAGAGTTTAACAATATATTTATTAGAGATTCATCTCTAACGATTGCGGATTCATCTATACCCACCTGCGGCTGCGACTAACATTATTAGTTTTAAACATGTCGTATTTTTAGCCAGTTGATGTATGATTAACTGTATCATCAATATCATATCTATTTCATTTAATACTACTACGCTCAAGTTTTACGGTGTTTCCTGCGGTTATTAAATGCGGTTATTCATAAAATAAACCGTTTATTTCTGTCATTCCAGAGGATTTTTATCTTTATGGGAAAAAAATAACCTAAATTTTCCTTCAATAAAAGTATATAAGCTATGTCGATTCCAAATTTCATCCAAATCGGTTCAGTCGTTTCAGCGTTAAGAAGTAACAAATTTTTGTGTCACAACAATTTTGTATTTATAATATTAGAGTGCCAATATTTTTATGATGAAATTATTTGATCAGCGCTCACCGAATTTTTCACCAAAAAAACCCTATTCAAATACGAGTACGTAATCAAATCGCAAACATAAAATTTACGATAGGTTGACTCACGTACGCATCGAGCCAAAAAAAGGCCAGCTCGTTAGTCCTTGAAAATTGGCTCGCTAAAAAACAGCGAATGCCATATAGCGGCCAAATGTGTTTTAGAAGAACGAAGTTTAATTTTTTTACCAAATACTTACATAAAAAAAATCATCTAGCACAGAGAGACCTAGGTTTTTTCATCTTTTGATTAGAACCAATAAATGGGTCCATCGCCATGCGTCAGTGGCACTCAAAGTATTAAACTCTTTGTGCTTGGTTTACTTGCTGCGGCCCCTTCAGAAAGCACTACAGAGAGAGGCAATAAACGTGGTCACACTAGGACGCAAAATTCGCAAATCACAATAATAGCCGACGTAGCAGAAGCAGTTTCATAAGAATTCTGTTTTAATAACAGTTTTACCTTTCAGAGATTATTTTCCATGTGACCGTTTTTTTTCGTATATCTATGGAACCGCCTAAACTTCGAGTCGGCTTTTTTAGATATTACTCTCGGTAAAATTTTGAAAAAACACTTTGATTTGATTGAAATTTTACAAAATAAATATATTTTTTGTTCGTATAATTTAATTATGATATTTGTTTGCTTTTTGTAATAAATAATTTCATTAAAGTCTAGTGCTGAATCACTTTGTAGAACGTTGCTGAAATTCTCTGAAAATTGTTTTAAAATATTTCTTTAAAGAAAAAAATTGATAACAGACTCAAAGAAAGTACACCTAAAAGCACATACTACAACCTATACAGGGTGTAATAAGATTTCTTATAAAAACTTATATCTAAATCTTGCAAAATGTTGCCATTAATACTGTAATAGCACGTAAACAACATTAAAAAATGCTATCATACAGAAATCTGAGTCGTCATAAAATGGCTAGTGAATTATTTCCTTTTCACTGAGATTATTTTTTTATAAATGGATCATGCGGTTTAGTATAACGCTATTTAAGTTTTTATATGGGAGTTTTAGTTACGTAATGGTTCATTTGTCAATCTGTGTTCGTCAAGTAATCGCCAAATAGTGACCATATAAGCGTCTTTTCCCCTTACCAGGTAAAAATTCTCCGGTTGAATGGATGTCGGTATCTAAATTGGCCATATTTTTACGTATATCTGTATGTACATATGAGCTTGTGGCTAACTCAGGTGATGAAGTTTTTTGGTTGCCTGGGGACCCTTCAACATTAACGACTTAAAAGCCTGTACCGACAATTTCACTTGCCAAAGCCACGTCACCCCTCCAAATTGTGACACCTCCGAACGCTTACGCATTTTCCATGGGCAGTTCACATGCGCTGTCATAATATCAACAACTCAAAGTTTATTTCACCCTGTATGAACTAAAACCGGCCTGCCCATACCTGAAGCTTTGAAGACCGCCGAAAATAGGAAAACGTGGAGAAGCATAGTGCAACGAGTGATGAACTCAAATTCTGAATAGACACGACCTTCAGTAGGTAATGAAGATGCCGACTGAGAAGAAGATGAACTAAAAATCATTCTAAGCAAAGTTTTTAATACCATCCCGAAGCCCGACAAGGAAGCCTGATAAGCATAGGAGAAGTTCCTCAAAGCTTGTATATCAAAGTATTTCCATAAAGACGTTACATTTACATCTGCGAAGTTAACATTTCACGTTCGTCTGAGATAAATCTCTAACTTGACATCGTAAAGGCGATCATAAAATGAGACGAGCTTAGAATTGTAAGGCATAGAAACTGCGTTAGTGGTACACTCGACTTTAGAAGATGTGGGGGAAAAACTTTTTTTTTTATAAATTTTACATTTGGCAACCAACTCGCCTGATGTTAAGCGACGGAGTAACCGAGGATAGAACACGTTGATCTAGAAAAAATCTATTCAATCTAGCCTTGAAGACGTTTAGATTGTAGCTCTCAGGAAATAAGGAGGTCGGCAGGGAGTTCCATTCGGTGGAACGTATCTAGAATGTGAATCCAAATTTTTGTGTACTAATTTTTGAAATGTTCTCGAGGAATGGGTGGTACGTAATAATGAGTAAGGTTTACCAGTCTCAGGATGTGTTTTGTGGAGTATATTTTCTACTCCGTACAACATTATCCAATCAATATAAGTGTAGGCACATTATTACCTATTCTATCGATGAGTGAAATATGAAGATCTTTATTTTTCTAAAAAGTTAAATAACTCAAACGCGGAGAATCTTGCAGAATAGTTAAAACAGTTTGTTTCAATGTTTTAATACGGTTATCAAGAGAAAATGCATTTTTTTTGGTTTCACATCCTTCTACACCTTACAGTTTAATTTCTTCATTCCACATGCAACCACGCGTATAATAAGGTTGCATGCGAGACTTTATAGCAACTTGGATGGTCACCAAATCATTTCTTTCCTGCTTATGAAATTAAAAGTTTGGTCGGAACTATTCTTTTGTAATTTGAACATGGCTTGGATAACAAGATGTCAAGATGTTATCTTTGCTTTTCTGGGTCCATTATATTTAAACGAAATTACACGGTCACTGGGCAATTTTACATTACAAGTCTTGCATTTTATACGTTTGATGTTTTTACTCATCAATCGGCGGCCGCTGCTGCCGCGGCACGATCGCTACGCTCGCTCGCCTCACGCGTAGTTTTTTTAGTAACCTAACATACCCTACAGATTTTGATCTAATTTATCACATTGCCCAGCTAGAAGTAGGGCAGTATTCATACTATTCAGCCTATGTGATAAATTCAATCTATTTCAAACTTTGATTTATTAAATGGACCACGGGCCTTTGGGCATTATTATTATGGGCCGGCCAAAGTATTAAATTTATCAAATTGACCAACGACGCTCTTGGTCTTTATTCATAATGACCGGTCTAAAACAATACTGCCCAGTAATTCAAATTGCCCGTGGCTATACAACTAAAAGATCAAATTTGAAAGTGCCTCTTATTGGTCAATAAGACAATAACTCTAAATTAGCTCTATGACCAATTAAATATTGCTAATAAGAGGGTCTTTCAAATAATTCACAGGCCGTCTTTGAAGTTTATCAGTCTCTCAAATTAAATTTACAGCTGATTTAATCTACAAAGACAGAATTACAAGTGCCCTTAAAGTATTTTGTTACCAAAACACAGGGTTGTTTATTAATTAGGATTGAAAAAATGGACACAGAAGGGTATTTTTAAGAGGGCATCAAGCACCGAATATCCGATCAGGATAAAGATAGATAAGATAAAGATAAAGATATTTTTATTTCAAATACAAAAGTACAAGTCCTTTGTAACGTAACAATATCTTATAAACTAGCAAAACTTTAATGTAAAGATGGTAAATAAGAGGGCATGAGCCAAAAATTCGAGCAGGATGGTAAATTTATGTTGTTCTCATGAGAAAGAGGGACAGCGTGATGGATTTTCTTGCTCGTTCTATAAAAACAGTTTTTACAATTATAAATTAAATAACCCTGCGATAAATTAAAATAAACAATCACAAATTATTTTACACTTTTTGATAAAAGAAAAGACTGTTAAAAGATTCTGTGTGAATATTCTGTTGTTTCCAAAAAAAAAAAACTCGAAATGAACATAATCCTCAATATTTTGAATATATAAGGAAGTGGTCAAAGTCAATACGTTTTTTTTAAATAATAAATTAAAGGGTGAGACTTTCAGGCCAATATTTTGTCTCTTACAGTAATATCTTGGAAGCAAACATTAAAAGCCATTTTTTTCTCATTACTTTAGAATTTATTTTCATTCTCCTGCAATGCAACCCGCTGTGAATTGTTTAAAAAGGTAAAAAGATCGTGGACGGACAACAAATTAGCGAAACAATTTCATTAGGGGCTTAGAGTAGCCCGACTGTTCTGTTTAATTAAAGTTGTAAGACAAAGTTTTTAAAAGTAAAGAGTCCAGTTTGCGGCGAGTATATTGGGCGGCTTAAGAGTAGACTCATAAAGTCATCACAATGTTATTATGTATGCAAAAGTTTCTGAATATTTATATACACCGTTTATTTTTGGTCAGTTTAAAGCCAGCGCCTACGTAATCTATATCGATAACCTTACTCAAAAATAATAATAAATATGAGATCTATTTTTTTGCAAATAATAATATCACGAAACGTAGGCAGGATAAATCACGGAGATACGTGCTCTGTACTCAGCTGTTGCTACGGCGTAAAGTATATGCTACGTCGTAGTCATACATACATACCTAGGTCATTAGCTCTGCGCGCCTACGACACCTTACCAAGTGTTTTCCTCACTTTTATTAATCTTTTCAACTATTTAGTTTCGTATGAAATACTTATCAAATTCAAAAACTAAACCAACGACACGAATACGATTAAGCAATACAAGCAGTGGGTGCTGGCTTTAAACTGACCCAGAATTAACGGTGTATAGGTACCTACTATAATTATAACTAATCCGATTCGAAAGGGGTCCAATAACATTTAGTAAGTAAGTAGTATAAAAAAACTGGATAATAACAATCTATAGAAAAATACTTATAGAAAACTGAACCTAAAGGTGCTGTTAAATGGGCTAGTTTTTTGACAATTTCCTGCTGCAATTGCATAGCCACCAAATGGCCGATTATATCGTTCAGGTGCAATAATTGCTGCAATCTTGCAGTATAGTCCAGCGATTGCAAAGATATTTCATAGTAGTCGCAAGAATTCAATGTCTAGCCGGCTAGATTGCAAATGATTTCAATGTATTGAATAATGAAATTGCAGAAGTTGCAAATATACCCAGCTGTATTGGTCTATAAAATTGTCAACAAGATGCAATTTTTCTAGCCCGTTTACAAGCCTTTTAACACGGTTCTACTACAAGACACAAGAAGGCCTATTGCTATGTAGTCTCTAGTCAATACTGTCACTGATAGAGAAATTCAAGTCTTCACTTATTTTGAATCTTCATTTATTTTAAATTAATCTTATGAAACATCGACACAAGAAGAAGAACCGAGAGATAATCATGAACATTATGTATCTTCGGTTCTTGGAAACAAACATAAACCGCATCCAATCCCTAGATTTCATGAAAATCGATCAGCCAATAAATATTTACCAAATAATTTGAAATGTTTGTGTTCAAGCGGTTTTAGATCGGACTCCACAATTAATTGAACCATAAAGAGTGAATGAATGAACGATGAACAGTCTGTCAATCAAACTCGTATTTGCAGGCAATACACTGCAGTATAATTTATCAGGGCCACTTACCCATGGCCTGTTAGATTCCCGACCGTGCATTTTACATCATAATTTATTTACTGTTCCGAGTTGGAAGAAAGCCAAAATGGATCCTATAAAACGAATCTACCGTATCAGCAACTCTCTCGTGGTTTTGAAATAAAAAGTCAGGGTACATGGTAGTTTTATTTTAGCAGTTTAAATTTGAAAATACGCTCGCTACTTTAAATGTGAGGTATTTTTACTAAATATTACCTATTATTAAACTTTTATTATATTTATTGGGTTAGGTTAGGTTAGGTTAGGTTAGTACTCTTACCTCAGTTGGTCCGAAAGAGCCTTTTAATCCTTAGATGAAACAGGATCGACTGGCATCAAAAAAAGTTTTTGTGTAAATTGCCCATTTTCTCGCTGACTGTACATTTTTTTCAAAATCTGTGAATGCAGGTTGAAGTATCTTCAAAAGTTAAGGATAGTCTCCTAAAAACGTTTTCCTGTAGCTACAACGGTTAAGGTAGCCCTTACTGTCTTGTCTCAGAAATACATTTTAGCGATTTATGACTTTTCTAGTACTCTAACCTCCGTTGGTCTGAAAGAGCCTTTTTATCCTTAGATGAAACAGGATCGATTGGCATCAAAAAAAGTTTTTGTGCAAATGGCCCATTTTCTCGCTGACTGTACATATTTTTCAAAATCTGTGAATGCAGGTCGAAATATTTTCATAAATTAAGGATGGTCTCCTAAGAACGTTTTCCTCTAGCTACAACGGTTAAGGTAGCTGCCCTTACTGCCCCATCTCAAAAATTCACCCTGTATAAAAAATTAAAAACCAACCTCAGCAACCACACAATTCCGAAATAAGGTTATTGTGACACGTAGGTATAAATTGTAAGAAACAATTTTTAAACTGAGAAATTCAAATTATTTACGACTAATTATTGTAGTAACATTAATTTGTAGGTGTAACTTTACGTAATTTTTATTTTGATGCACGGTATCCTCAGAGCGCGACTTTGTTTCTCACTAGTTGATGTTATTTTATTTGATAGAACCACAGAATTAGTAAGTTTTAGGTCATTTTACTAGATTTAAATGTCATATAAATTCAGTAGGTAGGTACTTAACTTAATTCAAATATAATCTAGCTAGGATACCTATAATGTAGATAAAAAATTTTGTGAGTTTGAATACGTGGATGGTATTCCATGCAACCACTGTTCCTATTAGAAAAAGTCTTTAATCACTTGAAAAAAATATTATTAGAAATGGACATAGTAATGTCTTTTCTTAATACCTACACCAAGAGATGGCGGAGAGAATCACTAATTTATTAATAAAATACTAATATTATAAAGGCAAAAGTCCATGTGTGTGTGTGTGTGTGAATGTTTGTTACCATGTATCTCCATAACTACTTAACTGATTTTGATGAAATTTGGAGTTTAGGTTCTGGAATAACACATAGGCTTTTTATCCCGGAAAGATGTATGGTTCTCGTGGAATAAAAAAAGTAGTCCACGCGGGCGAAGCCGCGGGCGTACACTAGTAAAATATAAATTTAGGTAACAAAATTTTGTTACCTAAATTTATATTATAATTAGTAACCAAATTTTAATTAAAACAAACATAGCACTTTCAATTTTCTTCCAGACGCCTAGACGTTTATAAATATCAACTCTGAAATTCAAAATTAATCCTTTATGATTCTTGATTCTCTTTGTTTGTAATAAATTGCCTGTCTTTTGTTTCTTTGCTGTAATCAAACTTGCGACAGGGCCATTAAAAAAGCGATTTAACTTCTCAACTTCTCAAAGGTTTTGCGCGAAGGAACTGTTAGAACCCAGTGTTTTTTAATATCACATTGTGATTGTAACTAAATATTAAAATAATGTGTAATGGTGGCGGTTCGCGACCTAGACCGAGACAGGAGACCAAGACCAGAGACCAGACCAGACGTGGGTTCAAATTCTGATCTAAAACAATGGATTTTCGTTTTGACAAATTTAGATGCACTTTGACACGAGCTTAAAACGGTGAAGGCAAACATCGTGAGGAAACCAGCAGTTTAATCAGTCCCACACGTATTTAACATGGTTTTTCTGTTGAAGGATGATTGAGCTGAGAGCATGGTTTAGGTCAGTCGTGGGCAAACTACGGCCCGCGGGCCATCCTCGGCCCGCGAACCGTTTCGATTCGGCCCGCTGCGTCATACTCTTACTCAATCCGTACTCGTCTCAAATAGTCTCATAATTAAATGTAGACACATATTCGTCTCAATTTTAGTCCACCAGTAAAGAAAATCTGACCCCCATTACATTTCATAGGTTTTATTTGGCCCTTGATTAAAAAAGTTCTCCCAACCCTGGTTTAGGTGCTGGGCAAGCCTAATAATTTGAACAGTAGGCTTTGAAGTCGGTTTTAGTTTTTGGATTTGGTTTTATTTTAAAAAATATTATTGGAAATCGCCAATCGACACCTTAGTGGCTGATCTGTACGGTGAAACGGTACTTCTACATTAATTATTGTTTATCCAAGTTAAGGGTTTTTAAGAGTTCGACCATTTTCTAGTCCAACATAATGAACAAATTGAACTGTTCCATTGAATCTTGGTTAAAAGTTATATCGTTAACACTTTCTTGGAATCGTAAATTAATTTTACTGAACTTTAGAGCTACTCTTTACGCAACCCTTTCCTAGGAACAGCAATCTATTAAGAAAATCGACCAAGGTGGGTAAAATTTAAAGGCCTAAACCATAAACTTGAACACTGGTTAAATAATGCTTAAGATTCGCTCTGTCACTGTTTAACACTATCTGACAAAAAAGGATGGCAATTGTTTAAACGTTGTTTCAATTTAACAGAATTTTAGAAGTAAGTAGAGGCTTAGGGTAAGTGTGTAAAATGGATACAACCAAAACCAAACCGCCAAAATACTTGACAGGAGTTCTACAACAAGTGGCTAAATTAAAAATTTTAAAAAACCGACTTCAATACAAACTGTATTGGGTAAGGCTAAGGGTGAGCTAATTAAAATTAGCCCAAACATGGATGTTCCACTGTTATTCCCTGAGAAGTTCCATTGGACAGGTCCTGACTCCATCATCAGATCAGCTAGCTGTCACCATATTATTACATTATAGTCGGAACTGACCGACATGCTGAGTTCCAAGTTTCAACTCAATCAGACTATTTACTGAGGAGTTCTGTTGAACAGCTCCTGACTCCATCCCCAGATCAGCTCGTTGTGACCATATTATTACATTCTAGTTGAAACTTGACAGACGTGCCGAGTTTCAACTCAATCGGCCTATTTACTGAGGAGTTCTGTTGAACAGCTCCTGACTCCATCATCAGATCAGCTCAATGTTACCATAATATTGCATTGTCACCGATAACCTTTTAAAAAATACCCTAATCGCTTCAAGTGTGCCTATAAAATTTGAAGAGTTACCTCGATTTCTCCAAGATCCCATCATCAGATCCTGACTTGATGACCAAAAGGACCAATTGGAAAGTGTACCCTTTCAAACAAAAAAAGAATTTTTGAAATCGGTCAAGGCGTCTTCGAGTAATCGGTGAACATACATAAAAAAAAAAGCACAAAAAAAAAAAAAAAAAAAAAAGATTCCGACGAACTGAGAACCTCCTCCTTTTTTCGAAGTCGGTTAACAACATTTAGACAAGGTGATGAAATGAGGCATGTGAAGATAGCAATCCATTTGCGTCTAAGATTTAATCCCTCGCTGAACTTTGAAACGCTCGTTCAAAATGAGCTTGGCGAAGTTAAAGACAGCTCAACTAGCGAACAATTTGACTTCTTCAACCGGAAATAGTTCTTGGAGCTGGAACGAATGAGCAAATCAGTCAAGTCGAGCGGGTAATCTCGGTGGTTCTATCAATGAGATTTACGTGTTTGTTACATAGTATAAAGTAGGGATTAATAAAATAGTTAAATCATGTTTAAAGGAAATTTTCTTCAGAGTTTTTTTCGGAGTTTGGAATTAGTGCTTCGTAGATCGGAGGGCACGTTAAATTTTCGGTCCCGGCTTTTAAGTCGTTCAGCCATGTAGGCCTTCAGGCGGCCTAATAACTCCGACACCAGAGTTGGTCACTTGCTCATACGAACTTACTTTTACTTAAAGGAAATTTTACCCAGGACCACGCACTCACGACTTTGTCTCGAAGGTGTTTTAAATATAAGGTCACTTACAGATTTTTGGAGTGACATTGGGATTACCACATGCTCCTTTCAAATCGGACAAGGTTTTTTTACATGCTGTAAACATTTTGTGAAACGAGAAACTCATAGATGCAAAGCTGCAAAGTTTGGATTGAAAGGAATCAGCCCATTAGACCAACAGTTCTGTAAGTAATAGAATACGCTAGAAACTGATGCCTATAGATTTTCGTAATAGCAAACGTCTAGTCCAATATTCGTCACAAATGCTGACCATTTATTAAACTGGCGGCATCTGCTAGTCTCGTATTGCGATTGATAACACCACTATTAATCCTGTAGGTCGCCTAAATTTGGAGCTGAACTGATGAAGTGGAAATCTGATTTTGCTATCAAAGATTACACTGAGCGTAGCCGTACTGAAAACACGTGTATTTTAATTAAAACCGAAGAGGAACAAACATAGAATAACAAGAGATTGATTTTAATAGCGTCAATCAGTGAACGCATATAAACATGGAAGCATTCTTTCGAGGCAAATATTCTTGCAAAGTGGTACAAAATTGCAACCGACCTGACATTTCAAATCCGTCAAAATTTCTTTGCTGATTGGTCAATAATTTACTAAGACTCGGGACGCACAGTTAAAAGTCGACTTTATTCCCTCTACGTTTGGGTTAAAATTGCCGTCCAACGCTTGTCATTACCTGCCACGCCTCAGATAACCGGGATGATTTTATGTAATAAGATGCAATGCAAATAATTAATTCGTATTATTATGGTGAATTATGATAACAATTTCATAAGTATTACGAACTTCTATGAGTTCTATGGTAGCAGTTGTTCAAAGGTTCGAAATTATAATAGGTTTTAAGGAGTAGGTGGGTACTTCTTACTCGTAGGTTTGTTTAGTAAGTAAAAAAATTATAAGTATTTACTTTGTATTCCTAATCAAATAAAATAATTCAATGTTCTAAAATTTAGAACATTGAATTATTTGTAAATATCAAAATATATATTATTTAGAATCTAAATAATATATATTTTGATTTTTACAAGCAGGTAACTAGTACCAATTACAAAACTATTATCTAAGGTAGGTTACATCTATAATTATATCCAGTGAAAGTCAAAGTCAAAAAATTTTTATTCAATAAAATTATCTACAAAATATCACTCACTTTGAAGACCTCGGTGGTGCAGCGGTGAAGGCCCACCTGAGACGCAGGAGGTTGCGGGTTTGATCCCTGCCGCGAGACAAAGGTTTATAAGATCTGTAAATATTAGTTTCGGGTCTGGGCGTTTTCTATGTTCAGCCAAGACCATTTGGAACTGTTTTTTGGCGTAATCCATCAAAATCATAACCCTTCTTTTTTGCTTCGCCGTAGTCGGGTAAAATTTTAGACACAACATTATGTATTGAATGCATGCCAATATTCATTACCATGACGAGCTAGCGCAATAAACATACTCGGCAGTAGTAGCACAGATTATTAAGTAGTAGCACTTGAAAGTAAAGGGGTAGTCAGAAGCAAGTCCAAATATAAGCCATCTACGGTGCGCGAGATCTTAGTTCGGGGCGAACTAAGTAAGTATGTAAGTATTCAAATCGGACTGGTAGTTCCTGAGATTACCGCGTTCAAACAAACAAACAAACTCCTCCGCTTTATAATATTAGTACCTATCTATAGTACCTATAGGTACTAATATGAAATAATAAAAAAATATCAGTTAGGTAGAAATTAGGTGCTTGGTTTGGGTGGCATAACACCATCCCTATAGACAAAAACCAGGATTATTTTTATGGAAAAATGATAAATAGCGATGTACTTACATGTGAAAACTAACACCATTATTCTTGTTGTGTAAATCGGATCTACTTACGCACCAATTTACAGCACAACAAGGCATTTTTATGAAAAAAACTAGAAATTTAGTTGACCGTCGCCGCCAATGTCAACTTCGCAACTAAACTCGTCCGTGTCACACTTTTCAAGCCCCGCCTACCGTGTCACACTTTTCGTTGGGTCATTTTCTAGCGCAAAGAATGCTTCCATGTTTATATGCGTTCACTGGCGTCAATGGGCTAGCAACCTGTAACGTATGGAATGTTAACTTGTGCAAAATATGGACATGTATCAAAATAATGTCTTTTGACATACCTACCTCTGACAGGTATGTCAAACTTCGTAAAGTCACCGGATCGCCGCGTCGCAAGCTGTCAAGGAGTTGATGTAGTGAGCGTTGGTTCATAGAATTCCATTCAAAGAATACCTAACATCACAAGGCGATGCGGTGCGGTGCTGGTGCTGAGTTGATCTAAACAGCTATAACCTTTATGAAGCGAAAATTTCATGTATTTGGTTATAAGAGTAGCATTGTATTCAACACGTTAATAAGTCGAAATTGACATTGTAAAATGAGTAACATAGTATCGTGAGCCGACAACCCTGGGGCCCTAGCCATATTACACTATCTACCGTCGCGATCTCTGTAGAACACTTCAAAATGTATAGGAATTGACGTAATGACCACGTGACTCATCACCTTTAAACGTCAATTCCTGTACATTTGAAGTATTCAACAGCGATCGCGACGATAGATAGTGTAATATGGCTAGGGGGGCTGGTGAGAGTTTACGAGGCCTTTGTCTATTAGTAAGTAAAGTTTCCTGATGATGATGATAAAATTAATGAAACAAATGTTTATTGGCTTTGACTTCTATCTATCTATCTATTCAGCATGTATGCACCCACTGCTGGGTATAGGCCTCCTCTCTACTCCGCCATTCTTTGCGATCCCTTGTCAGCCTCATCCATTGCTGCCCAGCCACGTTCACGATATCATCGGATCAACGAGCGGGCGGTCTGCCTCGCGCTAATCGGGCGTCTCTCGGCCACCAGTCCGATACAGCTGTTGTCCAATTGTCCATCTTCCGTCATTTCTTCTGGCCAACTTGACAAGTGAAAGTTAACTTCTAAAAAAAGGAAAAAACCCGAGGAAAAAACAAAACAGATTATTCCGTTCCAATTACCCCTTGACAAAACACACGGGAGACAAAAGCCTGAGAATCAATTTAAACTCGAGATAAGAGGGATGGAATTAAAAACGCCAATAGAGTAAATTGCTACGTCAATCAGATGCGTCACGTTCGGTGATCAATCTTCATGAGACCCCGCTCGGTGTTTAAGAAAAATAAATGACTGAGACCAGGGGTGTATTTGGGGATGCATCTGGGGCAAAAACACCTCTATGTACACTTTACTACCTACTTTAAAAGAAATAAGTTCTCTAAAAGGTTATTTTTGGCTTAAACAAAGGTAATTATAAAAGGGGAATAATAAGTCGAGCCGCAGAATTATTTTTTGGCCACGGAACCTACCTTCTGATTTTATAACTAAGCAACGGGAAAATAAGAAACCTTCTAATAAACTAACTCGTCCTTTTTACAGCATCAACTAAATATTCCAAAGAAAGCGTCAAGTAAATAACAACAATTATTTTTACTTGACCTATTGATTTATACATCGCCATCAAATTTACTAACTCAGCCACGGATTTTACAACTAACCAACATTTTAGGTTAGGTTAGGTTAGTTTAGTGAAATAACTACGCACGAGGCGAGCGAGCGTAGCGAGCGTGCCGCGGCAGCGGCCACCAAAGCGACAGAAATCTAATTCATAAAGAATACAATATATTATACTCCGGTATTTTCGACATTTTAAGCATTTTACCTTCCAAGTATCGTCTTTATAAACTTCAATCAATCGATCTTTATACATTTCAAATATTCTTGATTTTGAAATTCGCTATTTTGAGCTTTGGCAGTACAATAGGCAATATGCATCAATTTTTTTTATGGTTTTAAACGATAGGTTATATCGTCAAATAACCGACATAAAAATTCCAGCGCCGAAATACTAAAATTTTATAACAAAAATAATTTTTGAAATTTACCAACATTTTCACGCATCTGAAACACGATTATTATTGTTGTCACAGATTACTGTTGTAGTAACAATTTGTGAACTTTGACGTGTGACGTCAAATTGATACTAAGTACAACAGTAATCTGTGACAACAATAAGTTCGAGTATAGGAATTGTGAAAATTAAAAAAAAAACTTATCTATGGATCGTCATATCTGACTCGTCCTTGACTTTTCTTATGAACTCGTGTCGTCACATCCTTTCACATCCTTTTCAAGTATTTTGAAATTCCTACTATTTTTTTCAATTTTTAAAAATTATTTTCTAATCGAAAATGGTTTAATATTAAAAAATAATTACACACACATACCTCTAAAGCAACAATGTTCATAATAAAATACATTTAACCCGCTTTTGAATCAGACGCATATTGCCTATTAGTGTTACACTATATTTTAAACATGCTGAGTTATAAAATTAGAAGTAGATAGACTTACTTTATTGGTGTCATATTTAAATATTTTAGGAGTTCCCGCTTGAATATGTGTTACAAATTTAGATCCTAAGAAAAGATTTTAGATGCTAAAAAATAACTGCCATGCTGAGTTGTATTTACAGTGGCTTACATCGAGGATATTTAGTGGCTAAGATAGTATTTTTTAGAGGCACATTGATAGTGGCTGACTTAGTAATTCAGAGGTCAATGTAAATTTTTAGAGGCGAAAAATGCTATTAAATAGAAGGCGGTTTAATTAGCACCCATTATAAAATATGTTGAAAATGTAAGAAATATTTAATTTCCTGACACATTGTTGTATTCAACAAAAAAATCTACAAAGTGTGTTATATTTCCTAACATTAGGGATAGGGATTGAGGGAGCATCTGGAACCACCTTCTCATCACAAAACTAACGAATTCTGCAAATATTTTTTAGAATTCTCTAAAACGTGGCTTTCGATAATTTTAGTGGTAGGTAGGTACCTATAATAATTGCAAAAAAGTTTGTGCTCGCGAGCTCTATTGTTCGCAGAACTACTAGTCATCAATTTTAGTAAGTAAGCCTCATTAAAAAAGAAATCCAGCTCTCAAAACCTATCATTCAGTTTCGTTCGATGTTCTATCATTTGTAGTCCTGAGTACTCACGTCTAGCTTAGAATGACACCGGCTTACAAACTTAAGATAAAAGTTACATTATAAACGGTTTATATCCTCAAGCAGAAGTTTTTGTCATCTTGCTTTTGAAATTATACAATAAAAAAACATACTATGTTTGGAGTCCTTAACATCACACTAATAATATTATAACTGCGAAAGTTTGGATGTTTGGATGGATGTATGTCTGTTCCTCTAGGTATAACTCGACAACCAATGAACCGATTTGTCTGAAATTTTAAATATAGATAGATAATGACCGAGAATAGGACCTAGGCTACTTTTAATTCGGGTACCACGCGAGCGAAGCCGCGGGCAGCAGCTAGTTAGAAATATTATGATTTCAGCATCATTATCATAATCATCCACATCTTAATTGATAGCGGGCTGATCTGGTGATGAAGTCAGGAGCTGTTTAACGAATCTCTTCAGTGAATATGATTTCATCATCGTTATCATAATCATCCACATTTTTATTGACAGTGTGCTGATCTGGTGATGAAATCAGTAGCTGTTCAATTTTCTCAGAGTACCCGTGCTTAGGATCATTTGAATCAGCTCGCGATTTCTTATTAAAAGCTTGAAAAATATTTCTTTAACAGAAAACTTATTTAACAACATTATCTTCGCTATAATCGTTTTTTTTTTTCGTTTTCGACACGTTTGGTGTAGTCTTTGCATGGCATATCACGTATCTAATAAAATATCGGTGTGAATGCCATGCTTTATGCTCGGTCGTTGACATTTTCTGAGTTATTTGATGGCTCAAGATTACGTTATACAACGTTTTGTGTTCAAACGATCGGTAAAATTCAACAAAGGGTGTGTTTTCTTATCTCATTTATTGCATGAAAGTTACGGAAACAATGCTTCAAGATTCATATATTTAACAGTTGAGTAATAAAAAGGTGACAAGTTGCTTTTGTCTCTTTTATTTCCTAGTCTTTGATTCCCGCCGCGAGGAAAATAAAAATAAAAAAAAATACTTTAGACAATTATAGTCCATATTAAAAGTTGAAATCCAAAATAAGAGCGTAAGTAGGTAACTAAGTATAAAGGATGATTAGTGGAGGACTAGATTTCCTTCATTATTCACCCTCTGCACAAAGGATTTCCAAATAGGAGACATACGATTCTCCGCGACAGTCTTTAGGATGCTGTTATGGCTGTTTCGAACTCTGCTCATCAGGGATACAGTTTTTTGCGCATGATGGCGTGAAAGCCATGCAGAATCTTGGCAGCCCCAACATCATCCTGAAGATATTATTATATTGGACGCGAGACATCTAGCGACCTTTTGGTACCCACAAATGAAATACAAGTGTTTAGAAAGCGCAACCGAACATTATTATGTCTATACAAAATTATCCTAGATATAAGGTGTCAACTTTACAATGTCAAAATATTCAAACAAACAGTAGTTTACTCTCGAAACTAAACTTAATCCAGTTTGGTCGAATTCAGCCTTAGTTAAAATACAAACACCGACAACAATATTTAAAAAAAAATTTACTTCGCATTGACTATCTGAGCCTAACACATTGATGAGACTTTAACCTTAGCCAAGATAATAATGACCTATGCATCTACTTCCTAGTAAAAATACATAATTCTTTATAAAAATACTCTCACGAAGAAAATATTATATTCTTCACTTGAGAACTCAATAAATAAACTTAGGGGTGTTATACTTACTATTTTCAGGAACAGGAAGAGTGCAAAATGTAATTTAATTCGTAACGTTAACGTATTCTGACACAAAAGGAGAAGCGACACTTAAATGAACAAAGTATCTTAATAACAGAAATGAAATTTCAACAATTATGAATAAAATATTTTCTGGCGTTCATTCTGAAACCATTACCATTAGTATCATAATCTCATCTCATCTCATATTGCAATTAACTCTACTTTTTACTGAAGGATAATAAAATAAAAAATCCCCTCATTTGCACAACCAGCCTTAGCCCGTAAACATGTTTACTGCAGAACATTGAACAGAGGAGAAGTAACCTTATAACAAGCTAAGAAGATGCATTCTTGATTCTGAATATCGATGATCTAAATTGGCGTTGAGTCAGTGTTTTTCACATTCTTTTCTTGAGAATATAGGCAATTTGCTAGCGATAATGTGAAGTTACTAAGACGGTCATTGTTCATTATTTATCTTCGTACGAGTATACTTTGGTGACAAAGTTTTTAGGCCGCCTGAAATAAGGCTGAGACTACCAAAGCGGAGACGAGAGATGTGTCTAAACAACCATTAGAAATTCGCTATTCACATGTCACAATCTACAGATATCACAGAGCCGTGTTGGCTGAGGGGATTAGTACCTCGGCTTTCGATCCGAAGGTCGTGGGTTCGAAACCTGATTGTGCATCAATGGATTTTTCATTTAAAAAAATGTATATGCGCATTAACACGAGCTCTAAATGGTGAAAGAAAACATCGTGAGGAAACCCGCGGCTTAGTCATAGTCAGTCCCACACGTATTGACCATGGTTTTTTCTATGGATTTGGCCGGTTAAGCTGAGTTCTCGGCGGTAGCTCCAGTACTTCAGTCATCCCGTGACCACGAACGCTGTAACGTGTTCAAAACTTCGGGAAAAGAAAATAAAATAAAAGGTAGGTACTCGATAAAATCCCGTAATAATAATTTATCATTTGGTTCTAATACTGTAGTACTTTCCAGAGTAGACATTTGGATCAAATCCAGTTAGATTACTCAGTTAGATACTCTGGAAAGTTTTACAATAAAGTTCAATTTCACTCGTCACTAACCATAAGGTGGAACATTAAAAAACATTTCTTATCTGCCTATTCATTTCGTGGTAAATGGAAACATTGAAGTAAAACGTGATTTTTACCTTTTGAATGAGGCTTGCTTCGCAAATATCGCGTGCCGGCACCCAGTAAAAACCATGGTTATTTAGCCGATATGGCAACACAGATCGTTTAAAACTTACTTCGAAATGAGCAGGGTTTAACCGGAAAACTCTATAATTAACCTGTTATTTTATATTTTTGACTGACGTTTTAGTAAAGTCGATTGTACAATTAACACTGAATTTCGTAATTTAGCGCGAAAGTAGAGCAACGTTTTAAAGTAAAATGCGATTAAGTTTGTTTTATATAACGATGTGTTTTATTTAATGTTTTACGATTTGGAATATCATATTTCTCAATAAACTTGCAAATGCATTCACTCTTTTAGTTTACATTTGAATTAAAAATAGATAGAAAATAAATATATAGAATAAATAAAAATATACAGGGTGGAAAAAATGAATGGGCCCTGGAGGGAAACTACTTTAAATCCTATTTTACTTAAAGGAAACATTCCTTTATTTTTAAAAAAGAAACATACTTAACTGCATTCAAAGATTTTCTAAAATTCACTTGCTTCACCCAAGAATCGAACCAGCCAAACATACTATTTACTGAGTGTTTTTTCTTTGTTTCTTTAATAAATGTTGAACTAATAAAATAAAAATTAAAAATAAAAAACCGACCAAGATAACAATAACCCACGCACGATTTAATTAGGCATTCGTGAAGTTAGCTGGTTCTTAGAATAATACTAACCAAACTCAAATATTCAAAGTAACTACCAAAACAAGTATAAATACTAAATTCTAAATATAGTCTTTTATAAACAGCCTTGGCTTGTGGTTAATTACAGGGCGCCTTTGAGATGGCACTGTTTATTTTTAGTGCTCCTTAAGGACGGAAAAAGAGTAATTATTCTGAGGAAACATTAATTCTGCGACCTCAAACTACGTCACTAATGCCTGAATACTGAGATGCTACTTAAATATTTTAAACTTACTTATCTATTTGAGACGTTCTCACTCTTCAGAATCGTATACAAAAATGACAGTTAATGACAGTTAACCTTTAGTCTGTCGGGATTCCAGACACAATAGAAAATCAATTGTGTCTCAACCAGATCTGTGCTCAGATAACCGGTTAAAGCACAAATTGTTACCGCTCAGAACTTTAACAGCTTAACTTCAACGACCTATCAAGAACGTACGCTTCGAGCGCTTCAAATACATCGCCGTCCCCGGGGAACAAAATGATAACTGCCATTATCTTAGTTTTAGTGTTATGTCATATTTGTAATCTTTGGGTGCTAATACATCTGCTCAATTTTTTTCGTAACTTTCATACAGTTATTCGCGAAGTTACAAAATATTACAATACTATTCCACGATTCGACCCATGCCTGAAGTTACAAGAATAAAGTTGTACTATAATATTATCATATTGTATTTACACCTGTTAATATGACAAACAATCATTATCATTATGTTCTCGTGAAAAATATTCGTCTAGATAATGATAACCGCATGTTATCATTTTATTCTCGTCAAAACTCGTCCTTGCATTTCGTATAATACACTATTATCATAATCGCTTCCACCCTGGTAAAGCGTCGAATAACATGATAGAATAGTGGTACAATATTAGGTTTTGCCTAGAAAATACGAGGAATAAAATGATAATCGACATTATAGAACTTAGACGGTGATTGATTTTGACTAACTTCTTATTTTTTAAATATCTCTATTTTGGCATTTCTTACGCGTGTGTTATTAAAACATTCCGAATGCAAAAAAAATCAGCATTGCTTAAAGCTAACAATCATCTGTCTACGTCCAGTATTTGTGAAGTTATTAACGAAAACATGTTTTTTGCTCCTCCTGAAAAGTTACGTTTTTGTAGTTATCATTTTGTTCTCCGGGGACGGCGACATACCGACACGTGAGTAATGCATCTCCGAAGTGCTAATTCATGAATTTTCACCGGTAAAAATGCTTTAACTGAAAGGCTACATAAAACTTTTCTCTTTTACAAGTTCGACGGTTGTTCGTGAAAGTTTCTAATACGCTAAACGAAGGGTGACGGTGCCGTTTAGACGCCGATCAGCTTCCCACCAATAAATTATAAGTTTTCTCGTAACGGTCAAGAGATTTTCATAATCTCGCGGCATAAATTTTATTGAATTTTATATTAATTTTATAAAAGTTTTTCTTATCATTTAGATTGTTTAAAGTTGACTAGTGAACCCGCGTGGACTAATTTATTATCCCACGGAAACCATACATTTTTTCGGGATAAAAAGTAGCTTATGTGTTATTCTAGAACCAAAGCTATCTACATTCCAAATTTCATCAAAATCAGTTTAGTAGTTATGGAGATACGTGGTAACAAACATTCACACACACACACACGGACTTTCGCCTTTATAATAATTAGCAGGATGGTAGGGAAGAATCTGGGTTTGTAGTTAATACTCTAATAAACTGACAGCGACGCTGAAATGGTCATCTTTTTTTATTTCGTATTTTGCCGTGCTTAGATACTATCTAAGCACGGAAAAAAATATTTTCCTTTAAAGAGGCCGTTATAGCAAAATCACAATAGGAATTGAACTAAGTAATATGCCGTCTCGTTTCATAGACTGAAAGTGACAAGAATGTAGACTTGCGAAAAATGCATCACTGAAGAGAAAAGAAAGATACATTTCATTTCACACAAAGATTCATATCCCTCTTTGTTATCTTCCTATCTTTTTGCTCAGTTTGCTCAGTGCATCAATTCAAAGTTCAATCCCTTTCCCTACGATTGAAATGAAAGAAGAGTAGAAGAGTAATGTGAAAGAGATGCTTGAATGGTACATTTTTACATACATTCATCTAAATCTACATCTATATAATCTTGTAAAGCTGATGTAAATAAGTATAGGGTACATAAACTACATAAGTATTATAAAATGGTTAACACTATCGTTTACTTACTTATATTTTAATACTAATATTCGTCGCGATATCTCGGTGAAACTCGGATTTCCATTCCCATTTCCTATGTGAGTAAGTGAGCAAAGTGATAACAAGATGTATATTTGTCTCAAGTGATTGAAAAGAAAGGTGAGTAATATGGGATGATGGTATTCACTTTTCTCTTTCCCTCGCGAGCTACCCAAGTCTACAAGAATGGCATTCCTATTTGATTTCCTATTTAATGGCATTTCAATTCCTATTTTGATTCTGCTATAGCGGCCATTTTAGCTCCGCTGTACGCGATTCATCGAAATGAAAATTAATATCAAAATGTTTGATTGCGATGGGATTCGAACCCGCATTAAAACACTCCGGCTTTATTAGGATCGGTTTAATCAATGCTGGCTTAAATCCTGTTGGAATCGAATTTTTTTGAGAATTTTATTACGATGACATGGAATAAGAGATTAATAAAATTATAGATAGACGACTCAAACGAAATAGTTATTTGTGCAACAAGAGAGCAAAGTTGATGTTTACCTCGAGTGCTGATTTTGAATCCCGAGCGAACGAGGGATTCTAAGAATTGAATCACGAGCGTAGCGAGTGATTCTACGTTAGAATCCCGAGTCTAGCGAGGAATTCAAAGGCACGAGATGTGAAAAACTTTGGTCTCGTGTAGCACACAAAATTTTTCACCTCAGCAGCGAGAACATTAACCTACAAATAAAAGATACAACTTTGTACATAATGAAGCAACTAATCCATAATAGGTATTCATTTAAATCTATTTAAAAATAACGCATTTTTCTCAGAAATTAAACGAAAATATAACAGTTATTGTAGTTTTGTAAATTAAAAGTTTTTGTTTTGTTCAGAACTTACCTACGTGCTTCTCAGGAAGGGAACTTTGTTCATCACAATCACTTTTTGCCTCAACTCTTCTCTCTGGAGATAAATTAGTGTATTCGCCACTGGTTTCACTCATCTTTATTGTTTTATGAATTTTCAACAAATAACTAGCGTAACAGAAACAAATTCTCGCTATTTTATTTTTAAAAGGTGCGTTATTTGTTTTTTTTTTTTCATAGACAGGCTAGCGATTGACCGCCATGCACTACCACGTGTCAATCGACGACATTCGAATTTCAAATCACTTTTCCTCACTGAAACCACTTTTTTTTTTCAAATCACTTTTCCTCACTTTCTCGCAGCAAAGGATGCCATTTCGAGCTGCTGAGGTGAAAAAAATATTAATATTTTAGGATAATCTTTTGTCCAGTAATGGATAAAATTATCTAGAGCTGATGGAGCTGTTATTTTGTACAAAACAAGTCTATAACATTTATAAGATAATCCTATAGAGGTTGTTTTGTCAAATAAATTGGTTGTTTTCTAACAATATCGCAGGACAACTGCGTAAAATAAATATTTTTCTTTCATTTCGATTGCGAAGAATAATCGTTGCGGTCAATCGACGAAAAAAGAACGTTATTGTTTGCGTCTGGTTCGAAGATTGATCTGTACAAATTCAGTGTTATGATTGCTATTATTTGATCAAAATATTTTGAACTAGCAAACCCGCAGCTTCACCCGCGTGGATTACTAATATTAAATTTCTTTAAATGAAGTGTTTCTTTATAATAAATATTGTTATCAACGGGATAATTACCATGATTATTGAGTTTTGTTGCTTCTGGTAATGATCCCGTTGATAACAATATTTATGTTCGTAACCATGATAGTTTCAAAAGTTTCTTTATAATGTAAAGAACATAGAAAATGTAAAAAAAAGGGAAGGCACTAGCTACTAAGATACAAGTTGAAATACTTAGTTTAGTAGGTAGGGCTAAAAATAATAATTGTATTGTACTCTAAATGAAATATTATTTTTTTTAATTTAATTTTACCATTTTTATATCTAACGGGAACTGTGCTTTCCGAGATAAAAAGGAGCCTATGTGCTATTCCAGACTATAATCTATATTATATGAACTAAATTTTATCCATATCCGTTCAGCCGTTCCGGCGTGATTGAGTAATAACAACCATTCAAACATCTAAACATTTGCTTAAATCCAATGTGAGAAACATTGTGACTTTATTTAGGTCTTCTTTATTATATTTCTTTTCTTATTGCTTCAGAGTTCTGAAAAAGTCTGGTGATGAAGTTTTGAACCTAAAAAACGTCTCTAAGCTCAACCACTATTAAACAGCCTAACTATACGTCATACTTGGTTTATTATTTAAGACCAAGTTACGACTTATAAAAGGCGGCTGAGTTTTTAGCACGCATTTTTCATTATCATAAGTTTCAAGGCTTTTCTAAAGCAGAAAGTTGTGTGCGTTCAAATACCTAAAATATGATAATTCAGTGTTCATCGAACGGTCTCTCCTACGGAAATTGGATAGGGCTGCTCAGAATGTTGAAATTTCACTTTGAATTTTAGATTCCAATTCAAATGGTAGGTCAAAGTTTTGTTTATCAGAATGTTCTGGGATCTAGAATAAACTGAAGGTCCTGAATAATCTGAGATCTAAATTCAGATGAATAGGTTTCTGTGTTCAATGAATGGATAATTTTATGTTGATCGAGACGCGATTGTAAAGTAGAAATCAAAATTCAGCGCAATTACTTTGTAGAAAATGAAAAAAATATTATTTATATCTGTGAGGTTTTATAGTCTTCCTTAGATACATTTAAAGCCATGTCTAGTGATAGAATGTTTAAAAATCTTTCTACAGTCCTTGGGCATTATAATCGTGAACCTATGTTTTACTTACTTAATCCATTGGCTCAAGGACCCAAAGTGATTCTTGGCCTCCGAAACAAGAATTCGCCACTTCCTTCTGTCCATTGCTGTTTCTAGACAGTTGCCGCCAGACTACAATCAATGTTTAAAATTTCAAAATTTTGAACTTTACTAAACAATACATTTTAGATTGATATAACCTATTTCTTATATTTATAAGACCGAGAGAGATGGAAACAATTGGGGGAGACCTTTGCCCAGCAGTGGGAAAATATAGGTTAATTACAAATTACATAACCTATTTCAAAAATCCATCTTTCCTGTGGAATCAAACGCCAGTGCTTTTAAAAATGAAACAGTAGGTAAAAGTACCAACCCTAGCGCTACCTAAGCGCGGATAACAGATAACATTTTTCATGGAGGCACTCAAAAGCCAGAGAATGAAAAAGAGAAAAAATGAACGGACCCACTTCGCACAAGCCTATTAATCTACTTATGTGGAGTTGAGTGCCAGCCGATTCAGCGATCTGACGTCGCTTCGGACTCGTGAAAGGTTCTGATGATACCGGTTTTTATTGTATCCTGATATCCTGGTATGTATTATACGCTAAATTATGCAGAGACATTTCGATCCAGTGGATAGAATAGAATGGAACATAACTTTCTTGTACACCATAAAAAGAAACACAAAAAGAAAAATAGATAGGAAAAATAACCATTATTTTAAACATCCTTATCGCTGAAAGCGATCTTTTCCAGGTAACCTTTGATAGTAACCAGGGATAGTGTCTCGACATTCGATCCGAAGAGCCGTTCGAAACCAGCGACTCAATGTCTGTCCATGATGTCTGAAATAAAGATTTAACAACAAATAATATACCTACGCTCTTCTTTCACTGCAAATTAAAATGGAGTGTTTCTTTAGACTAAAATAGGACCAAAAATGTAAAATAAAGTGTTTCAATTTGAAATTTGGCCTAGAAATAGGACGGCAACACACTTAGTCTGCTCAAAGGATCCCTTTTGAAATAGCTATTCCAAAAGTTTAAACCGATGGCTATATTGCAGATATTTGGTGTCCTCATGTACACATGAAACAGGCTACTGCCACAGAATAGGTACAGAAGGCGCACTCCGCACTTTAGGTGCAAAGCTACAAGTACATTGGCGGGCCCGCCCGGCCGGGACTTGGCAGGTAGGGTTCACACTTGCCGCTCGGCTCGCATGCTAGCCGCGTCGCGCTTACTTAGAATATTATGTGATAAAAAATAGACATAACTTATGTCCATTTTTATAACATAATGTTCTTATAAATTTAGCATGTTAGGATATCTGCTGATGAAAAAGAAATGGGTGAACATATTATGAGTAGGGGAACCTGTTGAACCTCGGCCACACGATTTTATTTATTTTTTTTTGTCTATAAAGATTGGAATTAGGTTTACCAAATATTACATACCAAATATTACATTTAAAGATACACTATTTGACTACATATTTATGAAATAAATTTTGTATTTTTAATGATACTTTAGAAGATAAAGAGATTTGAACAAAAAATGGGAAATTGTCGAAGGTACAACACACCAGATATACCTTGGTCACTGCAAGATGTACCTTGACCTTACTAGTCTTTTTTCATGAAAATACTATGTTATCGAATCAAATAACGCTTTATTTTTAAATTAATGGAAAGAACATATTTATGGTATATACTTTAGATAAAAAATAATAATAATTTACATTTTTATCTTAAGTTATGCTAGAATACTAAAAAAACAATAATTTCTTAAAATTGCTGTGATCTTAAGATCATTATCGCGTCCTATTATAATAATTTATCAACAAAAGTCCAAATACTTTACAGCTTTTAGGACAAGATAGACTTCTCTCTTTGTATAAACCTTCTTCGGTGTTTTTTTTTTCTATTTGATATCTTGATACAAATTTGTACGTAAGCCCCTGTCCAAAGTACAAAGCAAATATGGTGGCAAAGGTACAAAATTGCCTCATTTTAAATAAACGAATTTTTAAAATGCACTTTGAGTTCGATTTGGGTCGATATTTCTATGCCTATCTAAAGTCCATTTCACCTATATTTGATTGCACGAAATGGTTATCTCGTAAGTATGGACTGTTATATATGAATTAACTTAAAGTAAAATTAAAAATACCCTCTTTTTGAGCACTTTTTTATATTTTTAATGCGCACGCCTCACTCACTCCACGCTGGTTTTTCGATTCTAGCTTCATGTTGGTGTTGACCAATGACGATTGTAATGCCACAGACAAAAACAAAAAAACTCGCACAGATTACGAGATAAGCCTTGGTGGCCGAGGGATATCAATGGACGAGGTTCAACAGGTTCCCCTACTTATTTAAATAAGTTTTTTAAACTTCACCCTAATTTATTTCATTTTTCTCTGAAAACCAGCATTGAAATAAATTAGGTGAAAACATTCGTTTTCAAATCAAGGCATTATAATTACTTATGTCACGTATGTAATTATAAAGGCTCGTTTACGCCGAGTCAACAACGTGCGACAGTGTCGCATGCTACATATTGTGTCATGTGGCATCTTGTGGCATGCTATAAATAGAAAGCATTTGCGGCATTAGTGGCATGCGGCAGCCTATTTTACGCCGAGGCAACATCGTGCTTGGGTCAGTCTGCCACATGACCCAAGGTGTTGCCATGTCGCACGGTTCTTGCCACAATGTGCGACATTTTTTATTCTCTAGCATGTGGTCTTGTGGCATGCCGCAATGCCGCACAGTGTTGCCGTGGTGTAATGTAGCCTTAATGCCTTGATTTATCCCTAGATATCTTTAAAAGATTCTCCTTAATGATACACTTTGTGACTTTTTCATTAAAAATGCCACAAGAAACAGAAACATGTTTTAAGTATAAATGTGCTCAGCAGAGGCGTCGGGTTGTAATATCCGGTCCGATCTGCTCTAAACAAAACAGCCTCCGGCGTCCAAACACACGATCTTCGGATCTGGAAAGTACACGCCTTTGTATAAAGGAAACAATATCACATATATAAAGACACATCTAGAAACATATTTAAAGGTTCTTGCCCGAGACCGAGACAGGAGACCGAGACCAGAGACCGAGATATTCTCATTATAAATTGTCGGTTCTCTGCAGTACTTCCACATTCACTGTAATTACAGTAGATTTACTGTATTTCAGACTAAAATTAATAAAGCTAGGTAGGTACCTGTATAAAAATTAAATACAGTAAATTCCATACACTGTATTTTATCATTACAATATAAGGTAGAAAAGTCTAAAATACAGTAAATCTACTTTAACTAAAGTGAATCTGGAAGCACTGGTTCTCAGTCTCGTGTCACTTTCGCCTCTCGGGGGCGAAGGCACTCACCACACATAGAACACACATGAACCTCGGCCCATATAATACATCCACCGCTACATTTACTGTATAGCAAAGACAACATAAAAAAATAACTCGTATACCACTAATTATTATTAATGCGAAAGTTTGGATGGATGGATGTTTCTGTCCGTTACTCGACCGACAACCACTGAAACGGTTTGCCTGAAATTTAAAATATAGAGATATAATGACCAGGAATAGAACATAGGCTAGTTTTAATCGGTGTACCACGCCAGCGGAGCCGCGGGCAGAATTTCAGCCAAGTCGATTCAGTAGTTGTCGAGTTATAGAGGAACAAACATACATCCAGATATCCATCCGAACATCAAAACTTTCGCATTTATAAAATTAGTGTGAGTAACTTTAAGAAAGACTAAGTACTAAGAAATAAGTACGAACAGAAGCTAGTGAGAAAACCCGAGCACACTAGATACGAGTGCAAAGACACGGATTAATATAAGTTTTGTAAAGGAGACGAGAAAGTTTGACTTTGTCAGTGTCAGTATCTAATCCTCGGTGGATACGGATCCCTCTACGTTTCGTGTGAGGAAAAGTTGATGCGAGTGTGGACTTATTTTAGATAGCTTGAGAACAGCCAATCTTCTAAAGTGTTCCGTGTCTTTAAGTTTAAACGGAAACACTGAACATTGAGAAATTACATACTTACATTATTTTTTACTAAATAATAATTTGAAGTGATTTTTTTTGGGTTAGCACGGGCCATGAAATAAAAACTTAGGACTTACATTTAACTAGAAAATTCAAACAAGATTTTTTTTGGCTGCTGTGACGCACAATAAAACCCTCTTTCTGATTTTTCTTTATGCTACGTGTTCTTGAGAATTTGTGTGCCATGTAAGTCTGTATATGTCTAAATGTTCCGAAGCGGAAAAACCATTATTTCACAGCCTGGATTCGAAGCCACGAACTTTTTTTTTATCGAAAATCAAGGCACTAATCCACTCGGCCAACATGGCTCATGATTAATAAATCTTTTGTAAAATTATGTAGGTAAGTACCTAATTCCCATGTGGGTTTCCGCGACTGCGTACCATTTTCCTGTCATCAAAAAGAGACACGAGTACACAAACCTACAAAGGTCACTAACACGTAACCATTTTTCCATAGAAATCTCAAAGGGCAAAGTCGAAACGGTAGACTATATTATATCCATTAGATGCGCGCCGTGCCCTCCGCATGCCTCGCAATGTCTGAGTTTATAAATTCGTTTAGATCATTACAATATTTAGGGCATCTAAAACACCATGTACTCTTTGATACTTTTGTACCATTTGAGATTTTTTTCTAAAAAAAAGTAAAATCTACCCCTATGGGAAAGAGGCGTAATGTTATGTAGAAATATTACTTATGTTAAAAAGTAAACGTACTTGTTTGTTATTTTAAATAATGACTAGGTTTACTTTGTTTTACAGGACGAGATGTGGGCCCGCTTCGACAGAATGGGCCCCGACCGATAAACGGCAACGCGGCAGACCGAAGAGAAGGTGGCGGGACGAGCTCAACTCTCATCTGGAGAATTGGCAGACGTTTGCTCAGAATCGAACCGAGTGGAGGAGGAGGGGAGGCCTTTCCCCAGCAGTGGAACAGCACAGGCTCATAATAATTTACTTTGATTTTACGAACAAAAACAAGTGTGGTCGTAATAGGAAAATAAATATCGTATTTTTTATAATTTAGGCAAAGTTACCTACACTAGGCAAAGTTACAGGGGTCTACGGTACCTAATATTAGGTACCTACTCATAAATTTATAATGTCATTGACTAACAGACATTATTTAACACACGGGAATTACTCACGTAAGATTATCTAGTCTAGTAGTCTAGTAAGATTGTCTAGTACAACTCACGAAAGTTTTGAAAGTGAAAATGTTATTGACTGTTTAAGATTTATTTATTGTTGGCACGCCTTTTGTTCTGTTCCTACAAACTTTTGGTTAGCAGGTAGAAAATGCCTTCGGCATTATGTCCGCCAATTGTGCACTATTTTGTAATTTTGTGCAATAAAGAATTTAAATAAAAAAAAACAAAAAAAAAATGTAGCTTATTAGGTCTCGTGCACGCTGAAAGTGATAGGGGACCGTACCGGATCCATTAATCTAAGGCCATGACTGTCATGGAGACGACAACTTATCTCCCGCGCCCACTCGGATTGGCTTTACTGTTTTCTAGACGTGAAAACAGTACAGTAAAACCAGAGACGTGAAACCAGAAAAAGAATGCGTTTCGGAAGACATCGGAAACAATCGCATAAAATTACAAAAACCGACGAAAAGTCATTTGGAAATGAAAATAACTCATAATTACAACTTTATCGCAAACAAATAAATATCAATGTTATTTTTAAGAAAAGCAAATTAGTTGCAAGCCGTGCGAGCTGCGCTGATAACGACGTGCACTTCTGTCGCATTCTGTTTTGTAGAATCATACACTGCTGTCGGACATATTCGGAAAACACGAAAATAACCGATGTCCTTTACAAAGCTTGAAGTACATGTACACCTTTTAAACGGCTTGTATTCCGAAACTGTATTCAAAAGCTATTTACAAATAAATTATAATCAAATTGTTTATTCATTTTAGTGCTACACAGTTTTCAACTTCGGTGTCATCGACTTTTTGATTGAACTCATTTTAGTATCACTTGTCTTCCCTTATCTGTTCCTAATAAACATTATTAATTATAATTATGTATTGCAGATACATAAAAGTTTTTGTATTTATTTTAGTAAATATTTTCTTTCATTTTGCTTCAGGTCGGGTCCAAAGGCTTTTGTAGCCTTGTAAATAAGTTTTTTTTTTTTACCTAGTTTGATTTTTGGTTTCTTTCAGGGCGGTGACAACTATGAAAGTATAATTATGGCTTTTATGCCGTTCTAGTTTTAATAAATAAATAAATACTTAAAATAAATAAATAAAAATAAACCTCTAAGAACTCTTTTCATAAGTCACGAGTTTCTGAATACGGTATGACCCGCTTTAAATAAAACTAAGAATAGATATTGGTTCCTGCTTAGTTTATACATAGTTGACTTTTTCAGAAATTACATAAGCGAAGCCGAGAGCTAAAGTTAACTAAGTTAGATCAAAATTATGTTAGAATATTACATAAGTAATTTTATTGTGAAAACCAAAGTCAAACTTTACGTACCAATCAACACAAAAGTTGATGAATGTTTGAATATTTTATACTTATTTTATAACTCAAACAACTGTGTAAGTTGTTAGACTTATTATTATAATATTGACCTTGGAATCTTAAAAACTTATTGTTTGAAAATGAAAATGCTAATAATTAGGTACTTAGTGTAGAACTGCTTAACGGTTTCTCAAATTCTTTTTTATTCTTGGTGGTAGAGCACGGCCTAAGGAAATTAAAATTGAAATGAAAACACGCAAATTAATGTAGATAAAAAAATTAAATTTAAAACCACATTTTTTAAATGCTTTCTACTCGAGTTGTGAGCTACCCTGAAAGTTTCAGCTGGATTCACCCAAAACAGCAGACAAACAAAAATAATAAGTAGTTTTAAAATACATAAGGTGTAGCGGGGCAATTCTGGCAGCGGGGTAATTATGGCACATGGTTATATCTCTCGTTCTATGACTTAGATCTCGAAGAGACATCTATGTACGCGTAGAGAAATGTTTTGTTCATTCATAAACGATAGGTGGCATTTCTAGCGCAAAAACTGACTGATTGACAGCATCATTTTGACAGTCACCTATTTTTCGGAGGGTGTAAAAATATTAGCTCCTCGAGTTTTTGTAATAATTAAGTGGTTTTCGCGGTTTAATTGAAAATTGAACAGGCTAAGGAGGTGTATTTTAGACTGGAGATTATTTTAATCGTACTAGTTCGTTTCTACTCATTGTTTCTTCTGTGTTATTGCATCCGCTATAATTACCCCACAAAGTGTTGATTTTATGTAATTTTATCGAAATCGGTTGCCATAATTGCCCCACCGATTTTGTATGAAGTTGCCAAAAACCAGTGATGTCCACAGCATTGAAGTAAACGTCGATAAAAATAATACTTAACTAATCGAGCGAGTGAAGATCTCAGGGTTAACTAATGCGATTTGCTTTGTATAATTATTTGTTTGTGGCTTTGTTCAAGATTAATTTAACCATAGTCGACACGCATTAAATTTTTGATCGAGCGAGCGAAGCGAGCAAAGATCTTAGTGGCAAGTATGGCGATTTTGCTTTGTATGTTTGTATTTTTCACGAATTCTTGTTCTTGCATAACTGTCGAACCGTTCATCCAATCTGCATGAAACTTGGTAGGTCAATAGGTTGTGCTATGGAAATGTACGATGGAGTATATGAGCTTAATCGATGAAGGGGTTGTCAAAATATTGGGTTCCCAAGGGGGTAAAAAAAACTAACAAATTTATTGAGTGGGGTGTCATATGAAAGGTCTTTATTTGTACATTCCAAAATAATTATTATTTTTATTCTAGGATGTATACTTTTTGAATTACGACGAGAATTCATAAAAAATTAGACACAACATTATGTATTGCATGCTTGCCAGTATTATTTACCATGACGAGCTAGCGCAAATAGACATACTTGGCAGTAGTAGCACTTGAAAGTATAGAGGTAGTCAGAAGAAAGTCCAAATGTAAGCCATCTACGGTTCGCGAGATCTCAGGTCGGGACTAACTACATTTCATACAACATAATTTTTGCGCGCGATTTTTGCGCATTTTCCGTTTATCGATAGTCAACGTCCCAACACTAGCATGTATGGGCGACTAAAGAGTGATGCCAGAATTACCCCACAAAAATTTTAAAAGGTTTTTTATAGAAACTGGACCATCGTAGGAGATTATAATGTTCAAATTCGCGTGTATTGTGTTGTCTAGTTTGTAAAGCTTCTGGATTTAGTATCATAGCATCATTGGTTCGAATAATATCACCACCTGACGGAATTACCCCGCTGAGGGGCTATTCTGGCATTTTCCAGTTTTTAGTTAAAATTGTGTTATTTCACCATTTAAATATGCTTTTTCTTTAACAAAAATACAACAAATAAAAAGGCAGATAAAGGTTACATAACACCAATTTGTCAGAATTAGCGTAACTCAATAAGGAACGAGAGCGTTGAAGTTTTAAATTTTCACTAAAATTTTTCGGCCAGAATTGCCCCGCTGCACCTTACATGATTTCGATATGCACCAATAAATTTTTCGTTTAAAAAAGTAAAATGCCCATTTGTATGAGCTCTAAAACAGTGAAGGAAAACATCGTTAGAAAACCATTTGATTATCCCCTTAGACATATTTAAAGGATCCTAATTACCTAAATATCTGAGAAAATAACTACCGCGCCTATGGGATACAGTCGTAAGTTTTTATCCTGTTGCTATTTTTTTTATGAAATTCCACGTGGATATAGCCTTGGGCACGGCTACCCTGTTATTCATAATGGACTTAAAAGCTTTCTGGAGCTCAGATAGCTGCTAAGCCTGCTGCCGTCTCTTTCATTGACATGAGGCTGGTTTTACTGTCACGCGTATCGTCGGCGCTGATAGGCGAGTGATCTTTATTTCAATGAAACAAGGATACTGATTGTGTAGCAAAAATGGCAACGCTGATTGCTCTCGTCAGTGCTGAACAATCAGTATCCTTATTTCATTGCAATAAAGATCACTCGCCTGTCAGCGCCGACGATACGCGTGACTGTAAAACCAGCCTGAGAGTGACAAAAAAAAAACATTTTCTATGGCCTTGCTAAATTGGCAGAACTAGCTGACCCGGTGAACTTTGTACCGCCTCAGAATTCGAGATTATCATCAAAATAGCCGTTCCTTTCAAAATATGAAATGTGAATTTTTTCGTTGTTTAGTTATTCTGCTTTTCGGAGCGGAGACAAATTCTACAAATCAAAGATTATAAAAGTCTTTTTGGCCGTTCTTGAGCTATAAATGGTGTAACGTATCCAAACCAAACTTTGTTTAATAAATTTAAATAGAAATTGGGGTAAGATAATTTGGTCTCTGGCTATATTAAATAATCCACACAGCTGCAGTCAGCTCGATAACCAAACGTTTGAGCGGCGATTGTTCTCAGAATACAAACATGGGAACACTGATTAACCGTTGTGATGTTTGCAGGATCACGTTGTGGTTTGGGCCACAACCACATTATACAAACAATTCGAATTCCGTGGCACAGGTCAAATGTTTTTTAATCTACGAATATTTGATCCGAATATTACTTACCTTTGAACGAATATTAAAAATAGGAAAGCATGTTCCAATGATTGAAGAAAGTTATTTTTAACGAAATGGTTGTTTGAACTGCTGGAATTATTTTAATCAAATTAAAACAGCTACCTAATTAGCTTCCACATATTTCATTATAGCTACCGAATGCAAAATTTTGCAAAATAGTTTAAATCGTGACATCTTGCGTCATTAGCTTATGGCAAAATCTACAAAATAAACTGCCCCCTAATTGTCTATCTTTGAAAGTGACCAAAATCGGTCTTAAGCTGTCAAATATGACTGTTCAGTGACCGCGCAAGTAGCTCCGTCACTCTCATGTTTACGAGACCGAACGCGACAAAAGATACCTACGTGATCTTTTGACAGTTTGAGACCAACTTGAGGTTTGAGACAAGTCAAACAAGCATGCTCTACACGGTTTGAAACTACAGTTTCTACCAAGGTGACCTTAGCAGAAGAGCACGCCTGTCTACCAAGGGCGTTTAAAGGTCATGCGAAATTTGGCATGATACCACTATCTACACGATTTAAAACATCTGTTTCAAACCAAGAATGCGCTACAAAGAGATGTTTTAAATCGTGTAAGATAGTGGTATCATGCCAAATTTAGTGCTCTTCTGCCAAGGTCACCTTGGTAGAAACTGTAGTTTCAAACCGTGTAGAGCATGCTTCAGTCCACAACTTTTCGACAAGTGTTGAAAATGGCATCACTTTGTTTTAGTCTGAGTATTACCATATTAGAAATTAGTAGTCATATCGTGGGGGCGACCACTAGAGATAGTTATACATTAACCACTTTAGGAAACCCCGTTTGAAATTAACACTTAAAATAATATCTAGCACGGGTTGTTATTGGAGCGCTCCATATGGTTTCTCTTGAAATTAACTTTCGTTGTTTATTGAAGCAAGTAATATGAAGTAGGTAGGTACTGTTTTATTAATTTTGAAGGGGTTTTAGTGATGGGCATAATAGTCTAATCAGGTATTTTTTTACTAATAGATCATTTTTAGACACTACTTAGAATGGACTGTGGACTACGGGGCTTAAAAGGCCGTTAAAGCAGAATTATAATCTGAATTGAGTTGCATATGCCGTCTCTTTTCACGGACATGAGAGTGACAAGAAAAAAACGTAATATAAATCATTTAATGATACTGCTTAACGGCCTTTTTTTGCCCCGCAGGTCTGTAAAGTCAAAATTGTAGCTACATAAACACCACGCATAGGCAATCGTAGCACCGTGCGTAAAAACAGTGAAGCTCTAAGAAAAAACGTGAAGCACTTTGTAGCTTTAAAAAGCTATGCATACATACCTATACAAATTAGCACCGTGTGTAAAAATGTGCAAAGAGCAGCGTAGCACTATTCGTAGCAGCCAAAGTTGTGTTTATTCAAACGCTACCATGTGCAGCAGTGGGACAGCAACTTATTTAAAAGCACCAACAAACGCAGCATCGTGCGTAGTAATAGTGTAAACAAAGAGCTACAAGAAGCCATGCACAAACCAATGTAGCACTGTGTTTAGTACTAGTGTATACAAAAACAAAAATCGTAGCGCTATGCGTAGCAGCAAGAATCCATGCGCTGACTAACATAGTAAATATTCACATATTTACTATGTTACTATGTTACTAACATAGTAAATATTCACATATTTACTATGTTAGTCAGCGCATGGATGGCGTAGTTTGCTTATACGTTCTTGATTGATCGTTGAAGTTAAGCAACGTTGTGCGCGGTCTCAATTTGGATGGGTGTGGGCAAGTGGCATTACGAGCTGAACGCTTCCGTGCTTTGGAGGGCACGTTAAATTGTCGGCCGCGGCTTTTAAGTCGTTAAGCCATGACGGAGGCCTTTAGGCGGCCTAAAAATTCCGTCACCAGAGTTGGCCACTTGCTCATACGAACTAACTAACTAATATGTGACCATGCGCAAATAATCGTATCGTATCGTTATGCTAATTCATGCACAGACCATAGTTAGTTACTACACATAGTTAGTTAGTTAGTTAAGGCTGAGGCCAAACGAGCATAATATTTTGAGTTGTGAGTCGCGAAAAATGAGTCGCGTAATCTACTTTCAACAAAAACAGACAACTCATTTTGCGTCACCGTGTGAATCAAACAGGGCTTTTCTATGAAAACAAATGCAGCAGAAATTACGCGACCGAAATTACGCGACTCAAAACTCAAAAAAATACGCATTTTGGCCTCAGCCTATCACTGCTCTTTTGTAAGGTTCCAAGAGCATCTCCCATCATTATCTGCAAGACGCAGAAGGCTCCTTATAAAGTCGTATAATGAATGTTTTAACCCAAAAACGATAAGGCCTCGTTTGCATACAAAGTTCGTTAACTTTAATTACGACCCCCGCGGACATACTTATAATATCTTAAACTTTACACTTTCTTAGGGGTTAGTGTAAGCGGGTGTAAAGGACATAGTTTATGAACAGGTTCTTATGAAAACTTAATTAACTGGTTTTATGGATGATGATAAAATTATCTTCTTTTTGTTGGTTTTAAGGGTACTTCGGATTTGCAGACAACTATAAAGTTTAATAATATTATCGTAATACGGTAAAAGAAAATGTAACTTGCGTTTTAGACAGTTGTTTAAAGTGAGATAAGAAATGTAATTCCATGATTTAATAGTAAAAGAGAACTGTTTTGAAAACCAATAGTAACCATCAATAACTTGTCTAAAACATAGACGACTAAAAAATAGTTGTAAGTTTGTAAAAGCTAAGTGACCTTTTGTAACGAGGTTTTAAGGGACCGGCGAACGTACCTACGTACCTAGGAACGTAGATGTATTCCCGTTGTCCCCGGTGAGCTTGTCCCCGGTGAACGGGGACAACGGGAATACATAATTTTTATTTAAAATAGTTCCCGTTGTCCCCGGTCTCTGTCCCCGGTGAAATAATGAAATAAAAAGATTAAAAATTATTCCCGGTGTCCCCGGTGTTAGCAGAATCAAGAGATGACGTATTTTAATATTGTGATGTAACGTATTTTAATGACGTAGTGAAAAGGAAGTGTGAATTTAAAATTTGAGCATATTTTTATCACTTTATGTTATTATTTGGATAAAGGCAGTATTTATCTAGGTTCCTGTTACACTTTTGTTCCAAAAAACTTACTATAGAACAAATGAAAAGAAAAAATGCCATTTTTGGTGTTCCTACAAAGATTTCAATTCAATTTGCTTACATTTCTTTTTAGGTAAGTTTTTCGGAACAATAGTTTAACAGGAACCTAGATAAATACCTACTCTCTTAATCTAACAATATAAACTGATAAAAATATGCTTAAATTTTAAATGATTTCGATACTACGTTTTTATGGAAATTTGCCTATCGCAGGCCTTTTAAGGCCGCTTATTGTCCATGGCCTAATAACTTTCTAGCTGGGACCGATAATTCAATTGATTGTGCCCGCCGAAGCATATAGGTGCTAAATTGTTATACCCTTTGTGGCAACACCGGACGTCGCTTATCGCATGTAAAAAACTTCGTGGGGCCCTGATCGACGAGCGAGTAAAAACGCGGTATTATGGCTCGTCGGCAAAGCTCATTGTGTATCATTGCAATACCGCGGTTTTGTGTATGTTTGCTTCATTTTTTACTCAACTAGATCAAATTCAAATTTTAAAACCCCAATTCGACTATGATGAGACTGTTTCACTCGCTAGTTGATCAGCACCAACGAGCCGCGAGTAAAACCGACGTTCTTTAAAATCGCGGTTAGGCTCGTACGTCGGTCACCCACTTTAGATCTTTAATATTACTTTTTAACTAATAATGTCAAATGTTTTATCACAGTAAGCAAAACGAAAGCAAAACCCCAGATTTAAAGGATTTTGAATTGAAAGATGAACATGAACGCTTGAAAAACATCTACTTAAGTACAATAAGCGTGCCTGAATACTGAAACACTACTTAAATATTTGAGACTTACTTAGGTACCTATTTGAAACGTGTTTTCTCTTCAGAATCTTATTCAAAAATGACATGTAATGATAAGCTCCACTTAAACTAAGTATCGTTTCAGTATTTGGGAGTTGCATACAAACAGCAGTTCTTAAAAATATTTGGTTTCAAAAACTTTGTTCGTAATTTCGGGGTACTCCCTCATTCCCTTTGTCCCGCTCGCTCCAGTAACTATAACAAAGCCCCAAAGAATAATTAGTGCCGGACGAACTCTCGGCTTCTTTATTATTTCGCTGCATTCAAACTTGGCATACCAACAACCTCTATTCATTTAAAGTTGGCATACCGACGATCTCATTGAATATTCTGAACTCCTATTCTCGTCATTATTAGACGGGAATGCGTTGTGTCCCAACGAATTGGTTTAGTGTATTTATTTACAGAAACTAAGTCTAAATACCAAGCGCTTCCGTGCTTCGGAGGGCACGTTAAATTGTCGGTCCCGGCTTTTAAGTCATTAAGACGGAGACCTTTAGGCGGCCTAAAAACTCCGTCACCAGAGTCGGACACTTACTCATACGAGCTTACTTAATGCACAACGAGAATGCTGAAAATTGCTCAGCTTATACATTGAAGTCGTTTTTTTTTAATTTTTAATTTAGCCACTTATTATCTTTAGGTAAGCAGTCATTTTTAGATGTTGTTACTTGTTAGCATTTCATCTATGGTAGATTGCAAGCCACTTTCTTTCTTATTTCGTCGTCACGTTTTTGTTCACGGTCCAAAGAACTTGTCACATGTGAATTCTAAACGAAAAGTCAGTTGCTGACTTATGGGATTCGAACTATGGACCAGTGAATCAAAAACCGAGGTAGGTACTTAGTAAGCCAAAACAGAACATTGCAATTAATTAGCATAGCACAATACAAGCAAGATGCGGTTTCGAGTCACCGCTTAGAATATTAACACATTTCTTGCCACGTCTCTGCGGTGCTTTCCGAAGGAGAGGGCCGTAGGTTAGCTTACTCACTGCAAACTGGTTGCTGTGCTGTTTTCCTTAGAAGACTTGGTAAATATTAGTCGATTGGTCAATGTGGAGCTAATGAAGCTGTTATTCCTTACAATGATTGTCCAAAGTCTGTCATCAATATTATTTTTTTATTTCAAACTCACATTCATATTTCACTTTCATTTTGTGAGACGCGACCGCGAGGAGTAGGTAACCTTGCCGCTATTCTTACCCAGATGAAGATTCTCCGGAAGAATCGAAACATTGTCGGTATCTAAATTGACGATAGTTTTACGTGAGTACCTAATTCCGTGTTAAAAAAAATCTCACATTCATTTTCTAAAACATAAAATATATTTTTGCACGGTTGTGATTCGACGTTCAGAAGTAATACTCGTAATTCAGTATACTCGTAATATACTGAAGTTTCCTCCATTTCCGTATATAAATAAAACTCCAACAAGGCAAGTTAAGCAGAAGCCGGTAAAAACAACATCATTTTCTGTACCATGCATACTAATACGGGTGTGTGTATTCAATTTATGTTTCCTATTAAAGACATTGCATTTGTGGGTGTGTGCAGCACCAGTTTTTGACGCATCCGTACCACTAGCGAGCATCCGATTTATTATATTAAACATAATTTATTTATTCTTATTTCACACTTTTAACACCCAGACACAGAACAAACTTATTTTTTATTATTTATGATTAAAATTGTATTTTACTTTACTTAGTTTTATTAATAAAAAATGTACTGATTAAAATTGTGTGTTTACTGTAACATACTAAACTTAATTGATTGTTAACTTTAATTTAAAATTTTATAAATTATATCAAAATGTTGGCTCTGGAGTACCTAAATGGATTTAATACTGTTATAATAATTCTTATGTATATCTAACTAGCTTCCGCCCGCGGTTTCGCTCGCGTGGTACCTACCCGGATAAAAAGTAGCCTATGTGTTATTCCAGGTCATAAACTGTATGTGTATTCCAAGTTTCACTAAAATCCGTTCAAAATTTTTTGCGTGAAAGAGTAACAAGCATCCATACATCCAGACATTCATACATCCTCACAAACTTTCGCATTTATAATATTAGTAGGAAGGATTTTAAGCGAACTACTGTGTTCTTCTGAGAAATAAAGTTACTGGTGCTAAGGTCTCAGATCGACAGTCCAAGCACGTCGCAACTCGTGTCGGTGGAACGCAGAATATTAACAATCCGAACAGTTGGTGACTGGCCTGAAACGTGGAGAGGCCGAGAACTGTTCAGGAACTGAAGATTTTTATATATCTGCTGCTCGCTTCGCTCACGGTAGAGTGCGCCGCAAGCTTTATGGCAGCTGAAGTGCGCGGCAGATTCGACTTTGCGCAGGTACAGTCAACGCAATTGCGGGGAGGTGAAGGCGGTGAGGGGAGGGGCTAGGCGGGCTATGTACATAAAGTTTACTCTATTCTATTTCATTGACTGTACTTGCGCAAAGTCGAATCTGCCGCGTACTGCAGCCGCCATAAAGTTTGCGGCGCACTATACCTGGATTGACCGTAGCCTATACCTACATAAATACCGCGAAACGCTTCCGAGCAAACAGACATTCAACGAGGCAGATGTATGGTCAGAGCACGATGTAGCTCTGTCACTCTCATCTCAAGGAGACCGAACGCGACAAAAGATAAAATTAAGGTCTTGACTATAAATTGCTTCCTGACACCGTGTAAATCATTTAGTAAAGATATAGCCATTGGCGAGTCAAAACATGGTCATAATGATATTTGTCATAGTCACAATACATGTACATTTATATAAAACTAGCTGCTGCCCGCGGCTTCGCTCGCGTGGTACCCGGATAAAAAGTAGCCTATGTTACTCTACAGCCTTCCAACTATCTCCACACAAAAAATCACCTCAATCAGTCGCTTTGTTTTGACGTGAAAGCAGGACAAATAAACAAACAAATAAACAAACTTTCACATTTATAAATGGGTACGTAGGTATAATCAAATACCATTTCTAAATATGACTAATAAAGTCTACCGACAGTTCCACTAACTGCTAAAATTGTTGTCCCCAATAGTAAACTCCGTCAGTTTTCGGAAAATTGCCTTTTAGCAACTGAAATATAAATTCTAGTTCAGTATGCACGCCGCGGCAGCAGAATGAAAAGAGTTCGCCGATAGTTTAGCATGGTAAAAAGTTTTGTTCTTTTCAAAATGTATTTTGGACCAAGCAGGAATTCCAATTATTGTGGTTTATTCGATGGCCGCGTGGCCCTATGGAATTTGCAAGCCGAGAGCATGTGGATTAAAGGCGTAGAAAAATGTAGTTTATCTACAAAATATTACATGTTTCATTTAATACTAGATGTTTAATCATTTATTTCTACTTTATTCGACTGCAGTCGATTCGAAGATGTTTTTCGAAAAGTGACCTTTTTTTTGCATAGAGTGGCTTTTTTGCGCTTTTACACGTCGGATCGGAAACTTTGAAATTTTCATTTCAAATTATAGCTGACGTTTCTCGGAAAGTTTTCCGACCACTTTGTTTGTGGATAGTTTTTTGTTATGGATGTTTTCGAAGATCTGCTGAATCGCCACGCTGTATAAAAAGTAGCCATAGTAGGTACATTTGTACACATTTTAGCACGCAGGGATATAATCATTTATTTTTAAGTCTTCTTCTTCTTCCTGCCTGCTGTCGCATCATGTATTCTTCTTTCACTTCCTTAGTTGATATCGTAGCACTCACTCCTAAAGCCTTTATATAAAAAAACAGTGTCCTAGATTCACTTCAGTAGATATCCAGTCCAAAGTTCTTAATTCACATAACATAGCTTCCGTCTGTGTGATTTATTCAAACTTGCCAACACAGATGCCTACATACCGCCCCCATTTCCACGGTACTGAAACTTCCCGGGTTCATAATTCTACATAGCATCGGGGCACGTGGGACAAGGCTTACGATTTGTTTGCACGCCATGTGTCAGTGAGGTCCCTAATAAGAATCCTAAATTTCGAGTTTTCTAGTCTTTTTCTGATGCTGAAATAATATGTCTGAGTTCGGACCATGACCTTGCATCAATGGATTTTTCGTTTCAGAAAACTTATTTTAACACTGAAAATAAAGCTAAACTCGAAAAGTTCAAATTATGTTTTGCTGCCTTGATTCTCCATGGTATTACTTGAGAGAGAACAGAATCACCTATATTTTAAGACTTGATCTGAGCAGTCTTATTGAATGGCTTAATGGCTTTTAACTTTGTTAAAGCAAAGCATCGTGAAGAAAAGAAACCAGTTAGTATTCTTTTAAGCGGCAATGGGCATAAAATCATTTGTTATATTTTACTTGAAAATGTGATATGGAACGTATTTGTGTCCTATGACTATTTAAAATCTTAATATAAGTGCAGTTTACAAATACTTACATTAAATATTTTTTAGTTTGGTTATATTAAAGCGAATATCAACTGTTTGAACGCATTTCAGTTTCAGTTCGTGTTCATCACGAGTTTCGAATAGAACCAGTGATTTCCAAGCGTCCATCCATCCAGCGTCAATTGTCCTCACAACTGCAGTTCAGTGATCAAACATTATCATTGGCTAGCGACTCAAACAGGACGGATTTCAATCGAAATTCAGTCACCTGCTAAACATCTATCCGGATTGGCACTCTGTCATACTGTGCACATGATAATAATAAACAGGAATTATTCACGTAAAAATATCGTTGATGTACGAATAGATACCTATAATTTTTCAGAATTTCCGTCTGAAAATGAGGGAAGAACTCGCAGTACCGCGTCACTCCTTGCAGCCGTGTCTGACGTGCAAATCTAGATCTAGTATTTCCCGTCATAAAATACCAATAATAACGCGCTTTCAACTGGCAGTGACTTATTATAATTTTTGCTGCCTCAACTGCTCAACAACTACAAATTACAATTATACAGATTACTATGTAGTTCAGGCAACTCGTCTAGACCCTAACTCTTTTGAAGTAATTTTTTAAAATGCATCCCAAAAATATACGTTGCACCCTGATAGTAGTAATTTTGTGGGAGTACAAAAGTTGCAATGTACTTAGTAAGTAAGTTCGTATAAGCAAGTGGCCAACTCTAACAACTATGTACTCATCGTTATGGTCGAAATTTCGAAGCCAAGATGTTTATGGCTCGGTAGCTAAAAAGTACAGTGGTGGCCGCGTATGCTCAGGTTACGGGTTCAAACCCTAACTGAGTCCAATTTTTAGTATACATTTTAAAAAACTTAGAGATTCCTTAGTGAGAGGTTTAAAAGAATAAAATTTTGGTAGTGTGTCCTTTGAATGTTTTGCTTTCTACTAATACTATGAATAAGCCTCGAGTCCAGTCCAACACATAGTATTAATACTGTGACCATGTTACTAAACAAACAAAAGCTATTCATGCAATGTCCCAGCTGCGGAGAACCACATTTTGTTTGCGAAGTGGCCACAGAAGACTCGTCGAGGTAAAACAATTGGCCGGCCTGGCGTGCTCCCAATTGTGCTGTTTGTTTCTACCTAACTAGAACTCGCTACTTTCTTCGGAGTAAATCTTTGGCTGTGAGATGTAGGTTAGTGAGACTTTTAATTACCGCGGCAATCAGTTTTTATTTTGTTATTACCTAGTTTAACACAAAAAAGTCATTTCAACATTTTAGGGTGTTAACTAGCATAAAGTTTGTAATCAAAAATGGCGATGATTCGAATCCTCAATACAAATATGTTACATGCAGTCGAGAAGATGCCTGCATCGTTCTTCTGCAGGGCAAAGGCATCCCCTTTTTCCAACTCTGAGTCAGAACAGATCTCGAAGGAGAGGGAGTGAGATAAAAAGAAGCATAGGCTCATTATCTAAAAATGTGACAATAAATTATTTTGAAAATTATTTTGTATCTTAAAAAAAATTAAAAAATAATTTAACGTGCCCTCCGAAGCACGGAAGCGCTCAGCTCGTAACCCCACTTGCGGTCACCCATCCAAATTGTGACCGCGCACGTTGCTTAACTTCAACGATCAATCAAGAACGTCTCAGCAAGCAACGTCACGAGCGCTTCAATACCCTTCATGAGATGACGATAAAGAAACACCAAATCCTCAACTTGCATAGACACATAAAACAAATACCCACTTCATCTACGTCTGCAGGATTTAATTCCCATAAAGTTTAACCTGCAGCTTTCAAACCGGTCCAAACGCTACCACAAATATTAGAGCTATAGAAACGAGCTATAAACTTCAGCTTGAAGGTCTTATGCGAAGTCAGTAGGCAGGTAGGCGGATACCACAGATTTCCACTTGCTACGATACTGACCTTTTTCATCTCTCATTTTTACATTCATACTATTTCTTTAAATTCATCAATGTATTTTGTTAACACAGAGTGTTTAGTGTTATCGTGTTTAGTGGATATCTTCAGGTTCGAAGCTCAACCTACAACAATGCAATGTGCCAAATATATTCAAAATAGTTGAGAGAAAAATACCTATGTAAAGAGAATATATAGTAGATACGACCTTCAGTAATGAAGATGCCGACTGAGAAGAAGAAAGAGAATATGTCAGGGTTGCAGAAAGTTGAAATGTATGGTATTTGCCTTCTTACCTATCGAGAAAGAGACGTGATTTTAGGTAAATATTTTATGTGCCAATGTTTTTGCTAAACAGATTTGGATATAACTTGAACGAAACAGTAAACGAAAGTTTACTTTGGCGATCTTGATGACGTCAGACAGGTGAGACTCGGCTGAGACGCAAGAAGTGTAATTTTGGTTTTCACAGCTGGACAGATAATAAGATGATCTGTAGATATTTTTTCCAGGTCTAGATGTTATGGTACTAAGTTACTCGTTCATTTAACCTAGTGATCAGAACTACAATGTGACTTTTGGATGTTATTGTTTACTAGGTGCCCGCGGCTTCGCTCGCGTGGTACCCGGATAAAAAGTAGTCTATGTTACTCTCCAGCCTTCTAACTATCTCCACACAAAAAATCACATCAATCCGTCGCTCTGTTTTGATGTGAAAGCAGGACAAATAAACAAACAAATAAACACACTTTCATATAATTTATAATATGGGTACGTATTTTGTTCATACTCGTGCCTGCCTTTCATTGTGTAACTATTATGCTTTCATCACTTAGGCTGGGGGTACGAAACTTGCGACGGGCGGAGCGACGGCGGGGCGGGGCGGTGCGGCGATGGCGCGCCGTCGCTTGTTTCGTACACAGCACTTAATGTTTTTAATGCATTTGATTACATCGCCGTCGCGCCGCCCCGCCGTCGCTCCGCCCGTCGCAAGTTTCGTGCCCCCAGCCTTACTCTGACTACTCTCACAAGATCGCTTTGTACGGATTTATCGCCGCTCACGACCTCTTTCTTACAACTGAAGACATTAGTATTCGTAGTACGCCGTCGCGGAAACCTCATTTATTTAAATAGCAAAAACTCTGAACGTGGGAATCATGCTCTGACTTAATATTTTTGCAAACTTTATCTGCCAGATTAGTTAACTAAGAATTTGCATTTACTTGTAGGGAAAGGAATCAACCGGTTCTAATGTTTTACATTTTTAACTTTGATGAGCTGTAGGTACTAGAAACTATAACACTCAGGACTTGAGGACACTCGCAATATTCTTTGTGACTCACCGACTTGAAGAATGGTATTCAAACTTGTAAACATGCTTTAAGAAAATTCTACTCGCTGTATTTTACAGCTTTGTAGGCTTTTCAAATAACAAAAATCTCACATGTTCCCTAGGGACTGTTAATACAGAGATTTACAAGCATTTTTAAATGCTTTGAAATCTGGTTTAGTTAGAGTCAATCGAGTTGGGGATCTCCCGCGTGATCTCTTTTACTCGACGTTCCCAACGATGACCAGCTCATCAAGACTCTCATCGCCACGCCTCGCTATATGGCCAAAGTAAGAGAGTATGCGGCGGTGACAAATTGAAGAAAAAACAGTTACTATATTTGCCCTTGAAATCCTTTTTATAATAGAACTTCGTCTGAACTCAACTCTGAAGTATCAACTAGGGAGACTTAAACAAGCCCTAGTTAACGTCCGAATTTACGAGTAGTCAGACTCTTAAGAAAGGCAATGAAATGCGAAAACGGCTGAGGACACAATGAACACGAGCAAACAACTTCATAAATTGTTCAGTGAGTTTCGTGCGTGTGCGCTCAGTGTGGTTCCGGCTTGTACACCTGACTTTATCTTTTTGTGAATTTACAGTTGCTTGCGGTTATTGTTGGAGATATTTGCTTTTGATTTTTAAAGAAAAATAGTCAGTGTATGTTTATATTTATTTGGTTTCTTCTCTGGCGCCAATCTACTATAACTGGAAGTATCATGCCCGAATACTGAAACGCCGTAATTATCTATTTGAGACGTTCTTACTCAGAAACGAAGACAAAAATTACAGTTAATGACAGTTAATGTCAATGATAAGCATCACTTAAACTAAGTAGCGGTTCAATATTAGGGTGTTAGATTTATCAAAACAGACATAACTAATAACAAAAATTATTTATAGTAAGCAATAACGAATTACAGTAGAGAGCAACGGTGTTTCCGGAGAATCTTCAGTGTTATAAGATCTCACATTATCTGTTGTAATCTTCAGAGAATGGATATTTGTGCTATAAAGCTAAATAGATATAAAGATAGTTACTATGTATAGGTAGATTAGAACGGTTACAATTTCCTAAAAACACAATCGTCTTTTTTTTTTCAAACAAAGTTTTAACGAACTCTTGTGCAAATGCTACATTCAATTTTCACATCCGATTCGTAAAAACTCCGTATAACAAACATCGGAGCAAAAATACGAACTAATTAGAGTGAGAGGCGAGCAGAGTGCGGAAAACCGAAAGAATTGGATTAAATCATAGATTCACTTCGGACATTGTAAACGTATTTATACAGATGCACAATATATTAATTGTAAAAACCGTCAAAACTTTCGTGAGTTGTACTAGACATAATTGTGTGTGAGACGCGATCGCGAGGAGTAACCTTGCCACAACTCCCTCCTTAGCCAGATGATGATTTTCCGGATGAATCGAAACATTGTCGGTATCTAAATCGACGATATTTTTACGCGAGTAATTCCCGTGTGTTAAATAATGTGTAAGAATCGTGTCTATTCCGCGTAGACACGGTGACTGCAATGCCATCCGAAACATCGAGATAAATAAAATTATTTCATCACGCGATTGTCTCGATAATGCAAATTAAAACAAATATATCAATGTAGTAGCATTTTTAACACTCCCACAGAATTATTAGTAGGTTTTTTTTAGCAATTCATAATTATAAGAGTCCACGGAAGTCGCCTAAAAATAAAATATAAAGAAATAAACATAACGAAAGGCACCTTGACAGTAGGTACCTATATTTTAATAAAAATGTGATCTATGTTCGAAAGAATTATAAGCTAAAAAAAAGCGTGAGAATCTAACGTCTGTTCGTAAAATATTAAGTTATTAAAAAAACGGGGATAATCTTGCGTAGTCAAGTAGTGTAAAATTTCGAATGAAGTTATATTAGAACCGCGTCGGTCGGTCGAGTAGGGAGTAATAACCATCGCAGCTTGTCGGTCTCAGTAATAAGGTCTACACTACAAGCTTAGAACGTTCTGAGAACTCCATCATCTGAGTAAGCTACTAGACTACTAATATACTCGTAACTAGATACATTTTGTAAAGGAATCAGAAGGAATTCTAAGAACTCTGTTTTTGAGGAAAACAGCACTCACTAAATGTTGTATTAGAGCCGTGTTGGCCGAGGGGTATAGTACCTCGACTTTCGATCCGAAGGTCGTGGGTTCGAATCCTGGCAGTGCATCAATGAATTTTTCGTTTCGAAAAATTTATATGCGGATTAACATGAGCTGTAAACGGTGAAGGAAAACATAGTGAGGAAACCCGCGACTTAGTCAGCCCCACACGTATTGACCATGTCTTTCCTGTGGATAGCCGAGCGGATGCCGAGAGGATGGTGTAAGTGCTGGGCAAGCCTACTTCATCTCAACATTGTCCCAGGCACTACAGTGTCCCGATAAGTGTAGGAAAAGATTGCCCTGTATAAATCATCTAGTAAAAACGTAAAGGCCTAAATTAAATGTTGTAAGGTGCAGCGGGGCAATTCTGGCCGAAAAATTTTAGTCGAAATTTAAAACTTCAATGCTCTCGTTCCTCGTTGAGTTACTCTAATTCTGACAAATTGGTGTTATGAAACCTTTATCTGCCTTTTTCTTTATTGTATTTTTGTTAAAGAAAAAGCATATGTAAATGGTGAAATAACACAATTTTAACTAAAAACTGGAAAATGCCAGAATAGCCCCTCAGCGGGGTAATTCCGTCAGGTGGTGATATTATTCGAACTAATGATGCTATGATACTAAATCGAGAAGTTTTACAAACTAGACAACACACTACACGCGAATTTTAACATTCTAATCTCCTACGATGGTCCAGTTTCTATAAAAAACCTGTTAAATTTTTTGTGGGGTAATTCTGGCATCACTCTTTAGTCTCCCATACATGCTAGTGTTGGGACGCTGACTATCGATAAACGGAGTAAGTATACGCAAAAATCTCGCGCAAAAATGATGTTGTATGAGAAGTAGTTCGCCCCGAACTGAGATCTCGCGAACCGTAGATGGCTTACATTTGGACTTTCTTCTGACTACCCCTATACTTTCAAGTTCTACCACTGCCGAGTATGTCTATTGCGCTAGGTCGTCATGGTAAATAATACTGGCATTCATGCAATACATAATGTTGTGTCTAATTTTTCATGAATTCTCGTCGTATTTTAAAAAGTATACATCCTAGAATAAAAATAATAACTATTTTGGAATGTACAAATAAAGGCTTTTCATAAATGACACCTCACTCAATAAATTTGTTAGTTTTTTTACCCCCTTGGGAACCCAATATTTTGACAACCCCTTTATCGATTAAGCTCATATGCTCCATCATACATTTCCATAGCACAACCTATTGACTTACCAAGTTTCATGCAGATTGGATGAACGGTTCGACAATTATGCGAGAACAAGAATTCGTGAAACATACAAACATACAAAGCAAAATCGCCATACTTGCCACTAAGATCTTCGTTCGCTTCGCTCGCTCGTTCGAAAATTTAATGCGTGTTGACTATGGTTTAATTAAGCTCAAACAAGGCCACAAACAAATACTTATACAAAGCAAAATCGCATTAGTTAACCCTGAGATCTTCACTCGCTCGATTAGTTAAGTATTATTTTTATCGACGTTTACTTCAATGCTGCGGACATCACTGGTTTTTGGCAACTTCATACAAAATCGGTGGGGCAATTATGGCAACAGATTTCGATAAAATTACATAAAATCAACACTTTGTGGGGTAATTATAGCGGATGAATTAACTCAGAAGATACAATGAGTAGAAACGAACTAGTACGATTAAAATAATCTCCAGTCTAAAATACACTTCCTTAGCTTGTTCAATTTTCAATTAAACCGCGAAAACCACTTAATTATTACAAAAACTCGAGGAGCTAATGTTTTTACACCCTCCGAAAAATAGGTGACTGTCAAAATGATGCTGTCAATCAGTCAGTTTTCGCGCTAGAAATGCCATCTATCGTTTATGAATGAACAAAAAATTTCTCTACGCGTACATAGATGTCTCTTTGAGGTATAAGTCATAGAACGAGAGATATAACCATGTGCCATAATTACCCCGCTGCCAGAATTGCCCCGCTGCACCTTACCTATGTCCTTATGAGCTAGTGGCTAACTCTGGTGACGTAGGTTTAAGGCCACTTAAAGGCCTCCAACAACGTTTAACGATAGCCCGAACCGACAATTTACGTGCCACCCAAAGGCCGAAGCACGGAAATGCTCAGCGTTCTTTGAACTGATGTACTGTTCATTATTTAACACACGGGAATTACTCACGTAAAAATATCGTCGATTTAGATACCGACAATGTTTCGATTCATCCGGAGAATCTTCATCTGGGTAAGGAGGGAGTTGCGGCAAGGTTACTCCTCGCGGTCGCGTCTCACACTAATGTAATGTCTAGTACAACTCACGAAAGTTTTGAAAGTGATGTACTGTTATTAAAATGTACAATGTTCTTGCACATTTCTGTATGCGCAAATCTCGTAAATTGAATATCGGCATTAGTATGCGCGACGACCGCTTTTGCTTCATCTGAATTAACTGCATTGTTACTGTGTTATTTTTATTTCTTTAATTAAAATCCTCTTTGATCTGTGCAAAGGAGTTCTGCCTTCATCCATCTTGAAAACTTACTCTCTTATAATTTTATATATTGCAATTACAGATAGAAAAGTAATTATTATTAGGTACCTATTTATTCGCTTCTTAACGCTGCATAAGTTTTACGCACTTTACTCCATCGCAATGATGTCTTCGGGCAACAGAGTCTGGGTCCAATTCCTCTATTTTACAACGTCAACCATTCAAGTGTTATTGCCGCTGCGCTTTGTTTCGTTCTCCAAAATGTCAGTGATTTGCAAAACCTCATTGGTAATTAGTTTTAAAACGTCATCACAATAGAGTGATATAACCTCATTGGTCATTAGTAGATTAAGAAACAAAATGAAATAGGTGACGATTTGCTTTGGTTCATAAAAAGTTTTTTTAGTAGAATCGGCCTACTGACACTGTAGTATCAACTGATTGTCAAAACACCATTGAAATGTAGTAGACTAGGCACCCTTTAATTATTAGACAATTGTATACAGGGTGTGGCAAATTCTTGGTCACTGAAGGGTAGCTACCTTTTCTCTTATAGTTAGAGAGTTTTGTTCTTAGGAAACTTCGGTTTTATTTTGAAGAAAAAAATAATTGCATTTTTAGATTTTTGAAAAAAAGTACAGTTAGCCTAAAAAAATACATTTGTCAAAAAAAACAAGTTGGTCTTAATCGACTCTATTTCCCACCAGGAACACTTCTCCCAAAGTAACTTACCAAATCAAATCGTAAGTTTCTGCAATAATTCAAAAAAACACATCCCATACATTTTCTATGAAATTAGAAGTTGTAAACATTTCAGTGCAACTTATTCGATCGTTCTTAATTTAATTTCATAAGTGCTCTGGCAAGCTGGGAAGCTATTGTAAAGCGTGTATTTAAATTTAGAACAAAGTGCTTCCCTGCAGATGTAAAATTACCAAATAAATAGAGTCGATTGAGACCAACTTGTTTTTTTTGATAAATGTAATTTTTTAGGCTAACTGTACTTTTTTTCAAAAATCTAAAAATGCAATTATTTTTTTCTTCAAAATAAAACTGAAGTTTCCTGAGAACAAAACTTTCTAACTACAAGAGAAAAGGTAGCTACCCTTCAGTGACCAAGAATTTGCCACACCCTGTATAATCAAACAAACTACCACAGTCAATTATAATAATTATAATAAGAGATGATTGAGCACCCGGCTTGAATAAAATATACAAATGTTCTAATGGGTCTTTGAAAGAATCGCCTAACGAGTATTCTAACAAAATATATTCTAACAAAAAATTCGTCAATGCACGCCATTTTTCAGTAGAGATGGATACCCAATTTGAAACGGATCAATCTGAACAACTAGGTACCTACCTACATCCTATCCAGCACTAGTGTGAAAAGCTTGTTCATTTCATAGATTCACCATTCGCGTCCGTAGAAAATACTGTAGACCTGTTGTGTGATTTCAACACAGTTTAAAAGTAAATAAATAAATAAATAATGCTGGACATTTCACACAGCATCATGTAGTCCCAAGCTAAGCAGAGCTTGTGTTATGGCAACCACATGACTGATATACTACTTATATACATTTTTTTTTCGTAAATACATACATAATATACATAGAAAACACCCAGACCCGAGACAAATATTTGCGGCGGGGATCGAACCCGCAACCTCTTGCGTCACAGGCAATTAATTCATCCTAAATAACGTTACTCGATAAGTAAAAGTAACCAAAAACTTTAACAAATGACAGCTGGTTAATGCCAAAATAACTAAATGAAAGCCTTGTGCGAGGAACCCGAGATCATAATAGTAGACGATGGAACAAAACGCTAAATTTTATTATATTATGTTATAAAACTGGCTCAAACTATAAAGGGCTATCCAGACAAAAGCTTATGAATGGCTTACAAAAATCTGTAATAACAACTAAATATCTAAATTCAGTCACATCATGAGACTTTTTTTATGTAATTTTCCTGTTTCATTAAAAAATATCAGGCAAAGAACATACATAATACCTAATCAAAAGTGTTGAATCTACTCGTAGTTTTGCAAATTGACCTTATCCACCAAGAAAAACAGGGTAAATTCGCGAGGAGTGGTTTAATGTCGCAAATTTTTTCATGACGTTTTCCTAGACCAGCATATAAAAGCATAGCTGCAGCCTACATTCTACAAGATTAGTAGAATAGTAACAAAAATAATCAATTTAAACTTTCGCGATCTGTAGACATAATTTAAACGAACTAACGGGACTTTATCGCGTAATTACCTTTGTTTATTATTTCCCGATGTTTCGAGTGCGTTACAGCTCTCGTGGTCACGGGTAGACTCTACTATTATACTATAAACAAGGGTAATTACGCGATAAAGTCCCGTTAGTTCGTATAAAAAGAACCATATCATGATCACCACTACAACTCCAAGGCGCGGTAGACATATTTTCTGTCTTCTCAGATCTTTATACATTCAAGATCTTTTGACATCGAAGGGCTACCCCCTTCAAGCAGAGACATTCAAATAAAATGGTGTTGGCTTACATTTAGGCAATTTTCTAATGTTTGGAATTTCAAACGTGACAGTTTTAAAGCCTTTTACTGTCGTTTAGAAAGGTAACTAGTTTCCACACGATGTTTTCCTTCACTCGTATTTGTGTTAATGACAAATAACAAATGTTGTAGACTCACCACCCCATAACACACTACAAACCTCAGTGGTTTTTAAGTGTTATGTATGCTTAATGTTATTGTTAACTCTTTAAATGATAAATAAATTAAAAAAAAAAAAAAAAAATAATAAGTTGATAATCTTATAATGAGTTGATAATCTTCAATGATTCTGGTGTGGATGATGTTTCCTCATACATACTTACATAAAATCACGCCTCTTTCCCATAGGGGTAGGCAAAGACCACGGAATTCCACTTGCTACGATCCTGATGATGTTTCCTAGCTAGAATGATTGAGCTATAGTCATTAGGTCTAAAGTAAACTGACCGTGGTGTAACTAGCTGCAAAATCATGACTGGTTATTGACTGTTGAGTAATTATGCGGCAGAGTTAATAACTATTGGTGGAAATAATTATGCTTGTTGCGCCAGGAATTGATTATGAAACCTATACATAAAAGGCCTTACTTATTAATTTGAACACTGGTTCAACAATGCACAAATTCGCCCTGTTACTATTCATCACGATCTAACAAAAAAGAACTGTAACAGTTTAAACGGTGTCTCAATTTTGCTATAGTTGAGTGGAGTTTAAAAGTAGAGCGGTAAGTGTACGACAACGTTTTTTGAAAGAAAGTTTGTATTAGTTAATGGCTTACTTTTTAGGTTATCAAAGCCTCCGAAATGGCTTAACGAATGATCCGACAGTTTAACCTACTCTCCGAAGCATGGACTAGCTAGTGCCACAAGCCTCTTCTTAGTTGCTCATCGTCTATTTTGTGGCCAGAATTATACGTTTATTCTTTTGGATCTCTTTAATCAAGTTTTAGCTCCTATTTACATTTCATTAGGGTGTACGTCTGATTAGATGTGCATTCATAAATTATATACAGACTTTTATAGATAAGTAAGTATGTGATGGAAAACAAGTGAAATACCATATTTTAAACACACTGAACCAGCTTTTTAGACCTTTTCTTTCTATGCTGTGATTTGGCAAAAAACCTAATGTAATCATTCAAGCTATGCCGATATTTATATCCGCCGCTTTGAATCGTGTAAAAAATATTTGTAAGCCTCGATGAACTGGACTATATTTTTAGCTTTGCCAACATAGAAATCAGAATAGGTATGACGTACAGATAAATTTACCACGTGTAACTTTTATTCCATTTTAACATGAAAAACTTTGTAGTCAGTCATACAACTTTGTGTTCTTTTACCTCTTGATTAAGTTAGAAATCTATTTAAACCTGGTGAGTTTCAGACATGGCTTGTCGACACTGACAATAGTGACACTACCCCTGCCCCGCGACAGCCTGCACCCGCCCCCTGTAGTAGCAAGTAGCTCTGTCCCTCTCTTCTCAACGAGACCGAACACGACAAAAGATACCTACGCGATCGTTTTGACAGTTTGAGACCAATCTGAGGTTTGAGACCAGTTAGACAATCAGCCTGCCGGTGCTTCCTTTCAAGAACGACTAAGAAAGCTCTCTAGCATTTCATGTGTCAATACGACATGCAACTCTGTAAACATAACTATGGGCATAGAATAGATACTAATACTAGATACGTATAGAATGGCCACTGTCCCGTCCCGCCCCACCAATCGGGGCTTCCTCACCACGCGAGCGAATATGAGCTGGCGAGGGGCTGACTTTGAGCTAAGGACGCGCCACGCGCGCAGACGTGACGACGAGACCGAGATCATAGTGTACAGTAATTATTCATACGGTGACAACCTTACTTCACGCATACAATTGCGCGTGTACAAAAATGACATTGTGTAGTGTCTGTGTAAATAGGTAGTTACACGCCGCTTTTTCATAGAGATTTCGTCGAGTGTCCGGGGTGTGCTATGGGACTGCGTCATAAGGTTATGAATTTCAGCCACAACTGAAGGCTCACACAAACGCACTACCACATAGTATCATGATTGTGGAGAAATTCTTATGACATGACAACGCTCGCCTTTGATCCAAGGCAATAATATAAAAGATTCAAGTGAACTCATTACAAATTCACATCATAAGTCAAAAACATTCCTACCGGCCAGCGTATAATCTAAAGACTAAGAAGGAAATAAAGTCCAATTTGGCAAAAGTCCAGACTCTGTCAGTTCCTAGAATAATAACCATTACTTTGCACAGTTTCAACGCGTCTATGAAGTTACCGCAAACTGGATTTCAAAGCGTAAATTAAAATTGCTTTCATCAAAAGCGACATTTTTAGGTATTAAAATATTTTAAAGATGACTTACATAACTATAATTAACTCTCTAAATATCTACTTTATTATTGTATGTATCTGGGGTCAACAAGATGAAGTTTAGGAGAATAAGCTTATTTTTTACTTAGGTTGCTTTCCTATAGGTACTATTTCATCGCAAAATCTGCAGGATTCCATACGACTGTTTCTTTCACTATATTATTCTCCTGAAAATGCTATTTAAGTAGTTACATTTCCAAATACAATAGAACTTCAAGACATTTTCTTACAAGTTACCTAATACCAAGTATATCTAAAATAACTAAGTGGTAGTCAGAGACAGGTTCAAACACATGACTTCCACATGCTTAAATTTTGCAAGAGTCATGCAATGCAGTTAATCACGTGAATTTCAAATTAAAAATTTCAAGCCCCTTTTTGTTTTCCTTATTTTGTCTTCGCACGGTTTATGTATTCAGCCAGTGTCAAGTAATTAATAATATTTCAAGTTTATAGATAACCAAAATATACATACTACAATAGTTATAATATCCCACCCCTGCCCTTGTTTGTGCCTCAGTTAAGATGTGGGGTTTTACTGAAACATCAACAATTAATTATCCACTATTATTACACATTAACATTCGAAGAAACACAAGTTTTGGAAAAAAAAAACGAAAATGAACTTCTCATATTCCCGCCAAAAAGCCTTCAAGCCCTTTACTTTACAAAAACTTCAATTTCTTATACAAGTGCGCGTAGAAATGTGAATATGATAAAAAGTAAAAAACGCCAACAATCTGGAGTCAAAGTTCTAACAACTTAGCGCCTACGTCTGCGAGACTGTCGCACCTGTTCCGGAAAGTTCTGCTTGCCTATCTTTGTTCGTATTTGCCGGTGACTTCGCTTGCAAAATAATATGGCCATTGTTATCAGAAAAACAAAATCCAGTGAGATGACAATATTAGTCTTGTGGTTTTTGTTTTATGATGTTGATTTTTCGTGAAAGTTAGTGTATGTTAAAGTTAGTCTTATGCATAAAACTTAGTGCGCCGACCAAGCTCGCTAGAGCGTTGTTTCCGAAAACAAGAGAGCGCTCTAGCGAGTCTGTTCGGCGTATTTGTACATAAGGTGCCATTTGTACATGGTTGATATTCCCAGTGTTCGTACTAAGCGGTTATATTTTTCATACTCATAGTGGAACTCCTTGCTGGGGTCTGTATTTCCAGAAAAGAAAAGTACAATCTGGGTGTCTTCAAATCGAGAGTCGATAGGTTCTATCTAGGTAAGCGTGCTCCATCTTAGACCATACTATTGCTTCACATCAGGCAGGGTATGGTCAAAAGAGAACCTATTTTAGTTAGAAAAAAAAAGACCGTTACTATTTCAGAACTTTTGTTCAAACTTTTATCATGGTTATGAAAACACGAGTAAATCTTTTTGAAATAATGTTTGTATTGATTTCAGTTTTACACATTTTTTGCTATTTGGCTTTTTTGTAGTAGTCAAAAATTTGATTGTCAAACCGACTTTTATTTTTGCATTACCTACAATATCAGTCTCATAAGAAGTAAAATTTTGCAGCATAGTGTGTAGGATTACAAAGTGACAAAAGAACATGAATGATAAAGTTTTCTTAGTAGATTTTATTGATACTGAAGACCATGATTGACTTAAGTTCTATCTTCTCGCACTTGAATCGTTAATGTTGCAAAAGTTGGATATGAAAACTATGAAAAGTAGGTACCTAAATGGCTGCAGCCGTGAAGGAAAAGTTGGTTGAACTGTGTGAATAATGAAATGGAAGAAAAGAGTTAGTTCTCAGATGAAGAGTAATAGAAAATAATGGCCTTAAAAGTGTTAAGTGTTAAGTTAAGACTTTTTGGAAGTTCAATAATCAGTTTGAAAAAATAAAATAAATTGATAAAGATAGAGTTTTATTGCCTTACATGCCTTATTGTATGATAAAAATGAAAGAACAAAATAAGTATCAAAAAACAAAAAATATAAATAATATAAGTAATTTTTTTTGTACGTACCTAATTGAAAATAATTCAATGCATGCAAATAAAAATCTTAATGTATGATGTAATGGACAATGTATAAATTTATAATGGACTAGCTACGCCCTCGCGGCGTTACCCCCGTTGTGATGGTTTATGGTGGTGATGATGATGATAAAAAGTAGTCTATAACCTTTCTCAAGAGTTTAGCTATCAAATGCAGAAAGAATTTTTCAAATCTGACCGGTAGTTCCTGAGATTAGCGCGTTCAAACAAACGAACTCTTCCGCTTTATATACATAATTAGTATAGAAGTAATAAAATCTGAAATACACACGTAAATTATAATCCTAAGGAAGAAATGTGTGAATATAACTTTATAACCTCAGAGTTCCTGAATTTTCGTAATAAAATATTCAATAAGAAACTTCGACCTTCCGAAAGAATACAGTGAAAACGGTGAAACTTAAATTCGAGTGGGTACTAAAAAATATGAGAGCCACTTAGAAATGAAGTCATAAAATACCCCGTCACGATACTTACGAGTGACATTGTATGAAAGTTCCAGTTCGCGAATAAATCATATTTTATTGGAAAAATTTATTGCTCCTCACCTACTTCCTATTGCTTTAGGGACCTGTTTCACCGATGGAACAAAAACCAAATAGGATAGAACTAATACTGGTACCTGAAAACCAGCGCTCTAACAGCCTTGGCGCTGCTGGAGCAAATGCTGAGGGGTAGCCCTATTTTCTTGTCATTGTAACATTTTTTATTTATATGCCTGTACCGTACCTTTAGTGACGAAAATAAAACTTATTTCTATTTCTATTTCTATTTCTATTTACCCAGAAAGCAAAGACACTACGTAAAATAAAATAAATTCTTAAGGTGATGGATATTTTCATCAATCAACAATTTCGATAATGATCATCCAAATTAAATTAAATCCTGCATGATAATGATAAATCAATCGTCAGTTGTATCAAGAAACATCTTCCGGCTTCACTCGCATGCTACTCGTATCTAGATTTTTCTACCTACTCAGATAAAAAGTAACCTATTGTTATTCAAGGTCATAAACTATGTGTTTAAGCATATTCCAAGTTTCATTTAAATTTGTTCAGTAGTTTTAGCGTGAAATACTAACGAACATCCATACATCTATACATCCAGACATCACCACCTCACAAACTTTCGCATTTATAGTATTAATAGGATAAGATAGGATAAATTCATGATTCTTGTTTTGATTATTATTTTGATAGCGAGGTTTTTGGTGCGATGACGTTTGACTACTACTACTCTTTTAATATTATTAGTTCATTATTAAGAAATCTATTACTTTTGACTTACATCCATTACTTTGGCAAAATTGGCCTTTTTCACGTAACATTGGAGCTCTATCAACATTTTCATTGTTAACAGTTTAAACAACAAAAATATAAGGTCGCTTCTGAAACAATACTTACTTCTTTTATTATTAAGTAGGTACTTATAGCTTAAAATAAACAATATATTGTATAGCTTAATACAAAAATAAACATAATTTTAATTTAATATAGAAAAAGCTAAAGATTTAAATCCAAATGCCAAAAAAAATGTAAAAAGCTAACGATTGTAGGAAAAATAAAAAATACTGTTTCTAAATAAAACATCCGGTAAAAATTAAAAACAGATTGCACAAAGCAAATAAAAAAATATATTTCAATAATTAATCTTGTAGCGTAGTAAAAATAATAAATAAAATTTAAATATTCAACTGTTAATTTTTAAATGTTGAAATAAATTGTTGTGCTTATCTCCAGTTCGTAATTAAATAAAACAAGGCGGTGACCTAGGAGTAACAATACACTACACAGCGTTGTAAATAAAATTCACAACTCATCCGAAGGGTATTGATAGGCACAGAGCAAATAAAATTGTCGTTTTTTTTTCTATAAAGCACTTTAAAGCACTCGTGGCTAGCCTTTTTTTTGTAAATCGACGAAGTTGAGTGGTACACGGTCCCGCATAGTCCCGCTATTGACATTAATAATAATAGCTGAGCACTTTGGATGGTTCGGCGGAAAGATCACTGCTATAAAGTACATACCCATATTTTAAATTAGCTATTTTAAGTTTCGATTTCAAATAGTATTTTATTACCGCTTGTGTGCATTTTCACCAATTTTGTTACTCGTAAATATCACTGCTTATAGGAAGGTATCATAATCAGAAAAAAACATATTTCTTCTACTGTTTTTAAGTTCAATGACTAGCAGTTATCTTAGTAGGCATTTTATAACTCCGCAACTGATTGAAGGCACGAAACAGTGAAAAAAAAACCTTCTTTCGTAACTGGTTGTGAAAAATAGTTATGAAAATGGACCAAAGGGACATGACATAACTACTCACATTTTGGTGCTGCGTAGTGCCAAAAGTGACTCGATTTATTTGACCTGTGGACCAAGCTATAGTCTATAGTTAGGCTATAGAGCCAAGAATCGTTTTACTTAAGCAACTTGAGCTGTGAGTGATAGACCAAGCTATACCTACCCTATAGCTTGCTTCACAACTCTGAGGCAGTGACCGATTTATAGCTCTCGACGGTGCTGTAGTGTTCTCTCACGTGAAAAGGTAGATATTTGCTTGTGCACATTTCATTTTCAGTATTCTGTTCTGTTTAATTACATAAATAATTCTTTTGCTTATTTACACTTGACTTTTAATGGCTTGATCACTTAACTCGATGGCTTTTGTGTTACTGGGGAATTGGGGATTTATTTTCGTAGTATTGTTTGGATTAAAGAAAACATTATGAGGGAAGTCACATCTTATTCAGATTCAAAAGTATTGACAACTTTAAAGACAGCGCGGTTAGACCGAGACAGGAGACGAAGAGACAGGCTTTGTAGGGGCGTGCGACAAAGACAGGAGACAGAGAATCACCAGTTTTAATGACAACAGTCTCCTGTCTCTGTTTCTGGACTTTCAGTCTCGAACCCAGAACTCAGAACCGCCAGCTTTTGCTGAGTTAATGGTATTTACTCCATTTAAGTATACATTGTTCCAAAAGTAACACAATTTTCCTTCTGATTCTTGACAATCGGCTAGTTTAAGCACGATTCAGTGTTGTCATCTAAGGGAGTGGCAACACTGCGTTCTGCAGCGCGTTTTTGCGCTGCGCGTTTGTATGCTGTAGAAAACGCGCAGACAGCTCCCTTCCCACAGAATAAATAGGTATTGTATTCAATCAAACGTGATGCGAACGCGAGTTTGTATCGATACAAACGCGCAGCTCAAAAACGCGCTGCGGAAAACTCAATGTGGCCACTCCCTGAGATAGCCTTAGTGGCATACATTTAAGGTCGAATATAGTTCAGTCTTGGCTAACACTTTGAGTGCCGCTACCGCACATGGTACACTTGCTGCTCTGCGGAGAGTGAATGCGTTAAATTCAGCCACGATAGAGTTTTAAATACTCCAGACCGGATAACTAAATTCTTCCGAGCTTCCTCAGACTTTTTTTCGTAGTTTTTTTTAGTTCTCTAGGATCCTTGAAGTTTTTTATGGGAGTAATAAGAGACATTAAGGTTGCAAAGTCAAAGCTGCAATTTTATTGAATTCCAGGAACATACGGCCCTTTTGAAAAAACAGACAAAATCTGTCTAAAAATGTTTTTGTTTTTAGTACGTGTCTTTATCGTTACTGTTCACCGCCGAGGGTTTCCATAAAAAACTTAATTAAGGGAAATATCATTATATCACTGAAACTGCTAAAAAAGCCATTGGGCCGACTTTTCACGTTCCATTCCCTGCTATAATTTTTCTAACATAATAAAGTAGAATAATCTGTTATGGCGTAACGTTACGAAATTCCATTATAATAAACAGCCGTAACGACCTGGGATCACTGTGCATACTCGGTGTCATCATTTCCTGAAAATTTCATGTAAAATAACTCACCCTAAGGTTTAATAAGTAATATGTATTATTCCAAAGTTAACACATTATGACTATTATAATATTTACTTTACTACACTAATACATTGCCTAATTACTTTTACTACGGTTAATGCAGTTAAAAATCTATTTGAGATTTTAACGAATAAAACTAAAATAAAAAAATAAAAAGATATGTATAAATATAATTTCATAGAAATAGATATTTTTCAATTCAGAACTCGTTATTCAGTTACCATTAAAGTATTATGATACAACAAAAACGATACTAATGACCAGTTTCAATATTCTCTTTATCTGTATCTGTAGTTTTTTGACATAACTTCGATTCGATTTTATTCGATTAAAAAAAACCGACTTCAATGTTATAAACTCAACAATTTTCTACACTCTTGAGGTGCATTTCTGATCATAACTTCGAAGATCCTTGACAGATCCTCACAAAATCTTTGTGGCAACTTCGAGTGGCAACATTCATAAAAAACAGATTCCGATGAATTGAGAACCTCCACCTTTTTTGAAGTCGGTTAAAAATGTCACAATGCCAAAAGAATAAAAATCACAGATAGATAGAATATTGAAACTGGCCGTGAAATACACATTTGATAGCGTTCTGTTATTTTAAAATACTTTATCAAAACACTTGAGAGACTTTAAACTTTATTAGAACTTTTTCTAGAAACTCAATACGACCTGAATTTTCAGTCTCCACATCCACACTTAATAAAGATTACCACTGAGTAGACTGGAAACCAGAACGCGGGTTATATATTCCAAACTTAGAACGAGACTTTTTCACGCGACATGAAAATTACTAGAGAAATTTCACGACATTGAAGCACCACAACGACATGGGATAGTAAAAGTAGTCTCAGAGTCTTATTGTCCGAGTAGGATAGTGCCTCACTTTCGTCGTGGGTATCCATGGAATACTCGACCGGGATTCGAATCCACGACCTTTAGATCGAAGGTTTGGGCACAATCCCACTGTGACCAATGCGACTCTATACCATTTTTGGTCCTACGCTAGTTTCGGTACCAATCATTGCGTATCACAAAATCTCACGTGATTTTGATTGGAATAGTGTCTACTGATTGTCGGAACTAAAACACAAAACAGCGAATCTGTACGATGCGAATTTGCAACGCCACAAAACTGTACTACGCTGTATCTGTATGTACTGTAGATGCGACGTCCCTAAGCTCCAAGAATCTATACTCATATTATAAAGAGGTAAAGTTTTTTGTATGTAGGAGGTAATCTCCGAAACTACTCATCCGATTTCAAAAATTCTTTCACCAGCATTTAGAATGAACTTTCAGGAAGAACATCCGTACCAATATTATAAATGTGAAAGTGTGTTTCTTTGTTTGTTTATTTGTCCTGCTTTCACGTCAAAACGACGGATTGACGTGATTTTTTGTGTGAAGATAGTTGGAGGGCTGGAGAGTAACATAGGCTACTTTTTATCCGGGTACCACGCGAGCGAAGCTTCGGGCAGCAGCTAGTAGGCTATAATTATGTCGGTATGTTTAAGCTAGTATTATAAAAAGTCGTGTCCGACAGATCTGCAGTATCTCCACGCATTGCGAGTAGGAGGCATGATACGCGTCACACGTCACTCCACATTAAACCCCCGAGGCCTGACCTCTGATAAATGAGCCTCGTGAATGACTCCGCTGACTTACAGTCTACCCTCATGTGACGTGCTTGTTAATTATGTCTTGTAGGGCTCGGATTACTCACTCCTAGACAGTAATTCGCAGCTATTTTTGTACATTGTAAGATTTTTCTTACCCAAAACTTTAAATGTAAACAAGCTCACAGCTGTACCACAGTTATAAATTATAATCCAGTAAAGAGTCCACGTCCAAATATATTTGACATTATGCTGTCTTTTTGCAAGTACTTGGTATGTTTTTCATGGGACAGCAATCCCATATCAGCGACTATCGAGTGATTTTATATCACTTAATTTTCTAGACTCTAGGCGGAGATGAAACTCAATGGGAAAGGGAAACATGATGAATAATAACCTGTCACGCATGAATGGCTAAAGACGTATTCTTGAGCTAGTTTATTAAATAACTAGCGGACGCCCGCGGCTTCGCCCGCGTGGAATACTACTTTTTTATCCCATGGGAAACATGCATTTTTTCGGGATTAAAAGTAGCCTATGTCACTTTCCAGTTCTCCGACTATCTCCACACAAAAAATCATGTAAATCCGTCTATCCCTTTTGACGTGAAAGCAGGACAAATAAACAAACAAATTACCACACTTTCACAATTATAATATGGGTACGGATACGGATATTGGCGGCTAACATTTAACACAGCGCCATCTAGCCCCAAACTAAGCAAAGCTAGTACTATGGGAATATAACTGATAAGTACAATACTTAAATATTTTTTGTATAAACATAATTATTTTACTTTTATAACACCCGGGCACAGAACAAGCATCTTTGTTCATCACACAAATGTTTGTCCTAGGTGGGAATCGAACCCACTACCTACAGCGCAGAAGGCAGAGCTACTACCAACTGAGCTAGGAGACCAGTCAACAAAGTTTGACTGCATCTAACTTGAATTTAGCACGCAGGCTTGAACATTGTACAATAGAAGCGCGGCTTTATCTACTGCAAAATTTAGTCATGTGGCAATTAGGTAAATATTTCGGGCAAAATAGTTAAGATAAAATTCGTTGCGTATAATTTTGCTCACTTTTACTTAGAGCTTATTTTCCCATCTATGAGTAAGGTCGCTAGTAAGCCAACTGTCAATTAAAGCATCTAGGAAATCGGAAAATTTTGGAGGTACACCATAAATGAAAAATCAATTTATTTATGCGAAACATGAACTTGTTCAGTTGAGCATATGCCGTCCAAATTTTGAGTAGCTTAACTGAGATAAGTAAATTTATTTATTCGAGGCACACCAACTAATGACCATGGTACACCAGTGTGCCGCGGCACACACTTTGCGGAACACAAAATTTAAGTAAGAAGTACCGCGCACGTGGTTTTCGCCATCTTTGTTCCGTGATTCGGATGGCACGGACACCATAACGGAGGCCATCAGGTGGTCTTAAAAGTTCGTCACTAGATTTAGCCTTTGACTCATACGAATACATACTATCGTTAAAAAGCCCTAATCAGTAGATAAATTGTAGTTAAAATTAGTTGGTAAACAAGTCTTGACCAATAAGAAAAAAGCCATCATCATTCTCCTGCCCTTATCCCACGCTAAGTGGGGTCGGCACAACATGTTTTTCTCTTCCACTCACCTCTATCATTCGTCAACTTAGAATCCACACCTCTCACATTCATATCCTCTTTCACACAATCTAACCACTTCTTCAATAAGAAAAAAATAACGAAATTAAATTAGAACTCATCTCTCGTAATTAATAAAATCATAATAAAAAGAACACAGAAGTCCCAATGAATGCCTCTCGATGCTAGAAAGTTAAATGAGTCCAAGCTGACTTTATCTGAAGCTCTTTGCTGCCACTATCACACGGAATTAAATTAAACAGAAGAGTTTTGAAATAAAAGTTTAATTTCCTTTATTTATCTGTATTTGACGAGTCTTGTCAGACCAAGGCTGGGTTCGGCCAAACTGGATTAAGTTTATACCCGAGAGTAAGCTACGAGGCAATCATTTACATACATAAATATTTTGCAAAGGTAGTGTTAAAATGGAGCATCCTGTATGAGCTAGTTGCTAGAGCACGCACACAAGTGTAGCAATTGTGCGTGCGCATCACTTTTTATCCTCGAGCATATAGAACTCTTTTACCGACCGCCCCGTACGCCGCACACAGGTGAAATATGCCAAAAAGATGGCCAATATTCATAAAATGAAAGTTGCTCTTACTAAAAAGTAGTACCCTAACTAGCAACAGGACATATGGCACCACCGATTGGTGGTTATTAAAACGTTTGACACTTTTTATTTAACTAGCTACACATTTGTTTTGAACTGTAGTTGATAATGGAGTAATTTACTGCAATTTTATACACTAGTTTCAATCACGTTTCATATTTTACTCAGTGAATGTTTGGATTAAAACTTTATGGATTCCATACCTTCAGTTCAAGGTCTTTTTTACTAAATAACTGGAATGCTTATATTACTTATAATTGTAAAGATACATAGTTTTAAACACAAAGCTATTCTTTTATCAGTTTATCTTTGTTCTCATAGTGAAAAAGTTGATACTTTCACGCACTTCACCCGTCTATTATACATATTTGAAAAGAACAATTCAGTAGCTTTTAGATTATACTAAATTTGGCTGCTACAACTTGCGTCACCCAAACAAAGTCGAACAAAATTCAACACTAGGTATAATTAATTTTAAAAGTACTCATAATCGTTTTTCAGGCAGTATCCAGCATACCATTCCAATAATTTTGATTAAAATGTCTAGTGGGATAGCAATAAATACATATATATTTATAAGTATTTATATAAGTCATATCCGCACGATGTTATAGCTGTCTTAAAAAACCAAAATCCATCATTTAAAACTGAAATATTTTTTTATTTTCGTAATAATCAATCAAGCTTTATTTTTCATAATAATCATTTAAACTATTATTTTAGACCAACTAAAGCAGTATATATGCATAAACACACTTCAAATAAAATTGGCCATCTTTTTGGGTTTTTTCACCTGTGTGCGCCGCTGTGTGCGTGCGCAGGTAACTGCACACACTACTAATTAATGACCCGCACCGCACAGCTGACGAGTAGATTATTAAATAGTAGTTTCACCGATAAGAAAAGCTTTGCGAATTTGTAATGAAAGGACGTCCCTGTGCGCGCTAGCTTCTTATTTAGCTTATACATATACCTAACTACTTAAAGGTTGAAAGAACGTGTGTCTGCTCCTATTTTTAAAATCCAGATTATGTGTTAAGAGAACCCTAGTGTCTAGTCAAACCTAACATAGGCTTTAAGACACTATTTAACAGTCAAATGTATTGTGTTGATGAATAAAATATCTATCTATCAAAATATCTATCTATCAAAAAATGCTCAGGATAGAGTAATGTGAAAAAAAAAATTGTTAACGTTTCCGTCATGTCGTTTCAGGACGGGCACGACCTTCAGCAAAGAAGTTAACGACGAAGAAGAAGAATCACAGAAAGCCGTGAAGCGCTTGTGGCGTAACATGTCACAATTTGGATGGGTGACCGCAAGTGACATTACGAGCTGAGCGCTTCCGTGCTTTGGAGGGCATGTTAAATTGTCGGTCCCGGCTTTTAAGTCGTTAAGCCATGATGGAGGTCATTAAGTGGCCTAAAATCTCCGTCACAAGTGATGGTCACTAGCTCATACGAACTTACTTACAGAAAGCCAGTAAAAAAAAAGTAAATAATCTCCTAAAAAAGTAAATAAAAAAGTAGGTAAGTAAATAAATTCCATCATTGCAAGTTAGTGAATTAAGCCGAACGCTCACTCCGGGTTGCATCTTTATAATTAAACTTTAGCCGACATGAGAATAGAAATGTTAAAAACTAGAGCCGACATTTCCATTCTCATTAAGTCTTTGTTCTCATTCCCAATAGATTTCTTCGGGATCTGTCGGCTTAAAGTTTAATTATAAAGATGCAACCCGGAGTGAGCGTTCGGCTTAATTCACTAACTTGCAATGATGGAGTTGAATTGAAAGTTTTTAATTCGTCCGGATTATTGAAAGATCGTTTTGATTGCAGAAATATGAGTTTTTGCTTCAGACTTGACTGAACTGAGTCATTTTTGATCGAGTGAGATAGCACTTCGAAGGTCGAGGCTTGTAATTTTTCAATGATTTTTTTTTGTTTTAATTTCTTTTAAACGGTTTTTAAAACGTCTTTTAGGTGAAATATGGTACCTACAATTAAGTTCCTTCTTAAAATATAAAATGACGTCGTATAATATTACATACTTCGTGATACAAAGACCTAGGTACCTACATAAAAATTAACATTAAACATATTTCCGTGGCACGCGTGAATACGTTGACATATATAAAACACCAACTTTTCAGGGCGGCCGTTTGAAAGTTTGACCTCTTCTGGTTTCTCGGTAAATTAGTTTACAGTATTTGTGTTAATTGTTTCTATGGTTATTTTATGCCCTCTTTCGAATGATGACAATAAATAACCAAAATTCCCCATAGTTTCCATGATATAAGACATGTCAACAAAAAAATTGATGAGATTTAGGTTACGTCTCGAGATGTCCAGTTATGCCGCAAAAGATATCAACTTATTCACCTTTAATGTATGGAATATTGGTAGGTAAACAATGCTATATTATCGGATTGCAAACAGATAGAGACTATAAAACCAGTTTTTTGAGTTGCTGAAGTACCTACTTATTACTCAGAACCATTCATACCGTTTAGAAATGAGATTTAACATAGTAAGGGTAAGCTGATTTTAAATGAGCCCAAACACGGATGCTCTACTGTTAATCACTGAGAATTTGAATGGAATACAACCAGATTTTATCAGCACATCTGCTCATTGTCACCATATTATTACAATGTATTCGGAACTAGAAAAAAATGCAAAGTTTCCCCTCAATCGAAAAATTTACTGAAGAGTTTTGTTGAATAACTCCTGACTCCAGCAACAGATCAGCTTGTTGTTATCATAATATTACATTCTTATCTAGAGTCTATAAGTGTGTCAAATTTTAGCTCAATGAGACACTGGAAAGTGGGTCAAATTAAACTTGCAAGAATTCACTAAAAAAAATATGAGTTTTGTTGAACAGGTCCTGGCTCCATCATCAGATCAGCTCGTTGTTACAATAATATTGCATTGTCACCAAGAATCCATAAGTGTGCCAAATTTCAGCTCAATCAGACACTGGGAAGTGGGTCAAATTAAACTTGAAAGATTTGACCCGAACACAATATTGAGTTTTGTTGAACAGCTCCTGACACCAACATCAGATCAGCTTACTGTTAACATAATATTACATTGTTATCTAGAATCTATAAGTGTGCCAAATTTTAGCTCAATCAAACACTGGAAAGTGGGTCAAATTGAACTTGCAAGATTTCACTAAAAAAAAGTGAGTTCTGTTGAACAGCTCCTGGCTCCATCATCAGATCAGGTCGCTGTTACAATAGTATTGCATCGTCATCGAGAATCTATAAGTGTGCCAAATTTCAGCTCAATCAGATGCTGGGAAGTGGGTCAAATTGAATTTGCAAGATTTAATCCAAACAAATATTGAGGTTTGTTGAACAGCTCCTGACTCCAGCATCAGATCAGCTTATTGTTAACATAATATTACATTGTTATCTAGAATCTATAAGTGTGCCAAATTTTAGCTCAATCAAACACTGGAAAGTGGGTCAAATTGAACTTGCAACATTTCACTAAAAAAAAAGTGAGTTCTGTTGAACAGCTCCTGGCTCCATCATCAGATCAGCTCGTTGTTAAAATAATATTGCATTCTCACCAAGAACCTATAGGTATTCCAAATTTCAACTTAATCAGACACTGGGAAGTCAGCCAAATTTAATTTTCAAAAGTAGACCCGAACAAAAATCGCAAGTTAATAATAAAAGCTTGTAAAAATCAAGCAATGTCATTATAGTTTAACAAATAATTAAAATCTATCAGTTTTCCATGTAAAAGCAATACTTAAAAAAAAAAAGATTTCTGAACTGACGTTTTGTTTACCAATACGAGTGAAATGTTCGGTTATGCCAGCGCGAGAGCGCGCGGGCATAACTGAACAACTCAATGTATCACAATTTAAACGGAATACTTTGGTTAGCCATAACCTGACATTTTAATTTGTTGAAAGTTAATCAAAAATATCATATGTATATGTCGAGATATCATGTAACAAATATAATTTTGGCGAATGAGTAGGTTGATAAATCGAAATATCTACAAAAACATGTGTGTGTTAGTGGCTTGAAAAATTGACAAGTAGTTATGTCAACTAAAATACGAAAAATGGAGGAGTTGGCAAGGCCATAACTCGAAAACTTGTCTAGCTAGGGAGCTGTCAATTTTTTTATAGATACTTCATAGGCGTAGATATCGTTTAAGCCAATAAAAAAAAAATTGACATCTCGACATATCAACGTATTCACGCGAGCCACGGATTTATTTAAATCATGCAAATTATATTTTACCACTAAAAAATATAACTTGTAAATTTAAACATTTAATCAATTTTACGGTTAGAGCTGGTGCTAGGTTTAAAGACGATAATCTCTACCATACCTGAGGATTCGCAATTAAATATGTAATTTATAATACGGTCGTTATTAATTCAATTTTAATAACGACTTCATTTTTAATTTTGACTTTACTCTTAGTTAAATAAGAAATATACTTAAATTAAATTCCAGAAGTGTTTTAAAAATATTCTGTATCTAAAGATTTATAACGGCAAGATTAAAGTGTAGGTATGTAGCTAACCCGCAAGCGAATTCAAGTAAGTTCAGCAAATAAAATTACGATTATGCGAACACTTTGTAGGTAAAGCGCAAAACTTTAAAATCAGATACCATCAAAAACAGTTTAAGTAGTAAAACAATCTACTAAACACAGTTTCAGGAAAGTGCAAACTTACGGTACAAAAGATCTTTACAAGCTTCTAAGATTTAGTCTTGTGTTGTTACGAAGCAGCCAACGTCATTTTATTACCGTTATTACTTTTTATAAATATATTTATTTACAGAAACGAACTTACTTCTACACGGAAGAAGCTCTTTATTTTTCTATTTCTTTGAAGCTTTTTATTTATTTCTATTCGTTACTTTTTCCGCTCGTGTGTTACTTTTTTCTAATGAAAAAACTAAAAAAAAACGAAACATGATCGAAATTCGATCAAAATTCGATTATAATACTGCATGACTAACACGGTTCTTACTTTACCATTTCAATTTACCATTCTTGGTGGCTATGCAAGGTGACAGTGTGCAAATTTTTTGCGAATTGATTTTAAGGTCGCTGCATACGTAACGTGATAAAACCTCGGACGGGACGGAGACGTCGTCCTTATCACAGAACACTAAGGTCCTTGATGTATTTTCCGTTTTTGACGTTTGGACGGCAGGCAGGTGAAAAAACATCAATAAGGACCTTAGTGTTCTGTGATAAGGATGACGTCTCCGTCCCGTCCGAGGTTTTATCCCGTTACATATGCAGCGACCTGATGGTCATCCGTCAATCGTGTTATTGCTTTAGCTGGTTTGTCAAATGTGTTTTACCCAGCAGCCAATCACTTCCATTTCACAAGCTAAACTAAGACATCCACGATACAATTGAATGGTGCATACACAGAAGTATGCGGCCTGATGGTGAAAGCACCGCTCTCACATTGTCTTTGAATTTGGCCCCTAAACCTCCGTTTGTCCAGTTTTAATTTTGCTAATACACTTTTATGGGCGTAATTTTACGGTTAATAGTTTTTGGAAACAAATAAGCAGCCAACTATACGAACTAGGTACTTGAACTGTTTACGAATCTCATTAGGTGGAGTTCAGAGCGTATCAAATAAACGTTTACGGGCAAATTCAATTGGAATAATTAGTTCCAATTGTTTTCTGGATGTGTTGGGTGACTTGGGTGGGCTTGTACTGGAGTTTCATCTGATTGTTTAGGAAATAGTGAGAGTAGAGAGTAGAGAGAAAAGTAGTGAAAACCAAGAAAGCATGTCAAGGCGTGTTCCAAGGACACAGCCAAGACAACATACTGCTTACTTAGCTGTGCACCACAAGACATGAAAAGCGCCTTGTGTAAATCCAAGATGGCCGACCATTAATCACGTGACCAAAACGCGGCTTGCGTGACTGATTGACGCACGACAACGCGTCGAATTGATGTTTTAATATGAAGATAATCGATCGAAGGTTTTCGTGAGGCAAAACTTTTACGAATTGGCATCACGTATTGATTCTTCTGACTACCTTAACTATTTTAAAATCAGAAAGTCTTAAAAGTGTTAAGATGTATACCGTGGAAATATAAATTAAGTGCTGTTTTTACAATAATGTTCAGCAAACGCATCGTATTGTACCTAATGGCGTAAAAATTACCTTCTATTTCACTCATCACTCAGCTGCTAATTCCAGCCTCACGTGAGCCGCTCAATTTCCTGGCGTATCATTTCACCTCGTAAAGCGCAATCTTTATGACGTCACACGAGTGTGCGAATGGCGTAATCGGCGTTTAATCGGTCAGTTCACGCGTCTGTTTTCATGGCGTGCGTCATGCTTAAAGACTTACACTTGGTTGCACAGAACACGAAGCATATAGTTGCTTAGAATAGCAGTTAAATTAGTTCTCTTCAATTTGTCTTAGCTCGTCTTAGCTTTGTCTTAGCTTTGCTTAGCGTTTTCAATATTACTTCCTATACATACTCATCCTACTTCCTACTAATATTAAAAAGGCGAAAGTCCGTGTGTGTGTGCGTGTGTGTGTGTGTGTGTGTGTGTGTGTGTGAATGTTTGTTACCACGTATCTCCATAACTACTGAACCGATTTGGCTGAAATTTGAAATATAGATAGATAATGACCGAGAATAGGACATATTATGCTACTTTTTATCCCGAATAAATGCATGGTTCCCGTGGGATAAACAAAATAGTAGTCCACGTGGGCGAAGCCGCGGGCGTCAGCTAGTTATGAATAAATGTATCCGGGTATTTATCACGTAAATTACCTTTTTATTTAGCCCGACGTTTCGACTAGATTGCACCAGTCGTGGTCGCGGGAAGACTGAAGTGTTGGAAGCACCGCATCAAAGCGAAGGCGTTTGTTGAACTACCCTCACTTGATCTTCTTGATCTTAAAAATACTACTTTATATATTATGTTTCTTACCTGAGAGAATAATTTCCATAACCTGAGTGATTTATGCGACTTTATTAAATGAATAACATACAATCAACTAGGTAACTATTACCTACTATATTAGGTAACTATACTATATTACTATATCACTAATAATTAAGTTATTTTATGTCTCCCAATTTGATAAAAAATGTGCCTCCAACTAAACGTTTCAAAGAATTTAAATATGCTTGTAATCTCTGAATTAACAGCCCCTAGGGAAGATGTGAAATTTTTGTTACTAGAAAAGCCTACAAAGTTGTAGAATACAGCACGTAGAATTTTCTTAAAGCATGTTTACAAGTTTGAATACCATTCTTGAAGTCGGTGAGTCACAAAGAATATTGCAATAACTTGCTTAATGTGCTTTGATATTAAAGCTTCCCGTTTTAATAGCAGACACAGATGCTGCGCCTTTTTTTATTAAATCCTTCACCGAGCTAGTGGCTATTAAGTTCACCTTTATTGTTTCTTATACAATGTTACTAAGAAACAAAGATTACCTACGCAGTGTAACTACAAAGTATTTTTGCTGGAAATATTGAAATCTAATGATAATTATTATAACGGGATTTTATCGCGTACCTTTTATTTATTTTGTTTCCCCACGTTTCGAACACGTTGCAGTGTTCGTGGTCACGGGATGACTGAAGTACTGGAGCTACCGCCGAGAATTGAGAGTATATTAGTTATATTGAAATCTGACTGGTAGTTCCTAAGATAAGCGCATTCTAAGGGCTTGTACACAAAACTGCGAAGCTACGTCACATCGTAAAAATCTACGAGATCGCACGATGCATCGCAAGAATTGACTCACATCGCGCATTCCTGCGATGTTGCGTCACACTCATATTCTGTCAAGCCTTGATTCGTTGATTCACGTAAACATACAGCCCCTTACTTTGCCTCACTTATGAAAGATGTTTAAAGTTGAACACTGGTTAAACAATGTCCTGTCTTTAATCGTCACTATCCACAAAAAAGAGTATAAAATTTTATTTCCAGTAAATTTTTAAAATTAGAACATAGGATGATAGGATGCAGCAAAACGTGCCTTTACTTTTTTCTTTTACTAGGTTTTTTTGGTTCTAACTAAACTAACCTACTAAATTATTTATTTTGTACTTAAATAAGGCTGACATGACAATAATCTCAAGCCCTCTAAAGGTATTATAATACAATATAAGATTAATATCAGCTGAGTCACAGTTTATTAAGAGTCTACCGTTGCTTGGTTCACATTAAGATCATCATTGAATAAGTCGTAAAACCCACAAAATTATAGTTCAAATGTTTCAGAGAGTTGTCAGTTGTTTCAAAATGGGGGTCAAAATGACTTATGTGCAACTCATATAAATCAGAAATTATCTTTTCTAACTAGGTATCATTTTTTGAGGTTTTATGATAAAAAATGGCAGTGACCTTTTTAGTTCCTGATGTTTTGTCAATAGGCCTGTTTCCTGTAATGCGTAATCACTAAATTAATGTATTAATCTAATGAACTAAGATTCACAGATTCCGTAAAACATTTATTATTGAAATTATAGTGAGATTAATTTTATTTTTGATTAAATAAAACCATAAAATACGGCTATCCGCCATGATAGATGAAACACCAATCAGAGCGAATTACGTCACAAGTGTTACTGTCAGTGAACAGAACAAACTTCATTCATACAAATCGCATAACTCTTCAAGTTTTGGTAGGTAGTCGTTTTTTGGTTTTAATTTGTTCTTAGTGCTTAATTTAGGTATATCTATTTTATCGTCCGTCGTTTTCTCAAAAGATACAATAGTGAAACCAGGATTTACCACGGCAAATTCGTCTAATTTGCCTAAAGTGGATGTTCTAATGTTGGGAGAGTTTCTGGGAACAAACAATGATTTTTGTTCGGCAGAATTCAGAAATGTGAAGGCTTCCGCGTAAATAGACATATTATAATAGATAATAAGAAAAGTTTTTTCCATAAAATCAACTTAAAAGCACAATAAAGATTTTTTCATACATACCTTCTACTTAGGTATTAATCTCGAAAATAAGCTATAAGTATTGGAAACTAAATTTGTTGTTTGTTGTTAAAAAATATAATGTTAATAACTTTGTTCCTTTAACAGGCTTACTAAGCACCTACATAATATATTTCTTTGTTTTAGATCCGCCGTGCAAGAGTACCTAAACCACTTTTTACAGATAGTTTTGTTCGGTGGAACGTTTTTATACAACTTTTCAGGTGTCTATTTCGAATTATTGTCGCACTTAGGCACTACACACCACTTATATCCTTTGGAATTCACAATTAAAATGAATTTATTTAGAAAATTGTTCACTAAAATCTCTTTGTACGTATTGGTTACATAAGGCTGTTACAGTCATGACGTCACAGGAGACGCCATGACATATTGAAGCGTTTTGGCGTGAATTTTAAATATTAAACTTAAAAGTTTTATTTTTCTGTAAATCTCATTAGTTATTGTGAAATATATTATTTTTAGCAATCAGAAGCAACTTCTGAACATTGTAGTACCATTTTTCAAAATTAGGAAACAGGCCTATTCGCTTATTTTTCTAGTTGCATGTGCATAAAGACTTTCTGGCCAAATAAGTTTCAACTTTTGAGCGTCGTCAGTCAGCCAGTAACAAAAAGTTTTAATATATTAGATTACGTAATTATTAATGCTTAGGTACCCACATAATTGTTATTCACTTCGAAAGACGTTCGGCTGAATCATCTCAATCAATCAAGCCATGCACGGAGGGGGAGATGGGGTGGCCATAAAAGAACTTTAATTCAGAAATCATCATTTTTGTTCAAGCAGTTTACTACATATTATGTTGATATGGTTAATGATATCCGCAAGACCGTGGGTTGTACGTACGTGGCTGAGCTAGCGCAGGATCGAGGCGAATGGCAGACACGAAGGGAGGCCTATGTTCAGCAGTGGGTTCAAAATGGTGATGATGATGATTATGATTTTACTACAGTCTTATTTTACAGGTAAAGTTATGGTATTTCATAGAGATTAAATAATGATTAAGTGTATTTATTTTAGCGCAAATCGAAATAGCATATTTTGGTCTGAACGCGGTATTTATAGCGTTGATAATTTTAGATTTCAACTTTATTTCTATTTCAGTTTTGAAATTGAAGGAAAGGTAAACTTTCTATCTGGAGATAGTAAAATCTAGCTCTGACCAAAAATCAAAAGGTAGGTAGGTACTTATGTTTGAAAATGAAAAATCGTATCAAAACTTTCAATTCCGACGGGATTCGAACCCGCAATGATACAAGCGATCCTTATTAGCCGGATTACCTTTACCAATTCAGCCACGGAACCTTTAGTCGTCAGGGTTGAAACTCATGATAGGACCATATCTATCAATTAAAGCATCTTAAACCTTAAATTTAAATACCTAACTTAGTGGTTTAGCACTAAAAAATTTAAAAAATTAAGGTACCTACTTTTATTATTATTATTATTATTAGCAGCCATCCACATCCCACTGCTGGGCAAAGGCCTCCCTCCACTCTTTCCATTCATCCCTCTCCTGTGCTAGTGATGTCCAGTCGGCACGGAATTTGGCTTGCTACTTATGTATTTTTTTTTTATAAAAACTCATGGTCACTCTATTAAAGTCGCGTGCCTCCGAGCTTGCCTTACACACCCCTATTGAGGCTACCGTCTTCTATACCTACTTCTATATTACCTAATTGCCTACTGTAGTCACGATCGTTTAAAAATATAAATCAGTTTAAAATATTATAAGTTACTCACAACATTACCTAAACGTATACACCCTGCGATAGTACTGAAGGTACAGTAAAGGCGAACGCACATGAGAGCTGAACGCGCCAAAAGAATTGACCAAAACGAATTTTAGAATTCTTTATAACAATCATTTGATACCTAGCACACCTGCCCGCCGATTAAAAATACATGATTTAGAATTAAATATTGTGTACTTTATTCAAGAAAACAAAAAGTGTTTTATCATTTAGATCGCAAACTATTTTTGATGTGTTCTTGTCAGTAAACAAACTTTTTTAGGGAAAAATTTTGCTACATCGACAAAGGCACGGTCAGAATTATATGTTTTAAAATTAAAATAACTTAGTGAAGGCTTTTGTTTTCAAGATTTAAAAAGGCTCAATTCCTACTGTGTTGCTATTTGTAAAATACAAAAGAAGCAAACTGTATAGAACTGAAACTGATAATCTCAGTTTTGCACGTAAAGTCACTGGATGCAACTAGCACAAAATAAAGTTTAGTTTCCGTGGTTCAGGTGGTAATGGATCTGTCGTGAACAGCAAGTATTACATTAATATCGCTTGTCACGGCAGACTAAAAGTACTAGAAGTGAAACTCCTGTAGTCTTACTTACCCTGTCACTCATAATGGACTTAGAGACTTCCTAGAGCTCAGATGGATGTCAAATCTGTTGCCGTCTCTTTTTATTGACAGAAGAGTGTCAAGAAAAATATTTTCTACAGACAGAATTGACACATGAAGTAAAATTTAACTTTCAGCTTTCGGATCGTTTAATTAAGCTGATTTCTGTCCTTGGAGATAAAGCGGCGAGACCGAAGACCCATACCAGAGACCGAGACAGGTGACCGTTGTCACTATAAACTGACGGTTCTCTGTCTCGTGTCACTTTCACGGCCCTACAAAGCCAGTCTCTGGTCTCCTGTCTCGGTCTCGGGTGCGAACCGCCACCTTAATGCCTGTAGCACACCTCCGCTGCGAAACTCAAAGGGCGAAACGGCAATAATTTCGCTGTGAGTTGTGAGTTCTTTGGCGGCGAAACAGTAGCGAAATTCCCTGCTCTAACGTACAAAACTGACTATGATGTTGTCTCTTTCTAACATGATTTCGCTCATTTGCTCAGGCGCCTACTACATCTCTGCCCGTTGGCTGTAGTACTATTGCCCAGCGAAACTCGCTCTGCGGTTTCGCAGTTGTTGTTTCGCAGCGGGAGTGTGCTACAGGCATAAGAGTTACGTTTGTCCTATAGTAGGGTTTCAGTAAAAATGTGTAGCGCTTCTATACTCAATTATTTAATGTCTCTGCCTTACTTTGGGCTTTCTTCTAAGCTATTATGGCGTGAATAGTGTTGGGTCGGATTATTACAGAAGCTTAAAAGCTTTGTGGTAAAATTGTTTTCCTCACTTAATAAAGGATGGAGGCTAGCATTAGTCTCCAACATGATTGAGTAGTTACGTTCACGCTGAAGATATAAGGAGAAAGTATTTTCATATCTTCTTTTTTGTTCTCAAACTGAAGGTAGGTACAGGGGAAGAAAGACAGTGTCAGTTTTTTCCGGTATTGAGTTTAAAATGCCGTCTTGTAGAAAATTAAAAAAAGCATTTGGCCCTATACCCCATCATTGCTAAAAACGATCAATGTCAACGTAAGGCTCAAAAAAAGATTGTTTGGCTGTAGGAAAAGTAGAACGTTGTCAATCTTTGTTTGATTATTTTCTCAAAATGAGTTGATTATGACAATGATCTGTCTTCCCCTGTAGGAATTAGAAACAGTTGAAGGGTTCAACTGTTTCTAATTCGAATTACACTCATATTACTTAAAGCGTATAGATATGCCTTCAGATTTTGACTAGAATATAGGTATGGTAATAGGTATAATAGGTTCAATAGTTCAATACTTTTAATACATTACATAAAAATTAAAATTATTTAGGAGGATTGGTTTGACAAATGCGGGTTCAAATCCCGTCTGAATCGAAACTTTTGATGGGAATTTTCATTTTCGATAATCAATAGACAACATCCCTCCGTTCCCGCCCCGTGAGAACATCAAAGATCTTTAGTAATCTACTTGTTCCCACCTCAACCCTTCGATCAACCGGTATTAGGAGATAAGGTTGCGTTCGGTGATAATCCGACAACCCTATTGTGTAGTGTATGACAGACATACAGTTATCAACAAAAGTCAACTCGCCGATATTTCTCACGTCCATCGGCGTCGGTGGCTTAGGTGTGTAGAGTGTAGGTGTCTTAAAATCTTGATAAATTGACTATTTATTATTAGTAACGGGGTTAGTAAATAACATAATTAAAGTTACCATCGTAAAAAAATCCATCCGGTATCCGTTTCCAGATCAGTTTGTTAGGGTTGTGTGTGATGATGATAAATGATGATTTTAAGGACACTAAAAATGGCCGTGGTCACCTTAATCAAGCGCTCTAACAACAGATACCTTATGACTGTGGTTACATTAATACAATCTAACCAGGGATACGGAACGTTGGCCATGATCAAATCAATCTAACAAAGTGATCTGGAGAAAAGATTAAAAATTCTGAAACTAAAAATTCACAGAAGTCAAGCCCACATTAGACCAGGCTGAATTCTGTGTGCTAAATGCTTGTTCATTCATAAATTAGCGCTCTGTCTCGCTCTTTGGCCTGAGAATTGCGTATTGTACATCATACTTTTAACGTCAATTCACACGTACCACTACCACACCACGTCGCAGCGACAAAATGTGGTCCAGCTGTGGTTACGTGTGAATAGTGTCGCAGCGACTTTTTGCAGTTGCGTTGTGGTACCGACAAAATGTCGATGTGGCAGGCGCCAGCTAGGCGCGCGCTGTTGATGACGTCATGTCGTCGCGATGTGGTTGCGATGTGGTTGCGATGTGGTCGTATTACACAGGTGGTCGATAACAACGACAAAATGTGGTACGTGTGAATTGGAAATTCATTTTCAATACAAATATACACCCGACCACGTCGCGTCGTTGTGGTGTGGTTGTCGGTGTCGTGTGGTTGTAGTACGTCTGAATTGGCACTTACTGAAGTTAACTTCTTAAAAGTATGATGCTCGAAACTAAGCTCAAACTTTTAATTTTGATATTGTAAAGTTGACACCTAAACCAGGATAATTCGTACGCCTATAATAATGTTCGGTTGCGCTTTCTAAACACAATTATGGTATTTCGAATTAAGTCGGCTAGTTACTCTGGAGTAAGATGACTTTTGGTCGAATCCAGTCTCAGTCAGTTAGCCTCGGTAAAAGTAGAATGGACAATCCTCAATTCTTAGGCCAAGGAGCGAGATAGAATTTAGTGTAGAATTATTAAAGTAGAATGAACTAAGTATCATTTAATGCACTGAATTCAGCATGGTGTAATGTTAGCTTCATTCGACATGGTGGTATAGTTTAATTATCTCAGTTCTATCTAACTAAATGGACAATAAAGTTAGCGATGCGCTACAAACTTCCGGACTTGAAGTCTTGTTTACTGAATAGTTAATGCAACACAACGGCTCCATTAATTAGAAATGTATCATACGCAGGATTGTGTACATTGCCGTGTATACCAGCCGAATGTATGCACAAACCGTACAATGTATACTCACATTTGTGTTTAAAGCATAGTACAATGTACAATGTTTGCATTCACATCGATGAATACAATGGTAATAATTTCGAATTGTTTTGTAGCTAGTAAAGTTATAAACTGTTAAGAGTTACGTTTGGATATTTCAATGTTGCTGTCTGAGGTTGCTGGTAAATACAATACTTTTAATTTTCATAGGTATGTTTGGCAAAACTTTTTAACGAGGTGTTTAACTTTTGGACAAAGAGTTACCTACTGTATGTTAGGTTTATTTTACTTATTTATTTTTTGATAGTACAACTAGGCAAATTGGCTATTGTGTGCAGCATGGGAATTTTCTGCCTTGATTTCAAGTACCTACCTATTAAAAAAAAAATCAGCTTTTTTGAAACATTTTAGTGACAAAACACGATAACGAATGATTTATTTAACTAAAAGTTACTAATCTTAAACGATAAAATCACGACATTACGACCTAAAGAAACATCGTTTATCAAAGCAAAGGAAAGTATTCGACGAAAAATTAATCCCTCTCAAGAAATCGGACACTGAAAAAGTTGATTCAGAAAATTTCAGGCGCTCCAATTTGTTTGGTAGCTGTTAAGTTGGTACGTTTTCGCGTTGTGCCACAGCCTTAACTTAAAATAACTGGGTAGCTCCAATTTTCTCAAGGTCATATTTGAAGGTAGTGTCAAATTACTGGCAATAAAATGACGATTTTCGAGTATTCACAGATTAAATAAATTTCCCTTAAAATGTACGTTATGCTCGCTAAAGTTAGTGTAGCGTTATTTGTTGATTTTTTAACTATAAAACGATTTCCATAGTTTTAAGATCAATTTTACTGAAATTAGGTATGTCGCAAAAATGCTTGCTTATTGAAACTAGCCAAATAGCGATTGTAATAGCCAATATTGATAGATCGTACCCTTTGTACACACAGCTCCACAAATATTGACCATGTCTTGCTGTGGACAGGGCTGATTCTGGCCAAGCTTATTCCTTCTCAAAACAATGTCCCAGGCTTACAGCGTTCTCTTGAGTGTAGACATAAGTTGCCTCATTAAGCTGTATCAAAAACTCATCTAGTAAAGAGGCTTTGACACCTAAGTTTTTGTGCAGTCACTCACCCATTATACTTTACGAGCATTCGCTATTTCAAGCATCGGCATTTCAAGTATCGGCATTTCGGTTTTCTGACTTTTCATATGTAGCCCTCACCCACTAGGTTAATTCAGAGTTAACCAGCGGTTTTACTGAGCTGTGTTGAAACACTGGATTTATTGCCTGGCTGGCTTAAAACAAGGTAGGAGTTCCCGTTTTGCCTTTATCTTGCTTGTAATACATTATTTACAGCGGAAAAATTATGGGCATTCGTCTTCGGCCGACTTTGAGATGTCACGGCATCTGTAATTTTTTCATGTTTGCTAAATTAGCCAGTCTTTTAGTCCGATGGGAGTTGTGTTACGTTTACTCGTATTCAGTTTGAAATTTATCCTTATTTTCATATTCACTGTGTCAATTTAGCAATTAAATTTGTAGGAGCAAGTGCTCAACTCTGGTGACGAAGTTGTTAGGCCGCATACAGCCTATCGGCATGGCTAAACGATATAAAAGGTTTTATTAAAAAAATAATTATTGTTTTGTCAATAAGTTTTTTTTTTTTTGTTTAGAGATTTGACAGATTTGACTTTATAGCCTTTTCAGCTAGGTATACGAAATTTATGAATCAATGATTCATTTATGATTAATTTAACTTCTTCCGCGCCGCATGGAGCCTTGAGTAAATAATAATCATGTATTTTCAACCCTAATTTTCTGCTAAAAAGAGAATATACTAATTTTATGTTGTCGGCATACAACAGAAATTTAGTAGCAAGCCCTTCATCTTCACCTGCCTCTGAATAACTTTATTAAGTAGGTACGTACATTTATCATTAAATATAACCAGTTTCACCAAATATCGTGCACAAAAGCCGTAGATCGGTGCGTTGCCTGTTCTGTCAGTAATTATATTAAATCAATAACAATTTCGCGAGCACGCGATTGCGTGCAATGAGAATTGTCCCAGGAGCAGATCTGGAAGATTATGAGTGTACCTACGAATAATTACAGCCTGCTTCTAGGAAATGTAGCCAAAGAAAGGAAATTATTTGACCTCTTTAAATAAAACACAGATGTTAGAATTAGAATGTCATTTAATGCAAAACATAGGTACAAATTAAGATGACAATTTATGTTTGTGTTCCCCTATGTTACCATCAGTGTTGGTATACAATAATCAGTACTTATTATAATAATTTTAATAGTAATCAATTAATAATTTCGAAGATGTGCTGCGTACACGTACACTAGCTGAGCTTTGCTCGCGTTCACAAATTGAAATCAACATTAACGCGATACTTAAGCTTTTTCATCTTTACTAGATGATTTATACAGTGTCAGGCGGCAATCTTTGCCTACACTTATTGGGACACTGTAGTGCGTGGGACAATGTTGAGATGAAATAGGCTTGCCCAGCACCTAAACCATTCTCTCAGCTTAACCGGCCACATCTACAGGAAAAACATGGTCAATACGTGTGGGGCCGACTAAGCCACGGGTTTCCTCACGAAGTTTTCCTTCACCGTTTAGAGCTCGTGTTAATGCGCATATATATTTTTTGAAACGAAAAATCCATTGATGCACGGCCAGGATTCGAACCTACGACCTTCGGATCGAAAGTCGAGGTACTAATCCCCTCGGCCGACACGGCTTCAAAGTATCTAAAAATGCCTAAAGATCTGTTGGGAATACAGTCGTATCATATTTTACGTCGTCATCGTCATTTTATCGTGATCATATTTTTTTTATTTTTTTTATTTTGGTAATCGGGATAAAAGTGACCCGCAATTACAGTTACCTCAATTTACTGACCCGATTTCTGTTACTAGTTTTAAAAACTGTCTTAATCTAATTTCATGCAAAGGTCCACTTTGTCTAACTTCAGGTATAATGTATCATAGCAGTATTGAGAAGCGTATGTCTCTAATAGCTTTTGTCTTAGTTACGAAGTTTCGTCCCCATTTTCAACTTAGGAACAGACACACTTTGTATAACATATTCTGATTGAAAACGCAAATGTAGTTTATATAAGTAGTCAAGCTTAGTGACCGAAAACTGAGCTGTATTTCTAGAAGGACATAAAATAAGCTCGTATGAGCAAAGCGCCAACTCTGTTGATGGAGATTTAGGCCGCCTAAAGGCCCCCGTAATGGCTCAACGACGACAATTTAACGTGCCCTCCGAAGCGCGGAAGCGATCAGCTTATAGTGCCGCTTGAGGTCACCCATCCAAATCGCGTCTCCCTCCATTGTTCTCGGTACCTACTTGAAACTTACTTAACTTACACTATTTAAAAGTTACAACAAGGCCCCACAAATACGGCATTGTTCTAAAATGTGGGCCTCAAATTAACAGTTTTGAAGCTAAGCCAAGTATTCCTGCTTGCGTGTTCGCTGTTCAAACCACGCCGGTAGATCGCAATCGCGAAATAAGATGTTATTTATTCGCTAGTTTTGATAAAACCAACATAGGTACGTGTGCTTCGAATAGACGTGTTTATTTTGTCGTGATAAATATCTTATTATGAAACTTAAATATCTATTTAGCCGTTTTGGAGTAATGCGGTAATAAAATTACACACGGATAGATCTTTTGACATAAATCGAACACGATACCTAATGTTCTTACGGATCGGACAGGCTGTTTATTTCATACTGTAGTACAGTAAAACCAGAAAAAGTTTGCGTTTACAAAAACCATTGACGAAAAGTCAGTTGGAAATGAAAATTACTCATAATTTCAACTTTATTGGTAAACAAATCAATATCAATGTCATTGATTTCATGTCATTTTTAAGAAAAGCAAATTAGGTGCAAGCCGTGCGAGCTGCGCTGATAATGACGTGCACTTCTGTCGCATTATTTTTTGTGGAATCAATCACTGCTGTCGGACATATTCGGAAAACACGAAAATAACCGAGGTCCAATATAAAACTTGAAGTACTGTACTATTTTGATATTTTTTAAATGTATAAATTCATTTTGAATGGTATGATGGGCTCTGGTGAAAGCAAAACATAAGCTACGCAAACTTCGTACTGCACGCCTTAATTACAGTGTTTACCCAGCTAATTAGCAAATAACTGCCGGGTCCCAGTAGACAAAATGAGTATAATTAAATCCAAAAATAAGTGCAAGTTAGTAAAAGTAGATTACATTTATTTTGTTTTCTAGAAATGTCACGACAAACTGTATTTAATAGTTTGTCTTGTTTGTTCCCAGACTTCTAGAACTAAAGATTACACCAAGTTTTTATGTTTCTTGCTACAAATACCAACTTTCTTCACTTATCTTTGCATGCAGATTTATTTCAACTGTTGTTTGCCTACATCACTCCAAACTAGCATCAATGTAAACCTTTTTACAAAGAGATTAAAATTGCGAATGGCAGTTAGCTTTGGGATGATTTATATAAGACCGGGCCGTGCCGTGTACGACGTACGTGGCCCCGGACGGGGCACGGATTTGAAACGTTACACACATTTTGTATGAAGCAGTTTATATTAAACAGTGCCTAATCCGTGTTCCATCCGGGCCCGTCTACTAACAAATGACGCTCGGTTACTAACAAACTACACTACGGTTGGCCCGGACACGGCCCGGTCTAATATAAATCATCCCTTATTCAATTTTTTTTTTTCGTTCATTGTTGTGATGACATATGACCGCTTATCAACTTAACAATTTGATACTTCAGAAAAAGGAATTTCGTATGAGCAAGTGGCCAACTCTGGTGACGGAGTTTTTAGGCCGGCTAGGACTACGTCATGGCTTATGATACTTCAGAGATATCCAGAGAAAGCTATCCGATATCAGCAGAGAGAGCCTTGCAATGTAAATCGAATCGAAGTCAGAGGACTCCAGGGTTCTATGGCTGAGTTGTTTATACGGGTTGGTCTATCAGGATCCCCAAGTCCGACCCCCTAGGGGATCCTAGCAAACTCGTAGGTTCACCAGAATCCTCTGTACCTATGTATACACTCTGACTGTAGGAACAAGGAAGATCGCTTTCACATCGTTTGCTTGAACTCACAACGGCATTTTCAGAGTGGTTGATTAGATCTCAACCAGTCTACGGATGCAGTCGTGAGCCTGTTCAGATTTAATTAATGTTCTTCGAAGTGAATCTTTAGTACACACTGTTATACACACTGTGGCATCGTGACAGAACTCCGCGCTTCGTGACAGTGCTCACCGATAACGCGCACGACAAATTGAGGACATTGTAATGCATTTAAATTATGTTTTCCTACAGCTTTCAACCCCCAGCTACGTCAGTTTGATTTAGTTTCAAAGGGCCTTACTTATGAAAGATGTTTAAAGTTAAACATTGGTTAAACAACGTCCTGTCTTTATTTGTGGATAGTGACAAACAGAGATAGGACGTTGTTTAACCAGTGTTTAACTTTAAACATCTTTCATAAGTAAGGGGGAAAGTCAAAAATCAGCTACTCAACAGGACCGCTCAATGGTCATCGGATCACTCAAAATAGTCTTAAAAACTAGGTGACTCTATTTTTTTTCCTATACGACCAATAGCGTATAAACTTTGGCCTTTAAATCTGTTTAACATGGTTCGCGGTAGAAAGCTCTAATGTTGTAGTTGTAAGCTATTCGTTCTTGTTGATGTTATATCATTGTTAACGAGTGAGCTCACTCATTAGAAAAATAAAAAAATAAGTAGGTACCTAATTAATAAATAATAACTTGACGTGGAAAAAGTACACCGCTGCGGGGTGCGTTGCTAGTATGAGAACCGCCTAACATGGTTTCGTTATTAAACGAAAAACAACACCATAGACTTTTAGAATCAAGGCTCATTTTTGGACGTTTCTGCTTAGAAAAGTGTGGAAAATAAAATGTTTGTTATATAAACCAACCGTTTCATCTCAGCTACGTCTCAGAGGAAAAGCTAGATTCATGAGAACAATTAAGATGTAAGAAGATATTGTTGCATCGCCTTTGTATGCACGGGAATAAGAAACAAGGTAGCTAAACGGATCCTTTTGATTTATTTAAAACGAGTTTTATGAAAAGTTGCTGAAGAAATCCATTTAGAAAACAGTTTTATAAGGATTGTATTGTAAACGAGATAAGACGACTGTAAAGTACAGTTCGAGTTAAGTTTTTCTTTTAGAATCCTGCCTTAATTTTATACCAGCTTCCGTTCGCAGATTCGCTCGCGTGGTACCTGAATAAAGGCGCAGTCCCACCGAGGCGAATGCTGTGCACGAGCACGCGGCGCATTTTAGCTGCGTGGGTTAATTTGTTTGATAACGTGGGGCTGCAGTACACAAATATGAATCCACGACTATGTACAATTGTAGCGCAGCACATGAAGCTACGTACGTTTTCGTGTACCGCATGCATAGCGTTGACAGCGTTGAGCTGTGTGGTCGCCATATTCGAGCAAGCCACGCGTGTACCAATGACGTCAATTCACGCGTGGCGTGTCCGTGGGTTGCAGTAGACACAACTACATACAGTCTCCTGCAAAGCGAAGCTTGACGCACGTGCGTAGCCTCGCAGTGGACCGCGGTGGGTCCGCGCCTATGTCCTTTTCCCGGTGATTCTTCTATCTATCTTCTTAACTGTTTTCTATTCAATGCAACGCAGTAGAGCTAGATATATATTTTTGTTGCTGACTATACATACCTACACTTTATAAGTCGGTATAATACGTCATATATAAGGCCTAGCTATACCTCTGGCAACTAAAATATATGATACCCAAGCCAAGGTCAGTACCTACATAATAAACTAGTTTACTCTTACCTACAAGTTTTTCCCGTACGTCCCCGAAAAGTGTCCAACTCCAAAGCTAGTTGACTAAAGTTTCCAACAATATGGCGGTAACTTACCCGAACTTACAGTTTACCTACAACGTCTAAATTAAACGCTCAACTCACACATATTGCACGCTATCACAGTAGGCAATTAAAACGCCCGACGATGTGAACACTCTCTGTTAAAAAACATGCCGAAAACGGCTAATACAAAAATCTCTATCAACTAGATCGTCGCAGGAGAATACATTTTCAAGCGATTTCAAAAAAGGAGAAGGCTCTAAATTGTAACGGTCTTTGCATACAAACCTTTTCTATAGAGCGCTCTTTTGTTTTTGAAAAAAAAAAACACTATAGTGAGCTTAGTCGGTCGGCCATACACGCTAGGGTTTGCATGATGGTACCTTGGTATTAGGGTGGCACCTTGCAAGCATAACAGACAGGTATAACCAAGTTTCTTATTACACATACACGCTAGGGTTTACCTGTCGGTTATGCATGAAAGGCTTAAACCCTGCAAACCCTAGCGTCCATTAGGCTTCTGCACACTTCTGCATAAAAGTCAGTAAAAAAAATGTTTATCATCTTAAAACTTCGTCATTTATTCATCTTTTTTTTGCAAAGAATTTTTATCACAGGAATTTAACAAAAAATCATGTAACTGTTTACGTTTTTAGGTTTCATTTGCCAAAGGTGATCCAACAAGTGATCAATCGTGTTTCTGACTAGACACAACCTTCAGTAATGAAGATGCCGACCGACGAAGAGCCAAAGGTTGCCAACGGGACTTTATTATTCAGTGTCCCAGTGTCTTCTTGTCCGTCGTTACAGGCGAGTTCTATCATCTTTCGAACAATTACCTAGTAGACATTTGTCCGACACCTAAAAAATAATTAAACACAATAAAGCCACTAACTGGCCGACAGAAGCCTTACACCGGGATGAATAGAACAAAGTAAGGAAGGACTTTGCCCAGCAGTGGGATCCAGTGGGCATATTATATAGAATAAAGTCAAAAATGAGAGGGACCATTATTTCATTTCACAAGAAAAGATAACTTCAGTGTTTTGTTCTACTAAACTATTTTAAAAAATTACACCGTTTTTTAAAACTGATATTACTGATATTATAAAGAGGAAAGATTTGATTGTTTGTTTGCATTGATTATGCTCTGAAACTAGTGAACCGATTTAAAAAATTATTTCACTATTAGAATCCTACACTATCCCTGATGAACATAGGGTAGGTATAGTTTGCGCCCCGACTTCGCACGGGTAATTTATAAATTAAACGCATGCGAAGCTGGGGCGAACCGCTAGTTTACAATATGAGATTCCGACGAGAAACGCGTTTAGCGAGTAGCGTTTCTCGCGCGTTTTGTTGCGCCAGTGTGATTGAATAATAAGCACGGTAAAGTTAGAAGCGTAGTATTGTTCGCACAGAGCTTCACAAATTACAATTTAATATTTTACGGCTCTCCCTCTTAGTCCACTGCGTGAATTTTTTATGTAATTTCTTGTATGTTACTTTTTTTAAGTCTAAACAATGACAGTAAATCTACCTCTCGGATTCAGGTTGTGTAACGAGTTATTTGGTAAGGTTCTACATTTTACTTTGCAATATAATGTGTTCGCCTGTAATTGGCACATGTATTAGTTTAGTTCCTATCCCTGCTATCTAGTTTTAGAAAAAGTTTGATACATAGTGCTGTTGTGCGATCCTTTTTAATAAATAAATAAATATAATATACTCGTATTGCAAAGTAAAATTTAAGTCCTTACCAATAATTATAAAGGATAATACCAGCCTACCAGCAAGTAAATGCAAAAATCAAAGCAATAAATCAGATAATAATAAAAATAAAATATCCGTAAAAAATATATCAGATAATAAAAATACATCAGATAATCCATAAAAAATATTTCATAAATAAATGAAACCACTTTAAACTTAAAAACGAGCTAAAGATAGAAGAAAGTTTTTCGAATGCAATTCGAGTAATACCACAATTTCCACTTGTTTAATGTGGCTTTAAAATGGCGAGTAACCTACAGAAATAAAAGGGGTGAATAATAGTCTGAGGCAAATGCGAGCAAACTATAGAGAGTAAAATTTTATTTAAAACAAAGCACGGCGAAAATGTGAAACTCCTTGCCGGGATCTGTATTTCCAGAAAAGTATAATTTGGGTGTCTTCGAATCAAGAGTCAATAGGTTCCTTCTAGGTAGGTAAGCGTGCTCCATCTTAGACCACACTGTTGCTTTACATCAGGTAGGGTGTGGACAAACGCAAACCTATTTTCGTTAAAAAAAAACTTTCGCCGTTTATCCCTCGCAAACTTTTTTCTTATTTGAATTAAAAAAATTACGCTGTTATCCCTTAGTTTACTCACTTAGGCCCACTTGCGTGTACCTGGATTAGCTAACCCGGGTTAGTAAAAAACTTATGTCTGGTTGCCCAGTGGATAACGAAAAAATACACTGGGTTACATAAATAAAATTGATCTGGGTTAAAGTTTTTAATTTTTAACCCAACAATGTGGTAGAGTTAAATTGGCTAACCCCGGGTATGTGACTAAACAAATGTCAAAAAAGGACAAACAAGGAAGATTATAAAGAGTACCCTAGTCACCGAGTAGATAACTAGTGTAAAAGAGATAGACATCCGAGTTTCATCTTTGTTCATTCGTTCATCTTTGATCGGGCATATTCCATCTGTGGTAGGTGCATATACATTTTGAATGCTTCCACCAATTTAAAAAAAACGACTTGTCAGATATTGATAATTAGGTTTCAGATACTTGTCTTGCAATCAGAAATGCAATCAAAAGCCAACAAACATGGTTCATCTCAGTTCATCTGTTAATATTGTTGTACACAATCTTGGTCCAATAAACTTTATGCTACCCACAAACTCACGAACTGGGTTAACTGAACTCAGCCACATAGAAGACCGTAACCACCAAGCTATACTAACCCTTGAAGACTAGAGAGCATGGTTTAAAAACCCTTGACATTATTGAATCCTAGTTCTCAAGAAACAGTGTTGAGCGCGTTCAGTTCAGTGTTGCTGTTGCAACTAATGCAAAAGTAGTTTTGAGAAATGCTTTTAATGTTGTTGTGGTTGTAACAACTGAAATAATATCTGTAATACGATTTTGATAAAACATATCTATGAACCATCGTTAGAAAATCAGCTTTCAAATAAAGATAATTGCGTTCAAATCGGTTCAGCCGTTTAAGAGCTACGGTGCTATAGACACACACACAGAGAGAGACACACGCACACAGAGAGAGACACACGCACACAGAGAGGGACACACGCACATACACACAGACACACATAGCGGTCAGACTTATAACATAATTGAAATAAATTTTTTTTAATTTTCAATAACAACCCTCTTTTCAAACACTCAAGTGATTTACCATGATTTTTGGATTTTTTGGATTTGTGCCGAAATATCGGGAAACTCAAAAATCCAAAAATCATGGTACCTAAATATCCCATTTATAGTGTTTACAATGTTTATAACCATGATAGTTTCAAAAGTTTTACCCCTCTTTTTGCATAGGGGTTTAAAAATTCACTCCTCTTTCCCAAAGGAGTAGGCAAAGACACGGATTTCCACATGATTATTATGTACGGGCAGGATTTGAATTCAACTTTCAGACGTCGACGGTACATTCCACTAGGCCAAGAGGGATGAACTAAATTGCAATATAAAACTTCTCTCAAGATGTCTCTATTTAGCGGGAGCAGTTCGCGAAGTGTTACCATTAGCAATATTACCCAAGTCAGATCCACTACATCTTCGTCTTGCTTAGCGTACTTTTACACTTGGCAGCGTTTTTATATACTATCGCGTTTAGTGCTGGGCAGCGAATACGTCAAAGTGCGTTCCTTGTGCGTTTTTGGGATGGCCAGTAAGTGAATGCATTTTTTCTAGAAAGAGACTTATGTATTTTTGGATGTGTTTCTAACTAGGTCATAGTTACATACTCCTCCAAATGTATTTATAAAAATCTTTATTATCTGAAAATCTAATAGGATTTTAGCAATCCTATCGAGGAGATAAACAATGAGAAATGAAAACACGCGCCTAAACGATCATAACTTCTAAAATTACGACATGCACTTAACACACTTTGCACCGTTTAAGCCGTTAAACCATGACGGAGGGCTTCAGGCGGCCTACAAACTCTGTCACCAGGTTTAACCACTAGCTCATATGCACATACCTATATACTTAACATACTGTACTGTGGACAATAATGCAGTATCAAATTAAAAGTGTGAGAAGTTTTATTACAGCCGCGTAGCTTACACGCTTTAAGCGCATTATGTTTTATCTCTTTTACTCCAAAGACGCGTGTAAGCTGCTAGTGTAAAAGGACACTACTCCGCTTATTTTAACGCTAAATTGAAAATGTTGTGGAACTAAGTTTCAAACGACGCGGTCGAGTGAGATTATCAAACTGCTTGGCTTGCTTTTAGTTTTTTGTAAACTTTTATGGTAGGAAAACAGTTTTTCATAAAATGTGCTTCTTTTGGGTTAATTCAGAAAACGAACCTGAAGACTTTAAGGAAAATGTTTGCTGTTAAAAAAATATATGATCACGACTGATTCCTTGGTACACATTCCCTTAGGCATTTAAGATATTCTTATTCAGATAATGATCTCTCAGAATTAAAGAAACTTACCTTGAGATCGATTTACCAACTAACAAACATCCTAATCTTTCTAACAGACTGTATACTTACAACCAACAATTGATTCATCTCTTTCTTAAGTTTATTGATGTGGTGTACTTACTTAACCGTCTGGGTTTTACCTTTTAAAACCAGACCACGTAGGAAAAATGTATTCACTAAATTAGGTGAGGACTCACTCCGTCCAAATAGAGAGTGCCTAAATTGCGTACCGACTAGGCATTATGTATTTCAGCCTTCCATCACAGGTATTGGCCATTTCTCTGGCACGTCTACGCATCCACAGAGGCATAATAGACTTGTAAAATAGTAAAATTGGAGTGTTTGTGCGAGAGTCTGACCAATTTTGTTTCTGATTAAAACTACCAGTGAAGATTTAGATTTAGGGAGATAAATATACTTTTAGAAAAGTTACTTTAGCGAAAACAAAATAAGAGCTATTGGAATTTGCGATAGTTTTGTTAGTGGAAATCAGAATTCAGAATCACCGGCATTATAAAATATATTGGAATGAACCACAGTAACCGCCGAAACCTGTAAATACGTGACTGAGGTAGACAAATGGGCTAAAAACGGAGAGGCACGAAAATTGCTTATTGTGTTCATAAAAATACAAGAGAATTCGTTTTGTTGGTAAATAATTTGAGCTTTATATATTGATAGTAATTTTACGAATGAAAAACAGCGTTTTCTGCTTATGATTTAGGACATTTCCATTAGGACATTTCCAGTACCTTCTTGACAAAGTTCATTAATGTTAAAATTGTTTAAAATTCCGATTTTCTTTTCTATAAAAATTAAACAAAAAAGTTTTTTTTATGTCATTGAATAAAGCTAATTCCACTAAAATATTACTAAGTCAGATATTTAAAAAAAAGATATAATTAGAACAACAGTTGAAAACATGTTAAATGAAAAAGGGATAATATTTTAAAAACAACTTTTATTGGATAAGGGTTTGCTCATTAAAATGAGCCTAAACACGGATGATCTAGGTACTGTTATTAACTGAGAAGTGCCATTGAACAGCTCCTGACTCCATCATCAGATCAGCTCAATGTAACCATAGTTGCTTTGTCACCAAGAATCTATAAGTGTGAAATTTCAGCTCAATTAGGCACTGAGAAGTGGGTCAAATTTAAATTCCAAGATTTTACCATTGTTTATACATAATTATCTTTACCTACCACAGAACTATATCAATAGATTTTTTAAAAGCTTTTATTTAACTTGCAATGTAGGTATCAAAGAATTTCTCGATAAAATTCTGTGATACCTACATAGCAAGTTAAATAAAAGTTAAAAAAAAAATCAATATATGCACGCCAGTCGGGATCGAACACTCGTCTTTTCGATTGAAAATCTAGGCACTATCCCTTCATCCCACTCGGCCAATATGGTTCTATTATATAACAAGAGAACAAAGGTAACCAATTGTGACATAGATAAAAAGAACATAGCAACGGTTACCAATGGTTCCGCAGTACAAAAGATTGCCCCAAAACTATACAGAAAAGGAAAATTCTCCGAAATCAAAACAAATTGAATTAATACCTTTCTCGCAGTTGCTTCAGTCAGATTTTTACCCTTCCAACTCAAATATCAAGACAAGGGTCAACCGTCAAAGTTTCAGTACCAGTTTCATGAAAACGGTGAATGCATTTTATCGATCGTAATGATTTACGATTTTCACTTTTATAAGACGCTATGGTGCATACATTCTATGGGACAAACTTTACGAAACAGGTTTACCGCCGGAGTTGGTCTCGGTCTTTAGGTATTGGTATTTAAATCAGGAAAATCGCGTAAGATGGGCAGGTGAGCTTTCGGAGCCGTGCAGGCTCGAATGTGGGGTGAGGCAAGGGGGGTTAAGCTCGCCCACACTTTTCAGCCTGTACGTGAACGAGCTGATCGAGGGACTTAGCAGCATGCCAGTGGGCTGCTACATAGATGGTAAATGCGTTAACAACCTCAGCTACGCTGATGACATGGTGCTGCTAGCTCCTTCGATCAGTGCGCTCCGGAAGCTGTTGAAAGTTTGCGAGTCATACGCTTCCTCACATGGCTTGATTTATAATGTGAAAAAATCAGAGTACATGGTCTTCAAGGCGGGTACTAAGTGCCCTACATTTGTTCCGCCCTTAACGCTAAATGGTGTTCCACTAAAAAGGGTTTACCATTTTAAATACCTTGGTCACTTGGTGACCGTCGATTTAAAGGACGATGCTGATATGGAGAGGGAACGCAGGGCGTTGTCAGTCCGGGCGAACATGCTGGCCCGCAGATTTGCACGATGTACAGATGCTGTCAAAGTTACTTTATTTAAAGCGTTCTGTACATCTTTTTACTCGGCGAGTCTGTGGTTCCAGTATACCCAAAGGGCTTACAACGCTGTGCGGATCCAATATAATAACGCGTTCAGGGCACTGTTGCGGCTCCCGCGTTTCTGTAGCGCATCAGGCATGTTGGCAGAGGCACGCGTCGACACCTTTGATGCCATCTGGCGTAAAAAGACATCCTCACTGGTGCGCACAGTGCGCACTAGCTGCAACAGTATCCTGAACACAATATCACAAAAACCTGATTGCCCTCTGATGTGGAAGCTCACTCAGAGAACTAAATCTGTTTTTTCCATTTTGTACTAACACCTTTATCTGTAAGCTCATACTAACTAACCCAATGGACCATTTTGTTGTCTGTGTGATTAAATAAAATAATAATAATAATAATACAGACTGCTAAAACATAACATAAAATGTATCATTTTTCCTTTCATTGCATGTTTCGCTGCAAGTGTGGGCGCAAAGCGTGCCTTAGTGGCGCGTCCACTACGAACCTTCCACGTGCAACTGTTTCCGCCAGTATAATGCTCGTAGCGTGCGATTATAAGGTACAGTTTGAACGTCCAAATATGAGAATTTGTTTTACCTTTGAAGTGTTACCTTTCATGATTCATTGTAGCCATGTCAACGGCTACTTCTACATTGGCTAAAAGTTGCTATGATGAGAGTGAATGATGCAAAAATGTAACAAAATAGTAATAGTAGTAGTAAGTGGATCTGTATCTAGCTATATGAGAGAAAGAGACGTGATGATGTGTTTATCAAGTTTATCAATTATTTATGTATATATCAAGAATTACGTCCAGTATTGTTCGTGGTAATTTTCAAGAAAGCCAAAGGCGTAAACTATTAACTTTTGTTTAGGGAACACGGCCGTCAGTTTATCATCTCTGAGGGGCCTACAAATCTGGTCGGTCTGCAATAAATCTGCTTAAAATATGGCCGGAGAGTGTCGAGCAATCGTCGAGATTCCAGTTTCACCAGTTTTTCACTCGTTTGTTTCATTTTTTGCGTGAATTTTTGATAGTTTAAGGTAGCGAAGGCTTGGATGAATTGTTAAAACCGTCATTCTACATTATTATCGTGTAAAGTATCAATGCCAACACAATAATAATTTTTATTAAGCACCGGCGCTTAGGCTTGTTTCACTCTTCAGCGTGTCACCGGTCGCGTCCGTGGGTTGACCATTCACAGCACATTTCTCTTTGCTGTGAATGGTCAACTCGCGGACGCGCCCGGTGATACGCTGAAGAGTGAAACAAGCCATCAAGGCAAAAAAGTCGCACCATTGTGCGCCGTTTGAATGGTGTGACTTTTTTGCGCCAAAGATGCGAGAAACTAGCTCCATGACAATTCAGTGACAAGCGATTATCGACTTTTCACGTATGATTTCAATGTTTAGTTTACATTTTTCCACTTAGGATTGCGATGTTATGTTTTATGTTTAGGTACATTGTCATAATTTGACACGCTTTACCAACATTTACGATATTATCGGTCCATCGAGCAGGTGCTCTCTTTTGATAAATTAGTGCCACTTAGAATTCACTTCTCTTTCTAATTGAAATGACAACATCAAAATTTATACCTGTGCGTGATTTTTTAGTTAGTGCTAAAATAGAACAGCAAATATTGTGGTATCCAAGAAACAAACACACGACGTTCCAACTCTCGTACCGACAAAGAAAACATTTTACGTACAAAAATATATACAAAGTAACCGCAAAGACAATTTAGAAAGCGTTAAAACATAAGTCATAGTTGTTCCCTTAATTACATTCTCGCGTTCTGCGAAACGTTATTTGCAGAAACAATTATTTTGTTTTTCATAGCACGTCACGGTTTTAGAAAGAGAAAGGTATAGCTTTGAAGAAAATTATGGTGGATGATTTAGCGAACAGACGCCTCAAATTACTTGCTAATGAAAACATCTGTAGCCTTAATTGAAATTGAATTGTTAAATACAAATTGTTTAACATAACAAACAGAAGAATGATTGATATTTTAATTTTTTACATTCCAAACATTGTACATAAACATACTTTATATGTTTACACAAACATAAGCTTTTTTGAATATAGTCCGACATGAGAGAGCATAAAAAAATCTAATCTATTGAGCTAGGAAAGACATGGTCAATATGTGTGGGGTTCTGGAAATGGCCGGTTAAGCTGAGAGGATGGTTTAGGTGCTGGGCAAGCCTACTCCATCTCAAACAATGTCCCCGGCAATACAGTGTCCCGTTAAAAGTAGGCAAAGATTTCCTCCTAACACTGTATAAAATTATCTAGTAAAAATGTAAAGGCCTAAGTTTTTTTTTTGTTGAGCTAGGACGTAAACCAGTACAATAGAAATTAGTGAAATATAATATAGCTGACGATAACTGGCGCCGCGCCGCGCCGCTGGCTCCTGTCAGTGCCTCAGGAGATTCATCAGTAGGTAAATAAAATATTAGTTCGCCCCGAACTGAGATCTCTCGTACCTACCAAGTTTCATGCAGATTGGATCAACCAACGAACGGTTTGATAACTATGCGAGAAGTATTCGTGAAACATACAAACCCACAAACATGGAAAATGCAAACATACAGCAAATCGCCCAAGTTGTCACTAAGATCTTGGCTCGCTTCGCTCGCTCGATCGATTATTAACGCTCAACAATTAGGTACATTCAAAGACTATTGTTAACCTATGGCATACGTAATATTTATGGTTCTTTGACTGCCTTGATTTTACGACCATTTCTAATCTAAGATCATTTAAAAACTTATTACACCTTATTACATAGTACCTACACCCGAGTAGGTACTAGAAGTTATAGGCATCGGAAGTACAAAGCAATCCTGAAGATCTATAACACTACAAGAGCATAAGTACGTGTACACGCAAATTAATTGTCCTTGTGGTGCGCAGTGATTTGTGATCGGCTACATACGTCAGAGCTGAGGCCTGGGCCACAACATTTTGTGGAGACGTTTCAGCTGATGACACACTAAACTACAAAAAAAATCATTTAAACTTGATAACGGCAAAAGGTGGGTCGACCAAACAAAAGTTTAACTCGATTAAGAAGTAGTAAGATGGTTATTTCGCACTTAAAAAAGACACTCTCACCTACAAAAGGAGAAAAAAAAATTAAAAAAAGAGGATTTCGGTTGGCCCATCACACACACAGCAGAAATCTGAAATATAAATTTTGAGATCGCGCCCATACCTACAAATTCTATGTAGGACCACACACACAGCGAATATAAATTACAAAATATATTTGGTGCGATCTGTTAAGATTTATATTTCAAAAGATATATCTATTATCTGCTGTGTATGTGGTACGCTTAAAAATTTCAACACAAGAGTAGGTACAACTTTAATCGATATTCTCCAGCGACGCAAATAGCATTTACTTATAAAAGTATCTTGGATTCAGTTGTTATAGGCTACTGCAATTCTATGAAGTAAGTAAGTAAATAACAAATTAACTATTCACATCTGGTTTAAAATTAACTTATTTAGTGATACACAAGCCTGTTTCTCAAAATTCTACCAAAACGTGATAATTTATGATGAGCGTTGTGTACATCTGGCTTAGTCCAAGCCACTCGAGAATTTGCCACGAATTAATAGTCCGGAGAAATTATATGAAGCGTATTATGGCAACCCCGAGATGTTCTTGGACAAAGGGATTTAGGGTAATTTGAAGTGTTAAGCTGCTTTCACACCAACGCGACTGATTATGCTACACAGTTTTTACTGTGCTAAACAGTTTTTACTTTAGCAACTCTCAACAACGTTGCATTTCATTGTATAGGTACCTTTACCTGTGTTTATGTTCCAAATAATTAATTTTGAATTTTAAGTTGATTGTAACATCACGACTGTAATAGTAGCAGCAGAATAATTGAGCTTTGCTTTATAAGTTTAAAGTACTTATAGAACGTTTAATGTACAGTCAGCGTCATCAATCGGTATCCCCCTATTGATTTTAACAAGGACCCTTTTCATTTCAACTTTGGATTTCAGTCGGATTTGCTAGTATACTTATGGATATCTAATTTCGCTCGAGTTCCTATACTAGCAAATCCGACTGAAATCCAACGTTGAAATGAAAAGGGTCCTTGTTAAAATCAATAGGGGGATACCGATTGATGACGCTGACTGTACTATATTCAACTGTTTTAATTATTGAATAAGCAACTACTGCTGGCCTTAGAACGCCATAATGTTCATCTTTTATGTAATTTGTATAAAAAATTGTTGTCATTTCTTTTTTTTTATTATGTCCAAATGCTGTCCACCCACCGCGCCATCAAACTACCATGAGTACTCGTAAATACCTAAAATAAATTTATTACCATTTTACAAACATAATGGCCTACACAAGTCGCATTGCCCTTGAAATCGCCTATTTTAGTCGCGTGTGTATGACTGCAGCTGTAGTAGAAGCGTAGTGGTCATAGTTTCTGCACGAGCACCCTATCTGGAGACAAATTCTGTGGAAATATAATCAGTTTTAGTGTATTACTCAGTCTTTTGCTTGACATTCTAAATGCAAGACAGAAAAACAACATGACGCATTGGTAATAAGATCAAAGCGTGTAGAGTTGACTAAGCCGCGGTCAACATCTGTTTGTAACGTCCTTCGTTTCTTAATACTGTGTAACTTTTTCTGTGTGTGACCTTCGAGAATTTTGAAGTGTTTGACAAATAAACCTTACTCTTATTACTAGCTGCTGTCTGCGGCTTCGCTCGCGTGGTACCCGGATAAAACGTAGCCTATGTTACTCTCCATCTCTCCAACTATCTCCACACAAATAATCACGTCAATCCATCGCTCTGTTTTGACGTGAAAGCAGGACAAATAAACAAACAAATAAACACACTTTCACATTTATATTATTGGTACGGAGGCAAGGATTTCGCGTTGTTTTTTTTTCGAATAAATGCAACGTAAAATTACTTATTTAACTTCTGAACATTACATTAAAATAAATAAATGAAATACTGTATCAATTTGAACCAACGTCAGATTAAAATTCGATCAATGTACTTACTTCCATCCAAGCATATAAGTTAAACAACATTCAAGTCTATTCACTTTCATTAGTTCCATTCCACTATTCATAGTATTCATGCTTCTAGTTCTGAATCATTTATGAAATCTCTTCAAAATCCCACAAACTATTAATCACGACATACTACGACATACGTACGAATGTTGGACGCTCAGCTAGCAAACTACGAAAGTACTTTCGACAGATCTAGTTCTGACAATACAAGTTTAGTAACAAGAAGACCAAACAGCAAGTTGATGACAATCTTTATATATAGGGTGAACTTTTGAGACGGGTCAGTAAAGTTAGCTACCATAAGCATTGTAGCTACAGGAAAACGTTCTTTGGAGACTATCCTTAACTTTTGAAGATATTCCGATCTGCATTCATAGATGTTGAAAAAAAATGAAAAATCAGCAAGAAAATGGGAAAATTACACAAAAACTTTTTTTATGCCAATCGATTCCGTTTCATATAAGGATTAAAAGTCTCTATCGGACCAACTGAGGTTGGAGTAGGAAAGTCAAATCGCTAAAATGTATTTTTGAGACGGGGCAGTAAGGGCAGCTACTTTAACCATTGTAGCTGCAGGAAAACGTTCGTTTATTGGAAACTATCCTTAACCTTTGAAGATAATATTTCAACCTGTATTCACAGATTTTCTCATGTTGTAATCTTTTGCTAACGTCTCGCTTAAGTTGACTTTTGAAAACACCTATCCTATCGCTCCCAAGACGAGATACGACTAGCTATAGACTATTTACTTACTAGCTCAAAAAACATAAGTATAGTACCTAAATAGAATAGTGCAATACAACCAACTATCTGAAATACACACACGGTTCTTCAGCTCGTTTGTAGTCTCTAGCTCTACTCGCTCTATAGTGCGAAGTATGATAACAGCTGTCAAAAGTGACTTCGGGCCTGTATTCTACTAGATGACAACCGCTTTGGTTTGGTTCGATCTCTTAAATGTCAGCCATTTGGTGAAATAGTAGAATAGCTTTTCAAAAATTTGTTCTGCCAAAGTTCAAAACCTCACCACAACTGAGTCGTTTGTTATTAGTAGTCATGGAAACAGTCGCTTTAGTTGAGGTTTTGGTTGAGGTTGATAAAAAGTTCGGTACGAGAATCGACGCCCTGTTGTGTTTTCACGAAGTTCATTTATCTTTGAAATGTCATCTTGATTTTCATTTCGAAGGCCGTATATGACCGATACGGAGATAGGTACTTGTTCTATTTCTTGAAGTCCTGTTGTAGTTGAAAAGCCGTGTTGACCGACTGGAAAACTTACTATTTCGTTTTACAATTTGAAGGTTCTGAGTTCATAAATAATATGCACATTGAAATGAAAAAAATAAAACGTGAAGGCAATAAATTGTAAAGGGTACATGGGAAGAACGATTGTAATAGTCAAATCATTTGATCAGACAATGGTTGACAATGATCTACTTTTACTACAGCCAAACAATCTTTTTTTGGGCCTGTTGACACTGATCGTTTTTAGCGTTATTGAGGTATAGGGCCAAATGGCTTTATTAATTGTCTACTAAATTAAAAAAACAAACAAAAAAACTGACAATGACGTTCTTCCTCTGTACCCTTCTTATGCTTGCAACCTGTCACGAATGTATTGCTAACTTTAACTGTAAAATAAAAAGTGTAAATACTTACGTTGTGTTTAGACCTAATAAGACCACCCACACAACTTCAGCGGCGCAAAATTCCGTCAAAATGGTACAACCTTTCCTAAAAACAGTTGTACTCAGTTTGTTTGGCTATTCTTAAAATATCACATCCTAAGAAGCACATACAAGCTTTTAATATAATGAAAAAGGGTTACAAAATAACAATTTACTGTACAAGCGGTGAAATATGAGACCAATGTGGGGGCACAATAATTTAATAGGAGAATCCGCCGCTATGGGAAATCAGGCGTCTTGACCATTTATTTCCCAAGCGAATGTCTTTAGGCTGGCCACACATGAGCAACCTAACATCAAGGCATACTATGAATATACAAATCTGGCAGCCGAATCTACCTGGCACTGTAGACAGAATTTCAGATCAATAACACAATATCAGCGGCTCAGCCTGATAAACTTCACCTTTAACTGATTGGTAGCTTTTTTAAATATTTTGTTGTGAAGTTATAAATTAGGAAGTTATGAATTCTTAACAATAGAGATTAATATTGATACACGTTAATATTATTCTAAATCGATAATTAAATAACGATCTCATTTCTATTTAACGATCAAATTAGTACGGATTTTTAGATAATGTTTTTTCTTGAATTGAATTGTCATTCACATGTCATTGAAAAGAAATGACGACTTAGGAGTAGTTTTTTTTTTTCAACTATAACAAGCTTATCAGTCCATTATGAATAAGACTGTAATTAATTACTTACATAAAAAATAGAATGACTACACCTATAATTTGTGAAATCTCAAATATACGAAGACTCGTAAAGAAACGGAAAAATGTAGACTTTGTTAAACTGAGAAGAATTTGAGCAACTTTTTACAGACGACAGCAACAGATCATTAGTTGCCCTTATGCGGCCAGCCTTATTTCCCAAGAGACCCCATTTAATTACGATTCCAGACAAGACGGTTAGTTTAAAGAGCGGTTTAGTTTTCTACTGCTTTATTGGAAAATGCTTGAACTTACATTAAAAGTTATAATGGCATGAAGTTGGCGATAAGGCCGGCTTTACTTGGACATTTGTGCAAATCTAAGTAGATATTTTGGTTTAGATAAGCTTAAAGTGCTGACAAACCCTTGCATCTTAAAACAGACAATTTACTCTTTTGCGAAACCTTATTTTATTTTGTATTTATGTATTTACATAGACATTATTCAAGAAATTAATTAGTAAAACCATGCATTTCAGAAGTTTTGTGGTTTTTGTGATAAAGTAATTGAACTGTTTTCATAACATTTTCAATTGAACTCAGAAACAGCATATTGTTTACGATTTAAGAACATTTTTAAAGTAAAAAAAAAAAAGTTTATTCACTAATCAGCACGCATTCGATGATTTTATTACAATTTTGACCTTATTTTTCAGTACAATAAGGTTCACTCTCAAGCTGGTTTCAACTAGTAGAACAACTGCATGATTAGCTTGCAAAACGCTCGCAACCCCAACTTACAAAACTATTTAATTAAACCCGGAAAATTTGCGAGTTATTTTTTCGCAAAACAGAAAATGTCGGTAAAGTTCAGGCCCACTTTTTCTCCATTTTCCTCCGACATCCGTGCATATACGTAATTTAATTTATACATTTTCCTTGACACATTTCTTTGGGAAAATAATAAAGAGGTCTATTCAATAACCAGCACGTTTGGAACTCGGAAACTTCCTGATTGAGAGTGTTCAATAATATAAAAATGATTATTTACAATATTTTCAGTTCCGAAAGAAACAAAACATCCCATATTGTTTTTTTAAAGCGCGGTAGGCATTCTCTCATAACTTTAGGCATTTAAGATTGTTTGAAGATCTAAAGGGCTAGTCTGAGGCATGTCCAATTACATACTTGGTAGATTCCCACATTTTGGAGAAGTTAGCAATTTGCCACCTTGTAAGCCCGTCGTCACTAAATAGATTTTTTTTTTTCAAAACGAAAACTCCATTGATACATAGCTAGGATTCAAACACAACCTTTGAAAGAAATTCATGGTACTATCTAATCTACTAACATGACAGTAATAATTATTCTAATAAACATGTTTTCTCTTGATTTTTTTATTTATTTATCTTTTGGAAAACCAACAGCTAAAGTAAGGATCAATAAACACTTTAATTAGATTCAGAAAGCCAATTAGCAACACACCGTCATTCTTCTCTACAATTTAATCATTTTTCTCACTTAGGGTCATTCCTAGCAACCGACAATTTTGATCATCTCCTAAAATATCAGTTAATTTGATGGATACCCCTCGTTAAATAACTTATTTTTAACATACAAATCATTCCAGCATCAAAGATTAGACCTAAACTAAAGGGATAAAAAGTGACTAAAAAATCGTCAAAAATAACAATTTGAGGAGAAATGCCCGCCTGTACCTACCTACCTCAGACCTAGGTACCTATACTTTGTGTAGATCTGTTTTATTAAGTAAGTACCGAATTTTGTTGCCGGAGTGTAGGTGGGTTCTATGTGATACCTACCAAAGGATGCAGCACCCACCGTGCTGCATCCTTTATCTTATAAGTACCTACCTATTTTGTTAGCTTATTTGTTTGTTAGTGTTACCTTTCTTAGTGTTCGTTTTCAATTGTACCTCCGTCTGTGTGTGTTGTTGCCAAATAAATGCTTATCTATCTATCTATCTATCTATCTATCAATTACAGGTTCTCGTTGATAGAAAGATATATTTCTAAGTTAGCAGACATTGCAGACAAGCATATGGCCCATCTGATGGTAAGCGGTTACCGTAGCCTAATCGACGCCTGTGACACCAGAGGAGCCACACTCGTAATCACTGCGCCGAGAACACAATGGACAAGACTGGTCCACCAGTTGTCACCGCAGCACGACTTACTCAGAGCACTGGCAACCTTACCGCAGGAACACAACACCATTCGAGAATGATGTTATTTGGCTGCGATATTCTGTAAGGCGGGAGTAAATACTTCCCCAGACAGGCTGCTCGAATATAAAATGAGAAAAACTCACTATGCCCTTCCTCACGTATTACAAAAAAGATTTTTGTAATACGTGAGAATTCCGACCAAACTTAATTACAATTTCAATTTGGTGTTAAAAAAATATATATAGGCAGCTTCAAATCTTTGATATTTACACTCACAAAGTGCGAAAGTGGTGGGCCTTAAAGGGAACCTTTCAACGCACTTTACATGTTATGGGACCTTTTAAGGCAGTTTTCTTGTTCGATGCAAAAGAGATCTGCCCTATAATTCTTGCTTGGTTTCTACCGATATGAAAGCCTTTTGGACTTCACTTGTTTGCATTTGGGCTCAACTAAAGCTCTGGTTTCCTTAAAGTTAACTTGCATCTTTCTATGTACCTACCTACTTAAATATGACCAAAAAAGGTTGTTTTTTGTAACAAAATACAATATATAGGCATTTATGAAAATTATATATGTATGTATATGCTACGTAAAAGTTACGAGTATATAGCTGACCAGTCGCCACCCGCATCGCATCACCTTTTCGGCGTTCTCTTGTTCCTTTTCTTTTGGATTGCGATGAGGCGATCCGGCGACTTTACGGAGTTGATGTAGTGAGCGTTGATTTATCAAATTCTACACAAAGAATACCGAGACGATGCGGTGAGGTTCGGGTGCGGAGGCGACTGGTCAGCTATGACCTTAAAAAAAAACTCTGTCGGATCCGAAAGGGGAACGTAGGAATCTCAATGACATTTCCCAAAAAAAATAATATGTTTGTAAACAAAAATTGTAACACACACTTGACCAAGCTCACATTGATGTTAAGGCCCGGTTTGGGCTAGAGGTGAGTCTCATTACGACTACTATTTATAATATTTTCTAAGATGACATAAATTGAACACACTCTTCGATACTTAGTAACACCCTTGTCTTAGATAAGGCTTTTATTTCAATCCTCTAGAAACTGAGATCTTTTGCCCTTCAACAAAAAACACTGTCCCCAGTTTTAGGGCACAAATCCGTGACCAATCGCAGACTGCAAACTGAAACCGCATACTGCAACATGCAAAATAATTTGTGTCAATTTCATAGAGATTTGCAGTTTGCAGTCTGCGATCGGTCTTGGACTTGTACCTAGGGCTCACCCCGGATACTCGACGATATCTCTATGCAAAAGCGGCGTCTAACTACACTACACAATGTCAGTTTTGTACACACAATGTACCCTGTGGTCTCGATCACGTCGTCGCGTCTGCGCGTGTGGCGCGTTCCGTGCTCAAAGTCAGCTCCTCGCCAGCTCAAACCCACAGTGTCCATTACATACGTAGTACTATCTGTTCTGTGCTTAGAAGTATGGTACCTGCCTTTCCTCATACTACCATACCTACTACTCTTCACTACGGACGTAATAATATAGCCACCGCTTTTTAAGATATCAGGGTTTTAGTATTTGGCAAATGTCCGTCTGTTATTGCCCTCATGTTTTCTTAGGACACACATGACTTTATTCAAAAAAGTTTAATATACGGCTTGGACCTAGCTTACCATACGTTTTTATAGAAATATAATATAAGTGATAGTATTGTATAAAAGGGCGAAATAAATTGTACGATTCTAATAACAGATCAATGTAAACTATCATCGTCATCAGCCTGCAGAAGACCACCATATAAATCTGATTAATATTTTTCAAATGTCACCCACATTTTATAGGTAAGCACCTCTTTCTCTATCAGTCTCCATTTCTATATCCTGCTTCTTCATCAGACGGTGATCATCATCTATCTAGATCCTATTTATTCAGATTATTCCAATAAGGCCAAACACGATACTGCGGGCTTAAAAAGGCCGCTATAGCCGATTCACAATAAGGCTTGAACTATATTATGACGTCTCTTTTCATTGACTGAGAGAGAAAAGAGACGGCATATTCCTATTGTGTTCTGCTATAGCGACCTTTTTAAGCCCCCTGATCTGCGGCGTGATTCAGACCTTCTCGGAATGCATTCAAAATTCGGAAAGTGACGTTTCTTCGCTGAAAAGACGTCAACTTTCCGACTAAAATCATCGCATTGGATGCTAATTCGGAAGTCTGAATCAGGGTGCTGATCTTCTGTGAGTTAGTAGGGAGGTAGGAATAGGTATCCTGCAGATTCCAGGTACTTAGTGCTTTATCATTCAAGGTTAAGTAAGTAAGTAAGTTTTATGTCAAGGTTATCATGTTTTTTCAATATTATTGAAATGCAGTAACACCAGAAAAATAAGGCGTTTCGGAAAACGTCGGAAACAATCGCTTAAAATTACAAAAGCGATTGATGAAAAGTCATTTGGAAAATAAAATAACTTACTCTTATTTTCAACTGTTAATGATTGTCATTTTTAAGAAAAGCTATAGTTGCGTGTCGTGCGAGCTGCGCTGCTAACGACGTGCACTTCTGTCGCATTCTGTTTTGCGGAATCATACACTGCTGTCGGACATTTGGACATTTGGAAAACACGAAAATAACCAATGTTCATTATATAGCTTGAAATACTGTAACAGACCATGTAAAAGATGCTTGCATCATAAAACTAAATAAGAAATGAACTAAAAATCTTCAAACGGAACCGATTATTTTTTTAATCATAGCTAGGAAGATTTTAGATTAAATCGAGTTTATTTTTCTTTAAAAAGTCATGATGGATGAGCAGATGTTTTTACCTTTATTTATACTAAAAATGCTATAGTGATTTTCACGTGACTGACTTTCGACTAAATTTTTAGTTTGTCGTTTTAACGTGAGTTTGAAAAACCTCATACTGAATTCCGACAACTCCCAACGTGCGTATCTGAAATTAATTGCTCTGCTCACTTTCACAATTCTAACATTTTGATTGGTTACTACGTTGATTGAAACATCTGGAATAGTAAATTTTTGAAATGATAGTCTAAAAATATCTACGGTCTACAATCGAGACCATTTTTACTGGTTAAACTTTTTGGATCCTTTGAGGCTCTTGAGTGCTTTTAGCAGTCTTCGGCAACCTATCCAAAACTACTATTCGTTCCTATCTACTCGTATTACTTTACTGTTATCTACTACATTAGTAACCTATCATTTAGTAGGTATACCATGAACGGTTGATAAAATTCTTCAAGGAATTAAAAAAACTAACATTATAAAAGGTTGTACCAAGAAATTTGTGTACTACGAGTATTATACAAATTCCCAATGAATTCCTACATGGTACAAATTGTACTCATTATTTTTAGGAAAACTTATTCTTTACAAGGTACACTGAAGCGCTCGTGGCGCAGCTTGCTTAAACGTTCCAGATTGATCGTTGAAGTTTAGCAACGTTGTGCGCGGTCACAATTTGGATGGGTGACCGCAAGTGGCATTCCGAGCTAAGCGCTTCCGTGCTTCGAAGAGTACGTTAGATTGTCGGTCCCGGCTTTTAAGTCATTAAGCCATGACGGAGGCCTTTAGGCGTTCTAAAAACTCCGTCACCAGAATTGGCCTTACACACGAACTTACATTTAAAGGTACACAATAATATCCTTCATCGAAATCCTATCTAAGAAAAGCGTTGTGTAAGTCGAATTTCCATATTGTTCAGAATTTTTTTAATTTCCATAAATAGACTTCTGCTTATTCGGAGTAATCCCTGGCGGCCCGTTATCTCGCCGAGCTCGAGCCCTCGCAATTATTTCTTTAAAAGTGACAACCGTAAGGAACACAGATACCATCAGACACTTATAAAATTACAAGATGATCCCGGAGTTTAGTCACGAAAAAAAAAAACATAAAAATCATAATCTTATGTATCCCCAAAGCGGGGTAGACTTTCTTTTTCTTAATCTTTAAGCATTTAAGATCCTTAAAAGATGTCTATAGGGGTAGTCAGAGGTTTGTCCAAATACGTATTTGCTACATGCCAACATTTAGAAGGTTTCCACGAACGTAACAATGAAGATATTTGGAGACCTTGTAGCGGATCTATCAATGTCTTTGCAGTAAATCGAAAACAATAGATAAGTTTACTGACCTAGCATTATTGGGTTCAACTATCTTTTGTATTGTACTTTTATTCACAGATTACAGAGGGCATTTTGATGCCGTACTAGTTACTATTGTTTTTGTCTTGGACTTTTTAAAATACCTAATAACTTATCCTGTTTGCAGAGCGGAATTGAATTAGGAGGCTTTTGGAAATGAAAGGTGTTGTTCAATGAATCACAAATATCTTATTAGATATCCGAAGAAAGTAGTAAGAGATGCAGCTTTGTGATAGTATTTGTTTGTTCTAGTAAAAGCTCCGTCACCAGAGTTGGCCTCGCTCATACGAACTTCCTTCTTTTGTTCTAGTATATTGTTGAGAAAACGTAGTTTACTTAGCCTTATACCCTTAGGTAAGTGAAAGACAGACGGAGGTAACTTAATCTAAGCACTAAAGGATGCATAAACATAGCTCGCTTAGCTCTCATGGTAATTTGATCTTTGCTAATGAGACTCGCGCGTAAGAGAGCGGAAAAACTTGCGAGATCCCGAACTAAACGAGCTTGCCAACATACTTTAATAGTCCTCAAAGCAAAGCTACTTTAGGGACGGGTTGGAGATAAATAAACTTAAAATCGTCTACTTACTGCGTAAGCTTGATAAATGAAGTTGTACGTATTTTTTACGCTCTATCGATTCTGCTACGACCTACATAAGTAGGTGTTTATTGTAATAATGACAAAAAAAGGCAAATTTATGACTTATTTTGTAAGGACTGACAGATGCGAAATGTGATCTATGAAATTGGCCCTACTGTTGTGTGAATTAACTTGCAAGATTTAAAGTTTCCCAACTCGTATCACATGACACAACAATTTTCAGTACGAAATGGGAACTACATTAACAAACGGATTATACATACATACATTCCTTGTAAGTTAAGTAAAAGCTTTTAAAAAGGGTGGTTAGGTATTATTTGTATGGGATTCTATGAACCGCTCACTATATCAACTTCGTAACTTCGTCGGTGCTGGTGCCGAGTTGAACTAAACAGCTACGACCTTTAGAGTAATGCTGAAACATGGTGTCATGTGCTTAGGCTCACACAGTGACGAGTGAACCATGCTATAAAGAGCGCAGCAAGGGATTTTACCACAAAACTTATTACCCTCCATTGAAAAATGTAGGTACCGACCGTTGTCACAGAAATGTAATGAGAATAATAAATTTTCTTTGTGTCAAAAGGAAGCTGTTTATTTAATAACCGCGGCTTTGTTTTCGTATGAGTGTGCCTCAGAGTAATATCATGAAACCTATGACTAAGTATAATGAGAAAAATTATGTTTTTATGTGACTATGAATAAACATTTGGAGGACATTTCACACAACGCTATCTGGCCTAAAACATAGCAAAGCTCGTACTTCAACTAAAATAATACATTTATAAAAACTAATTTAATTAATTTTGGTCGCTATCAAAGATAGACATTCAGGGGGCTGAAAGGTTCTGGATTGACGGAGTACTTACTAGATATTTTAGAACTTTCATCCAAAAATGTACAGAAAGCGTCGCTAATTGGTATCCCCCTAGTAAGAGGTCGGTTTGGAAGCCGTTGATCTCAACTTTTGTAAAAACTTTTACATCCTTGCTTACTTATGGATTTCTAATTTCGCTCGAGTACGAGCCGATGCAATAGCGGTTATAATATCTGACTGAAATCCAAGGTTGAAATGAAAAGGGTCTTTGTTCAAATCAATAGGGGGATACCAATTGATGACGCTGACTGTACTTCAGCCTGAATCAATTAACTTCACGAAGCAATCTGAAGCTCTCATTTGAGTTTCCTGAAACGAACATTACACCTTGTATAAATATGTAGGTAATACAAGGTGGAGATAATAAGCTAGACTCATTATTTCCACCTTGTATTATGATTCTGAGGAGGAGGCTTTGTTTTCATATGCGTGTGTGGTAACAAAGAGTTAATTTCTTCCTTATTTCCTTTTCTTCGCCCTGTAAATTATATGCTTGTGGGGCGACCATCTTTCATACAGATTGAAGACATAATAACTTAGTAAGATTTTTCGATGTAAAGAGATTTCGATATTCTTTATTTTAACTATTTATTCAATAATAATTATTACCTGAACTGAAGTATTGTTTTAAATTGTTCCTTCCTTCGCTTTTTGTTTTCTTGATTTCAATAAGTAAATAAGTTTTTTTTTATCTTAATTTTTTTAATAAGTAGTTTGTCATCAGCATCACGAATCACTGTTGGATGATTCATAGCGGTAAACATACTCTTTTGACTGGCCTCTTAGCTCAGTTGGTAGTAGCTCTGCCTTCTGCGCTGTAGGTCGTGGGTTCGATTCCCACTCAGGACAAACAAACATTTGTGTGATGAACATAGATGTTTGTTCTGTGTCTGGGTGTTATAAAGTATTATATTATAAGTATGTATACAAATATATAAGTATTCTATCAGTTATCTGGTTCCCATAGTACAAGCTTTGCTTAGTTTGGGGCTAGATGGCGCTGTGTCAAATGTCCAGCAATATTTATTTCTATATTTTATTTATTTATTCCCGCAGCTGTTGCAATGCTCGTACATTACGTAAAATAAGCTAAATCACACTATAAATCTCAATATAAATATGTAACTAAATATCAGAGTTTCATTATAATCAACGCACTTGGTCACATTAAATCGGGTTATTTACTGAGTCCTTTCTCTGCCGCAGACAAATTACAATGTCAGACAATCTAGCTTTTGTCCAGCACTACTAGTGCACGTTACATTATTCCGACGATACTCGCTTCAAAGGTCGTCTTATAGACAAAACAAAACGAAGCATCACGACTGTATCCCCAAGGTGTGGTAGACGATCTCTTAGATCTTTTGGGGACTCATCCTTTGAGGATGACCTTCTAATAAATAATAAATAAATATTGGTGGACATTTTCACATAGCGCGATCTAGCCCCAACCCAAGCAAAGCTTGTTCTATGGCAACCAGATAACTGATATAATACTTATTACATTTTTTGTAAACTAGTGGACGCCCGCGGCTTCGCCCGCGTGGACTACAATCGTTTATCCCACAGAAACCATACATTTTTTCGGGATAAAATAACCCTATGTGTTATTCCAGAATCTAAACTATCTATATTCCAAATTTCATTAAAATCGGTTTAGTAGTTATGGGGATACGAATACTTACATTTACACACACACGGACTTTCGCCTTTATAATATTAGTAGGATTTTACTTTGAGTCCATTTCAATTTCATCTTATTCATAATTTCTGTGACAATGAGGTCATGTACTATATTTTGGTCCTAAGCTAATAATTACCTACTTGAAAATTGAGGACAGGAAGTAAGATAATTGGAAATTAATTAATTATAATAATTTTAATCCTAAGCTAAGAAATAGAAAATTGCTTTGAGTTTCCAATTAAAAAAACTTGTTTTGAGAACAAGGGACGTTGACTCAAATTAATTGTTTAAACACAGGTACACCAGAGCTACTTAGTTTAAGTACTGCTTATCATTGACATTAACTGTCATTTGACTGGCCTCTTAGCTGAGTTGGTAGTAGCTCTGCCTTCTGCACTATAGATCGTGGGTTCGATTCCCACCCAGGACAAACATTTGTGTGATGAACATTGATGTTTGTTCTGTGTCTGGGTGTTATAAGTATTCTATGTATGTATTTACAAAAACAAATATATTTAAGTATTCTATCAGTTATCTGGTTCAGTACAAGCTTTGCTTAGTTTGGGGCTAGATGGCGCTGTGTGAAATGTCCAGCAACATTTATTAACTGTCAGTTTTGTATACGATTCTGAAGAGTAAGAACGTCTCAAATAGATGAGTACGACTCAAATATTTAGGGCACTCACCCATAAAGGTCGTCTGGGAGTTTCCACGAAATATTTTTTTGTAAAATAAAAGTTTATATAAATTACAAAATCATGAAAGCAATACCAAGTTTAAAACCATTCATACGTGGCGATAAATTCCTAAACAATATTAGACGGAGCTTGTTAGTTGATAAAGCAAGTTGAAAATCCCCACCCAGACGTACACGGTATAGCCATTCCGAACTTGGCTAATCCACTGGCACTTTCAAAGTCGCACCAACATTTGAAATTCAGATGTAATTTAATGTTTTGCTGATTATTTCAGCATTTTAGCTTGTTTTATTTGCAATTCAGATTGATTATAAACATGAGTTAACGAAATGCTTATCTTATTTTTTGCATGGAGTTAACAAAATGCTTTTCTATAATTATTTATTATTATTTATTTTAATATTATTTATTTATACTTAAAATGAAATACTGAATTCTTCCTTTTTGGCAAAAGTTCAGGTTAGTATAATAAATTTATAAAATACTAGCTTGGGTTTTTTGTCGTCGTGTGTGTAAGGATGTATGATTTTGTAATTGGTCTAAAAAAATATTAAAATACAATTTATTATTGATAGTTTTAAAATCACGAGATTACGTTGTTTAAACTTGAATTTTCTCTCTGCTATGCACCATTTACTCTAGCCATCATCATCAAATCGTTAATGCATTTAAATTTATTGATTATAATTTTAAAATCAAGTAGGTACCTATACGCAATAAAAGCAAGTAAAGTTATAAAGGGTATTTATAAAGCTAAAGTCAGTTTCGCGTCTCCCATTAAAACATTTTTTTGTAAAAATATCGAAGTAAAAATCTTTAAATAAGTTAAATGTCGCTTTAAATTCGGCTACAAATGAGTTTTCAATAGCCTGCCCAATCCAAGAATGTATGTAAAATTATTCACCGTTTAATTTTTGCATCCATTTTGAAGTTTAACCGTTAATTAAAACAAATAAGCGGTAGGAGCGAGGGCCGTAATTATTTAAAACTCTCATACGAATCAATATTCATGATATATCGAGCAAAGCGTGAATTCATTGCACGGGTGCTACTGGCGAGGTGCCAGTTTCTCCCTTAATTTTGGTATAATTACGAAATAACAAAGCTGAACAGAAACTTTTTTACCCGGCTGACTGTCCAGTCACAGGGCTATTAATACTTTTATTTAAACGTTTGTGGCACTCCTTGCCGGGGTTTGTATTTCCAGAAAAGTATAATTTGGGTGTCTTCAAATCGAGAGTCAATAGGTTCCTTCTAGGTAAGCGTGCTCCATCTTAGACCATGCTTTACATCAGGCAGAGTGTGGTCAAACGCGAACCTATTTTCATTAAAAAAAAACATTATTACCCGACAACCAAGGAAGGGCTATGTTTTTCGCTCGTATTTTGTATATATGTTTGTAAGTTTCTTTATTTTTATGTTCGACTCTCAGAGCGGCTGAAGTTGTCTGCAGAAGAAAATATTTCGGAAAATTTCAATTTTCATAGTTAACAAAATTACACAGTCACTGGGAAATTTAATGTAACATTGATGTGGTCTAAAATATGTCTAACAAACTTATGGGTAGCAATTTCTGCGGCAAATCAATAAGATCGCGAACTTATTCACAAGAATCATAAAAAGTTGGTAAAAATGTTGTTATCAAAATGTTTCTCAGTGAAGAACTGTGTAATTTCATTATGAAAATCTAACCAACTTAAGTTCCCAAATAACCAAAACTGTCATTTAAAGTGACTAACCAGCTACCACCTATTTTAGTAATAAAGGTTTATCTATAGATAATAATGACAATAATAACATACCTAAATTTGAGTTGTATTAAAGTAAAAAAATTATGTACAAAAAACAAAGTTTTACAAATAAAATGGTGAATTCTAAAAGCTTAAGTATAATCCTTAATACTTATGAACATACCTGTAAAGAATACCTACAGTAAGCAAAATTATCATTTTTGACAAAAGCTATTTTTAAATGCTGACACTGTCACCAACCCTCAAACGAATACCTACTCTATTTCCTTATAATAAGGTTGATACTGTTTTATTATTCCTGTCACACGTGACATAAAGGACAAAATGTATCTCACTCAAAAGTCACTCGTATAGCTTATAGGTAAGGTTGTAAATTGATTGTAGCAGGTCCAAACGATGCTCAATTCGGACAGGACAGCAAACACGAGAATTTTCACTGATTGCAAATGTTTGACCACCGTACGGTCAGCAAATTTAATTAAAAATGGACATTGTGAATTATGCATCACAAACATTTTGTGATTTTGCCATGGCATCATGATGGGGAGAGGTTTTCGATCAACGGTTTTGTGATTTTTTATCACATTTTGTAAAATTAATTAGAGTCTTTTATCTATAAACATACATAAAATCCAGGTAGTCTTAAATCATTGTTATCACTATTAACATTATCCAATAGAAAAGAAAAAATATACTTACACTTAATCTAAAAATAAAAAACTACTTAATTCAATTTTTTTTTTAATTATGATTTGAATTTCCAATTTAACCAGTTATTTGACGTGATAATGCTGCCGAGTGTCTTGGGAACGCTGGATCAGTTTAGCTATCTGTAGATAGTTTATAACGATCATAAGATGGCTCAATTATTTAAATTTTGTAAAGTTACGTAACTATTTAGGTGATTCGTTTCTGTAAATAAATTGTAGCTATCTATTTACAATCTAATCGAATCTAATAAGCCTACTGGATTCCATTGCTGGGCAAAGGCCTCCCTTCCCTTTTTCCATTCCCCCTGTGTAAGGCTTCTGTCGGCCAGTTAGTGGAGTAGTCGTCGAGTTCGTCCCGCCATCTCCGCTTGGGCCGACCACGAGGCCGCTTAACGCTTTGTGGGACCCACTCAGAGGTAATAATATATTTATACTTAAACTCGTTAATAATTTCCAAATTTTGTGAACTTTTTTTGCTGACGGTGTATGCTAACGAACCGATTGCCAAACGACAAATGTGAGAATTCATTAATGCACAAAAAGTGTAGAGCGGGCTTTATGCGTTTACGGCACAAAACGTGTAGAACGGCTTTATACGTTAACGTTGCTTTTCGAAAAAGATCATGGTTTCTGTTTTCGGCTTTGCTTTATACAATGGTCTTAAGATAAGAGGATTTTATTTCGATCCTTTGTTTGGTTTTACTGAAATTATCCTAAATCGTTTAGAAAGAGAGTATTTTATTCTTGTAACCGGTCACGAACGTAGCTATAATAATTGTAGAGGCATACATTTTTTTCCACAGGTGTACATTTATTTTAAGAAATACTCATAACAAAATTTATAGAACTCAGACTATGAAGCTCGTAGCAGCGTAGAGAATGCTACGCGTGTAGAGCTACTTCTACGAAAAATGTAGTACAACGCTTTTTGTACTTCAACAGCATTATTTTATTTTAAAGACTAGCAGCGCCCTTGAGGCGTATGGTGAGTATGATGGTAATGAAAAATAGGCTATAAACCATCCTCAAGAGTGGTTGCGCTTCGTAGTTTATAATTCTTATATTTTATTCCATCACCTTATGGCGATCGAGAGGCATTGGTTTGATAGTCTTAGTTTATTAAATAAGTGCCGCATATTGTTGTTTGGTGATACTCGCGCGGAGAATTGGCTCCGCTCGTGAGTCTCGCCTCGCCCGTGGAATAGTGCGCACGCGCCTGTGGCACTTCCACATTTTCGCTCTGACGTGCATCATCTCGTCTTTAAACCCTGAACTGAACCTACATCAAGTGTTATCTGTATTACCTAGACTAGACTGTGTTGTGTACCGCTGGCCAGCGTAGTGTTGTGTCTAGACTGCGAGCTTTAAGCCCTAACGCGGCATCGCCTACAGCTTCGTGGAGATCGCTGATCAAAGGTATGTGGCATGCTTGATGAATTTGGACTTTTAAATCATTGCCTTAAAGTTAGCATCGCTGAATCAGTTCCCGCGCGTATGATTTTTATTTCCTAGCAATTTTTATTCTAGAGGTTATACGCACCATTTTGGTCCTTCGAGCCGGATAAATTCATTTTGGTCATTTTGACCCGGTTAAATTCATTTTGGTCCTTTGAGTACGAAGAAATTATTTTTGGGCCTATTTACGGCCTATTTTTTACGTTCTAAAAGTCTAACTTTAAGCAAAAAGCTCGGGAAATTTCCATATACAATTGCATATCATCACACAACTCTCACCTCTATTGCGTAGAGAATAAGGTTCATACTACCTTGCATTCAATAGTTCTACCGGCAAATTGATTTTTAATTTAAATCTTTAATTTCGCTGATTAAAACACTGTAATATACATATAATTGAATATCAACGTTGATACATATCGCTAAATAAGTTCATTGCATAAATCAGTTTATTTTCGGCGTAATTACATACTTTTTTGTTCGTGTATGAAAAATTGTGGGTGTTTGTATGACTTTGAGTTGCCCTTCGAAACTTGTGGAATATTCCATTTCTTTGTTTTCGTACGGCTAATTATTTACGCATTAGAAACTTTTATATTTTTTTCGAATCGAGATTTGCTGACTGAATGAAATCGTTTGTATGATAGATACACTTTGTACTGTGGGTTTGTTAGGTACATGCCTACAATATTCGTATTGCACGAGTAGGTATTTTTTTATAATATCGAGACTCCATCGCATCGCATTTGTTAATTATTGCAATTAATCATCTTACATCGCATTTGTTTAATTAGTGCAATTAAACATCTTATCATCGCGTCGCTTGTTATTTTATTTTGTAAGGAAACTTGATCTTTTGATAGGAACCTTCAGGTAAAATAACAGATTTGTATAAACTTTACGCGTTTGTGCCTCATAGGATACAGCCGTATAATTATACATATCACCCGTACCTAACTTGGTAATCGTAACACTTACTAGATAAGTTATTTCGAAAGGTCGTTTACTCATTTACTTGTTAGGAATTTTATTGTTTTGTACGAAGGGATTTCGTTATAAATACAATCGCATCGCATAGGTACGTAATAAGTGTCTATACTTATTTGTAGTTTTCGCATTTAACTTATAATTGTAAAAAAAAAACCATCTGTACTATAGGTATTTGAGTAAGTTAATCTCATAAAAATAGAAGTAGTGCAGAATTGTTATCGCATCGCATTCAACATACACGCTAATTACTTATCGGCTTGTGTTGAAAGGTTGTAGGTATATCCAAGCATAAATATACGAAATAGGTAGCTACGTTCTTAAGGTATTAGGCGTGTTTACTATTTTTATTGCATTGGACTTGTTATCGGCAATCTGTTATATTTTGTTCGCTTAAAATTTTTAAACCTTACAATTTATTATTGTTAGGGTTCGCGCGTACGGATAAGTGGTTCCGTACTATTATTTACTATTTATAGAATCGTTCGCCGAGTTATTGTTTTGATTTGCCCCCCTAATTTCACTCACGCATTTTAGGGTTCCGTAGAAATAATTTAAGGGTTCAGTTGATTAAATTAAAATTTTGTTTTTTTTGTCAGGTTTTAACTTCTGCTCACAATGAGTGACAAGGTGAAACTCAAATTATTAGAAATTAAACGCGACTCGTATTTCGCACGGGTTCAAAGTATTTTTGACTCAACAAAATCTTTAACAAGCGAAAGATTACGTAAAACTTTTATTGCTCAGGCTAAACAAATGGATAAATTACGTAGCGAATTCAATGAGATTATGGACGAGATTAATATGTTAAAATTGACATTAGATCCAAAGTGTGAAGTAAGCTATAGTGCCTTAAATTCATTTGATGAGTTGGTCTGCGAGATAAAAAGTACTTTGGCTTCATTAACGGAATCACATGATTCCAAGGAACCCGCTGCTTCGATTAGCACGAAATCGAGCCCTAATCCTTTTCACATAAAGGTACCTAAAATCGAGTTGCCTACCTTTGACGGTGATATTCAGAGCTTTCCGTTCTTTTACGAGACGTTCAAACGTATTATACATACTAACGCCGATTTATCAGATTCTGATCGCATTCATTATCTGCTGAGTTGTTTAAAGGGAAAGGCTAGGAATGTGGCAGTAGGTATTGTACCTTCCGGTGATAATTACCGCCTGGTCTGGGATGCGCTTATCGCAAAGTACCTGGATACTCGCGCGCTCGCTACTAATTATCTAAATCAGCTGTTCTCATTGAAATCGTTCGGTTCGACGCCCGCTAACATTGAAAAGGGTTTCGATAAATTAACTGCTACGGTTGCGGGACTCAAACAATTGAAAATAGATAACTTGGATGATTTTATATTTATTCATTTGGGTCTTAAGTTAATAGACTCAGATATCGCAAAACATTTTGAAATGTCGCTTCGTAATCAACAGGAATTAGATTATGATTATTTCGTAAAGTTTGTTCGTGAACAAGTCAAAATCTTGTTTCGCATCTCTTCTGCGGCAACTAAGCCCGCCCCCGCAGGTAGCTCCAACACCTCATCCAAGGTATCGCAGGTGTTTGTAGCTACTGAATCTAAATGTTCGCTTTGTCATTCCACGCATAAAAACTTGTTTACGTGCAATACGTTTCAAAGGTTGAGCGTGAATGATAGATTTAAGTTTGTAAAAGACAATAACAGATGTGGTAACTGCCTAAGTAGCCAACATACCGTATCTAAGTGTCTATCGAAGTCCACATGTAAGAAATGCAACGGTAAGCATCATTCCTTATTGCATTTTGAGCAATCGACGCAAGCCCCTGCGCTTGCCCCTGCGCTTGCCCCCACGGTCGCCCCCGCCTCAACTTCTGCGGCCGACCCTGCTATTCCGGATCGTGTGGCGTTGTGTACGCATTCTTCTGCACAAGCCCAGGCCACCCGGAGTACCGAAGTGCTAGCTACGGCCAAGGTTTTAGTGGCAGGTAGGAAGGGTAATGACATGGTGGTTAGATGTCTTTTGGACCCTGGTTCTCAAAAGAATTATATCACGTCGCGTTGCTGGCGTATGCTCGGTCTAACTATACATGCGGACTCGATAGATACCGTTCGTGGTATTGGTGGCACGTCGCAGCCCGTTCGCGGATCGGTGAACCTTACGTTCAGCTCACGGCTTCGCTCGCAGCCTAGGTATGAAATTGACGCTTTAGTTTTGGATCAAATAACCGGCCAGCTTCCTCTGTGTGCTATAAATATTGCCGAATTGAATCACATTGATCCTAAATTACTTGCGGATGACACCTGGGGTGTGCCAGGTAATATTGACATGTTACTTGGGGTCAAATTGTTCGCTAAGTTATTGCGACCAGGTCACGTGACCAGCGTACCCGGCTGCCCCGACGCATTGGAGACTGTGCTCGGCTACATACTTCTAGGAGAAGCACCTATTATCGAACCTCCAACTGACACGCTGTCTTTCTTTGCGAGTTCGTTCGATAACTTCGATCTTCGTAAGTTTTGGGAGATTGAAGATGTTACGGCTTCGTCCATTGGGAGTGTGGATGATAAACACTGTGAACAGTTTTATTGTACCACAACTACCCGCGCTCCAAATGGCAAGTATGTTGCAGCTTTACCACTGAAAACAGACGCTTCAGCGTTAGGAAATTCTTTTGACATAGCTCGCAAAAGATTTTTTAGCCTCGAACGTAAACTTAAATCGCTTCCTAACGTCAAACTCCTTTACGATGACGTCATACGGGATTATCTACAGAACAATTACATTTCTTTGGTGCAGAATATCGTACCTGAAAGTGTGTTGCCCAAACGAAATTGTAAGGAGCGAGAAATGGAATACTATATTCCTCACCATGCTGTTATTCGAGAGGATAAAGTGACCACTAAGTCGCGCGTGGTCCTAGATGCCAGTGCATGTACAGACAATGGTACCTCGCTCAATGATATCCTGTACGCAGGTCCAGTCCTTCAGGCTGACCTTTTTAACATCTTGTTAAATTTTAGGCTTTTCAGTGTCGCTATTTCCGCAGATGTCAAATCTATGTACCTACGTATAGGTATACGCCCGCAAGATCGTTCGCTTCAACGTATCTTATATCGGTTTCATGAAGAAGAAGAACTTCAAATCTTTCAGTTTTCCGTGCTTCCATTTGGATTGAAGTGTAGTCCTTTTATAGCTATTCGCACTATCCAACAGCTATGTCAGGATGAAGGAACGCAGTTACCTCTCGCCAGGGACATTTTGCAGCGAGATATTTACATGGACGATATAGTCAGCTCTATACCTAGCACTGCGCTGGCTATAGACTCGGCTCGTGAACTGATAAAAATATTCTCTCTCGGTGATTTTCAGCTGACGAAGTGGTCTAGCAACAGTGTCGATGGTCTTCAGACTATCCCAGAGTCATTACGACTTTCACAGAGCGTGGACCTAAGTAAAGATCCAACACAGAAAATACTGGGACTTCGTTGGTTTCCTGATGAGGATTGCTTCGCTTTCCAGGTCAATCCTAATGATCGCCCTTGCACGAAACGGAATATTCTTTCTTCCATCGCACGTCTTTTCGACGTTCTAGGCCTCGTGGCACCGATAATTTTATACGCCAAGCTTCTTATCAAAGAGCTTTGGCTTGTCAAACTTGGATGGGATGACGTCCCACCACCTCGCATTGTTCGTCTGTGGGAACAATTTCAAGCTGAATTGCCACTTATCTCTGAATTGAGATTTTTGCGACATGTCGGCGTCATAGAACGCTGTAGGCTCTCACTCGTCGGTTTCGCCGACGCTAGTGAGAAAGCTTACGGTGGTTCGGTCTACGCCCACGTTGTCAAACCCGACGGTAGTATCGTCGTTTCGCTAGTGTGTGCGAAATCTAAAGTCGCACCACTGAAAGTCGTTTCTCTAGCTCGTCTCGAGCTATGCGCCGCACTCCTCTTATCAACTGTGATAAAGCGAGTATATAACCTTTTCGCAGCTCGGCACGCCATTGAGGTAGTCGTAGCTTTTTCGGATTCAACTGTAACTTTGAGTTGGATTCATTCCGCACCGCATCGATGGCACACCTTCGTAGCCAATCGTATCGCTAAGATTCATGAGAATCTTTCGGCAGATCACTTCTTTCATGTGAAAGGGTCTGAAAATCCCAGTGATTGCCTCTCTCGCGGCTTAACGCCTGCCCAATTAGTCCATCATCCGCTATGGCTAAATGGTCCGCCATGGCTTAAGCTTCCCCGCTCTGAATGGCCGATAAAACCATTCGTTTCAGGTGAGTCGCAAGAGCTTCCCGAAATGAAGCCCGTGGCTCTTCCTGTGCTCTCGCACGAATGCTCGGACGGAAGTCCTCCTTCCGACGACATTCTATATGCTCGTTCTACCAGGTTCTCTTCCTGGATGAAATATTCAAAAACGATTTGCTTCGTTTATAAGTTCATCGGTCAGCAAATTCTTAGTTTTGATGAGCTTAACACTATGCTCACTCAAGTAGAAGCTTTATTAAACTCACGGCCTCTGTATGCGGTCAGCTCGGATCCGTCAGAGCCTGCTTCATTATCGCCGGCGCACTTTTTGCATACGAAACCCCTTTTATTTCTTCCCGCTCGCGAAGTCAATGAAACGCGTTTAAACCTTATTTCGCGATATGAATTGATGGATAAACTGGTCCAATCTTTTTGGAAGCGGTGGCGCCAAGAGTACTTGCACACCCTACAATCCAAACAGAAATGGAACACCCCTGCCAATCCAGTACGGGTCGGTATGGTTGTCGTCTCCATGCAGGACAATGTGATGCCTCTGCATTGGCCGTTAGGAGTAATTACAGAAATATTTCCAGATAAAAACGGAGTTTGTAGAGTCGCATCCGTAAAGACTAAAAGCGGGATCTTTCAGAGTCGCCCGGTAGTAAAGTTGTGCCCTTTGCCAACTCAATAAGTTTTGTTTAACATTAAGATTAAGTCTTATCGTGCACCAATGTGCAGTATTAGATTTAGTTACCGCGTAGAATAGTTAGTTAAGTATTCTTGTTTGTAATATAGAGTCGCAACTTTATAGTTCTTATAACTTTGGTAGAGTTGTGATGATATGCAATTTTATTTACCTTTCCTTGTGTTTCGAAAGTAGGAACTTTCAAGCCGGGGAAAATGGTTGCGCTTCGTAGTTTATAATTCTTATATTTTATTCCATCACCTTATGGCGATCGAGAGGCATTGGTTTGATAGTCTTAGTTTATTAAATAAGTGCCGCATATTGTTGTTTGGTGATACTCGCGCGGAGAATTGGCTCCGCTCGTGAGTCTCGCCTCGCCCGTGGAATAGTGCGCACGCGCCTGTGGCACTTCCACATTTTCGCTCTGACGTGCATCATCTCGTCTTTAAACCCTGAACTGAACCTACATCAAGTGTTATCTGTATTACCTAGACTAGACTGTGTTGTGTACCGCTGGCCAGCGTAGTGTTGTGTCTAGACTGCGAGCTTTAAGCCCTAACGCGGCATCGCCTACAGCTTCGTGGAGATCGCTGATCAAAGGTATGTGGCATGCTTGATGAATTTGGACTTTTAAATCATTGCCTTAAAGTTAGCATCGCTGAATCAGTTCCCGCGCGTATGATTTTTATTTCCTAGCAATTTTTATTCTAGAGGTTATACGCACCAAAGAGTTTAATTATCAAATGCAGAAATATTTTTTTCAAATACGACTGGTAGTTCAGAGATTAGCGCGTTCAAACAAACAAATTCTTCCGCTTTTTTCTGAGATTAGTCCTTTATGGGTAAACAAAATTATTAAAATAATAAATAAGTAAGTACAATACAGAATATGCTTCCAATGAGGCGTCTATTAATTACGGGATGCTTTTAGGGGGGAGAGGGGGTTAAGCCAAATCTCACCCAATCTCACGTGAGGGAGAGGGGGATTTTATCGGTTCGGATAATATCACGTAATTTTTCAATTTTCAATCTCACGTGAGATTAGAGGGTGGGGGAGGGGGTCGAGCCAAATCTCACGAAATCTCATAAATCACCTCACGTAATTAATGGACGTCCCCTTAACAGTGGATCACACACCTAGATCAGTTGAGCTACCCACAGATTTGAACAACTATTTAATCTTTAAACCTTGTAGGTAGTCATATCAAGGTTTAGTATTAGCTATCTAGATAGACCTTCTAACTATTCATATTGAAATGTTGTCGTAAAGCTTCTAACTCTAAGGGCCCTATGTCAATAGCACAACATGGTAGTGCCATCATATTCACGCCTCCAACAAAATGTATGCAGCTGTATGAAGGGTCACCTGGTGTCCGCTTGGTAGTGCAATCTCCTATTCTTACAATCCAGATTATGTGTTAAGAGAACCCTAGTGTCTAGTCAAACCTAGAATAGGCTTTAAGACACTATTTAACAGGCAAATGTATTGTGCTCGATAAATAAAATATATAAGTATCTAACTATCAGTCAACCGGAACCAGCTGAGGTACCCATTTGATGCTGGCGCAACTGTGGTGGCGCCACCATTCCTATTGAGATAGGGCACTAATAGTAATAGCATACTCAAATTATATCTAACACAAATCAGTGCATTTTAACTTTGAAAAAGCCGAATGAAGGCTTAGGCGATTTAACGAGAAAGAGGATTAAACTGACGGCATAGAATGCCTTTCAATGCAGCCTATATACGGATTCAAAAAACCGTAGGAGCAAAACTGTCCTGATAACTGTAAATACAACCTCCGTGGCATGTGGGCGGAGGCCTGTCGGAAACATAGACGGTTGCTGGTTCGATTCCCGCTGCGAGGTAAATGTTTGAACGATATGCAAATATTTTTCTCGGGTCTGGGTATTAAAAATGGTTATGGGTTTTTTTATTCGGTTGTGCCTCCCTGTAGCGACTATGAGTAGCGATATATGACTGAATGCACTAAATAAAAATAGACAAACTTTTTGAAATGGCACAGCTGTAGTCGCGACAGACCGCATCGATTGCCAGTCGCCTTTCTATACACCCTTTAGGCGTCTCTAAGCCCGCGAGGGTTACGGGATTCAATACAGAATTGAAATGTATTTACCGTGGAATTGGCCGGGCTGGGCTGGGAATACGCATGATTACTGTACCAATACTTTATTATTTCGGGATATTGCTTGCTCTAAGAAAAATGTTTTTACTTCTACGGTTGTGTACAAGTGTGTGCGATGTTTGTTTCGGTTACTTTAGCCTATGGGCGTTTGTGACACCTGAAGTATGAATCACGATTCTGTCACATCTGTGCCGTTCATCTCCTAAGTTCATCTTCAAAGTCATTTAAATTTCAGCCAAATCGGTTTAGTGGTTGTCGAGTTGTAGAGGAACAAACATACATCTTTCCATCCATCCAAACATCCAAACTTTCGCATTTATAATATTAGTAGGATGTAATTATTATCTCACACACAATTTATGTCTTCATTGAAGTCGCTTTCTTTACTTCTTTAACAATTAAAATTAATTGCAGTACCATTTTAACAATTAATGAAAAACTAATACCGGTCTAATCCAAATATTTTCTCACAAGCCTTTCACGAGACTCCCGACATTTAATTAAAAAGTTGAAAGCAATCAGTGGACAGACAGATCGCAAATGCTACGTCATCAACTTACCCGAGATAGGATAGATTAACCAGTGGATAGACCAGCGGATATTTTAAGATGTCTGTTGCGATAATACACGTTAATTTTCATCCAATTTAAAAGAGATTTTGTAGGGTTAAGCTAAAAATAATTTTGTCGGGCGCGACTGCAGTTGTATTATTGGTGGCATTTTTTTTAGTAATACGAGTTGAAATGTGAAGTTGATGAAGTCTCTAAAATAAAAACCTTGGTTAGTGTAGGTAATTTTTCACTGTTTCTAGAATAATTATCATGTTTCTAATAAAATACAGTTTTAAGTCAGTGCTTACTTTTGACTTTCACTATCGTACTACAGTTGGGAAGGCGGATCTAGGCGTTCGTGAAGTCAGGCTTTGCGCTGCGCAGTAGAAAATTTTGTATGAAAAAGTTGCACTGCGCATCGAAACGGCTGACTTCACGAACGCCGAGATCCGTTGACCGTACTGTACATTGAAAATGAAAAGTCTTAATAAAATTTTTGTTTCCAACGGGATTTGAACCCGCATTGAACAAGCGATCCTCTTCAAGCCGGAGTGCCTTAACCAACCGGACCACAGAATCCATATCCGTCGGGTCAGAAATCTCGATAAGCTCATATTTGTCGGTTGATAAGACTTTTCATTTTCAATGAAATAATACTCACGTGTGGATTAACACTAGAATATAAAAAATCTTATCAAAATTTTCAATTCCGACGGGATTCGAATCCGCAATGATACAAGCGATCCTCCTTAAGCCGGAGTGCCTTACCATTCGGCCACGGAATCCTTATTACGTCAGGTTGAAAATCTTGATAAGCTCTTATTGATCGATTTAAGCATCGATTAAGGAGGATCGCTTGTATCTTTGCGGGTTCGAATCCCGTCGGAATTGAAAATTTTGTTAAGATTTTTCATTTCTAGTGAAATAATACCAAAGTGTGGTTTAACACTATAAAAATTAAAAAGAGTATTGTACTGCGTGTCAGAAAAATGGGCTTTCAAAGTTTTGAAATACAGCGTATTGAGAAAAGACGACCAAAAGTCGCGACTTATAGAAAGCTGACTTCATTAAAAGATTCCCCATGGATTTAAGTTGTTTGAGATACAGTATTGGATGAAAAATTAATTAATATTAGATGTTATCAATTTTTATTCGAGTAGCGTTTGGATTTTCTCTTTATTTGAATTAGATTCCAGTTAAGATAATGGCCTGTCGGGTGTGAGATGAGTGGTTTTTTGTCATTTAAAAACAGCCTACAAAATAAGCTGAAATAAATTATAACAACATAATTTTTTTTTTTTTTTTTATTTATTTACAGAAAATAAAGTTTTAAATTAAAAGCTCTGCAAAAACCGTGTGACGGTTTGTCCGCAGGCTTGTGAGTCTCTTATAAAAATAAGCCTACATACTTAGTAAGTAAATAAGTAAGTACCTACCTATTTCAAACAAGAAGATTTGACTTGTATTAGGTAGGTACATATAAGAACATTTCTACAAAAAAAGCTTCGTAAAAAAAACTTCCGTATTTTTTTAGAAAAAAAACAAGGGTGAATATTTCATTTCTTCATTCAGCCACTTATGAAAATATACTGCCTTGCGTTATGTAAAAAACGACGGAAATGAAGCCAAAAACAAAAGAAGTTTTTGTCTAAAGTTCATAGTGCTTTAACCAATGGTTACTAACAACGAGGGGTGAGTACCTAATCGTAATTTCAAATAGCAATCAGACCCACGACTGAATACTAGGTGTTTTAGAGTTGTTCACTCAGGAGATCCGTTGAACAGCTCCTGACTCCATCATCAGATCAGCCCGCTGTCAACATAATATTGCATTGTCACCGATTAATCTATAAATGTGTTAAAGTTCAGCATAATCGGTCGATTATCATCAACCGATTATGCTGAACTTTAACACTGCTTTAAAATTTATTTGCAAGATTCCACCCGAATAATATGTTTTTGATAGGTAACTACCTCGTTATTTTCTTGGTTCTATTATTAGTGTATGTTACCTTCTTGTATGTATAACGAGAACACAGTATCCTGGACAAACTTAATACAAGTTTTTTGGATACTTACAACAAGTAAGTAAACAACAACAACCTTAAGTAACTTTTTATTAAATAAATAAATTAAAAAAAAACATTCAAAGCAAGTAAGTAAATAAAATTTTGTTGAAAAATAACTAAAATTACTGAGATTATGTATTGACCCTGTCTTTTCAGTGGATAAGGACAATTATTAACTGGGAGGAAGCCTTCTCATGAGTGAACTTTATTAATTTTTAACTGTTTTCCTTGTTTTTCGTGTTTGCGGTTCATGCAACCTTTGATCGTCATCATCATCATCATAGGTTACTCATATCATATCATCCGTAGCTAGGAATATCCCAATGCGAGGTGTATGTAGGCCTTCCTTTGTTTGACATAACTTTAAAAAAATTCAACAGTTAGTACTCCTAATGTGAAGTTAGTGTGTAGGTGAACTCTGGTCTGAAATGGTAATTGGTAGTGTTCCGACTAGAACAGGAGTTCGGGTGCACTTATTGCAGTCGTAAAGTAGGTTTTAACGTAGCAAGTTCAGTAGTAAGTTCCCGGGACGGAGTTATTGGGCCGTGAGAGCACGAGACCAATAGGAGAGGCCAAGACATGAGCGGAGCGGAGGTAAAAAACAGAGCGAAACATGATCAGGGCTACACTAAGGCACGTCAGACATTAGCGGCCTTTGATAAAGATTTTCCCACGGATCCGGACTGTAGAGATATATCTAAAGATATCTGTAAAGATATCTGTAAAGATAACCGCAGATGAGTTTTTACCACGCATCTGGACTGTAAAGATATCCGTAAAGATATCTGTAAAGATATCCGTAAAGATATCTGTAAAGATATCTGTACAGATAACCGCAGATGAAACTGTCGTGTTAATTACTGTCACAGTTTTGGACTGGCGCGTGGAACGGTATAAATTTACAAAGTTTTTTTCTTGATTCTTGAATTTTGAACCTTGAATCTGAAATTTTGAATCTTGAATCTTTGAAGTGACAGCTGTCAAACTTCAAATGGCCATATCTTGGGAACTACTCGTCCTAGACTCCCCGTTCTCAGTTCAAATGAAAGCTATGACCAAGATCTTCATTTGAAGTGACAGCTGTCAAACTTCAAACCGCCATATCTCGGAAACTACTCATCCTAGACTCCCCGTTCCCAGTTCAAATGAAAGCTATGACCAAGATCTTCATTTGAAGTGACAGCTGTCAAAATTCAAATGGCCATACCTCGGAAACTACTCGTCCTAGGCTCCCCGTTCTCAGTTCAAATGAAAGCTATTGAAGAGATCTTCATTTAAAGTGACAGCTGTCAAACTTCAATCAGCCATATCTCGAAATCTACTCATCCTAGACTCTTCCTTTTTAGCTCAAATGAAAGCTATGACCAAGATCTACATTTTCTATAACAGCTGTCAAAATGACATCTGTCATCTGAAATGTAGATCTTGGTCATAGCTTTCATTTGAACTGAGAACGGGGAGTCTAGGACGAGTAGTTCTCAAGATATGGCCATTTGAATTTTGACAGCTGTCACTTCAAATGAAGATCTTGGTCATAGCTTTCATTTGAACTGGGAACGGGGAGTCTAGGATGAGTAGTTTCCGAGATATGGCGGTTTGAAGTTTGACAGCTGTCACTTCAAATGAAGATCTTGGTCATAGCTTTCATTTGAACTGAGAACGGGGAGTCTAGGACGAGTAGTTCCCGAGATATGGCCATTTGAATTTTGACAGCTGTCACTTCAAATGAAGATCTTGGTCATAGCTTTCATTTGAACTGGGAACGGGGAGTCTAGGACGAGTAGTTTCCGAGATATGGCGGTTTGAAGTTTGACAGCTGTCACTTCAAATGAAGATCTTGGTCATAGCTTTCATTTGAACTAAGAACGGGGAGTCTAGGACGAGTAGTTCCCGAGATATGGCAATTTGAAGTTTGACAGCTGTCACTTCAAAGATTCAAGATTCAAAATTTCAGATTCAAGGTTCAAAATTCAAGAATCAAGGATCGAAATCCAGGATCGAAATCCAAGATCGAAACCAAGGAGCGAAATCAAGGATCGAAATCAAAATCGAAATCAAAATCAAGGATCAAAATCAAGGATCGAAACCATGGATTTTGTCGAGCGCGATAAAGTAAAAATATCCTGAAATTTAAATGACATGGGCACACTACTAATCCAACGAGTGTGAAAGAGACAAAGCTACCAAGAAAGCCTCTCAACAAGACCAACAATCCTTATAACCAAGATTAAATGATAAATAGATCGTTGTGTGGACTGTACAGATATCTGTAAAGATATCCGCGGATAAAACTAGCGGCCTTTAAGCGGTAGAGTTTTTAGCACGGATCTAGACTGTACAGATATCTGTAAAGATATCTTTACAGATATCCGCGGATAAAACTGTCAAAGGTTGGAATGGCACAGATCGGCCCGCAGGAAAATCCGCAGGCCGATCTCTGCGTGTAAATGCTGCTATTGTTTAAGATCTTAAGGCCTTCAAGATTCTCTGATATCTAAGGTGTCAGAGGAAAAAAGACCGAAAGGACGCAGCCCCAAGCGCTGGTGTGACGGGCCTCTAGCCAAGTGGCATCAATGAAACGTCACGTTCGTGTGTTAACAAATTATGGAAATCGAATCGCTTCATAGCGAGTGCCAGTTGGCTAGGCCCTCAGGTATCAGAGCAACTTGATATGCCGGTGAACAAAGTACTGCAACAAGCCACAGATCGCTCCAAATGGATATCAACCATCCACAAGATCATGGGAAGGTCACGATCCACAAAAATGAGGGATTGGCTAAGGAGGAGGAGTCAAAGGAATTCATATTTGGTATACATACCCACATTTTGAAGAAGCAGTAGAAGTTAGCATTCCATATGAGACAGGAGCGCTTTGTTTTTATTTTTCCAAAAGATTGTAAAGTTAAGAGACACACTACACTATTCTACACTACACTATTCTCATCGCATAACAGAAAAAATGAAGATATAGTATGTGTGAAAGACCAAGCTTACGTAAATGTGTAGTTCTGCGTATCTTCTGTCACTTACTGACCACAACTAGTCAGGTCAATTCTCATCATAGAGCAGAAAAATGTAGTGCTGGGTGATACTGGTTTTGATACTAAGTGCCTTTTCATACGTCCCGGTTGCCGAGTAACTAGTTCCGGGTACCCAGCAGTGAAGTGTATGGGCATGTACTGTAGCTTTCATAAGTACCGGCGTAATTTGCATTCACTTCGCCGCCGGGTCCACTTGGCAACCGGGACTTATGAAAAGGCACTAGAAGTGATCATAATACTATACCTACTATTATTCAGTACTTTTACTCTGTAAATATAGTAATGTAACATTATGCCATCAGCAACGTATGCTGAGAATATTCAGTATTTGACTTTTCAATAATAATCCATTAAAAAAAAACATTTAGGTAAGTAGGTAGGACTTTCATAAAATTGTTTGTCCATAAAGTTTTTTTTTTATAAATCAGAAGTAATCTGTATGAAAATTCTCTCGAAAACATTTTTATAAATAGGTATAGCCTATAACTTGATCCTCACAAGTGCGTTTGACTGTCGCCACTCCTTGCTGTGTGTTCAATAGTTTCTTTATTTATACTTCGTTGGATTTCTCCGTCTAAACAACATTTGAGTGATTTTTCGTGTTCGGAATTGGGAACTTAAATTAGTTACCTTAGGTGTTTTATTTACTGAGGCGAGACGGATCTCGCTTTTTAAAGGTTAGGGTTTTTACTAGGTTTTTTTTTTTCAAAGTTATTGTGAAAGTGAATAATGTAATTATACAAATGTACCTATTAATGTGATTGATGGATTCGTAGTATGGTTATGTATGGTGGCGTACTAGTCGCTTGTATAATCGTATTTCTAATTATACGCACTAAAATTGACGGTAAAAATGTCATTTTTCATATATTTTTAGTACGTACAATGAGCAATTCGACTATAGTAGAAATATAACGATCGTTTTAAACATCACGTCGAAATTAATACTGAATTTACGGCAAAATTAATGTTCGTTCATATAAGTTAGTTACGAGTTTCACATAATAATATTCTCAGTAACATCTAATAAAATAGTATAAAGTATCTGTGGGCTGATTGTCTAACTTGTCTCAAACCTCGAATTGGTTTCGAACTGTCAAAACGATCGCATAGGTATCTTTTGTCGCTTTCGGTCTCATTGAGATAAGAGTGACAGTCACGGAACTGTCATATTTGACAGTTTGAAACCAATTTTGGTCGCTATCAAAGATACAGTGCCACAAGTATAAGTTGGCGGTGGCGATTTGAGGAACTAAAACGGAAAAACGGAAAAAGAGTAATATGATGCGAAATATCACTATACTATCTTAAACAAATACGCAAATGATTAAATCTTTCTTACATATTTTCCCAAATTTCGTGGTATTTTCTGTACAATTAATTATATTTTTTGAACACAGTGGCGCTCAGCCGCGCCAAGTTATACTTGTGGCACTGTAGGCAATCAGGGGGCTGGACTTATCCCCTACATTGACGATTTCTGTTATTAAATTGGGAGTGTCACGTGAATTTGATCATCCAGACAGATTAGATCGTCACGCAGTGAGTGCCTGATGCTGGGGCCACACTACCTTACCGTCTACCGGGCTGTTACCGCAATAATTATGACATTAAATTACCGTTTAAATTACTGCATGAACTGGTGTGGTTACACTAGAGTTTACCTAGATATGTCAATAAATTAGGCGGTAAAAATATCACTTTTCAAGATGGAGGTTGAAGCTGCAGCGGTGTTATGTTTTATGAGTGCTAATTATTTTTACATGAATCTTTTAAATTTTAAAGTCTTTTCTTTCAAATTTCTTTTAAATGTCGGACTTGGACATGATAAATTTTGTTTGATCCGACGCCAGGCATCATTTTGTACACTGCGATTTTTATGGTTCTTCTGTCGGGTATCCCAAAGAGACGGTTCGGATTGGAATAATTCCAAAAACTCGAGCGCTTTTTCATTTGACCACTCCATGTCGGTTGATACGTGCGTCGCCGGTGAGCTCATATTGCACACTGGACAAACGGTAGTGTGGCCACAAACGCATTAATTACTGCGCTAATCTTCTTTGATGTACGAAAAAAGACCGCCGCTGGAGCTATTGTCTACCACCATTTGCCATATTGATTGGCATTGTAAAATTATGGCCATAAATCGTGGTTACACCTAGGTGTTGTTTAAGTTATGGCAATAATTATTGGCATATCACGGTAGTGTGGCCCCAGCATGAGAATGGGCAGTGGCACCAAGGTAAGCCTTAAAGACGCTGCCGTGACGATCTCGATACATTCGGTGGTAGGACGAAGTTATCGATCGCGAATGATATATAGAACTTTTATCAGAAATGAATTTAAAAAAAAGATTTTGTACGGACCAAAGTACCTACATTTTTGTACGGACTATTTTCATATCACCAGCAATCATCCAATCTTTCGTAATCACGTTTGATTGTTTAACATCACTAATTTATCAAAAACGGAACATACTACACCAAAAGCGTTTACCATCAGAGAAATATAAAACCCAACATGCACTTTGTACACTATCAAAATTATTATCACGAATAAAAAATAAAAGAGCAAACGGATATCCAATTCCAATATATTTTCGTGTATTTCCGCCAGTGGCCGTTTCGCAAATATCGTGTGTAATTGTCCTTAAAAATTGAGCGAAAACACGGTCGTAAGGATAGCCAGAAAACTGCAGTTACTCGAACAACGGTTTTGGGAAAATGGTTATGCCAACATCTATAAAACGACAGTCTTAATATTCATAACTTTTTAATACCTTTTGTGATGCAGGACTTAATATCTATCTATATATTTTTAAAATCTACTGTTGTTAGTTACCTAGCTTCCCTAAAATTTAAAATGGCTTGGCGGATGAACAGGAGTAGAATAGCTTGCTTTTGAGACTTTTATATACCTAATTGCCTCTCAGCCTAAACACTGGTTAAACAATGCTCAAGATTCGCCCTGTCTCTATTTGTCAAATCTAACACAAGCAATTTATTCAAAAATAAAAAAACCCGGCTGAACTGAAAAGTTGGAAACAGCATTATCTTATCAATCACAAAACAAAATTAAATTACAATTTTATTATTATGTAGTATCTAGGGTTCGATGCCGTGCGCATTTTCCTAAACGTTGTTGTCACAGTTGACACACAGATGGCTCTGTGAGTACCTAAATTAAATGCGTAAGTTATTTCTTAAATATGAGATATCTCCTAAATGGCTAAACCAATTTCGATGCAGTTTGTTTTAAACGTTGCGTGTGACTAAATAGAAAGTTTTAGTATGCGTTTTGGTTAGCAATTCTATTTAGGGCGAAAAATAGATTTTCAAAAATTTTGAGACTCCATTTAGTCTTCGAAGATGTCATGTTAGATTTTAAAAAAAATTATATTTGATATCAGTCTACCAACTTCTTGATTTTGACATGGATTTTGATATGATAGCGTGATTTTCATTTTGAAAATTCACAGATTGTTGCATTTTTTAGCCGCACTATTTGATTTATCAAAATAAAAAGTATCCTAGAGCACAATCGAAATAAAGACGATTCTAACGATACCTCATTCATCAAAATCCATCCAGCCGTTTAGGAGAAACGTGGTAATAAAGAATATTACTTACATACGAACGAACATACATAGAAATGCGCGATCTACATAACCCGGGTGACTTGACAGTCAGCCGGGTAAAAAAAGGATGGCAATCGTTTAAACGGTGGTGTTTTAAATAGCCCCCCTTACTTATCGGGGATTTACTTGACCTCTTGGGAGACCATCTGCCACATGGATGGATGACATAATTGCCGTATAGGGTAAAACCAGGTCTTACCCTATAGGTACGGGAAGTATGTCAACAACCGCCAAATAGCTTTACTCTGGGCCTTTTAGCCCAGAGAAAGGCTTTTTGGTGGTTAGAGATGAGCCGTGTTGGCCGAGGGGATTAGTACCTCAACTTTCGACTCGAAGATCGTGGGTTTGAATCCTGGCCGTGCATCAATGGATTTTTCGTTTCGATTTTATATGCGCATTACACAAGCTCGAAACGGTGAAGGAAAACTTCGTGAGGAAACCAGTTAGCTTTCTAATAGCGTCGATGGGCTTGCAACCTGCCACGTCTGGAATGCTAACTTCTGCAAAATGTGGGCATGTACCAAACATGAATTTGGACATACCCTCTTAGTCATTTGTAAAGGAGCTTTAAATGTCTAAAAAGATCCGATAGAATGTAGGTATACCGAGCCTTGGGGATACAGTCGTGAACATATTTAATTTAATTTAAAGGAGGAGGATTATGCCCAGCAGTTTGTCACTACAAGCTGATGATGATGAGGATTTTATAAAATGATTGTGATAACCTATACTTTATAGGTACCTACCTATTTAAGTTGGTATGCTATATCAAAATTCACTGTGAGTTACTACTAAAACAATCAAGTTTACAAACAGTAAGCACACTCGAAACTTACTGCACTTATTGTTTCGTTTGAGTTAAACTTATTTCTCTAAAGTTTGTTTCAAACTGCATAATTTTAATGAATATTCTAGCAGCTCTGTTTTCTAAAACTAGTTGCTTACAAGAGCTGTTGACCTAAAAAAAAGAAAGAAAGAAAGAAAATACATTTCAATCCGAAGGTCATGGAATCAAATTCTGGCCTTGCATAAATGGATTTTTCGTTTCGAAAAATTTATATGCGCATTAACACAAGCTCTAAACGGTGAAGGAAAACATCGTGAGGAAACCCGCGGCATAGTCAGCCCCACACGTATTGACCGTCTTGGTGTAGGTGCTGGGCAAGCCTACTCCATCTCGACATTGTACTACAGTGTCCCGTTAAGTGTAGGCAAAGATTGCCTTTTGACACTGTTTAAATCATCTAGTAAAGATATAAAGGCCTAAGTTTTTTTAATAAAAATCAAAAAGACACATAAATAAATACAAAACTTTATTATTAAAAGTTGACTAAATCTGCCAAGACGAGCCAAGCAAAGCGCAAGGGTACTAACTACCTTTTCTCGAAGCGCTTCGTCATTTTTTTGAACCCTCATAACTTGGGTTTGGATTATATATAATTGACTAGATAATTAAAGCTTATGTCATGATAAAGCCCACGTTGTCATACGGGCCAGTGCGAGTGGACTCGACTGAAATGATGGATCGGTTGTCCTGGCTTCCTACCGCTGGTTTCCACGCTGGGGTTGTGGTAAAGAGTTCCTTGCCGCGCTGGAATAGATACATAAAATTCAATTTTCTATAAATAAAAGTAAATGTTTGTACGTTTGTCTTCTATGCGTTCCTAAACCATTAATTAGATTGTGATAAAACTTTGGTAGGGTCTTTTGAGTAGCGTGTAGGCTTCTATTATTATAAACCTCACTTATAAATGCCTCTCAACTTGAACACTGGTTATGCAAAATCAAAAATCAATGCTCAAAATTCGCCCTGTCACTATTCGTCACTCTCTAACAAAAAATAATGCTTATTTGAAACCTTAAAACGGTGTTTCAATTTTGACAGAAGTTGAGAGGAGTCTATAAGTATAGCGGTAATGTGCTGTGCTCCGACTTAACTTACAGTAAAGTTAGTGTGCCCTTCAAATTATGAAATTGGCTAAGGAACTAAGCGTCACCAACGCGCCGTTACATTTCCTAGGGGCCTTAGGCCTACAGGACCTTTTTTTGTAAAAATGTAGTCAATGATTCGACTCCAGCTTTAGGCCACTTTAGACACGAACGAAAATGTATGATAGCAAATAACCCCTTACTTATGAAAGATGTTTAAAGTTAAACACTTGTTAAATAACGTCCTCTCTGTTTTTCACTATCCACAAATAAAGACAGGACGTTGTTTAACCAGTGTTCAACTTTAAACATCTTTCATAAGTAAGGTCTATGTTTTGAGTAACTTACATAACCATGATATAGCGCCCAGCCGACTCCAACTGGGAATAGAATGAGGGTTGACAAGCCGACAGCCCAGCCCAGCAGGTTGGCGAACAGAGGAAACTCATAGCCTTCGTACTCCGCTGGACTCCAGTCAGAGAAGATGAACCCTAGGATACCCTGAAAAAGACATTCACTTAGTAAAACAACACACACTTAGGCCTTTACATCTTTACTAAATGATTTATACAGGGTCAGGAGGCAATCTTTGCCTACACTTAACGGGACACTGTAGTGCCTGGGACATTGTTGAGATGGAGTAGGCTTGCCCAGCACCTACACCATCCTCTCAGCTTAACCGGCCATGTCCACAGGAAAGACATGGTTAATACGTGTGGGGCTGACTAAGCCGCGGGTTTCCTCACGATGTTTTCCTTCACCGTTTAGAGCTCATGTTAATGCGCATACCTATAAATTATTCGAAATGATGCACGGCCAGGCAGGACTCGAACCCACGACCTTCGGATCGAAAGTCAAGGTACTATACCCCTCGGCCAACGCGGCTCTCACGGCTTAGTAAAACAACAGAATAAATAATAGTACAACTACAGAAGGCTACATCGCGAAAACAGTTATATAAATAGTGACTCTGGCTACGACGCAACAAAGTGCAATTCAGTTCGCACAAGGGCTGCGACGCTATCAATACCTAATATTGCTATGTCTTTCTATCGCGTAACTCTGTCTTTTATCTGGACTAAATCTACAAAAACCCGCCGTCATGCGCAAAGTCGAATCTGCCGCGCACTTCAGCCGCTATAAAGTTTGCGGCGCACTATACGCCCCAATCTGTAGGTATTTGTTGGCCTAGTTCTTCACTACGGCCGCTAATGGTCTGAATGCAACATTTCAGTTTTCAAGAATGATCTTAGTACACTCTCTACATTGTTGTAACGTCATGTAATGTTAATCAAGATTACCTACATAAATGTGATCGGCAGCACGTCAGCACCAATCATTAGTATAATCACTAATCAGTAAATCTAGATAGGCACATTAATTATAGATAAGTAGATAGTCATTGTCTCTAAGCGAGAATGCTATCAAAGGAACTTAATGAGTTAGAATAATGATGTTTGTGACAAAACGTTGACTGGCCTGTTAGCTCAGTTGGTAGTAGCTCTGCCTTCTGCGCTGTAGGTCGTGGGTTCGATTCCCACTCAGGACAAACATTTGTGTGATGAACACAGATGTTTGTTCTGTGTCTGGGTGTTATAAAGTATAATAAGTATGTATTTACAAAAAAAATATGAGTACCTATCAGTTATCTGGTTCCCATAGTACAAGCTTTGCTTAGTTTGGGGCTAGATGGCGCTGTGTCAAATGTCCAGCAATATTTATTTATTTAAAATAATGGCGATGTTAAAAACAAATATTTGCATCTATTCTAGGTTATTAATGAGACAAAATTAGATCTATAAAATTAGATTATCTTTACATGAATTGCAGACAGATATTGATAACAGTTAAGCAGTTGGACCATATTATGCCATAACGTTCGAAAATTGTCCAAAAACAAGTGATACCAATACTTACAACACTAGCAATAGGCAATATGACGGTCCAAGTCGCCTTCCAGTAGAACTGGAGAACTTTGTTCAGTTTCATGTTCATGCTAGCCAAGTCTCTCATGACACGGTTGACACCATAGCACCAAGATACTGCTACGCTCTAGAAAAATAAGTTATTTTTATAGTATGAAATTATTCAAAAAAATATTGAAAGGACAAACATTTGTGTGATAAACATAGATGTTTGTTCTTTGTCTGGTTGTTATAAAGTATTGTATGTATTGTATGTTCTTACAAAATATATAACAAATATTATAATTTTTATTTTTCTTTGTTGAAGAAACCAACAGCTACAATAACAAAACAGTAAACTTAAGTAAACAATTATGATAGAAACAGCCAATAATAGGTCTCTCTTGATAGTTCTAGAGACAAAATAGTATAATGATGTAAAGTTTGTTTATATGTAGGAGGTAATCTCCGAAACTTCTCATCCGATTTCAAAAATTCTTACACCAGTATTTAGAATGAACTTTCAGAATGAACATAGGTTATATGCACGCTATATGCTATGTAGGTACCTCGCGGGCAACGCCGCAGCAGGAAACTAGTAATTTATAATTATAATTTATAATTACTAGTGGATGCCCGCGGCTTCGCCCGCGTGGACTTCTACTTTTTATCCCACGGGAAACATGCATTTTTTCGGGATAAAAAATAGCCTATGTGTTATTCCAGGACATAAACTATGTATATTCTAAGTTTCAGCCAAATGAGTTTAGTAGTTTTTGCGTGAAAGCAGGACAAATAAACAAACAAACACACTTTCACATTTATAATATGGGTGTGGAGGTACGGATAATAATACCTCTGCCATGCCAATGAGCAGGATAGCCCACGACGCGGTGTTCCAGTCCAGTACTTCAAAGAGATACACTCCTCCGCTAAAGCACATTGGGAGGCCGAGGATGAAGCACGTGAAGCACGTGCCAGCAGTTACCTGTCAGTGGTACACAATATTAAACCTAGGTCTATACACATTTACTTCTTAGCGATAAGGCCGCCCATTGTATAAAAAGCGTCATTAATTGGTATTCCCCTAGTAAGAGATCGGTTTGCAAGCCGTTGATCTCAACTTTTGTAAAAACTTTAACATCCTTGCTTATTTATGGATATCTAATTTCGCTCGAGTACGAGCCGATGCAATAGCGGTTATAATATCTGACTGAAATCCAAGGTTGAAATGAAAAGGGTCTTTGTTCAAATCAATAGGGGGATACCGATTGATGACGCTGACTGTACATTGTTTCTTAGTTTTATTATTGGTTGTATTTTGTTTTGTAGTTTTAAGTGAACACAATGAATGTAATAATAGGCAATATGCGTCTGATTTAAAAGCGGGTTAAATGTATTTTATTATGAACATTGTTGCTTTAGAGGTATGTGTGTGTAATTATTTTTTAATATTAAACCATTTTCGATTAGAAAATAAATTTTAAAAATTGCAAAAAATAGTAGGAATTTCAAAATACTTGAAAAGGATGTGAAAGGATGTGACGACACGAGTTCATCAGAAAAGTCAAGGACGAGTCAGATATGACGATCCATAGATAAGTTTTTTTTTTAATTTTCACAATTCCTATACTCGAACTTATTGTTGTCACAGATTACTGTTGTACTTAGTATCAATTTGACGTCACACGTCAAAGTTCACAAATTGTTACTACAACAGTAATCTGTGACAACAATAATAATCGTGTTTCAGATGCGTGAAAATGTTGGTAAATTTCAAAAATTATTTTTGTTATAAAATTTTAGTATTTCGGCGCTGGAATTTTTATGACGGTTATTTGACGATATAACCTATCGTATAAAATCATAAAAAAAAATTGTGGGAGTTCCCTATTATCACATTCATTAGTCTAGCTGGATCAACTCAGCAAAAATTGTCAGCTGTAACTTTTATTGCAAAGACAATACGAGTTACGTAAAGACAGTTTTAAAATAGTCATATCAAAATCAATTTTCTTATCTTCAAAGAGTTTTAAAATATTCCTAATTTTGAACTGTTATCAACTACCCTATTTCAACTGTTCTGCAAAACCTTCCGTCAAAAGTTGTAAATAATCCACAGTGGGATTGATAACTTTTTCGCTGTAACTTTATTCCTCTGTTTTGTCACTTCACAGTTTTGATAGCTTTTGAAAAGTGCCGCGGGGTTCCGGCGCGGTCTGCAATTTGTCGTGATTGTTATCCTGTAACACTATCCCAAGGCTTTAAGCCCGATTCACTAGCGGTTTGATTGTGTTTTTAGAACCTTTTTCTGAGTAGTGGATTTTAGTCCTAAAACAATAACTAAGCAGAATAAGTCTTTTTTCAAAAAGTACTTGTTGAATGGTTTGTTAATATAAACGACCAGCCAAATACGAGTTGGACTCGCATATACAGGATTTTTTAGAAAAACACTACACATTTTACAAAATAGTGATTACACTGGAAGAATTGGCCATTATTCAAAACTTGTTTTTTTTGTCACTCATATTAGTTATATCAGTCATATTAGTCAGTCATATTATATCCAAATATATTCAAATCTTTATGATGATAAAAAACTTACTCTCCAATAGTTCTTCCTCAGATGCGGCCATCGGTCAACAATCGCGGTGTTGATAGCCTCAATGCCCGCGAACTGACTCCCCAGGCCAAGGATAAACAGCATAAAGAAGAAGAGGATAGACCAGAGCTGTGGTATCGGCATCTGGAGAAGAGCCTCAGGGTAGGCCACGAAGGCCAGTCCAGGACCATCGTCGGCAACCTCTGAGAAATAATGAATGAAGATTTGGAATTACGGCTATTATGCTATAAGTTCTTACGAAACTAGTGGCCAACCCTGTGATGTGGCTAAATGAAGACCGCCGTCTGGTCGCCGAGAGACCAAGTCGCCCGACCAGTTGCCAGTGCGTAATAGGGCTGTAGTCGGGACTTGGGAAAAACTAACTCTTTTCTACAGGTAGGTATTATAGGTATTGTACCATAAAGATTTTTGTTTTTAATGACAACTGATTTTTCTAGAGTTCGCTTCATAAAATCATTCCTGCCAAACTTTAAAACGAGAAAATAAAACATCTATGTCAATTGATCTACACACATAAAATAGAGTTGCTCTGGGGTTGCTCTGAGAGGGCATACACGTGTCGTAAAACGGACACCAGCAATTTCAGATTTTTCTAGTCTATAAACTATGTTGGTCCCGTAGTCTTTTGATTCACATAAGCCGGATCCATTTAAGCCTCAAAAAAGTCATTTTGAAAATTTTAATTTTATGTGATTGTAATTTTTTTTTTCTCTTTAATTGTTAGGTTCTTATATTTATCTAATGTTAGGAAAAGTATTTAAAAACATTCCCCAAATATGTATACGCAGAATATTTTTACACATTGTCTGTATTCGATTCAAAAATTCACCATAATATTACTTCGCGACTTCGATACAATGGCACACAGATAAAACGATACAAAATGTACTGTTTGGGTCATTAATGTGATACAAAGATAAGTACTAAAGCTGTCAGATTCTATGTAATACTTAATGTTTATTACATTTACCAACATTATCTAGAGAGTGCCAATAATTTCGGCATCACAAGAGCATTGTCAATATTATTCGCTATCAACGACAGCTCGTATCAGGGTCATGGATGTTCTGAATGAAACATAGGTTCAATTTTTACTGTGTTTTCCGATAACTACAAAAATGGATCGAGAATGATCGCATGAAGAATGTAATGAGAGGATCGATTTTTAGGACTATAATTATGTATTCTCGTTTGAAATTTTTTTTCCCAGTGTTTGTAATAAGCGCTTTGAGACTACATTTTTCATACGGGCAGAAAAGTATAATTTGGGAGTCTTCAAATCGAGAGTCAATGGGTTAATTCTAGTTAAGCGTGCTCCATTTTAGACCACAGTCTAAGAAGAAGAAAGCAACAGTGTTCTGTTGCTTTAAGGCTCATTTACATGGTGCGAGTTTCTCGAATGCGAGAGGCGATTATTGTCATCAATCCAATGTCAAAATAATGACAATATAAATTAAACATTGAAATCATACGTGGAAGGACGATACTAGTTTGTCACTGAATTGTCATTATTTTGACTTTGGTGACGATAATTGCCTCTCGCATTCGAGAAACTCGGAGCCTCTAGGTACATCAGGCAGGGTGTGGTCAAATGCAAACCTATTTTAGTTAAAAAAAACTTTTTTTTGTATCAGCTAAACATCTTTGTACCCGTATGATATTTTCAAGTCGAATAAACGTTATTCAGAGATTAATTTATCATTGAACACAAAAAGACCCTCAAACCTGATCATGAACTTTGTTTTGGCGTGCTGATACTTCGACCAATAAATGAGTCGTTATCAACAGACGAAAAGTAATTATTTGATATAGCTATGAGTTATAGGCACACGTGAACCCTTATCGGTAGATAGCACTTAATGGGTGAGCTATAAGCCTTATTGGTGTTTTACTAACCTAGAGATTGCCTACTCATATTTTTGTTGCTTTTCTTTCTAACTCTCTATTATATGAAATTTTTATGAAAACGGTTAATCATGAAGGTCCAGCGAATCGGTGCTAGTAAGGAGTTTTTACACAACTTTTTTCTTGAATCGGATACATTATTAGCATTATAATAGAGAAGAGTGAAACATGGGGATTGATTATCCTAGATTACATTTTCACCATGTAAATACTATTATAAGTATATACATATGTAGCTTTCTTATGTTAGTAGGTAAATTATTTAACTTCGTAAGATGAAAGAATGCGGTCACCCATCATTTTTATGATCGCTCATAATATAGCTTCATTCGATGATAGTGCCATTATCTGAACTTAAAATAATTTCCACGACCATCGAAAGAGCCATAAATTAATACGACGACATAAAATATAATGGAGAAGTTAAAGTAAATGAGCTATGAAAAATATTGAAATAATAAAAGGTTCAGGATTGGATCAATAATGAACTTCAGAATAATGTTAGAACTACGAGCTTTTAGTTATTTTAGTGCTGATTTTTCAATCGATAAATAACTTTTATCTGAGGAATAAATATGGCGTTATGACATTTTTCAATACAATATCTGTCAAATCGCATATTTATTTCCTCAGATAAAAGTTATTTAGGTATTGAAAAATCAGCCCCTAGAGAACATACTATACTATAAAGACCTTGACGTCTTTACTAAATCATATAACAAAGTGTCAGGAAGCAATCATTGACACTGTAGTGCCTGACATTGTTTGAGACGAAGTAGGCTTGGCCAGCTCCTAAACCATCCTCTCAGCTTAACCGACCATATCCACAGGAAAGACATGGTCAATAAGTAAGGGGCTGACTAAGCCGTGGGTTTCCTTATGATGTTTTCCTCCACCGTTTATTACTTAAATATAAATACAGAATAATTAATATTAAAAGGTGGTACCTAGGTAAATAATAGGCAAACAAAGTGAAATGACAGCAAATGGAGGCTGATATAAAAGTCTTGTTTATTCTATACAGTGTTCAGTCTGGTCAAAACATTTGTGTTGAGAATTACTCAAGTTGATTAATTTTAGTGGACTCACTGTGCCGGGAATGCAAACAAACTGCACAACGCCGCAGTACGGTCTTTATTACGGTTCTAGCCACGCATTTGTTTTATGAGATACACTGTACAATGCATAGTTGTAATTATGACGTACCCAACAGTGGTACCCATGGGTCAATCTTCAGAATCAGCGCACCTGGTTGATCGCTATGGCGCCCCTTAAGGGGTTCAGAGCAGAAAACCTTCAGGGGCCAATATGAAAATATGCTTATTTAGACACCTCCTTCTCGAAATAAAAAATACAGAAAAGCAATAATATCGATATTTAAAAAGCACCATAGCGATCAACCGAACACGCTGATTCTGAAGATTGACCCCCATACATATTTTAACACGGAATAGGTATATCGTGCCTAGAAACGAAAAAATTCAATCACGACATAAATTTAGAAATACATGGACCCGGGATTTTATCGCGTTATTTACCTTATTTATATTCCGTCGTTTCGACGATTTGTCTTTGATGATTGTTCACTTTTCGATTTCTACCAGTGGAATCTGCCATATAACTACTATGTAGGGATTGATGGAGCACCTTAGAATCTGCCCTATAACTAGGTACTAGGTAGGGATTGATAGAGCGCCTCGGACCATCTTCTCATCACAAAACTAGAGAATTGTGAATACCTATTTAATCTGTTTTAAGCTATGCAAAGATAGACTCGCGAGGTCAATAGCTCACAGAGCTACTCATTAATAATGGACTGAATTGGCAGGTTTCGTTCCGTCAGAGCAGATTATTTTTGTGATTTAAACCTGATATCTGTAATGGAGTTAGAGGCTTCCTAGAGCTCAGATGGCTGCCAATTTTTTATTTATTTTTATTTATTTATCATTTAAAAAGTTAACAAAAACATTGATCTAACATAGCACTTATAAAACCACTGATGTTTGTAGGGTAATGCTATGTGGTGAGTCTACAACATACATACTATTAAAAATAATAATTGTACACAATACCTACATAAACGATTAGTTACTTATTAATTATAGTAATCTGATGCCGTCTCTTACGAGTATAATTGATATAAGAGTGACAAGAAAAAAATATCTCTCTAAGCTTTTTATAACATAGTTGCTGGAACCCCATCCTCGTTTTGTTTGGAGGAGAGCGCTAATTCCGCTACTCAGTTTTTAACTTTTGCGGTAGTCAAAGTTTCCTTTTTGTACTCTGCTACCTTGTAATTTGTTCCAACTTTTGAATTTTGATTTTTTATAAACACTTTTGAATTTTGATTTTTTTTTTTAATTTTTAATTAAAAGTTCAATGTGAATAATGGGGTGAAATTTCTCTCAATTTTACATGCTACATTCGTGTACATTCACTGATTCGAGAGCACTGGATCCCCTGTTGATTCCTACGTTAGTAATGCAAGCGTTTGTTTGTATTCCTTGCCAAGATAATGGATTGATTAAACTGTAAATATTTCATTGCGGTGTGCTTTGCGGTTCGATTGGATACCGCTTGTGATTGTACTGTGGCTTTGAAATAAAACGGTTTTTGCTAAACTTACTTTTGGTATGAGAAAGCTACTGTTATCCTTTTATCTTTTTATGCGAAACGTACTATGATTTTTTTGTAAGTAACATGAAAATGTTTACATTATTGTTTATCTCTCTCTATTTCTCTTGATCTATTTCGACTTCCTATAGAATGCTAACTTCTGCAAAATGTGGGTACCAAAATGTATTTGAACATGCCCATAGGCAACTTCAATTTAAATGCCTAAGCTCTCGTGGTGTAGCTTGCTTGGACGTTCTTGATTGATCGTTGAAGTAAAGCAGCGTTGTGCGCGGTCACTCTTGAGATGGGTGACCGCAGTTGGTATTACGAGCTTGAGCGCTTCCGTGATTCGGAGGGCACGTTAAATAACGGTCCCGGTTTTTGAGTCACTAAGCCATGACTGAGGCCTTTAGGCGGCCTAAAAACTCCGTCGCCAGAGTTGGCCACTTGCTCATACGAACTTATTTACTTACTTAAATGCCTAAAGATCTGAGAGCGTGTCTATCGCACTTTGGGAATACAGTCGTGATAAAATTTCAATACTTTTTCTTACCAGCAACATCGACGCCCATTTGCAGTGCCAAGAACCCGAGGACTGAGAAGATAGCGAACCCGGCGTAAATCGAAGTGCCGAAGTTGGCTAAGCTGACGAATATGGCGTCGAAATGACAGTTGTTCTGGAAGTTGTTGTATGAAGCCAAAGTGATGAGGGACCCGCACGCCACTCCAAATGAGTAGAAAATCTGAGGACAAAAAAAAACTTAGGCCTTTACATCTTTTACTAGACGATTTATACAGTGTCAGGAGGCAATCTTTTCCTAAACTTAACGGGATACTGTAGTGCCTGGGACATTGTTTGAATCGGAGTAGGCTTGCCCAGAACCTAAACCATCCTCTCAGCTTAACCGGCCATGTCCATAGGAAAGACATGGTCAATACTTGTGGGGCTGACTAAGCCGCGGGGTTCCTCACGATGTTTTCCTTTACCGTTTAGAGCTACACAATAGATTAGAGGACAAATAACTTCAATAACTCAAGCTGTTTGTTTAAGTTCTTGAAAACAAGCTTTTAATAATCAAACCCGAAGTCAAATGGCATAAAATAATACTTCAAATCGAGGGTAGAAAAACAGGTGCGAGGGATGGCGTATTCGCCATTAGCTGACTCGATTCAAATGGGTTTAATCACGGGTATTTCATTTTTATTCACTGGAAGCTCTGTCAAACACTTACTATGTAGTATATTGAGTCATATTTCAAGCATCATTCGATATTGAGTTATAAAAAAGGTAAATTCGTAGGAGCTAGTCGCCAACTCTGATGACAAAGTTTTTAGGCTGCCCAAAGGCCTCCGTCGTGGCTTAACGACTTAAAAGTCAGAACCGACAATTTTACGTGCCCTCTGAAGTACAGAAGCACTCAGCTCATAATGCCATTTAACACATAAAAATTGTGACCGCGCACAACGCTGCTTAACTTCAACGATCAATCAAGAACGTATAAGCAAGCTACGCCTATGCCTACGCGTAGGTTATGCGAACAAATTATGACCATCTGCAGAATCCTGCGTGGAGTACTCAACTGCCCCGAATTACTCGCAGAGGTAAGCAGACTGTATGTTCCGGAGAATCGCGCCAGATTCCGCTCTGGGCGTATACCTCTGTTTGCTCCAAGAACGCCCCGTACTGTAGCTCATCAACAGTCCCCTGTATGCCGCGCACAACGTCATCTAAATGCTCTGCTTTGTTCTAATGCAGAATGTGATGTGTTCTCTGACAGTTGGCCTACCTTAATGAGAACGTGTATGACCTACTGCGAAGAACCTAGTTCTTTGCTACCATGGTAGGTGTAGAAATTATTAATAATTTTATAGTTTACCTAACTATTTTTAATTTTAAACTGTTATTATTTTTAAATTTTAACTGATTTTTTATTTGATGTTTCAGGTTTGATGTGTTTTATTTTTTAATTTTATATAACTACTATTTAATTTTCTTCTCTTGATCTCGAATTCTCGTTATGTAACTGTTCCTATTCCAAATAAGTATAATAAATAGTATTAAGTCAAATAATAATTGTGATATTTATATAAGTAATGTAAACTCATTATTTTAAGTGTAGGATTATTATAATGATCTCAAATAGATTATCGCATTGGATTAATATCTGTAATGATAATTTATAACAAATAAATAATTGACTAATTGACTAATTGACGCCACGAGCGCTTGAGTTACCCTTAATTTGTTTTGATGCCTAGAGGCTACAACTAGAAAGAAAGAAAGAAAGATACTGGGTATAAATGGTAAATGGATACATAATGGGTAACGGAAACAATCTCATAACATTACAAAAACCATTGACAAAAAGTAATTTGGAAATGAAAATTACTCATAATTTCAACTTTATCACAAACAAATAAATATCAATGTCATTTTTAGGAAAAGCAAATTAATTAACTAACGACGTGTGCTTCTGTCACATTCTCTATATTACTGCCTAGATGCTGTCGGTAATATTCAGGAAACACGAATATAGCCGATGCCCATTATTTATACGGAAGTACTTGTACTTTAAATTTAGCTCAAAAAGAAAATCTCTGTAACCCAATTGCAAAGAAATCTAAAGGCGTCTTTCACTCCCAACTACTAACACCTTTGTTGCAGCTTCAGAGCACCCCAGCCATTCTAACTTTAACTGGGTAACTGTAAATAGGTACTAGTTAGATTAGTTTAACTTTAGTCCTGCTAAAGCAATTTTAGTGAACTACCTTGGTAAGTACGTGTTAAAGCTGAGCTTACCTATTTATTGCTCTTAATAGTTCTACTTAGAGTTTTCAGGTTTATATTATTATCATTCATAATAATCATGTAAATATGAAACTTTGTAAGTATGTTTGGATATTTGTATTTTTATGTTACAAGCTTAGGACGATTTGAAATAAACTTGGAATTAGTATAATTATATCGTGACCTGCTATATGATAGCCAATGACTGTGTGGGAAGCCACAGACGAAAGCTAGTTTCACTATAAAATAAGTTGGTGATCAAATCTTACGGATATGAGTCACTGAATGACAGACTTTTATACCTTTATCTGCCCCTGATTGTCTATCTTTGATAGCGACCAAAATCGGTCTCAAACTATCAAATATGACAGATCAATGACCACACAAGCAGCTCTGTCACTCTCATCTCAACGAGACCGAACGCGACATATGCGACAATCAGCCCGCTAATAATTCATAAAAAATAAGATATTTTACAATTAAAAAAGGTAAGTAAGTATTTTTTATTTTATTTTTCATATGCTTAAGTACCAAAAACACAATTAGTATGGGAATGGGCGTTTTTCGACTAGCCGGCACGGCACCGGCACCGGCACCGGCACCGGCACCGGCACCGGCACCGGCGCCGGTGGTGGGGATGCAAAAATGTATGAAACCGTGCCGGTGCCGGCGCCGGCAAGTGGAAAAACGAGCAGTACATTTTCATACATTTTTGCGTCGCTGGCGCCGGTGCCGTGCCGGGCTAGTGGAAAAACGCCCATTGTTTCAGATTCTGCCGACTGGTCAGAAATTGCACTAGACAGTTAGCAATTTTGCCTTCTCGTATTGAATGCCGAGGGCCAATAACGTGCCTTATCAATCGAACAAGTTTATTATCAATCTGGGGTTTATCAGTCTTAAATTAAATTAGTTTCAACTAGAATTTGAAATTACCCACAGAAATTGAGTCAGATTTTAGTCGAAATCTTTGCCTACCGTTTGGGAAATAGATATTTTATGTATGTATTTCAAGTGCCGTAGAGCCCTCTCAATTCCCAAACCCAACGGATATTGCATAATGATAAAGCTTCATTTAAACTGACGCAAATCCCATACGAGCCCGCGTTTTCCATCTCTTTTCATACAATATTAACTGATAGGGACAATACAATCAAATTCGGTCCCGTGAGGATTTCAACTGTATATCAAAATAGACCAAACAAATATTTTTTCGCGATACAAAATGATGATTGATGAGACAGGATGAAGTTGGATATAATATTCAACTTTGTGTGTTATTTTGAAGAATTTTACCAAGAAACTTTATATTTTTTATTATTGCTTTAATATTACATAACGTTGACTTTACCTAACTCAATAAAGTTAGGTAAGGTCAACGTTATGTATTTTATTAGTCTAACAATTATTACAAGTTGAATCTTCTTTACGAAAAGAAGACGAAAGTAAATATTTGGCCTCTTGAGTCAGTTTTTCTTCTAGCAATTTTAAGTATGATAATTTAAATCGTTGAAATTATTTAAGTAGGTAAATTAAAAGTTTTACTAAACAGAAGTCGTAAAATAAAAGCTGAATTTACAAAATAAGGTGACACAAAGAAATTCGGCAGCTTCTATGGAAAATAATATGAGGAGAAAACTGTAGTGGAAAACTAAAATAAGCTAAACAGGTATGGAATGGGAGTGGCCACACTGCGTTTTCTGCAGCGCGTTTTAGAGCTGCGAATAAATAAGTATTGTATCCATACAAACGCGATGCGAACGCATGTTTGTATCAATATAAACGCGCAGCTCAAAAACGCACTGCAAATAACGTAGTGTGGCCAGTGGCCACTCCCTAAGGTGCAGGCCAGACAGAAGAGACGTAAGACGAGGACGCGTCGCGGACAGGGCGCCAGCGAACAGTGTTGCGCCCGCGCCCCGTCTCTTCTGTATGTTTTGCGTCGCGACGCTTCTATACATTTTGCATAAAAGGGACGCGGAAGAGACAAATGTCCGAGCCCCGTCTGCGTCTTACGTCTTTTCTGTGTGTCCCGCGCCTAAGATAAAAAGATCCAGTTACCTGCGACGCAGCATCTCCCCACACACTGGGTTTGAGCAGAGTTTCCCAGTCCGGAGACAGGTAGAAGAGCACACCATCACCAGCCCCCTCCAACGTCACTCCCCGAATCAGCAGTGCCGTCAGCATCACATACGGAAAGAGAGCCGTGAAGTATACCACTTTACCAGCGGATTGGACCCCCTGGAACAGATCAGACATTTAGTTCAAATCCTATATCCTTTCCTATACATAAGGCCCGCTAAAGTTTGCGATGCTACACGGATGCGTTACGTCGGCGTTGCGACGACGGAGCGGTGATACTGCGTTGTTTTCCATAAAAATCTGGAAGATTTGCCACAAGGTGCGTTAAAATGATGCACGTTGACAGAATGACAGAACACTCTGTCATAGCGCTGCGTCGATGCAACGGATCAGCAACGCCCGTGTGGCATCGCTCTAACTTTTATAGCCCGTTCACATGTTCGCGTGTAAGCAGACATTCAACGGGCATTATATCTTTTGTCCCGTTCGGTCTCCTTGAGTTGGGAGTGACAGAGCTACTTGGTGCTCGCTCTAATCATATGTCTCGTTGCACGCGAGCGTATAAACGCGATATCAAACACACCTTGATCACAACTAAGAATGCGATGAACCATGATGCGAATAGACACCCGACGAGGTGCCATTGGATAGAGCCCCAGTTCTCCCAAGTCGCATCGCCGCGGCCCAACACTCGTTCACTGTAAGAAGACAAATGTAAGGTTCTGTTCCTCAAAAATCCTACTAATATTATAAAGGCAAAAGTCCGTGGGTGTGTGTGAATGTTTGTTACCACGGATCCCCATAAACCACAACAAAAACCCTAAATCAATTTTGATGAAAGGTATGGTAAAGGTATTCTATGACGTAGAATGTAATTTAATCGATACACAGAAGCATGATTGGATAATCGGTAGTTTATCATTATTTATCATATTAGGATCATAATCTCATAGTATCGTCGATAATGTCAGCATCAGCTTTCGCGTTCCCATTGATTATGAAGATGACTCAGAATGCCGATTCCACTAACAAACTTTTTATCAACCACGAGCAAAACGGCAATAATATGTTTTACGCCAACAAAAATGCTTTCAAGTCAGTCGCCAGCTTTAGATTTCGTCGTTGCCACCATAGTGATGGTATAAAGTTTGGATGTTTGGTATGTTTGTTCCTCTATAACTCGACAACCACTGAACCGGTTTGACTGTTTAAAACATAGATAGATAATGACCGATAATAGGACATAGGATACTTTTTATCCGGGTACAACGCGAGCGTAGGCCACGGGCGGAAGCTAGTTATTAATATGATTGATTACTCACTGATAATACTCTTCGGAAGCCAAGGTCCTGGTAATGTTGGTAAACCAAGGTATCTGCACGTTTCCGTCCATGCAGTAAGATCCATCCAACGGCTCGAAGCCACCCCTCTGGCAGATCTCTCCAATGCTGGTGCAATTCCGAAGGTAGTAGGTCAGATCTGTGGCCAGCCCTGTGTTGTTCTCGCGGCAAAATTTATCGTACTCCCCGGAGTAACAAACTGTTGAAGAAGCAAGATTTCAGAATCGTTTCAGTGGTAAAAGTTATGTTTGTACATGTAGGTACATGAAAAAACTGAAATGAAATATGATCACGGCTGTATCCCGGAGGTGCGGTGGACATTCTCTCAAACGATCATTTTGACGATCTTTGAAGATGTCCAAGACCCGACGCAAACGGGCCACCGATGCCAGCGACAGCGACTTTTCACATATTTTATAGCTGTAGAGAGTGGCCGCCACCGGCTACACGTGTGCGGCGCGTCTTTACAAAATATTATGAAAACTACAGGAAATAGGTCGGTAGCGGCGTTTTGTGGCTCGCATGCGGCCAGGCTAAGGGTAGTGAGGTCTTTATACTAAATGTAACACAACACTCAGGTAATCAGAATGGAACAGATCCGTTAAATAAAGGACTTAACTCTCCTAATATGCCGAGGTATAGATACTTACAGGGTGTATTAAATTCATTTTCACACGATCCCCATGCAAGATTCCCCGTCAGTGATACTATAGTGTAGAAAAGAGTCCACGCTACAATGATCATGTAGTATATCGAGATGATACTGATGATCACTAGTGTGCAGTAACCGAGGCCGGAGAAGAATGGCGCTATGTTGGAAAAAGCCTTCAAAGGGCCAGCCCCTGTGTATTGCCCGATGTATAGCTCCAGGTAGAATAAAGGCAAGCCTATGAAGACCAACATTAAGAAGAATGGGATGAGGAAGGCACCTGCAACAAATAAATTGCTTAATTTTCACATTTCTAATTCTTTAGAAGGGAATCGAGCGTCCGTCGTGTCATTTATGGAAAATAAGTAGTGGCAAAATTGAAAGTTTGAAAAACCCGACTCTAATGTTGCGCTTTCAAGGTGCATTTCTGTTCATAACTCCGAGGATCCTCTTCAAATTCTCACTTTGGGACCTTTATGGGACCACATTGGGAGTAAACCCTTTCAAACAAAAAATAATCATCCAAATCGGTTTACAATTCACCAAAATGAGCGACTGTACCGACTGCAGTCGAACATAGAACCTCCTCCTTTTTTGAACTCGGTTAAAAACAATAAACAGTCTTTATTTTATACACACCATGCTGTCTAGTAGCTAGTAGTAGCAATATTTAGGAGAAGTAGATTTACTTATTACTTAGTAATATTTTTTTATTTTAATGCTTTGTTCTTTAAACTTTTTTGCACCCAGTACATGAAATCGTGTAAATTTTATCTAATAAAAACTATATCTAGTCGCTTAATCTTTATTCAGGAACAATAATTATCTTACTATGGATTTAGGTTGATTTCATTCAATTTAAAGATTGACATAAAAGTACTTTTGATTTTATACAACCTCCACTACTTATCAATCGCATGTTTAATACTTTAATGACGCGATAATATACGTGTTTAGTTTATTTTGACTGCAAGTAATATGTATCTAAACAAATCAGAAAAATAGTGATAGAACTTAGTTGGTAAACGCGTTTTTAAATATTCTACGTAAGTCAATTAAGGTTTGGAAAAGTTGCCCGAGATTGAAGGAAAAACTAAAAGCGTTTTTAGGGTTCCGTACCTTAAAAGGTAAAAAAAGGAACCCTTATAAGATCACTTTCTTGTCCGTCTGTCTGTCCGTCTGTCTGTCTGTCTGTCCGTCTGTCCGTGTGTCACCATCGATTATCTCAGGAACGGGTGGAGCTAGCAAGTTGAAATTTATACCATATACTGAAATCTATAGTCCCTATTGTGAGTATAAAAATAAAGGTCCTGAGTCAACACTATAAAAAGATATATGCAAATTTAGGTTTTCGTGAAAACTTGTAAGTACCAAAACTTACCTTAATTATCAACTTTTTTTATTTTTCGGAATTTTTCCTTTACTTGTGCTGTAAGACCTTGCTTGTAACCAAAATTGACAATTCTAGGTCAACCGGAAGTACCCTAGAGGTTTTGGGTCGAAAACCTAAATGGTAGTTCCCGTTGACCTAGAATCACGAAATTTGGCAAAAAGCAAGGTCTTATAGCACAAATAAAGAAAAAATTCCAAAAAATTAAAAAAGTTGAAAATTAAAGGGTGTTCCCATACATACATAGTTGACGCCAATTAAGATTGTCCTCTGAGTTGTATGGGCGCTCATACAATTAAGCGGACTAGCTTAATTGGCATCATCCTCAAATAAGGTAAATAAATAAAATTGTGCTATTGTGTGAAAGAAAATAAAAGAAAATATTTATTGCAATATTATGCTCGTGTGCGCAGAACATTCGCGGTGCTGCTATCGCAGAACTAGGATATGTAAATAAAAAAACCGGTCAAGTGCGAGTAAAACTCGTACGCCAAGGGTTCCGTACCTACCCATTATACCCATTATGTTATTGTAGCCCGCTTATTTGTATGAGCGCCCATACAACTCAGAGGACAATCTTAATTGGCGTCAACTATGTATGTATGGGAACACCCTTTAATTTTCAACTTTTTTAATTTTTTGGAATTTTTCCCTTATTTGTGCTATAAGACCTTGCTTTTTGCCAAATTTCGTGATTCTAGGTCAACGGGAACTATCATTTAGGTTTTCAACCCAAAACCTCTAGGGTACTTCCGGTTGACCTAGAATTGTCAAATTTGGTTTCAAGCAAGGTCTTACAGCACAAGTAAAGGAAAAATTCCGAAAAATAACAAAAGTTGATAATTAAGGTAAGTTTTGGTACTTACAAGTTTTCACGAAAACCTAAATTTGCCTATATCTTTTTATAGTGTTGACTTATGACCTTGATTTTTATACTCACAATAGGAACTATAGACTTCAGTATATGGTATAAATTTCAACTTGCTAGCTCCTCCCGTTCCTGAGATAATCGATGGTGACACACGGACGGACAGACGGACAGACGGACAGACGGACAAGAAAGTGATCTTATAAGGGTTCCTTTTTTTACCTTTTAAGGTACGGAACCCTAAAAACCGGTCAAGTGCGAGTAAAACTCGTACGCCGAGGGTTCCGTACCTACCCATTATACCCATTATGTTATTGTAGCCCGCTTATTTGTATGAGCGCCCATACAACTCAGAGGACAATCTTTGTACAATTGGCGTCAACTATGTATGTATGGGAACACCCTTTAATTTTCAACTTTTTTAATTTTTTGGAATTTTTCCTTTATTTGTGCTATAAGACCTTGCTTTTTGCCAAATTTCGTGATTCTAGGTCAACGGGAACTACCATTTAGGTTTTCAACCCAAAACCTCTAGGGTACTTCCGGTTGACCTAGAATTGTCAAATTTGGTTACAAGCAAGGTCTTACAGCACAAGTAAAGGAAAAATTCCGAAAAATAAAAAAAGTTGATAATTAAGGTAAGTTTTGGTACTTACAAGTTTTCACGAAAACCTAAATTTGCCTATATCTTTTTATAGTGTTGACTCAGGACCTTGATTTTTATAGTCACAATAGGGACTATAGACCTCAGTATATGGTATAAATTTCAACTTGCTAGCTCCACCCGTTTCTGAGATAATCGATGGTGACACACGGACAGACAGACGGACAGACGGACAGACGGACAGACGGACAGACGGACAAGAAAGTGATCTTATAAGGGTTCCTTTTTTACCTTTTAAGGTACGGAACGCTAAAAAAGATACTAATTATCCAATAACTTAATGGGTGTAATGGGTAGGTACGGAACCCTCGGCGTACGAGTTCGACTCGCACTTGACCGGTTTTTATTTTTTTATCCATAGGATTTCGGTACAATATGATCACGAAATTTTAATAAAAGGTCAGGCAAATATTATGATGTCAGGTTACTTTGCCATTTTATCTTATTTTCGTATCATTCGATAACTGAAAATGATTACAGAATAATATGTTGAGATAATACCAAGATAAAAAACGTGATAACTCCCTATCACACATGAATTACAATATACCTAGTTCAAAAATTATCTTAGAAATAACGAAAAGTAAAATTTTATTTCGTTAAAGATTGATCACTATTACAAAATATGAAATTGAAACTTCCCATCACATCTGTGAAGTGGTCTACGTCGTAGATCGAGAAAAGAGACCGAGACGACCAGCAGGCTCATTGCCTAACTTGTTTCAAACCTCAAATTGGTCTCAAACTGTCAAAACGATCGCGTAGGTATCTTTTGTCGCGTACGGTCTCATTGAGATGAGAGTGACAGCGCCACTGGCGTGGTCACTGAACTGTCATATTTGACAGTTTGAGACCGATTTGGGTCGCTATCAAAGATAGACAATGGGGGCAGAAACGGAAACAGGAGATTGTTGGTATTTAAACTGACGGTTCTCCGTATTCTGTCTTTGTCACGCGCCCCTACAAAGCCTATCTGGGTGTTTCGCAGGACTCGTGTTTTTGGCATGTCCGGCCTTGCGAACCTATTAAAATGACCAGTTTCAGTATTGCTGTATTTTTATTTGGAAATAGTATACGAGTACGCTATTATGGCACTAGTAATATCCTCAATTATATACATAGGAAAGCTGTAATTAATTTCTAAAGTCGTGAAATCTAAGTTCTCTGGTGTGTCCGCGACACCCCTATCTGCATTCAATCGCTTATTACGCAATAATGAAATATAAATTGACACTTTTTATAACGTTAACGTTAATATAGATACTATTAGGTAGTGGTGAATCAAATTTCATGTTTTTTAACTCCACGTTACTGTTTTACAAAGCAAACAAATGTGTCCGCGATAAAAAACTAATTTCTTTGGCATTTTCCTAATTTCTTTGGCATTTTGCTAATTTCTTTGGCATTTTGCTAATTTCTTTGGCATTTTTCTAATTTCTTTGGACCAAACCTAATTTCAATGGGCACGAATATATTTAAACCACTAAAACTTCAAAACGGCTTTATCAAATTGAGGGCCGCTAACATTAAAATGCATGTCTTTGAGTGCTTAATTAGGTATGTTATTTTTTTTTTAAAAATAACCAAAAAAAAAATTGCGTAAATGGGGTACCGTTTTTCGGACCGCTTCTTGCGAATCATCCATCTCAGGTTTCGGGCTCCGGCCTTTAGGCATCCTATAAAATTAGTAGTTCCACGAATTACAAGCAAACAGATAAAATCACGCTTCTTTCCCATGGGGGTAGGCAGGGGACACTGATTTCCACTTTGCTACGATCTTGACAAAAAAAATTCACCTCATTCACTCTCATTATTCTCCACATAAGCTCGACGGGTATTTTAACCTGGCCCTTCTTTTTAATGCCACCAACTTAGTCTAATTTTTGTAATTGCTTTGCTTTACCTCCTCCGTTCCTAAAGGCTAGGTAAGGGAATCTCCATACATTCCCCAGCCCCACAGCGTACCCTAAGCACGCTAGGATAAACTCCAATGGACTCCCCCATGACGCACGATCAGGAGTTGAACTCTCGTCACCGGAGTGTATCGATTCAGTCGCATTCGGTTTCGCATTTTCTTCCTGCAACAAAGGTAATAAGGTTTTTGTAAAAATGTTTTTCAAGTATCAAACCACAAGCTGATATAGTAAGCCTAAGCACAGAGGTTTTGTTGTAATTCACTGAGGTGTTCCGACGAACAGCTCTTGACTCCATCATTTGATCAGCTTACTGTCACCATATTATTGCATTGTCACGGTGTGATACTTCAGCAAGACTTCAGCAGTATCGGTTTATAGAAAATGGTTCAAAACTCAGCAGTGGTAAAATGGTGCCATTAAAATTATTGAAAATGTGTCCAACCTAACCACCAGAGGACCACCTCGCACTACGGATCTTGTAAAATTTACATGTTCTCCTACCAGGGGCGTCCTAGTTTGGGTGCTCAGCTCAATAAATGATGGTTCCAATAAATAATCATTTACCTGGCTCAATTTTAATGTAAGTCCAATTCTAATAGAAGATCTTGGACAATGAATTTGAACAAATAACACATACTGTAAGTGGACTAGTAAATAAATTAAAGGCAAAGAAAACTTAGCCAATTCAAGCAGTACATTTCCAATAATCAAGTAATGTCTCAAAGCGTCTTCATAATTAAATATAACATTTTGATAAAACATCGGAGCTACACAAAAGGAACGCCACTTAAGAGCCATTTGCCTACATTATCAGTTATAACTTCCATGCCCACGGTAATCTAATAATGTATTCCGGAGAGGGACAGATTTTCTCAACTTCCGATTTACTTTGCGGTGTCTCAGTTTTGTACCAATAAGGTAATTAGAGGAAGTTTGCGGCCTGGCCGAGATTTAATCCCTTCAAACAGGGAAATAATCGTTTCCATTTAAATGTAAATTTGGGTTTGTGACGAGTATAGAGTCGGGCACTCATTCGATTCGCGGGACGAATCATATTATGCGGAAGTTCGCCTAACAGCGGCCAACTTCTTACCCACATACTTTACGTTTTTGAGTTCGGATAGAGAAATCTAAGGAGTTGTTTCAAATGCTTCACTAGAAATTTTGATAAGATTTATGAACTAAAATAAAATAAAATTGACATTTTTGCACGACTCATTCGGTTTTTTCACTTTCGCTTGTACATGGTTCAACGATTTCAAATCAGCAAACATAAGGTCGTCTTCTAGAGACTCAGTTTGAGTTGGTCAGTTGCTCAAGACAGTTATTTTATTGCTAGAGTTATAGGCCAACCGACCAAGGAAAATCAGTAAAATAATAAGCGTGGTTTAGAGTATAATTCATAATCTACTTCCACTACTTCCCGTAATATTTAAGGTACTCTCTTCCATTTCTCTCTATTAGCAGTCATCTTAGAGTAGGTACACTGCTCTTTCTTATTCATGTCATTTTATATACTATCTATTCATCTTTTTTTGTCTACATCTACTTGTATAGTGTAGGTATCAAGTGAACATTTATCCAATTATTATTTTATCTCGTCGTGACTCAATTAAACCTTGTTCCACCTTCGTAGGCCACCATCACACCGAGTTGGTACTCAAAACTTTGCTCTGATTTCTATGATGCACCTGTGTCTAAACTTCTCACTCCTTGTTTAACTTTTAAATTGCTTCGAAATACTATCTCTGAATACCGGTGTCATGGTAAAGTTGGATAGTTAAGGTTTTGACGAACTGTGAACTTTAGGAAAATGGGTATGAACCGCTATTAGCAAGGCCTCATACCACGCGTAAGCCTACACAGTATAGTTTCCGACTTCTATTAATTGGATTATTATCTAACATGGGTTTATTAAATACTGCCTATTCTATGGAATATGCCTACTGTAATTTATCATTATTACGTTGATACTAATTGATAAGTAAGGATTGAATTTTATATTGATATTGATTGAATCATACTCTACATACGAGTATGATGATGTTATTTTTAAACGATGCGTGAATTAGAAATTTTTGTTTCTTCATTATCATTTTTATGGTCATTAATTCAGTGATTCATTTCATTCGAGTCCAGCAGATACTTCTAAGATATGAATTTCTGAAAACTTTCCGATGAACTTTTTTGTCTGAATGGTAATTATACCTACCAATTTATCGTCGCTATCGTAAAATAGAAACTGATTTTTTATTGATGTTTATAATTTTATCTAGTCGCGTATCGCTTGATTGAACCGAGCTGTAAAAAACTATTTTTTATTTTTTAATTTAACACCACAATGATGACGTCAACACAAAATAATATGTCTTAGGCCGGCCGCATACACACGTTTTCCGTACCTATACGTTTTCCGAATTCGTTTTTTTTACGCAGACGTTCAATTTTAGTTCGTATGACCTGTACGCACGGTTTGTTTTCGAAATGAACATCATGTTTTTTCCGTTCGGAAAAAATAAGAACGTGTGCGGCATGTAGAACAATTTGTATTGAATGCGTGCATTCCGAATTCGGAAACCGAATCAGGAAACCGAACGTATGCGGCCGGCCTTAAGGCGGCGTTTAGCACCAGAGAACGAGACCAGAGACAGGCTTTGTAAGGACGCGCGAAAGAGACGGAGACAGAGAACCGTCATGTCAGTATTAAATGACAACAGTCACCTGTCTCTGTCTATTTATTTATTTATTTAGGACAAAAAGTCTCTGGTTTCGGTATCCGGTCTTCGGCGCGAATGGCCAGCTTTACAAGGCAAATTGAAAATAAATCAATAAGGATCAAGTTACTTCTTAGTAATATCTTACTTTTACTTAGTACAATGTATGATTACTTAGAAGATTGTATTTTATATAGTCTTTTGCAATTGCTGATTGAATTCGAGATTGAATATCAAAAGACAATGGCACTTACATTATTTTCAATTACAACGTATGCAATACTATGAAAAACAGTCAAAAGCACTTTTGTTCTATGCGTTTATTTGAATTAGGGATTTTTCTTCGTGTACTTTTATTGGTTTTTGTTATTAATCATTATTAGTCAGTTTTAAAATAACAAACCAGTTCTAACTTTTCTATAATCTCGAGTTTAATAAAACACTGGTCGAACGATACGAACAAAATAATTTAGTAGCCTCACTCAATATAATTAAAATATATTTAACTATTGCATCTAGAATAGAACAATGTACCTACTTTGTACCTAATGTAGTTTAGAAAAATAACACCCATGCGATGATAGTAATATAATTAAGTAAGTACCCCCGTTTCATTTTTTTTCAGATAAATTATAAATGTCCTCAAAAGTGTAGAGCGAAATTTTTCTAACAAAGACAAGTTTAATTTTGGACCCAATAATTTAACAAATCTCTTCCGAAAAATTGTACCTATAGTCGTATTGCTCATTATACGGACTAAAAGTGAAGGAAAAAATGTCATTTTTCCTTCATTTTTGACATAAAACGTATCAAAATTGAAGGAAAAATGACATTTTTTCCTTCAATTTTAGTCCGTATAATGAGCAATACGACTATACAAATTATTTTCTTACAAATTAAAAAGCTTTAAGTTAAGAGGCCATTTAAAATGTGTAGTTGGTGTTTATTCTATATAAAGAAATATTCTAAAAACTAAACTTTTTAGGGAAGTTTCGACTCATCTATAAAGTACCTAATTGCTTGAATAAAGATTTAGTTCCTATCAAACCATTCAAAAACTAAATTAAGAATTATGTAAGTAATAATAATAATTCAAGTAGTAGTAATAATAATAGTAATAATTCAATGCCTATCAAAACAAAAAAACTCTCTGAATTTATTTACAAAATTTTTTATTTACCTTCATAGAGTAATCTCCACCAGCCATTTCCAAAAATTGTTCTCGGAGTTATCGTAAGCGGTATACGATATGCTGAACATATGGCACACGGTCGATACAAAACCGACCATGGAACTAACTGAACGACTAAATCCCTTGCGCAACATCAATCTACTGGAAAAAATGATCGAAATCGCAACTTTTATCAATATCGATAACAATGGAATGCCGATAATTTTGACGATAAGATTCTGAGAACAGTTGCGAAATAAAAAAGTGATTTGGAAACTGTAGAAGTCTTGATAACATTAAAGATTAACACTATCCTATCCTACTAATATTATAAAGGCGAAAGTCCGTGTGTGTGTGTGTGTGTGAATGTTTGTTACCACGTATCTCCATAACTGTTAAACCAATTTTGATGAAATTTGGAATGTAGATAGTTTAGGTTCTGGAATAACACAAAGGCTTTTTATCCCGGAAAAATGTATGGTTCCCGTGGGATAAAGAAAAGTAGTCCACGCAACACGCAAGTTACTATATTCGCTACAGCTTCTACTATTAAAAGAAATATCACACATGCCCTAGCTAGACTATAGCTTTAACAAAAAAGAACTAAAAATAGTCATCTAAACCAGAAGAAAACCAGAGCATAGACCAAAATGTGAAATCAAAAATGATGTTAGCACTAAACCATGCATCATTAAGGTCCATGGCCAACGATCATGCTCTGATTTTCACCTGACTTTAACCACTACATTTAGTTTTATTTATATAATAACTAGCTGCTGCCCGCGGCTTCGCTTGCGTGGTACCCGGATAAAAAGCAGCCTATGTTACTCTCCAGCCCTCGAACTATCTCCACACAAAAAATCACGTCAATCCGTGTCGCTCTGTTTTGACGTGAAAGCAGGACAAATCAACAAACAAATAAACACACTTTCACATTTATAATATGGGTATGGATTGAGTAAATATTTAAATCCTTAAGCTTTATAAGAAACTACTCGTAGATAAAGATAATATTTTCCGTGCTTATGCATATAAACCCGTTTTTGTTCTAATTTTCTTTGGCGTTGAAAATTGAGCTGAGCAGGCTCGTATAGTCTTTGATATTCTACACGTAAATTCAGTTGCTTTTCTAATTAAAGTTTCCCTACCTTTCGGAAACACAACACCTCGGGGAAACTGTGCTGGTGTGAAAAATTATGCAACCTCCCGCCAACAATTACAATCCCCGTCTCTATTCTAAAAAAAAACTTATAAAAATACTCGCTATTTCTCAAACGACCTCAGAACAACGGAGGGAGTGTAATGCGAAAATATATCCGATCATTAGTGAGGAACCATAGTGGAGGATCCCAGACAAATTGGAAAAGATCTTGTTTGCAAATTACAAATAATACTTTGTACAAAACGGCTAATGGGAATGGATAAAAGATGTTTTTCATTTGCATAATGAGGGGCACTCTACCCGGGTCTTCATTTTTTCAATGACTTTCTTTGTCGCGGGTAAAATTCGGAGGTCGAGGGTTGAGATGTTGCTTGATTTTCTAACATTCAATGGGGCATGAGCCAGATTAACATTTCGTATAAAATTTATAAGAAAACTGAAATGTTTTTCTAGAGAGACTTGATATTGTACAGCACTAGTTTTTATTTTTTAACTGCAAGCGACAAGTCTCTTTTTCACAAGAGAACTTCGGTACCTTTGGGCCTTTGGTTACAATGGAAAGTCAAGGTTTGTTCTAACTTTTACAAGAGCTACAATAACAAACATTACAATTACCTATTTTAAAAGAACCCAACTTTTCATCAGTTATCAGTTATCAGTTTTTTTTACTTTATCAGTTTTTTTTTTAGGTAAAGCTTTTGTGTTCGATTGGACACATTGCAAGGCGAGGTGATGACAGATGGAGCAAAGCCACGACTGACGGTGGCTGAGAATGGGACAAAGGAGTGTCGGGCGACCGGTGGCGACATAGTTCACGTCGCAGGGCGTCAATGGATGCGACTGGCACAGGATCGTGGTGGATGGCACAAGCTTAGGCTTGTTTCACTCTTCAGCGTGTCGCCGGTCGCGTCCGCGAGTTGACCATTCACAGCACATTTCTCTGAGCTGTGAATGGTCAAAATTAATTTCTCTGTGCTGTGAATGGTCAACTCGCGGACGCGACCGGCGACACGCTGAAGAGTGAAACAAGCCTTAGGGAGGCCTATACCCAGCAGTGGGTAAAATCGGTCTGTGGATGATGATGATGATGTTAAAGCTTTTAAATAATGCATAAAAAAAGATTTTTGTTGCTTGTTTTGTGAAAAAAAAGTCGCGTTTGTTACTTCATAGCAGATGAACATAGCCTCGGATAAATCACATAATAACTTTTGTTCTCTGACAATCTCGAAATTAATATACCTACTTGATGTCTTAAGTATGAATATGGTTTTATTTTCGTTATTGTTGTACTCGAAACTAAATAAAATTAACCTAGTCGAGGGTAGTAAGTTGGAATAGAAGCCAGGTACTGAGTTCGAATCTCGACCGTGCACCGCACAGTTGACGTGTAGATTACTAATAATAGATTTTTTAGCGATATACAAAGTTTTGCGAACTTATAATGAAAGGACGTCCCTGTGCGCGCTAGCTGCTTATTTAGTTTGTATTACATATACCTACCTAAACATTAAAAGAACGTGTGTCTGCTCATATTTTTACAATCTAGATTAATGTTAAGAGAACCCTAGTGTCTAGTTAAACCTAACATAGGCTTTAAGACACTATTTAACAGACATATCGCACCTTTGGCAGGACAAGGTCGTAACTGTCAAAAATTCCAAAAATGAGTTGAGTATGCCCAAGGGCCTAAAAAACAGCCTTTTATCTGAAACGACAGAGATTCTTTCTTAGTTTGGCTTTATTTCGCTATAGGGCAACAGTGTCTTTGTCAGATTATTGCGATTTTTCGTCAATTCTGGCGCGACAACGCCGTAAAGGTTAATATAGGGCATATTCAAAGACCACATATTTTTGTTTTTTGTTTAAGTTTGTGGAGGAACAAAGTCATATTTAGTACTTATTTTATGTTGTATATGCAACCCTAATTACAAAGTTATTTAACTTTTGGAGGACAAGGGCATAAATGTGACCCCTTTTTTTAAAAAACCTTCTATATAACAAATAAAAAATATTTCACTCATTTATGAAACATGCACCGATTCATAAAAGTTTAAAGTATATTTTGTGCAAAGAACAATCTCTTCAGAGCAGTTTATACAGAATGATACGACATTGAATGAATAAAAATATTTAAAATGGCTCTCCTGTAAAATCACAAAATGTGCAGTTGAGACCTTGTCCTGCCGGAGGTGCGATATGTATTGTGTTGATGAATAAAATATCTATCTATCTAATTAACTTTTAGGGAGTGGGCACACTTCGTTTTTCGAAAGCGCGTTAGTATCGATTCAAACGCGCTGCTCAAAAACGCGTTACGAAATTTTTCGTATAGAGTTTTTTAATCTAAGGGAGTGGGCACACTTATACAGAATTTCTTTTTTTTTTTCTTTGCACACAATTTTTTGGAGCAGGAATTTTTTAATATAAGTATCAGCATAGTTTTAATTTTAAACCATTGTAAAAAAATTATAATATTAGGTAGATATTGTGTTCAGAATGATTTTTTATTATTGAAATAATAGCGATTCTCTTGAACAAAATATCCAAGTTTAGTGGTTTCGTTATCTCAAGTTAAATTGTATCTTTTGTATATTTGACAGTAAATAGGCGGGTCCACAAAGAGCGAGCAGCCTCGCGAGGCATTTGCCGCGCGAAACAGCTCGGTTAGTGTGGACGTGCCTCGGCCGAGGCAAGCGGCAGCCTCGCGATGATACCACGATGAGGCACGTCCACACTAACCGAGCTGCTTCGCGCGGCAAATGCCTCGCGAGGCTGCTCGCTCTGTGTGGACCCACCTAATAAATATCAATTCGCTTGCTTCAGATAAACTCAGACTAATTCAGTGAATTAAGCGCATCACACAGCAGAAAATATATATTATGAAATATAAATCTTGACAGATCGCACCAAATATATTTTATAATTTATATTCGCTGTGTGTGGTCCTCCATATAATTTGTATGGGCGCGATCTGTCAAGATTTACATTTTATTATATAAATCTATTATGTGTGTGATGCGCTAAGCAAAACAGCATCGAAAAACTGTATCTAGAGCGAACTGTAAAAACATGGCAACACATCTATTGACAAATAATCCACGCAAGAGCAACTCTTCGCTGGATCACGGTGCAACGCGGGATTAACGAGAATAAAAGCAAACAGTCCCTGGTGTCCTAGGAGGAAACAGGAGCTTCGCTTTCGCTATACAATAATAAAAAATGCTATAGTTGCTATATTTTTTTAATAAAATATGATCCCGACTATATTTTCTCAGATATAGCCATTTAAAAATCCTTTGAAGATACCTAAGGGGGTAGTCAGTATGTCCAAATACATGTTTGGTACATACCCACATTTTGCAGAAGTTAGTATTACATGTGTGCTGAACTATTTGGTAAGTTCATATGAGCTACTGGCCATGGTACCGAAGTTTTTTTAGGCTACATATAAGCCTCCGTCATGGCTTAACGAGTCGAGAATTTAACTTCGAAGCACGGAAGCGCTCAGTTGTAAATGCCACTAGCAGTGGTCACATCTTTAATGTTTTTGCTAGTTCTGAATTTATCTTCCATGCCCTATGTTAGTATTATAAGCAGCTTCTTTGATTTTTGTTGTATCAGATGTGGCAATAAATGTTTTTTTTTTAATATAAATTGTGACTGCTCACAACGTTATTTAACTTCAACGCTTAGCAAGCTAAGCCACGAGCGCCGCATTGTAGTGGCTCTGAACTACGAAGAATGGTGCGTGGCTGTCATAGCAGTGTAGGTACCTTTTTAGGTCAAAATATTATAGCATATTAGATTATATTTTACGTAACGTAGGACACCGTATTACGTTGTTCCCATTGAGTACGTTAACAAACGTAGGATTGGATGTATCGGCAGACGCAAAGAGGACTGTGTTTTCAGCTTTGGATTGATGCTGTGCCAAAAATACTCGATGTAAGAGTTTCTACACTTTAATCCTATCATCCCACTAGTTTATTGAGAATCCTCACAGTTTCAATAAATTTGATACACATCCATTTCAAAGACTATAACTATTTAAAGCTACTGAGTTTGCCAAGCTTTATAGCATGTTATTGCATAATAATACTGTTGTATGGTTAGAGCCGTGTTGGCCGAGTTGGTTAGTACCTGGACTTTCGATCCGAAGGTCATAGGCTCGAATCCTGGCCATACATCAATGTATTTTTCGTTTCGAAAAATGTATATGCGCATTAACACAAGCTCTAAACGGTGAAGGAAAACGTCGTGAGGAAACCCGCGGCTTAGTCAGCCCCACACGTATTGACCATGTCTTTCCTGTAGATATGGCCGACATGGTGCTGGGCAAGCCTAATCCATCTCAAACAATGTCCCAGGCACTACAGCGTCCCGATAAGTGTAGGCAAAGATTGCCTCCAGACACTGTATAATGATTTATAGTGTCTGGAGGCAATATGTGCCTGAACAAACTAAGGCCTTTACAACTGTACTAGATGACTCTAGTACAGATGTAAAGGCCTTAGTTTATACCTGAATATAGTAGGTACAGTCTGCTACAGCAACATCTCTATCATTCAGCAAGTTGTCGCCACTGTTTATATTTGCGAAACGGTTTCCACGCGTGTGTTTATAATGTCGGTATTAATTCATGAATTCAAGAGGGTGCAAGCTAAGAGCTGAATAACCTTCCTTGTAGCGAGATAAAAATATTTACTACTTAAGTCCGACTTAGGCCTTTTACATCTTTACCTTAAAGCGTTAAGGTGTTTCTTATCTAGCCATAACAGAAGATATTTAATTTTATGATCTGATTACGTAGATTTCCTACACTCAATGAGACTCTACGATATGTGCTACGTGCGTAGCAGCGTAGCAGTCTGTTATGAACATTTCACACAGTCTGGGTCTTACATATGAAAGATGTCTTTATTTGTGATTACTACGTTGTTTAACCAGTGTTCAACCTTAAACATAAACATAAGTAAGGGGTCTATTTTCAAATGGTGACCAATTAGTGTTATTAAACTAAGAACCATTCAGTGCTTTGAAGAGCACGTTATAAAGAGTTAATCAAAGACGGAGGCCTTCAGGTTGACCCTTCATCACCTGAGTTGTCCACTAACTTACACAAACCTACATAATATGTTGTTGAAAATTATCTTATAATTTAAATCCTGATTATGTATGTTTTTATATTTTATTAAAAAATTATCATTCATATCCATAAGGAAAATTAACATACGGAAAATTAACATAACATTTGGTTGGTAATATGTTGACCGACTTCCGCTTCTCATTTATTTTTAAGTAAGTAGGTATTTATACAATCTATGTTTTAAGAATGCAGGTGTGCTGATAAAAAATGTGTCTAATTAGAGTGTTGCTATACTCACTTGGTGATGATAGCAATTTGTGAGGGCCTCTTTGTTAAAATGCCATCCTATAAATGCCGACCTCGAATTTAGTGCTCATTGTAAAATAACTGTGGAAATTTAAATCAGAATTTGTGCTAGTCTTATTAGCAGTGGTTCCGAACCTGTGGGCAATTACTCCCACGGGGGTAAAATAGATGTTTTGGGAGTGTAATAGAAACCAGATCTTTATGACATATTTGTAACCTAGTTACATACTTTTCAGCTTATCAAAGATACAAAATTTCTGTCGCTAAAATATCCGTAATCAAAAGTTCGGAGGGGGGGGGGAGGTAAATGATAAATGGGGGTAAAATCTGTTTCATAGGAGTAACAAGGTTGAAAAGGTTAGGAACCATTAGCGAGTTATGAATGGGACGAAACTGTAACGAAATAATTAAGCACATTACAGAAGAGGTATGTACGTCAAAATCTAATTGAACATGAATGTATAATTTAAAAAAATTCAAAAGCCTTCACTTTTTTGTACTTCTTAATTCAAAAGTGGGCCCTCATACCGCATGCTTCAAACCAGATAAGGGCAGGAAGATAAAAATCAAGATAATGAAACCGCTGTATTCTCATACCTCGGCCACACAGCATCCAAACCGGCAAGGTATAAATCTTCGCCACAGCGGTACCTTCCGGCCGCTCGCGCCCTCTCGCCTCCACAGACAATAATTAATTCAGTATTCCCCTTTAATTAATATATTATTTTAATGCTCGCTATTTAGAAGCTGCGCCGTATCGTCAGTTATTCTTTTAGATTATCTCGTTCATTTTCTCTCTCATTTTGCTCTCATCTTTATGAGCTGTCAATTTAATGTCCGAGTTTTCTATATCTACGAGTATATCTTCTATACCACTGTATAAAGCGGAAGAGTTTGTTTGGTAGTTTTTTTGTTTTAACTCGCAAATCTCAGGAACTACCAGTTGGATTTGAAAGATTATTTCTGCATTTAATAGTTAATCTCTTGAGGAAGGTTATAGGCTACTTTTCATCATCATCATCATCATCATATACCATCACTACGGGGCAACGCCGCGAGGGCGCTGCTAGTAAGGAATATTACGTCGCACAAAATCCTATTGGTGGGTACATTCATGTTTAAATGAAGGTACCAAAAAAAGGTAAGGAAAAAAGGTATGATGAAACAATGATTTTTGTAGATGTATGTAGTTATGAACATTGACAAGACCATTTAAATATTTGGTATTTTCAAGTTCCTAAAGTTCTTTTAAATATGATATTTCTAGTTACCAAAACCTAAGCAGTCATAAACTTGGAACGTACTAGTTTGCATAAGACTTTAAGTATCTAGAGGTGATAGAATAATATTTCATTGTGCTGTTTTGTTAAAGCCTTAATTTTAAAATATTATTTGGTAATCAAGCTTAAACAATGATGAAATGTTTCGTAATAATTGTCACAAGCCATGATAATTATCATAATTATTGTCTGCATGGCTATCAGTCTATCCATTAATCAGTATCCGTCTTTTTTTTGTCATATTCAAGAATTAGTTGATAAACTAGTAGGTACAATCAGGTAGATACGTGCTATTATATACGCTTATGAAAAACTTTCTAAAAACGGCCGGGTTGTGGCTGAATAACAGAGTTATAATCTTAAATCTTATGTCTTAAATTCTAGGTTTATAATCTTAAATTCTCTAATCCATCGTTGTTTTCACCGACGTAGGTTGTTATAATATCTCAGAAATCTTAGTAAAAACATTGTGTTCAAAATTTTAATAGAAAAACTGGATGAAGCAGCCATTGTTTCTTAAGAATATTTTCGTAATACAATTTAATTCTTGAAACTCGTCCAAAAATACGAGTATAATCTGAAGCCCGACAAGCCAATTCGTGTAATAGCACCCCCACACTGAGCCAGACGAGGTGTCACCTTGTCACTCACAAGCCTCACTCATTCATAAGCGAAACGACGAGCGACGCGATAAGCGAAGTGACAAGCGATTTACTCAAGCAAGTGATAAAAGTGACTCGCAGAAAATCCTAGGATTATCAAGCTTTTTAAACACCTCCATCAGAAAGCGAACCATCTGCTCAGAGGTTCTTACTAAAACGTCCTATTGTACCTATCAACCTATTATTTTCATTTTTTTATCATGAAAAAATATAATGTAGTAACCAAAATCATTGCAAATCGCAACGATACCACTATCTTTCCAATATCAATTCACTCGATCGATTACGAATATTGAACCATTGACTCATAATCATAACCGAATGAGTACTGAGTAGGTAACATCAATCCTTTTTCAAAACATTTAAGTATTTCATAAATAACTAAAATCCACTATAAAAATTTTAAAATCTGAATACTTGTGTAAATGTATTGGTTATCTTCACAGCCCATTTACTTACTTATTACCTATTCACTTTCATTTACTTACTTACAACCCATTGCTGTTATTTTAATTCGCTGATAGATCCCGAGTACGCTTGCCGCTCTGCTCAACGCTCTGCTTGTACAAAAGCACTTCCAAAGTCCCCGTATTCGTCGCGAGGTGTCGCCCGCGTCGCTGTCACAATCAGGCTGGTGTCACCGCACGAGAAATGATAAATTCTTGTTGTGAGACTTATCTGTGACACGAACGTGCACGGATTTAATGGAGGACTCGTAATTTTACCTACACATCTCTTTGTTGGGATGTTTCCGTAATAAGATCGTGGTGATTACTCACACCTGGTTAAGGGAATGGTAATGGCACAAAAACAACAGCTGTCTGTGTGAAAAGGGCCTAATTAATGATAGTTGGTCGGTGTAAATGCCAAAACAAAACGTAAGACTTAAAAAGTACTTACGAAGCAACAAAAACTTAAATGGTACCTAAGTAATACTAATTTCCGAAGGATAATTTTATTAAGTGGAACTGGATGGCATTGTCACAATAATTATTAACAGTGTAGTTTTAAAATGAATTTGTGTTGCAAAAGAAAATACCTTATTCCCAGCCCATAAATAATTTTCTAACCGAGGTAGCTACTAGTAAAAACTTCGAGGTATTTCAACAAAACAAGTTTCTACCCATAAAAAGCTTTAAGTTATTTCCTTTACAAGTTCAGTAAGTGTTTCGCAGCTCACAAATTGTAGTACATTTTCTTAGTTCTGTATTTTCCAACTAAGCTAATTTAGTCGTCTGTTTTCTAGTGTAAATACGAATTAGCATAGCTAATACCAGATGTAAAGTAAATGTTTTAAGTTTGTAAGACCTTGGAGACAAAATAATTGCGTTATATGAGATTTTAAATCTTATTAGCAGCTACTACCACGTGCATTACCTTTAGGGATGATTTATATTAGACCGGGCCGTGCCGTACGTGGTCCCGGACGGGGCACGGATTTGAAACGTTACATACATTTTGTATGAAGCAGTTTATATTAGGGATGATTTATATTAGACCGGGCCGTGCCGTGTACGTGGTCCCGGACGGGGCAGGGATTTGAAACGTTACATACATTTTGTATGCAGCAGTTAATATTAAACAGTGCCTGATCCGTGTCCTGTCCGGGCCCGTCTACTAACAAAATTAAATGACGCTCGTCTATACCACGGTTGGCCCGGACACGGCCTGGCCCGGACACGGCCCGGTCTAATATAAATCATCCCTTAAGCTTGTTATAGTTAAAACTACCCCTAAATCTGTTGTTGCTTCTTTTCAATGACATGTGAGTGACAAGAAAAAAACATTCTCTAATGTACTTATTTGACAATTGAATATGAATAATGCAATTAGAGGATAAAAATTTTGTAAAATGTAACTCGTTTTATGAAAGATTTTATCGTCAGTAACAACTTACGTTCACTAGTTAACGCTATTTTTTTCTACTACTCTCCTATCATAGAAATAATGGGCAGGCAAAAGCATAAAACACATCAGTTTTTGGTCTAGCTTTAAATTATAAACTTTAAATGAAAAATTATTGTATTAATTAAAAAAAATCGTCAACTTCATCCGTGCCTAGGCAAGGAGCGAAGTCAAGAGCTAACCTATCTTAAATAGAAAAAAAACTAATTCTATCGCAACATTTATTCAACGAAGTTATAGTTAGTTAATTAAACTAGGTTTAGTTGATTTTTATATAACCTTGTTGCCATTTCGAAGATCGAAAGGCATAAAAGCCTTGAACAGAATCAAAATAAAATTTAGTGATGTATAAAATACTGAATAAATAATTCCTTAGAACGAAATAATCAGCTCTGCTCACCTAAATAATAATGGTTCAAAAGTTTTGAGAGGCTTTACATTGGTTAAACACAAATCCTTTGAATTATTTCCCCAACAAACACTCGAGCCAATACAGAGTACCCAATACGCCGCGAGCCGTTGAAGCATCGTCATGGAACGTCATTATTTTCTCTTATCATTGTCTGCGAGTATCGACAACCAACTTCGAGCATCCACCACTTTGAACTGCGAGCTTTTGTTTTAGTGATGTGCCCCCAAACGTCGATACTTCGTACGTTATCGATAAGTTTACCACATTTTAAAAGTTTACAAATTCTACGAACTTAGCTATTTCTGCAGCTGCTTTATGGATGAAGTTTTGCGGTGACCGTTAAGTTTTAGTTGTTTTTGTTGAATTTCAGTATTTTTGCGTCAGTTTCAATGATTTACTTTATGAGTATTTTACCGTCGTATAATACTTCCAAGTCTAATGCATAGCATCTTGTTGATTATATTTTTAGTTTTACGTACCATAAAACAAGAATAATTGAGCTGGGGGTATCATTTAGTTCAATATTATTGGTTCGAATGCAGTTTTGTTTCTATTACTTATCTAACCTATTTCTTCTATGGAGTTTGTTGGTAAAGCTGAGCTGTCTATTATTTAAATTCTTACTTTATTGCTAAGTAGGTATACTCTTTTCATAATTACTCCTGAGGCTTATCTTGGGTATTAGCAGTCTATATTTATAATTTGAATGTTGTTAAAGTTCTACCTGTTTAAAGTACCGTCTAATCCTAATCCAGGCATGGTTATGTCAGAAACAATAATAAAAACCATTAATATCAGAGTAACTTAAGCGCCGTATACGAGTTGAGTTTTTTGCCTCAAAGATGCAAGAATCTCGCTCCATGATAATTCAGTGACAAGCGATTATCGATCTTCCACGTATGATCAATGTTTGGTTTACATTGTCATATTTTGACATTCTGCTTTCGATAATCGCACCATCTACAGGCGCTTTAGCCGACCAGTCGCCTTCGCACCGCATCGCCTTTTCGGAGGCCTTCACTTTTGGATTGCGAAGCGGCCGGTGACTCTACGTTGATGTAGTGAGCGTTGGTCCATAGAATTCCATACAAAGAATACCGAGGCGATGCGGTGAGGTTCGGATGCGGAGGCGACTGGTCAGTATAACCTTAAGTATAAGAAAATAATTTAGAAACACATAGTTATTTAGTTACTTAAAAATAAATAACGATTATTTTACAAATCGACAACTTTTTAAACTTTTCCCTTCGCTACACGTGGCTTAGTGGAGATGTAATTCATGTTGCCGATAAAAGATAGTCCAACGACAATTCATCTCCCGACTTCATTACCAGATAGGACCAGACAAGTTTAAGCTACGTATTTATAGTAAAATTTAAGGTTGTTATACTCATCTCACTATCACAATGTAGGTATTATAAATGCGAAAGTTTGTGGAAGATTGGATGGATTTATATTTGTTCCTCTACAACCCGACAACCACTGAACCGATTTGGCTGAAATTTAAAATGTAGATAGATAATGACCGGGAATAGGACATGGTAGGCTTTTTATCCTGAAAAAAAAATCAGGATAAAAAATAGTAATCCACGCGGGCGAAGCCCGTCAAGTCAAATCAAGTGTCACAACGTTGCATTTGTCTAAAAAAATCGACTCACTTCGCGAGTTTAAAAAAACCATGGTCCTAGTTTTTTATATAGAAATAGGGATTAAATTATGTATCTTATTCAGTATGGAATCTTCAGGATGTGAATCTGGCAGGTGCTTGTCTGTTTTTGTATTGAATTGCTACTAAATAATAAAATATGACACCATCATATTTCATTATTAGAGAATGTTATCAAAGCTATCATTATTACAATATCCGGCCAGACTTAATGGAGGAATGTTCATAAATTCAAGGTAATAAACAAGATTAAAATAATCATGAATTTCGATCTGAAGATCGTAAGTTCCATTATTTAAAGATAGTGCATCAATGTTTCACCAAAAGAAATGTGTAGGGGCGACAGACGGAATGTCCGTCCATACAAGCGTAATACCAAAATCATTTAAAATTTGAGCATATTTGTATCACTTTATGGTATTATTTAGATTAAAGCAGTATTTAATCTAAGTTTCTAAACTTTTGTTCCAAAAAATATAGTTTGATATTCGTAATGCCCCTTTTAACAAAGGCCTATGTACGACTACGTACACCTACAATTAACTATTGTGTGGCTTTGTTTGGGATTAACCTTTTCTGCACGAAGTAATTACTAATTAGTGCAATAACGATTTGAGACCATTTCGAAACGCCTTCAAAATTTACACGGTTGTAAGGGACGCGCTAGATAGAAACCGCAAACTCCACTAAAACGTTGTAACTTAGTGCAACCAAGTGTTACCTTACTTGAAGCATATTCATCAAAGATTTACACACGAGACACTGTTAGTGATCTTCCAAGCAAGACATCAACGCAACGAAATTAACAACAATGCCTCAAAGGGATCGCGTTGTGTCCATTTAAATAATTAATGTGGGAAGCCAGGGTCGTCTTATAGCTAAGGAAGAACAGCAAGACTTGAATGTTTAAAAGAGATGCCACACGGGCGCTGCCGCTGCGCTGCGTCGTCGCTGCAACGTCGCAGCGTTGACGCTCCATAGTACCTACAACAAATCTGCCCGGTATGCCACACGGTGCGCTGAAACGACGCGCTTTGCCAGAACAAAAATTATAGCGCTGCGACGACGCAACGGAGCGGCAGCACCCGTGTGGCATCGCTCTTAGAGCCTGTCCAGAAAGCGCGATTTACGCGCGTGTCAACTCGCGCGTAAGCACTCGCGCGTTCTCGAGATACTAGAGCTACATACATCCCGTCCAGATGCCCTCGCGCGTTACCTCACACGCGCGTAAAACGCTTGCAACGAGCGGGACTCTCGACTAGCGCGTTTTACGCGCGTGCGCCGCGCGAGTCGAGATACTCCGGCGCCATTGCTGCGTCCAATACTACGCGCGTGTCCGTGGCGAGTGGACGTATTCGGTTCAAAATGGAGCGTGATAACTTTGACACAGAACTTTTTATCGACGAAATTGAGAAAAGGGTAGCTATATGGGATATGGAATCATCAGATTATTCTAATAGAATCATTAATCGACGGTATGCAAGACACAACACAACCGCTTTATCCGAGTCCATGTTTATAACTGGCCTAAAGCCGTCTCATCACATGCGCGCGTGAAACGCGAGTGATTTCACCGCATCTGGACGCAATACAAATCAAAACGCGCGAGTGGACACGCGCGCATGTGATGAGACCGCTTTAGGCCAGTTATAAACATGGACTCGGATAAAGCGGTTGTGTTGTGTCTTGCATACCGTCGATTAGTGATTCTATTAGAATAATCTGATGATTCCATATCCCATATAGCTACCCTTTTCTCAATTTCGTCGATAAAAAGTTCTGTGTCAAAGTTATCACGCTCCATTTTGAACCGAATACGTCCACTCGCCACGGACACGCGCGTAGTACTGGACGCAGCAATGGCGCCGGAGTATCTCGACTCGCGCGGCGCACGCGCGTAAAACGCGCGAGTCGAGAGTCCCGCTCATTGCAAGCGTTTTACGCGCGTGTGAGGTAACGCGCGAGGGCATCTGGACGGGATGTATGTAGCTCTAGTATCTCGAGAACGCGCGAGTGCTTACGCGCGAGTTGACACGCGCGTAAATCGCGTTTTCTGGACAGGCTCTTAGAGCCTGTCCAGATGGAGGCGTTTTACGCGCGTAAACTATTGCCATCCTTATTTTTCACTGTCTAACAAAAGAGGATGGCAATATGTTTACGCGCGTAAAACGCCTCCATCTGGACAGGCTCTTACAATCACGCGAAAAAACACTTCATATACCGCTCTATATTTATAAACTTCAACTGCTGTCAAATTGAAACACCGTTTAAACTATAGTCATTCTTTTTTAACCGACTTCAAAAAAAGGAGGAGGTTCTCAATTCGTCAAAAGCTATTTTTTTTAATAAATTTTAATTGCAAACTAGATTATCTGCACCAAAATGGTTTTACTCGATGTAAAAGACCAGGAGAAATAGCGCACTTAAAATGTACTTACGTACTTAAAACTTTTGGAACGAGAAAGTTTTAAATATCCAAAAGACTGACCCGGCTGAACATTACCCAGCTAGAGTCGTGGTGACCCCGCGGTCAACGGGTAATAGCCATTTGGGGAGCAGGGAACTTAGTTTATTGGCCCAATTTCCATCCATTTGTTACTCCGACGGTAACAAATCGGAAAGACGCCCGGCGATTTTGTCTTGTTACTGTGGCGATATTAGAAACATGTGTCCTGTCCGAGAATGTTACTTAAGGAAAAGGGATGCGTAATATGGAACGCATAAGATAGATTTTTTACTGCAATTTCATTGGTTATTTAGAAATATAGAGGGATATGTTACCGAGCACTAGAGGTGGGGAAAAGCGTTACTTTCGTATCGCGGTGACTGTCGTTCCGGTTCCAAGAAAGTCACAGTGAAAAATCACCGTGACTTTGTCACGTCGATCACAATGTCACACTAGGCGTTCCTTCCTATGTAACTACATAGGTTACCTTACGCGTAATCGTGAAACGAGATGTCTTTTGATCCAAATTAACAGTGCGCAAATTTAGTAGGTATCAGTACCTACTTTTTTATTCGAGTTAACTATTTCTATAAGTAGGTAAATACTATGTACCTAACTAAATACCTACGTTATTAAATAAAAAAAAACCTAATTATTTCTTGTGTGCACTTTTTAATTTAATTTTAAAGCTTTATTGTAATACTAGCGGACACCCGCGGCTTCGCCCTCGTGAACTACCTAGGTACTACTTTTTTACCCACGGGAAATATGCATTTTTTCAGGATAAAAAGTAGCCTATGTGTTATTCCAGGTCATAAACTATGTATATTCTAAGTTTCAGCCAAATCAGTTTAGTAGTTTTTGCGTGAAAGCAAGACCAAAAAACAAACAAAAAACCCCAAACACACACTTTCACATTTATAATATGGGTATGGATACCTACATGCGATTGGAAATCGTTCCAAACGGTAGAACGGAGCGTGAATGAATGAATGTCGTTCCTTGGTGGAACGTTGTTCCTTTACGACGAGTCACGGTGATATCATTTGACTTCAGATCACTGTGATTTTTTCACCGTGAAGTTATTTATCACTCACCTCTACCGAGCACTGGGACCGTAAGTTCGTATGAGCAGAGCAAGTGGCCAACTCTGGTGACGGAGTTTTTAGGCCGCCTAAAGGCCTCCGTCATGGCTTAACGACTTAAAAGCTGAGACCGACATTTAACGTGCCGTCCGCAGCGCGGAAGCGCTCTGCTCGTAATACCACTTGCGGTCACCCATCCCAAGAGTGACCGCGCACAACGCTGCTTAACTTCAACGATCAATCAAGAACGTCCAAGCAAGCTACGCCACGAGCGCTTCGGTCGTGGTGTCTGGGGTCGTGATCATTGTTTTGTCTTTTCGTTCGTGGAAAGAAGAGATCGGGAGTTTTTATCTCATATGCACTAAGACACATATTCGCCTGCAGTAAATGACCTGTGTCTTGTCTATACACACCATCTGAATTTATAATCTTCCTAATCCTAACCATCTGCAAACTGATATTACGGTACACTGTGTACTTTAAGCCGATTATTCCAATCTAAGTATTTCTAATCAAGAAGCATTGATTAATGTAAGATATTTTTTTTTTTACAATAATCATTTAAACGATTCTTTGTAATCTATCTATTTGAATGTATATTTAGACAGTTATTTAAAAGTTCGTAAATAACAAAACTAGATCACGATTGTATTGTACCTATGTATTATCAAAGCGGTTAGACATTATTTCCAAATGAGGTTTTGTAAGATCATCTGAAGATATGTCTAAAAGTGTATTTAAAAAAAGCAAAGGCACTGCTAAATATTTTTTACATAAATCCACATGTTGCATAAGTTAGCATTCCATACATGACAGATTGCTATCCCATCGCCACATATTAGAACTAGCTGGTTTTTCTCGCTGTTTTTCTACACCGTTTCATGTGAATGTTCATATAAATTTTCCGAAACGAAAAATCCATTGATGCGTCTCCAGAACATGAATCCACCTTTATATCGGTCGAGGCATTACATTCGATCAACTTCACTCGGCTTTACAAGCTCTACTTCATTCTTTCACGTTCGTTCACTTTCTTTTTTCACTTCAAGTAAAAGACGAAAGTGAAAAGTAGAAAGAAGTGAAAGAAGAATCCGTCGTCTTCGGAAACGTTGCATGATTTTACAAGGTTTCGGAAACTGATAGAAAATATTTGTATATGGTGGTTTTATACAAATATTTTCTGGAAAATTGGAGGCTTTCAGGGCAACGCAGAGCCCACACTTTTTCACTGGCTGGCTTCAAAAGATTATAATTAAAGATTTAATTTCAATAACTTACTCAATTCACTCCGAACAAAGCTCTAATAAAATATTTCACAGTAGGTACCAATGTCAATGAGCTTTGAATAGGTATTTAATTATTAAAGCAACATTTGGAAATTGTAGTTGGTAAGTAGGTACCTACTTAAAATACCCAAATTGATTGTCACCAGTAAGCTTGAATAGGTGCACGACAAAATGAATGAAACCAATATCATCAATAAGATTTGTATGTCGGTGCATTTGATGCCTGTTGAAGTAAAACTTCTTTCCGCATCCTTGACTTACTACGCGGGAGTAAGCTGGTGAATTCGTGACGAGAGCGTTACTTCAGTCGTGTGGTCTAAAGCACACTCGTTTTTTTGTGACAGGTATCGCGCAACAATTCAGTCAGTAAAAAACCCAACGTTTACCCGCTATATCCAAGATATCTTCATCCGCAACCGTAAAATAGCAATTGCTAAGAGAAAACGATAAATATTAAAGCTTACCTTGGTCGGTTTATCGCGACGAGGACACCCGTGAAAAACGGATAAATGTGGGATCCTTGCAAATCCCACTGAAATGTTTCGGTGCGACTCAGCCTCTGTCGCCCGCAGAGGCTTATATCGTGGTTGTTCTGCTGCAGACCACATGGCTTTGTGCACAAATATATTTTCCACAGTCTTTCTATCCTTGGAGATTTAGCGGCTATAAAAGCATCTTAGTTTGAAATACGTCTCTAGAGCTCATCAGAAAAGAGTACTTACATTATTGTTAAGTATAAAAAATTTTGTTCCTGTATTCTGAGAAAAATATTGAAGAACCTACTAAGTAGCTGTACCCGGCATGAGTTGCAATGCCACGTGAAGTAAAACATTGTTTGCGTTATAGATGTTTTTGGGCCAGATACCATCGCGGTCGTTTTCAGAAGATCACTACCAAAGTTTAAACACAATCTGGTCAATGGTTTAGGAACGCAATGAAGTCAAAAATACAAACATTTATTTCTATTTATGTATAGATTATGTATAGATAAGTGGGCTTTGTTTAATTATTAATTTCTTAATCTGAAACTTCATGCATGATCATCCAAGTTTGATAGTAGGGTAATATAAAAGGTGAAAACACATAAATAACATAATTTGATCATAACGCCAGTTTCTCAACTCCACGCAAGTCGTTCAAACCAGACCCCATTAATAACCTCTCAATGATTGGCTGGAATAGGCTCTTGATCATTGAGATCTCAGATTGCTCGAGATTAATTTGCGCAATCTTTCTTTGTCAGAGACACCTTTTTCTGCGACATGAGAGCGCCGGATACACTCGAGACAAATGAAGCGACATGTTGTGCAACATGTCGCTCAACCACTCCGGAAGCCTTCGCAACCAAAGTACGCAACCGGTTGCCTAGGCCTAGGCCACGTAGTTGATAAAGAGCTCTCTAACAACTACGTGAATGTCACGGGCAATGTGGCTGAGCTTTTTATAGTCCACACTTTGATTAGACAGATATAATAAAATCACAAAGACTCCACGGCATATATTCTGTTTTTTTTTTAACTTAAAATTTAAGACTTCGTTTGTCTGGTGGTCTGTTGAAGACTCTTTTATGATTCAACAAAACAATCAATCATAGACCTTACTTCACAAAATGTGTGGATACCTTACCTTGCTCTGTATTATTAATCTCTTTACTATTTCACTAAATTGTGCTAGTAGTGGCATGGCAACCGAAACCGCGACATTTAGATTAGAAAGATTTATTATACTTCGTTGCTTCATTATTCATATATGAATTTATACACTGTAGTATCCTTATCTACTTGGTAACTCCGCACAATTTTTAAAGATTTTTTAAACAATTACAAAAACGTATTTCCGGTCTACTCCACCCTAGCACGCCATCTTGTTGTTTACTCATTCCTTTTTTGTGCGCGGTAACTTTCGCACGCGCGCTTCATGCAAAGTGCGCAGTCTTTATTCAATCAAAATAAAATAAGAAAAATCGAAGAAAGTGAAGTATAATAACAAAAGTGAAAGTGTTAAATAAAAATCCCCGATGGATTCGTCGTCAAATGATAAAGGTTAGTAAAGTGTTTACTAATTCTTCGTATTTTTCCTACAAAGTGAGTTAATAACTTTGACAGAGTCCATTACTAAAGGACATCTGAGTTGACTGCGAGTCTTCTAAGCAGACAATTCGTACAATCTGAAACAGATGTAACGATCCCCTGCGAAATCATATATTATACCTAGGTACTTTGGTACTAAACTGGCATCTGGGTCGACTGCGAGTCTTCAAAGATGACCTAAACAGAAAATTCGTACAATCTAAAGAGATATAACGATTCTCTGCCAAATCATAATAATTATAATAATTAAGTACTTCGTTACTACACGGGCATCTGGGTTGACTGCGAGTCTTCAAAGATGACCTAAGCAGAAAATGCGTACAATCTGAAACAGATGTAACGCTCCTCTGCGAAATCATATAAGTAGGTACTTTAGTACTAAACTGGCATCTGGGTTGACTGTGAGTCTTCAAAGATGGCCTAAAGAGAAAATTCGTACAATCTAAAACAGATGTAACGATTCTCTATGAAATCATGTAAGTACTTTGGTACTACACGGGCATCTGGGTTGACTGCGAGTCTTCAAAGATGACCCATGCAGAAAATGCGTACAATCTAAAACAGATGTAACGATCCTCTGCGAAATAAATCATATAGCTACTTTGTTACTAAACTGGCATCTGGATTGACTGCGAGTCTTCAAAGATGATTTCATTTCATTTCATTTCACAGAAAATTCGTTCAATCTAAAACAGATGTAACGATCATCTGCGAATCATATACTTTCGTACCAAACTAGCATCGGGGTCGATGACCTAAACATAAAAATCGTACAATCTGAAACAGATGTAACGATCCTATGCAAAATCATAAACTTTACAAAATGTAAGGGTTTATTTTATTTTATTTCTTCAACTACCTACCCTCAATTTCATATCTTCATAATCTAAATTGCAAATTGCAATTCTAGATAACGGAGATCATGGTGAAGCATATTATGCAATTACCGAGTCAATTCCTACCGAACTAGACGTCGTACAAGATGCAGTAGGTACCGGAATTAAATGATGATCTTTACCTTAATGAAAATTCGTTTGTATCCAGTCTATAGGATGATCTCACGGCTAGTATCACACCTAGACGATTCACCTGACTAGGACGAAATATCATCATCATCATTGTCAGCTTGCAGTGACCCAATACGCCTCCTTTATCCTATACCTACCCCTAATCATAAAAATATAGGTACTCGATAACTTATCGAAACATGGCTTTCCTTCTTCTTCTTCTTCAAGGAATGTCGACGAAAAATTAATATAAATCGCTGAAGGAATACTGTCGACAGTCTACTACCAGACAATTGTCGGCTCCTTCAGCCATGGTTCCTAATCGTGATAAGACTCTCATGGCATCGCAACAGCTGGTTTCAGTCATTACTGCCATCAACCGAGCCATACATGTTTATATCAAGCATTTCAGCAATGGGTGTCAGTTGCTATGTGACTCACACTATTTATCAACACTAAGTCTATGTCTAATCTGTAAGCCCAACTCGTGTTTTAAATAAATAAATACAAAGTCTGATCTAGCTGATTTCATACAGTTTTTACAAATCGTTCTCACACAATACATGGTATCTATGTGAATTGAAACGGAACGAATCGTTGTTTGGCTCAACGCTATCCTCACAACAGCTTCAGTGCCCTGCAACAGGTCTTCTTATCAGGTCACCTCCCCGGTATCTGTCAAACAGGGGGGGCGGGTGCGGCGAGGAGACCTCAGGTGTCCGCCTACCTTACACAGCGTCAGCGCAACAGCTGCAGAAGCTCAGATCAAATCAGATCAGTTACAAATCGCGTGCCCCGGTGCAGATTCACCACTAGCAGCACACGCGGGTAGACTTACCCTTTTTACGATAATAAGTTAAAATTAACGAACAATACAATTTTGTATTCTATTAGATAAAACCAGGATTTACCTACTATACTATTTCAATCCACTGTAAATCAGTCCATAATACCTCAGAATAACTTTTCAGAAGTTGAAAACTTAATTATGCAGGTGGCCATTAATAAGTTAAAATAATGCAAAGTCCCAAAGACTTGTTTATTCCCAAAATATTGTTGCGGAATCAGATATTTCTCACTCCTGAACCTAACGGTGATAGAACGTTTCATATTGAATTTGAAAACTTTAAACAAGTTAGTTCGAAACAAGCATTTTAAAATGGAGGATTACCAAAATGTGTGTAACCTAATCACCATCGACCTGAAAGATGCTTATTTTGTTTTGCCAGCTCGGCACTTTGATCTCAGGGTACCTACTAAAAATTAATAATTCAGTATTGTATTATAAATGTTGCTTAATAAATGCCGTACCATTTAGTTTAACATCAACTACGATAAGCGTAGCTTAACGCCTCAACAATCCTACAAATAGTTTTATTGGATTTACTTATTTGGGATTTATTTATAAAAAATTACAATACAGATTTTAGTCTAGGTCTTCCCTCTGATTAATGTTCTAAGAGTGCACAGGTGGTCACAAAGTTTATAAAACTACCATCATACTCTATTCGTAAAATCGCCAAACGAGGCATTTTGATCGACGCTTGCCCAGTGGTCAAGTACGCCTTGATCAGGTTAGGGTGCTGTCTGTGCAAAAGTGCCTCACAAAAAGCAAACCATAAAATTAGGTAGATACCTACTTAGAGTTTTGAAGTCTGGGCCCTTTATAGTTTTACTTCGTATTGATAACACACCAACTACGATCACCTATGTTAACCTAGGAGGATGTATACAATACCCCTCACCTTAATGACTTACTCCGGCCACTTAAGAAGTTGTGTCAGGAGTGCGGCCTTTGGATATTCACGTCATATGTGAATACACAGCAAAACCACGATGATGCCGCCCCCAGAATAATAAATCCGGACACTGAGTGTTCCCTGTTCGATGAGGTTTTCACAATATTTTGGGCAACCACAAATAGATCTGTTCGCGTCACGAGATAACGCTAAGACTCATTTCATGGAAACGAGACCCTGACGCAGAAACCATTGACACATTTACTTTAATTTGACATGCCAATTATTTTTACTTTTTCACCATTTCCTTTTAGCATAAAAAGCCTCAAGAAAATTACTGAGGATCAGGCATAAAGAATACTACCTAGTGTATCCTTACTGGCCATCTCAACCATGGTTCCTTCTCTTACAGAAACTATAGTCTTAGACGATATCTAATTAACTACCAATAAAAACCTCTATTTTAACGATCGTTACAAGTACACAAGTAAGTAGGTACCTTATTCTGGTGGTCGCAAAGCTCTGCGGATATCGTTTATCGACTAATCATCGACAAATGTCGTCATCACTCTCTGACAGTACGAGTAGGCAATAAAACACTTCCCCCAGTTATGTTGGGAACATTGTATTGCAATTGCAACGAAATCAACTGGATGCATTTGCAAGACATCAGTGTATACATTTCTAACATCTTCGTTTAATGTCAGTTTAATAAGGTATGCGCATGCATAAGGTACCTAGTCTGAATTCTCATCGTTCTATTCTATTCTACCTTACATACCTAATTACCTATCAGTCATAATAGGAAATAATATTGTATTAGACCAGTGTGTAAAGTAGTTACATAAAGGTGCCTGATATAAATTGAACTCTATAATGACCAAATACCTGGGAGCCTCAATTTATTGGCAATCAATCTTAATTCGATGATCTCGAAATAATAATCACAAAAAATTTATCTTATCAATTAAAAATGTAAATACATGTTATCTCTCTAGCTTTCTATCGCTCACAGGATCCCCTTATTATGGGTACAAAACATCGTAATCTCCCAGCATAAGGATTCTGAAAACTCATGATATGTTGTTTTCATGATGATCTCTATCAACCAATATTATTTCTGTCATGTTTTAAGGAGAATACAAATATATGCCCAGCTATGACCTGTAGCTAGACATTTTCTAAAACTATATTTCTAAAACAAAATAATAAACAAAACTGTTAACGCAAAAGCGCCCACATTGAGCGGCTGCAACGCAGCCTATCAGCAGTTGTATTGAATATAAGTATTACTGCCCTTAACACGCACCACGCGGCTAACAACATGCGCAAGATGCAGTTGGACTAGCTCGTCCAACGAATTTTTCAGGTCTTACAACAGAATTTTACTGATCAAAAGTGAATTCGCCTAAACTGTCTGTTTATTGTTACAAACTTAATAGGCCTACCTACTTTAATTGTTGTTTGATTTATTGTGATCAAAATAATTTAAGTTGAGACAGTATCATTACGGGAAAAATGTCCTAAAATGTTATGTTGCTTTAAAATCCATAATTATTAAAATTATGCCTTTAATTTCAAAACTTTCGGCTCTTAACATCTACAGTGTATAAATTCATATATGAATAATGAAGCAACGAAGTATAATATATGATCAAACGAACTTCTAAGTGAAGTTCGATCATTATTATATGAGTTGCTTCATTAGAATATATGAAACCCTCCCACCCTTAAAATAGCAAGTAAATATTAAATAAGTATTACCAATATTTAATATATTTTCCCATTTAATAGAAAGTTTTGTAAACATATACAAGATAATTACTACTCTAAAAAATGAGTAAACAACAAGATGGCGTGCTAGGGTGGAGTAGACCGGAAATACGTTTTTGTAATTGTTTAAAAAATCTTTAAAAATTGTGCGGAGTTACCAAGTAGATAAGGATACTACAGTGTATAAATTCATATATTCTAATGAAGCAACTCATATAATAATGATCGAACTTCACTTAGAAGTTCGTTTGATCATATATTTTCAAGCATTTTGCTATCTCACTACAGAACCCAAAGACCTTATACCTGGTCTTTGACAGAACCAAACACTATTCATTTCCACCTGAACATAAAGCTTTTTGTTGTTTCACGTTCAGTTGTTTTTGCAAAGTAATCCGTCTTCATTCGTCTTTACTTTGTCAGGCCGAGAACACTACAGCTATCGAGGGTGCTCTGCCGGCATGTAATTGGATTGGATGAAATGATTCCCATTGTGAATGTGTATTTGAAATTATTGCTGCCGGATTTTCAGAAATGAAAAGCTATTGTTGGTATTAGCTATAGAGACCAAGAGGGTGGCTTTCGATGCGGAGATTGTTAGTTTGAATTAAAGAAATTCTTTCGCGGTTATTTAAAAAAAATCTACTTCACTCTTTCTACCACGACGTGATAGATGAACATCAGTTTTGCGCGTATCACCATGCTTAAAATGTGGACGAAACAGATTGAACCAAGAGGAAATAGATTTTACGCGTGCCCAATGGCATGCATTATGTGTGTTTAGGTAATGCGCCTACTCTTTTGGACGTCCTACAGTAGGAACAGGTTTTATGATGGAGTACTTCATGATAAAAACTGTACTGTATTAAGTATTTATTGAAATAGAGAGTTACCTAGGTACCTACTCCATTATAAAAACTGTACTGTAGAAACACTACAACGTCCAAAAAAGTAGGCGCATTAGCTAAACACAGTATAAAGACATGGTGAATACGTGCAGAATTGACAAAGCTGCAGGTTTCCTCATCATAATGTTCCTTCACCATTTAGAGCTTTAGTTTGTTACGAAACGAATGCACGAAGGTTTGAAGATAAGATCTTCCGATCGAAAATCAAAGTAGGTATCTACATCCTAGAAGGCCCATTCGGACCTACAGCATGCTATAAAACTGCATGTTTCTGAACCGTGAAATTGCATTTCCTCTCTACAGGGCTCGCAACACTTCAGACAAAAGCGAAAGGCTTATGGCTGTGGACTCAGTTTACCGTGTTTATCCAACACGTCATCAGTGAGCTTAGGAGTTTATAGTGATCCTATTATTTTGTGTTGAACCAGCGACATTCGTTTTTTGGCGTTGTCATCATAGTAGCGTAAAAGCTCACAAAACTTTGAGATGGCATGATGTTAGGGTTTAATTTTTAAAACGTAGGTAGGTACCTATTCCCAAAATTACCTACACTCAGTTTTATACGAGCGTCTAAGCTTGTTTTTCGAAGCGTATGAGTATAGGCGTGCCTTTTGCCACACACGAAGTACGAGCGTACACGCCGGAATAAAGGCGCGGACCCTTTTAGCTGCGTGGGTTCATTTGTTTGACAATGTGGGTCTACGTTTCCACTGCAGTACACGAATATGAACCCACGACAATGTACAACTATAGCGCAGCCAAGTTTTGACTTCATACTAATCATAATTTCGTGTGCCGCGTGCATAGCGTTGACAGCGTTGAGCTGTGTGGTCGCCATATTCGAGCAAGCCACGCGTGTACCAATGACGTTAATTGATGTGTAGCATGTCCGTGGGTTGCAGTGGACACAATTACATACAATCTCCTGCAAAGCGAAGCTTATGACGCACGTACGTAGCCTCTCCGTGGACCGCCCGTGTGTGCACGTGAAAGGTAAAATGAAGCGCGTGTGTAACGCTTCATTAAGAGACCGTATACGCGTAAAAAACTGCTAGTCTGAAAGTGCTCTGACATAGTCTCTTAACAAGTTGAATAACCATGAATTTCTGTTTGAGATTCAAAACTGAAATTAATAATCTCATGGACATCTATAAATCAATTACAATATCTACCTACGTCGTTTCTCTTAGAATTTGGCAAAGTTGGCGATTCTCTCACGGGTCTTATGTTATTATCCCCGGGTTAATAGGAAGTTGTTGCATGAGGTCGGAACAAATAATGAAAACTCCCCCTTTCAGAGGATTAACAGTAATTACATTTCGTTGTAAATTTTCTGCTCGACAAAACGTTTCGTATTGTCGCCTTTACTTTGAAGAAGGGATTTTTATTTGCTTACGGGATGGGTTAGATATTACGGACGGGTGTGTTTATTCGTCCAAGGTTTTACCTAAACAAAATATGAGCAAGTGTCCAACTCGAGCGACGAGATGGCCCTGAAGCACGGAAGCGTACTTAATAGTGGCCGCCACACGTAAAGTTCGGAACGCGGGAAACAGCACGCGCCATTCCATCCCTCGCTCCGAAACGTACATGTAGATGCGCGGGGCTGACAGTTCGATCTGCCATCAACAAACTTTTATTTATACTGTTCCACGCGCCAGTCTAAACTGCGGTCGAAACTCTTGAAAATCAATTTACAACACAGTTCGGATCTTTTGTCTAAATATTTAAAGATTCGCCGGCGTTCCAATCCGTGGACACATTTTTTATCGTAATTAGCACGACAGTTTGATCCGCTGTCCAAACTGCACAGATCCATCCGCGGTTTGGAACGCAGTTCCAGATGCGCGGTCCGAACTTTACGTGTGGAGGCCGCTATTGTCACCTTACCGTTGTCATTTTTACCGTACAGAGTGTTGCATTTACTTAGTTGACTAGAAATCTGTAGGGTCATAGTCAGTAACATTTTCGTAGACCTAAGAATAATGAATTAAAAACAAGTTCAACATTCCCTTATGCATAAAGGCTCTATCTCACTAGGACACCATAGTGGTGCCACCACAGTCTTGTACAAACAAAATGTACGTAAATGACACCTGAAGCGCGATGCAACCCTTCTCGGAATGTTTTTCGAATTCAAAAAGTGACGTTTCTTCGCTGAAAAAGCGTCAACTTCCGAATAAAATCTACGAATCGGATGCATTCCGAGAAGTGTGAATTGCACTGCTGGTGTCCGTGGCGTAACCAAGGGGGCACCTAGTGAAATAGGGCCCTTAAAATGAGAAAGTAAAAAAGTTCATAGTGATTTATTCCTATAAATAGAAAAGTGCAATTTTCAAATCTCTACGAAATCTCCTCACTAGTTTATCGTTGGTTGTAAAACCCCTCAACCCGCTTTTTGGTTGAGTTGACACCTCGCTTTGCAAACAGGATCTGTATCGAACTCTTTGTTCACTCGCTCGGCTGCATTCGAGATTATGTCTTTACACTCGTACCTACATTTGAAGAACATAAGAAAAACAAGGTATTGATACTTTTGTCTCGATAGTTTTGTGTGGAACTTAGTCTTTGCTAGTGGGTGTGTCGCCGCATAAATGTATTGAAACTTAAAGCTGGCTATTCGCGCTGGAGATTGAGACCGGATACTGAGACCAGCAGACTGATTAACTAACTTGTCTCAAACCTCAAATTGGTCTCAAACTGTCAAAACGATCGCGAAGGTGTCATTTGTCGCGTTCGGTCTCGTTGAGATGAGTGACAGAGTTAGTTGCCAGTAGGCCTAACATGTGCAACGTCGAAAGTCGAGAAAAGAGACTTCTCGATCGGTTAAACTGCTCTTACGTATGCGTTGGAGCAGTTCGACCGATCGAGATATCTCTCTCGATGTTGCACATGTTAGGCCGGCTGGTCACTGAACAGTCATTTTTGACAGTTTGAGACTGACTATGGGCGCTATCAAAAATAGACAATCAGGGGGCTAAAACAGAGACAGGAGATCGTTGCCATTTAAACTGACGGTTCTCTCTCTGTCTCTGTCGTGGGCCTGACAAAGCCTGACTCAGGATCTCGGTCTTCGGTCTCGGTTTTCGGCGCGAACCGTCTTTTACTAGATAATTTGTACAGAGTCAGGAGACAATCTTTGCCTACACTTATCTGGACACTGTAGTGCCTGGGACAACGTTAAGATGGAGTATGGCTTGCCCATCACCTACACCACTTAGCATTAATTAATTTTTCGATTAGAAACTTTACTATGCGTATTTGAACGATCTCTAAACTGTGAGGGAAAATATCGTGAGGAAACCCGCGGCTTAGTAAGCCCTACACGTATTGACCATGACCATGACTTTCCTGTGGACAACGTATAATTCAAATGTTTTCAATATGAATGGATTTTGAAGAATATTATAGTTTTATTTGAATTCTTTCAGATTTGTTTCAGCAGTTAGAGCGTGCGTAATGAGTAATGAAGCAAGCAACTTCTTTCTTCTACAATCCTATAGGTACTTACTAAAGTAATAGCCGACCTATTAGAATGGAATTGGCTGTGTATTCTCATTTTAGTTGTTGTTGTTACTTACATTCTATAATCTTTCTAGAATGTAATACTTACCTTCCTACTTTTATTACCCGGCTGATTTATTAAGTTACACTAATCAGATCACTCGCATGTTTCTATACTTTGATCGTCAACAAAAGCAAAACTGCATAAAATAAACAACAAACATGTTCTCATACTTTGAAAAGGGGCACTTTAGACTAAAATTGAATTTCCTCTCAAAGAATATTCCTCTAGTCTCCATTAGAGATTTGCGTCGAGCTAATTTAAAACAAGGAACCACCATTAAGGCATACCTTCCATATCGTGAAAACCACTTGCAAATTTATTCAGGACACTCATTCCCCACTCATCAAATAATATCGTAGCAACATTTTCATTTGCACACATCCGGTGTTTTCAACCTTGTTTCGGTGAGCTAAGGTTTTATTTAGAGTGTGTGGGTAAATAAAACATTTAAATTTTGAGGAATTTGCATTGCAGTTGTCGCGGCGCTGTCGGGTGCCGGACTCTGATAGTCCGAGCGACCACCGCAAGCAGCCGTACCTTATCGAATAACATTTATGTCGGAAGTCTTTGAGTAAAAATATTGTAGCATTAATGTTTGTTTTATAACATTCAAATTACCGGATCAATTTTCATGAAACATGACTCCTGCAGTGCGATTCAGACTTCCGAAAATGCATTCGATTCGCTGATTTTCTTCGGAAAGTAGTCGTTTTTTCAGCGAAGAAACGTCGCTTTCCGAATTCGGAATACATTCCGAGAAGGTCTGAATCGCACTGACGGAGACCTCCTGAAAGTTTATAAACTTAGTTTAAACGTTCATATCATAAAAAAAAATTGTTGAACGTGCACAAAATGAATTAGTAACTGGTAGCAGCACTACTATAGTGTATTACAAAGTGATAGTTTTTTAGCAATTTACTCGTATTAAAAATACAGATTTTTATGGAAAAAACATCAACTTTACAACAACTTTTTATTTACTTACTCCCACAGCTGGGCAAAGGGCTTCCCTTTCTCTCTCCACCTAACATGGTCCATTCAAGCGAGCCGTCTGATCACATCAAGATGCCTACGTCAGCAATACCTGTCTAAAGGTACGCGTTCACTGCGTCGGAATCGGAGCGTACGAGGCGTTGTTATTTACCGATCTAGAGCACCGCTATGCCGATCCAGTGCATGGTGTCCCATAGAAATTAATACAAAGCAACAAATCCTTTCACTCTGTACCTATGCTCCGATTTTGACCCAGTGGACGCGTAGCTTTAGCGTGTAGGTCAGTGTTTCTGACGCAATCTGTACGTTGTGTTTGTAGGTTTGACGCCGAGGATGCCTCTCTTTCCATCGCATTCTAGCAAATTAACTTAAAAGTCTTACAACGAATGAACAAAGTGGCTAAATTCAAAATTAAAAAAAAACTACTTCTACGTTATAAGCTGAGCAATTTCTGCACTCTCGAGATGCATTTCTGTTCATAACTCCGACAAATCCTCACCAAATTTTTGTGGCACCAATCGAAAAGTATACTTTTCAAACAATAAAACATTTTTCCAAATCGATTCAGGCGTCTTTGAGTAATAAGTGACATAATAAAAAAGAAGATTTCGAAGAATTGAGAACCTCCTCCTTTTTTTGAAGTTCGAAAATAACAAAAATTTAAGTAGAACAGGTAAAAAACATGGTAAGTAACTCACTCATACGAACAAAAATTTCTAGAGTTTTTCAAAGAGAAATAATACTGGATTAAGGAATAAAAATAAAGGTTCAGGTCGTTAGTAGGGAGCTCGTAATATAATTTATCGTGGACACTTAAAATGTTTTTGCGAAATTAATTTTCTTAGCGTAGGATCTCTAATTCACGCGAATTTGTAGAGCTAAAATTATACAATTTCTATGACTATTACAATTTAGTATAATTAAACAAAATATTAATATCATTGAATAATAAAATTTGTACTAGGTAATTAAGTACTTACCTTAGGTAAATGGCAGAACATTTAGCAATTACCTTACCTACTCCTAACAAATAGATGTCTTCGACTTGCGAGCTTTTAGCTGAATCAATCACGCACAAATTCGCTCGTGAACGAACGTCGGTCGCCTTGCTTTATAAAAATTTAAAACATTTTGGCATACCTACCTAATTCATTTTTGCAATTTTTGACAACTTGTGCCCTTGTCTCACCAGGTCTCACCGAACAAAGGTACGATAATGTAGTAAGTACCTAGAGTGCGCGCAAGATAACTCTACGCGCGTAAATTACCAATAGGCTTGTGTAGTTCAGGAACGATGAACTAAGTAATTCCTTTCAAGTTTACTCGTTCTAAATAATACTCTATAGTGCGCGAGATAACTCTGCGCGATTTACTTTTTTTACCTATTTTTGTTTATTCCATAGGATTGGGCGTTTTTCCACTTGACGGCACGGCACGGCGGCAACGGCGACGGGCCGGGGTGGTGGGGATGCAAAAATGTATGAAAATCTCATAACGCCGGGCGCCGGTGCCGGCGCCGGTAAGTGGAAATGCGAGGCGTACATTTTCATAAATTTTTGCGTCCCAGATTGCCGTGCCGTCGCCGTTGCCGTGCCGTGCCGTGCCGTCAAGTGGAAAAATGCCCATTCTTTAGTCAGTCACGCGCAGACTTATCTTGCGCGCACTCAAGTAGCCAATTAGCTTTAGAGTGAAGTATCCGTGCCAGTAAAAGCTCGCAGTCCCGTTTCCAATGTTCTTTTTCATTTTCCCTCCTGCTATGAATAAGCACACGTCGAATATTGGTTTCATCACTTCCATTTTGATCTAAAACAAGCTAAAGCAATTTTGTCAACCTTTCAGCTCTCGCCAGATCCGTAACTTTCAAATTTCCGGACAGGCGGGAGAAAATCGGTTAAGTGCGAGTTGGGCTTGCAAAAATAGGTTCCTTACTAACATCACGTTTTCGGACGTTTTTGAGGGCTATTCGAATTGTCTTACCAGTTAGCTTTCTAATAGCGTCGATGGGCTTGCAACCTGTCACGTATGGAATGCTAACTTCTGCAAAATGTAGGCATGTACAGTCAGCGTCATCAATCGGTATCCCCCTATTGATTTTAACAAGGACCCTTTTCATTTCAACTTTGGATTTCAGTCGGATTTGCTAGTATAGGAACTCGAGCAAAATTAGATATCCATAAGTATACTAGCAAATCCGACTGAAATCCAAAGTTGAAATGAAAAGGGTCCTTGTTAAAATCAATACGGGGATACCGATTGATGACGCTGACTGTACCAAAATGTATTTGGACGTACCTCTGATTACCCCCTTAGACATCTTCAAAGGATCTTAAAGATGCCTAACAGATATGAGATAATGTGTACCACGTAACCACGCCTGGGGATACAGTCGTGATCATAATTTCATTTTCATTTTTTCCATTTTTTCATAAAAAGTCACCAAGTTTATTTTATTGCTTTGATTATCTTAGCTAGCTTTGCGAGTAAACCACTCTGAAACAATCAGATAAAGATTTTAAGGTTCAATTTTTATATTTAAGTAGGTATAGACCCACGTCTTAGAAGTTGAGAGAGCACAGCGCGCAATCCTAAAGGTTAGTGCTGGTCTCCCGTTCCGCTTCCCCACAGTCGACCTCTATAAAAAATGGGAAGTACTCACAGTCCGCCAGTCGTTCATCTTAAATACAGTACTCAAAAAACACACGGAATTGAGCTATGACCCCTCTCTGTTACGGAACAGGAGACGTACAGGGAAAGTGTGTACACTTACATGTTTCCGCACCAGCCATGCACAAAATTTTTACTGTTTTATGGGAGACTATCTCTATAACACAATAAATAGCACTCTCAACATTTACCCTCTCTGTAGGAAAAGATGTAGGAATACCCTTTCTTTATACCTTAAATCCCTCAACTACGAGGAAACTGAAAAACTTATAACTCCATCGTCGTGACACTACTTCATTATCATACCAAACTATCAATACCTTCCTACTAAAATGCAAACTTACACACTTACTCACCCACCCACACCCCGCTCACACTTCACACACATACACATAATCATACATACACATTTCGACACATTCACTTACACACTCATACTTTTTATTTTTATTTTTTACCTACCTACTTATTATAGTTAACATTCACCCTAACTTACAAGTTCTATCACAACTCACTCTAAACTAAACGGTACAGCAATCATACACTTACGAGTATCAATATAATACCATCAATACTTAATGCTATTAAAGTTGCTATCAGTACTCTCGGAGTGGGGGGCCTGGTGACCTGTAATACAGGTTCTTTCAGAACCTACAACAGGCACCAGTCTCTCACAAAGAACCAGTACTTACTAACCTACTGCAGCTACTATAAGATAGATCTATTTACTCTAGAATTGAAGTACTGTTTTTGTGAGAGAATAATAAACGAATTGAATTGAATTGAATTGAATAGAGAAATAATTGAAGATTTTCTTATAAAATAAAGAGAACAAAATCAGATTGATGAGCTTAAAATCATTTGTACTTTACCTACATCAGGCAGGGTGTGGTCCAACGCAAAACTAAAAAAGAGTTACTAACTTAAAAGACGTTTTTCAGAGAAGGAAGGCGGCGCAGCCTCATGTCCGTGAACTTAGCATATCATTTCCCAGCATATCACATTTTTATGTAAGTTCTCTTCGCATGCACATGAGTTCTATAGTTCCTGATACTTTTTAGTAATAGTTCTGGCGAAAGTAGACTGAAAAAATGATAAGTATGCTAACTTCCCGTAGCATATCATTTTACTGCAAATAAAAAAAAAGTTAGTTCTTGTCGCATGCGGACGAGTTCTACAGGTCCTGATACTTTTTAGCCAGATACCAAGATCCCTAAAGTACCAGCATATCATGGTTACCACGATAATGCTGGTACTTTAGGGATCCTGGTCTGACCGTGATATATGGTCTAAAAAACATTGTACACCTATTTAAAGGGCGGTACTTATACATTTTCTTAGACCTTTAAGGTTCCCGGGTCGTTAAGGCCGGATCCCGGCCGGGCCCGGCCGGGCCCGTCGGTATACATTTTGTATGAATTTGACATATATACATATACCGACGGGCCCGGTGTAGCGTGAATCAACCTTTAGGCATTTATGAACCTATGTTTCGTAGCTAATTCGTAGCACTAGGTGCGCGTTGAAATCTTATTAAGGTAAACTTAAGTTAGTGTTGTTGTGATGTACTACCATGATTGAGCTTGCCGGAGCAGTTATGAAATTAAATTAAGAACGATCGAATAAGTGGCACTGTAATGTTTACAACTACTAATTTCATAGAAAATGTATGGGATGTGTTTTTTTGAATTATTGCAAAAACTTACGATTTGATTTGTTAAGTTACTTTGGGAGAAGTGTTTCTGGTGGGAAATAGAGTCGATTAAGACCAACTTGTTTTTTTAGACAAATGTAATTTTTTAGGCTAACTACTTTTTTTCAAAAATCTAAAAATGCAATTATTTTTTTCTTCAAAATAAAACTGAAGTTTCCTAAGAACAAAACTTTCTAACTACAAGAGAAAAGGTAGCTACCCTTCAGTGACCAAGAATTTGCCACACCCTGTATATTATTTTGACAAAATATTTTTTTTTGGGGTAAATAGAATACGCCAGAACTATCGCTAAAAAGTATCAGGAACTATAAAACTCATCCGCATGCGACAAGAACTAACTTTTTTTTTATTTGCAATAAAATGATATGCTACGGGAAGTTAGCATATAATTTTTTCAATCGACTTTTTTCAGGTAAAATCGCCAGAACTATTGCTAAAAAGTATCAGGAACTATAGAATGTGCATGCGAAGAGAACTTACATAAAAATGTGATATGCTGGGAAATGGTATGCTAAGTTCACAGACATCGCAGCCTCTAGGTCGATATCGATGCCTTTGAGAGTGACTTTGGAGTGACGACGAGGAATAGAGATGGAGGGAATTGGGGAGACCTTGGCCCAGCAATGGGACGAGATAGGTTGATTTAAAAAAAAAGTTAAGGGAGACGTTCTGATCGGTCACAATTTATTTGGTTGTCCTCAAGTGGCATTAACAGCTGAGCGCTTCCGTGCTTCGGAGGGCACGTTAAATTGAAGGTCCGGCTTTTAATTCGCTAAGCCATGATAGAGACCTTTAGGCGGCTTAAATACTCCGTCACCAAAGTTAGACTCTAGCTTATACGAACAAACACCAGAGGACTCTAGCTTATACGAACAAAAAAACGAGTGTAATTTTTTCGTGGTTCAGATATTATATTTATTTTGTTAAAGAAACCCTACAAAACGCAACGCAGAATGCAGTTATCTGATAGCAATGGCCATATTATTCATATTCGATGTAGCTCGCGGCACAATGCCGGCGCTTAGAACAAACAACGTGCAATTTTAATTGAACAGACAAACAGACTGCAAAAAGTTTTTATTATGATGAAAGGTTTGAACTGCTCCATACAGATTGCTGATTCATGGATCAAAGATTAATGGAAAAACTGCGACACATATCCCGCTTGAGTAAAAACAAAATGTTTTTTAGTTTTAACCTAGGTAACTTACATAAACTACTTAGGTAGGTACCTACCTATATTTTTTAAATGTTTATAGAGTTAATCCACACTTAGATAGGGAGGGACCTATTATTTCATTGGAAATTAAATGAAGCATGGTACCTAGGTAGGTATAGGCAGCTTTATTTTTTTTCTTCTTTGTGTTTTGGTATTTTATCCATTGTTGTTTGTTGTTTCTATTTGGTATTTTGTTTTATTTAAGGTTTTGTTATTAATCTAGCAAGCTAGAATTAGTTTCAAAATGTGAGAACATTTTTAAATGATCAGTTATTATAGTTTTTGACTACTTAGGTAAGTATAAGTATTAGGTATTTTTATTATTCTGATTATTCCACCTTCTACAAACATTCCTTCACTACCCAAGCTGCCAGCGGACTTAAAAAGGTCGCTAAAACTGAATCACAATTGAAATGAACTACAATGCCGTCTCTTTTCACTCTCAGTCAAAGAAAAGAGATGGCAATAGTTCAATTCCTTTAATGCGATTCTGCAATAGAGACCTTTATAGGCCCGCAGGTCACTCTTAGGAAAGCCAGGTCCCTACCTATATTCAAGAAGCAATTGCTTAACTGTTAAGCAATTGCTTCTTGAATATAGGTAATCAATTTTTAGTGTAAGAATTCCATAATTTAGTGTAAGAACACTTTCTTACACTAAATTATTGAATTCTTACACTAAAAATTGATTACCTACTTAAGACGTTTTGTCCTTTTACAGCGTTTGATGGGAATAAATAGATCGCGCAAGAACACAAAACACTTGCTCTTCTATTTCGCTCAGGCGGTAACACTCAATAAATATATTTAAATTAGTATTAATATTAGCGCGGCCATATTTTGATAAGCACCCAACAAAAATATATTGCCCCATTCATAATTACTTACTTAAGTTTAAATATTAATTAAATATTAATTAAATATTAAATATAAGTAAGTAAGTACTTTTATTAAAACTTGATGAACGTAGAGATCTTGCAGGCGGATCTCGTACCTACTATCAGCGGCCTTAACCACAAAAATTGATAAAACTGTGAACATGACAAAGCCACGGGTTTCTTCACGATATTTTTTTTAAGATTACCTACCTACTTAGGTAGAGATTGAAGCAGGTAGGTATTTACCTACATTACTCAGGTACATTTTCCGAAACAGAAAATCTTTTGACGGCTGAGATCTCAACCATCCCACGTCCTAAATTCAGAGACTATAATCACTCAACCGAGACATACCTAAGTAAAAAACTACATATGAAATTATGTACCTACTTAGGTAACTAAATTAAAACTACCTACTAAAAAATATTATCCAAGGTTTTTTATAATATCAGAGATAGAAACTAAATAATACTGACACAAGTTCCAAACCACATGGCACAACCAATTATGTATTTGTGTATTAGGTATACAATATTGATTTTGTCTATGTACCTACCTATATAGCATTCACTGAAAACCATACAAGGAACTTTATTAACCTACTTTTAAAAATAAACCTAATGATCACGCCTAAGTATTTTTGCTGAGAATTACCATATTAAGATAAACATTGCTCAATGTCACTGATTACATTTTCTCATAGCTTGAAAATATATCCAAGCGCACTATATCTTGCACCATTGTAATAGAGTTGAAAATATAGTGAATGATTTGCACAGAAGCACAGATTAAACAGTAGTTAGTATGACAATGATGAGTATAGAGTAGCAAGGTCACGGAGGCTGCACAGGCAATGCTACCAACATGACGGCAAAATCACGAGATATCGTAGCTTCTTCATGTCATCAGTAATCAGCTGATGTGTGTCCGGACACACGGTTTTATTTGGTGTCCGTGGTTTCAGGATTAAATTCGAATTTCAAAATGTAAGTTTTTAATTTATTACCCGGCTGACTGTCAAGTCAGACAGGGTTATGTAGATCGCGCGTTTCTATGTATGTTCGTGGGTATGTAAGTAATATTCTTTATTACCACGTTACTCCTAAACGGCTGGATGGATTTTGATGAATGAGGTATCGTTAGAATCGTCTCCATCTCGATTGTGCTCTAGGATACTTTTTATTTCGATAAATCAAATAGTGCGGCTAGAAAATGCAACAATGTGTGAATTTTCAAAATGAAAATCACGCCATCATATCAAAATCCATGTCAAAATCAAGAAGTTGGTGGACTGATACCAAATATATTTTTTTTTAAATCTAACATGACGTCTTCGAAGACTAAATCGAGTCTCAAAATTTTTGAAAATCTATTTTTCGCCCTAAATAGAATTGCTAAACAAAATGAATACTAAAACTTTATATTTAGTCACACGCAACGTTTAGAACAAACTGCATCGAAATTGGTTCAGCCATTTAGGAGATATCTCATAAATAAGAAATATCTTACACGCTTTTAATTTTACACACAGAGCCATCTGTGTGTCAACTGTCACATTTATTTATTTATTTATTTATCATAACACACATAGTATATAACATTACAGTGTAACTAAATCGTTATATCTATTTAAATATTAAAAATAAGGAAACAGGTACAGGAAAACAAAATAAACTTACTTACCTAGAACAAGATCTGAGGTGTATAAAAATGAGAACCACAAAAGATACTGATTTATACGTTTTCAGCGTATTTAAATGCTATTCGTTCCATCTTGTTGTAATTGTCCACGAATATATCGGTGTCTGGGTACAACTTGACAAGTTCGTTTAGGTGGTGTTGGGCGCGGCAGATGGGAGATTGTTGTCGTGCTACAGTACGCGCGGGGGTCGGCGCGAACAGTGGGACTTTGCCGGGGCGGAACCTAATAAGCTGCTCAGGTACACTAAGCCGGCTTGCTTCGCTCACTAGGTCAGGGCAGTCCATCACTCCTCGCAGTATGCGACATAAACGTCATACATAAACGTAATACATAAACGTATATAGACATAAACGTCACAACAACGTTTAGGAAAATGCGCACGGCATCGAACCCTAGATACCTACCTATTAATAAAATTGTAATTTAATTTTGTGATTGATAAGATAATGCTGTTTCCAACTTTTCAGTTCAGCCGGGTTTTTTTATTTTTGAATAAATTGCTTGTTTGATTATGTTCATATGTTTTTTCTTCAATTGTTTCTAGCTTGCCAGTGACTAGACGTTTATAGACATAAACGTCACAACAACGTTTAGGAAAATGCGCACGGCATCGAACCCTAGATACCTACCTATTAATAAAATTGTAATTTAATTTTGTGATTGATAAGATAATGCTGTTTCCAACTTTTCAGTTCAGCCGGGTTTTTTTATTTTTGAATAAATTGCTTGTTTGATTATGTTCATATGTTTTTTCTTCAATTGTTTCTAGCTTGCCAGTGACTATGATAATTATAAGCGCCTTAGGTAATTAAGTTTGTGTTGTGTAAATCTATGCGTATAGGAATAACTTGCTTGTTTGTTTTATGCATGCTAATAAGATCAATTACGTAGGTACCTACTTGAATTTATTAATTGTTATTTACCTAGAGACCTAGACTATAAGTATTCTATGACTCATAATAAATTTCCTATTATGCTAAATAACTACCTACTTGCGTAATAAATTAAACAATACATTATACACTCATGAAAGTTTAATGCACCGTAAATTAGTAGGTTAATTTCACAATACAGCTCAATTTGATAGTGTACTCGTGACTTAGTATCTTGCGCAGGCGCATACCACTGGGTTACGGGCTTACGGGTTTCCGATTCAAACTTTGTGCACCCCATTGGTCTTAAATGATCACATCACGAAGTTCGTCACAGTCACATGGTAGCACCAACATGGGAAAATAATTTAACATCAGTCAACTACCGCGCGCCGACTGCGCTGCACGTCGTCGGTTCAATAATTACGAGAAATACCGGGTGCGTCTTTTAACTTTTCTAACTAAACCTAATTGCTAACGAATAAGGTTCAAACTAGACTAACCTGTGTTATAATTGCATGTCCGTCGAGCCTACGAGAGTTAAATACTTGATGAGAGTTCGACAAAATTAAATGCTTTTTGTGTTGAAACTGTTAAGTTTGTTGTGCGTATAAAAATATACGATAGGTGGTGTGTAAATGTGTGTATACCTATGTCATTAAATAGAAATGCATTTTGTAATACTTAGTAGGAAGGTACTTTTACAGTCTCAATCTCAATGTCTTGCCAATTTGTCAATTGTCATTCATTTTTTTAATCAATTATTTAAGAGGGCTGCGACCCGCGAATTTCCATAAAAACGTAATACCGAAATCATTTAAAATGTAAGCATGTTTATATCAGTTTATGTTGTTAGATTAGGAGAGTAGGTATTTATCTAGGTTCCTGTTAAACTTTTGTTCCGAAAAACTTCCTAAAAAGAAATGTAAGCCAATTGAATTGAAATCTTTGTAGGTACACCAAAAATGGCATTTTTTTTCATTTCATTTGTTCTATAGTAAGTTTTTTGAAACAAAAGTTTAACAGGAACCTAGATAAATACTACCTTTATCCAAATAATAACGTAAAGTGATAAAAATATGCTTAAATTTTAAATTATTTTGGTATTACGTTTCTAGGTAAGTAGATACGTTCGCCGAGCCCTTAAGTACTAAAGAAGATTATTTGACTTGAAATTCAAATCTGCGAAGGATCTATGTCCTTTATTACAAACTTACTTAGGTACTTACAGAAAATAAAAAATGCAAATTAAATTATCTTGTTAGTAACATAGGTAACGATATTTCACTAATCTACACTACACTGAAACAGGAAGGATTTTTTTGTTTTTTTTTTTTGGTAACGAATAGGCTCCGAAACAACTGGACCGATTTCAAAAATTATTTCTGCATTTGATAGCTAAACTCTTGAGGAAGGTTATAGACTACTTATCATAATCATCACCACTACCATATACCATCACTACGGTCGCAACGCCGCGAGGGCGCTGCTAGTAACTTATAAAGCGTTCCGTCTTCGTTTACATTCTATACCTATGTTTGAGCCCCGATTAAAAAAAATCTAAATATAAAAGAAAACAACTCACATTTTAAATTCTAAGCTGCTTATAAAATTTATTCTTCTAATAAGAAAGAACAGGTTTGTTTACTCTGAACATTTTCCATCGCTAATATAAACATTAACATACAATCAACTTAGATAACATCTTTTTTTTATTTACAGCAAACAGCTTACGTAAATATTTGTATTCTTAGATTCTTGTTATTGAATAATTTATTAGTAAGCCCCTACATAATCTCATTATGATGGCAAATGTCGAATGTAGGTATTCAGTTTTCCTGATACAATCTTGCTTTATTTGTCCCATTTTGTAATGAGTTTTAATGAGTTTACACTGCTTCCAACGGATCTTGGCATTCGTGAAGTTAGCCGTTTCGATGCGCAGTGCAACTTTTTCATACAAAATTTTCTACTGCGCAACGAAAAACCTAACTTCTCGAATCCATTGTGACAATTATATGTGTGGTATCAATTTATATGTTAGAAAAATTAACGTTATTGATAAAAGTACAAAGATTAGAAAGAAAATCAAATCATATTGTGCTTTGTAGTTCAGAGTATGTTGGTGGAAACTGAATTCGGAACATTTGACCAACTAAGCTGAACTACGAAAACTGGTAAGTACGATACTTCGTTTTTAGTTTTGGGAGTAGAATCCCTGGTTTTATAAGCCAAATTAGGTTACGTTACGTCTTACAAATAAAGGCTCACCATCTCCGAAAAAGTCCCAAATAAGCCTAAGTAACTATTCAACACTTTACTTGGAGATTTATAAAGCGACATGCTAAATATGCCTTTATTAACGGAACGATAAAATTGACAATGTTTAAATGGTAGGCTTGCCCAGCACCTACACAATCCTCAAACATGACCTTAATATAAAAGACATGGTCATTGGTCAGATCGTGTGGTTAAAATTAAACCGCGTTTTTCCTCACGATATTTGACTTCAAAGTTTAAATAATGGACCTTCTATTTTTTTCCAAAACTTTAACATACATGAATGCACAATCGGGATTCGATCCTACGACTTTCAGAACAAAAGCCAAGGTACAGTCAGCATCGAAAGCAGATGAAATTTTTATGATTTCAAAACCAGTTTAATGCACGAAATCTGTTGTGTATGATATAATGACCATCACCTACATAGTTTATGGATAGGTATAGAAACCATTTCTTAATTCTGTGAGTCATTTATCTCTGATGCTGATTGTAAATCCTTCTAGAGGCCACTACGGCTGTTGACTTTCATGATAATAATATAAGAATTTAAAATGAATGTATAACATCTTGTTCTGTAACTATGCGGTCTGTATCTTCTCCGATAAGATTTATCTAAATGTCTTTGCCTCTACAAGTTCGTTGTGACTTAATGGTTTAAAGTAAGTCTGTAATATAGGTCTTATTATCTAAGTATTTGTACAATTCTCTTTTAAAATAATTTCTATAGACGTTTTATTACCTGTTACTATTTTAGGTAGGTAATAACTAAATACCACCCGATATTTTACAAACGATAGTGGGCAAACTTCACCCAGCTCCGCCAGCAATGTAACTAATATGACTCGAAAGACCTAACAAAATTAAGCATTTTTTATTATCGACGCATTAAAATCTATCCCAGGGGTCACTAGATAAATCCATGTTTGTACCTAACCTGAGTAGTACTAGTACTAGATTTTATGACAAAGGAGCAATTAGTAGATTGTTACAAGTTGGTTGAAAGTAACCTATGCAGGCATGAGATGGTTTGGCGCACGAGCGTAGCGAGGGCACCAATAGTTCGAGTGCATAAATAGGTCTTTCACCCGAAGTAAACACTGCTTTTCATTTCGAATATGAGGAAAGTAATTCGCCGGCTAAGTGGCCAAACAGTTCGTATTGAAATGTATGGCAGATAACTCACTTGGGTACGGTCAAGATCCCGATTTCGTGATCCAGATCTCGTTATCCTGATTCCGTAATACTAATCCCATTATCCTGATTCCGTGATCCTTATCCCGTGATCCAGATCCTGCGATCCTGCTTGATCTTGATCCCGTGATCCGAATCCCGTGAACCTGATCCTGTCATCCTGATCCAGTAATCCTGTGTGATCCTGATCCCGTGAGCCTGATCCTGTGATTCTGATCCAGTGATCCTGCGTAATCCTGATCCCATAAACATAATTACGAATCATTATTATGATTCATAAAAGGAATTGCGGTAACGGCCATTTTAGCACCTCTGTAAGTTGAACCTAAGTATTCGACTTAAAATAAATAGAGAACCCTCGGACAGAATTTGATGCGCATTGGCACAGTAAACATGGCAGTGATACCTTTTAAACAAAAGTATTCTAAGTTGTGGCGGCCGTGGTGGGTCCATACATTTATGACCAAAAATGCTGTAACGGCCATTTTAGCCTGTCTGTAAGTTAAACCTATTCGACTTAAAATAAATAGAAAACCCTGGGACAGAATTTGATGCGCATTGGCACAGAGATACATGGATGTGATACCTTCTAAACAAAAGTAGTCTGAGCTGTGGCGGCCGTGGGTGAAGTGCCCATACATTTTTGCCCACACTCCTTTAAACTCATTCAGTGGTGGTGTGTGTTGAATTTTTTGCCTGAGTATTCAGACATTTTGAGAATCTGACTTTTTGCTAAATAGACCTTTTGCTTATTAGATCATCTGATAGTTGGACGTTTTGCGACATGGACGTTTTGCTTATTAGACTTACTGCTCAATAGACATTTAGCACTGTTGGACGTTTTGCTACGATCTTCTGATCGTGAAGGGTTCATTTTAGCTCATGTTCCTCTTGTATTTACTTTCTCGGAAGAAACATGACGAGTTCGGTTTCGACATCGATTTAGTTAATATCTAGATCTCAAAGTACCGGAAATTATGAATCGAGTTTATACCTGTATCGCCATCATTTTTCATTTATTTGAATATGTCTTGGGAAAGAGGAAACGACTGAGGCAAATCAAAAAGTTTAACGTCTGTTTCTGTTATTCCAACTTTTATAGATCCGATCTATGGATCATAAAAAGAGTAATTTGAACATAAAATATGCAGGAAAACATTACTTGATCTATTATTACCTTATGCTCACATGAATTCTCGCCCGCATAACCAAACGCTTACGTACATAAAAAAGGTAAATAGTTACGTGAACTACCGATAAAGAAGAGTTTCAACACTTTCAACATTGAGATAAGGTACATCTTGTGGAGCTTGAACAGAATAAACAAGCTGTTGCTGTGTATCTGAACGATAAACTTAAAATTGATCACTGGAAACTTTAGATAACAAATTGACGGGCATTTTATGTAAGGCAGATAATGTCAAACTACTATTTTATGGTCAATCGGTGTGGAGATAAAAACAGACTGATGTATAAAGTGAAGTAGGTACTTATTTCAAATTTCAATGTTCTCGAAAATGAGATGTGGTGTGATTTTATTGCTAGGAATGTTCTCCCAAACTTTTGCATAAATGCATAAATGCAAAAGTTTGGGAGAACATTCCTAGCAATAAAATCACACCACATCTCATTTTCGAAAACATTGAAATTTGAAATAAGTACTTACCTACTTCACTTTATTTATAATAGTAGTAAGTAATAGTAGTAATTACTTCTAAGGATTCTGTGGTAGGTAAGTAAGATACAAATTTCTTATGAAATCTTTGCCTTTAAACTTTCATAGATTTTATTCTACACCTGTGAGTGCATTATCTGAGTTACTTATCCGTTGATCAAACACGCTATGGTCAATATTACCATTGTCGCTGATATCGGAACACTTGCGTCTGTGAAATAGTTATACCTAAGTACTTTTATAGTTTTACGATTAAAATTGCAAAGTTTTGTGAAACCATTTCCGCCATTTTGCGTAAAGGCTTCAAACTGAATAATATCTTTTAAAGTTTTGTTTTAATTTTTTTGATTATAAGTTTTTGAACAGATAACTATCGCACGCAACTCATCCAACTGTCAAATTCATATTACGTTTAGATTAAGTATCAGAAAATGTATGCAAGACAATATAGGAATTATTCTATTTAGTTCCTCATTTTTTACATTTTTTTTTCTAATCATTCTTCCTGATTGAATCTAATAGTTTATCTAAAAAGAAAATAAAAAGTTTATAAGTAATAAGGTCAAAATTAAATTTTTCAGCCGCCACTTATGAGTGTGAGTAAGCGACAGAGGTACGAGTATTTCTATTTGTATTGTAAATATTGAAAGTTTAAATGAGTAATGCTGAGTTTACATTCAATGACTAATGATTTAAAACAAATATTTAAATTGTTGGCTGGATTTTTCTGCTCTAGTACCTATGGCAATATATTGTCTTTAGTTACATTTGTTAATTCATTCTAATGCTGATCACAATTCTACAACCTATTAACATATTAGGTAATATTCTAGTCAATATTTGGATTTTAAATATATCTAAACTGATACAAATCCGCACACATTTGACTTTATTTTATTTTGTTGAGTATCTTGTAATCTCTAAACTCTGGCAGTAAAATTGATCATTAAAGTTCAATCTACTTTTGTCACGTTCTTTCATTTACATTTAAATGTGGTAGAAAATGAACGATCTCTATGCAGATACTTAAAACATGAAATCTTTTCTCGGAAATACTTTGTGTTATTATAACTTTTGTTTACATTCTTGAGGTATCTGGCTTATCTTGCTAGTTCTGGTTTACTTCAAATTCTATTTTCAGTACATGATCTCAGTTGTTAAATGGTTTCAGTTATCCGCAAAATAACTTCCAAGTAGGTATTATTTTATAATATCGCGAAGTCACGTACGGTTACTCGCGACACTTACATATTTGCAAAACGTTTATAAAGACGACGTTTCGACTATCTGTTACCTTAAATGTGTATAACTTTCTTATTTACTTAAGTAGGTAGGTACCTACCTATATATTTCTTTCTAATTTCGTAAAATTCAAATTCAACTCTTCTTTATAATTCTTAATCATTTTTAAATCACATCGCCATCGTCTTTCACAAAACATTATTTTTATAAATATTAACTGCCTAAATATAATGACCGGATATATTGCAAACTCTCATGTGTGAGTGGTTTTTGTGTTCCACAAATAGATTATTGGGTATGAAGCCGCTCTTTGTTGTAATTTAACCTTCGTTGCTCATACAAAATTATCTGTTTATGTGATCCCAATATTCAATCAAATTGTGCCGGTTACGCTTTTGTTGGCAAAAATTGGGTATAGAAGATATAGAGGATTCTAGAACTGCGGTGACAACTGGTGGACCAGTCTTGTCCGTTGTGTTGTCGGCGCAGTGATTCCTCTTTTAAAGGGTCAGCAGCGCGAGTGTGACTCCTCTGGTGTCACAGGCGTCCATAGGCTACGGTAACCGCTTACCATCAGGTGGTCCGTATGCTTATCTGCAACCTTAGTAGTTTACCAAAATCTAAGTAACATGTTTCTTTTAAAAGTAGTCTTGCTGTTATCATAATAAGTTCTACAATCACACAATCTCACGTCTTGTTTTCCTATCGTCATACCTTTTAAGCCTATTAAGCTCCAGCCGGGCCCTTGACTACTTGTACACTTCTGAAAACAATAAAACAGACATGAGTGGTTAAATTATTTTGCACGTAAAGTGTCACATATTTCAACAACATTGTCCATGTAACAAATACCTACTTGAGTCTTTATCGCACTTGCATGCCCTGACATTTTAGCCAATAAAATGATTACAATATGAAATCATTGAAAAATCAACGACTGACATCGAACGCTTGTTTTAAACCGGATGTCACAGTTTGGGATTTTGAAATTTTAAGCCTTTTTGGGTGTTACGAATTCCCTATAGTCGTATTGCACATTATACGGACTAAAAGTGAAAGAAAAAATGTCATTTTTCCTTCAATTTTGACATAAAACGTATCAAAACTAATCAAAATTGAAGGAAAAATGACATTTTTTCCTTCAACTTTAGTCCGTATAATGAGCAATACGACTATACGTTCTGTCTCTAAAGGTTCAAACACATGTTGGGCCAGCGTAGGCCAGCTTTGGCGAGTGCGAGCGAGAAGGCGAATCGATGCAAGGCGAGAGCGATAGAGAGGCAATGCGATCCTGGGCCAACATGTGTTAGCGCTTTAAGAGGTTGTAAAGGTTACAAGTTAAAATTGATTTATTCCCACCTGGCTCCGGCCACTTAAGTACCAGATATGAAATAATTTGTGCATATTCCCAACAGGACCTTTTGCTTTGCTAAAGTCGCAAGTTTTCTTCCTGCTATATTAATCGAAGGCCATCACAAATTGGTTGTGTTTTCTGATGCTGACGAATTCGCTTTGCTTAACCTTGTATTGTAACGCCGGCTCCATACGTTGGGACCAACGTTGGTCCCAACGTTGGGGCCAAGATTTCGTGAACCATCCACACGTTGGCGATACACCAGTCTTGTTCCGTCAGAGCCAACGTGCAGACGTCCGATGTCTGCGCGTCCGATACACAAATTGAAATTTATCTAAGTGATTTTACATTACTGAATACCAATTTTATCACAATCACATCACATCATGTCACTATCACACTTCACACAACACACTATATTATAAATGCGAAAGTTTGGATGTTTGGATGTATGTTTGTTCCTCTCTAACACGATAACCACTTAACCGATATGGGTGAAATTTAAAATATAGATAGATAATAACCGGAAATAGGACATAGGCTACTTTTTATCTCAAAAAATTGCACGGTTCCCGTAACATAAAAAAAAATACTAGACTCCATCATCAGATCAGCTTGCTGTTACCATATTATTACATTGTAGTCAGAACTTGACAAATATGCCGAGTTTCAACTCAATCGGCCTATTTACTGAGGAGTTCTGTTGAACAGCTCTTGACTCCATCGTCAGATCAGCTTGTTGATACCATAATATTTAATTGTCACCGAGAATCTATAAGTGTGCAAAATTTCAGCCCGATAGTTCTACAAACACAATAAATAAGGAATACGATGACATTCTCGCTCGTCAGTCGACACGTGCGCTCACGATGCGCGTCGAAACGGGACTGAGCATAGCGCCAACGTGTGGACGGATCCCCAACGTTGGCGCGCCAACTTCCTTTGATAAAACCGACACGGCACGGCCAAGCCCCAACGTTGGCCCCAACGTTGGCGCCAAGCTATTTTGTCAGCACCACACGTTGGTGAGAGGCATTGGGACCAACGTTGGCCCCAACGTGTGGATGCGGGGTAAGGCTTGGCTTTGGACAGCATCGTGGTAGTAGCCCCAAAGTAAGCAGAGATTGTGTTATGGAAACCACATGACTGATATACTGCTTACATACTTTTCTTTGTAAATTCATACATTATTTTGTACCTAGAAAACACCGCGACCTAAAACAAATATTTGCAGATCATACAAGTATTAGTCCCGCGGCGTGGATCGAACCTTCACTCACTGCGCCCCACAGGGGTCGTCAAAAATATTTTCACTAGGTACCTATCTGATGATGGACTTCTGTAATGCTAATGTCAGATCCAAGTTACCTAGAGATTTTGTTTAATATATCGAGATATTTCCTTAGTCTTGAATCGGAAATGTATAGACCGGAAACAGTAAGCTGGGTGACCTTTACAAGTCTCTTGTGTGAGTACGTTACCATATGCCTATGCGTGTTAACCTTCAGTTTAAACGTAATATTGTAAGTTGTCCTGTTAATATCTAAGTGTAATTGTGCTGGCGGTTTCTTAATAAGGTGGTTATTCCTTTGAAAATTTATAAGATCTAAGTTTAGTTACTAGAAAAATGTATTTATTTAAAGAAGATCCCTCAATGCGGATTATTAGAATCATAAAAGTTTGCGATTTTGAAGTGTTTCCCCGTATTGAAAGGTTTTAAAAATAGACCATTTACACAACAAAGTTGCTTATTCTTGTTATATTTATAGTAAGTAGGTACCTACCTAGATATAGTTTACTAGTTAAATTTTTTCTGCAAGTTTGTTTTGCAGCGATATAAGTTGTGTTAATATGCGGACGACTGTAGAATTTGAGCTGACGATGCTTTAAATATTTTTTTAGGTAGGTAGGTACTTACATACATTTCAGTTATTTCAGATTATTTAAATGAAAAATATTCAAATGCCTGTTGTTTCTGTTATAAATTATAATGTTGTACCTATACTTACACGTTTTTTATACCAATTTAAAGTAGGTAGGTAGGTAATAAACGAACAAAAAAATATATTTGAATAAAAGGCAATATTAAGGGCAATGGGCAGGGGACATGCCAATTTTTTTCACTTTAAAATTGAATATTTTCATTTTTATCCAAAAGTTATGCTTATTCGTCTTGTTTTTCGGATGACTTTTAATGTTGGCTAGTCACAGCAGCCTTTGCAACTTCACCGGAATAGTAGCGAGAGAACACACAGAATAAAATAAGTACCTACCTAATGCAGAAGTCTCAACGCCGGAAAATATGCTTACCAACTCGTGTTATGTTTTATCCAAAAGAGGTTGCTGGTCATACAGTTTCACTACATTCAAAAAAACATTGACTATTTTTTTTTTTAAACTAAATTATAGAAAGTATTTGGATGTACCTTGGACTTTTTAAATAAAATAAACTTGAATATCTACCTATAATACCTATCTGAGAGAATTTCTCGCCCTAAACAATAAAACCAACGTAGCGTGACTGAATTTCCTATGAAATCTTGGGTTAGTAGGTACAAACAATAATTCAATTCTAATTGCTGAGCAGTAAAAACTTAATCGTAACAGCTGATGTAGTAAATCTAGATTATCGTCTTCAGTGTATGGTCCATTGCCAACTTCCTGATTTTGGTTAATGATTTTGCTAGTTATTGATGATCTCATCACCGGATGTTTCTTAATGAGGCTAATAGTAGTTCATTTCAACCCGTAATTTGTAGGTAAATAGACTAGAAACCGTGGATATAAAAATTGAAAACAGGAAGTAGGTAAGTCTATTACCTTATCTAATACATACAATCTCACTTTTAGAGGTAAATGTCTATACCTACTGATTTATAAAGAGAGATCACATTTTGTTTGAAGACTCCTCGTACACTGAACTTTTTTATTGACCGATAGTTTGGTTGGGTTGGTCTGCTCGTACTAACATGGCCGATGTTGAATCGGCGTAGTGTGCACACTTGCACACCTTCATACTGATTGAAAGCCCAAACTATCGCCCAATAAAAAAGTTCGCAGTGTGCGAGAGATCTTTGTCGTATTTAAAATTTCTTTCACCATCTATAACAGTGGTTCTTAACCTTTTAGTGATGAGGGACCATTTGATAAACTTTCTGACTTGCCGCGGACCACCAACAGTAAGTTTTCTCTTTCAACTTTGATCCTTTGTCGCTTGTTTAATTTTTTTTATAGCTTCGCGGACCACTTCAAGTGGTTCCAGGGACCACCAGTGGTCCGCGGACCATAGGTTAAGAACCACTGATCTATAAGGTATTACTTGCTTCATTCCTGATGGTCAGACTCTAATTAACCTGGGTGAAGTCGGAGTGTGCTGCTATTATTGAATATTCAATGTAAATTTCAGAACGGAAAACAACATAAAAGATAAAAAAGGTATTATTCTCTACTGTAGGTATGCATTTTTTCTAACTGCCTTGTTTAGGAAGTAAACTGTTGTCATTCTTACAACCTCTTACAACTTACAAATTGTATCAGAGAAAGATCAGGTAGGCCTCACAAAAACTCGACATTGTCTGAAGTCCGCAAAAACAGCCGGCCTTGTGGTTGACCAAGAAAACTTAAATTCCTACTTGATGCTTCATTGAATGGGAACGCCACAGTTATGACAAAAAGTAAAATAATTATGAAGCTAGCTAGATAACTCGTCTTCGTATACCAAGGTCCAATGAACAATGCTCCTTAGGTAATCTTAGGAACAAATTTTTGTTCTCGCTATATTTGTTTATTCTATTTTTAATTGAAAGATAAGACATTATCTACAATGTAGTGTGTGTGCGTATGCGCTTAAGCGTGCTAAATAAAATAATATACTTACCTACCTAGATATTTGTAAAGGCCTGTTTGAACTTTGAATAGGTACTAAAATTAACTGTGATTAACCGCAAAGTTTTTTTTTAATTAAGTATTTATTTCTTTTTGCTGAGCGAAAACCACAAAATTTGTGAATATTTCAAACTAGTTTTAAAATCACAATTTTGGCCAAGTTATGTTACTCTCCTGCTCTCCACAACTCATACAAAAATCACGTCAATTCGTCGCTCTGTTTTGACGTGAAAGCAGGACAAATAAACAAACAAATAAACATACTTTCACATTTATAATATGGGTACCTACGGATTTAATCTATTGTTGATACATATTTAGATAATGTGTCAATCTTTAAAAACCTGAAACTACCTAATAATTATTAGGTAGGTACCTATACTATTGTCTACGGTGTCCCACTTCTGAAACCACACTATCAATGTATCATAGTGTGACCACATTCAATAATATTGTTTTCCAGTCTACCGACGATTTGAGGACTGGCGAGCATTGAAAACAATAATTTAAACAGCATCTGCACGCATGACCACGCGTGGCGAATGGGCATTCGTCATGGTTCGTGCGTGCCCGCCACAACTAGACTTGCCAGTTCGCTACATTTGGATAGATTCCGCCACTTTTTTTAAATATTTTTATTAAAAAATTAGGTACAACCTTTTAAACTCCTCCATCCATCTAAAATCAATGAACGCTTGAACTTTTTGTATTTTTTCCATTGGTTGAATAGTCTGTGAGATGTGAAGGATAGGTGTAGAAACTTACAGGCTAGTAGTTGTAGAATAGTTGTCATCTGCTTCAGTAACTGACTTTCTTTAGGACTGGTTTTCGCATGCCATAGGTACTTATATTTTTTACTAGCTGACCCGGCAAACTTCGTATTGCTTCAAGCATAAATGGAGAGAAGCATGTATAAAGAGAAGCAGAGAAGCGAGAAAGAGAGAAAACTCATACCCATACCCATATCACCAAAAAGTTCCATGAAGGTCCTGACTCCATCATCATAACAGAATTGTGTTTCACTCATCAAGCTCTTTCATTTGATACCCATATCACTAAAAAGTTTCATGGAACAGGTCCTGACTCCAGCAGATCATGACCTTGAAATTTTTACCGGACAATATTTAAAGTACCTACCTACTTTCTAACAAAAAAGAATCAATGAAATCGGACTACGCGTTAATGAATTACAACCAGATACTCATTTTGACTTTCATCCCCTCTCCCAAGGCCTATATACCTCGTAGTATGCACTCAAATAATACCAAGTTTCATTTAAATCCATCCAGTAGTTTCGACGTGATGCGCGGCCAAGATACACACAGACAGACAGACAGACATGAATGATAAAATTACAGTTTTGGCTTCAGTATCGATTATAGAGAGCCCTCCAAAAAAAAAATTTCAAAATATCTTCAATGTATGGACAGAATATGACCTGTTACAGTTTTATTAAAAGTATTGATTGATTGATTGATATTAATTGATTTATAATTTTCCAAATCGGTTCAGACATCTTCGAGTTATAATCACATAGTAAAAAAAAGATTCCGTTGAATCGAATCTGAGAACCTACACCTCCTTTTTTTTAAGTCGGTTTATTAAAAAGAATCACGCATAGATGCGCGTAGAAACTATTATGAAGACCGTGATTCACACAGGAGGAACGACGACGATTCTTTATCTATGGATTCACGGTTTAGTTACAGTTACTTACCTAAACCTTTTTTGTGGATTTGAATTTGTGTTAAAGTCAAATAGCATTCTATTAATAAACAGATGTCTGATTTCTGAATGTTCAATCCTTTCCAAATGTCAGTGTCAAATATTAAATTATTACATTAATATTAATTAATATTAATATTAATACATTTAGAAGAAAATATGAATCAGAAGAATATGAAGAGAACATAATTTTTGCGAAGCCAAAATAAAGAAGAAAAAAAAAAAAAAAAAACATAATTTTGTCAACCTCAGAACACATCAGAATGCCAGCTCCATACAAAAAAACCGGTTTACGCTTTCTTTTGTATGGAGATTGCAATCGTATCCGCTTGTTATATTCTATGGTAATAGTTTTCTGTGATCATCTGTTAACCGCATGTTTTCGTCAGCACGATTCAGGCTTTCTTTCATTTTGTATGGCTTCTGAGGGTCTTTTCGTGATGTTGAATAGCCTATAGCCTTCCTCAATAAATTAGCTATCCAATACAGAAAGAATTTTTCAAATCCGACTGGTACTTTCAGAGATTAGCGCGTTCAAACAAACAAACAAACAAACAAACAAACAAACAAACAAACAAACAAACTCTTCCGCTTTATTATAATAGTATAGATTTTACTTGACGTTCTCGCCAGGTTTAATCATTTCTCCAACGGAAAATGTGAAGAAAACACGTTTTCTAACAGTATCAACTGAACGAACCTTATCGGTTGTTTTGGTAAACGCTCCTTTTATGGAATTCGAGTTCCATTCCAAATTCGCATCTCTTGAAAAAAAGAAAATTGGACTTGTTTATGTTTGAACCAAGAGTCTATCGTCCTATGCAATACAAGTTAGCGAGCAATCCGTGTGTCGGAAACAATGTAGGTAATTTTAGAAGTGTAACAGCTCTAGAGATTGTTTTCACGTCTCATTCAAAAGTCAACTTTATGCTTCAACAAACATTAAATAAGTTTAATAACTTCCAAACAGCAATAATCGCCTGCATAAATCATTCAGTGAGTGCTGTAAAACACTTTGGGTTACTCGCTAAGAACCACTTCACATCCTTGTAGCCGAACATGAGTGTCAAACTGTTGAAGTGGTTTAGATATAGGTGATTTTATGGTTCCATTAAAAACTGCTGGTTTTTAGGGTTCCGTACGTTAAAAGGTAAAAAAGGAACCCTTATAAGATCACTTTCTTGTCCGTCTGTCCGTCTGTCCGTCTGTCCGTCTGTCCGTCTGTCCGTCTGTCTGTCCGTGTGTCACCATCGATTATCTCAGGAACGGGTGGAGCTAGCAAGTTGAAATTTATACCATATACTGAGGTCTATAGTCCCTATTGTGACTATAAAAATCATGGTCCTGAGTCAACACTATAAAAAGATATAGGCAAATTTAGGTTTTCGTGAAAACTTGTAAGTACCAAAACTTACCTTAATTATCAACTTTTTTTATTTTTCGGAATTTTTCCTTTACTTGTGCTGTAAGACCTTGCTTGTAACCAAATTGGACAATTCTAGGTCAACCGGAAGTACCCTAGAGGTTTTGGGTTGAAAACCTAAATGGTAGTTCCCGTTGACCTAGAATCACGAAATTTGGCAAAAAGTAAGGTCTTATAGCACAAATAAAGGAAAAATTCCAAAAAATTAAAAAAGTTGAAAATTAAAGGGTGTTCCCATACATACATAGTTTTCGCCAATTGTACAAAGATTGTCCTCTGAGTTGTATGGGCGCTCATACAAATAAGCGGGCTACAATAACATAATGGGTATAATGGGTAGGTACGGAACCCTCGGCGTACGAGTTTTACTCGCACTTGACCGGTTTTTTATTGTATCTATAATGCTGATTCAGGGCCTCTTTGCTGCAGTGACGCATATCTACTAACAACTGTCTTTTTAATTTACTTGATTTGTATTGTGTGCCAAGCGGCGAAATGTCTGTCTATTCTATATCTATCCAAATGTCACGGCAAAAGTACCTTTACAACCAAATGTTCTTACCTTTCTGGGACACGTGAAGGTTATTTTGACGCTTAGAAAATGGTGTGTGTGAGAGCTGTTTCTCGCATTATACAATAATAACTACTTAAGGCTCCTGATATCGACTGTACACATGTCATGATAAGATTCCGCAATAAGCAATCGCAAACTTGTCCAACCTTGCTCTAGAACGAAGATAAAAATGCTCTCATTCAATCATGTGACCGCGAAAAAGGCCATGTATCACTTTTACGCTATAACGTATGGTCTGAGCATTCAAACTCATAGATACCAACTTAATTTACAGCAATAAAACGTTAACTACGTAACGAAGTGCCTAGGTACTTAAAACATTAGTCACTAATGCCCGAGTACTGAAACGTTACCTACTTAAATATTCGTGAGGACTTATCTATTTCAGACGTTCTTACTCTTTAGAATTACAAAATACAATAAAAACAATACCTACCTACGAAATGTTTATTTCTTCAACTTAATCAAAAGTTTACATTTCATGGGTTTGAGATGCCCTTTTAAGTATAAAAATAGCTGTGCTAGGGTAGAATTTTACACAAAAATGACAGTTAATGACAGTTAATGTCAATGATAAGCACCACTTAAACCAAGTAGCTAATAGGTAAGCTTAACTAAGTACTAAGTAGCGTCTCAGTGTTCGGGCATAAGTTAAGTAGGTATTATAATAACCACGTCTCGCCTTGTTCTTATCAGTTGTTTTTAAAACGATTAAAGATCGTTTGTTCTGTTGAGCCTTTTACGGCGTTTAGGTTCTTTAGTTTTTAATGACATTCCACTGACACACCTCCGTCTCATAAAAACTTGTCAACTAGTCTTTAGAGAATGTTTTTTCTTGTCACTCTCATGTCAATAAAAAGCTGATGAGATTGAGATGGCAACAGATTTAGTTGTGAGCTATAAGAATCCTGTAAGTTCATTATAAAACAGACCATTATCCTAGTACATAATGACTTTAAGTCGCTCATATTCCAGTGAATTCAGTGAATACTTGCTCGCTAAATGCTTTTATGGGCCAATAAAATTGCACTAAATTGCTTCGATTGCAACTCTTTAATTCTACCTATTTTTAATATTACAGTCGTAAATTGTGATTCAGTAGGTAAGTTTGTATTTGCTAGTGGTTGCTGATGAAGGCGTTTTTAGGTCTTGTCAAGGCACTTGTCAGGTTAACGATTTCATCCAGGGCCGACAAATTGAAATGTAATTTAGTACAATTTAGAAATACAACAAACATAATTTCCGAACTGTAATATACACATTAAATCATTTAAATTTTCGACAGACCTTCATAAAAATAACTCGTATGTAAATCCAGTGTTTATAGAAACGCTGACTGTAAACACAGGTGTCTGATAAAGTTTGTTAGGTTGACATAATAATTATCGGCTTGTTACCATCACTGTTAAATTAAAAACTCCATCTACCGTAGTAGCTGCCACGTGTAAACCGCATTATTTGCACAATTGGAAGTAAATAAGTAAATTTTAATATTTGTGCTATTTACACTTTTTCTACTATTGACGCACAAGCCAGTAGGTACCTACATTTCCTGTTTGTACACAAAACCAGCGATCTTTATCTGTTTTTTTTTTATCATTGACCATGCCAGCGTTTTATTAATTAATGCAGCACGTGAGTTGGGTCGGAACTAATTAATAAAGGTTGAGTTTTTGTCTAACAAAGTTTTTCGATCAAAAGCCACTGCTTCTGAACAACAGTTCAATGTTTCATCTAAAATCAATTTAAAGGTTTTTATACAAAGTGCACGAACTTGTCTATTGGAAATATTTGACTTGATTGATAGGCTAATAGGCTTTTGCTCGGAATATTTTGGTGCTGGCATTGTGATTCCATTGTTATGGTTTATTAATGGTCTGTCACGTGCTTACGAGTATAATTTCGAGTCAAGGCCAGTCTAGAGAAGCGTGTAATGTTTGAACCAAACCATCTAATTTAATTATTATATCTGCTTAACGAATATACACTAGTTTTTTACGCTACTTAATTTACTTCTCATCGTTTCACTCTTGTCTACCATCACGCAAATTTAGTTCTTTTTACGTCCTCAAAAAATTAACAGGAAAGAATCGATAACACGATATTCAAGTTAAATGAATTCATTTCACGTCTATGGTAGACCATATCCTATCAGCGTTTTGTTAAAGGTGTTCCCAGTTATGAAGAAGCTAAGCTATGCAAATCTTCCACAGAAGCAGAGGAACATAGAAAACCACCACAATGGGGGCAATGTTCCGAAGCGAAGAGATGGCGCTATGCCAGCTCTTCATACAGCCCGAGGCGGCCTACACTTCCGTCTCCGAGCTGGGCGAAGCTGGCACTGTGCAGTTCAGAGATGTAAGTACAGACTAAAACACTCAAACTCAAAAAGACTCATACACTTCAGGTAATGTGGTTAATGTAAATCAACGTTCAGTACACCGAAGGGTCATTTCGAGTTTTCGAGAACGCCGTTTGGCCTTCAAATTGCTAACGCTACTGATTGTTCCGTGAATCGTTTTAAGCCAGACTTCATTCAATATTTAATGCATAATGCATATACATAATACAATGTAAGACCTCAAGGCCTATGTTAGGTACTAATCTATTGATTCACTCATGCTTGGATGTTCCAAAACAACAGGATAGTGTTCCAAAAATATGTCATAGGTACCTACAAATTTCTATTCATCACATACGGAAAATCGTAACGTCTGTTACTGTTCGCTGTGATTAAACAGTCACGATGGTCGATCCATTATTGTGTTTAAAAATAGCTATCCATTTACTCTTGGTCATATTTGAGTAAACAACTCCTCCTCGAAAGTCGTGACCGCAAAATTTAGAGGTAAGTAACTACTATAGTTGTTAGGGTACTTTTGGCGTAGGTATACTTGAGAAACCAATTTTCCTAAGTGAATATGCCCATGCTATAGCAAGTCAGAAAATTGCAGGTGCGTGTGAACTTGATCAGTCACGCCAAGTGTAAGGCTATCGAGTTAATTCGGGGTCCAATGAAGGTGGAGTATAAGGCCAGCCTGAGGCATATGATTGCATAAATGATAATTAGCAAATACTTATACCGAAAATGGCAATATAATTTTTATACTAGGTAGGTAGGTATCTACTTCTCATTATCTACACAAGGCACACATCAAGATTATTAGTACTTACTTCCTATTGGACTGCCTCATCCCATTAAATGGAATCGGCATAGGTAATACCTATGTTTCTTTTCTCTATTACTCATCATCTTATTAATCACTTTTTTTACGAATACATTCATATTTATACAATCCATAATGCTAAGATTAGATCATGCCAAATGTCTGCAAGAAATTAAATTACTCGTAGCATTCTGACGATTGCTTCCAATGCATTTCACTGACTGCAATTCAGTGTTAAGATTATTTTGACGCAACAGGTGCCCATACCCACATTGTTGTGTAGGTAATTTTGAATGGTCTGTGTTCATGTTTATTGAAAACTTAGTTCAAAGCTGCATTCCATTTCGAGTTGACTGTTTACTATAGTCGTATTGCTCATTATACGGACTAAAAGTGAAGGAAAAAATGTAATTTTTCCTTCAATTTTGATTAGTTTTGATGCGTTTTATGTCAAAATTGAAGGAAAAATGTCATTTTTTCCTTCACTTTAGTCCGTATAATGAGCAATACGACTTATTTTGTATTTTAAAAGCACTAAAACATCATTGTATTTAACAAACTTTATACTAAAATATTATTAGTAATAAATTGGGTCTGATTTATTGTGTAGAACTCCATAAATCAGACCAAGTTCTTTGCGTTTATCGTTTGTTGAATTGTTGTAAAACTAAATTATAAGACATGTTGTTACTATTAGAGACTGATAAATTTTTAAGGCTAGAATACCTAGGTGCCTACTCTTAAGCAATATAATAATTTCTAACTATAAAAACTAGTAGGTAAGAATAAGAATTCACGCCGTCCATTTTTATCCCGGCCGGTCGGCCTGCGTTCCATTCAGACCGGTTATGTCTTCACTTGATGTATGTATGTGTAGTTAAACAACGCATTGCTGATTAAAATTCTGCATGCCTTGTGCGAAGGTCTCTAGTCACGGCCAAAGTAAATCCGTACCCATATTATAAATGTGAAAGTGTTTATTTGTTTGTTTATTTGTCCTGTTTCACGTCAAAACAGAGCGACCGATTGACGTGATTTTTTGTGTGGAGATAGTTGGAGGGCTGGAGAGTAACTTAAGCTACTTTTTGTCCGGGTACCACGCGAGCGAAGCGCAACAGCTAGTTATTTAATAATTTTTCACGTTTCATTTCACGTTTACTTTGACACTTAAAAGTTGCTTTCTCTTGAGTTTTTCTTAAAGACAAATAGTGTTGTGTTGCGTCATGTGTGGAACGTCCTACTAGCCTAGTAACTACCCACCTACTTATGTAATAGGTAAGTATAGGTAGCCAGATTAGTTTTCAATACGACACTTATTATCACTTAAATTATGCGTAGACGACTAAATTGTTGAGCCTATTTCACAAACAATTCAATGTAGCGATAGAATGCCATAACTTTTTGTAAGTTCAATGAAATTCCGCGGAACTTCTCACTCATAGGTAAGTTGAATGCATTATTGTGTGTTGGTCGAATGTTACCTTCACATTTAATTTAATTTTGATTAAAACGATAACGACATTTTAATCTTTATTGAATAACTCTAAAAGTAAATGGCAATTCATAAATAAATGGCAGACACGAAGGGAGGCCTATGCCCAGCAGTGGGTTCAAAATGACTGATGATGATGATGATTATGATGAATACCTAACTCTAAAGGTGGATGGCACATATTAATTTTAACGGTAATAGGTAAGTATTCGTTTCGAGATTACTTTGGCCTCATAAATTATAAAGCTAATAAGTACCTATTTATCTAAAATATTTTAATGTTAGAAACCCTAAAAAAATATTATGAGACACAATAGACCACCCAATAGGCAAGACGTCCGCGCAGAGGAGCACTACGGAGATGGCCGGACGAGTTGAAATAACATTTTTATTTCGAACTGACTTTTATGTTGACCGATCTCGTGTCGACCTTCGCAACTTCACCGGACTTTGGATGAGCAACTACCAGACTGGTCAAATATAGCTACGGACAGAAGTCTGAAAAATGGGGAGGGAAGTTTTTGCCCTGCAGTGGGACAATACCGTAGACCCCTTTAACTTTGCCTAGTGTAGGTAACTTTGCCTAAATTATAAAAAGTAGGTACTTACAATATTTATTTTCCTATCACAGCAACACTTATTTTTGTTCGGTGGTAGAAACTCAAATCATAAACTGCCAATACTGCACTATCTAACTTTAAAATAACGGCAGCCATTTCATAGCAGTTGCAAAAAGTTTTCGGTGGAAATCGCGCAATTTTTTGAGTTGGCCCACAAAATTGTGTCATTGTGAGGAACTGGTTTGAGGTACGTCTTTCATATCTTTACAGTAGTTAGCAATTATGATCAGCTTTCCAAAAACAAAAGCTCATTGAAATACTATGATTATTAACAGAAATATTTAAGAAGGCAAAGTTACAAGTGTAATTTGAAGTTAGCCGTTGCATCGATGCGCAGTGCAGCTTCTTCATACAAAATTCTCTACTGCGCAGCGCAACGGCTAACTTCACGAATGCCAAGATCCATTGGAAGAAGTATACCTACCTACCTATTTCATAATCATCAATTGACCTGACATCCCAGTGCGATATGTTGATGCCGACTTCGATTGAAGTAATTTATGTTAACAACTGTGTGGGGTAACCATGTCACAGAGCAAATTATTATAATTATGCGGGATGGAATGTCGATTACTTACTGTAGCCCAGTCAAATTAGGAATTAACCTCGGAATGAGAGATAATAAGCTGAATTTTCGTATATACCTTCATTTAGGCGCCCTAAAAGTTGTCTCAAAAGTCTCATAAAATCTCGTGTCTGCGTCTTAAGTTATTCAAGGTCAAAGGTAAAAAAAATAGTTTTTCGCGAATATCTCGGTTGCTATTGGTCCAGTGATGTTAACATCTATTATGAAGTTGTAGAGCTTAAAATTTGCGACCAATTCATTGAAAAAAAAATTCCATGCGCTCAACCGTTTTTGCGATACAGGGCCGTGAGCGCAAAGCGTTCAGTATGTGTATTTCAAAAACTATACTTCCTAGAACAAAAATAAAAACTATTTCGGAATGTACAAATTAAGTCCTTTCATATGACACCCCACTCAATATATCTGTGTAACTTTTATCTTTTTCACCCCCTTTAGATCCCAATATCTTTACAACCCCTCCATCGATTACGCTCATATGTCATATATCAAATTTCCATAGCACAACCTAGTTATCTACCAAGTTTCATGCAGATTGGATTAACGGTTCGATAGTTATGCGATAACATAAAAATTACACATACAAACATACAAAGCAAAATCGTAAGATCTTAGCTCGCTTTGCTCGCTTGGTCGATAATTAACTGATAAATAAAACAAATTATTCAAAATTCAAGGTATTCACAGATATTCACGTTTGACTTTGCGTTACAGTACCTACGCGTATGGTTGAGCGCTGCTCACTCACCCTCCTCTATCGCGAAAACGGTTGAGCGCATGAAAAAATGTTTTAAACAAAATTTGTCGCAAATTGTATGCTCTACAACTTTAAAATAGATGTTAACATCATTGGACCAATAGCAACCGAGATATTCGCGAAAAACTATTTTTTTTACCTTTGACCTTGAATAACTTAAGACGCAGACACGAGATTTTATGAGACTTTTGAGACAACTTTTAGGACGCCTAAATGAAGCTACATACGAAAATTCAGCTTATTATCTGTCATTCCGAGGTTTAGACCATTTTTATGCTAAGCTGACTGGACTACTGTACTAGGCTTAATTTTGGAATATGCAACTGCATTCAATGATTTTTGGTTTCTCTCTCTGTGTATCGAGGTGCTAATCCACTCGGCTCTTCTCTTCTTCTTCTTCAGCATATATTTGCCCACTGCAGGGCATATGCCTCTCCAATATTCCTCCACACTGCTCTATCAATGGTCTTCCTGGTCCAGTCTGTCCCGGCATTATGCCTTTATGTCGTCGGACCACTCGGCTATTGGAAATAATTCAGCCAAAATCATGATTCAATGTTCAAAGCATTCAGAGATTCTAAACGTTCATTTTACCGCGTAAAAGTTATCTTGAAATGACCTACTGTCGTTTCCTTTAATTACCTACCATAATTCTTAATAATCAGACCAACCGACATCAAGGTAACAGAACAAATCGATGACCTTATTTGTAGTCGTGCAAATGAGTAGGTAATTAGTGGCTGTTCGTAATTCAGTCTAAAAATAAAATGATGTTCTAAGAAATCGTCATCATTTTAAACTTTAGTTTAGGCTGTGGTTTAGGTAAGCAAAACTTATTACCTAAGTAGGTACTTAGGTACATTATTCGTTTTTTCCATCCAGTAAAATTTATAGTGTTTCATTTCAATGATAAAAGCAACAGTTATAGCATAGCAGCTATATTTATTTTTCTCTTTCAAATTATTCTAGGTTATTAATCATAGATACTTATAGGTTCGAATATAGGGTTCGAATAATATACCTACCCGGGAGAATCACCTAGTAATTTATTGATAAGTACCTACACAAAAAAATAGGTACTTACCTAACAACTTTGTTTTTATTGAGCAAAATGCAATAGAATGGCTTCTTCGATTTAAAAACAGCTAATGTCCAAACGATTCTAAAAAAATTGTCTCAAAACTAAAAATGTTCATTATCTTTCCGATTTATTCAAGTACCTACCTACCTAGGTATCAGATTTTACTTTCTTAATAGCGTTTGCATATTTTGCATTCTCATTTCCCTGTTTGAAAAACCGTCTATTCCGGCTTTGTTCAATTGACCCCACTGACTGGAGCTTGACTATTTGTTGCCCTAGTTTTTCACTGTGTTGATCGCGAAGAAACAGGAGTCCTAGCTAGCTCTTAAGACGTTTCAATGTGATCCGAGAGGTCCTACTGAATAAATTATTTCTAAACGACTTTAAAAAAAGGAGGAGGTTTTCAATAGGTAGGTACGTCGAAATCTTTTTTGTGCTTTTTTATGTATGTTAACCGATTACGATTACCTACGCCTGGACCGATTTGGAAAATCCTTTTTCTTTTTTTGTTTGAAATGGTAACTTTCTGAATGGCGCCACAAAAATTTGGTGAGGATCTATCGATGATCTTCGGAGTTATGAACAGAAATGCACCTCGAGAGTGCAGAAAATTGCTCAGTTTATAACATTGAAGTCCGTTTTTTTTAATTTTTAATTAAGCCACTTGTTGGGTTCGACTTTTTGGTAAATATGGTCACCCTAGTTACCTAAGGCAGTTGAGTAGTCGACCCTGGAGCCAGGAGTCGCGACGGATATGGATAAATAAAAACCTTACGGCCTCACTACACATGAGTGCCTTTCTTATGTTAATTGGACGTTCGTTAGCAACATATTATTTCTCGAAGCGTGTCTAATTGTAGCTGAAAATACCTGTCGAGTTATGGCTGATGAATATAGGATCGATTCATCGAAGTAACTGATTTTATTTTACTTCTACTTTTATTATTTTAAATGCATTGTGCAAACCATCCGTGGTTGTCTTGCAGAGATCGCTTTAAGCAATAGGTAAGGCCGCCAATTGTTTTTGCTTATAAGTACCTACCTAATGTTGAAATAATTTATTTTTAAGATGCTAATATTAAGGTGATCTACTTATAAAGTGTTATCTATCTTTGTAAGTACTTATTTCCTAAATAACAATTTTTGTCCATTCCAGCTGAACCCAGACGTGAACGCGTTCCAACGTAAGTTCGTGAACGAGGTCCGTCGCTGCGATGAGATGGAACGCAAGCTTCGCTACATCGAAGCGGAGGTCAACAAGGACGGGGTCCACATTCCACAGGTCAAGGAGGCCCCCAGAGCGCCTAACCCGAGGGAGATCATCGATCTTGAGGTAAGTTAACTAAACAAGTTTTACCTAAGTCCGTGCTGCTCATCGTCGGAAACGTCGAGGGGGAAAGAGATCACGCGGGAGATCCCCAACTCGATGGACGGACCAGCTCCAAGAGAAGAAAGCCAGGTTCTACGATGTGGTCCACCTAGCCACTAATAGAACTCGTTGGAGGCAACTTGTTCACACTATCACGAAGACAACCAGCCATCACGATCTTCAGACATGAAGAGCCGACCACAGAGAGAGAGATAGAAGTTCGTGCATTCTAAGTATTCTAAATTGACTTAGCATACACAATCCAACGGACGTCGCACAGTATTATAAATGACCCGAAAATCGGACATGCCTTTTTTATGATACTAATCGAAACATTAGGCTATTTCCAATACTAGAGTTAAACTCCCAAAAGTCAATTCAGCTTAGAACGTGAGTTATGATTTTTTTAATTTTTTTCTATGGTTACCAGAGAAAACCTAAAGAAATGCTGTAATTTTCTAAGTAAGCAATGTTTTTTAGTTTCAATGACAGTATGCTATGAAATCAATTAACTACTATTTTCGGAAACGTATAATTAATTTCTAGGTAAACAACAAAGAAAGTTATGAATTTTTTTGTAGTAATTTAGAATTTTTTTTTTTTCACAGCTGTCTATAGAGATTAGCGGCAGATTTTCAGTTTCGTATTTATTAGTATTATGTTAACCTGCCTGTAAAATATCAGACGCGTAACACGTAGGACTTCGGAGTTATTGAATTTTAAAATTTGAATGTTAGGGTTGGTACTTATTAAAAGTGAACTAATGAGAATCCAAATCAGATTTTTTTACAGAACTTGATTAAATTGATTGAATTTTGGTGATATTGAAAGTTGTTATCACTCAATTATCTGTCAAACATAGGTACCCAAAATAACAACATTATACAGGGTGTGGCAAATTCTTGGTCACTGAAGGGTAGGTAGCTACCTTTTCTCTTGTAGTTAGAAAGTTTTGTTCTTAAAAAACTTCGGTTTTATTTTGAAGAAAAAAATAATTGCATTTTTAGATTTTTGAAAAAAAGTACAGTACAAAAATTACATTTGTCAAAAAAAAACAAGTTGGTCTTAATCGACTCTATTTCCCACCAGGAACACTTCTCCAAAAGTAACTTATCAAATCAAATCGTAAGTTTTTGCAATAATTCAAAAAAACACATCCCATACATTTTCTATGAAATTAGTAGTTGTAAATCATTCTCATAGATTCTCAGTGACAATACAATATTATGGTAACAGCAATCTGATGATGGAGTCAGGAGCTGTTTAACAGAACTCCTCAGTAAATAGGCCGATTGAGTTTAAACTCGGCATATCTGTCAAGTTCCGACTACAAGCCGTCTAATGATGAAGTCAGGAGCTGTTCAATGCTTTCCGCCGAGAACATCCATGTTTTGGCTCATTAGAATCAGCTCAACATTACTCAATAAAAGCTTGTGATGAATGAAAATATTTTTTTTTATTAGAAAACTTATTTTTTTAAGCCCTTTGATTTATACATACCCCTATGTACTATGGATATTATAAATCGCCATTTTGTGATGTCCACCATAATGGATTTATAATAACGTAACTTTACTTATTGTGTTTCGCTGGTCTAGTTTTTTCATTTGATACCCATATCATAGGGTTGCTGTGGTAATAATAATTCGCCATTTTGTAGCGTCCGTCATATTGGCTAATAATATAGAAATAGTAGATAAAACATAACAATTAAATTAAACAATTAATACTATTTTGATTTTTTCTGTTTATTCTATTATTCATAATAGAGTGTCGCTCTTGAAGTCTAGACGTATCAAAGTTTCATGCTTCGTTCACCCATCTGTTTACAATTTTCTCTGGTACATTTTATAACATCTTATTATGACAACCCTAATATCATAGAAATTACTGAAAATCATAGAAACGTCATATCTTCGATGTCCTAATAGATTTTCGTATGATTTTTTTTTCACAAGTATAATACAGTTACGAGGTATATTTTCAGGAAGATTTCTAGCGCTAATCACTAATGGTTTATGAGAAAAAAAATAAAACGTGAAAATCACAAAATTAAGCATAGAAACTTTACTGTTATCGGTAAATCTATTTCGTTTAGCTTATAAAGTGCCCTGTATATAATGCCATTTTGGCCTAGAAATAATTGTACAAATATGTTACCGACGCAGTTCTTTTATTTTCGCCTTTTTCTGAAAATCCAGAATTTTCTAAAAAAAAAATATCACTCAAGTTCTAAGCTGAATTAACTTCTGGGAGTTCTACTCTAGTATTGAAAATAGCCTAATGTTTCGATTCGTATCATAAAAAGGGCATGTCCGATTTTCGGGTCATTTATAACCTTACGGTTGGTTTGGACTGAATGTCAAAATGTACTGATCTGCATAATGTATTTATTCCAAAAAGAACTTTTCCCAAAATGACTGATTTTCTATAGGTCTTCATTATAAAATGTCGGAAATGAATTGTTACATCGAAGCAAAGGCTCGCAAGTCAAGGTCTCCATATTCCTAACCAAAGAGCAATGAGTGAGGTACGAGATTTTCCGAGCAGTTGAATGCGGGTTGAAATGCCAGCAAATCTTCTTCGAAAAAAATCTTGAATGACTGAAAATCTCAGGAGAATAAGACAGATCATTGTGCTCCTGTTTCGTTTATTTTTTCTATTATTCTCATAAATTCTATGATATTTGTCACCAGGCTCATTTGGAGAAGACAGAGAATGAGATACTGGAGCTGTCTCACAACGCGGTGAATCTGAAGCAGAACTTCCTCGAGCTGACCGAGCTGAAGCATGTGCTGGAGAAGACGGAGGCATTCTTCACCGCTCAGGAGGAGATCGGCATGGATTCACTCACTAAGTAAGTAAATTATTTGGTATTCGGGATTCGCTCTAAGCATTTGAGGTTTCTCTTGAGTATTTGGAATTCATTCAGGAAGCAGGGATTCTCTAGGTAGGTATATAAATCATGTGCTGGAGAAGACGGAGGCATTCTTCACCGCTCAAGAGGAGATTCGGCTTGTATCACTCACTAAGTAAGTAATTCGGGAAAGTATTTGGGATTCGCTAAGCATTCTGGATTCAAGGAGTAGGTAAGCACTTTGGTCATTATTTGGAATTCTAATTAAACTAGTAGTTCGCCCCGAACTGAGATCTCGCGCACCGTTGTATTGATAGCCTAGATTTGGACTTGTTTCTGACTACCCCTATACCTACGTTAAGTGCTCCTTCTAGTGTTTACCACAGAATGATATCTAATGCGCTACCTCAGTATGGTAAAGATTATAGGCATACATACAATACATTAAGTCGTGTCATGTTTATATTCAATAGTTGACCCCGCGAACTTCGTACCGCGCCTCAGGGAAGGCCTCTTAGTTCGAGAAATTATTAAAATAGCAGTTCAATACGAAATGTATGAGAAAATCAATTCCCTCCCCCTCCCCATCCCCTCCCCTCTCCCCTCCCATCCCCCTAACCCTCCCCTCCCCTACCCCTCCCCCTCCCCTACCCCTCCCCTTCCCTACCCCTCCCCCTCCCCTACCCCCTCACCTACCCCACCCCTTCCCCCTCCCCTCCCCTCCCCCTCCCCCTCTCCTCCTCCTCCCCCTCCCCTCCCCTCCGCTCCTCTCCCCTCCCCTCCCCCTCCCCTCCCCCTCCGTCTCCCTCTATAATTTTGGTACATGCCCAGCCCACTATTTGCAGGAGTTAGCATTTGCATACGTGACAGGTTGCAAGCCCATCGCCGCTATTAGAACGTTAACTGGTTTCCTCACGATGTTTTCTTTCACCGTTTAGAGCTCGTGTTAATGCGCATTTAAATTTTTCTAATCGAAAAATCCATTGATGAGCACGGCCAGGGTTCGAACTTACGACCTATGAATCGAAAGTCGAGCACTCTTCCAATCGGCCAACACGGCTTTTATTTTCAATCTCAAGAAAAAATATCAAGTAGCAACTAAAATCATTGCAAACCAAACCACAACGATGCCACACTCCTTGTCTGTTAACCAGACCTACGAATACATCGAAACTCTATGAAACGGGAGCTCTCTCCATACTTCCGTTAATTGGTTTTCATAATTTTTCTTTTTGACTGTATTTCAAAAACTATAGAACCTAGAAGAAAACTAAAAACCATTTTGGAATGTATAAATTGAGTACTTTCATATGACACCCCACTCAATATATTTGGGTAACTTTGAAAAAAATTTACCCCCTTGGGAACCCCATATCTTTACAACCCCTTCATCGATTACGCTCGTACGCTCCACAGCAAATTCCATAGCACAACCTATTGACCTATCAAGTTTCATACAGATTGGATAAGCGGTTCGATAGTTATGCGAGAACATAAAAATGAAACATACAAACATACAAACGTACAAAGCAAAATCGCCTAACTTGCCACTAAGATCTTCGCTCGCTCGATCGATTAGAATACTTACCGACTAAATGAACATGGAATATAATCAAAGCATGGGATGCGCTCAGTAAGCAGTTCAGTAGATCTAAGCATATCCTACATATACTTACCTACCTAGGTATTTCAGAAATCAGGGTCAAAGATTATCTCGGTTAAGTATTCAAAATGCGTTAAATAATTTCAGGAAATAAAAAATTACTTTACCTACCTATTTACTTTATATTTTTGATCCCCAGGTCTCTGATATCAGACGAGACCGGCCAACAAGCGGCAACCCGAGGCCGGCTCGGCTTCGTGGCCGGCGTGGTGAACCGCGAGCGAGTGCCTGCCTTCGAACGAATGCTGTGGCGCATCTCTCGCGGGAACGTCTTTCTACGCCGCGCAGAGCTTGACAAGCCTTTGGAGGATCCTGCCAGCGTAAGTATATCTCACTTTCGATCAAGACGCGTTCTTGATGAGCCCCCGTTAACGGAATATCTTCATCCCGCGTCAGTTAAACACTACACTGACCCAGTGGTTCGATGACGATTAAATATTAACTTTCAGTTTCCACCCCTTTTGGACCATCCATAAAAAAACCTCCAATAGCCCCGTTTTACATGGCTACAATTAAAAGCAAGACCACAAAAAAATAATTAATCTTTTGGGCAGTGAAGAATGATTCATTATTTTTATTATTTTCGCTAAGAAACGATCAAGACGCAAGCTGTTTAGGTTTGAGTTTTCTATAATATACCTACTTACAACCGGTTTATGTTATCCAGCAAGTATAGATATTTACCTTCATAACATACACTTTAACTTTAAAATTGTACCTACATTATAAAATAAAGTCCCGCTAATTTAAAATCTCAAAAGTTTAAAATATTTAATTTCAAATATTTTCCCAGGGCAACGAAATCTACAAGACAGTGTTCGTAGCATTCTTCCAAGGCGAACAGCTGAAGTCTCGCATCAAGAAAGTATGCACTGGCTTCCACGCGTCTCTATACCCTTGTCCACCATCCAACACCGAGCGACAGGATATGGTGAAGGGAGTCAGGACCCGCCTTGAAGATCTTAACATGGTGAGTGTGAAAATGAAATTAAATATGATCACGACTTATCCCCGAGGCGCGGTAGATATTATCTCAGATCTTATTAGCATTTTAAACTCGGGACAAAAAAGAGGGGTCGAAAATGAAAAGTCTTATCGATTCCGACGAGGTTGATTCGAACCCGCACTGATACAACTTAAGCCGGAGTGCTTTACTAACTCGGCTACGGACTCCATATTCGTCGGGTCGGAATGAGGAATCTACAAGAATGAGGATCTGATGAGGATCTTCGGAGTGTTGAACAGAAATTCACCTCGAGAACACAGCAAATTGCACAGCTTACAACAGTAAAATCGATTTTTTTAATTTTTAATCTTGCTACTTTTACAGGTTTTGAACCAAACTCGCGACCACCGCCAACGCGTCCTCGCCAGCGTTGCTAAAGAGCTCGCCAGCTGGTCCATCATGGTCTGCAAGATGAAGGCCATCTACCACACCCTGAACCTCTTTAACATGGACGTCACCAAGAAGTGCCTGATCGGCGAATGCTGGGTTCCTACCGCGGACCTGCCTAATGTTCAGAAGGCTTTGGCTGATGGATCGGTAAGAAAAATAAAAGAGAAAACAAAACGAAGGAAGTTAAAAAAGTCAACTTATTTAACTACCGCAGTAGCTGCTGACTACGCTTTGTATTATAGCCACCTTTCATATAGCATTGTATTACGAGTAAATGGCAATAGCACAGATGCAAAAGACCCCAAGCTGAGGTAGAAATGATCTCGGATCTTTAGGCATTTAAGATCGTTTGAAGAGGTCTAAGATAGTCTCGGTATACCTACCTATGTCCAAATAAATATTTGGACCGTTTGCCGAGTGGGATAGTATTCGAAAAACTTATATGCTCACTAACAAAGCCCTAAACGTAAAAGGTGAAGGAAAACCGCGGAAAACCCGCGGCTTAGTCAGCCCCACACGTATTGACCATGTCTTTCTTGTGGATATGGCCGGTTAAACTGTGAGAGGATGATTAAGGTGCTGGGCACCTACAGGCACCCTACTCTATCTCAACATTGTCCCAGGCACTGCAGTGCCCCGTTAAGTGTAGGCAAAGGTTGCCACGGGGTGACACTATAAAATCTAATAAAAGATGTCAAGGAGGCGCGCTGCCTTGACACCTTTTCTTCCGGCGTAAGTTTTTTCCTTTTTTTTAGATAGGTCTAAGTAAGCAGGTGTATTATTCATTTTAATATTTGTTTACCAGAATGCATGCGGCAGTTCTATCCCGTCGTTCCTAAACTGTATCGAAGCTGACGAGGAGCCTCCGACGTTCAACCGAACCAACCGCTTCACGCGTGGCTTCCAGAACCTCATCGACTCTTACGGCGTCGCCTCCTACCGGGAATGCAACCCTGGTAAGGAAACTATTAGGCTGGTTTTAGTGTCACGCGTACCGTCGGCGCTGATAGGCGAGTGATCTTTATTACAATGAAATAAGGATACTGATTGTGTAGCAGAAATGGCTACGCTGATTGCTCTCGTCAGTGCTGGACAATCAGTATCCTTATTTCACTGTAATAAAGATCACTCGCCTATCAGCGCTGACGGTACGCGTGCCAGTAAAATCAGCCTTACTCCATGGACATATATAAGGGGGGGTGGGGTTAGGGGGTCCGGACTCCCCCTCCCCTTAGCAAGTATTTGTCGAGTTGATTTTTTTAAGTTCCGGGGAAAACTAGGCAATCTTTGTATTTTGGAACCCTTGGACCCCCCATAACAAAGCTGTAGCTATACCTAGCTACCACTACCAGCCTGATAAACTCTTAATGTAACAAATACTCTCGCGCCCGGACATTTAATTTAAAAGAAATAGCCCAACCTTTCTAAAGAAATGAGCTCAAATGCAGAAATATTATTTCATTTCCGACTAGTAGTTCCAGAGATACCTAAGCAAGCGCGTTCAAAAAAGCAAACTCAATTTTTAAAATAGTATCTTCTCTTTCCAGCACTCTACACCATAATCACTTTTCCGTTCCTCTTCGCCGTCATGTTCGGAGATCTCGGCCACGGTTTCATCATGGCAATGTTCGGCGGCTGGATGGTTTGGAAGGAAGTCTCTTTGGCCCAGAAGAAATCCAACAACGAAATCTGGAACATCTTCTTCGCCGGTCGCTACATCATCCTCCTTATGGGATGCTTCTCTATGTACACTGGACTGGTGTATAACGATATATTTTCAAAGTCGATGAATTTATTTGGGTCTTCGTGGAAGATTCCGTACGATAATGCTACTATGGCGGGAAATCTCGCGCTGACTTTGGATCCGAAGGATTCGTATATGCGTGAGCCTTACTTCATCGGTATTGATCCTATTTGGCAGGTAAGACTTTTTACTTACCTAAGTATATGTAGGTCTTAGACCGGATGAATGGTCTAAGATGTAGGCAAAACTATTCACAAGTCAATTATAAATAATATTAATCAGTAGAACAATATAAAATTATGGCTGAGCATCTGTACCTAATAACTTTCTGCAAAAAGATTATGAGAGCGAATTTTAGATTTACTTTTATATAAACACATTTAATAGATATTAATTTAAAGATTACTAATCAATTTTCCACCATTTTCTTTTAAAATGGCGGCCCCTCATGTTTAAAAATAGTTTTTTTAAATAATTCCATTAAGTAAAACAAAGCCCAATAAGTAAATTACTTACCTACTTAATTCAAAATTAAATATTCAAAAGAATTACCTATCTTTTTTACATTAATAATGTTTCAATTTGTTTCGCAGAGTGCTGACAACAAAATCATCTTCCTCAACTCTTACAAAATGAAACTGTCCATCATTTTCGGCGTCGTCCACATGATCTTCGGTGTTTGCATGAGTGTCGTCAACTACAAGTAAGTTTATATCACTAAACCATCAGTTTATTAGGAAAACTAACTCACAAATAGATACAAATCATGAGCAACAAACTTCGCCCATGTGTTGTAGGTATTTCAACGCTGAAGCTAGGCCCCATATTTTAAGTAGAAGATTCTTATCCATCGTATTTTAAAAAGTAAAACAGAGTTATGTAGATCAATTTTGAAGACCGATTTTGCTGGCATATTCTCTCAAGACACAATTTTCACTCCTACGTGTTTTTTGTGTAAAAAGGTTTAGGCAAGCTAGGTCAAGCAGGTGTTTTTTGACTTCAGTATGATGATTCTAATTGGTATTTTTGTTTCATTGAATCAGTATTAGTTAACTACAATTTAGCATTTCTGTAAAAAACTGAATGACACATCTGTTTGCAGCTTCTTCAAGCGTCGCTACTCAATCTTCCTGGAATTCTTGCCGCAAGTGGTATTCCTCTGCCTTCTCTTCTTGTACATGGTGTTCATGATGTTCTTCAAATGGGTCGCGTACAGCACTACTAGCGAAGGTAACACACCATGGACATAAATACGGGGGGGGGGGGGGGGCTTTAGGCTTTAGGGGGTCCGGACCCCCTTCCCCCCTTAGCAAGACAAAAAAAATCGCGCGATAAGTACCTATTTACAAATTAGTATCCGACATGGGGTATCCCTATCCATGCTTTTACAGGTGGTTCATGACGTCCAAAGAAAAGATAAACTACTCACACCCAGAGGTACCTACTTATCTGAAAATACCCCGATTTTTTTAATGTCTCGAGTTATGATCAAGAATTAAATTAAAGTTATTAAATTTTTTGTACATCTTTGGAACCCTTGAACACCCCCCCGGGAACTATAATTTAAGTTCAGGGGAAAACTAGTCAATCTTTGTATTGGACTCCCCCCATAACAAAGCTATAGCTACGCCCGTAACACACGTTTACTATATAACGTCATCCTCCAATGACCTTATCAAGCAAACCTTATTACCTAAGACACCTCATAGGTGAATTAAAATTTAGACTATTAGCGGCACAAAGAAATAGACATACTAACATACCCCTTCTTTCTGCGGGCAGTCGGCAAAAAATAGTTTAACCGTTATTTTCAGATGAAGCGTACACACAAGGCTGCGCACCTTCAGTCCTGATCCTCTTCATTAACATGATGTTATTCTCGAGCCAGGAACCCGAGTCGGGGTGTAAAGAGTTCATGTTCGAAGGACAAGGAACTGTGCAACGCGTGTTTGTATTAGTCGGGCTGTGCTGTATTCCCGTTATGTTGCTCGGAAAGCCTCTGTATTTACTGTCTGCTGGGAAGAAGAAGGCCCGAGCTAAGGTACCTATATTTAACAGTATAGTTTATTTATTATTATCCTACCGGCTGCGCCAAATAGAACTAAGGAATGCTTTAACTTTATGGTAATAAAGGCCTGCTGGTTTATTCTGTCTGCTGGCAAGAAATCCGAGGCTAGATTTTGTATCCTACCGGTGGCAACGCAAAAATAAAACTAAGCAATACGAAGACGAAGAGATGTCAGAATCAGAGATCAGAAGAATGAAATAATTACCTAACTAGGTGTGGATTAACACTATAAAATTAAAAATAATTTATGAGGTTGTTTATGCGTGATCTACTATAAGTATATTGTTGTTTATGCGTGATATACTATTCTGTCACCTACGTAACAGAATTATTGAAATCGTTTCTTTATCATATTCCCCCTCTACTTATAAAATGCTGTTAAAATTGAAACACCGCACCGTTTAAACTATTGCCATCATTTTTGTTAGATAGTGACAGGGCGAATCTTGAGCATTGTTTAACCAGTGTTCAAGTTTTTAAGTAAGGCCATTATATTAAAAGTGCTGAAAATGTTTATTTTTCTAGTTCCAGTCGGAAAGTTCAAACGGCAACGTGCAAGGCATCGAGATGCAGGAGCAGACAGAAGTGGAAGGACAATCCAAGCCAGAGGCGAAGGCTAGTCACGACCACGAAGACGAGCCTTTTAGCGAGGTTATGATCCACCAGGGTATCCACACTATTGAGTACGTGCTCAGTACCATCTCACATACGGCGTCGTATCTCCGACTGTGGGCTTTGTCGCTCGCGCACGCAGGTAATTAATAAAAAGGAATAGTATGTCGAAAGAGAACTAGATGGCGCTAGTAAATAATGAGGAATCCTAGATCGCTACCGTGTTATACCAAAACACTGTAACTCAAGTTTTAGTGTTTTGCCGTAACAAAGCTCAAAGGATTTTATTACAATGAAATAAGGATACCTACTGATTGTTCAGCACTGACGAGAGCAATCAGCGTAGCTATTTCTGCTAAACAATCAGTATCCTTATTTCGTTGTTATAAAGATCACTCGACTATCAGTGCCGACGGTACGCGTGACAGGAAAACCAGCCTTAAGGCGCAAACCAACCGCGGCGGATGCTGGAATTTTAGCTGCGTGGGTTGCGCTGCATTTTGTTTGACAACGTAGGTCTACGTTTCCACTTCAGTACACTAATATGAACCCACGTCTATGTTGTACAACTATAGCGCAGCACGGTTTTGAATTCATACTAATCATAATTGCGTGTACCGCGTGCATAGCGTGCACAGCGTTGAGCTGCGTGCTCGCTATATTCGAGCTAGCCGCGCGTGTACCAATGACGTCAATACATGCGTAGCGTGTCCGTGGGATGCAGTGGACACAATAGGGAACATGCGTCTGATTCAAAAGCGGGTTAAATGTATTTTATTATGAACATTGTTGCTTTAGAGGTACGTGTGTGTAATTATTTTTTAATATTAAACCAGTTTCGATTAGAAAATAAATTTTAAAAATTGCAAAAAATAGTAGGAATTTCAAAATACTTGAAAAGGATGTGAAAGGATGTGACGTCACGAGTTCATAAGACGAGTCAAGGGCGAGTCAGATATAACGATCCATAGATAAGTTTTTTTTTTAATTTTCACAATTCCTAAACTCGAACTTATTGTTGTCACAGATTACTGTTGTACTTAGTATCAATTTGTGAACTTTGACGCGTGAAGTCACAGTTCACAAATTGATACTACAACAGTAATCTGTGACAACAATAATAATACGTGTTTCAGGTACGTGAAAATGTTGGTAAATTTTAAAAATTGTTTTTGTTACAAAATTTTAGTTTTTCGGCGCTGGAATTTTTGTTACGGTTATTTAACGATATAACCTATCTTAAATTCTTAAATTCTTTATTGCACACAAAAAGATAGAATTACAAACATTGATTAAAAAGGTGATGTACAAAGGCGAGCTTAACCCTAAAAGAGTTTTCTTACAGCAAACCTTGGGAGAGAGAGAGACTTTATTTATAGATAGCTATGGATAGATGTGTACATACATGAGATAAAAGAGAATGACGATTGAAAGTCATGCTACTTAAATAATACCTAATAATAAGAAATAAATACTTAAAAATATGTACTTACAGAAATAATAAACCTATCGTTTAAAACCATAAAAAAAAATTGATGCATATTGCCTATTATTGACGCATGAATTGACGTCATTGGTATACGCGTGGCTTACTCAAATATGGCGACCACGCAGCTCAACGCTGTCCACGCTATGCACGCGGTACACGAAATTATGATTAGTATGAATTCAAAACTTCAAAACTGGCAGTTTTACATCGATTCGTGTACTGCAGTGGAAACGTAGATCCACGTTATCAAACAAATGAACCCACGCAGCTAAAGTGCGCCGCGTTCCCCTGCAAAGCATGCGCCGCGGTGGGTCCGTACCTTTACCATTTAGCTCAAAACTATGTTTCTTTAACTTTATTTGTTGTATTGACTGTTTCTGTTTTGTGTGCCTAAATAAATAAATGTCTCCCGCAGAACTGTCGGAGGTGCTATGGAGTATGGTGCTGACATTCGGTCTGAAGGACGAAGGGTACATCGGCGCTGTGAAACTGTATGTCGCCTTCTGTTTCTGGGCGCTCTTCACACTAGCCATCCTCGTTATGATGGAGGGGCTATCGGCTTTCCTTCACACACTGCGTTTGCACTGGTGAGAATTTAAACTATTTTTTTACTTTAAGAGGCCTGCGACAGGCGAATTTCCATAAAAACGTAATACCGAAATCATTTAAAATTTAAGCATATTTTTATCAGTTTATGTTGTTGTAACTATATCAAACACCCGAATACTGATACGCTACTTAGTTTGTGATAAGTACTACTTTTCATTAACTAAACTGACATTTTTGTATTTTGAAATTTAAAAAAAGGATAAGTAAGTATAGAACTCTCTGAAGAGTAGTACGAACGTCTCAAATAGATAAGTACAGAAAGCGTCATTAATTGGTATCCCCCTAGTAAGAGGTCGGTTTGCAAGCCGTTGATCTCAACTTTTGTAAAAACTTTTACATCCTTGCTTACTTATGGATATCTTATTTCGCTCGAGTTCCTAAACAAAAATAGCTAATATAATACCCGACTGAAATCCAAGGTTGAAATGAAAAGACTCTTTGTTCAAATCAATAGGGGGATACCGATTGATGACGCTGACTGTACGTCTCAGCGTTTCAGTATTTGGGCATAATAAACCTTAACAGTGTTATAATAGGTCTTTTATTACGTTCAATTATTAACGAATTGTAATATACTTTCAGGGTGGAGTTTATGAGCAAGTTCTACTCGGGTCTGGGTTATATCTTCCAGCCGTTCTGTTTCAAGACAATTCTAGAGCAGGAAGACAGCGACGAATAGACGTCACCCATCCGTTAGAACAGTGTTCCGCAAAGGGTGTGGCAAGCACACTGGTGTACCGTGGTCATTAGTTGGTGTGCCTCGGAAAAATAAGGTTACCTATCAGTTAAGCTACTCCAAATTTGGACCGCATATGCTCAACTAAACAAGCTCATGTTTCGCATTAAAAAAATATTTTTCATTTATGGTGTACCTTCAAAATTGACCGATTTCCTAGATGTACCTTGAACACAAAAAGTTGGCGGAACCCTGCTTTAGAACGTGTTACATTCGTGGAAATGTAGTGTAGTTACAACAGTATTTTCAGACTTATTCAAAGGTCACAAATGTTAGACGAGAGAATTGATACAATTATATTTTATTCATGTTTATAAATGTGTTTTATTGTGCGCAAAAATATCTAAATACATTTACTTACGCTAAACAAAATTGCAAGCTTTCAATGCTATTTTGTAAGATCTTAATCTTAACAGATCTACAGAAACAGAAAAAAAGAACACAATGTTCTTACAAGTAAAATCACAATAGGTATTTATTCAATAAGACCACTAGAATCACTTGGAATCATTTTAGTAAGGTGATTCAACTCCTTTCGCGCCACCTTGAAGAATCAGAGCAAGATACGTGGCTTGGGGCATCTAACATCAAAAATCGGTTTTAATTCCGTGGAATACATTTTTTTACATCAAATCTGTATAGTACAGAATACAAATGCCTATAACTGGCATAGCAGGAGTTGGTAAATCAGCATGCCAGTTACTGGCATTCCATGAAGCCGCGATGTACAGTCAGCGTCATCAATCGGTATCCCCCTATTGATTTGAACAAGGACCCTTTTCATTTCAACCTTGGATTTCAGTCGGATTTGCTAGTATAGGAACTCGAGCGAAATTAGATATCCATAAGTAAGCAAGGATGAGAAAATGAAAAGTAAAAGTTTTTACAAAAAGTTGAGATCAACGGCTTGCAAACCAATCTCTTACTAGGGGGATACCAGTTAATGACGCTTTCTGTACATGCCAGTGTCTAGTCTAGTATCACTGAGGCCGCCTCCCCACATTATCGCGAGAGGAAAAAAATCAAACGAGCTGCCATTTTCTGGCATGCTAAGTACGGGCAGAATCTCGATACACATGCCAGTAGCTGGTTCTTACCAGTAACTGGCATGCTTTTGTGCGAGTAACTAGTATGTGGATCTTGCGCTTATTAAGATAAGACAATTTATTTTTCAAATAAGGTTGTATATATTCCTTGTAACTTACATATTAAACAGGGATACTTATTTTAAGTAGGTGCTTAATTTTAAGAGACCATAGTAAGGTACACTTACCCTCCGTGCTAGTTAGGTTGTTATTGTATCTATCAAGTCCTCAAATTAGTCTTAGCTTTCTCCAAACTGATCTATCAAGTTCTCAAATTAGTCTTAGCTTTCTCCAAAATCTCCTTCCTAATCTTAGGGTAGTCAGGCTGTGCACCGAGTATGTGTCGACAAACAACTATGCATTCTGGATATTTCTTTAGCTTTAGATAAGCATGAGCTAGCTTATAACCGACTGAGAGATCGTTCTTGCCTCCGTAAGTCCACGCGTTATCGAAGTTATGCGACGCGCTTTTGTAGTTTTGATCCTTTTCTGCTAGATATCCTGAAAAAAAAAACGTCGTAAAAATCGACTAAGTATGCATTTCTGTAATGAATTCACGAAACGTAAACGAAATATAAGAACACACAATATACTCGGCTACCAGGTTTTTTACTATTTATAACCTACTAGCTTCCGCCCGCGGCTTCGCTCGTGGTACCGGGATAGAAAGTAGCCTTTGTCCTATTCCTGGTCATTACCAATATTTTAAATTTCAGCCAAATCGGTTCAGTGGTTGTCGAGTTATAGAGGAACAAACATACATCCATCCATCCAAACATCCAAACTTTCGCATTTATTATATTAGTGTTATATAATTGACTGACCTATTAGCTCAGTTGGTAGTAGCTCTGCCTTCTGCGCTGTAGGTCGTGGGTTCGATTCCCACCCAGGACAAACATTTCTGTGATGAACATAGATGTTTGTTCTGTGTCTGGGTTTTATAAAGTATTATAAGTATGTATTTACAAATATTGGGTATTCTATCATTTATCTGGTTCCCAATATTACAAGCTTTGCTTAGTTTGGGGCTAGATGGCGCTGTGTGAAATGTCCAGCAATATTTATTATTTATTTATTTAAATTAATCGTAGAAAATAGCGTCAATAGTAGAAAAAGTGTAAATGGCACAAATATTAATTTTTAGGGTTCCGTACCTTAAAAGGTAAAAAAGGAACCCTTATGAGATCACTTTCTTGTCCGTCTGTCCGTCTGTCCGTTTGTCCGTCTGTCCGTCTGTCCGTCTGTCTGTCTGTCCGTCTGTCCGTCTGTCCGTCTGTCCGTGTGTCACCATCGATTATCTCCGGAACGGGTGGAGCTAGCAAGTTGAAATTAATACCATATACTGAAGTCTATAGTCCCTATTGTGAGTATAAAAATCAAGGTCCTGAGTCAACACTATAAAAAGATATAGGCAAATTTAGGTTTTCGTGAAAACTTGAAAGTACCAAAACTTACCTTAATTATCAACTTTTTTTATTTTTCGGAATTTTTCCTTTATTTGTGCTATAAGATCTTGCTTTTTGCCAAATTTCGTGATTCTAGGTCAACCGGAAGTACCCTAGAGGTTTTGGGTCGAAAACCTAAATGGTAGTTCCCGTTGACCTAGAATCACGAAATTTGGCAAAAAGCAAGGTCATATAGCACAAATATAGGAAAAATTCCAAAAAATTAAAAAAGTTGAAAATTAAAGGGTGTTCCCATACATACATAGTTGACGCCAATTAAGATTGTCCTCTGAGTTGTATGGGCGCTCATACAATTAAGCGGACTACTTACTAATTGTCCAATAACTTAATGGGTATAATGGGTAGGTACGGAACCCTCGGCGTACGAGTTCGACTCGCACTTGACCGGTTTTTATTTTTTTAAATTGTAATGTGACTAGGATTATTAAATCTTACAACTGAACTCACCTAGGTACTGATAAGCGGCTGCACAAGAATTGTTGTGATTGAGTACTTTGGTCAGGAGTTCCTTTGCAGCGTCACTTCTGCCGGAGCTGACTTGGTTATCAGCTACTTCTAACCAGCACCTGAATATTTAAACTTTTAGTTAGGAAACGACCAATCAAGATCACTAAACAGCTAAATCATCGGACTAATATTTTAAAAGTGTAGAGGAACATCGATATCTTCAAAATATTTAAAGGCATTTTAAACATCTTATTAAAGAATCTACCCAATTTTATTTATTTCTCATTACATTTACTATCTTTGAACAGCATACAATATGATGTAAGAATATACCAATTATATAAAGCGTAAGTGTTTGTTTGTTTGTTTGTTTCTACGGGAGCAACGCCGCGTACTTTTTTCAAGAAAAAAAAAAATATTTTGTGAATAAACTGCCCTTACTTTTGTGGTATCTGTTATTAGGTAAGCATATAATCTTACCTTTCCAATCCATCAGCTTTTTCCGGCGTCCAAGGAATTGACGATATCGTCCGTTTTAGTATATTCTTAGCACGAGTTGGCTGCTTTATTATATTGTACCTGAAACAAATAAAATTGTCAATATTCATATTTATTAAAACCTAAAAGAAGTTGACCATCTTACTTGGAGGCTTAAATGGTCGTTGACTATGATTCCTATCTATTCGCTTTCATGTCTATGAAAAGATATAGTGCAATTTCTATTGTCATTCTGCTATAACGGCCTTTTTAGCCCCGCTGATCTGACTTATGGTTACAATAGATTTTAATGAAAGAGGCATAGTGTTACATTATAAGTAACAACCATAATATTTATGAATTACTTATATAAATATATTTATAAATTAGTGTGTCATATTTATAAATTAATGTAGTCATCACATCACTTAGAAACGCCATAGAAACTGCGTAATTCTCAGTACAAATTTTGTTCTGCGGAAAAAGATAAGTACTTACCTACTGATTCCTACTATAAAATTTGAATTTACATGTCTTTGACATTTAGCTCAATCACTTCATTGAACGCGCGACCTAGTTACCAGCGCCATCTATAAATATTGAAACAATCACACTTATAAATGCTAATGTTTGAATGCTTGTATGTTTTTTCCTCTATAACTCTACAACCACTGGAACGATTTGCCTGAAATTTTCAATATAGATAGATGACCGGGAATGTGATATAGGCTACTTTTTATCCGGGTACCACGCGAGCGAAGCCGCGGGCGGAAGCTAAAAATAAACTTACGCTTCAGCGATAGCCAATATCAAGTAAGGATCATCCTGAATCCCGTCTTCGGTGGCTAAAGGCAAGAGGTCCTGTAGAACTTTCTCTGCTTGTGCCTTCTGTTTTGTAGCGAGTTGTAGCAAAGCTTGCAGTGGCTTCCGTTCAGATGGCGCCACTTCTACTAACAGCTTTTCGGCTGTCCGCAAAGCTAGAAGGCGGGTATCTCTATAATAAAAACAAATTAGAATAATTGTAAACGCTTGAACGGTAGATGTTGAGATTTCTTATACCTAGTTATTCATTCAGACGTATTTTGGCTGTAAATTAAAAAAAATGTTGTTACAAAGTTTTAGTTTTACGATGATGGATTTTTTTACGGTTACTTATCGATATGTATCCTATCGTATAATTTTTAGGGTTCCGTACCTTAAAAGGTAAAAAAAGGAACCCTTATAAGATCACTTTCTTGTCCGTCTGTCCGTCTGTCCGTCTGTCCGTCTGTCCGTCTGTCCGTCTGTCTGTCCGTGTGTCACCATCGATTATCTCAGGAACGGGTAGAGCTAGCAAGTTGAAATTTATACCATATACTAAGGTCTATAGTCCCTATTGTGAGTATAAAAATCAAGGTCCTGAGTCAACACTATAAAAAGATATAGGCAAATTTAGGTTTTCGTGAAAACTTGTGAGTACCAAAACTTACCTTAATTATCAACTTTTTTTATTTTTCGGAATTTTTCCTTTACTTGTGCTGTAAGACCTTGCTTGTAACCAAAATTGACACTTCTAGGTCAACCGGAAGTACCCTAGAGGTTTTGGGTCGAAAACCTAAATGGTAGTTCCCGTTGACCTAGAATAACGAAATTTGGCAAAAAGCAAGGTCTTATAGCACAAATAAAGGAAAAATTCCAAAAAATTAAAAAAGTTGAAAATTAAAGGGTGTTCCCATACATACATAGTTGACGCCTATTAAAAGTCCTCCGAGTTGTATGGGCGCTCATACAATTAAGCGGACTAGCTTAATTGGCACCATGGCTAGGTACGGAACCCTCGGCGTACGAGTTCGACTCGCACTTGACCGGTTTTTTATTTTTTTAAATGTGCATATTCCCTATTCCAATTTCGTTCTTCAATCACACCATCCAACGCTTTGAGACATTTTTAGGGTTCCGTACCTTAAAAGGTAAAAAAAGGAACCCTTATAAGATCACTTTCTTATCCGTCTGTCCGTCTGTCCGTCCGTCTGTCCGTCCGTCTGTCCGTGTGTCACCATCGATTATCTCAGGAACGGGTGGAGCTAGCAAGTTGAAATTTATACCATATACTGAGGTCTATAGTCCCTATGGTGACTATAAAAATCAAGGTCCTGAGTCAACACTATAAAAAGATATAGGCAAATTTAGGTTTTCGTGAAAACTTGTAAGTACCAAAACTTACCTTAATTATCAATTTTTTTTATTTTTCGGAATTTTTACCCGACTGCGCAAAGCAAAGGAAGGGTAATGTGTTTATCAGTCTATGTATGTATGTATGTATGTTTGGATGTTTCTATGTGGCATTCTAGAGGCCAAACGCGTGGACCGATTTTGATGATTCTTACGTCAATCGATTCGTCTGAACCTTGGGAGTGTTGTTAAAGGCATGACAGTAATCAAAATTCACCAGTGCCACCACCAGACGCCTTAATGTCAAAATTAAAAAAATCAAAATCGTCACACCATGTCAAGTGGGGTATCGTTGAATAGGTATTTTAAAATCAACTTTATGTTTCTTTTACCATTTTTCATTTTAAGTAATAGTTTAAGAAAAATAACGGTTTAAAGTTGATTAATAATTATTCTCGCTATGGATGTTTCTATGTGGCACTCTAGAGGCCAAACGCGTGGACCGATTTTGATGATTCTAACGTCAATCGATTTGTCTCAACCTTGCGAGTGTCACTAAAGACATGAAAGTAATCAAAATTAACCAGTGTTACAACCAGACGCCATATTGTCAAAATTGAAAAACTCAAAATTGACGAACTATGTCAAGTGGGGTATCGTTGAATAGGTATTTAAAAATCAATGTTAGGTTTCTTTTACTATTTTTCATTTTAAATAATAGCTTAGGAAATATAACGGTTTAAAATTCTGTTTGTGTGTATCTTGGCCGCGCATCACGTCTCGGTCGAACGAAACTACTGGACGGATTTAAATGAAACTTGGTATTATTTGAGTGCATACATACTATACTACTACGAGGTATAAATAGGATACTTTTGATTACTATACCTACTTACTTACTGAAATTCAAGACGGTTCCCTTGGGAGAGGAAATGAAAATCAAAATGAGTAGGTAGGTATCTGGTTGTAATTCATTAACACATAGTACGATTTTATTGATTCTTTTTACCCGACTGCGCAACGCAAAGGAAGGGTAATTTTGTTAGAAAGTAGGTATGTACCTACTTTAAAATGTTCTGTAAAAATTTCAAGGTCATCGGTTTTGTAGTTCAGAAGTTACAAACATCGCAACCCTCAGTATTATTTTTTATTTACATTAATTACCAAAAACACAACTAGATGTCGCTGCTAAATCTGAACCAATCCTAGATCGCGCTATCGTTGCGTTTTGAAAAGTTTACCTATTCTATCAATTTTTGAGGGCCATTATCGAAAGTTTTTGATATTATTGGATTGGATTGGATTGGATTGCATTATTGGCTGATGGGGAATTGGATTGGATGGATTTGATGAATAAAATTGAATAAATAATTAGGGCGATACGAAGTTACTTAGTTTAGTTGGTTTATTAATTTCTTGTTGGGTAGGTAATAGTTAATCAAGGTATTTTAAAATCAACTTTATCATAACTAAAAAGTGTTAAATAAAAAAATATTTTAAAAAAACAAAAACCCGACTGCGTCAAAACTAAAAAGAAAAAAACAAGCCTGCAAAGAATTACTCACAGTCGGGACCCATAACATTGGGAAGATTTGATTGGTAATAAAATGAATGGGTACCGACTGTGAGTAATTCTTTGCAGGCTTGTTTTTTTCTTTTTAGTTTTGACGCAGTCGGGTTTTTGTTTTTTTAAAATATTTTTTTATTCCTTTACTTGTGCTGTAAGACCTTGCTTGTAACCAAATTTGACAATTCTAGGTCAACCGGAAGTACCCTAGAGGTTTTGGGTTGAAAACCTAAATGGTAGTTCCCGTTGACCTAGAATCACGAAATTTGGCAAAAAGCAAGGTCTTATAGCACAAATAAAGGAAAAATTCCATAAAGGTAAAAAAGTTGAAAATTAAAGGGTGTTCCCATACATACATAGTTGACGCCAATTAAGATTGTCCTCTGAGTTGTATGGGCGCTCATACAAATAAGCGGGCTACGCTACAATAACATAATGGGTATAATGGGTAGGTACGGAACCTTCGGCGTACGAGTTCTACTCGCACTTGACCGGTTTTTTTCTATTCGCCGCTCTAGGAGATTTATATCCCTATCACCTGCTCGCTGAATTGAATTAAGAATAGTGTGAATAAGTAAGAATAATGCTACTAGAATAGAATAGACTCTCTTTTATCCTAATATAATTCTGTGAACGAGACCGAACGCGACAAAAGATACCTACGCGATTGTTTTGACAGTTTGAGACCAATTTGAGGTGTGAGACAAGTTACACAATCAGCCTGCTGAAAGCAGAGCAGACAATGTATGATTATAAGGATAATACACTCACGTGTCTCCCCTTGGGCTGTGTTGTCCGACGTTATGCTGCGCCAGACAAAGAAGGGCCATGCGACTCGCGGCCCGCGCGCCCCACAAGGCGACCCGTCGCGCTTGGTTCAAATGTCGCAGCGCGGGAGTCGCGCGACCAAGGTACATTGAACATACACCCGCGAAGACTTTACTATGCGACGATGTTTAGAGAGAAATCTTCCTAATAGACGCTCACAGTGACAATTTTTTATACGGTCGGTAACCTTCTATTCGAAGGATTCAGGTAAGGATGAGTGATGACTTTTATTCAACCCTAAGAACAAAAACTTTCCGACGCTCATAGAGTAAGCTTTGTTGCCTGCTTTGAGAGAAAGAAAGCTTCTATTTCACGCTCAGGGGAAACCTTCTAATCACACGTTGAGAAAACTTTTCGACTCACGTAGAGAAAACTTGCCGACGCACAGAGAAAAATACTATTCGAGGCTTTTAGAGAGAGCTTTCTATTAGACACGTACCCGTGTAGTCAAAGATTGCCTCCTGACACTGTATAAATCATCTAGTAAAGATATAAAGGCCTAAGTTTTTTTTTAAACTCACGTGTCTCCCCTTGGGCTGTGTTGCCCGGCGTTATGCTGCGCCAAACAAAGAAGCGCCATGCGACTCGCGGCCCGCGCGCCCCACAACGCGACCCGTCGCGCTTGGTTCAGATGTCGCAGCGCGGGAGTCGCGCGACCAAGGTACATTGAACATACGCCCGCGCAGTAGCTGTAGCCTGGAATATACATATTCCATCAAAAACAGTTCTTCCGCAAAAAGTTGTGAAATCGAATGTAAACCAAGTCGGTACAGAGTAACTTGGCAAACGCATACTCTATTCCACAACAAAGTTACAGAGGGCTTTTTTTACTTACTTACTTACCTTCAGACATAATTCTGGATCGAAATATTTAGTTCCTTACTATGTCCTATAAAGGAACGGTCAGTACGAGGAGGCGACGTTTCTTTGTATGCTTATGTTAACGCTTTAGTTTCACCAGCGCATACAAAACCACGTTTACGACGCTGGCATCGTTACCGGATAGTGAAACAAATTATGCTTGGCACTCTGATAATGCATTCGATTGACATTCGAAAGCGCAATTTTTTTTTGTTTACCAGCTAAATAATCCAACCTGCTGAAATGGAGCTAAATCCAGCCAAAGAAGGGGCGGGGGGGGGGTCTTACTCCGCAGTTTAGGTACGTCTATTTATGCGACAAGTCGACAATCCTTCCGCGTCACTCCGCGCCAGATAGCGACAGAATTATAAGTTAGAAAGAGTGGAAATGTTGAGGTGAATATTGCGCTAGGCACTAAGCGCATATGCGAGCTGAACTGCACTTTGTTGCGTCGCAGCAAGAGTCGCTATTTATATAACTTGTTTCGCGAAATGAGTTTTCAGTACGTAGTACCATTATTTATTCTTTGGTCAAAGTAAACTTACCTGGATCCTCCTTATCTCCAAGACTCTGCTTAGCAAGTTCCAAGGCCTGTTCCGCTTCAGGCAACTTCCCCCGTCTCCACTGCACTTCTATGAGCTGCGCAAGCGCCTCCCAACTCGTCGGCTTCACTGACAGGATCTGGCTTAGATGACGTTGGGCCGTTTCGAAATCCACCTGAATTAGACTACTTTGAAAATAACTATAATAGTTGCCGCTTGTGGCTTCGCTCGCGTTTCAAATAGCCTAAATGCTATTCCAGGTCAAGATCTGAATGTAAGTCAAGTGAAGTCGTGACTTCATGAATAGGAATGACCGTCCGACATCCATTTCTATCTTCTAGAATGATTTGAAAATTCTTCAATTCTTTTTACTCTTTTGCGAGCATTGGCAAAACCGAAATTAGCCAAGTAAAAAACCCATTTTTTTTGGTGTACTACGGGTAGAAAATATTTCCCGTGGTACACCTGTGTCCACCTTGGTGGACCACGGGTAAAAATTATTGCCCGTGGTCCACCTGGTGGACAAAATAGGTGTGCACACGGCTCTCACCATGTAATAAGCATAACAATAAGAATCATTAATCGTAAAACTGTGTATAGAGGTGTTACAAAATAATAGTTCCAACAGTCTCCCCGTTTTGGGCATACAATTTATATTTAGGCATTAAATATAGCAGTGTAAGGCAAACCAGAATACATTTGCAGCTGTTATGGGTTATTTTTACTTGCAAAGGATGACCATGACGGAGGCCTTTAGGCGGCCTAAAAACTCCGTCACCAGAGTTGGCCACTAGCTCATACGAACTTACTTACTTACTTGCAAAGGAACGTTAATTAGGAAGTATTAACGACTTAATGCTATATTCGAAGGTGAAACAAGCTCTCCGTCAACTAGTCTGTCCATATCAGGCATCAAGTGCACTTACTGGTCCATCGGTCTGTATAGCCCTAAAACATATACCTACATTTAAATAGTAATCATTGTCATTTTAAGCAGGTCTTACCTTCCTAAAAGCAAGGTCAGCCATCATGACAGCCGCCGATTCGTTGTTAGGATCGGCGCTCAGTAGGATCGCACACGTCTGCTCGCATTTCTCAGCATTGTTCATCTGAAAATAGGGAAGGAAATGTGTCATTTTGTTCGATGACGTCATGTTCCATAGAACAAAATGGGAACTACCCGAAACAAAACTTTTAACCGAATAATTTATCACTTTTATCAGTTTGTGACTGATTAGGTTACATCTTCACGTTGAAACAGTTGAATGGATTTGAATGAAATTGGGAAAGGAGTCTAGATTGAAGTGGCTAGATTTTTGTCATCACTTCTATCCTAAAAATTCCTAATATCTCACCACAGTAAGCATAACCAACAGCTATAATAGAATATTGAAATTGACCGATAGTCTTCAATCCAAGACACAAATCGAAAATATAGAACAGAACGAACCCAACGCCGCAACATCTCATTTTCGTATTTGAAAGAATTGATTTCTTTTTTAAACTTTCGCGATCAGAACATTACCTATAAATAAATTATGTATCCGGGTATTTATTACGTAAATTACCTTTTTATTTAGCCCAACATTTCGACTGGATTGCACCAGTTGTGGTCGCGGGAAGACTAAATAAAAAGGTAATTTATGTGATAAATACCCGGATCCATAATATGTAATTTATGGAATGGATTTCGTTACTACGTCCAAATGGTTAGGATACACACCTGTGCAAACAGTTTAGCTAGAGCCAACAAAGTCTCAGGGTCTCTCGGAGTATGAACCAGTGCTTCTGAGTACAAATTGGCAGCCAATGCAGACTCTCTGTTGGTCTTAACACGCGCTAGAGAGCATAGGATTGAAGATAGCTGCTGCCTTTCTTCTTTTAAGTCACCCCTTGAATCTGTCAATGAAAGCTTAAATTGTACACTTCTTCCAACGGATCTTGGCATTCCTGAAGTTAGCGTTTCGATGCGCAGTGCAACTTTTTTATACAAAATATTCTACTGCGCAGCGAAAAGCCTAACTTAAAGAATGCCTAGCTACATTGTAAGAAAAGTAATTTGTTTTAGAATTTACCAAGGCCTAACCATGAGGCACTTTTACCTCCAGTATTAAGGAGACCTACCTCTAGTTAAATACGCAAAAACTCGAAAATAGTGTCTAGAACTTTTAAAACGGTACATTTTAGTTTTAGAGGCACTTAGTCTAACGAAGAGCAAGCACACGCGACGCTTTAGTGACGCAGGCTGATTGTCTAACTTGTATCAAACCTCAAATTGGTCTCAAACTGTCAAACCGATCGCGTAGGTATCTTTTGTCGCGTTCGGTCTCGTTGAGATGAGAGTGATAGAGCTAAATGCGTGGTCACTTAACTGTCATAATTAAAAGTTTGAGACCGATTTTGGTAGCGATCAAAGATAGATGGGGGCTGGTGTCTTTACTCTTTCTTGTTGTGAAACTGAATTAGCTTTACTGCTATTTTCTTTTTCATTTATTTACCGTTTTAACAAAAAATAAATCTTAAAATAATGCATAGTAGGTATCTAAAAACCACTAAGGTTTGTATTGACACTATCGCAAAATAAATATGTAAATAAGTAAGCATCTAAGAAGGTAGCTACATACAACACTTTTTACCTACCCACCCTCTCAGGCAGAAAGATAACGACGCAAGCCTTATTGCTACCTACTTACTATTATCTTCCTGTTTGGTTTACTACTGTAACTTACCAATCTCAATTCTCTTAACAATAGTAGTCTGCAAATCTCTAGCTTCAGCGAGTATCAGGTGTACATTCGTAGCGGACGGATTCTTCAGTTCGCGGCTCTTAGTCTGAACGAGGAGCGAACGCACGCGACGCTTCAGTGTACTGATGTCTTTATTCTTGTTGTGAAGCTGGTTTAGATCCACTGATATTATAGAGTCAACTTTGTCGTATTGCTTTAGCTGTAAATAAGTTTATTTAAGTACAATGAAAATATTTTTGGTAGTGAGAAGATTAAGGCTGGATTCGACCAAACTGGATTAAGTTTATACTTGAGAGTAAACTACTAGCCGACTTAATTCGAAATACAATTGTTTAGAAAGCTCAACCGAACATTATTATGTGCATACAAATTATCCTGGTTATAAGGTGTCAACTTTACAACGTCAAAATATTCAAACAAACAGTAGTTTACTCTCGAGACTAAACTTAATCCAGTTTGGTCGAATTCAGCCTTAGTACAGTAGGTACTCACAATGGATCTAGGCATTCGTGAAGTTAGTCGATTCGATGCGCAGCTTTTTCATACAAAATTTTCTACTGCGCAGCGAAACGGCTAACTTCACGATTGCCTAGATCCATTGTGAGTACTGTATCTGAATTTGATTGCTAATATCTAGTGAATAAGCTAATTATTTCTAATCGTAAATCCATACTAATCAAACGAAGAGTTTATTTAATTTTTTATTTGTTATGGTGTCATGAGAAGGGATGAATGTCATGTTACGAGAAGAGTGCTTGATATGAAAGTGGATGGATATACGAGTAGAGGTCGACCAAAGAAAAGATGGATGGATTGTGTAAAAGTTGACATGAGTAAGAAAGGGGTGAATGTTGAGATGACGGCTGATAGAGGGAAATGGAAGAAGAATACATGTTGTGCCGACCCCACGTAAGTGGGAAAAGGGCAGAAAGATGATGATGATTTGTTATGATGACCACACTTAGGTATTTACATTTCATTGCGGGTTCGAATCCCGTCGGAATTCAAAATGTTGATAAGATTTTTCATTTTCGAAAGAGTTTATTTGTTTGAATGCGCTAATCTCTGGAACTAGAACTCTATTTTATAAAGATAAAAGAAAAAAATAAATTACCTTAACAAGCAGGTCCAAATACTCGAATTTCAATTCATCATCATTCAGTAGTTTGATGGCGTTCTCATAGTGTTGGGTCGCTTTGTCGTATTCATGCATCAGCACTAGTGATGTACCCAGTTTCTTAATAAGCATTATGTCTGTGGGGTTGCCTTTGATCGCAGCTTCGTATGATTCCGCTGCTTGGATAGGCTCTGAAAAAAAATGGGAATAATTGGGTTAAAAAAACTTAGGCCATTACATCTTTACTAGGTAGATGATTTATACAGTGTCAGGAGGCAAATCTTTGCCTACATTTCCTACATTTAACGGGACACCGTAGTGTCTGGGACAATGTTGGGATGCAGTAGTCTTGCCCAGCACCTACACCATCCCCTCAGCTTACCGGCCATATCCACAGGAAAGACATGGTCAATACGTGTGAGGCTGACTAAGCCGCGGGTTTCCTCATGATGTTTTCCTTCACCGGTTAGAGCTCGTGTTGATGCGCATATAAATTTTTCGTGACGAAAAATCCAATTTAAAACTTTACTCTATTTACATTATTTAACAACTAGCGGTTCGCCCCAGCTTCGCATGCGAAGTCGGGGCGCAAACTATACCTACCCGTTCATTAGGGATAGTGTAGGATTCTAATAGTGAAAGAATTTTTCAAATCGGTTCAGTAGTTTCGGAGCCTAAAGCAAACAAACTATCAAATCTTTCCTCTTTATAATATTAGTATAGAAGTATAGAAAAAATTCACTTACCATGAATCGACATAAAAGCATCACCCATCATAGTATGCGCGTCTGCCATAGGATGATTACTGACAATCTCTTTAAAACACGACGTGAACATAGCTCTGTCCATTTTCTCCTTCAAGTAAATATGAGCCATTTTGCTGTGGGCTTGAAAGTAGTACGGTTGGCCCGGTTTGATCTCGTTAAGGATATCTATAGCGTTGTCAACGTCACCTTTATCGAGGGATATGTCAGCTCTCGCTATGAGAAGACGGCCTTCTTCTGATGTGTAGGACAATTCTTGGATTGCCTCCTGAAAATGTACAAGGAAATAATAAAATAATAAATAATGCCACTTTACACAGCATCATGGAGCCCCTAAGTAAGCAGAGATTGTGTTAGGGGATATTGTACATAGAAAACACCCAGACCCGAAACAAATATTTGCAGATCATACAGACATTTTGTCCCGCGGCGGGGATCGAACCCGCAACCTCCTGCGTCCCAGGCGCCTTCACCCACTGCGCCACAGAAGTCGCCAAAAAAATTCGCTTAGCTAAAGTATTAAGTCTGTTTTTGTGAGCTAGATCTCTGGCATGGCTTAATAACTGTATAGTTGCGATTGTGATGAACTTAGCATGATTTTTAAAGCACAGAAGCATTTAGTTGTCAATGTTACCAGGTAGTCCATCGATTTGATAAAGGCTAATATGAATACAGCTTAACTTTGTCGAATTGACAGATTTCCGGGATTCCCTCGACCAATTAGATTGAACGAAATTACCAATTCTATTAGTAACTCAAAATTTTGTGACATGGATTATGGTAGTTCAAAAGATATTGTCTGTAATGTATGCTGTGCTATTAAAAGATGTGTACCTTGCTTGGCAATCAATAATTCAGTTTATGTCTTACCTGCATAGTTTTCCCAGCCTCTGCCATTAGTCCCAGTGTAGTCTGTATCTCGATCATTTGCAAATACAACGTCGCCTTATCGATTATATTCAAATCTGACTCATACGTCCGATGGTTAACCACACTTTTACTATTAGCTATTTGCAGACTCGAAGTAAAGCTTGTCAGAGCATCGTTGAGCTGATCCGTGTTTTTGAGGATCACTCCGTTTAGGAAATGATACATCGCGCTATCACGGACCTTGAAATTGTAGCTTAGACACATCTCTAAGCTTTGAGCGGCTTTTGTGAATAACTGCTGTTGTATGTATATTTGAGATAAAAGGACTTGACTGCCGGCATGAGTACTGTCAAGTTCGTTGACCTGTAACGCCAGCTTTTGAGCATCGCTTGCGAAGCCAAAAAGAAACTTCAATCTAGCCAGCTCATATAAAGCGGAAATTAAACCCGGACAAGCTCCTACCACGGTATTTAAAATCTCTATGCAATTGGAGACAGATGAATCATTCCCATCTTGAGAATACAACAAGTATCCAACAATAACCGAGGGTTTCTTGGGCAGATGTTTCTTAAACTCTTTGAAAACTTCCAATAGAAAATCCGGATCCAAATCTCTGATGTAGTTCAAGCTGAAAGGATTGCGATTGGCGAAACTTAGCTTAGTTTCGAATGCTGTGTTGAGGAACGATACGGCGTTAGGTGATTTTGCGTTCAACTGCCCTGATATAAGGTACAAGATCGGCATTTTATTCGCCCCTTGCATTTCGAATAGTAGTTCAATTTGCTGTGCGATCTGATCTGTCGGGCCGTTCTCATGCATTTGACAGAGGGTCAGTCCACAAAGAGCTGTGATAGAGTTGCTATCGAGTTTACTAGCTGCTTTGAAGAAACTTAGAGCTTCTTTATACTTTCCTTGGAGAATGCACTGGTAGCCGACTTCGCTCAAGTAGTCAACATTGTTTGAGTACATCTCTGATGCGCACTGAGCAAATTTGTAAACCTGAGAAAGCACAGCACTGGATCTACCACAGGCTTTAGAGAATATCTGAGCGGTGTTGTAGAATTGAAATCCATTGTGAGTCTCATCACTTTCTAATACAGAGAAGAATCGGTTCAACTGATCTGCTGCTTCAATGTAATCCGCGCTTTTACACAAGGCTAGAAATATCCTCACTTTGAGAGCTTCAATATTATTTGGTTCTAATGAAAATATTCTTTCCATTACATCAAGGACACTGTCCCATTTTTGCATTGCAAACTCGTTTTTCATTTTCTCTACAAGTGGTACTATCTGTCCAGGACTGTTTACTATCAACCGATCTAGAGTCAAGTTGGAAGCTTCATAATCTTTTGCGAAGTACTTAAACTTTGCAAGGCCGAGTAATGCTTCTGTGTTCTTATCGCTTTTGTTCAATGCCAATTCTATACAATCTAATATGGACATGTGCATTTGTCCATAGCTCATATACATATCGTTCCAGCCTTTGAGTATAATAGCTTCGATGTTATTAGAGTCTTTTCTTAGAGACTTGTTGATGTATTCCGAGGCTTTTTCATACTTCTCTGCTAGAGATAAGAAAAGTCCAGCGTAGTAGAAAGACATGGAGTTGGCTAGCTTCTTCTCTTCTTTAAGTTTAGCTTCTAGAGAGTAGAGTAATTCTCTATTTGTATTGGACCTCTTATGCCCGTACACAAGAGCAATTATGACTGCTAATTCAATATCTCTTTCAGTCTGTAGTGGTGTTAACTCATCAATCCCCACCTGTAACTGCCCTTCAAGAAGACGTGCTAGTCCATAGTAAAATGAAAATTCAGGATTCTCTCCATATTGCGTAGAAGCTTGCTTCGATATTTTTTGAGCACAACCATAACACTTTTCCCTTAAATAATAATGTATGTTGCATCTAAGCCACGCTACTTCCATCTTGTTGAATTATTCTAATTCGATCTTTACCTTCAGATTTCTGTACTTATTAGTATTATCCTCATAATATTTTGCAAGAAAATGGCATTTCACTATCACATCCAACTTCTTATCTTGTGCATGTTCAAAGGCATACTGTGGAGAAAAAATACAACGTGAGGAAGCTAGTAAAATAATACAACGTAATTTTTATTTATGTAGTTAGGTAACTAAGGGCTAATTTTTCAATACCTAGATAACTTTTATCTGAGGAAATATATATGCGATTTGACAGATATTGTATTGAAAATATGTCATAACGCCATATTTATTCCTCAGATAAAAAGTTATTTATTGATTGAAAAATCAGCCCTTAATCATAAGTTGGGATTTATCTTTTGGAATGTTGTGGTACCCTATAATTACAGAGGCACTAGATTTTACTTCACTAGCAAGTAGTTTTTGTATGAAAAGTGTTTTCTTGTGGTGGGTATCCATCACATTTCACACTAATATTATAAATGCGAAAGTTTGTATGTTTGGATGTATGTTTGTTCTTCTATAACTCCACGACCACTGAACCAATTTGACTGAAATTTAAAACATAGATAGATAATGACCGGGAATAGGGCATAGGCTTCTTTTTATCCAGGTACCACGCCAGCGAAGCCGCGGGCAGCAGCTAGTTTTAAATAAATAAGTAAGCCGTCATCAGCTGATAAGGGCAGTAGAAGAGATTAAACCTATTTTTCCGATCCCAGTTAAGTAAGGGATAAGGGCAGAGATAATGATAAGTAAGACATGGGCGTAGCTATAGCTTTGTTATGGGGGGGTGCAAGGGTTCTAAAATACAAGATTCTTATTACAGGGGGGTCAAAGGGTTCCAAAATACAAAGTTTGACTAGGTTTCCCCCGAAATCAAAGGGTTTTGACTGTTCAAGGGTTCCTAAGGGGGGGGGTCCGGACCCCCTAACCCCTCCCCCCCCCCTTATATACGCCCTTGTGGTAAGTAGGTACTTACTGCAGCTAACAACTTTCCAACACCCTTTCCTTGAAATTGTGGTGGTACATCAGTCCTATTCAATGTTATGACCTTGCCTGCTGTTTCATAATCTATAGTAGCCTCCGCTGGAAAAACAGAACGGTTAAAACAATTAAAAATAAGTCTAAGCTCAGCATAGTTTATTATGTTATAAAAAAATATAGACTGATGTCTATTGAATGGGAGGGTAAACGTTGTTAATATTTTCCAATATATAGATATACCTAATATAAGAGTCACCAACATTGAGGTGTTGCACAGAGTAGAGGAGGAAAGATCGTTGTTGCAAGTTGTCGAGAACAGAAGAGGGAAGATAATTGGCAATATGCATCAATTTTTTTTATGGTTTTAAACGATAGGTTATGTCGTTAAATAACCGTAACAAAAATTCCAGCGCCGAAAAACTAAAATTTTATAACAAAAATAATTTTTAAAATTTATCAACATTTTCATGCACTTGAAACGGACGTGACGTCACAAGTCACCAAAATTACACGCGCTTGTAGGTAGAAAAAAAAAAACTTTCTGTCGAGTTTGAAGGAGTGTGACGTCACAGCATACGTGACAAATAGCGTTGCGTTTCAAGTCTTATGAAATTCCCACTATATTTTTGCACTTTTTAATTATTAATTTCTAAGCGAAAATGAAATAATATTAAAAAATAATTACACACACATAATTCTAAAGCCATAATGTTCATAGAAAAATACGTTTAACCCGCTTTTGAATCAGACGCATATTGCCAATTGGCCATCTTATACGACATGACAGCTTCATTAAGAACATCATTGAAGGAAAAGTGGAAGGAAAGAGAGGAAGAGGAAGACCGAGGATAGGTTACATGAGCCAAGTGAAAGAGATATATAAAAAAAAAAAATTACAAACAAAAAGTGTGTCACCGAAAAGAGTGTTAGGCCCCAAACCGTGTTTGTTGCCCTGGTTCTTCACGGTCTTGGTCGCGAAGGAACAGGAGTAGAATCACCTAGCTCTTAAGACGATTCAAAGTGGTACACTTGTGATCTTATTGAATAAACGAATTTGACTTTTGACTTTTGACTTTTGCACTGGAAAGAGCTTCATGGAGAAAGAAACATCAGTTATGCCGACAAGGGGCTACCCCTTAAATAAAAGAAGAAGAAGATATACCTAGAATGTACATGAAGTAAATATTTAATAACTCTTTAGTTTTAATAAATTCTCACTTACCGCCATGCAATGTTGTCACAAACTGTTGCTTAGCAACATTGTTGATAATTTTCAACGCTTCCGTGGAGAAAGCTCTCAGATTAGCTCGAGTTAACATTCCAGGGAAAATGCCGATTATAATAGGTGAAATTTATTTAATTTCAGTAGCTAGGCTAACTGAAACTACGCATTTAGCAATATTTTCAATGATAACACCGCAATTAACACAACATCAACATCAAGTTGGCTTCAGTGCTGCCAACTCCAATAAATCGTAGTCGCTAGATTCAATCTGAAAAGTCGCTAGAAAGTCGCTAAAAAACTGATTCTTTATGGGAGCGGGGGGGAGGGGGGAATGGGGAAGTGTTGTATATAATAACAATTATTTCTTTTAAGAACTAGGTTATTAAACATAATTACAACGGCAGTCTATTCTTAGATAATTAATGAAAATTATTCATCTTTATTTAATTTTTTCTACTTATCTGTTTGTCTTTTCCACCTTTCAATTAGGTACTTGCCATAAAACTGTTTTGATTTGCAGGTTGAAGTCCAAAAGTCGCTATAGTTATTTGTGCAACAAGAGAGCAAAGTTGATGTTTATCTCGAGTGCTGATTTTGAATCCCGAGCGAACGAGGGATTCTAAGAATTGAATCACGAGCGTAGCGAGTGATTCTACGTTAGAATCCCGAGTCTAGCGAGGAATTCAAAGGCACGAGATGTGAAAACTTTGATCTCGTGTAGCACACAACATTTTTCACCTCAGCAGCGAGAACATTAACCTACAAATAAAAGATACAACTTTGTACATAATGAAGCAACTAATCCATAATAGGTATTCATTTAAATCTATTTAAAATTAACGCATTTTTCTCAGAAATTAAACGAACATATAACAGTTATTGTAGTTTTGGAAATTAAAAGTTTCTGTTTTGTTCAGAACTTACCTACGTGCTTCTCTGGAAGGGAACTTTGTTCATCACAATCACTTTTTGTCTCAACTCTTCTCTCTGGAGATAAATTAGTGTATTTGCCACTGGTTTAACTCATCTTTATTGTTTTATGAATTTTCAACAAATAACTAGCGTAACAGAAACAAATTCCCGCTATTTTATTTTTAAAAGGTGCGTTATTTTTTTTTTTTCATAGACAGGCTAGCGATGGACCGCCATGCACTATCACGTGTCAATCGACGACATTCGAATTTCAAATCACTTTTCCTCACTGAAACCAGTGTGCAAAATGCGATTTTGCACACTGGTTTCTCGCAGCAAAGGATGCCATTTCGAGCTGCTGAGGTGAAAAATATATTATGTTGCTAAAACTAATTTTAAATAGCAAACACTAGAGCAAAAGTCGCTATTTCTAACGACAAAGTTGCTAAATTGGCAACACTGATTAGCTAAAGTTGTTATTATTGTAGCTTGACATTGACATCATGAAATTGACATGACTGACTGACTTAACCAAGAAGATTCTAAACTACGTACCTGGAGTGCTAACTGACATTTAATGTACAAAGGATTTTGAACCTTATCGCGACTGAACAACGATCTATTATCATTTAATCTTGGTTATAAGGATTGTTGGTCTTGTTGAGAGGCTTTCTTGGGTGCTTTGTCTCTTTCACACAGTTGCAAAAAGAAAGAGACACACCGCCCAAGTTTTATTTCAAGCGGACCTTGTTTTCTGTCTCAGTCAGCGTTCCAGGTACAGTACGGCCAACGGATCTCGGCGTACGTGAAGTTAGCCGTTTCGATGCGCAGTGCAACTTTTTCATACAAAATGTTCTACTGCGCAGCGAAAAGCCTAACTTCACGATCGCCGAGATCCGTCGGCCCAACTATACGTAGTATAGAAATTCCTTGGACTTAACATCACATTGAGTGAGACTTTGAGAGATTCGATTTCTGACAGTGACTTTCAGTGATTTAAAATGTTGATAAGGCCCGAAATTCCTTGTAAGGCCCAATATGGCCGGCCGGCCAGGGCGGGCCAGGCCGACCACAGAGGCCGACCATGTATTTAACTAGTCTCCCCCTTACTTATGAAAGATGTTTAAAGTTGAACACTGGTTAAACAACGTCCTGTCTCTGTTTGTCACAATCCACAAATAATGACAGGACGTTGTTCAACCAGGGCCTTACTTATGAAAGGTGTTTAAAGTTAAACACTGGCTAAACAACGTCCTGTCTTTATTTTTTGATAGTGACGAACAGAGACGGGACGTTGTTTAACCAGTGTTCAACTTTAAACATCTTTCATAAGTAAGGGGGCCAGTGTTTAACTTTAAACATCTTTCTTAAGTACTAAGGCCCCCTATGACCAAAAATAAGTTCCTCCTTCCGGTCCGGGCCGACAACAAAATACCTAGGTACCTACCTACATTTAGAGCGATTTGAGAGATAATAATATGAAAAAAAAATGCAAAGATGCGTGAGCTTTTGTCTGGGCCAGTCTGGGCACAGTCTAGGTGACGAAAGTACCTACCTACCTATATCTTCAAATGGTTGGGTTTACGGGGGCGAAAAATCGATCTACTTAGCTATGTCTGGGAAAATTCCTTTTCTCTGTATTTTCACACAAAAAGATTTACCAGTGCAATGTGGTTCGTAATTTCACGGATTTTGTTGAGACCAGAGTGGCTAAGTGGTTAGGGTATCCGCCATCCTGCGAGTTCTAATCTCAGGTTACATAAGTAAGTAGGTAGGTACTTAAGTAGATACCTACTTATTTTTTGGTTTTGTAAGTTTTTCTTTTTTCTTTTTTTTGTGTCTATTTCCACCCGAGCAGAGCTCGGTGGCCCAGATATTAGAAATACCTAATATGTAGGTAGGTACCTAGTCGGATTTTTGTTTACCCTAGGTACCTACCTACTTGTAGTAAATAAATACCTAGTTATCTACTTAAAGTAACTTAATAATACCTATATCGCGATCGATCGACCGTTGATCCAGTCGAAGTTCACCGGTTGACTCATCTCATCACATCACATCAAGTTAGGGTCGCGCTACACTTGCGCCAGCGCATGCCTCAGTCGCACACCGGGCGCAGCGCGCGCCACGCGCCTACACGATGCGTTCGTATTAGGTACCTTTATCGTGTGTGCATTTGGATTGTAAACAAACTCTACATCGGAATATTATTTGTGAGTGACAGATTGTTATGATTGAGGGGTCATGCTTTGAAATACCTAGGTAGGTAGGTACTTACCTACTTGCTTTTTCAACTATTCCTATGCCTGGATTGATCAAATGTTCTTTTTTATATTTCTCATCTATGATTCACTCATCGATACGTATAGGTATCTTTTTTTATTAAGTATAGATGGTACCTACCTAGCGATTTACCTACTCAAAGGATGTACCTACCTATTATTTTGATGGTCAATATATATTTCGAAAGCCTTTTTTAAAGCTTTGATTCGTCTCATCCTTCTGACGCAAAGCGTGGGAGGTTGTAGGTAGGTACCTACTACATACCTAGGTACTTATTAAAATTCTCTCCACCACACTCTGACTCTGGGTTGAAAGACGTTTCTTTATTTTTTTCGCAGATTAAAACATGAGAAAAAAAAAGAAAAATTAAATAGTGATGCGATAGTGTCATCGCGTCATCGATCTATCGATAAAAACAAGTGAATACCTCTATTGAGTGATATTTGACTAGACAAAGTGTTACAAAGTTCGTTAGTGGTGCGGGCTTATGGGGCAATGCGTGTCCCGGGGTCATCAGGACCCTTACTCCCGACACTACGACGCTGAGAGCATCGCTAGCAGTGTTGGAGGATATAAAAAGGTGAGTCAACCAATATAAATAAATCTATATTGTTAGTGGGTATAAGTATATAAGGTAACTTATAACTCTTATAATAAGGTATAAGTAGGTGGCTAGGTACCTAGGTACCTTGATACCTACTACCCATGGTACTACCTACCAATCTTGGGCAAAACATCACAGCCAATAAAAAAAATGGTAAAATAAAATACCTACCTACTAATTTAAAAAGCAAATAAGGTATTTTTTACGACTTGTTAAAGGTACCTACCTCTCTAAGTCTAGCCTTAGGAAGGAACCTAGCGACCAACCTAAGAATAACATTATTTAATTCCTAACGTTCCTTTCTCGACACAGAAGATGCTAGCGATAATGCTAGACCACTGGGCCCAATGGGCCACAATAAAATTACTGACATACAATACAACCAGCGATGTAGGTTGCCCAACTGACACAATGGGGGCACTGACCCGTTCTGGTACCTACCACAAGCACCTAAGAACATAATAATAGGTAGGTACACAAGGGCCATCATAACCCATTCTTTCGTAGTAAGTAAGTACTTATAACAGTAAACACTAAACAGTCGGTACTTACCTACCTACCTAGGTACCTAGGTAAATAAAGATAATACTTAAATCTTCATTAGGTACTTACTAATTAGTGTTTACTACGATTAGGTACCTACCTACGTACCGTAGGTATCTCGACGTTAAAGAAATGTTAACATGTAGGTATAGGTGGGTACCTACCTAATAGGCAAGAAAGGTAGGTAACCTAGGTACCCTAGTACCCCACCCTGATCTAACGGGTTAATGTCCAGTTTGAAACGAACTCAGCTAGTATTTTCATTCTATCTCATTTTCTCTGAAGCCAACAACCTTTTTAACAAGATTATAGCAATATTCTGTCTGCTATCGTAATTACATCTTAATGGTATGTCTGGATTAATAAAAGGTACCTACCTATTTATATCTAGTTAGGCTCGATACTAATTTGATAGATTTTCCTTCAACAGGAAACTTGGACTAAGTGTCAGGTTTCATTTGACTGCTAATCTAAAGCGACTGCGCTCTGCTCGGCTGCAAATAGAGAATAAATAAAATTTACCCGAAATCATAACAAAAAAACATACAAAACAAAAAAAAACTATCAATGACTGAGATTCGAACTCGCAGCCTTCGGCGTTGATTGCTAATCATCTAATGCGTTCAGAAACTATTGATCAGATTGTGATGAAAAAATGTTTAGTGGCGCCAAGGTGGCGTCTCCTGTGGACGCCTGCTAACTGCTTCTGTGCCAAAAAATCTAAAAGTAGGGAAAATAAATTAAAAAAAACAAGGTGATACGAAGTCGCAAGGTTAGCATGATCACGACTGTATCAACTATCCACTGAGACCACAGGGCGTCGATTCTGGTACCGAACTTTTCATCAACCTCAACCAAAACCTCAACTAAAGCGACTGTTTCCATGACTACTAATAACAAACGACTCAGTTGTGGTGAGGTTTTGAACTTTGGCAGAACAAATTTTTGAAAAGCTATTCTACTATTTCACCAAATGGCTGACATTTAAGAGATCGAACCAAACCAAAGCGGTTGTCATCTAGTAGAATACAGGCCCTGATCTCACTCTCCACAGAACGCCCACAGAACTCACTATGATCCTGCCTTCCTGACACACATGTTTCGTCTCACTCACTTCATCTATTTACTCGCCGGGGCGCCCCCGGCCAAATAATTAGGCTTTTCATGTCGCTCAACTTAAATAGCGTTTTAGCCCCAAAAAATCAAAAAAAGAACCCAGAAAAATCACCTCAGGAGTTACCTCAGGGTGCATTCTTGGACCGGTATTGTTCAGTGACAGTGATTGCCCCGCATTACTGGTTGCAAGGCGGTAATCGTCGTTTTCACCATCGCTGGCGCATCAGAGGGTCTAGTCAGAGTTTTCAGCATATAGTTTCAGCTTAAATCTTTCAGTTTTATCGTATGTATATTGAGTTATGCTTTATTTTGAGACTGCACGGCTGAGTGGTTGGGATAGTACCTCGACTTTCGATTCAGAGTGCATCAATATTTTTTTTTCCAAAAAATTCTAAAATAAGTACCTAGAGAAATAAAAAACATCTTTAGGAAATAACTTTTGAAACTATCATGGTTACGAACATAAATATTATTATCTTCAGTTACCCATGATCATGGCGCTGAAATATCGGGAAGCAACAAAACTCAATAATCATCTTTAGGAAAATAGTTTCTAAAAGGGCTTGCAACCTGACAGGCATGCAATCCTATGGTATAGTGTATGAACCTAATATGCTAATATGCTATACTATACCTACAATTCGTAGGTAGGTAGGTACATAAGCCTCTGGCTACCCTCTGAGATATCATCATAGAAAGGATTTAAAATGCCTTTATAAGATCTGTGTAGTGTTCGCCGTGTTCTTCTATGCTTTCTCAAAACTTCGGCTAGACCCTCGGATCCAAAGCGAGACTGAGTTTCCGTCTCGGTGCACAGTGTAACAGGGTGGACTAATTAACTATGTAATACACAGGTAGACTAACCACAGCTTTCATATTGGTACATAATTACATACATCTTGTTTCTTGAGCTGAAACAGTTTTGTAAAATAACTGTGCAGTTATGCATAAATCATTTTGTTCTTATTTTGTCTAGTCTAGTGGTTGTAAGTAACCTATATTTTTTCGTGCCTTTATATCCTAAACAAAACAAATACCTAATCCTAATGCCGGGGATACACGCCACAGAATAATGGTATCACAGTAGAGTATCCTCTAACTATCTATAAGTACCAATGTAGACAACGTTGGTAGAAGAGACAGTTTTTTGTACTGAAACTGGTACTCAGGTATTTTAGAGTAGAACTTGGAACTGTTAGAGAAGTAGGGACGCTAGTTGACTCTACTGTTTACGTACTCTACCCTACCCTGTCTGACGATCTAAGTAACTAGTCTACAGTGTATTCACATTATTATATTTTTTATTTGTAAGCCTGACGTTTCCTACTGCAGGGCCTCAGAATACTTCTGAATGCAGGGCAAAACCCTCCTATACCTAAGTTAGTTTAAAAACTGCAAGCTTTTAATGAACTTTTGTTATCGACTGTAGACCGTTATGTTTTAGATTCACTATAACTTTGGGTGACCGCAAGTTGCATTAGCGCTTCCGAGCTTCTCGGAGTTGTCGATCCCGGCGGATTCCTTCAAGGCAGCCTAAAAACTCCGTCTTAGTAGACTACATACCTAGGTTTTTTAAGTCCATACACAATGTCTACAAGCATGTTATACTGAGAATAATAAAGTCTTATAATTACTAAACAAATTAAACTTTCGCGATCATTATTCATATGGAGAGTCTGCCCGCGACCACAGGTATTGTAACATTGCCGAAACGTCGGGATAAATAGGGTAAATTACGCGATAAAATCCCGTGTCCATAAAAAAATTCATTATAAACAAATTAAATTGTTTTAATTTTAAACCTAAAGGTATTTTCTTTATCATACTCCACAAGAGCACTTTGTTAATAATTCAATTAAATAACCTTGCAGTCACCGAATCCAATAATCATTTTTTATTGCGTGTCTACGTAAAAAGCATGGCTTCCTGAAAATCTGTTACCGTCTTCTTCATGCAGTCCCATTGAGATAAAATTTAAAAACCTTCATTATTTCAATGTGTAGAGTCAAGTCAGTAGGTACGATGTGCGTCGCACTTATCTTATTGTTGACTAGCAACGCCCTCGCGGCGTTGCCCCCGTATTGATGACTTTTGGTGATAATGATAATGATGATGAAAAGTATCCTATAACCTTCCTCAAGAGTTTAGCTATCACGCGCAGAAAGAATTTTTCAAATCCGACTGATAGTTCCCGAGATTAGCGCGTTCAAACAAACAAACAAACTTTTCCGCTTTATTATAATAGTAAGTATAGATTTATTGTTTGTGTGCCCGACAATTTATTGATTATCGTGTTCTTAGCTTAGTTTCACCGGGCTTAAAAAGGTCGCTATAGCAGAATCATAATAGGAATTGAGCTATATGCCGTCTCTTTTCATTTACTGAGAGTGAAAAGAGACGGCATAGTTCATTTGTGATTTTGATACATTTCACCATGCTGAACTAAATTGGCATGACATAATCAATTTTAATATCTGAAGTAGAGGGGACAATACTCATCCGCCTGTTCCTCAAAACTTACAACTGTTAGTTATAAGTACCTATGTAGCAAGAACCCTCATAATTAGAAGAAAAATCAGATGCTAATAGGACGAACTTACGCTTTATAACGGTAACCGTCGCTTAGAGATGCGAGTTTATGATTTGTAGGCAGTCAAAAATTTCATTTCACGCACGAGTTACTTCAGTGGTAAAGAAAGGTGCTTTATTATGTGTGCAACTTCATTTACATTACATAAGGACGAGGTTCTTATAAGGGCACTGACGGCTTTCGATTTCAACAGAGATCGGCGATCGGTTATTTCGAGAAATACTTTTCCAAATAAAGAAGTTCACATGTTATGGTCACAGTGAAAGAAAACTCGTGAGAGAACCTATAAATTCGATTCACGCGTGCTGACCTTGTCTTCCTAAAATAGAAGACACATTACCTACTAAAGATACCTAAATAGAAGAAACAGTGCCTATTAAAGCTTACTAGCCTATAATCAACAAGATACAAGGGTGTAAGAAAGAAGCCTCGTGGTGCATCCCGGTAACAGATAGGACACGGTAACGCAGTGACCTATGCTGCCTAATTCTTTCAACACGATGTTACAACCTCCAAACTGTCCTTCTCAGGGCCCAATTCACCCATCTACTACGACTTTTCCCAAAGCGAACACCTACCAGAGAAAGCTAACAGATACTGCTCATCGTTGTCTCTATAAATATTGAGGGTTTCTCTACGAGCAAAAGCCAGCTGCTATCAGATCTCATGTCCTGCTCGGATAATGTCGTAGATGTACCTGCTACATACTGGTCAATGTCTCGATAGGTTGTAACATAGTCACGAAAGAATAAGAACAAGATACAAGATGGTGTGATCAAGCGAAAGACTTCAAAATTTTGCACGGTTGTAAGGGACGCGATCGGACGAAATGGAAAAGCCTAGTGTCAGAGAAAATCTTAATGAGAGGTCACGACCCTCAGCAATGAGGAAACGAGGAATAGAGAGAGAAGGGACGCGATAGCTAGACAGAAACCGGTGGAAGCAGATCATCCAGAGACAAACCCGAAGCTGACCACGATCCTCAGACATGAGGGAACAACGAGAGAGATACCTATAGGTATTCACCAAGAATAATTTAAAGATTACGTCTTTAGAAACACATGGGCACGAGAAATACAACAGCCGAAATATTGTGTTAGCGAAATTACAGTAGTTACCTATTGAAAATAGTGCTGTTACGAGTATATCAGTTTTACCGGCTTTTACATCTAGGTAAATTAAAACCACAGTTAAGAAAACTTGTTTTATCTCTTTAATTACATTAATCATCAGCACGACGTATTAATGAAGATTAACTACGATTAATCAATGTTGTATAATGTTAATTAAAATACGGAAATACAGAGAAAGTCCGCTTCTCCGATATCAATTTACGTATAGAATATCACAAAATGAAAATAAAACTCCCAGACTATTGTATTGTCATTGGTATTCGCATTGACTTTCACGCCCCGTAACTGGATATCGATGGGATTGTTGATTGTGGTCAGTAACAGTAACTTAAGACTGATCGGTGGAAACTTGACATTGCGTACTCTTTATGTGTCTTTAGGGATGAAAGTAACCCGCTGGACCGACATAATGGAAACAACCCAGTCCACAGTAGGTACTGCCGCCCTGAAGTCAGTTTTTCAACAGTACCTAAGTCAGTTTTTGCCCATAAATGAGTTATGCAGATTCGGAATGAGCTCAACGAGCTCTTTAATTCAGTACTGATAGCAAATTTTTGGGCAAAAACTGACTTACTGTTGTCGTCGATAGCGCGGTAGAGTAGATAAGGTGCAGTGTGCTCCACAAGACTCTTTGAAGATGTCTGAATACGAAATCCCAACGCCTCTTATCCTATTAATAAATAAATAGATTAAGTATACTAAGTAAGTAATTGTACCTATAATATTTTTTAAAGAGTGTGCTGGATTGAATTCGATGTGCCACACAATCAGCTTGGAAATAAGTTGAGTTTACCATTTTTACTGAATAGGTTCCATCAGCTGAGCGCACGACTAGTCCGGTTCGTGACCGACTGTCCCATACAATGATTGTTTGTTCCATGTCGGTACCTACCATCGCTTACGGTCACTCTGAATACAACAGCAGGCTTTGGAAGGAATGAGGAAAAAAAGAAGAGGTTCTCAATTCATCGGAATCTTTTTTTTGTGCTTATTTTTATCTATGTTCACTCAAAGATGCCTGGACCGATTTGGAAAATTATTTTTTTTGTTTGAAAGGTATACTTTCCGATTGTTGCCATGAAAAGTCAGCTTTGAAGTCGATTTTTTTAATTTTTTTAGAGAGGATGAATGAAGGTCGGGTGTATGATGAGAATGGGACAGCTTGAAGGGGAAGACTGAGACGGAGAGTGTCAAGGGACAGCTGGAAGAGGAAGATCCAGACACTTAGACCAAATTAGTGACATTTTGGAAAAGAACAGGTCAAAAATACACCAGCAAACCGGCTAACTTGTAATGTAGTAGATCATGGGAGTAGGGAGAAAAATTAATAATTTAGCAGGATCGTAGAAAATGGAAATCTGTACCTACGGAAAAAAAAATATGAAGGTACAGTTGTACTAAATTCTCTTAACTGTGCCTGACTGGCCTTTCTTAATCTCTCTAGTTATCGCGGTCTTTGAATAACTTTTTACAACAAAGTGTGGTCTATTGTAAGCTGCTGTAATGTAAGTGGGTCGATCAACTTTTTCTTGTTCCGAGGTTGTCCCCATGAGTATGCGAGTATAGAATCAAGAAGATCCTATTATTTACGGTTTTAGGGTAAGAACGGGTATTGCCGGTCACCTAAGCAAGAATTACTACTATTCATTCAAAAATTGATGTTTATTAAAAAAACTCTTATTAGAGGTAACTTTAGGTATTCTTCTAACAAAATCACAACCATTAAGATCAGAACTATTCAAATTTTGGCAAAAAAAAACAATTTTAAAATAAATTGGCTTTGACCGCCATTGCCCGACATGGTGGGTAATACCGGTCAGTAGGTTGGCAATGCCGGTCAAGGTTTTCAGCGGCACAAATCGCATACTTTTGTGCTTTTTGGCTCCATTTCCCCTTCGAGACTTAAGTATTACTTTAATTCCCGATATCCTATAAAAGAAAATTAGCAAAAATTATTAATTGAAACGAAAAACCTAACATAACAAAATTTGACGTATTTTTTATAACCTAAATAACATTATTTAAAGCACTCCCACAGCCAAACCGTATCTAATGACACCTCAATACGCTAAAATAAATTGAACTGTTTAGGCTGTAGAGCGGCACAAAGAAATAGACATTTATGTATACATACCTAAGAACATACTTACTTAAATACATACAAACACTCGAAAAACATAACCATCCTTTCTGCGTGTAGTCGGGTAATAATAGTATTAGGTACAACAGATCAAAAAGTCAAAAATATCATCTAAATACTTGCAAACATAACTTGCGGGAAATACCGGTCAGCATGACCGGCATTAGCTGCACGTATACTTTTCAGATTAAATATATTTTTAACGAAAACCTGGTGCAAAGTGCTCGAATCTTGTGATTACATGGGTAGATAAATAGCTACTCGGCTATAATCACTACTGAAAATAAATGAAACATGGAAATCAAAACACTCACCTCTTATGTTCCGCGACCAAAAAGTTACAACGATACTTCGCGAAACATACTAACGTATGGTACTCCCAAACGCGTGCTCGGAATTGAGCGGGGGCAGGAGCGTTGGCACAGGGAATACTCACGCCACCCTCTATGTGTGCGTATGTGAGAATAAACGCTATATTTTGGAAGATAATGAGGTGACCGGCATTGTCGCCTGACCGGGGATACCCGCTTTTACCCTAACTCTATAAACTATTAATGAGATAAACTGGCATTACATTTACGAGTCAGTAAAGCCAATATAAGTATATTTTTATTCAAAAATAATGGTTACCCAGGGGACGAAACCGTGCCTCCCATACAAATCGGAGATGTCCCTTTCACAAAGTTAAAATGTTTGCGCCACTACGCTATAAATTTTTTCTATGAAAATCTCTAAATTAATAATAGGTAAAGAATAACAACCTTACTGAATAACTATTGCATTATTATTCCATTGAAAATTGTTTTCAGAATTTACAAAATTCTAAAATATCTGTACGCCGAAATGTGTCCCCAGTGGTTTCCATTATTAGGGGTCCCCTGTCAAACTACCATAAGTTTAAGAAAATGTTAACAAGGTGGCTATATTAGTAGGCTTGATCAATCAGGAAAGTGTCTAGGTTTCATACGATCGCGGCCAAGATTACTGTTCCCTTGATTTTGCTCGGCCATTTCGCCCGCGGCTGCATCGGAGGCAACGTGTTTTTATTGTATGTCTCCTGGGAGACCTACCAAAAAGTCGTATGTAGTCGTCAATATTTTACATAATATGGTAATTTCTACCTTAGTACAAGGTCAATAGTTCTAAAATTACATCTAAATGTATTTTTAAGCAAATTTCCTCAATTTCTTCCTTTTCTGGTTATTTCATCGCCAAATGTCTCTTGGATAACCCGTCCCTTGAGTCACTATAGCGGTGACCCAAGAGACTTTTCGGTTCCCCAAGAGACTTGATAACTTATGTTTATTGTGTTAACACCGATTCCTAATAATTTATTACTGTTAAATTTTGTCCAAACCTTTGTTTTCATGTGGATTAGGTCGTTTTTTAAGCAAAAGGCAAGCCTTCATTGGTCACTAAGTTCCTTGGGTCACTAAGTGTCCCTCATTTTCAGACAAGACTTTTTAAAATATTTCTTTGTTTAAAAAAGTTATCGAATTATTTTCTTAAGCAGCAGTTAATTAGACTTGAGACATTTAAAAGCTAAGTAAAACCATTTCAGTTTAACAGCAGAACCACAGGTAACTAAATAAAAATTCATTTGTTTTTATCATTGGTTACCCAAGAGACAGTAAATTAATAGTTTCTAAAAAATTTACTAGCTTTTTTACATGTTTTTTTCTGTAGTAGTAGTTTTAGAGTATTATTAATACTTTAGGTGCGAAATTTCTTACAAAAATCGATTTATACAAGAGAAAATTGTTGTTTTCAAACTGGTTACCCAATGGACATATTTCGTGGTCCATCTTTGATTTCTATGTGAAATTGATATTTATTTAAGGTTTACTTCGCGCCCCATCCTATCATCAAAAATTGAATATATTTCTGTTTATTTTTTGATAAAAAATCATTAAATACTTGAAATTTTATTATTTTTGCTTTTGGTACAAGAAAAAGTTGATCGACTCAAGTAACTTTAACTTTTGCCGAAGTTATTCAACGATAAAGTTTTGTTAAGTTATTAAGTCTTCCCGAGTTGTGGTCGAACTCAGATAAAAAGAAACCCGAAGGCGTGATGGTCGATAATTAAAAAGAAGCAGGGAATACTTGAGCATAACAATACGCAAGATAGATTTATCTCAAGCTACTACGGCGACAGATAGAATGGCATACCTATAGCATTTTATATCATTTAATGTTTTAAACTGAAAAATCTTATCAAAATTCTCAATTCCGACGGGACCCGAACCCGCAATGATACAAGCGATCCTCCTTCAGCCGGAGTGCCCCTACCAATTCGGCCACGGAACCTCTGACGCCAGAGTTGAAAATCATGATATAAGACCATACTATCGATTATAGCATCGATGAGCGCCATCTACAGGATAACTGCTAAGTTAACTCACTGCTCATTGCCCGAAGTTACATTCAGGATCAAATGACGAGAGATGTCGCTTTTGCTAATTCTATAATTTAAAAAAAAAAAAAAAAAAAAAAATTATAGAATTAGCAAAAGCGACATCTCTCGTCATTTGATCCTGAATGTAACTTCGGGCAATGAGCAGTGAGTTAACTTAGCAGTTATCCTGTAGATGGCGCTCATCGATGCTATAATCGATAGTATGGTCTTAATCATGATTTTCAACTCTGGCGTCAGAGGTTCCGTGGCCGAATTGGTAGGGGCACTCCGGCTGAAGGAGGATCGCTTGTATCATTGCGGGTTCGGGTCCCGTCGGAATTGAGAATTTTGATAAGATTTTTCAGTTTAAAATGTAAATAACCAAGTGTGGATTAACACTATAACAAAAATAAAATCATTTAATGTTATTCCATTGATTTGAGAAGAAGGTTATCCGAGTATGCTGAAGCACGCACTGGTATGTAGCTTCTCGTTCTATGAGTCCTAAATCGTGCTGCATCGATAAATGGAGTTTACTTAGGTAGGTACTTGTACTAACCTAATTGATTGGAAGAAAGTACGAATTTTTGAAAGTTGAAAGAGCTTGCGGGACTAAAGTGGCCACTTTTGGTGTTTCATACGATGTTTCATAAGGTTTCAATTATGAAACACTATCACTAAGTACCATTTTTTGACAGTTCTCTATAATTGGAATTGGGTAAAATTGTGGCAATTTATATTGGTCGACCATTTTACCCAATTCTGTAAAGAACTGTCAAAAAAAGGTGTCTTTTGATAATGTTTCATGATAAGCATTTTGTTCTTATATTCGATCGAGCGAGCGAAGCGAGCGAAGATCTTAGTGGCAAGTTAGGCGATTTTGCTTTGTATGTTTGTATGTTTGTATGTTTGTATGTTTCATTTTTATGTTCTCGCATAACTATCGAACCGCTAATCCAATCTGTATGAAACTTGATAGGTCAATAGGTAGTGCTATGGAAATTTGCTGTGGAGCGTATGAGCGTAATCGATGAAGGGGTTGTAAAGATATGGGGTTCCCAAGGGGGTAAATTTTTTTCAAAGTTACCCAAATATATTGAGTGGGGTGTCATACGAAAGGGCTTATTTTGTACATTCCAAAATGGTTTTTATTTTTAATCTAGGATGTATAGTTTTTTAAATACGACCAAAGAACAAAAACTACGAAACCAGAGCTGCAAGAGCTCCCGTTTCATAGAGTTTCGATGTCTTCGTAGCTCATTGACTGGTCGGTCTTAAAAAGAGAGTGGCATCGTTGCGGTTTGGTTTGCAATGATTTTAGATGCTACTTGATTTATTTTCATGATAAAAAAAATTTTGATAAAGAATGAAAATAATTGGGGTAAAAAAAGTTCAATAAACAAATATATTGAGTGCTATTGCAACATAGCCGAAACGTCGGGATAAATAAGGTAAATTACGCGATAAAATCCCGTGTCCATAAAACTTTTTCAATATGAATAGTGATCGCGAAAGTTTAAAAAAGACTATTGAGTGGGGTGTCAAATGAAAGGTCTTAATTTGTACATTCCAAAATAGTTATTATTTTCATTCTAGGACGTATACTTTAGAAATACGACGAGAATTCATAAATATGAAATAAGTACCTAAATGAAAAATTAGACACGACATTATTGTATTGCATGCATGCTAGTATTTTTTACCATGAAGAGCTAGCGCAATAGGCATACTCGGCAGTAGTAGCACTTGAAATTATAGGGGTAGTCAGAAGAAAGTCCAAATGTAAGCCATCTACGGTGCGCGAGATCTCAGTTCGGGGCGAACTACTAGTTTTAGAAAGAGTAAAAATTATTTTACATTTTGATTTTACCTAATAAATTTTATTTGAATGGCGCAAACATAACTAATCAGTTACGTTTCCACCATTAATGGGGCAAATCAATGGCGCAAACGTAACCTCGGGTAAATTTTTATTTTAAATAAAATTTATAGGTAGGTTATGGTATGTGGCTGACTATGCTCTTCTCACAAAATATTTAATCATTCCATTTTGAAATACCGATGAATGGTAAATAGGTAGGTACACAATTCACATCATAAACAGAGAATTCAGAATAAGATATACCTAACTAAAAATTAAATTTATGATTTTTAAACAGGTACCTACAACTTAAATAGGTAAGTAGGTAGGTACTTAACTTAAAACTGTTAGAAATAGGTAGGTACAACTGACTTTAATCATAATGTTACTAACAATTAATTATGTGAACTTACTTTAGAAAATCTTTTTTAATAACTTATTCTAAGTATGTAGGTATGGAATTTAAATCTGTTGCGTATCCCATTCCATAAAATTAAATGAATAGCTGTTCCACATTGTCTTACAAATTACAAGTTTCCCATAGCGCTGAGAGAAAATAAAGTTGTTTTAATTGCGCTTTATGACTCGTAGTAATTTCTAGCTATTATTCATCTGTTTCCGTATCCGTAATACTACCAACCACCACATAAGGCGCGGTACGTGGTTCGAACTCCAATGAAACAGGAAAGAGTTGGGTTCTTGTTTGAAACTGAGGAACCCGATCCTTGACCGAAGTGCTTGTTGTGTAGCTGTGTAGTCATTTTTGATACATACAATGGCTAAATTAAAAAAACCGACTTCAATGTGAACAATTTGTAGCACTCTTGAGGTGCATTTCTGTTCATAACTCCGAAGATCCTCGACAGATTCTCAACAAATTGTTATGGCACCAATCGGAAAGTATAAGTACCTATCCTTCCAAACAAAAAAAAAATTCCAATCGGTTCAGTAGTATCTTTGAGTAGGTACTTAATCGGTGAACATACATAAAAGAAGCACAAAAAAAACGAATTGAGAACTTCCTCTTTTTTTTAAGTCGGTTAAAACTTCAAAAAAAAAACTACTTCTATGTAATGCTCTGTATAGGTAGGTACGCTAAGCAATTTTCTGCACACTCGAGGTCCATTTCTGTTCATAACTCCGAAGATCCTCGACAGATTCTCACCAAACTTTTATAAAATTAATCGGAAAGACCCTTTACCCCCTTTCCCCATACCCTTTCAAACAAAAACATAAAAAAATCTTTTATTTCATAAAAAAAAGATACCGACAACTTGAGAACCTCCTCCTTTTCATGAAGTCGGTTAAAGAAGGCTAGACCCCAAACCGTGTTTGTTTCCCTGGTAGGTAGGTACCTCACGAAGGAACAGGAGTAGAATCACCTAGCTCCTATCTTTCAATCTGATCCCAACGGCCATACTGATTAAATGATTAACTAACTTAACCAATTACCACCTATTGGATTAATTTAGGATATTACGAAGAAGAAGCGCTCGTGGTGTAGCATGCTTAGACTTCTTGATTGATCGTTGAAGTTAAGCAACGTTGTGCGCGGTCACCATTTGGGTGACCGGTGGCATTACGGATGAGCGCTTTTGTGCTTCGGAGGGCACGTTCAATTGTCGGTCCCGGCTTTTAAGTCGTTAAGCCATGACGAAGGCCTTTAGGCGGCCTAAAAACTGCGTCACCAGAGTTGGCCACTTGCTCATACTAACTTACTTACGTGTGATAGAAATGAAATCTAATAACATAAAATGAAATAATGATCATAAATGTATCCACAAGTTGCGGAAACATTAATCAGATCTGTGGAATAAATTTTATTTAATTTCCTTAATCATGTTTCTCATGTAAATTGTACAGCAATGATAAGTTGTTTACCATTATGCACAGCATTACGTTGATAACTGGTATTTTACAGAAAATTAAAGGTCGCAGGTCAGAGTGAACGCAGGAGAGTTAATAGAGTAAATAATCTCTCTTGAATTAGAAATTCAACTTTACTTGAACTTATGGAAATCATAATTTACTTTTAGACGTCGATCTATTGCAAAATATTGCAAAGTAGATATTGCGGTACTTAAACCCTGTTTACTTATAATATTTGAAAGAGTCCGAATCTTATGTGTTTAAAAATGTATTCACCAGGTATATTATTTCAAATAGACATTAATAACAATAATATACTTAAGTAGGTACATACCTAATAATAATAAAGTCCTCTTGTGTAGTGTACCTAGTGTATGTGATTTTATCCAAGTTTTTCAAATATTTCTTATACTTATCTATCGTAATAATGTAACGCAATAGGGAACTCCCACAATTTTTTTTTATGATTTTATACGATAGGTTATATCGTCAAATAACCGTCATAAAAATTCCAGCGCCGAAATACTAAAATTTTATAACAAAAATAATTTTTGAAATTTACCAACATTTTCACGCATCTAAAACACGATTATTATTGTTGTCACAGATTACTGTTGTAGTAACAATTTGTGAACTTTGACGTCTGACGTCAAATTGATACTAAGTACAACAGTAATCTGTGACAACAATAAGTTCGAGTATAGGAATTGTGAAAATTAAAAAAAAAACTTATCTATGGATCGTCATATCTGACTCGTCCTTGACTTTTCTTATGAACTCGTTACGTCACATCCTTTCACATCCTTTTCAAGTATTTTGAAATTCCTACTATTTTTTGCAATTTTTAAAATTTATTTTCTAATCGAAAATGGTTTAATATTAAAAAATAATTACACACACATACCTCTAAAGCAGTGGTTCTTAACCTATGGTCCGCGGACCACTGGTGGTCCCTGGAACCACTTGAAGTGGTCCGCGAAGCTATCCGAAAAAACTAAACCAGCGACAAAGGATCAAAGTTGAAAGAGAAAACTTACTGTTGGTGGTCCGCGGCAAGTCATAAAGTTTATCAAATGGTCCCTATCACTAAAAGGTTAAGAACCACTGCTCTAAAGCAACAATGTTCATAATAAAATACATTTAACCCGCTTTTGAATCAGACGCATATTGCCTATTGGCATTGTACGTTAATTTTAAAGTTATTTCTGATTTTTTGTTTTGTAAATTTTTGCTGACAAAAAAAGCTCATGAATTGTAAATTTCATAAAATTCTGCTATCACATTTCATATACTTAAATAACGCGATAATTAATCGTGTAATATAATAGGTAGGTACCTACTTACCACTATATTTCAAAAGTGATATGTCTAGCAAATAGCGGTCATAAAAAAAATAACACGATAAATTCCCGTGTTATTCAGTACATTTGGACCTATTAATACTCAGGGATCTCGCTACTCGCATAAGTAAACTAGGTCCCATACAAAAGTCAACTCAATAGCTGAGCAAATTGAATCTGCTACTGACCTGGAAAACTGAAACTTGATCTAGTTTCAGACGCAAGTTTCTAACAGGCTATCCTATTTCCACCTGTTACTGACATTGTCATCATCTTGAGCAAATACGAAATGAAGAAATGAAATGAAAACATTCAAGTAGTTCTCAGTGAAACAAAGATTAGATATAAGATGCTAAGTAAAATACTAAGTACCTACCTACTTACTTACTGTTGTTTTATCTCTGTTTGAATCCTTTATCGCGGAAATTGTTTTTTTTTTTCGGGATAAATGTGTGTAAAACCTATGTCCTTCTCAGGGTTCAAACTATAACTACCTACTTAAACCATATATAAAATTCCTCAAGCCGTTTGGCCGTGAAAGCGTACCATTAGACAGAGTAAGGATGTTGTGGTAAGGTTTCTACTTATAAGTAGGTACTATATTCTGGACACATGGTGAGTGGTGTGTAAGTGCTATTATTTTTTCCGAAAGCATGATAATGATGAACCTTCAATATTGCTTTCAAAAAAAACTCATAAGGAAATCTTTGTAAAAGCTCTAAAAAGCTTGTTCAATTTTAAAATTAAAAATAATAAATTAACCAATGAATTATTCATAGATGTATCACCCCAATCTAGGTTTATAAGATTTTAAACGAGCTTAGAAAAAGGCAACAGAATTTAATACCTAAGCTCCTTCTTTTTGAAGTTGGTTAAAAAAGCAGAATTGTCGATGGTTTCGAAGACGCTCAAAGTCGTCGTCGGTCGTCGTGTAAGCTTATAAACAAACAAAAGCTTTATTTTTCTCATTCGTACATAGAAACCGTTTACTAGAAAACTTTCACCATAATAAAGGCAGGTGTGTCTACAATGTTGTATTGTTCTCGATAAATCGCATTGTTAGGACAAAAAGTGGCCTGGCTTGAGACTTCCTCGAGAAGGTACAGTCAGCCTCAGTATCTACTCTTCAGGAATATAGAGCTCAAAATAACTGAGAGCATTTTCCAAGACTATAAGTAGGTAGGTAGTTAAGTACTACAATAATTTCAAAAAAAAATAAATTCGTATGGACTTTTATGCTGTACGTTAGTGCGACCGCTAAAGCTTCCCCAGATTCTAGTCCGATGAGCCAAATATGTGGCAGCTCTTGGGCCACCTCAACCAATTACTAAAAAAAATGTAAAATACGGAAGTTGTCAATATATTCATCCAATGTAGTACCTATGTGTCTGAAGAGTCTGAAGGCCTCCGTCATGGGACCGACAATTTAACGTGCCCTCCGAAGTACGGAAGCATAACTAGTAGTTCGCCCCGAACTGAGATCTCGCGCACCGTAGATGGCTTACATTTGGACTTTCTTCTGACTACCCCTATAATTTCAAGTGCTACTACTGCCGAGTATGCCTATTGCGCTAGCTCTTCATGGTAAAAAATACTAGCATGCATGCAATACATAATGTCGTGTCTAATTTTTCATTTATTTCATATTTATGAATTCTCGTCGTATTTCTAAAGTATACGTCCTAGAATCAAAATAATAACTATTTTGGAATGTACAAATTAAGACCTTTCATTTGACACCCCACTCATTATATTTGTTTATTTAACTTTTTTTACCCCAATTATTTTCATTCTTTATCAAAAATTTTTTTATCATGAAAATAAATCAAGTAGCATCTAAAATCATTGCAAACCAAACCGCAACGATGCCACTCTCTTTTTAAGACCGACCAGTCAATGAGCTACGAAGACATCGAAACTCTATGAAACGGGAGCTCTTGCAGCTCTGGTTTCGTAGTTTTTGGTTTTTGGTCGTATTTCAAAAACTATACATCCTAGATTAAAAATAAAAACCATTTTGGAATGTACAAAATAAGCCCTTTCGTATGACACCCCACTCAATATATTTGGGTAACTTTGAAAAAAAATTACCCCCTTGGGAACCCCATATCTTTACAACCCCTTCATCGATTACGCTTATACGCTCCACAGCAAATTTCCATAGCACTACCTATTGACCTATCAAGTTTCATACAGATTGGATAAGCGGTTCGATAGTTATGCGAGAACATAAAAATGAAACATACAAACATACAAACATACAAAGCAAAATCGCCTAACTTGCCACTAAGATCTTCGCTCGCTTCGCTCGCTCGATCGATAAATGCATATTGACTTTGATGCTGACTGTACTAAGTCGATTTGCGATTGTTCTTATCTCTAATGGTGCAGAGACTGCAAACCGCTGCCATTATGCGAACCACAGCTACATCTAATAGATGGGTGGAGTTGAAACTCAATTGAAGAACATGACGAGTCTACCACGAGTAGACTTGGTAAGAACTAAAGCTTTGTTATAAGACGTTAGTCCACACGTCAACTTATTTCTAGTCTCAAACTTAAGTCATTTAACATAAGCATACGGTCATAGGATTCTTACAGCTACTCCATAGCTAAAAAATATCATAAGCTTCAGTCATAATCATAAGCTTTAGTTTCATCAATCGGTCCACTGCATGGTTGAAATTGAACTAAGTATAGAGATTTTTTGAAAATTCCAAAATATCTAGTACTCGTCCGCCAATCTATAGGTACTTACTTACCTAAATAGAGGGTATTTGATTAGTATTTGTCGGGCTAAGATGGAAGTTAAATAACACCTTTTATAAGACACAGAAATTGAAATTATGACAACACTATTGAAGGGAATTGCATAGCGACCTTTAGCCCTTCTGTTTGGCTTCCAAATATCGTCACGAAGTCTTCATTTTCTGCAACGTTTATCTTGAACAATCTCATTTAGTTTTGGAAGCTTTTTAAAATACTTTTAATTTTAAATTTTTGAGTTCAAGATAGTTACTTACTCGTAATTGATTCAGGCGTGACTTTGCTGAAGTCCACCTTTAGATTTTTTGAGAATTCCAAAATATCTAGTACCTACTCTTCCGCCAATCTATACCACGATTTAGGTGTCATAATTTCAATTTCTGTCTTATAAAAGGTGTTGTTTAACGTCCATCTTAGCCCGACAAATACTAATTTCCAGCTCTATTTCGACGACTCTTTCTATATCGACAAAATAATGCCTTAGCTGCTCTATTTCTTATAAAAATAACACGCTTAGCTAGAAGGAACCTATTGACTCTCGCTTTGAAGACAACCAAATTATACTTTTCTAGAAATACAGACCCCGGCAAGGAGTTCCACATTTTCGTCTATCAAAAAAGCAAGTACCTAATGGATCTTCAGGTAGGCACTTTAGATAAAAATAAATAAATAACTTTAGTTACATAACGAATATAAATCTTTAGTCTTCTAAAGGTAGGTTCAGTGACGTGGATTAGAAAGGTTGTAATTACAGGATTTAATTTACTTTCTAGTCTCTCTTATCATTTAAAATCTAGGTAAATTGTTTTATGGTGTTATTTACAGTTTTATTTAAGACCCCGCTGATTACCTAAGTAATATGCATCGGCATAATTATACGTTCACCAACATAATTGCCAGTGGTTTCTTAATCAAATAAATAAAGATTGGTTAGGATTGAATACAGTTTTTGGAACCCTAAAATAAATCAGCGCTGATCTAAGTTTACGCCGCAATTATCAAGGGAAAAATCCCGAATCTTTTAACGCTTTCAGGGCCAAGACGAACATGCAAATTTGGTGGCTGGGCACGGAATGTGGACAGCAATTGTTATTTGACATTCGTAAAATTAGTTTGTAGTCTTTGGTAGGTATTTACTTACGCTATCGCATCGTACCTTGTTGGCCATTGTCACAATTTTCTGGCAACTGTATTCCTATCATATAAATCAGTCACCAGCTATATAACCACCAAAACACATGAATCTGAGAGGCATGGCAATAAAGGCGTTAAACACTTTACCCTATCACATTAAATGCCACCGTCACTCATGTCATACCTTTGCGGGGTGTGTCTTTGACAGTTAAACGGTCGGTTAATGTATTGGTGGCCACTGTCTTATCAGATCATCTGCAGAGAAAGCTAAGTCAGGTGATATGCAAAGGATAAAATCTGCGAATATTTCGAGTGAATCAGTGAAGGTTTTATAGGGTCGGAATATAGTACTCCAATTAATGTCAGCAGTATTTTAAAAGTTAGTGTTTGTGAGCAAAAGATTTTATTATGGTGTTTTTGCTTGCGCATTGGGCCGTAAAAATACACTTATTTCGCTCTCCCAGATTTAATGGTATAAAGAGGTAGGTACGATATAAAAAAAAACGAGTGTGCTTTATCATACGACTGAAGTAAAACTTCCGTTTGCCTCGCCCGATCACACTTTTCGTAACGCTCTCGTCACGCATTCACCAGCTTATTCCCCAAGTCAAGCGTGAGTAAATAAGTTTTACTTCAATAATTTAACTTATTTAATGTTGTATTAAATATTATGTGATGTTTGGAAGAATCAAAGGGAGGTCTGTGCCCAGCAGTGAGACATAATGGGCTAACTATAATAATAATAATAATGTTGTAGATCCTTAAAAAAGTGCACTACGAAGAGCAACTTCCTATATTTTTTCCCATAGAACCGGTCCCCAATTGAAAGTGACACTATCATTACGGCATCCGCTCAAGCTGGGCTTGGCCACATGTATCACGTAATCTGATAAGGAAATAATATGTAACAGGTTACGATCTTTGAGCTTTTACCAAATTATAAGGTTGGTGCTTCTACAGTGTCAAGTGATGAGTACTGAAAATTATATGGACACGGGATTTTATCGCGTAATTTACCTTATTTATCCCGAAGTTTCGGCTATGTTACAATAGCCATGGTCGCGGGCAGACTATTGTAACATAGCCGAAACGTCGGGATAAATAATGTACTTTTAAATTACGCGATAAAATCCCGTGTCCATATAATTTTCAGTATGAATAGTGATCGCGAAAGTTTAAAAAAGACTATTGTCAAGTGATGAATGTCGTAACATTACTGAGGCTCAGCAATTGAGATGATACCAATGATGAACGCACCTAAGTTTAATCAGAACAATAAGTTAGGTATATCTTCTATTCTCACATATTGTTACTACTTTCAATTTCATTATTGTTCTCAATTCTCACATTCATTTTCACAAAATACTTTATTAACGCTTAAGCCCACCTCTACTCACATACATTTAGCGTTCAAACTCTCTTTAACATTTCCAAAAAGATCTAGTGAAGTGCCGCGCCGGCATTACATAACGGGATGCTGTAGTGCCACAGACTGTGTAATAGTGTGCACTTGGTCAGCACCTTTACTATCCCCCCAGCCTATTCGGCCGTGTACTCGTAAAATCGATACGTGTAGAGCTGACTAAGCTACGGGTTTCCCCACGGTAGTTCCGTCGTTTTTAACACCTAAAGCCTTGACCAAACCAGAGCGTCCGCGATGGCGTGCAAGGTGACGATCAGTTGTTGTCAAATCAGAGGAAGCATCGTGACACCGATGATGACAATTGGTGTCACGATGCGTTCTCTGATTGGACAAGAACTGACCGCCACCTTGCACGCCACCGCGGACGCTCTGGTTTGGTCAAGCCTTAACGGAACCGAATCACAAATTAACCTTCAAAGCACGGTAGGCAATCTTTCAGATATATTTTCAGATCTTCAAACATTAAGTATTTATGATCATTTGAAGAAAAATAAGGGGATAGTCAGAGGCAAGTCCAAATACACATTTGGCACACACATGTCTGGCTTTTAAGTGGTTAGGCCATGATAAAGGTCTTTTATGCGGCTTCAAAACTCCGTCAACAGTGTTGGCCACACTTATACGTCCACATTTTGCAAAATTTGGTCTAAGTGACAGGTTACAAGCGCGGAGTCGCTTTTGAAACTTGTTTATACGAGAAAATAAATTATATAAGACAGGTAGGTAACAAAAATGGTCCGGTGACATTTCAATTAGTTTAACTGAGAGATAGGCTCTCAGTTCAGGTTTGTGTCGAAACTTTCAAGCCCTTTCACTGACCTATCGGAACAGTCCGATTTATTTAGCTTTTGTGAGAAGTAAGCTGACATTAGACGATGCTGTATTCAATGTGCTCGTTCATTCATAAATTAGCGCACTGTCTCGCTCATTGGCCTAAGAATTGGGTATTGTGCATCCTACTCTTACTGAAACTGTGGCTAACTTCAGTCAGGTAGCATCGGTAAAAGTAGGATGCAGAAGTAATTTATGAATGAACAAGCAGTTAGTGCACTGAATATAGCGTGGTGTAATGTTGGCTTTTTACTGCTTTTTACACTGCTGGTCAAATTGTACTCGTACCTATTATTACAACTGGATATTTCAAATATAAACTACAGTAGGGTCAACGGATCTAGGCATTCGTGAAGTTAGGCTTTTCGCTGCGCAGTAGAAAATTTTGTATGAAAAAGTTGCACTGCGCATAAACGCAGAAACGGCCAACTTCACGAATGCCGAGATCCGTAGGCCCAAGTATAAAACAGCAGAAACAAACATTACGCGTTTATATCTTTTGTATGAGTTAATTTCAAACTTGCTACAACTTTACAAGCTTGGGGAATAGTGTTGTTGTAAGTAAAGTATGTGATGTCATAAGTAGACCGGTCTAGCCGTAGAATATTCTACTATCACTTTTCTAGTATTCTATGTATGTTCGACGTTAGTATGACGCTAGTGGCTAACTCAGCGGGCTGATTGTCTAACTTGCCTCAAACCTCAAATTGGTCTCAAGCTGTAAAACGATCACGTTGGTATCTTTTGTCGCGTTCGGTCTCGTTGAGATGAGAGTGACAGAGCTACTTGCGTGGTCACTGAACTGTCAGTTTGTGACATACTTGACAGTTTGTAACCGATTTTGGGCGCTATCAAAGGCTGGTGACGAAGTTTTTAGGCCGCCTAAAGGCTTCTGTCATAACGATAAGCATAACGACTTACATGACCGACAACTTTACGTGCCTTTTGAAGCAAAAAAGCGCTCAGGGTAATGTCACTAGCGACCCATCCAAATTGTTAGGTACCGATTAGGACCCCAATTCTTCTTTCAATTCAGATCCTTCTACTATTGTAAAGTTTATATTTTAAGTTTATAATTGCTTGTGAACGATTTGGATGTAACTTCAAATTAAAAATATTAAAAAGTTTTTTTGAAACATGAGCTTTTGCACAAGTTCCGTGCGTGGATCGTGAATCGCATTCATAATGATCAAATATCGGTTTGGATTGAAGCATGTTATGAATAAGAAAGAGGTGGGTGGATGAGTGAGATGATGGGAAATAGAAAAAGAAGACAATGTTGCTCTGACCCCACGAAATGTGGGACAAGGGCAGAAAGATGATGACATCATGGAACAAATAGGAAGTTCAACCAACTTACAACAGACAGTAATAAAACAGAAAAATCCATGATGAAGTAGTGCGTTGCGTGTCCCATTCATTAGTAATCTGAACCTAGCCAATCTGCATACATCGAGATGGCGGGTCATTGCTCTTTCCTGTGCCGCTGCATTCCAGGGACCAACGCAGATTAACTAGCAGTTAGTATGGAAACACCATGACAAAACCAGTTGGTATTCTAATAGGCGGCCATGGACTTGCAACCCGTCACGTATGGAATGCTAACTTCTAAAAAATGGAGTCTGAGTTTGTATGACATTGACATGCATTTGACTAGGTTATTTTCAAAGCCAAAAGATCTACTTAGGAGAATCTAGAATTTTTTCAATTTTTTGTTAATCCTTAGGCTTTATTTAATTGAAAATGAAGTCATATCAAAATTTTCGATTCGATCAATGGATTTTCTTTTCAAACGTGCTTTAAACGGTGAAAGATAATCATCGTGAGGAAATTGCCAACTTCATGAACATGTATCAAATAGGTATGTATTTGGACAAGCCTCAGTTTACCCCTTAGACATCTTCAAAGGATCTAGCATGTCTAATAAGATCTGAGAGAATGTCTACTGCACTTTGGGGGTACAGTCGTGATCATAATATTTAAGTATGTATTTATTTTAAATGTTTAATACATAAAATAAATGCATAAATATTATCTAAAGGCTTCACTGAAGTTTTACTAATAACCTTCAATCTCAGATAACTTTTTATAGTGATTCAGTAATTTTTTTACCGTTGAAATGTTGTCATAGTCCGCTCAGCATGACGCTCTTGTTCAATTTTACAATACGATACCTTCACGGTATAGTATTTACTTACTCGTAGCTTATCTAAATTCAATCTTTTACGTGTGCGAGGCTAATGTTTTGTAATATTACAACATAAACTCTTAGGTACTGTAAGCAATTAGTGATTTAAAGTGTAAAGATTTGGCTAAACTGAAATCATCAACACCAACCTACTAATTAGGCCTTTACATTATTACTAGCAATGAGATTTTATCAATAGAGACGTTATACCTACTCAATAGAAAAGGCTCTAAAACGCGGCAAAATTTTGCTATAGGGGCATTCCAGCGAAAACGACACCTCAGGTTGAAAAACTAAATTGCATAATATGTACTTGAATCTGTGACTACAGTAAAGCCAATAAGTTAATTCAACAGGAATCAACCATTTTTTAAAATATTTTTACGATTTTCGTTATTTTTATTGCTTGTGAATGCAGCCGTGCTGCGATCGTCAATGGTACAGTATTTTTTCTTCAAGTTGGATTTTTTTTTCTCCGTCGTCTATTGAGTTACTGTGAAAAGTAATAATACAAAAAGATCAAACAATTCAAGAAGTTTAAAACAGTGTTAAGTTATTGCATGTGATTATTTTTGGTAAAAAGTTGTAAAAGTTCAACGACATGCTTACCTCGTGTCCCACCCGTCACTGCAAAACATATATTTTTTTATCCTCACGTAAAACTATCTATCCTATTGCTTTTCGGCTTTCCAAAAGTAACAATCATGCTATGGGTAACGGTTTTGGCTTAATATGTCATTGAGCTAGTGAACATTATTATGGAGATATTTAGATTTGAAAGGGTGTCCCACCCGTCACAGCGGCGGGTAGGGCAAACTAAATCTCGATGAATTCGTGTTTTAAACTGTGTTTTATTCTTTTATTTATTGATTAATTACATTTGAAAGTAGTTATTTTCTATATTATTGTGTTTTATTTCAAAACTGTACTGCGATTTCAAAAAGGCAATCGGGGCCTTGGAAGCCTTGGATTCCAAATTGTGGTCATCTGCAGGCTCAAGAAGGGGGCACAGATACTTGACTCCTCGTCGATATGTGCCTGTGGTAGTTTTGACTTCGGCAACTCGAGTTATGCCATCCTTCCCTGGAAAGGTTGAAGTTATGCGCCCGAGCTTCCATTGCATAGGAGGAGAGTTTTCATCCTTCAGAAGCACCAAGTCTCCTTCCAGTAGTGGTCTGTTGTGAGTGCGCCACTTGTGTTTCTGCTGCAGTTCGGCTATGTACTCGGTCTGCCACCGTTTCCAAAAATGTTGTCTCAGTTGTTCGAGCCGTTGGAATCGATTCAGTCTGCTCGAACTCAAATCATCTAGATCTGGTGACGGCAGCGACATAAGCGGCCTTCCAATAAGGAAATGCCCTGGGGTTAATGGATTTAGGTCGTTGGGGGAAGAGGATAACGGACAAATGGGTCTGCTGTTGAGGACAGCTTCTATCTGACTAAAGAGGGTTGCCAATTCCTCAAAAGTTAAGTGCGTATTACTAAAGATACGTTTTGCCACGCTTTTAGCTGATTTGACAGCTGATTCCCAAAGACCCCCAAAATGCGGTGCATAAGCCGGTTGAAAATTAAATTTAATACCTTCTCCTGATGTGTAGCCTACAATGTCATCAGCATGAGAGGTAAGAAACTCTCCTATCTCTTTTGAGGCGGCAACAAAGTTGCGTCCATTGTCGCAGTAAATCTCAACTGGGCGGCCTCTACGAGAGATAAAACGACGAAAAGATAAAATAAATGCGTCCTTGGATAGTTCGCTAACTGCTTCAAGATGAACACATTTATATCTAAAGCAAACAAATATACATAAATAACATTTACTAATTTTACAGCCTCTGCCTTTTCTATCAGTGATAAGAAAAGGTCCGGCGAAGTCGACACCGGTAGTAGCAAATGGGAAACCTGGATTTACTCGCTCTTTTGGTAACATACCCATCATTGGAGCAGATGTGTTACCACTGGCCCTTCTACACACAACACACTGCCTAGCCGTGGTGCGAGCTAGATCTCTGCCACCTATTGGCCATACTATTTCTCTGATTGATGACAACAGAAACTGAGGACCAGCGTGAAGAAGTCGAAGATGCTCCTGTTGGAATAATAACTTAGCAAGTTTGTGTTTTGCATGTAGTAGCATGGGGTGACGTTTATCATATGAGTAATTAGAGTTGTCTAAACGCCCTCCAACTCGTATAATATTACTTTCGGATTCCAAGAATGGGCTTAGCGATAGAATATTGCTCTTAGAATTGAGCGACTTGTGTGAACGTAGAATGTTCAATTCCTTTTGAAAGGATTCCTCCTGTGACAATTTCACTAAATATTTAAAAGAATTCGAAAGTTCTTCAGGCTGTAAAATACCAATGCGCTTGCTACTTGATTTTTTACAATTATTGATAAATCTTAAAATGTATGCAAATGTGCGTTGCAAAAAACTTAATTTTGAATACCTATCAAAATCTATAATAGTCTGCTTTGTACCTACCTCGCCACTCATGGCTACGTTTATTTTTATTTCAGGCAAATCGTTCAGATTATTGGATGAATTATTTTTAAATGTAGAGGGCCATTCTGACTCAGGCTCTCTTAGAAATGTTGGTCCGTTCCACCATAAATCACATTCCTTGATTTTACTTGCGTCCAGACCGCGTGTAGCTAGATCCGCTGGGTTCTGGTCGGTCGGAACGTGACGCCAAACATTGTGTTCTGTAAGCTCTAAAATTGCACTTACTCTGTTAGCTACAAAAGTTTTTAATTTGTCGTACCTCATACCTAGCCAGGATAAAGCTATAGTGGAGTCCGTCCAAAACACCTTGCGCTGAATGACACATCGCAGAGCGCGACATACGGCGGCCGAGAGTTGAGCTCCAAGCAAACACGCACATAGTTCTAGCCGAGGTATCGTCGTCGGCTTCACGGAAGCTACTCTAGCCTTAGCACATAGAAGACGAATAGTGACGTCACCCTGCTCGTTCACAGATTTTACAAAAACAGTGGTGGCCATTGCAGCAAAGGACGCGTCGCAAAATACATGTAGCTCTGTATACACAGATGACTTACATAGCGCATGCCTAGGTATGCTAAGAGTACGAAGGTATTTTAAATTATTGACAAAATTGTTCCATTGTTCCCGTATTTGATCTGGCACTGGTTGATCCCAGTCCAACTTTTCGAGCCATAATTTCTGAATAAGAATTTTAGGTATAATTGTTAGTAAGCTCAACAAACCGAATGGATCAAATATTTTACAGGAATCGGATAATATAGTTCGTTTTGTTGGAGATTCCGTTCTGTTTTCATAGTTACACGGAAAATGAATAATATCAGCATTAGGATTCCATCCAACACCTAATGTATGAGAAGATGAACTTATAGTTAAATTGCTTTGATTGCCTTGAGTGTGATTTTCTAAGACAGACGGTAAGTTAGATCGATACTTACGTAGATTGAAACAACCTGCGCGCAATGCAGCTTCGACGGACTGCTTAATAAATAATAATTCGTCACCGTCGTCACTTCCGGTCAAGAGATCATCGACCAGGAAGTCTTTTTGAATGATTTCTTTTATTTTAGTGTCGGCACACTCATCGCCTATCTGCCACAAACAGCGTGTGCTTAGAAAGCTTGAGCTAGTATAGCCATATGTGACTGTATTCAATCTCAGAAGCCTAAGTTGTTCAGATGCAGAATCGCGCCATAATATGATTTGCAAATTGCGATGATTTTCTTGCATCTCCACCTGTCTGTACATTTTCTCTATGTCCCCTGAAATTACATAAGTATACTGCCTGAATCTTAACAAAATGTTGAACAAGTTATCCTGAATATGTGGACCTACCATTTGTAAATCATTGATGGAATAGGATGATGTCGATTTTGCATTGCCATTGAAAACAACTCTAAGAGCGGTTGATTCGCTATTTGGCTTGTAGACTGCATGATGCGGTATAAAGTATGACGGTTCTGGCACCTGGCTAATTTCTGATAAATGACCTAGTTCAGAATACTCTTTTATAAAGTTAGAATATAACTGTTTAAGCTCTGGATTTTTTGTTAAACGTTTCTCGGTAGCTAAAAATTGTCTTTTAGCCTGTTTCATTGAATTACCTAAGCAATCAGGTTCGGAAATGAGGGGTAATGTTACACAAAACCTGCCTTCTTCATTTCTGTATGTATTTTTGACGAAATGAGCCTCACATAAAATTTCCTCTTCAGTTTGTAAGCTACTTGGCATAGGAATTTGCTCTAATTCCCAGAACTTTGTGAGACTTTCATCTAACGATTCATTCGAAATAGAATCATGACTGGATTGAATGGATATATGATTGCATCTTATTGATTTATTTTTGAATTCATCAACTGTAAAAATTGGGCCTGCCAATATCCAACCTAGCTTAGACTTACGAGCTACTGGCTGGTTGGGGCCAAGAAAGATTTGCTCTGACTCAATAAGATACCAAAACATGTCTGCACCCAATAGCAAGTCTACTGGCGCGGTACGATGAAACGTTGGATCGGCCAATCTGATATTCTGTGGTAAGTTTATTTGTGAAATATCTATAGACTTGTTAGGTAACCTACCTGAGATTTCTGGCAGTACTAGACATGATAATGAAGATTCGAAACTACTTGTTTTCGATTTCAACTTGACAATACATCTATGTATTGCGTTGGATGCATGAATATTGCCTACACCTACAATATCGACCTCGGTTGGCTGAGAAGTCAGTTGTAATTTGGTTTTCAACCTATCCGTTATTAGAGAAGACTGACTTCCGCTGTCTAGCAAGGCTCGAACTGTAAGATGTTCGTTTGTATTTGGATTGTATAAATCAACCAGCGCGGTTGATAGTAACACACTACTATTATTGGTAACAGACATACTAACTACATTATCATCAGATTTCTGTTCGCTCACTGAATTATCTACTTGAGAGGTTTGCACATTGGATATGTTTACAGCCTGAGAAGAAGTCCTATGCAATACTGAATTATGCCTTTTCTTACATTTAGAACAAGGGCCCAACCTGCATTCGTGAGAAGAGTGTCCCTTACGAAGACAGTTCATGCACAGCCTCAGCCGCATGACCTCAGCTATCCTTTCTTCAACACCTTTTCCCAGGAACGAAGCACAATCGTATATGCGATGACTGCCATTACATAAGATGCAAACTGGAACGTTGGTACTGGCAGCTGAAACCACACATGAGTTTGTGTTAGACTTTTCAAACTTACGAGAGTATGCATGGGCTGGATGGACTTGTTTCTCAATCTTATTATTGCGAACGGATTCTAAAATGTTTGCTCGAGAATTCAGAAATTGGAAAAAATCTTTCAAAGATGGGCTTTTATCGAAAGTATTTTTATGTTCTTCCCATTTGAAACTAGAACCTGCGTCGAGCTTGGCTGAAACCAAATGAATGACCAAAGAATCCCAATGCTCAGTTGGTTCGCCCAGGGTGCCCAAAGCACGCAAGTTTTTAGAAATGTGATCAACTAAAGCTCGTAAATCTTTCGCTGAATCTCGAGGCACAGGCTGTATATTTAACAAAGAATTCAAGTGATTATTGATTAGTTGTTTTTCGTTGTTGTACCTCTCGCAAAGAAGTCGCCAAGCCTCCTCATAGTTCACAGCACTGACTTCTAAATTGCTGATGACATTGGAAGCTTCCTTCTCGAGATAAGAATTTAAGTAGTGAAATTTATGTATTGATTCGATCTTGTTGTTGCCATGGATGAGTGAAGTAAATGTATCCCTGAACTCAAGCCATTTAGAGTATGTTCCATCGAAAGGTGCAATTTTTATGATAGGTAATTTGAAGCTTACATTGTTATTGTTTTGACATGTATGACTACAACTCGATTTTGATGAATTGCCATCTTCTGGTGATGATTTTTCGCGATGTTTCTCGATAAACAACTTGCACTGTGCAATTAACGAAGAGAATTCTAATTCTAATTCTTCACGAATGTCAATTTCATCATCTAAACTAGAAGAATTTAGTAATTCTATTTGAGATTGCAACTCATCGAAACAAAAAGATAAGTCTTTAAACCTATCGTATCTCTGCGTCAACATACACAGATCGGTTGCAGTTACTGAATCAGCTGTGAGAAAAGTATTCAAATAATTTTTAAACTTCGTAATTCGGCCTTTAACTGAACTACGTTTTGTATTTAAATCCTTCAAATTACTTAGCGATGGAACATTTAAACTTATGTTTCCCGTAGGTGACTTTGGCCTTGGTTCCATGATTGACACAACAATAAATAAAGAAAAATAATATTTTTGTAAATAAAATAACTATACGTAGCTTTTATCCGGCTTATGCACCCCAAAATGATGTCTTTAGGCGATCAGCTGGTTGCCGCTCGGCAAGAACAATGGATGTAGCGGGCAATGACCTCAGGCGATCAGCTGTAGGGCGATTGCTATGTCGCTGGAATGCAAAGAAACGGAAAAATATTAAAATGTGTTGCGTTATTTTATTTTTAATTGTTGTGGGCAAGTTGTGGGATTAGAAAATTAGAAATTGATGCGCTAATCGAATAGATGTGATGGATAGAAAGGCAAAGAATAAATAAATGCAAAAAGACAATGAATATTTGAGTAGGTACCTATTTGAAATGATAAGTACTTGTCTTTTTGTACTAGCCTTGCACTCAAAATAGGCAACGGGAAGATGTAGCTCGTGATTATTTCACGATATAATAGTAAAATAGATGCTAGTTGCATAGGATGGATGAATAAATTGCAGAGGTATGCACAAAAAATTGTTTGAAAAATGCGTTTGAAGCTTGCGTGGCAAAGAAAATGTGCTGCACGAAGCTTAACGTTATGGATTGTAGAAAGACAGAGATTTAGCAGATAGTAGAAAAGAGAGGAATAGGTAATTGTAGAAAGGAATGGGCACTTCCCTTGTAAAGCTGGGCTGAGGCGCTGAGCTGCGTTGTCGGGAATATCGTCACGGCACGGCTGGCTTTCCTGGCTGCTTGATACAAGGGCGGCTTTGTTGGTAATTTTTGTCCTCTTCTCTTCTCTCCAATACGTAGTGACTGTTTGCAAAACTTTACGGTTCCTCGGCAACACGTTTGTAACACCGTCCTGGATTGATACAAGTCCGTTGCAATATCGATCTTTCGTTTTGGGAACAACGGTCGATGCACAGGGTCGATGCTTCAAAATGGCGTAGCGTGTCCGTTGTAACTGCGTAGAATTTTGCTCGATCACGTCGGGGTCACCATGTTCCTTTTCGTGGTAGGTGAATGATTAAATCTGACTCCAATTTTAAATACTTTATATTGAATGCTTGTGTTCTTTACAAATAATGGTTGGGACTCGCGTACAATAGAAATTAATTACAAATATGAGCACACACGTATGGTCGTAATGGCGTCGTCTCTGTCAATGTGGAGCGGGGAAGTTCACCGGCGGTGCGCGGGCGACGGGGTGGCTTCATACATTTCGGCGTGCTAGTGAGGAGCCGCAGGCGCGCTAGTGAAGCGCCGGAACATGAGTTATTTTGATGCTTACAGTGAAAGCGAGAAAGATGTGTTTTACATTAAAAAAGCTAATTTTAAACATCCTTTCGGAACCAACTATTAAAACAATAAAGGATAAACCATATTTTTTATTTCAAAATTCCATTTAAATTTTTGAAAAATAAAAGGTTAATTTCGTCCACCTGCATAGTTTTTTTTCGTTTCTATTTGTTTAATTAAAGTAATTTCATCATTAATTTAATAAATATACAAGTCTAAACATTTGTGGGCGTTTTATTAACGAACTATATTGTTGTCATTAGTCACTTGTCCCACCCGTCACAAACTACTCCTTGATTATTTAAAAAAATTGCTAGTATTATAATGTTATTTACATATAAAATGGGACCTTAACATTCTAGTAACAATATACGAGAAAACTGTTTAACAAAATATTTACGGTTTGTCTTGATTTTGGAAGCGAAGCCATCTACTCAGCTAGGTGAGTGCCAAGCGCGTCCGACCCGTCACACTTAGATTAAGTCAATTTTCTCAGTTAATTACGTAGTTTAGGATTTTATTTTGATGGTTTTATTTAAAACAAATATCTGGCTTCCAAATGTTATTATTTTAAAACGAACTGCGTTGCTATTTTAGGAGAAAATAAATAAAGTTTGAGCAAAACGGGGTGAAAATGTCCCACCCGTCACAATGGAATGCCCCTATAGCCACTTAGGTAGATATAAGCAGCTTTGTTTAATATCAATCAAGAAAAACTTCAAAATAGCAGAGATTTATAAAACCTCGTTGTCAGAAAGAAATAAATTATGTGCTGCATGTAAATACGTGTAACAATGGAGCAAGACAATTTGCAACTGAGTTGACTCAAGCTAATTAGCTTGACTTTTGTTCGCCACGCAGAGAGGGTACAACTTACCTTCCTCAGTTTATATAGAACATCATTGATTACTAGAAGATTTTGTTTTCATTGTAACCTATGTGCACTGCCATCCTAAACAAGTTCTTATAGTTTTTCCATTCAAAGGTTAAATGAAATGTAAGTATTACTATAATGGTAAGTATTACGAGTATTTAAATAAATTACGAGTTTTATAAGAAACTAGCGGACGCCCACTGCTTCGCCCGCGTGAACTACTAATGTTTATCCCACGGGAAATATGCATTTTTTTGGGATAAAAAGTAGCCTACTATGTCACTCTCCAGCTCTCCAACTATCTCCACACAAAAAATCGCGCCAATCCGTCTCTCTATTTTGACGTGAAAGCAGGACAAACAAACAAACAAACACACTTTCACATTTATAATAGGGGTACGGATTTTATATAAATAGAAATACTTAATAAATTAAAATAACTAGTAGTTCGCCCCGAACTGAGATCTCGCGCACCGTAGATGGCCTACATTTGGACTTTCTTCTGACTACCCCTATAATTTTAAGTGCTACTACTGCCGAGTATGCCTATAGCGCTAGCTCTTCATGGTAAAAAATACTAGCATGCATGCAATACATAATGTCGTGTCTAATTTTTCATTTATTTCATATTTATGAATTCTCGTCGTATTTCTAAAAGTATACGTCCTAGAATAAAAATAATAACTATTTTGGAATGTACAAATAAAGACCTTTCATTTGACACCGCACTCAATATATTTGTTTACTTAACTTTTTTTACCCCAATTATTTTCATTGTTTATCAAAATTTTTTTTATCATGAAAATAAATCAAGTAGCATCTAAAATAATTGCAAACCAAACCGCAACGATGCCACTCTCTTTTTAAGACCGACCAGTCAATGAGCTACGAAGACATCGAAACTCTATGAAACGGGAGCTCTTGCAGCTCTGGTTTCGTAGTTTTTGGTCTTTGGTCGTATTTCAAAAACTATACATCCTAGATTAAAAATTAAAACCATTTTGGAATGTACAAAATAAGCCCTTTCGTATGACACCCCACTCAATATATTTGTGTAACTTTCATAATTTTTTACCCCCTTGGGAACCCAATATCTTCACAACCCCTTCATCGAGTAAGCTCATATGCTCCACCGTAAATTTCCTTACCACAACCTATTGACCTACCAAGTTTCATGCAGATTGGATGAACGGTTCGACAGTTATGCGCGAACAACAATTCGTGAAACATACAAACATACAAAGCAAAATCGCCCAACTTACCACTAAGATCTTCGCTCGCTTCGCTCGCTCGATCGATTAATTAGTAGATCGGCTTTCTTTTATCCAGTGCGTACAATGGCTAATGCTAACGGCCTGCTATAGACCGGTTACGTAAATAGCATGTGAGTTCTCGCCGAGAATAATTAATTAGCACTGCGTTCGCACATAATACCACGTAATTTACGATTACAAAGTTACTTTGATTAAATAGTTAAGACAATAGAAATATAAAATTATACATTGTTGGATTAAATTATGTGGAGACAAATGACTTTATTATTTTTAGGTAAGTAGATGGAATTTTACAGCGTAAGACAATGAAGAAGATTCTTGAAATTATTACGAGTATGAGACAGAAGAGCTTATCAAGATTTTGCACCCGATAAATATGGATTCTGCGGCCGTGTACCTATCAGTGCGGATTCTAGTCCCGTCGTCGGTCAGTCGGAATCGCAAACGAGTGTGGGCAAAAATATATGGGCACTTCACCCACGGCCGCCACAGCTCAGACTACTTTTATTTTGAAGGTATCACAGCCTTGTATCTCTGTGCCAATGCGCATCAAATTCTGTCCCGGGGTTCTCTATTTATTTTGAGTCGAATAGGTTTAACTTAAAGAGAGGTTAAAATGGCTGTTACCGCATTTTTGGGCATAATCATAAATGTATTTACCCACGACCGTCACAGCTTATATATAGCTACTTTTGCTTAGAAGGTATCAAAGCCTTGTTTTTCTGTGCCAATTCGCATCAAATTCTGTCCGAGGGTTCTCTATTTATTTAAGTCGAAAATGTTTAACTTACAAAAAAGCTAAAATGATTATGATTAGAGCGATGGAAGTCTCGATTTATTGGGATGTTTTTTATTTCAAAATAATGTGAGGTTTATGAGAAAGTCTCTGATGTATTTATTTTTCATTTCTCATGTTCGGAAAGTACGCTTGGAGTTACCTGAACAGAGGGATGAAAACAGTACTTTTGCGTCCCTGGGAAGCAATTCTCCCTAGGAAACGATTTTCCCTGCTGACAAAGTATTAAATAAATCACATGCTACTATTTGACATTTCTATTGAGCCATGTCGTCTTTGTCAGCTATATTTGACATTTCTATTTACCATAAGATGAAGATCAGGATCACGGGATCAGGATCACAGGATTAGGATCACGTAGGATCAGGTTTACAGGATAAGGATCACGGGATCAGGATTATGTAGGATCATTGGATCCGGATCACGGGATTAGGATCACGTAGGATCAGGATCACAGGATCAGGATCACAGAATCAGAATCACGGGATCACGATTATAGGATCTGGATCACAGGATCAGGATCCTGACGCCAGGCCGTAGCCAAGTGAGTTATCTGTCATACATTTCAATACGAACTGTTTGGCCACGTGGCCGGCGATGCGGCCATAGCGTCTCAGCGTGTTAATAGCTCTTACAAGATAGATGTGAATAACCTGTTTAGGCACTCGAACTATTAGCGCCCTCGCTTTGCTCGTGCGCCAAACCATCTCGTGCCTAGGTAGGTTACTTTCAAACCATGTGTAACAATCTCCTTTTTCCGATGACGTCCTTTGAATCCCTCGCTGCGCTCAGGATTCTAATCTAGAATCCCTCGCTGCGCTCGGGTTTCAACTCTAGCATCCCTCGCTCCATTCTGTATTCAAAATAGCACTCGCATCGAAACAAATAATATTTTGCCCCGTTGTCATACGATCTAGTACCTACAACTCAGGTTAGGTAGGTACAAACATGGATTTATCTAGTGACCCCCGGGATAGATTTTAATGCGTCGATAATAAAAAATGCTTAGTTTTGTTAGATCTTTCGAGTAATATTAATTACATTGCTGGCGGTGCTGGGTGAAGTTTGCCCACTATCATTTGATAAGTAAGACTTCATTTTCTATCAAATAATACCTATTAAAAATTAAGTAGAAATCTGTACTTATACCAATATAATAATAAAACGGAAGTCCTTTGTTTTTTGAACGCGCTAATGTCAGGATTCTCAGGAACGAACAGTCGGATTTGAAAATTATTTCTGTATTTGATAGCTTCTTGAGGCACCTAGGTTAATAGGCTACTTTTCATCATCATCATCATCACCATATACCATCACTACGCGAGGGCGCAGCTAGTTCTATTTTTTATTTATTATTTTTTCTTATTCCAATAATTACGATGTTGCTTTGTTAAGAGCCTGTCCAGATGGAGGCGTTTCACGCGCGTAAACTATTGCCATCCTCTTTTTTTAGACAGTGAAAAATAAGGATGGCAATAGTTTACGCGCGTAAAACGCCTCCATCTGGACAGGCTCTAAGTTGTGGTAGAATTCAGAAGGACATTTTGTTCATTAGTCACGCTTATAGACACAAACTGTTATGAAATTGTATGAATTTCCAACACGTGTTTCCTAAATATAATTTTATCAGTTTAATGTTTCAATTATAATGTTTATTTTTCCGCGGTGTTAACCCATCAAGCCGTGATGGCCGAGGGGTATAGTACCTCAACTTTCGATCCGAAAGTCGTGGGTTCGAATCCTGGCCGTGCATCAATGGATTTTTTGTTTCGAAAAATTTATAAGTAAGTATGCGCATTCTAAACGGTGAAGGAAAGCATCGTGAGGAAACCCGCGGCTTAGTCAGCCGCGGATATAGCCTGTTAAAGCTGAGAGGATGGCGTAGGTGCCGAGCAAGCCTACTCCATCTCAACAATGTCCCAGACACTACAGTGTCCCGATAAGTGTAGGCAAAGATTGCCTCCTGACACTGTTTGAATAAATCATCTAGTAAAGATGTAAAAGCCTAACTTTTAAGTCATCAAATAGCAGCTAGGTGATTCTACTCCTGTTCCGTCGCGACCAACTACATGAACTATCACTCACCTATGCCCAGCTAAACTACTACACCATAATTCTCCTGCCCTTATCCCACGCTAAGTTGCGTCGGCACCGTATGTTTCCTCTTCCACTCACCTCTATCATTCGTCAACTCTGAATTCACTCCTCTCACATTCATATCCTCTTTCACGCAATCATAACACTTCTTTTTCAGCCTTCCTCTACACACATCACTCTTTTGGTAATATATAAGTATATGGGTTTCATCTCTCCTTATTACGTGTCCATACCATGATAATCTAGCCCTCCTCACCTTTTCAGTAACAGCTAAACTACTACTATATTAGACTAAATCATATAATACGTAGATATGTACCTACCTATTACAGTACTTATGTGATTTTTTATACCAGACTATAAACTTCTAGGTGTTGATCAAGATAGTAGTAATTATAATAACTTACTTACCACATAGTTATAGTGTAACATTCCAAAGTTATATTCGCTAGTAAAAGTGAAATTAAGCACTAAAGTTTCAAAACTTTCATAATGTAGTAGCGAATAACACAACGAAATGCCTTAATAAAGTAGTGTTTACACGGTTGAAATATTTAGGCTACACAGGGCCGTATTTAGTATTGAAATAGTAGGTATATTTACATACAAGTGTTTTTGAACAATGGTTGAGTTATTTAATCTTTTTTTTTTTACATCGGATCATCAGGCAATCCCGAAATCTAGTGTAGCTTTACGCTTTTAGTACACGACGTAACCGCAGTATTACTGACTCATCTCATTGTTCATTCCTTTGAACGGCTTTAGACTCCATCATCACTGATAATATAGCATTCTTACCGAGAATCAATTAATGTGCTATTCTGTTCAATCAGATTGGGAAGTGGTTCAAATCTTGCAATAAGCAAGATTTGTATTCGACACATTACATATTCGAGACAATTTTATATTCGAAAAGTTCAAGTCACACGGTTTTTGCCATACTTTTATTCTAAACTTTATTTTCTGTATATCTGTGTATGTTATAAATAAATAAATAATTTAAAAAGTAAAAAATATTTACAAAATGTTTTTATGTAAGTTCTCCTTTTTATTTTCATGACTGCTTACCCCCCTGGCAGACTTTATGTAACTCTCGTATTGTTCGTGGACAATGACATGACACACAGGAAATTGTACTGGAGATTACGCGATAATTAAGAATTGTGCTGTAATTGTGTCACTCATTATGTGTGACACAAATTAGAATGTTGTTTAGCGGTAACGGGGCGAGAAGTATTGAGAATTACATTGAATAAGAGCGTTTGTCCACCGCCGCCGTCACCGAACCGTCACTGTCAACGAGATTATTTCTGTATGAGATCAAGATGACGTAACGGTCTTCTGGTGGACAGGCGGCTATAGTAAATGCATGGTCGCTACTTCGGCGCCGTCATCTCGTTCTCGTTGACGTGCCGGTGACGGCGGCGGTGGACAAACGGCCTAACTCTCTCATACATTTGTTTAATTACTAACTGTTTACAAATTTTTGCTTCAATGTTACAATCAGACAAAGCTGGCCAGTACAGGGAAAGCTTTGAGTTTTTTTTTAATTAATGAAAAGACAGTAGCAAAAACAAAAGGAAACCTTAGTTGTCAAACTTTATAGATGACGTAAATAGTTTTTACGAAAGTTACTTTTATAACACATACAAAATCGGCGTGATTTAAGTTACAGGAAAATGAAACTTCCAAGATCACTTGGAAACTTTCATTTGGCTAAATCAAAAATAAAATCGGTGAACATACATAAAAAAAACATACACGCAGCCGAACATAGAATCTCCTCCTTTTTTGAAGTCGGTTAATGAAAAGGTATTTCAAGACGCTGAAGCTGAAACGCAAGAGGCTGGAAGACGAGAAAATGTTCCACCATCTTTGAGAATTTAACTAGTTTAACTTTTTTTAAGTTTTCATTTCTATTTCCAGTAAGTTAGGTACCTACATAACCCTATTTTTTATCTTTTTGTGAAAGCTTCAATGAAACTTATCCAAAGGACCTAAATATTAATAAAACTCAAGACGCCAGCCTAATCCGCATTTTGTCTATCTTCAAACATAAATTACAGCATGTAATTTTCCGACGCTACATTTTTAATACTTTACGTCTTTCTTTATTTTATTTTTATTTTCGTAACTATGGCTCTGTTAAGTAAGCAAGTTTTATTACGAATTGCAGCAGATCTTGATAAGACGCTTTTTTAAATAAGATTTAACGCGATAAAGTTATTTCTTAGGTTAACATCATTCTAACTTTAGGTTAATAAATTCATAGTGGTTAGTCAGATACTAAAATAGAAAAGATCCTCTAAAGTAAATGATCCTATAACTAAGACTAGCTCTCTTTTGTCTGCAGAACTCTCGAAAAATATTTCGCAAATCCTCCCTTCCTTGTCAACCCTGTTTTTGTGGACCATCTAATTTGGCTCTCAAAAAACGTACTCGCGGTAGACGTCTTTAATAAGACGTCTACCGCGAGTACGTTTTTTGTTGAAGACTTCTTATAGTGCTTTTTCCCCACCACAATAGAATACTAGACTTAGATGGGAGGTTTAAGAGGAAGGAATCACATACCACAATTTTTAAACGAAGAGTCTTGTTCTGCCTAAATAAAAAAACTTATCAAATCAGTCACTAGCATGGTTCTTAACTATAGTTGGGTCCGATGGCTCTATTTGTTTTTTAAATTCCAAATTAGGCAGAACAACATCTGCCCGCTACTAGATCCGTAAAATAATTAATTCTTCTGTTTAGTTTAAGGGATTCAAATTTAAGTATTTGTTTGGGGCTAGATGGCGCTGTGTCAAATGTCCAGCAATATTTATTTATTTATTATTATTAGAGACATAGGAAGTGTCCTATAATAACCATCCATATTTCTCCGTAATCCGATGCCAATAACCAGCGGTATTGCATCCGCACGATCTTTGTTCCATAGATCAGTGTCGTAAGTTTCCTTGACATTTTCCTACTTCACGAATTCACGACCACTCCACAATATCCTCTGATTCGGTTATTTCTATGATTAGTATCTTGTAATGTTTTATTGCAACCATTGCAGCACTCATACAAAGGTCACAATCAAGTGTTTTTAAGTTTGTACAAACCGGACTTTAGCACTTTTGAGCACAACCTCCACAACACACAGTTCGGCCCTGATTCGCTTTGGAAATTTTCAATTTTAAATTTTATTTTTATTTCAGGCAACAACAGTTAAACTAGTACGTGATTGTGGGTCTAAAACCCGACCGGGATTGATTTTTCGATTCGTTAAATTTATCTGCACCTTGACAAAGCTCTAACTATACGATGAAGGAAAACATCGTGAGGAAATCTGCGGCCTGGTTTGTCCCATACGCATTGACGATTTCTTTCCAGAGAATAAGGCTGATAAAGCCGTGAGGATGGCAAAGTACTGGGTAAGCTCACTTTATCTCAACAAGGCATGGATTGCCTCGTGTCGTTTAATATTTAAATCATCTAATAAAGACATGCCTACATTTTTTATCTAACTAACATAAGCTTTGCTCTTTCATGGCGAAGAATGAAGAATGATGAAGCTTCTCCGCATTTTGCCAAGGTTTGATTTTGATGATAGCTAAAACGGTCATTGACCTACCAGGATGTACCTGAAAATTAGCATCTGCAGTGAGTTGGTATCCTATCTGTGCCAAGGCACTCAGGACGCATTCACTATGGAGCTCGCTTACCACCGTATAAACTAGAACAGTGACTGGTCCTTTGAACAGGTGCCCAGGAATTAGAGCTGCAAGTGTGGGCCGTTGAACTTTATGATGTTTCAAGGTGGCTTTATCCTATTTGTCTGTGACACAGAGATAACGAATTTTTCCATACTAAATTTTCTGTGTTGATTGATATACGGGTTACTGACGCATAATGCCTACGCTTTTGAGGGCATGAAAGCGCAGATTTTTCCTAATTTGCTGTAAACCTCGGTGTAATATGCGTCGGGACGGGATGTATGTAGTAATGAGTATTGGGTATTCCTTACATAAACAAAAAACATTTAAGTTTGGATGAAGAGAATGAAGACCTAAACGTAAGGTATAAGAAGGTCATCCGTACAAAAAATTAAGAAACGCATTAAGTGCAAATAAACCCGATACGTATATTAGCAAAACAAATTGCTGGTTTAAGAGACTATAAAACTTGTATCTACTTTTATGTATATTTTCTAATTGAAAACATAGGTAGCCAGAGCTTATTTAATAGATAAGTACATTATTAAAGCATCAAGTTTTAGAATGTTATTGTAGATGTACTCGTAGCGGCCTCGCTCATTAATTGCCCCTAAACAAATGTCAAAACAGAGGGGAAACCCTCAAGAAAGACATGCGCAGAGAGCCTCCGATCAATGCACCGAGGGTGCGCGCGCCTCCCTCGCCCATTCGACATCTACGCAGTTCGCCAAAACACGGGAAAAATCCTGCTCGCTAAACCTTGACGGGCAAAAAATCATCCGAACAGTGATTCCGTCTAAAACACTGACAACTGTGAAGTGAAGTCTTTGATACGGTTCATTAAGAGCACCTACAGTCGATTCAGTCAGTCTTGCACCAAGCTCATCGCGTGACTCATCGGATTCAGATTTCGATAATTCGTTCCGATATACAGATAGTGTGTGGTGTCTCGGTGGTGATGCCGGCGCGGCTGGTTTCATGAGGGCGCGCGGGGGTCCACTTGAGGAGTAGGAGACACGGCAGCATGGACGAGTGCGACACTATCTTCTATGACGACGAGGAACAGTGCGATATGGTATGTACCTACTACCTACGTCATAAACATACAAACGTCATTGTACACACGTAATACAGAATATTTGAGCCTCCTCTTGCTCCAAAATAGGGGAACAGCACTGCTGCCATATTTGAATGATAATCACCATACAAAACTATTACGGATGTACGTATAAGGTGTCTAAGGTATAAGGTGACCATAAATTGCTAATCTCTGACACGCTGGTGGTCTGGAATGGATCAAACGGTGAAGAGGAACTTTAAATTGTTGAAAGTGTATCTTCAACTGAGACTTGTTACAAGAATTTACTAGCCAGTAATTTTCGTAGCGTTGTTCAGGAAATAAGAATGAAAATCTTTGAGAATTTTCTATTCTATCTTATTATTATCATTGTGAAGAATGTTTTTAGTTTTCTCCGAACTTTTATACGTAATACGGAAGTGTTCACGTTACAAAATGGACGGTATGGGTTTGCAATGATGCAATAGGCAGCGATCAATGTCATTCGCGTGGCCTTTGTCACAAAACAAGTGAAATGCACACTCAACTGATTAGAATCAAGATTTGCTTGAGACCTTGAAGAAACCAGTGACCAATTCTGCTACTCACTGTACCTTCTGGTACAATCAGCTACAAGTTGATTGATATTTTATTATAAAACCTTGGAAACCTTGTAAAAAAACTCTTGCTGTTCTCTCTGCTCTTGCTGGACATTAGGCATATTTTGTGTATTATTCTTCGGTACATTATGTACCTTCTACTTACATAATGCAAATATAGCTGGAAATAGGGACCTAGGAAAATTGCGCACAGAGATGATTAGGACTCTATTGTAGGAAACTATTATTATTATTATATAGCTTGGGGCTACATGATGCTGTGTGAAATGTCCAGCATTATTTATTTAGGTATTATTTATTTATTTATTTTATTATTGTAGCAAAACTTGAATTTGTTGCAATTCCTTGTTCGCTAATAGTCTCAACACACGCGGATTTTGTCGACGATAACCTATCGAGGATCTACATTTCCGGGGTAAATACCACCTCTACTTTTGAAAACAATGAAATATCAAGACTCAGTAGCTCTGCTTTAATAATACGTTTAAAATCTGTTTAAGTAACATTAAATTCAAAGGTCAGACTTACATTACAACCTTTGTGAATGTAGATTATCCTCTAGTCATTGTTAGAAAGCTCCCATATTCTAAGCACGTATTATGTAGATTGTTCTTAGCTACATTTGTTTTTTGTTGAATGTGCGTTTTGGAGCGACCAAACTCACCTGCGTTCAGTATGTTACCGTTAAGGCATTGTGTAGCGCCATAAAAGCGAAATCGTGTAATACAAGCGAAATAGTATCCGAAACAGAATTACTGTGAGAAAATGGTAGATAATTTGGGCGCTTGCCTTTTTAAACTGATGTTCACCTAGATTAGAAGATATTTATTCAGCACACACACAAAAACGAACAATACAAAAGGAGAAACAAGAGTAGAAGTGGAATAAAAAAAACTTAGGCCTTTAAGTACATCTTTACTAGATGATTTATACTGTCAGGAGGCAATCTTTACCTACACTTACGGGACACTGTAGTGCCTGGGACATTGTTTGAGATGGAGTAGGCTTGCCCAGCATCTCTTTCTCAACCATCCTTTCAGCTTAACCAGCCATATCCACAGGAAAGACAACTAGGGTCAATACGTGTGGGGCTGACTAAGCCGCCGGTTTCCTCACAATGTTTTCCTTTACTGTTTAGCTCGTGTTAATGCGCATAAACGTTTTACGAAACGAAAAATCCATTGATGCACGGCCATGATTCGAACCCCTCGAGTCCACGACCTTCGGATTGAAAGTCGAGGTTCTATCCCCCTCGGCCAACATGGCTCTGGAATAAAAAAAATAGGTATAAATAAGAAAATTACATAGTAATTAGGTAAGTACTAAATATAATATACCTAGTTGCACACTGCACAGTGTTTTTTTTTAACTTGGACAGTATCGGGAAATCTAAAACCATACTTAGGCATAGTAAACTTTTTAGTCAAGCGCGAGTTGTCTGATAAGAAATATTTGGATAATCCTGAATGAGTCGATCAGCGTTAAAATATTTTCTTTGTACCTATCTTCTTACTTATGGTTACTTATGGTCTAAAGTTAGTTTACTTAATAATAATAATAGGTAGGTACTTAATGATTTAGTTTGTAAGATTATGTAACAAAACAAATAAATCATTTTTAACCCATTTGGACCCAAATACAAACTAGTAGAAAAATTTAGAAACAAACTTTATTTATGTATTTATTGGTGGCTTAGTAAGATATTTTGAAAAAAAAAATTTAAGAAAAATAATTCCTTAAGTATATATAAAAAATACACGTCCTCAAATGGGGCCAATGGGCTCATGTATGAAACTTTTCAGACCATACTTTTTCGATGCACAATGTTTTGGTACAAATTTTTCAATGCCAACAAGCTTTATTGTGTAAAACAGTGCATCTTAGTTGACACGGCAGTTTCTGGAGGAAGTGTCCATCACCATCTTGAGTCATACCGGCCACTGTTGAAGATGGTTTACGACGTTTTCTGTCGTGTCTTTCAAAGTAACTCCTCAAGTATGGTCGGGCTGCGCTTCTCCAAAATTAGAGCTGGTCTATTTTGGCTCCAGCGGCGGTCAGAACATGTAGATGCCACGCATTAGCTACAGTCAGATCCAGCACATAGGTACCTAAATAAACCCCCTACCATTTCAGCGTAGGTACGAGAATATTACTGCGAATAGCGGTTCTGTATGCCATGCCTTTGTTATAGTTTTGGAAGACGAAAGGGATGTTTGTCCACGTCTACCTTTCTTCATTCTGCAGAGCTCCATTTTTTTACCTTGGACAGAGGGTGAACAAAGTCGTAGTCACAGTTATGCCAACGCGGTCCCTGGATTTCTACCTCCTGTATCATTGTAACGGTTCATCATCGCTGCTGCATTCATCGTTATTCCTGGACTCAAACACTTCAATTTTACCTAGGATATCATGCTGAAGAATATTGTGTTGAACAACATCTTCATCGCCTTATCATTATCAATGAGAACACTCGGGTCTGGAGGGATGGCCACTATATCATAACTCAGCAGGATCATCTTCTGTATTCAAAATGCTTTTAAAAGCTTCATCCAGTTTTCGATTATCATTGGAAGCATTGAATAATCGTTTAGTCATTATTTACTCTGAAACTATACCTACAAATAATAATAAAAAAATATATCAATCAGCCCATTGGACCCATTCGAGGACACCATACTAAAATACCTCGAATTATGGTTCAATCTTAGAAAATAACTGACATAACAGCATTATCTACTAGTTAACACTACTGCCGAGTGAAAAATACAAAAAACATACAATAAATAACTGTGCGAATAAAAAAATTATGACTTCCCTTTGGTCGAAAATTTTTTTGATCAATGAAGTAAATAAAGTCACTTGTTTTATTCAATTAGTCCAATAAATTGCAAAACCATACGTTGCATCATAAAGCCACACTCTTTGGTACCACAAATTCACCTCTAAACAAAAGATAGCTGAAATATTCTAGAAAATGTAGGTACTTCAATAAGTGGACCCAAATGGGGACAGCAGGCGTAAATGGGTAATTTGATTTAATAAAACAATTTTTTACAGTATGGATTAGTTAAAATGTTGGTGCACTTTGGCTTATTTAGATAATTAGCTACCAGTAATGTATACCTACTCTTGGACCTCGTGTTAATATAATTACGTGTTGCAATCTTGAAAAGATGAATTATTTTGCCATTATAAATACTGGAGAGTAATGTTTAAATTAAAGCTGATCGCACATGTTCTACCGTATTTTATGAAATACGGCGCGTTTATTATGTATGGTGCGTGTGAAATGTGTTTATGAAAATATTATATGATTTTATACGAAGAATTCTAAATGCGGCGTGCGTACGATGCTGACAATGTTATGCCAAAAGGTTGTAAACACAAATTGACCAAAACCACAAACAAACAAAACTAAGTTGAACTCTATTATTTCAGTGTGGTCTGTGGGTTTGGAATGCTTTAGCTAAACTCTCTATTTTGATACTAGGTCCCACTCCTAGCTTCATTCATGTTTATATTTTGATAAAATAAAAACCGGTCAAGTGCGAGTCGAACTCGTACGCCGAGGGTTCCGTACCTAGCCATGGTGCCAATTAAGCTAGTCCGCTTAATTGTATGAGCGCCCATACAACTCGGAGGACAATTTTAATTGGCGTCAACTATGTATGGGAACACCCTTTAATTTTCAACTTTTTTAACTTTTTGGAATTTTTCCTTTATTTGTGCTATAAGACCTTGCTTTTTCCCAAATTTCGTTATTCTAGGTCAACGGGAACTACCATTTAGGTTTTCGACCCAAAACCTCTAGGGTACTTCCGGTTGACCTAGAATTGTCAATTTTGGTTACAAGCAAGGTCTTTCAGCACAAGTAAAGGGAAAATTCCGAAAAATAAAAAAAGTTGATAATTAAGGTATGTTTTGGTACTCACAAGTTTTCACGAAAACCTAAATTTGCCTATATCTTTTTATAGTGTTGACTCAGGACCTTGATTTTTATACTCACAATAGGGACTATAGACCTTAGTATATGGTATGAATTTCAACTTGCTAGCTCTACCCGTTCCTGAGATAATCGATGGTGACACACGGACGGACAGACGGACAGACGGACAGACGGACAGACGGACAGACGGACAGACGGACAGACGGACAAGAAAGTGATCTTATAAGGGTTCCGTTTTTTACCTTTTAAGGTACGGAACCCTAAAAATATAAATATCCTAGCTAGTACTATCACAGTAACTAAAGCTACTGAATTAGTGACTTGACCCAGTCCGAGTACCTATTTACCTATTAGGTACCTACTCGTACTATCAAATTGTGTAATATTACAAACTTTTTGAATGTAGGTACCTACCTACCTACTTACCTACATGAAAATCAGGTTCATGAATTTATTTAGACATCTGCTTAGATCTTCTCGCCATTTTAACAGCTTCTGAAGATGTCCAAGACAATGCCCATTTTAAATTGTCCTTAAACATGTCTGCATTACAAAATTTGAAAATAAGTAGGTACTTTGTTGTTGTATTGTTGCAGTTACATATGCTTACGGTAGTACCTAACATAATCATACCATTTAGATTAGATATTTACCATAATTAAATTAATGAATCGATGGACCACTACTTTTTACCCGGCTGACTGTCAAGTCAGACAGGGTTATGTAGAAAGAGTCAAAAATAAATCGATTACTCTATACCAACAATTTAACGGCCGATTAAGTCGTGGGTGAACTAACCTAATAGGCATACCTACCCATCGTTTATCGAGCTATAATGTTCAGAGAAAGTCCAAAGTAAATGCCAGTCGGAGTTAATCTTCATTATGTCAAGTGTTTCTGCAGGATCTCTCGGGTTGCACAAATGAGCACGCTACATTGGAAAGCTTTTAAACTTCGATTTCATTTGGTTGTATTTACTTTAAATAGTAAATTTAAAGGGTTGTTGGATAGAAAAGACAAATAATTCCTAATTCATTTACTTAGACAACTTTTTAATCATTTGCCCGAAAAGTATAGGTGTGTACAACGGTGGACTTCTATCTAAGATTACTCTCTATCCAAAGGTTGCCTGGAAGAGATCGCTTCTTAGCGATAAAGCCACCCATTGTACATTGTTTCGTAGTTTTAATATTGCTTGTATTTTGTAGTTTTAAGGTGTGCAATAAAGTATTTTCATTCACTCATTCATTCTATCTATACGGTGGACATTTCACACAGCATCATCTAGCCCCAAAGTAAGCAAAGCTTGGGTTATGGGAACTGCATTTGACTGATTTATTAAGTACCTACTTTATTCACTTTTTGTGCATGTGAGTGACTGACACTAGGCTAGCACTCCTCAAAATGTGTTATTTATTTATCTCTTACGTTTCAGTCTACTTGCAAGCCTATTCCATCTCAACATTGTCCCAGGCACTACAGTGTCTCGTCAAGTGTAGGCAAAGATTGCCTCCTGAGACTGTATAAATCATCTAGTAAAGATGTAAAGGCCTAAGTTTTCAGTCTACATAAAACTAGTTCTACGAGTATGGTAACTTACAAAAGTAGCCAGATGTTTAGCACAGTGACATAGCAAACGTTATGGTGAATGGATGGGGTTGATGACCTGATGGTTTACTCCAGACACTCGACTCGATTCCAATCGTAAGACCACTCAGAATACGGAATCATAAGAATCACTTTGAATTGTCTAGTTTAGATCAGTGTTCCGCAAGGGGTGTGCCGCGGCACACTGGTGTACCGTGGCCATTAGTTGGTGTGCCTCGGAAAAAGAAGGTTACCCTATCAGTTAAGCTACTGAGGACCGCCAAATTTGCTCAACTAAACAAGCACAATGTTTCGCATAAAAAAAAATATTTTTCATTTAAGGTGTGCCTTCAAAATTTTCCGATTTCCTAGATGTACCTTGAACACAAAAAGTTTTCGGAACCACTGGTCTGGATAACTCTACTCGTGCTCTTTCGCGATAACCATGCAATAAACATGGTTTGAGGTTTATTTTCGGTAATCCATCTTCAGGACCTCATGATCAGATTTCATTTGCCACCGATCAGGATTAGTTGTCGTAACCGATATCACTTTTCTTTATTTCTTTATCTTTTTTCGATCCGAGAGTAAAACTTTCAACTACCCCCTAGAGTTGCAATTGGATTCGAGTAGAGTGTTCGAAGTAAGCCCCTGAAGAATCCATCTGTGGTGCAATCATACAGCTTGACGACCTATAGACAATTGTATGAGATTGCCTACAATTTGCCATCATTTGAAGCTATTATCTGATGGAGAGAAACATGAAAAGGAAATGAATACTTACTGATAGCATCGGGCAAAAGCGCATTTGAACTTTTTAACGAAATCTTTATGAATGGTATGGTTTTCGTTCGTCTTTTTTCCGCAGTCCCGAGTGGTTTTTTGGTAAATCCCATCTTAAGTAAATGGTAATACTGTCAGTCACAGAAGTCGATGAATATTTTATTATTCAGTAAAGTTTTACATTGGTCTATTATAATGCTGTCTGAAGTAAGTAAAGATTTAGCCAAAAAACTAAAGATGAACAAAAAAATTAGGTAACGTAGATTTAAAAAATAATCTACAAACCATAGGTAGGTATGCATTGTCATCGAGTTGTTAGCTACTATAAAAGTTTCACCTGGAAAGATAATCGGGAAGTGCTCGAAATATGAGTTGCAAGATTCCACCCGGAACGACAGACAGACAGACAGACACACACTTTTATCAAAATTTCATGTCGAATTCTCCAATTTTTCCGGATTCTTCACGGTAGGTATTACGTCTGAGCTCTTCCGTGCTTCGGAAGGCACGTTAAATTGTCGGTCCCGGTTTTAGTCACTAAGACATGACGGAGGCCTTTAGGTGGCCTAAAAAACTCCTTCACCAGAGTTGGCCACTTGCTCATACGAACTTACTTTATGTAGGTACTACTATACTTTGGGTACTTTAAGTTGTCATAAAGAGTAGCAATCAATCAACACCAGTTTATGTGTTGTTGTCCGTTAGCAACGGGAATGGGTCCCAGTATTCTGCTAATGTTCTCCACAAAGCTTCGACGGCCATAATGCGAACAATTTGTACTGCACTCCATTATTTACAGCTAGAATGTTTCCGTTAGTTGATAAAGGGTAGGTGAAGAATTAAAAAAAAAAAAAAAAAAAAAAAAAACTGTAGATTTGTATCAGCGGCAATGTTAGCGAGCTTTACAAGTGGGATGCAATGTTAGTTTGAAATTCTCGACTCAAAGTTTGTTCTTTATTAAAACCTCTGTAAAGCGCTCGTGGCGTTGCTTAGACGAATCCTTGAAGTTAAACGCTTTTCCGGTCACAATATAGTATCGAGATGTTTTTTTTTTATGTAGTCGTTTAGACAGGACAATGTCTGGTCTGGTAAAAGGTTGTAACTTTAAGTTGGTCTCATAAAAATTTGGTGAGGATCTGATGAGGATCTTCAGCGTGATACGCATAATAGTTCCTCAAAATGAAGTTAATTGCTCACTTTTAGATTTCTACCAGTGGAAGTGGAATTAAATTACCTACTAGGTAGGAATTGATGGAGCACCTGGGACCACGTTCTCATCACAAAACTAGAGAATTGTGATTATTTATTCAGTTTTAAATTTAAGCTATGCAAGGACAGACTCGCGAGGTCTACAGCTCACAGAGAGAATAATAAATAATCTATAGAAATGTTTGAGGGAAGCCTATATTCAACAGTGGACGTCCAACGGCTGAGATGATGATGATGAATAATCTAGGTGGCATGAAACGTAAGAACTTGGTATTTTGCGGCTTAGATTTCAAAAACTTCCCACTATGGCTCTTTGCCAAGCATTTTCAAGAGCTGCATTCTTCTTACCGCATAGCCTTCATGGGCTAAAGTTCACAGTTCTCGAACATTCCATTAGCAAAAACAGCTATCAAGTTTTTGAGAGTTGCACAAACATTTTGAAGATCTCGTGGTGCAACTTGGCTTGCAAGTATGATGATGTTATAATCTGACGTTCAACGTTGAAATTCTGGATAAGATACCGATCTTCATTCTGTACTTCTGTACTTCATACAATGATGAATGCATACCTATAGCCCCTATAGGGCTATAGATATAGATTGACCGGGCTACCATTAAGCTCAGTCACTCAAAGCCACCACATTTTAAAAGCTTAGATATTATTTATATTGAATTGAATAAGTACTGAAGCTATAGGAGTAGTCAAAGCCACATCCACTTTCAAATATTGATTTGTATTTAGACTTGTAGGTAACTTACCCATGCCCACTTTTTACAATAATAAACGTAACTGGTTGCAAGCCCATGCATGTCCTTCATGATTTTCATGATTTTCACCAATGTTATCCTGATCATGAGTCAATGTCTGAGGTTCAGAGACAGTATCAAATGTTTAGACTCTAAACACTTTACTAAACTTTAGAGTAAACGGTATTATCACAACAGTACCTAGGCTAGGTGCCTACTAGACAGACAAGTGAGTCTACGTAAGTAGCATTGCGAACCTTGGCAGTGAGGGTTGGTTGCGATATCGATCGCGCCACACGAACCTTTTGATTACAGACTTATCACGTCTGGAAACTATAAAAACTACTGCTACTAATTTAGTAAGTTCTATTTCTTTATGTACGACTAGCTTTCGTCCGCAGCTTCGCTCACGTGATATCCGGATAAAAAGTAGTCTATGTGCCTATTTACTTATTTACTTCTGGTTTATTAGTGGTGTTAACTTATTCAGGGTCGCTAACTTATACCGTAGTACTATTATTCTGTGCTTATACCTAAATACTAAAGTTTTAGTGACAAAGTACTAGTGATAAATCTGTTCTAATATAGGTAGTCTTCGTAGCTGTGCCTAGGTATCGTAATTAAATTGCGGTAAAGCAGTTACGAAACTACTCTCCTCTCCCATATTAAATTGTCTAAGATGTGTAGTTAGAGTTGTGAATATCTAGATACCAATGTGCATATTAAATTGTAACGTTTAGTAGTTTTGTTATGCTTATATTAGTTATACAGGTAATATACAGTCAACCACAAAATGTGATGGAATGATTAACTTTTAAGTCTAACAAACTTTTAAATTATAAGCTTTTGAAGTTTTGAGCTTAATTTCAGTCTAATCAATCTAATCTTTATTTAAGTCTCATCACCTATCAAATTTGGAAGGCCCTAATTTGATAGGTGATGAGACTAGACAATGTTTTTTTACGTCTATGAAATTGTAAAAAAGTCATTACTAAATAAACTGTACCTACTAAATAAAGTCATTATAACTCCTCCGGGATCACATTGAAACGTTCTAATAGCCAGCTGGGCTAAGCAGAATCATAATCTGAATTGCAGTAGGTATATGCCGTCTCTTTTCAAAGACATGCGAGTGACAAGAATAAAACGTACCTAATACGAAATATTATGATTCTGCTATAACGGCCTTATTAGCCCGGCAGGTGATTCTACTCCTGAGGGCCCAGCCAACTGGCATTCACTATGAAGCGATTCGATTTCTATAATTCGCTAACACGCTAACGTTACGTTTCATTGGTCGAACGTAAGGTCACGTGGTCTTCGTTTCATTTATCCCCCAATGAAACATCGGCGATAGTAGGCGAAGCAAAGCGAATTGTAGAAATAGAATCGATTGATGCCACTTGGCTAGAGGCCCTGTTCCTTCGCAACCTGAAGAGTCAGGGGAAGAAATACGGCTTGGAGCCTGGCTTTCTTTTCGGTGATCCATCCTCTTAAATCTAAACACACAACAGTCAAAGTCAAGCAGCTGACTGTACCTTAACCATCGCTCATAACGACAGACCGACGCAATGCAACCGGTCTGTAACGGTGCGTACGCGCCTGCGGTTGCTGTGGTCGCGAGTATAATATAGATACCAGCCATAATATCATGAATTTGCACCTGCTATAACTTAGCCTTGTTACGGCTTCTTTAAGGTTAGTTTAGGATATGTATCCTGGTTGTGTTGTGTTTTATTTTCATTAGAACCTTTTGTCAAAGGGCCTTTATAAAACAGATATTATAATCGCGATCTCTCTTTCTTTTGTAATTTCGACGCCCCGCGAATATTGATTTGTGCATGTCTCAAAACAAAACAACGTAGAAGGTAGGTACCTACTTACATTTTAGTACCTATCTAATTTAAATGTGGTGGGCTGGTGGGCACAAAAATGAATGTTGCTTTGATTATGGTAAAAAAAATGCTGGATATTTCACTCAGTATCATCTAGCCCCAAAGTAAGTAGAGCTTGTGATAAGAGAACTACAAGACTGATCTACTGGCTCGCGGCGGGAATTAAATAAATAAAATAAAATACCTAAATAAAAAAACCCGCAATCTTGTTTCAGGCAAGCCTTCGCCCACTGCGCCACAAAGGTCGTTAAAATACCCACAGGCCTAACACATAGTTCATTTGAAAGGGCATTGGGAGAAAATGTAGAGCTTTCAAAGTTCTATCTAAAGTACTAGAGTACTAGAGTACCTATGTGTCAATCTTGCTACCTGTCCACGTTTTATATTGGGAAGTAGCAAATATAAGTTTCTTTTTTCATTTAATAAGTACTTATAAATAAATAAATATTGCTCGATATTTCATTTTTCTCTACTAGAGGTACTAGTATTGTAAAGAGGTACCTAATGTACGTTTGTAGGTACTTATGAGGTAATCTCTGAAACCACTGATACGATACTGAAACTATTTCAATGATAGAAAGCTACACCTACTTCTATTCATCATAGGCATTTTACCCTAGAAAACTTCATATTTGAATGTCCATGCGGGTGAAAATACTGAAAATTCGAAACATATTTTCTTAATCCAGTAAAGTGTCATTCGTTTATTAAAATTCTGGGTACGTGCCTATATCTTCACTTTTTTTTCCCAACTATTTTTAATTGAACTGGTACAATCATTGGATCATCTGGTTCACATGCAACAATTGAATAAACGCGAAAGTTGCCTGCCTATTGTAACGCCTCTAGCTCATAGTTATCAGTGAAACGTGAAATAGACAAAAACAAATTAGAGTTTTACTATAGCCATGATTTTAAAGAGATAAGATTCAATTTTTAACCTACTTCATAAAAATTGGTAGGTATTCGTATTGGTTTTGGTTTATTAGAGGGGAGAACGTCTTTAGGCATAAGGCAAGCCGCTCTGAAACACTTTTATCGATAAGATTTTAGCATTCTAAATCTATGTTTCGACTCTTTTTTTTATGTTTCGACTTCTAAGTCTATGTTTCGACTTTCAATAATACAGTTGTGTGCTTGTATCTCCATCACACAAATCTTGTGTCAGTATAAGTGGTATAAGTTTGCTACGAGGGAAGACGTATCCCTCTATGAACTCCGTGTAGGTAAGCGAAGCTGCTAGACAAACATAATAAACTCTTAAACAAATACCTATCCATCAGCATGTATAATGCTACACGTTTTTGTACTCCGGAGTTGCATAGCATTTCTTTGAGTTACAGGTTTTTCTAGTTTAAGTCGAATACGGTGTGTGGGAGTTACTTGACTGACACATTAGCATTGAATCGACGAAGAATTGTATGAGAACTTCGTAAATGGAACTGGTTTCTTCTTGGACACACGTTGTGTATGTTATATACTTAATGATAATCACACAATATAATTTTTTTAAAAGCTCGCACGGTATTCACTAGTTATATTTAGACTTGCTTTTCTTAATCTTTCTTCCGTCTAGGTAATTATATATCTAACAAGTAACAAGTATTGCATGTGATAACACTACTAGTCATTTTAAAATCAATAACTCATTAGACTTTTAGTTTAAAGTACTTTATTTCAGAAAACACTTGAACTATTATAATTAACTCTAATCTATATAAACTAGTAGTTCGCCCCGAACTGAGATCTCGCGCACCGTAGATGGCCAACATTTGGACTTTCTTCTGACTACCCCTATAATTTCAAGTGCTACTACTGCCGGGTATGCCTATTGCGCTAGCTCTTCATGGTAAAAAATACTAGCATGCATGCAATACATAATGTCGTGTCTAATTTTTCATTTATTTCATATTTATGGATTCTCGTCGTATTTTTAAAAGTATACGTCCTAGAATAAAAATAATAACTATTTTAGAATGTACAAATAAAGACCTTTCATTTGACACCGCACTCAATATATTTGTTTACTTAACTTTTTTTACCCCAATTATTTTAATTTTTTATCAAATTTTTTTTTATCATGAAAATAAATCAAGTAGCATCTAAAATCATTGCAAACCAAACCGCAACGATGCCACTCTCTTTTTAAGACCGACCAGTCAATGAGCTACGAAGACATCGAAACTCTATGAAACGGGAGCTCTTGCAGCTCTGGTTTCGTAGTTTTTGGTCTTTGGTCGTATTTCAAAAACTATACATCCTAAATTAAAAATAAAAACCATTTTGGAATGTACAAAATAAGCCCTTTCGTATGACACCCCACTCAATATATTTGTGTAACTTTCATAATTTTTTACCCCCTTGGGAACCCAATATCTTCACAACCCCTTCATCGATTAAGCTCATATGCTCCACCGTAAATTTCCTTACCACAACCTATTGACCTACCAAGTTTCATGCAGATTGGATGAACGGTTCGACAGTTATGCTCGAACAACAATTCGTGAAACATACAAACATACAAACATACAAACATACAAACATACAAACATACAAAGCAAAATCGCCCAACTTACCACTAAGATCTTCGCTCGCTTCGCTCGCTCGATCGATTAAGGAGAGCTTTCTAATTTTAGTTTTCAAATATCAGCAGTAATTTTAATATGCGACAGAACTGCGATCCATTTCTTTTTATTTAAGGTTCTCAATTTTTTTCTGGTAATTTTGTCTTTGCTATGTTCTTAAAAGTCTTATCTTATATTGCTCATCTTTGAGCATTAAAAAAAAAACAAAAGAAGTCTGAAATAATAATAATTGATCTCTTCTCGTGCACGAATTACCTACATCGCGGGCGCAAAAAATTCATAGAGACGTCAAAAATAAATGTAGGTAAGTAAGTAGAAACGTTTCTCAAAATGATCCTGATGATCATAAATTATTGAAAAACTCAAGTTCTCAAGACGTAATTTCAAATCATAAGGTAGAATAGAAGACCGAAAACATGGCAACGGTATTGTAAACCTTGAATGTAAACATGCAAAAACGGAAAAAAGTTGTATCAGACTGAATTTGATTAGAAAACAGATGTCGTTGCCCTCAGCGACATAGGTCTGCATGTGTCTAGCTTATGACTAGTTAGTTAATTCGTTTAGCAACAATCTTTCTATTACAATATTTACCTACAATCTATTTATATACCTATCCATATGTCTTACAAATACTTGCATATAATTCCGTGCTATTGCAACAAGTATTGTTACGCTTTAAAATGCAAATACTTTATTATGCCCGCACTAAGAAAACATTGCATTAAAACACTGCATTACAGAATTTTTTACATTTTACTTAGGCCGTATCCTTAAAAGTTATCTTTCCCAAACAACCTAACGCTTCGTTCGTCTTTATTGTTCTGTAGCACTGTTGGGCCACCCTGCATCGGTTGTATAACCAGACTATTACTGTGCTATTACCATTGATGGCTATATCGATAACGACTCTTTTCTTGGAATACTTGCATTTATACTTGCAACGTATAATCAAAGTAATTCCAGCTTTGATCGTTTCCTAGATCCCCTACAATTCATAGCTTTTTTTGCGATGCGTAGGACTTATTACGATTTCTTACGTCCTACTGATATATTATAATGTAAAAGTTTGTGAGGATGTTCGTAAGAATTGATTCTGCTATAGTTATGTAATTTCATCTCTATAGAGGTTTATTTGATCCGGGTATCGCTAAAGCGAAGCACTATGCAGAAGTTAGACAATAAAACTGCTTTTTTAAAAGGCAATCTAAAAAATCAGTACTTACTTCACTCTAAGTATCACATCATCATCAGCATCATCATTATCCGTTTTCCGACTTCACTCTTTGCTGGAGATAGGCTTCTCGTCATACGACACGGTCTTGATAGATTTTGTATCTAATGTGTAGTAACTAATATTTCGGTTTGTAAATACTTAAGTTTACAAATGTTAATGTAGATTTGTAGGTAGCTCTTGGTGCATGTTTACTATCTTTGAGAGAAAGTGTATTTGCATACTCGTATCAGATTTACAATCTAGTTTTGGCTATAACGTTTATGCAAAAGACAATGAAATAGTCTAGAATCGTCGCAGACCAAATAGAGATTATTTTTCATAGTGAAGGGATGCAGTCAAATTGAAAAAAAAAATTATCAAACGATTTATCAATAAACACATAAGTAGGTACTTACTTAATATATTTTTAGTTTTTGAACACAATTTGAATGTCTATTTATTGAGCTGAGATTAAATAGATTTCTAACTAAAATATTTTTATCTGTTATGTGGCGAAGATGATTTATGTCTCAGAACAATAACAAAACTTATACCATCAACTCTTATCAATAAATTTTTATTGTACTTACCTATTGTATCAGTAGATTTAAGGTTTACATAAATAAGTGCTTTGTGTCTGATTGTTTTCAACCGATTATCGATTTGACCTGCCCCTAGAGAAATCAAATCGATACAATATCGGATGATGTGACGTAAGATTTATTTTCGAAGCTCTTCCTCAACTCGTTTTTTTTTAATATTTCACCTACTAGTATTGTAGATATTTTCTGTATAAAACGCGTTCCTTTACTTCTTATTTTGTAAGTATTATAATTTCATAATTATCTTGGCAGTAGGTAATTTTTAAATCAATAATGGAAGAAAAGGCTTTGGATAGACTCTACCAAGGTCAAAGGTATTTTGGTACAATATTTTTATAGGTAAATAAGATCAAGATAATTTAGAATTGATTTTATATTTTTAATGGAAAATGTTTCAAGTCAAAAATGATTCATCAATAATAATAATGTTCTGCGAGACCATTTCGCAAAAAACCGATTCTTTGATACCATAAAGTTGGCGCTACCGCTGCACCAAATATGGACGACTATAATTTGATGTGATGATTAAGTTGGAAGCAAATTAAAATGTGGATTGTGGTCACGTAAGATTATTATTATTTACTGCTTGTTACCTGTACTAACTAACTTTTCCAAGTGTAGTAAAAAAAATATACTTAGACTAAATTGTACCTATGGACGTGCCTGTGACTACCCTAGAAATTCTACAAGACATCTTCAAAGGATCTCAAATGCCTAAGGATCTGATACGATGTCTATTATCTACCACACCTTGGGTATTCAATCGTGAAAATATTGTATCATATTCGTTTCGTGTTATTTCAGCAGTTCATGAACATGAGCTATACCTAAGCCAATTCTAGAGTTTTTAGGCCACTCTCAAAGCAATTTGTACTTTGTTCAACGTTTAGGTAGGTACCTACTAACTTAGTCAATGATATTAAAAATAATAATAAAATGTAAAAAGATAAACTAAATAGAGTTAAATGCGAATGATCACGAAAGAACAAAGCCTCAGTTTGTCCGTGACCATGGCCCGACACAACTGCGCTGTGCTTATATAAGTAATGGAAAAATTATGGTAAAAGTTTTCAATACTTAATTAGAATTAAAATTAGAGAAGAATAACTTTTATTCTGCATATTTTTAGAACAAAAGCTCGCTTGCCTTTGTAAAACTTTATACTTAACCCATTTGGGATTTTTTACTTCACTTAAGGCTAGTTCCATCTCTGAATAAAGGTTTGATTCATCATTATCATCATTTGCAGCTCGAATAATAGCCAACTGCTGGGTATAAGGCTCCTCCCTCAAACGCTACTCTCATCGGCCCTGTACCGTTTCCATCCATGCCTTCATACTTATCGTCCACCCACCTGGCTGATAACCCACTCTCTCATGGCCTTACACCACCTGACATCACCAAATCTGGCCAAGTGTCCTGCCAAGATTTGAATATCGAAGCCAAATAACATCATTCTTCTCGAAACTCGGTGAGTAAGATTGCCAGAGCTTTGCGAGGAAGCGCTGCGATGACAACTGGTGGACCAGTCTTGTCCACTGTGTTGTCGGCGCAGTGATTTATCTTTTCAATTTATTTATTTATATTAATTTCACTAGCGCGAGTGTGACTCCTCTGGTGTCACAGACGTCTATAGGCTACGGTAACCGCCATCAGATGGGCCGTATTCTCGTCTGCTACCTTAGTAGTATAAAACAAAGAAGAAGAGTTACTTTATAACATTACTCGGCAACTATCTTTGCTTAGTTTGGGGATAGATGGCGCTGTGTCATTAATGTCCAGCAATATTTATTTATTTACTAAGTATTTATCTAACCACAGGATCTACTTAAACAAAATCACAGTTAGATAGAAATATAGAAAATTAAAACCGGACGTTGAAGTAAAAACTCTTTCAAATGAAAGCTAGTTAAAGCTCAATGGTGAGTGAAGCCGCGTGCACGCTACTAGCTTACTTGGGAATTTACTCGGAGATGGTAAAAAATGCCCTAACAACTTGAACAACAATTACAATCTAAAAGGCACAAAGGATTCCACTTCGGCCTTGGTGGACTACTTTAAGGATGTCCGTTTGATGTTTTTTGTTCTTAATTTTATTTTATAATAGGTAGGTATACTTATAAGTATTATGAAGTTCCATTTGCATTTTGATCTATTTTACTTTGGTATTTTTGTCAGTTACCTATTGCTTATCTTCGTAAAGATCGGCTTCATTATCTTCAAATGAAAGCATTATTCTGTCACGTTTTGGTTCAACACAATAAAATTGTAGGTAACTCGTCTTATTTATAGTCAGGCGGCAAATAAATTCCAACAAAACCTTTTAAAAATAACTTCAATATTCTGCTCTGAAGTCATCATCATCTCAGCCGTTGGACGTCCACTGTTAATCATAGGCCTCCCTCAAAAACTTCCATAGGTACCTATGTTGTGGTTGGAAGTGGCCTGCATCCACCGCTGACCTGCAGTTTTAACAAGGTCGTCTGTCCATCTTGTTGGTGAACGAGGACTGCTCTGAAATATCTACGCGCAAATAGGTATCATTACAAAATTTCGAAATCTATAAAAAGCGTTTAAACAATAGCAATTTCTCAATTGGCTCTCCTGAAAAACTCAGTAAGGGCATGGTGTAGGTACGTACTTGATATCACTAGGAATGTTAATGATACAACTTCTTGAACAAATCTATAGGTTCTATTTGCTACTTGAAAGCAGTTATTCAATATACAAATTGGTACTCAATCTAAATTTCCTTGTCGCAGGGTCATTCTTCGTCGAAGGGTGCGAAGAAGCGAGACAAGAGTGCGAGTGGGAACGGCAACAAGCCGAGCCGCGGGGTGGCCACGTCTTTCGGCTTCCGCCGTCGCCCGGCCAGCACCTCGCGAGCTGATGACAACGCGAGGCGCAAGCAGAAGCAAGCTCTGCACGACAACAATGGCAATGGAGGTAGTGTCTTCACCTTCCTGCTTTTATTTTACCTTAATACCTTAGAGCCGTGTTGGCCGAGGGGTATAGTACCTCGACTTTCGATCCGAAGGTCGTGGGTTCGAATGATGGCCGTACATCAATGGATTTTTCGTTTCGAAAAATTTATATGCGCATCAACACGAGCTCTAAACGGTGAAGGAAAACATCGTGAGGAAACCCGCGGCTTAGCCAGCCCCACACGTATTGTCCTTGTCTTTCCTGTGGATATGTCCGGTTAAGCTGAGAGGATGGTGTAGGTGCTGGGCAAGCTTACTCCATCTCAACATTCTCCCAGGCAATACAGTGTCCCGATGAGTGTAGGCAAAGATTGCCTCCTGACACTGTATAAATCATCTAGTAAAGATGTAAAGGCCTAAGTTAGTTAGTTTTATTACCTTACCTATTCTGTGTTTGACGAACGACGTTTGTGTTGAATGTATTGTGAAGATGTATTGTGTGTTTGATAGCATCTACAGAAGATCTGCGCACTGAGGAGGTGTTGTCGGGTCGGTCGACGCCACTCGCCCGACCTCGCAAGGAGATTGTTGGACAACCACTACGTTCAAATAGGTAAAATCCACACATCTTGGAACTTAGGTACCTACCTACCTAATAGATATCATTCTACATTTACTTGCCTACCTACTTAAATATTTGTAGTCATAAGTATCTATACAAATTCGTTTCATGGCATGATTTTGATTTAATTTGAAGACCAAGCTAAAATGCTAAAATAACTAAGAAATTGAATTCTATGCCGCAATTTTCTTTTGAAATTACCCGTGCGACAATATCCGAAAGCTTTTACCCCGAGTAGAGTTATTTTCAAAGCGTGAGATGATAACATTTACCTTCAAGTTTGTTCATGAATACCATCTACAATTTTGCAAGGAAATTTCTCGCAAAATGGTGGAAATGAATATAAAGTTGTTTGAAATGAATATAAACCTACCCTACCTATAGGTAGGTACCTAAGTATTGTCTTTTCTGCGCCTTGGTAAAAAGTAATTACAAACGGAGAAAACTATTGCTTTACGGTTTTACTCAGGGAATTAATGTTATTTGGATCACCTTAAAAGTCAGAAATTCAGGATCGTAATGGAAAAGGATAAAAGTAATAAAAAAACTTCGCGATCTTACTAGGAATGAGCCGTTTTAACTCGCTTATTCTTATCTATTGCCTAACGAGCCGATTTGTTTTTGATCAAATGTTTTCATCAGATCATTATAACCATATTGATTCAAGCATCAGTAGATAAACTTAGAATGCTTTTTAACAGTTTCTTGCAGCATAAAACAGAGATTTCTGATGTCTCAGGTTCGGTTTCAGGCAGCAGCACAGCAAGACGGCACGGGTGGGCGACGTCAGCGTGGCCGCGGAGCACGCCTTCGGAGGCAAGGACAAGGAGACGGCCATCAACAATAATGCACTAGGTGAGTCTATTAATAATTACTTTGCCTTTTTTTACTACTAATGTAGCACACAAGCATACAATCCACCTGATAGTAAGTAAGCGGTTACCGTAGCCTATGGACGCCTGAGACACCAGAGGAGTCACACTCGCGCTGCTGACCCTTTTAAAATAGAGGAATCACTGCGCCGACAACAATGGAATAAGTATATCAAATTCTATTGTGCATTTGGTTTAAACTAGAAATTAACTGACTAGTCCAAACATTGTATCAATACGTCGATCTATAAAGTCGAGGCAAGGACCATACTATTTTGGATAGAAGAATGCAATGCAATCGAACTATTTCGTAACGATTCCATGACTCGATACAGGCGTGATTAGAAGTTATAATTAATCTTGCGACTTGATTGATGATTGAAAGAAGTTGGTTAACAATGGGATGCAAATAACTATATAGGTAGGTACTACACCAAGACTAGTACTTGGTTCATGGTACATCTACTTGGTTCATACCATAGTTGGCAGCTTAGAACACAATGGAAGGAAGGTCGTCCTTGTACCGACTTCAAAGGTAACAGTCGTTGCATTCTATTGCAGTCAAGGTGCCATAAAGTCGCGGATCAAATGAATTTGCATTGTGTTTTGGCACAATGATCCGAAATGAATCCCACACAGCCTTTACAAAACAATTTGATAATTTTCGACCTATTTAGGAACCTACCTAACTAATTTTAAGGGCGGCTTGCACAACGATTCCTTATTATATTTGCTAGCTTAGGTATGCGTATTTAACCCATAAAAAAAGCGTTTAGGCTAGCTTAAGTACAATTAAGAACGTTGTGCAAGCAGCCCTGAGGGTTGGTTCTTGTGTAACCAAGTTTTGATTCAGTAGGAAAATTGTAGTTTTGACTTTTCATCAGCCAAGGCAATATTTCAAATTTTGGTCAAAATTATGATCAAAAGTTTTTAATTTTTTGAATTTTGTCGTTGTATTCGTAGAAAAGCTTAGAAATGTGCAAAGTTATGTAAAACGAACCTTAAAATTTCAGTTCATAATGTTTTCTTTTCAGATAAGAAAAGTACAAATGCACCATACAATAGAGAGCTGGGTCTTATGGCAACCCAGGTGTCCTCTACTGGGGTCACAACCATCGTGGGGGCTGCCGGGATCCCCAAGCCAGTCACAAAGCAGACTGTCATCTTAACCTACCAGCCGCAACAGTTTTCACAGGTATACCACTGGACTCAGGAGTACAGGAAAAATACAATATTACGATCTTGAGCTTGCCCTGTCTGTCCGTCATCGTCTCCAAAGGCCTGCCTCAACTGCTAATGTATTAAATATCCATTCATTGTTATAGTGATATTTGACTTATGCGTATTTATAAATACATTATTATTATTATTATGAGCCTGTAACGTCCCACTGCAGGGCAAAGGCCTCCCTTCCTTCTCTCCAGTCATCCCTATTTTGAGCTACTATGGACCAATCCTTCAAAAAGAGTCTGACGAAATAAAGAACCCTGCTCCCTTTTTTGAAGTCGGTTGAAAAGGGTAAGTTGTGTAAATAAATACATAGACACGGAAATAAATCGCGACCACGGTTGTTGTAGGTAATATAACATACTTAATGTGGAGTGTGGAACTTACTAATCCGCGGGTTTTCATTCGATGATTTCCTTCTCATTCAGAGCTCGACTCAAAGCGCTTATTTTCAAAAGGAAAAATTAATTTGTGCACAGCCAAGATAAAATCTTGACCTATGGATCGAAAACCGAATTACAATCCCACTTCACCTTCAGCTTGAAGTATGACTATGACCACACACAACTTACCCTTTTCAACCGACTTCAAAAAAGGGAGCAGGGTTCTTTATTTCGTCAGACTCTTTTTTTTTGGGGGGGGGGGGGGCTTTTTTTATGTACCTATGTTCACCGATTACTCGAAGACGCCTAAACCGATTAGTATTTTTTGTTTGAAAGAGTATACTTTCCGGTTAGTGCCACAAAAGCTTTATAAGGATCTGCTAAGGATCTTCAGAGGTATGAACAGAAATACACCTCGAGTGTACAGAAAATTGGTCAGCTATTACCACTGAAGTCGGTTTTTTTTTTAAATTCTCAATTTAGCCACTTGTTCGAATGTTGAATGGTATATCCAGCAGGATGGTCGTAAGATTGCGCAACGCTCGGAGCCGAACAGCGCACGGGGTCCGAGGCAGACTGACCGTCCCCCGCCTGGCAAATACACCTTCCAGACCAACCAGCTACCTCGCCCGCAGTACCCCGCGGTCAAGCACATCGACTCTACCAAGAGTAATAAGCAGGTATGGATCTGGGATCAGAAAGAATGTCTGAATCGCACTGTTGTAGCCATACCATGAACTCTTAGAGCAATGTTAAAACAAGCTTAAAACAGTCCTATTGCTTTAGAAATGACATTCGTTGTCATGTTTTATGCTTGTTTTAACATTGCTCTAAGAGTTCATGGTACGGCTACAGCAGCTCGATCAATTTCTCGGAATGTATTCCGAATTCGGAAAGTGACGTTTCTTCGCTGAAAAAACGTCAACTTTTTTAATGAAAATCATCGAATCCGAAGTCCTTTTGGAAGTCTTAATCGCACTGCTGAGATTTTTTGAATCTTTTGATGCAAGTTTTAGTGACTCGAACTTGCTGCAAGTTCCACGTGTATGCAAACAGAAAAATTGCAGTCAGTGGAAACTAGTCGTCAATTGACTTCTCCAAAAAGTTGCGGAGGTTATTTGCCAGTGGACACTTTGCATAGTGACAGTTCATAAAGTGAAGCAATTAAATCAGTGAACGCATATAAACATGGAAGCATTCTTTTGAGGCAAATATTCTTGCAAAATGGTACAAAATTGCAAACGACCTGACACTTCAAATCCGTCAAAATTTCTTTGCTGATTGGTCAATAATTTACTAAGACTCGGGACGCACAGTTAAAAGTCGACTTTATTCCCTCGAAGTTTGGGTTAAAATTGCCGTCCAACGCTTGTCATTACCTGCCACGCCTCTGATAACCGGGATGATTTTATGTAATAAGATGCAATGCAAATAATTAATTCGTATTATTATGGTGAATTATGATAACAATTTCATAAGTATTACGAACTTCTATGAGTTCTATGGTAGCAGTTGTTCAAAGGTTCGAAATTATAATAGGTTTTAAGGAGTAGGTGGGTACTTATTACTCGTAGGTTTGTTTAGTAAGTAAAAACTTTGTAAGTATTTACTTTGTATTCCTAATCAAATAAAATAATTCAATGTTCTAAAATTTAGAACATTGAATTATTTGTAAATATCAAAATATATATTATTTAGACTCTAAATAATATATATTTTGATATTTACAAGCAGGTTACTAGTACAAATTACAAAACTATTATCTAAGGTAGGTTACATCTATAATTATATCCAGTCAAAGTCAAAAAGTTTTATTCAATAAAATTATCTACAAAATATCACTCACTTTGAAGACCTCGGTGGTGCAGCGGTGAAGGCGGGTTTGATCCCTGCCGCGAGACAAAGGTTTATAAGATCTGTAAATATTAGTTTCTGGTCTGGGCGTTTTATATGTTCAGCCAAGACCATTTTTGAACTGTTTTTTGGCGTAATCCGTCAAAATCATAACCCTTCTTTTTTGCTTCGCCGTAGTCGGGTAAAATTTGAGACACAACATTATGTATTGCATGCATGCCAATGCACTCATTACCATGACGAGCTAGCGCAATAAACATACTCGGCAGTAGTAGCACAGATTATTAAGTAGTAGCACTTGAAAGTAAAGGGGTAGTCAGAAGTAAGTCCAAATATAAGCCATCTACGGTGCGCGAGATCTTAGTTTGGGGCGAACTAAGTAAGTATGTAAGTATTCAAATCGGACTGGTAGTTCCTGAGATTTCCGCGTTCATACAAACAAACAAACTCCTCCGCTTTATAATATTAGTATCTATAGTATAGGTACTAATATGAAATAATAAAAAAATATCAGTTAGGTAGAAATTAGGTACTTGGTTTGGGTGGCATAACGCCATCCCTATAGAAAAAAACCAGGATTATTTTTATGGAAAAATGATAAATAGCGATGTACTTACATGTGAAAACTAACACCATTATTCTTGTTGTGTAAATCGGATCTACTTACGCACCAATTTACAGCACAACAAGGCATTTTTATGAAAAAAACTAGAAATTTAGTTGACCGTCGCCGCCAATGTCAACTTCGCAACTAAACTCGTCCGTGTCACACTTTTCAAGCCCCGCCTACCGTGTCACACTTTTCGTTGGGTCATTTTCTAGCGCAAAGAATGCTTCCATGTTTATATGCGTTCACTGAATTAAATGCTTTGCGAGCAAGAGTTTCGGATAAATCTATCCGATTTAATCATAACCCTTACATTTTGTTTCGCCGTAGTCGGGTAAAAAAATGAAAGAACTTTCATTTGAGGATTGTTACGACTTGTTGAATTCCTAGAAGGTATTTTTTAGCTTTGAATACCAATACGTAAATGCATAGTCTGCTAAAAAATCAAGGAAGCCGAATTATCATACTACAAATCAAACATCAAAATAACTAGTAGTTCGCCCCGAACTGAGATCTCGCGCACCGTAGATGGCTTACATTTTTTCGATCTTTCGATTTTTCGATCTATCAAAAGCATTTGATTGCGTTCATCATGAAACATTAATAAGGAAACTCCACCACTATGGTGTTAAGGGTGTTGCTCTTAACCTTCTCACTTCTTACTTAAGTGACAGAATACAAAGAGTTGACGTAAATGGAAAATGTTCTCCGGGGTCGTTGGTAACAATGGGTGTGACACAGGGATCAATACTAGGTCCATTTCTCTTTTTAATTTATATAAATGATTTACCGAAAATAGTTAAAAATGACCATGAGATTGTACTGTTTGCAGATGACACTTCACTTTTATTCAAGTTGAAAAGACAACAGGTTAACCTTGACGAAGTAAACAATGCTATCTCTATGGTTGTAGAATGGTTCAATGTGAACAATTTATTACTTAACGAGAAAAAAACTAAATGTATACGATTTATTTTACCAAATGTTAAAGAAGTAAAATGCAAAGTCACAATAAAAGACGAACAAATAAATCTCGTGGACACCACTACATTTTTAGGCTTAACCTTAGATAATAAGCTTCAATGGGGTCCGTACATAGATGGATTGTCGAAGAGACTTAGTTCTGCAGCATACGCAGTCAAAAAAATACGTCTATACACGGACGTAGATACTGCTAGGCTAGTCTACTTCAGCTACTTTCACAGCATCATGTCTTATGGCATTCTGTTGTGGGGGAGTGCTGCAGATATTAACACCGTGTTTGTGCTGCAGAAGAGGGCTGTTCGAGCAATTTATTGTATGGGTCCCAGGGAGTCACTTAGGAATAAGTTTAAAGAAATATTTATAATGACTATGCCTTGTCAGTTTATCTATGAAAATCTAATGTATGTTCGAAAAAATATTAAACTATTTAAGAAAAAAAGTGATAATCACAATGTAAATACCAGAAACAAAGATAAACTCGCTGTTCCCACAATTAGGCTTGAGAAAGTTAGTAAATCATTTATAGGGCAATGTGTACGCTTCTACAACAAAGTCCCAGGCGAATTGCAAAACTTATCAATCAACAAATTTAAGAAATCAATTAAACGTCATCTCTACAAAAAAGCGTATTATAAAATATCAGATACTTGGATGACAAAAACGCCTGGGACTGAATATGCTCCAACTCCGTTATTATTAAATCATAAAAATATTGTAACAAATAATAATCATAACTATCATTGACTTGTCAAAGTGATCAAGAATATGCTCCAATTCAGTTATTATTATAATTATATACATAAAGAATACTTGTAAAAATTAGATAACCTTTGTAATAATTGCTTACATAAAAAAAATATATAAAAAAATACATACAAAAAGTGTGTCACCGAAAAGAGTGTTAGGCCCCAAACCGTGTTTGTTGCCCTGGTTCTTCACGGTCTTGGTCGCGAAGGAACAGGAGTAGAATCACCTAGCTCTTAAGACGTTTCAAAGTGGTACACTTGTGATCTTATTGAATAAACGAATTTGACTTTTGACTTTTGATTTGGACTTTCTTCTGACTACCCCTATAATTTCAAGTGCTACTACTGCCAAGTATGCCTATTGCGCTAGCTCTTCATGGTAAAAAATACTAGCATTCATGCAATACATAATGTCGTGTCTAATTTTTCATTTATTTCATATTTATGAATTTTCGTCGTATTTCTAAAAGTAGGTATACGTCATAGAATAAAAATAATAACTATTTTGGAATGTACAAATAAAGACCTTTCATTTCACACCCCACTCAATATATTTGTTTACTTAACTTTTTTTACCCCAATTATTTTCATTCTTTATCAAAAATTTTTTTATCATGAAAATAAATCAAGTAGCATCTAAAATCATTGCAAACCAAACCGCAATGATGCCACTCTCTTTTTAAGACCGACCAGTCAATGAGCTACAAAGACATCGAAACTCTATGAAACGGGAGCTCTTGCAGCTCTGGTTTCGTAGTTTTTGTTCTTTGGTCGTATTTCAAAAACTATACATCCTAGATTAAAAATTAAAACCATTTTGGAATGCACAAAATAAGCCCTTTCGTGTGACACCCCACTCAATATATTTGTGTAACTTTCATAATTTTTTACCCCCTTGGGAACCCAATATCTTCACAACCCCTTCATCGATTAAGCTCATATGCTCCACCGTAAATTTCCTTACCACAACCTATTGACCTACCAAGTTTCATGCAGATTGGATGAACGGTTCGACAGTTATGCGCGAACAACAATTCGTGAAACATACAAACATACAAACATACAAAGCCAAATCGCCCAACTTACCACTAAGATCTTCGCTCGCTTCGCTCGCTCGATCGATAATTAACTAGTAGTTCGCCCCGAACTGAGATCTCGCGCACCGTAGATGGCTTACATTTGGACTTTCTTCTGACTACCCCTATAATTTCAAGTGCTACTACTGCCGAGTATGCCTATTGCGCTAGCTCTTCATGGTAAAAATACTAGCATGCATGCAATACACAATGTCGTGTCTAATTTTTCATTTATTTCATATTTATGAATTCTCGTCGTATTTCTAAAAGTATACGTCCTAGAATAAAAATAATAACTATTTTGGAATGTACAAATAAAGACCTTTCATTTGACATCCCACTCAATATATTTGTTTACTTAACTTTTTTTACCCCAATTATTTTAGTTAATTCTTTATCAAAATTTTTTTTATCACGAAAATAAATCAAGTAGCATCTAAAATCATTGCAAACCAAACCGCAACGATGCCACTCTCTTTTTAAGACCGACCAGTCAATGAGCTACGAAGACATCGAAACTCTATGAAACGGGAGCTCTTGCAGCTCTGGTTTCGTAGTTTTTGTTCTTTGGTCGTATTTCAAAAACTATACATCCTAGATTAAAAATAAAAACCATTTTGGAATGTACAAAATAAGCCCTTTCGTTTGACACCCCACTCAATATATTTGTGTAACTTTAAAAAAAAATTACCCCCTTGGGAACCTAATATCTTCACAACCCCTACATCGATTAAGCTCATATGCTCCACCGTAAATTTCCTTACTACAACCTATTGACCTACCAAGTTTCATGCAGATTGGATGAACGGTTCGACAGTTATGCGCGAACAACAATTCGTGAAACATACATACAAACATACAAACATACAAACATACAAAGCAAAATCGCCCAACTTACCACTAAGATCTTCGCTCGCTTCGCTCGCTCGATCGATTAATTTCACAAGTATGTTGGCGAAGCTATAAAGCCCATCACACACACAGCAGATAATATATCTTATGACAGATATATTTTCCGATCGCTCCCATACAAATTCTATGGAGCGTCACACACAGCGCCTATAATATATATTACAACAGATAAAATTCCGATTGAGAAATATGTCTGTCAACCTATCAAAATATAAAGTACAGGATGTTCTCGTAACTCACAAGAAAAAATTTAACTGCAGTTCATCAGTTTATATTTTACTTCCTTAAACTAGAGCTGCGAGGCTAATAAGATCGTTATAACAGAATCATAATAATGATTCTTAGCGTGATTTTTCTATTAGAAATCACAAAATTGACAATTCATATAGTGATTCGTATCGGCACGCTTTTGCCGTATGCCTTTACCAAGGAAGTTATATACCTACGTAACTGGAAGGTTAACTGAGACAGATGTTTCAGGGCATGATTTTTCAATTAAAAGACTAATACAATTTTGATCCTTGATTTTCATTTCGATCCTTGGTTTCGATCCTTGAATTCGATCCTTGATTTCGATCCTCGATTCTTGAATCTTGAATCTTGATTCTTGAATCTGATAATTGAAATCTTGAATCTTGAATCTTTGATGTGACAGATGAAAGCTATGACCAAGATCTTCATTTGAAGTGACAGCTGTCAAGCTTCAAATGGCCATATCTCGAGAACTACTCGTCCTAGACTCCCCGTTCTCAGTTCAAATGAAAGCTATGACCAAGATCTTCATTTAAAGTGACAACTGTCAAACTTCAATCAGCTATATCTCGAAATCTACTCATCCTAGACTCTTCCTTTTTAGCTCAAATGAAAGCTATGACCAAGATCTACATTTTCAATAACAGCTGTCATCTGAAATGTAGATCTTGGTCATAGCTTTCATTTGAACTGAGAACGGGGAGTCTAGGACGAGTAGTTCCCAAGATATGGCCATTTGAAGTTTGACAGCTGTCACTTCAAATGAAGATCTTGGTCATAGCTTTCATTTGAACTGAGAACGGGGAGTCTAGGACGAGTAGTTTTCAAGATATGGCCGTTTGAAGTTTGACAGCTGTCACTTCAAATGAAGTCTTGGTCATAGCTTTCATTTGAACTGAGAACGGGGAGTCTAGGACGAGTAGTTCCCGAGATGTGGCGGTTTGAAGTTTGACCGCTGTCACTTCAAAGATTCAAGATTCAAGATTTCAGATTCAAGGTTCCAGAATCAAGGATCGAATTCCAGGATCGAAATCCAAGATCGAAACCAAGGATCGAAATCAAGGATCGAAATCAAAATCAAGGATCAAAATTAAGGATTGAAACCAAGGATCGAAATCAAGGATCGAAACCATGGATCGAAATCAAGCGCTGATTTTGTCGAGCGCGATAAGGTAAAAATATCCTGAAATTTAAATGACATGGGCACACTACTAATCCAACAACGAGTGTGAAAGAGACAAAGCTACCAAGAAAGCCTCTCAACAAGACCAACAATCCTTATAACCAAGATTAAATTATAATAGATCGTTGTGTAGTCGTGATAAGGTTCAAAATCCTTTGTACATTAAATGTCAGTTAGCATTCCTGGCCTTTACCCATATGCGTCTGATTCACAAGCGGGGAATTTTGAACAAAACTCTACGTCAAAACTACTCGCAAGACGGGTTCCTGTAATCCATACCCGAAGATCTATACCCGCTGTAAACGGCTACCAAATTTATTAGTTAATGTAAATAATAGGTACCCGTTTTCTATGACCTTCAAGTTATCGATCGAGCGAGCGAAGCGAGCGAAGATCTTAGTGGTAAGTTGGGCGATTTTGCTTTGTATGTTTGTATGTTTGTATGTATGTTTCACGAATTGTTGTTCGCGCATAACTGTCGAACCGTTCATCCAATCTGCATGAAACTTGGTAGGTCAATAGGTTGTAGTAAGGAAATTCACGGTGGAGCATATGAGCTTAATCGATGAAGGGGTTGTGAAGATATTGGGTTCCCAAGGGGGTAATTTTTTTTTAAAGTTACACAAATATATTGAGTGGGGTGTCAAACGAAAGGGCTTGTTTTGTACATTCCAAAATGGTTTTTATTTTTAATCTAGGATATATAGTTTTTGAAATAAGACCAAAGAACAAAAACTACGAAACCAGAGCTGCAAGAGCTCCCGTTTCATAGAGTTTCGATGTCTTCGTAGCTCATTGACTGGTCGGTCTTAAAAAGAGAGTGGCATCATTGTGGTTTGGTTTGCAATGATTTTAGATGCTACTTGATTTATTTTCGTGATAAAAAAAATTTTGATAAAGAATGAAAATAATTGGGGTAAAAAAAGTTAAGTAAACAAATATATTGAGTGGGGTGTCAAATGAAAGGTCTTTATTTGTACATTCCAAAATAGTTATTATTTTTATTCTAGGACGTATACTTTTAGAAATACGACGAGAATTCATAAAAAATATGAAATAAATGAAAAATTAGACACAACATTATGTATTGCATGCATGCAAGTATTTTTTACCATGAAGAGCTAGCGCAATAGGCATACTCGGCAGTAGTAGCACTTGAAATTATAGGGGTAGTCAGAAGAAAGTCCAAATGTAAGCCATCTACGGTGCGCGAGATCTCAGTTCGGGGAGAACTACTAGTTTTAAATTGGTACAGTCAACTAGAAAATATCGTATGAAATTCTGACAGCTTTAACAAGAGCAAACAGTGTGATTTATTAGGACGAGTAGTTTCCGAGAAATGGCCATTTGAAGTTTGAGTGCTGTCATTGGAAATGTAGATCTTGGTCGTAGCTTTCATTTGAGCTTAGAAAGAAGAGTCTAGGATGAGTAGTAGAGATATGGCCGACAATAAAATAATGTAAATCTCTCAAAATGACATAATCTCTCATCTTGACTTAATCTGTCAATTTGGTATAATCTATCAACTCGACATTATCTCTCATTTTGACATATTCTGCTAAAATTCATCAGTAACCTTTATACTTTTATTTTTTTCCGTTGGTGTTCGTGTAGTCACGGGACCTCATGGGAGTATCCAGCATTAGCTGAGACTGTGCCTTTTTGGCACCACTTGTATGTGAACCTTTTTATTGTCTGTTTTTATGTTTATAACTTGCTCTGTGTATCTTTTTCTGTTCTGTATCCTCTGTATGTGATCATGCCTATTTTATTGGAAATCATTGTTGATTTCTTATGTTATTTTCATGTGAAATATAGATTTGACCTATTTTATTCGTTTATTTGCCTGACTGTACTTCACCTTAATAGTGAGAAAAGGTAGACATTTTCGTCATCGTTTACTGGAGTTTGGAATGCGGGTACAGATTACAGATAAATTCGGTACTGGATTATCGGGGACAGTTTACAGGAACCCCGCAAGATGGCTTCGATGATTGATGACGTAGTTGGGATATAACTTATATTATCTTCTGTGTGTGTGATAGCAAAAATATAAAATATTTACATTACGACCTATAACTTATATTATCTGCTGTGTGTGTGATACGCTTTAAATGACAACTTCAGTTTTGAACTTGCATAATATTCAAAACGATCTACGAATGTGAACTTTAAGTTCATCATCGAAAGTTTAGTTTACTTCGACGGTGGATATAGGTCACACTAGATTTATTTTAGTCTTGCCGCTTTGAAAGCCGGTCGACGTATGCTTTAAATACCCATAGTGCAGAATGCATCTTTAGTCTCTCGTGTCTGAAATACACAAGGTAACCATCACAAGATTATTTTGAAGATATTGGGTCTGATGAATGAAGTCTTGTTGAACGTCTAGCTAGAGTCTAGGCCACTTCTTCTAGGTTTCAGCTCGTTAGGATAGCTTCAGCGCCTGGACTGCCTGGTCCAGGCGTATTTACCCATCTGAAGCTAGTCAAGTAGGTAAATCTGTATCACGGATCACGCACTTGTGAGTCTCATTTTCTTAATCGAATTATCCCAAAATAAGTAGGTAATCGATTTGTTGTTGAAATCTGGGAAAATCACAAGGGTTTTGTTTTGCTATTAAAGCTCGGAATCCTAAAAATAACATAAGCAATTTTGTACAGGAATGTGTAAAATACGTTCTTTATAATTTGGATGGAGTCAGACGTCCATTTGAAAGTAAATGTATGCGTAATGTAACTATTTAGCAATGCATCAGAATTAACAAACTCACTAGCATTTTCACATTGTTCAAGACCGTAACACGACGTGTTTTTTAATTTTTTAAACGATTACTAGTTTCTATTACAAAGTGGCTTAGCGGATGCAGACCAAGAGCAAAAAACCGTGTAAATATCCCAGGTTATATCTCGAGTAGTGTTCCCTTGTGTGTCTCAGTTTGTTTATTTTTGTATCACTTTCCTAACGTCCAAACAGCGACATTTCGACATCAGCTATCGTTGCGAAGGGTTCTGTAGTCCACTCATTATGCAGTTTAGGCTGCGAGCAAGATGGTCAAATTGGTCAATACTTTTTTTTATTATGAAGTGAAGTAGGTTGTGGCTCGTGGTAGTGTTTAATTGGTGTTTTTTTTTTCGCAGGTTGTGAATAGCACCAGAAAGGCGAGCGGTTCCGATGGATGGAGAGAAGGTGTGTAATATTTCATTCAAAAAGTAGACGCAAAGATTGCAGTCTAGTTGCTGCTCTACTAACCATTTTTATTTCTTCATATTTTAGTTTTTCAATCAGATCAATGCAAGTTTTGTTTATGAATTGATGATAATTTTGGAACGTACCTACCTAGTACCAAAGTTCGAACGTACCTATGAGGTAGTGGCCAACTCTAGTGACGGAGTTTTGAAGAGGCATGAAAACCTCTGACACGGCTTTATTGCCAGGACCGACAATTTAACATGTTTTTCGAAGCAAGGCGTAAATACGTGAATAAGTCACTTCTATACTTTTGTTCCTTGCAAATAAAATAAATTGAGAATCAAGAATTAGGCAGCGCTCACACGGTAGTCTACTATAATTTAATAGGTAGGTAGGTACCTAATTAATTATACCTAGTTAGGAATTTATTAAGTACCAACATCAAATGTTTTTGTTTGTACCTAGTTCTTTAAGAATTGAGTCTTATTACCTAGCAGTATTTTTACAAGGTTTCAGCATTCAAGGTGAACTCTATATTATTTAACTTTCCTAACATTTGCGTGCCACATGAAAATTCCTAAGGTAAACACGAAATGGTTTACTTATCATTATTTAATGGTTTTATGAGCTTGGAAAGGTCTTAATTTACGTAAATATAAATATCTTATAATCTGAACTTGTAATATTTAGTGTAAAGAACTTCAATAGGTAACAATGATATCAATGTTTTATACTGGTCTAGGTCTACTTATTACAAAGCCAAAAATGTGGCCAAAGTCAATAGACATTTTATCGAAAAGAACCACTAGAATCATTATAAAACGTCTTATGGGCTGAACGATATTAAGGCAGTTCTTCTTGACAAAGCCCTGAGGACCCTTTAGGATCACTAGGTACGTTGATTTCCCAAAATGACGAATTCCAAAAATGTTGAACTAAGAGGACTGAGGACAGATTACAAACGCAGCAGAGTCAGGTCAACGAGCGGAGCTGACTAACCCGCGGATTGCATCAAGATATTTTCCTTCACCGTTCTCGGCTCCCAAATATAAATTCCCCATATTTCCTGAAACAAAAAATCTAATGCACGGCCGTAATTCGAACTTACGACAAATCTAAAATCACGCACTATCCCACTGGGCGTATACCTAATAGTGTTCTGTGTACTGTGCTACCACGGCTCATAGGTAGGTATATAAAATAAATAAATAAATATAAAGACGTATTTTCAGTTTCGCGACTTGAACACATTTTTCAAATATTTATGACTATCGAAACGCCACGGTTTCGCACGGGGCTACCAAACTTCACAGGAAAACTCGATGGGCTAATCAGCAGTTTGCCTGAAAGTTTTATCACTATCGGTCTCGGAGTCAATAGGGAACGTAGAATACAAACAATACACACGTCGATTTGAATTGTTGGGATTTTCCTATTTTTTTAAATAAAATTTCTTATAAGGTGCAGGATCAGCTGTTTCATCAGACTCGGGCGTGTGGACGGGTGGAGAGGGCGCGGCGGGGGGCGACCTGTCTCCGGGCTCGCGGCGACGGCCCAGGAACCTGGAGATGGTGATGAAAGGCTCCCATAGCTTCCATCTCAGGGAGCTTCAGGATGATGACCTGGATATTATGGGTGAGAATTAATTTTGTCTAGTCTATAAACTAGAGTAAAAGAATGAGAGTGGTTGAGGCGAAAATGTTATCGTGGTAAACGGAAATCTGTGATCTTTGCATACTCCTACCATCTTCCGTTTGTTGGGAGAATGGCTCTAGTATCCAAATAGTACCTAAAGTAACTCAATATTTTTCAAGATTCTTTACATCAAATGTTTCTTAATAACTGCATTTGTCATAAATATCGTCGATTTCAATCCTGACAATGTTTTTAATCATCCGGAGAATGTCAAGTACAACTCACAAATGTTTTGAAAGTGAAAAAACCTGAATTTGTGTTACCCATATCAAATACTCTTTCCAGATGACGCAGTCGTAACTGGACACACAGTAATCCCCCTACCAAAGCTCCCCAGTTCCTTCGACGAGCTATCCCCACTATCCCCGGACTACGAGGCAGCCCCGGTTTCAAGCTACCGCGCCCCCTCACCCATCCCGAAGCCCCCAGTGGAAGTGTCCAGGTCTCCGATGTCTACGCTGGACCGGTACAGGAATAGAAGCCGGCCTACCAGGATTATGACCAGTACAGACGAGGAGAAGTTCGTGTTGGATCGGGCTCAGCCGGAGAAGTTGAATAAGCAGGTGGGTTGAATGATATTGGTCTAAATCAGTGGTTCCTTACCTTTTCAACCTAGTTACCCTTATGACATGTCAATAAAACAGATTTTACCCCTGTTTAAAATTTTATGTTTTTCCTTTTAGCTACGATTATTTTTCGTTCTATTACTCCTCCAAAAAAGCTTTTTTTACCCCCGTGGGGGTAATTAATAACCCACAGGTTCGGAACCACTGGTCTAAATAAATGTGTCTGGTTTGTATGTATAGTCACAGAATATGGTATAGCTTTATGAATACAAGAAAATAGGGTTTTGAAATTAATAAGCTTTTGATAAAAAACTTCTGAACGGTGTTGTCATGAGACTTACCTCAATTTCACCATATCTTCACCATAACGTCAATACTGTTCTAGAATTAACTTTGTCCCTGAAACTCAATCTTTTGACCAAATTTCCAAAACTTAAAGTTGTCCAAACACTGGAGCGCTTAAAACTGAAGATCATAATGATTACTGCATAACATCTTTGACGTGTTCACTTCAATGGTTCACATAAATTTGAGTAAAAGATATCATTTCTACATCGCTATACGTTGCATTGTAGATCGTCCTTGAGGTGTCTAAGGCAAAGAAGTTCAAGACTAACTTTAACAACACCAAAGTAATAAAGCTCAATTTGGCTAACATTCCAGAACTCATTCATAAAATCATCAAGCGGGGTAACGTCACCGACGGCGGTGGATTCGAGCAAGGAGTCCAGTCCTTCGTGCAAGAGTGAAGAGAGTCACTTCGGCAACAGCAGCGCTTGGCAGAGCCACGCGGCGGGAGAAGCTATGGCCACCAGGTAGGTTCACGACCGTTACTTCGAGCATGATAGACAGTGCTCTCAAGTCTTAAGTAGGACTACTCTTTACAACTACACATAAAATCGTGGTAAATTGTCATTATCATTGTTTAGCTCTTTTATCTTAGGTTTAGCTTATATCGGTGAAATTCTTTTAAATAGGTATTTAAGATCCTAAGATATCGTTTCATCAGCTACTGTCTCATTCATGAGTTACTGGCAAAATGAATCGAAAAGGATACAGTGCTATGCTAGGTAGGTATTTCACAATAAGGTAGAACATTTTAAAAAATCCTTTTGAAGCACAAGTTCGACAATCCACCATCTCCATAATTTAGCATCATCTGATAAGTAATGGTTTTTATTCTCAGATCTCAAGATGATGTCTCCATCGCGCTCAGTGTATCAAGCTGCGAAGACGACAAATCCAAGTTCGAGAACAAAGAAGTACAAAAAGTTGAAATGGAAGTTCCTAGGAAGACGATCGTGATAATGGACGAGCCGCCGGTACCACATCCGTTGCTGATGAAGTCTCTGACCCTGAGTCAGCATGACAGTCTGCGAGGACCAATGATGGGTAAAAACCTCTGCTATTCTAGACCATGGGTTCTCAACGTGGGCGATAATGCCCCCTTGTGGGCGTTTAAGACTTTTAGGGGGGCAGTAAAAGACCCAGAGAAAATTGGGGGGGCATTGAGATGGGGGGGGTCTCTTGAAAAAATATATTCTCAAAGTGGGCGGTGGGAAAAATAGGGTTGAGAAACTATGTTCTAGATGATTTTCACCCATCCGGACCCACGGCAGAACTACTATGCTCAACTGGTATTGCCGTGGGTGCTTTTGATTCCCTTCTACACAACTAAGGTACCAACGACTCAACTCGGGCCCACGGCACAACTACTATGGTCATATGTTTGAGTCGTATGAACTCAGAAACCACTCTGATTCCCCATAGCACAACTACAGTTGGGCCGGCGGATCTCGGCGTACGTGAAGTCAGGCTCTGCGCTGCGCAGTAGAAAATTTTGTATGAAAAAGTTGCACTGCGCATCGAAACGGCTAACTTCACGCACGCCGAGATCCGTTGGCCGTACTGTACCTACCTCTATTCTTTCTATAGATACTTATTCTAAAATGCAAATAGCAAAAGGCCTTCCACACCTTCATCCCATCCCTATATTTAATTACTTACCTGCTTATGGGAACATTTAAATAGAGTGAGCTTGCTTAGCTTATTCTATCTCAACATGATTATTATTTCCAGTTATATTTATATTTGGTTTCATCCGCAGACCTACGATGTTTTCATGTGTCGTGTTATTGAAAAAAATTTGAAAAAGTTGGATTCTGATTCCGAAGAAGCAAAATTAAAAAATAACCTAAACAAGTGGTAGATAAGACACAAATTCAAACAAACCTCATCTTCCAGGTTCAATGACAAGTTCAAACTACAGCACAACAAGTACCTGCACCAACCAGAGCGTCGACGTCCACAATCTGACACTGACATTAGAAGAGTCCAAATTCGATATGTCAGCTCTAGAAACCTCCACACAGAGCCTGTTAGATGACGAAACGTCCCCGGCTGATAGTTTGATCTCGTCTACCAGTACCAGTGATAGTAACACAGATTTGCATGTGGAAAGAGATCTACCTTCGATCTCCTCGGCGTATCAGACGGCTAATACTAAGACGAGGTCTCCTGAACCGGAAGATGGTGTGGATGGGGAGATGTTGCTGCCGGTGAAGGAAGTCAAGTAAGTTTGGTTATAATTTAATAACAAGCCAACAGACGTGCTAACAAAATTTTAGTAAGTTCAGGTCGCAAGTTCAACAAAAATGTCAGGAGAAAAGCTTAAAGTATTTTTTTCCCAAAGAACCATGGGCATCATTGCTTGAACACTGGACCCGCTTCGTCCAACAGCGATGAAACATATGTCATATGAAAGCTCTTGGAGTGTACTTTATTTCATTCTATTACAGCTAAGTTCAAATCGAGCGCGAAAATGGTGTTTTGGTGCAAAAATGGCGCGATAATGGTGGTTTCTTGAACGAAACTAGAAAGCTGAAACTTGGAATGTAGCTTTATTTTCTAGTAAAACCACCCACTAAGGCATTTGATTTTCGAATTTCAACCCCTAAAGGGGTGAAAAGTAGTGAAAACCTTTGTATGAAACTCTTTAACGCGTAGTATGATTTGCTTGAAACTCGGTTTGCATACTTAAAATGCAAAATAAATGGACACCTATTTCAGGATTATTCAAAACAACCCTTAAAAAGGAGTGAAATGGGGTGTCAAAGTTTTTATGGGTACTTTTTAATAGGTTGTGCGATTTGCTTGAATCTGGGTTTGAATACTATTGATAACAAATAAATGAACACATACTTCAGGATTATTCGAAACAACCCTTAAAAAGGGGTAAAATGCGGTGTCAGAGTTTGAATTGAAACTTGTTAAGGGCGGTGCGATTGGCTTGAGACTCGGGTTGTATATTATAAATGCAAAATAAACGGATATGGTATTTCAGGACTTTTCGAAGCAACCCTTAAAAAGGGTGAAATGGTGTGTCGAAGTTTGTGCTGGAACTTTTTAAGGACAGTGCAGGCAAGTACTTGCATACACTTCGCCACCGGCTACCCGGCACTGGTTACCCGGTCCTTTGGTCCATTTTCGTAACTATTTTTCACAACCAGTTACGAAATAATTTTTGTTTTTCACTGATTCTTAACTGGTTATTAAATAGGAATATTTATTCCATATACGTAACCATGTTTCATAGCCAGATATGAATTTTTTTTCATGTATTGGTAACCAGTGACGAAAATTGATGTTTTTTTTTTTCATTTTTCGTAACTAGCTACGAAAATGGAACTTTGTTTTCTTTTATCGTAACTGTTATCTAGCTACAAAAAGGGATGCTTCTTTTCTTCTTTTTATAACATTTAGGACGATTGATATTATGATTTCGATGTTGAACTGTATCTATTAGTAGGTACTAAATGTACCAATATAATTATAGTATGTTTATTTTTTTTTTCTTCACTCGATCACCGTCTACGATAATAGAGACTGTTTCGTTTATACTATTCAAATAATTATATGTGGAAACTTGGTAGTAGCAATAAGTATCTATGTCTTCTTTTACTCTGTTGTCTAGCTGTAAGTTTTCCTAAAATTGAAAAACTAAAATAAAATAAATAATGCACTACTTCCAGATAAATAATAGGCATTGACTAATTTAGTTTTTTCTGAATAATGGCCGATTATGCGATTATTTCTGATGTTTTCCGATACCCATTATTTATCTGGAAGTACTGTATAAAGTTTACTAATAAAATTCGTAGCTGGCTATAAAACATGGTTACGTACAGGGAATAAATATTTCTTTTTAATACCCAGTTAAGAATTAGTGAAAAAATCTTCTTTCGTAACTGGTTGTGAAAAATAGTTACGAAAATGGACCAAAGGACCGGGTAACCAGTGCCGGGTAGCCGGTGGCGAAGTGTATGCAAGTACTTGCCTGCCCTGTCCTTAAAAAGTTCCAGCACAAACTTCGACACACCATTTCACCCCTTTTTAAGGGTTGTTTCGAAAAGTCCTGAAATACCATGTCCGTTTATTTTGCATTTATAATATACAACCCGAGTCTCAAGCCAATCGCACCGCCCTTAAAAAGTTTCAATTCAAACTCTGACACCGCATTTTACCCCTTTTTACCCGACTGCGCAAAGCAAAGGAAGGGTAATTATGGGTTGTTTCGAATAATACTGAAGTATGTGTTCATTTATTTGTTATCAATAGTATTCAAACCCAGATTCAAGCAAATCGCACAACCTATTAAAAAGTACCCATAAAAACTTTGACACCCCATTTCACTCCTTTTTAAGGGTTGTTTTGAATAATCCTGAAATAGGTGTCCATTTATTTTGCATTTTAAGAATGCAAACCGAGTTTCAAGCAAATCATACTACGCGTTAAAGAGTTTCATACAAAGGTTTTCACTACTTTTCACCCCTTTAGGGGTTGAAATTCGAAAATAAAATGCCTTAGTGGGTGGTTTTACTAGAAAATAAAGCTACATTCCAAGTTTCAGCTTTCTAGTTTCGTTCAAGAAACCACCATTATCGCGCCATTTTTGCATAAAAACACCATTTTCGCGCTCGATTTCAACTTAGCTGTAATAGAATGAAATAAAGTACACTCCAAGAGCTTTCATATGACATATGTTTCATCACTGTTGGACGAGGGGGCCCAAAATGTCGCAACGTTCTTTCCCTATTTTAAAGAAAAATATCGTGGGAAAACCATTTGTACCTAATTAATAGGTACCTACCATGGACAAAGCCTAATTCGCCCATGCTAATACTTCAAAGCCGAAGCCGTGTTGGCCGAGGGGATTAGTACCTCGACTTTCGATCCGAAGGTCGTGGGTTCGAATCCTGGCCGTGCATCAATGGATTTTTCGTTTCGAAAAATTTATATGCGCATTAACACGAGCTCTAATCGGTGAAGGAAAACATCGTGAGGAAACCCGCGGCTTAGTCAGCCCCACACGTATTGACCAGTGTCTTTCCTGTGGATATGGCCGGTTAAGCTGAGAGGATGGTGTAGGTGCTGGGCAAGCCTACTCCATCTCAAAATTGTCCCAGGCACTACAGTGTCCCGTTAAGTGAAGGCAAAGATTGCCTCCTGACACTGTATAAATCATCTAGTAAAGATGTAAAGGCCTAAGTTTTCAATACTTCAAAGCCGTGTTGGCCGAGGGGTATAGTAGGTACCTACCTCGACTTTCGATCCGAAGGTCGTGGGTTCGAATCCTGGCCCATCAATGGATTTTTCGTTTCGAAAAATATATATGTGCATTAATACGAGCTCTAAACGGTGAAAGAAAACATCGTGAGGAAACCCGCGGCTTAGTCAGCCCCACACGTATTGACGTATTGTCTTTCCTGTGGATATGGCCGGTTAAGCTGAGAGGATGGTGTAAGATGCTGAGCAAGCCTACTCCATCTCAACAATGTCCCAGGCACCACAAAAATTGCCTCCTGTGCTTCAGTAAGTGAGTCGTCGAATCGGATGCATTTTCTGAAGTCTGAATCACACTGCGGAACTGCCTCTAATTATCCCAACGTGAATTTGTTCTCGCCCACTCTCCAAAGAATCTTAGGGGCCTTTTAATTTTAAGTAAATGTACTACCATACATGAGGATTCGTCGTAAAAATATAGTTTAACGAGTTTTCTCATTAATTTCCCAGTGAACAAGCCCGTGGTTCCAGTGGCGAGGCTAGCAAGAATACCACTCCGGAGTCCCCCGGAACACCGACACATGTCTCTGGATCTTTGTCCTTGTCTGACGGTAGAGACTTCTTTGATGACGAGATCGCTGATCAACCAGCTTTGCTGTTCAGAAGTAAGGACTCATGACTTCACTATCACTATCACTACGTCACTACATAGTATGAAACAAAGTCGCTTCCCGCTGCCTGTCCCTATGTGTGCTTAGAAACGGATTTTGATGCGGGTTTTAATAGGTATAGAGTCATTCGGGGTAAGTGATCGCAGTGGGTAAGTGGGCGCAGTGCCATTATCTCCGAAACGGAGCACGGGGGGTATACAGTTTGTTTTGGTAAGTTGGCAACATTTATGCAGACAACTAGTTGCGACACATAGTTTGACCGCGCTGTGCGTGTACGAGCTGGTAAGGAGCGAACTACAATTTTGACAATTTAAAGTTAGTTTTGGGTTATTTTACGAAGCGTGTAGCATATACGTTCTAAGGCCGATATTGGTAAGGCTTTTGCTATAGATTTGGAACTTATCTGAGCGTGTTTTGCCAAAGAAAGTTCTTGGCTGAATGAATAATTTTCTGATTTTGTGTGCATTCATTCGTAATTTGTCCGTTTGGGGTAAGTGGGCGCGGGTAAGTGTTCGCACTTATATGCTAAGCAAATAATTAATAGTAATTATTTTTTTTAGGTTTATAAATTTTATAATTATTAATTATTTCATTTGCCAACTTACTTAAGATAAGTTCTAGGTTTTTTTTAACTTAATGTCAAGTTCGATATACTAATTATGATTAACTGATCTCTAAATAGGTAAAATCTATGCAAAAATAAAAGTTAAAATTTTGTTTAAATATATAGGTACATAACATAACGTTTTATTAGGTATATAAATTTTATGATGACTGATTATTTCATTTGCCAACATGCTGGTATAATATGTAAAGTGATTCTTTCTTATGTATTTTCTAAGTGTATTTTATACTTGTAATCGGAATAAATAATGCTTGATTTACTTATATTTTGCAACGCGAACACTTACACCACATGCAATCACTTACCCCGTAAGGGTGCGAACACTTACCCGCAAGTCGGGGCAAGTGTTCGCATTCCGATTTTTCGTCTTAAAATGCATTTATTTCAAAAACTGAAATAAATGACAGTACAAATTTCATTTATTTTAATTGACAGATAATTTTTCTAACTAAAAACAATACTTTAGGTGCTCTAAATACTAGATCTTGAGCACAGTGAGGTGTCAAAGTGGAAAGTGCGCCCACTTACCCCGAATGACTCTAGTCATTCAAGAGGAAGATTTACTTATATGTATTATACATGCATAATTATAGTAGAGAAACACTGATAATTTTAGAGGTTTCTAATTTGATGTCGTAAATAAACACATTTTTTGCGCTTAATGCAAACGCTGAGGGCTACGAGAGCCCCTACGAGATACGGGGCGGGTCGCTAATAGAATTACTTATAATTTCAGAAATTAGTTTTATGATGGGCTAACTAAAATGATCGTCAAATGATTTAATACTTACTTAATTTTTGTAAAAATACTAAAATTGAATTTATAGGTACTTATCATAGGTAATTTTCACATCTTCATCCTTATCAGCCCTTCTCATCCCACTGATGGGCATAGGCCTCTCTTCTCTTTTGCCATTCACCTCTATCCTGCGCCAATCTTACCCATGTACGACCTGCAGATTTTACTATGTCGTTGATCCATTTAGTCGGCAAACGACCGACACACTTTTTTCCGTCTCTAGGCCACCACTCGGTCAACACTTTACTCCACTTAGTTTTCACAATGTTAATTTATTTTACGTGTTTTGTACTAAATAAATTCGTAGGTATAGTCGTATTGCTCATTATACGGACTAAAAGTGAAGGAAAAAATGTCATTTTTCCTTCAATTTTGATTAGTTTTGATACGTTTTATGTCAAAATTGAAGGAAAAATGACATTTTTTCCTTCACTTTTAGTCCGTATAATGAGCAATACGACTATAGCTACTTTAGCCCCACATTTAAATCTAAGTACCTACTTACTTACAGACAATTTTTGAATATTGTGGTCATTCTCATTCAAATTCTAATTCTAATGTTATTTTTTTAAAGATAAAGAAAAGACGAAAAAACAAAGAAAATGGAAAATGGGTCCATAAAGATTATTTTATACCATAGACAAGGTAAAGGCAATAAATAAGTCTTTACCTATTTAAAAAACTGCACTGAAAAAAAAAATGTGCTAAATATTACAACGTTGAACTTAAAAAGCTAGAAAGCTTAAGGCTTCGTTCGGACGAGACTTTTATTAACGTCCATTAAAAAAGCGTTGAATTGAAACATTATGAATTTATAAGTATTTGTTCGCACTTCAGTGCTTTTAAAACGCGTCAGGAAACGTTCAATTTTGAGCGCTGCTGGGCGATAGGCATTAAACTGCATTTGAGTTTTAAATTCGCCAATACGCCTTCATACTGGACGTTAATAAAATTCTCGTGCAAACGAGGTCTAAATGATTTTTTATTTTGTTTCTCTAGAAAACGCTGACGGCAGCCCATCTACAAAAACAGCTGAGTCAGACGCGAGCAGACATCTTCGGAGGTCAAGAGAACGTATCAACTCAAGCCCTCTTGTTCAGAGAAATCGGAAAAGTTAGTAATTTTTAAATCTTTCGATATTCAAATAGCAAAATATAAGCATTGATGTTCGAAAAATATTATCACCTAACGAGTAGAATACCTATGCGTGCATGCTAGCCATTGTGAAAAAAAAAATAAAGTCATCATCGAATGCATTCTTTTTCCGATTGAAAAAAGTTTTTTTTTTGCGTTGTCAAAAAATATGGCGGGAATCTTGGACGAACTCTTCAAAGGCGGGAATGCGAAAAAAAAAAGAAAGACTTTTTAAATAAACCACATGGAACTAAAAATGTAACTTGCGTGCGTGAGATGAGACCTATCATTATTATGTTTTTATTTTTTTTGTAGTGATGGGAGGTCGAAATGGCGGGGAAAGGACCCCGTCTTTGGACACGCTGTCAAGCCTCGCTTCCGATGACCTCATGATGGACAACGACTTAGCACAGTCCATCACCAGCCTGCAGAGCGTCGATGATTATATTGAGAGGTAAGTTTTGAAGATTAGCTATTTTTTGTGTAAAACCTGATGCCGGAAACACTTGCACTTGTCAGAATATACAAACTTGTTTTGTGCAAGTGCAATGTGGTTCGTAATTGAAACACTAGATGTATTTGGTTTATTTGATTTAAGTAGAAAAAGCTACAATCGAATCAGCGGCAACCGCAAAATCACAAATATAAAAACGGAAGTTAGTAATTAGTTTATAAAAACCACGTTCATATTTGTGGTTAGACAAGCGTTTAGTTCTGTTATTATGGTAGGTTTCTCATGCTTGTCAAGTCACGACATACCATCACAACCTACACGTCTGAATAGTTCGCGGACCTCTGTTTTTTTTTAAATTATCAATATCTATGCCACTTTTTAAATTAAAAAATAACCCATCATACATCGCTTTGATTAACAAAATCATTTTCCACGCTAAGGTTGGATAGCTCACTGCGCAGTGGCCTCAACTCACTAGACGAGAGGCAACTCCATCAAGAACTATCCTCGTCGAAGGCAGCGATACGTCAATGGAGCCAGTTACTGGAACAAAACAACTTACTGGACCGACAGCTAGCGGCTATCGCGCAAGGAAAAGGCCCCGAGTCACTCACTGCGAGCAACAACAGTCTTGCCAGCATTGGGTGAGTGTTAGTCTATTAGTTTAGGAGAAGTATAAATGAATCTGCTGTAAACTATCTACGACAACGACGGAAATCCAACAATAAGGCAGTGATTCGTCAATGGAGATAGTTACTGGAACAAAACAACTTACTGGACCGACAGCTAGCGGCTATCGCGCAAGGAAAAGGCCCCGAGTCACTTACTGCGAGCAACAACAGTCTTGCCAGCATTGGGTGAGTGTTAGTCTGTTAGTTTATGAGAAGTATAGAAAAATCTGCTATAAACTGTCTACGAAAACGACGGAGATCCAACAATAAGACAATGATACGTCAATGGAGCTAGTTACTGGAACAAAAAACTTACTAGACCGACAGCTAGCGCCAATCGCGTAAGGAAAAGGCCCCGAGTCACTTACTGCGAGCAACAACAGTCTTGCCAGCATTGGGTGAGTGTTAGTCTATTAGTTTATGAGAAGTATAGATAAATCTGCTGTAAACTGTCTACGACAACGACAGAGATCCAACAATAAGACAATGATTCGTCAATGGAGCTAGTTACTGGAGCAAAACAACTTACTGGACCGACAGCTAGCGGCTATCGCGCAAGGAAAAGGCCCCGAGTCACTTACTGCGAGCAACAACAGTCTTGCCAGCATTGGGTGAGTGTTAGTCTATCTATGGAATGTAGGTATAGAGAAATCTGCAGACTGTGTTTGTGACAGGCGGAGATTCATCAATGGAGCCAGTTACTGGAACAAAACAACTTACTGGTCCGTTAGCAAGCGGTTATTATACAGGAAAAGGATCCAACTCGCTTTTCATAAGCAACAAGTCTTGCTAGCATTGGGTAAATGTCAGTCTATGAGATGTATAGAGAAATCTGCAAAAGACTGTCTTATAAGACGGCGGTCAGTGGAACCAGTTACTGGAACTAAACAACTTACTGGACCGACAGCTAGCGGCTATGGCGCAAGAAAAATGACTCTTCCAGAAAACTGCTATTAAAATGACAACTATTTTTCAGTACCTACATTAAGAGTTACTTTAGTTGTGTATCTCGTTAAAGTGTTAAATTTTATGTAATTAAAAAAAATAGACTAGGTAAATACTTATTTATTTACCTAACAATTAACGTCTGCACGTAAAGTAAAATAGCATTCGTATAATTTTACGAGTCTGACTTTCGATTTTAGCGGTTCGATTTTTATCAACGTAAGTAATAAATTTATCAATCAAGTAACTGTAATCATTATAATGAAAACAAGTAGGTAAGTAATTGACTTCATATTTCTAATTTAGAGCTCTCTCTTCCAAAGCCATTCTATAATTTTTTCAGAGCTATTACCTACCTACGTAACACGGAATTACTTAGAAATTAACTGCTGTAATTACTTAAAAATTAACAGTGTTCATTATAATTCGTCGTGTAATTACCTAAACTATCTACCAACCTACTCGAAATACAATTTCACTTAGCGCATCCAACTATAATCCTCATTAATAAATTTTGCTCTAAAAGACTCCACTCTTTACTATGTTTAGCCAAATCCAGATAATTATTTCGTGTAAATAGTGAAATTTTGATGTGAATAATAATATAAGAACTTACCTAGGTACTACTCATTTTTTTTATTTAGATTTGTTGGAAAACTTCAGTTAAATGTTAAGAATTGCTACAAAAAAAAAAATCAAAAAACTTATGCTAGGTAATTACTAGTTCCACTGATTGCACAAGCATAAAAATAAATAAAAACGTTTTACTAGGTACCTAAACTTTACGCTCAAGCGCTCTAGCGCGTATATTGCGCCTATTAGATGTTTTAAATAAAACAAGTTCTATATTTTGATTGCTGTTAGTTGCTACTGAGTTAAAAGTTCTGCTTGTCCATAAGATGAACGAATTTATCTAAGTACCTACTTACCTATAGTGAAATAATCACATTATTCAGTCTACCTATAACTTTTCTAACATAGACAGACATCTTAAATATTATTAATTCCATCATTCCATCACCCCAAGCAAATCGCACAAAGGGAGTTGTTGACAATAACAGTAAACAAAGTGAATGCTAGGAATTGTATCAGAACAAACGATCTTATATTGTATAAATATGCCTTGATGGGTTCCAATTCAGCTCAAGGAGATCTGCTTCTATTAAATGTTCCTAATAATAGCATGTGCTGTACCTACGTGAATGCCGGCCGGTCACTCGTCTTCGAAATCATTTTGATTAAAAGCTTTATTAGTAGCTTTTGTGACTTACGCAATCAGTGCTATAGCTACCGGCGGCGGCTGTTGGCCACTTACTCATACGAACTTACTTTACTTTTTACCGGCTATAATTTATTAGTGCTACCGGTTAGGTCTCATTTCGTTTTAAAAGGTTCAGTACAGTCAGCTAAAGTTTTTAAACTTCAATATCCATATTTAAGATCAATAGCTTTTTAGAAACAACTTCTGTTATTGATCGTACCTAAGTCACGGAGAAATGAACTACAGAGAGACAGCGGTCTAACATCGACTTTTATAATAGCCTATTCTTGTAGGGCTGTCACTTATGGAAATAAACTAACTGCGCCGCGCGGTGTCACTCGCGTAGTGTTAAAATAATAAACGGACAGCTGGTACTGCTGACGGACGGATGGTATTTGCTAGAATAAATACGTTAACTTAATTTAGTTCATAGTATAAACACGTAAGTAAAATCGTATTTTTAATTTATTAAAATTACAAATGGCCTACTCCTGACTTAGCTCCTGACTCCATCATCAAATCAGCTCCTTATTCTTACAGTGTAGTGTAGTCGGGACTTGACAGACATGTCCAGTTTTAACTCCATCGGTTTATTTACTGAGGAGTTCTGTTAAGCAGGTCCTGACTCTATCATCAGATCAGCTCGACAATAGGTACCGAATTATTGTAAGTTTATCAAAATTACATACAAATGCAAATTTTCAAATCGATACATACGACACTGGAAAGTAGATTAAAATCGACTTCAAATATTATTAATAAATACAGATTAATACATAGGTACCTACTTAGTAGGTAGGTACTTACAGAAAATTTCTTCAAAAATATTTCAATAATATGGTAGTAGGTACATAAACTAACCTATCACGTTCTTTTGAGATAGGTATGTGAAAAATGATAAGTTTTTATTTTTCTCTGCATGACTTTGCCTAGCTAGATGTAAGTACCTACTCACCTTACCTACTGACTGAATGATAATGAACCAGAAAAAGATCGCGCCACAGATTCATTAATAGTTACTACGTAACCCGCGCGGCCGCCGCATACTCGTAGCATTCGCGGCCTCCGAGCGTCCCTTAGCGCATAGCCGCCGGTCGGCCGCCGGAGTTTGCCGAGACTAGCCGAGAGCTCACGAAGCGGCCGCCCGCCGCTCGTAAGTGAACCTGTCGGTGAACGCGCACGCACACAACGTTGCGCATGTAGTGAAGTACCTACTTTTTCGTGTTGTTTGAGTTTGTTTCTCTGGTTACTCTGTGCCTAAGTTTAGGCACCTTTTTATAATGTCACCTACACGTTTAGTTTGAGCGAGAAGTTGTAAAAATATACTTAGATACTATGAGTCGTTTAACCAAACAAGTGTATGAGGCGAGTGTGAATGGAACAGCTGGAAGGGGAAGACCTAGGTGAACATACCTGGATTAGATTGGTGATATTTTGGAGAAAGGCCAGGTCGAAAGTACCCTAAACCGGCGAGCTTGTATGAAAAATGAAATGAGAGTGAATGAGGTGAAAGAGGTGTGTCAGGATCGTATTAGCAAGTGAAAATCCGTGGTCTCTGCCTACCCCTGTGGGAAAGAGGCGTGATTTTATGTATGTATGTAGATACTATGAAAAGTAACATCATTATTAATAACTATTTTGGAAGAGAGAATTTAGTTACATCACCACCCATCCACTCTTACATTCCATGATTCAATCCATCAGCTACACAATCTTCTTTGTTCCTAAAGTAGTAGCTACTGTAGTTCTCAAAAGTCCATTAAGAGGCGATAAAAATATCTTATGTAAGTAACCATTACGGATGTTAGTAAGTACTTTTAATTTGTCCGATTACAGAGCTAAATGCGTTTGGCATTCTCTCTAAAGTATAAGGTCGGGTCAATTAAATAGAGGTGACATTGCCTTTGCGTTCCCTTTAATAACCTTACAAGGTTTCTTATAGATCCAAATTACTCTGTAAAAGCATTTGTGATTTTTTTAAACTCAACAAGTAAATTACTGCCTCTTATAAGTAGGTAGATACATTATAAAAACACCCTAGATTCACACACTTATCCAGTCACTTAACAAGACAAGGAAATGAACCCTTTTATTCTTAAAAATGCTAAAGTTCCACCAAACATTCTTCCGCCTGATGGGTGAAAATGAAAAAAAAAATATCTAAAGCCTTACTTAATTGACAGGGTTAAAGTCTTTGATTATAATACCAATACTAAATGGGAACAATTACTCGAATAGCATGATTTTAGCGGGGCAGAATCGAATCCGCGCCTTTAGCGTTTCAGCCAGGCGATCAGCCATTGAGGTTGCCAAGCATGGTACCTATTCGATTTCAATCGGGGACAAGAGCTCTGAATTCCACACTATCATTAACATGGCATGTCCCAGTAAGTACGCGACACATTAGCCAAGTTTCCGTTAAAAGTCAAACAAAGTCAAAGCACCGTTCCAGCTCCAATTTTATCAGATGGTGTGCACCGGCGACCTCCATGCGGCACGACACGACAATAGCTATTTATCCAACAATGGGAACTATTCCTAGCGTCTCGGTCTTGCACCTGAGCGATTGCGAATATGAATGCGAGCTTCGGGCCCATTCTTCATTCATATCATGTGAAGCAACTTCAAAATTATAGCATGACAGACGCGCAGTCGGCTTTGAGTCAAAACTGCGATCCTATTTGTATTCATTTATTCTTTTACACCAAGTTTTTTAATTTCTTTTAGCAGGTAGGTACTATGTCTCTGCTTACCAGAGCGCTTCTAAACCGCAAACTACCAACTGTTTCTAAATAAATTACCCACCAACATTGGCATCAAAAAACTAATCAGTAAATTACAAAAGAACTGTCAAAGTTAACGAGTTTGTTTCGCAAAGAGAAATTCGCATTACAGATTTCATGGTAGATTTTACGGTGAGCTTCATGTCGAAAGGTCCTTGCTCTGAGGTAATCAGATAAAGCGGGGCTTCGGTCCATCTCGTGCCGACGGGCTGCGCCAGGGCCGCGGATGTTAGTCTGTGAAGCGTCGCGCAACGGGACGTACGTAGCCCGCTCGGAACCACGAGAGCCACAGCACGTGCTGCGGTCGCAATAGCCTCGCATCAACACGAGACCAACCTCCATTCAATAGCCCTTCGATAAATTCGTATATCAATCACGGTTCAATGACATCTGACCCTCTGAGCTTCGGTAACTTTTGCAGCTGTTTAGTGTTTATGTTGTTGTGTTTGTGAACTTCATGGTCATTTGATATTTTGAAATATCGCGGAAATCGTTTTATGTGCTCGGTTATATCGGTCAGTCATCTGATACGTTGGAACTTAATACGGATAATTGAATTAGCCGGTTACTGACGTTGGAGGATAATGATTTCGCGGGATTCGCTAAATGTTTTGATACTTTCATGCTGAAATCATTCAATTGTTTGTATCAGAGCGTTGTCACATTCGAAAACAAGACCGTATCAACAAATGACGACAGTGTTTACAGATTGCAATAGACTGAATTGATGTCATTGACATCGCAATAAAAGCTATCAACGGTTTCTGCATGTTATTGGTGTTGATTATTTATAGCTTCAGTTCTATGACTGTTAGGTTTTTGCTATAAAGCATGGTCTCTCTGCCTTCATCCTAATTTACGTGGTACGAGATTATAAATTACTAGCGGACGCCCGCGGCTTCGCCCGCGTGGACTAACAACTTTTTTTCAGCCCTCCAACTATCTTCCTTCACACAAAAAAATCACGTCAATCCGTCTCCCTGTTTTGACGTGATAGCAAGACAAACAAACAAACAAACACACTTTCACATTTTATAGGTAATATGGGTATGGATTTGTTTTGACTTTAAAAAAATAACGGTAGTACAACTATAACATTTTCCATGTAAAAAACGAAAGTTTGTAGGTAGTTAACCTATGATTTCTATTGACATTTGACCGAATACCGAAGTATCACATTTTGATTATCATTACCTATTGAATTAATAATTTGTATCCGTACCCATATTATAAATGTGAAAGTGTGTTTATTTGTTTGTTTATTTGTCCTGCTTTCACGTCAAAACAGAGCGATGGATTTACGTGATTTTTTGTGTGGAGATAGTTGGAGGGCTGGAGAGTAACATAGGCTACTTTTTATCCGGGTACCACGCGAGTGAAGCCGCGGGCAGCAGCTAGTAGATTTATAAAGGAATCCTGTCTTACGATTTAAAGATTCTTCAATAAGTTTAAATCATTAACATTAATTATGTATAAAATGTTACAGACACTCAATTTTAGATCAATATTACTGGTGGGTAGTTTACTAATGTTATTTCTTGGTTTATCTTCTTATCTTATCTATGAACAAACAGTGTAGGTATATTTTATCAAGCTATTTCATTTACACTATGCTTCACAAACTTACTCATCAGTCGATCGAATAGATAACTTTGTTTTTGTTTTATCAGCACTTAGCATTTCTTTCTCATTTTTTATTACTTACCTATAGCAATTTGTCTTATTTTCTTCTGGATTAGGTAAATACATAATCATGCAATGTTTCAAAGTACCTACTTAACCCATGTAACTTATATATCTTACTTAAGCTCAGATGTAGGTACTTAAATTTTAGTGTAAAATCTCGCACTCCCTGCAGAATCGCAATGTGATAAGTTTCCAATATAATTACCATTTACAAAGGTTTTTAGTGTCGCATTGAATATAATTGATCAGGCGAGACCTATGTTGTCCAAAAAGGTTACCATAGCAACATTGAACAACTTAGCAGACATCAGTATAGTCCGGCACCCGCCCACGACATGGACGTTACATTATTTATTAAAATGTTGAACAGTGAAGATGAATGTGAAAACAATACGGACTCGTGAGTTGATTCAGTGAAATCTGTGCAAAGTCATTGTAGTGTTTGTACTTTGTATCTATACAATAGATATATTACATTGTCTCATGTACACCAGTTGAGGGCAACACTGAGCAGTCAATCGTCAGTCTAGCGGTAGACGCGGTGCGGGTTGGACGTGCGCGTGTGCTCGGATCTGAGTGTAGTAGTGAGCCAGTGAAGCACCGATACATTAGTGATTTCTCTTTGTGTGATAGTGATCACTACAAGTGGCGACGAGTATAAAAATCAGTAAATAAATTTATTTATTCGTTTAAAAGGGAAGGAAGGTGACAGTAAAAAATAGTTGAATTTTATACAACCCATACTGGGTATTTTTATACCGTATTTATACTTTCTTACTAGGCGGACGTAATAGTTTAATCCTATTATATTAAACGAGCAATATTTGTTTGTTGTTTGAAATTTGAAGTTCGTTTGTATGTACCTACTGAGGTTCTCGAAAACGGCTCTAACGATTTCGATGAAATTTGCAGTACGGGTGTTTACGGAGGCGAAAAATAGATCTAGCTAGGTCTCATACCTGGGAAAAGCCGTTTTCTCGGCATTTTCACGCAAAAAGGTTTACCAGTGCAATGTGGTTCGTAATCGAACCACTAGATGGCGTTATGCATCCTAGCAGAGCTCGGTCACCCAGATATTAGTAAAATTAATCTGATAAAATCTAACTGATCGATTTAACAGTTAGATCGATAAGGAATGTTTTTTACGCAAAATAATTCCAGTGAGTCATCCGTTTCATTCCACTCTTTTCTACTTGAATCGTAAAAGTTCAAGTTGGTATGGATGAAGAGAAATAAAAAAAAAAAAAACCATTAGATGATTATGTACCTTCCTTATCTTTTAACAAAATTAAAAGAACAGAAATTGCTACTTACTGTTAAATTATTCCGTGTAGATAAAATAGGAATATCTAGTCAAATGAATCATTGTTGTTTATTGAATAAAGTGCAGGGCAATTGCATTGAGCGACATACCTACCTATCTAGATTTTTATAAACTTTCCTAGTGAGGTTAGCGACCTACTAATATTTTATAGGTAGGTACAAGGAGTCGTAATGATAGGGACGATTCCTTAGGTAAGTATATAAAGGTTGTTTTCCAAACCTTTTATCGAGTTGTTTTGTTATTGTATTTTGACTGAGAAGGAGGGTAGACCGTTTTATCTGCACATAACTTAACTACCTACCTTCTATCTCGCAAAGACTTCAGTTACCCGTGATCATGGCGCATGCAACTGTGTTGAAATATCGGGAAGCAAGAAGACTCAATACAAATACAAATATATTTATTACAAGAAACATTTAACAAAAATCATAAATTACTGGTGGTCCCCGCACGAGGGGTTAGACTCATATGAGTGTTTTCTATATGAATAATCATGAGTGTTTTCTATTTTATTCGACTGGCCTCTTAGCCCAGTTGGTGGTGGCTCTGCCTTCTGTGCTGTGGGTCGTGGGTTCGATTCCCATCCGGGACAGGCTTTGTGTGATGAACATGGATGTTTGTTCTGTTTACAAAAAGTATATAGGTAAGTGTTCTATCGGTTGTCTGATTCCCATAGTGCAGGCTTTGCTTATTTTGGAGCTGGATGGCGCTGTGTGAGGTGTAGCGCTATTAAATGATTTATATTTATTCTATTTTCAATTTATAATTTGTATAGATAGATTTTATGTAAGTACCTATAAGTACCTAAGATTTAATATATTATGTTTATTAACGTTTTCGTTGAAACGGAGCATACCTAGGTAAGTACTATAAATATTAATTAATAGGCATCAAATAATAATCATAACAGCATAGGCCTTTCATTCTATTAGATATTATTATTATTATTATTATTTATGTTTTTTTGGTTGTAATCTCTCGCTCTTAGGTGAGGGGTTTACGTTCTTCGCGGGCTTTTGGCCAAACGAAAAATCGTTGTTTTTTTATTTAATGGTTTAGTTAGAGATAAAAAATTCCGGACAATGCGACAAGTGTTTAATATCACTGCTTTTTGAAGTTGTATGTAAGTGAGTTTGTCTATATCAAGGTTCTGCAAGTTATTATTATTATTATTATTTATTTTCGATTCTTATCGAATCGACTCATATGAGTCGGTTGATTAATGATGAACATGGGCCAAAGCCAAGTGCACATCATGTGGGGTTGATATGAGGTTTGATGTTATTATTATTATTATTATTATTATTATGTGTATGTCAAGGTTTAACATCTCGGGACTATGGAGTCCCGGACCTTTGATGGGTATGCATGGGGCCGAAGCGAAAACACAGCCCTTTTGACAACTTTGATTATTTGTTATTATTATTGGGGTCATAGTGCCTACTTACAATCAATAAAATGAATAATCATAGATTTTTATTAGAATTGAAATAAACCAACTCTTTGATTTTCATTAAATTAAAAATATGCAGATACCCACAACAAAATAAAAATCTTGATTTTCATTTAATTGAAAATAAACTGGATTTCCATTAAATTGAAAGTACCTATGTTATGTTACAAATTGAATTTGAGACTGCAGACTTCTTTTAAATAAGAGGTAGGTATTATACGTAGGTGCGTACCATACGTATGGACTTTCATTGAATTGGAGGTATCTAGACGTCTATTTAATTGGATGTATGGACTTTCATTAAATTGGAGGTGACTTTCATTAAATTGGAGGTAAGGACTTTCATTAAATTGGAGGTGACTTTCATTAAATTGGAGGTAAGGACTTTCATTAAATTGGAGGTGACTTTCATTAAATTGGAGGTATGGACTTTCATTAAATTGGAGGTGACCTTTATTAAATTGGAGGTATTGACTTTCATTAAATTGGAGGTGACTTTCATTAAATTGGAGGTATTGACTTTCATTAAATTGGAGGTGACTTTCATTAAATTGGAGGTATGGACTGTCCGTGGCACCGATGTTGTACAGGTGTTTGTTGAGGGGACAGTGACCTGTCAGGGTCCTGTGATTATTTTGAGGTGTTTCCTTTGTAGGTTCATCAGGCGACGTGTCAGTCGTGGTGTGGCTGCTGGTATCGCTGCTCTGGACTGTCTGCAGTCCGTCCACCGATCATTGTGAAGGTTTTAGGTGATTTTCCGTATCTAGGTGTGTAGCTGGGAGAATGGCAGAGAAAGGATTGGAGCTGGGCTTTCCATTTGTGTTTCTGAGCCCTTTCTGACTAGTCATCTGCGGCGTCGTTTCCCAGCGATCCACTGTGTCCCTTGATCCATTGCAGAGTTACCCTGTTCTTTGCGGCGATACTCTCAAGGGCAAGGTGACATTTGTATATGAGCTTGAAGTTGCACGTTTGGCTCTCCAGTGCTCTGAGGGTTGCTGTACTGTCGGAAAGTATTCGTAGGCCGTAGTCTTCTATCCCTCTCCGCTTGACAGTAGTGGCAGTTGCGGTTATGGCCACACATTCGCATTGGATAATGGAACTGTGTGAGCTTAGTGTACTCCGACGCTGGTTCCCTGGTTTGTTTCGATCCGTCAGCATAGTCCTGGACTTAGTTGTTTCCTGACTGATGTCTTTGGTTTTCATGTATCTGTAGTTTTTAGAGATGTTGATTGTCTGGGGATCTTATCACAGTCACACGGGGCGCATATAAGCGGTTCGTGTGATATGGATCTGTCTAGAATACATGCGTGAGAGCTCCTGGTGTTCCTCCATAGGTTCAGATGTGAGTCTGATCGGCCAGTGTCGCTTCCTGGTGTACGTAGGAGTCTAGTGGGATGAGGCCCAAGATTATCTCCATGGCATAGCTGTCGGTGTTGTTCTCATGCAACTCGTTATTGCAGAGCATGCCAGTCTTTGAAAGCGTTGTAGTTTGGTAATTGCAGTGTTGAGTTTAGTCTTTTCCACCGAACAATAGCACCATATGTCACTTTTGGTCTTACTATGGCTGTGTATAGCCATATGGTTATTTTGGTGTTAACTCCCACAATTTCCCAAGTATTCTGCTGCATTGAAAGAAGAAAGTGCATGCTCTCTGTAGTTTGTGGTTAAGATGCTTATTCCAAGCAATTTTCTGTCCAGTATGACTCCGAGATACTTGACTTCGTTGGTTAATTTGAGCTCAGTACCTATTGAGAAGTTTGGGAGGTCTTATATTGCTAAGTTTCTCTTGTGTAAACATTATGAGTTCTGTTTTGGTTGAGTTGACTGATATACCGTGGCTAGTGCCCCAGGTTTCCACCATTTTTGAAGGCTGTTTTCATCGTGTCACACGGTGTACTCTCGAAGCATCCAGTCGCTAGGATGGCGAGATCGTCTGCATAGCCTCCGGTGACGAGCCCGCGACCATTTAGTTTGCGGAGAAGTCGTCAACTACTATGTTCGAGAGAAGGGGTGAGAGGACGCCGCCCTGTGGGCAGCTCTTGCTACAATTCCTCTGGTCGTTTTGTTAACTGTTAGCTGAATCGCTCTTTATGTTGTTTATCCATTCTGCTAGCGTCGGCGCGATCCCGTATCTTTCCAGTGCTAGGTTTATACTGGTGAATGTCGTTTTATCAAAAGCGCTTTCTGTGTCCATGAAGGCACCTGGTGTCGATTGTTTTGCAGATCGTCCGTCTCCAATCCAGGAGACTACGCTGTGGAGAACGGATTCTGTCAATTTGCAGGGCTATAACCATGCTGGTTGGGGTGAAGTAGGTTGTGTAGGAGGGAGTTACCTCTGATTTCTAGTCCCGGTGATTTGAAGGGAAGAGAGCTGTTGATTTCCAGAGTACCTTTTCTCTGGAGACAAGGTTTTGGGGCTACAAAGTCAAAGTCAAAGTCAAAGTATCGTTTATTGCTCTGAATACATGTAGAGAAGGTGTAAAATGTGTGGTTAGAATCAATGTATCCTACCTTAATTCTAGGCATGCAATATTTCAATTAACATTTAATTCAATAATAATTATAAAATAAGTAGATAATTGCTTAGAGAAAAATAATAATAATGTCAGCTTACTAGAATAGTCACATAATAATATAACATAATAATACTACGCTACGTTCCAGTCTTGGTTGCTTGCTGCTCTGTCGTAGTGCAACATCCATTTATGAGATGCCGTTATTTGGCATCCAGGAAAGTGAGTCGCCAGCAGTAGTTCGCTGGTTTCTTCATCTGTTTTTGTGTAGGTGTTATCGTACCTTTTAAGGTGTCCGATGGTACGTTCGGGATCAGGCGATAGTATGCCTTTGATTGTGAACAGGCATAAAATACCCATGTTGAAAAATATAAACGAGACAGATAATGACACTGAAGTTAGAGATCGGGATAGTTACAAAATGAAAAAGGAAAGGAAAGAAGGAACTGGACAGGGACTACGAAGGAATGTGGTGTGAAAATGAAAATTAGTGGTAGAAGAGACCAATGGAAATGAGGATCAGATAAATTAAATTAAAGATAAAGATATAAATAAAGCTATGAAATTAAAATTTAATGCTATATTAGAAATCATTGATTGTCTTAGTAAATAATAATTAAATGATTATCTAGAGTATTGATTACATTTAAAACAAAATAAAATTTGTTAAAAAGGAAGGGATGTAGTGTTTGTACTTTGTATCTATACAATAGATATATTACATTGTCTCATGTACACCAGTTGAGGGCAACACTGAGCAGTCAATCGTCAGTCTAGCGGTAGACGCGGTGCGGGTTGGACGTGCGCGTGTGCTCGGATCTGAGTGTAGTAGTGAGCCAGTGAAGCACCGATACATTAGTGATTTCTCTTTGTGTGATAGTGATCACTACAGTCATAATTACATATTTTTTTTAACTATCATCGTGCTAGCGAATTTAATGTTAGTTTTCTGACACCGGCTATCCATTCGCTAATTAGTTGTGATGCTTTGTAAGTAGTTAAGTAAATTATAGCTACAACCGTTAATGTATTACTGCATCCCACCCAATGAAAGTTTACATCAACAATTGCGAACAATTAGTTCCAATTGAAATAATGGCAAGTAATTTTAGCATTTCTCAGTAGTCGATTCTTGTTCAGTATTTCAGTATTGCAAAGCAGATTCGCATTACGTTGTAATTGCACTTTTACGCTATTTGTCTTTCAGTCTTTTTCATCATCAACTTTTTTCACTAGGTAATCTCAAACGGCTAAATCTGTCGTTATTGCTGAATACAATGCTTTACTCAAATAAAAGGTTTATGGCATCTAAAGTAATCAGTGACTTTCCTGTCATTTATCAAAAGAACACACGTCTTCCTCATCAATTAGATACCTACCTAATTTTACCGTCATCAGCCGTTTCAAAGTCCAGCAGTTCCACAGTCTCGTCAGAAAGCTCATCTATTGTGCATCGTAGATAAATATATTCCTCTGCGGCAAACCACAAGGCCAGGCCATTAGTATTGTGAGACGACTTTCTACTTAATGCTCAAGTAGTGACGAAAAACCATTATTTTCGTCTAAGTCTATTTTATACAGTTCAAAATTGTTATATCGAAGATTTATTATTACATACCATCTTATTGTTGAAAACCACACCTAAAGTTAATCTCCATTTACTCTCACTCAACAGTTTATTAATAACCTAGTTTTCGTTTAATTTTGCAATATTAGAAAACAAAAAGCAAAACAAAGTGGAAGGAACACATTGTTTGGTCAGATTATGCACATAATATGATTTACCGTGTGAATGTCACAGTAAACAATCAAACTTCTCATGAAAATGTTGTTGTATTACTTTATGTGCTTTGAAGTTATACTAATGGCTTTATAGGCTAGACTATTATATCATACCTTTAAAACATAACTGTGATTTAAAAAGTAGTTAAATATCAACATATAAAACATCACTGTTTCACATTACATTTAACACGATAACTGTATTTAATTTAGAAATAAACGGTTTATAATTTAGCACACCTGTCTAAATGTAATAATAGCGTTGTGAAGGTATGTTTAGTTACCGGTACTATAATATACCCGTTATTAAAAAATAAGTACAGTGATACTTGCAGTAATTAATAGATACATTTTATGTAATCTCATCTACTAACAGAAAGTGGGTTTATGTTTCCTTTTGAAAACTTATGAAAGTGCTTTTAAGCAGAGATTAAATGCGCTTAATAATAACTCTGCACCAGTAGCAAGCGGAAATTATGTGACTGTCATTGAAGAGTTACCATAAACAAATACAATAATTTGATATATTATAACGAAACGAGAGTTACCTTCTGAACCCCATACGAAATCGTGTGCGTATTTAGTTTCGTGAATCTGGGAAAAATATAGGAGTCGAAACGTAGAACAATGATTAAAAGATGATAAAAGTGGTTTAAATGAGCTGTGGTATAGTGAATGTAAAGACTGCTGTGATGACAATGGAAAAACCGAGTGTGATGCTGGACAAGGAGGCGCCAGTCAAAGGCATAGTGGCGCAAGTAGTCACGATGCTGAATACACAAGCGACGAGGTATGTTTTTTCCACAAATACGTACAGTAGGGCCAACGGATCTCGGCGTTCGTGAAGTTAGCCGTTTCGATGCGCAGTGCAACTTTTTCATACAAAATTTTCTACTGCGCAGCGAAAAGCCTGACTTCACGAACGCCTAGATCCGTCGGCCGAACTGTACAAATAACTAACACATAACTATTCCAGCAAATGACATGACATGATAATCAAAAATATTTTCGTCTGCGGATTTATTCGTTGCGTCCTAATTAATCAAAACTCTATTTCAAGACCAGTTTAATATTATTAAACATCCGTTAGCAAAAAGATTTCCGACAGCGGATTTGCTTGAGGCATCCGAATAAATATTAACCGAAGTTCTATTTCTGGACTAGTTAAGTATCTTTATTTCGTCAATATTTCGTTGTTTTACACTTTTCTTTCCTTCGATCATATTATGATCGAAGTCTATTTCCTTAATATTACCTACAAGGATGTCATAAGGTTAACGTCAATTAGCTTTCAGTCATCGGCAAAAATTGCCATCGCTTTATGTATTCACCACAATAATTATGTAAGTATGTACTTATTGCCTTTCGAATGAGTTTACAGAACGAGAAATTAGTTGCATCAGAGTGGTTGATTAAGTTTCAGATAGAATTGGTGTCATGTTTGTTATTTTGACATCTCATACGTTATGTATCAATTTGTAAGACATTGTGGTTTTACTCACGTCTTATCTTTCAACAAAGACATTCTCTTCAAATTCTGTTATTCTATCGAATGCTTTATTATTTTTTTACCGTAATCAATGCGACATCTTTATTAAGTATTGAAGTTCACTTGGTAAATACTAACAAACTGTTCCATCAATATACACTTCCTCCAACGGATCTTGGCATTCGTGAAGTTAGCCATTTCGATGCGCAGTGCAACTTTTTCATACAAAATTTTCTACTGCGCAGCGAAAAGGCTCACTTTACGAATGCTGATCCATTGTGACAACTGTACTTTTGATTGATGTGGTCAGCGATTGAAATTCAAAATGGAGTCAGGGTTTTTTAGTGGGCAGTAATTTTGGTTCAGCAGTGCTTACACCCACCCACCTGAGAGCTCGAGATAAACATTCTAAGTGCTATAGTATAGAATGTGATGTTCAATCAAACCACTCTCGTTCATCTCACAGACCATCAATTTATGATGCGTAACGGTGATTTAAATTGCATAATCATGAAAAGATTGCTAGTCGTTTTTCGAGATTCGTAAAGCTTTCAGATTTGTATTTAGATATACCTACCTACAGCAAATAAGAAACCATACAAAAGCTTTTTAAATAAATAAATCTGGATCTTAAATTGCATTGCATTTCGTGTATGGGACAAAATCCCCAAAATGACAGAGGAATTCAGTACCGTAACACAAACAATAGAACAGAAAATTCTAGTTAGATTCCGTGTCCTGCGATTAGGTATCAGATAACGTGGAAAATGCGTACTGGACCATTATGATAAGGATCAGTTTATTTTATAGTATCTTTTTGTACTCAGCCTACCGCTACTATTTATACAATATTTATGTTATTTAGCTTGTAGTAGCAGATTGCACACACACATAATTTTTCAAAATTCGCCATGTAAGTTCCTAAATGCCTTACCTCAACTTTTAAATCATACCAGTCAACCGTCAGACCCTTCTTGTCTTTTGGATTGTAATTCAGTTATCTTAGTCCATCCGCAATATTTCAATTCTACTGAGTTGAGTTTGATTTGATTTGAAAATGGTGTTCTTCCTTTTATCAGATACTACTGATACAAGTCACACTATTATTTTTTATTTTACTGTTATTTCAGTCATAAACTTTCATATTATACTACCCACACTAATATACGGTATAATCAAATTCGCCAAATGACCAAATAGAGCAAATTATTCACGCCCACTAGTGATAATTTAGTGAAAACGCCGATGAAATTGGAATGTGCTTTACCTAATCATCATTATCATGGACCTATTATTCATTTGGTTCATCAAGATGAAATAGTAATTAGATGAAAATATGAATAACGAAACTGCGCCCTGAAAACGAAAGAAATATAAGCCAAACTCAATAAAATTAACTAGCATTTCTATTTCCTTATCCAGGAGTGTTACCAAAAACATTATGCGAGTTATTGACTATTAAACACACATTAACAGAACTTGTCTGCAGCTGCTAGCATGAAAGTAATAATTAAATTAGTAAAGCATGTCTTCTGCATGCGGGCGTTACCCTTTCCACTTAGCTCCTTTGAAGCAATTGGCGTGCGTGTGGTCCTATGATGGCAAACATTCACGATTCCAACCTTCTCAGAATGATTAGTCACCGGGATGAATATTCGAGGAACACTTGAAATCTTGGAAAATCTATGCGTATGCTGTCATCTGAAACGTTTTTAGTAAATTATATACTTAGGTACTTAAATATAAGTACTAATACAATGTCATAAATATACTAATACAATATACACATACATAAAATCACGCCTCTTTCCCACAGGGGTAGGCAGAGACCACGGATTTCCACTTGCTACGATCCTGACACACATCTTTCGCCTCCTTCACTCTCATCACTAATACAATAATAGTTTAAATACCTATACTAATACAATGTCATAATGAGCTGGCCCCATTAACAATGCGGTTAGTCCTCGCAGCCAATTACGGACTTGAACTGCTGCAATTTTAATCCCTTTTCCAGATTCCTCATAAAGCATTCAGAGTTTCGGGGCCATTACTTAGACACATAGCTCAGCGTAGCAGGTTCAATCTAACTCTAAATTACTATTTAGAATGGTGGTATGGTATGCATGAAAACAAGTTATTAATCAAACCCTACTTCTTCGTGAACGGAAGAAAAAGTAGTATGCCATTTGAGCTAGGAAGTGCGGCAATTTGTGTGTTCATTACAATTTACGAACGGTGTATGGTGACTTACCTGCAGTCGGATGGTAATACGTCTCGGTTGGCCGCAGCCCCGCCATAGACCGTGACCGATGTGCTGACAACCTGTACTTGAGCTTTATTAATTTAAATCGCAAGATCTTACATAAATAAAAAGCCTTGTTACAATAAATCTTACGTATCCGTTACATTCATGAGATTTAAAGGAAGCTGCAAAGAGGATTAAAAAAAAACAACAAAGTGAATTGAATTCCTACGCCTTTGATCTTTCACAAAACTTGCGATCGCCAGGTGGCCCGGTTTTTTGCAATAAAAAAAAGATACAAGGACAAAATACATCGGCTTATTTAGCTTTGCTCTTGAAATTAATCAGCTGGGGTGTACGAGGGGTGGTTATTGAACGGGCACACGCATGCGCTATGTGCGTTTGCCGACGCCATGCTCTGTCTGCGACCCTGCTGTACAAAACAAACAAACGACGCGGAAGGTTGACACTGACCTACAGCTCCTCTTACTAATCCCTCCAGCCCACGCGTCCTTCCAAAGTATATTCAGTTATAAATAATTGAGGCATTCTGTGAAACTATACCCTATAACCATCTACTTTTTGCCTAAGAAACGGACAAAAGATGTCAAAACAAAATCACGTGCAAAAGAAAGTGGTTACTGTGTCGGTGTTTATTCAACAAGCGTGACGTCCGCTATGATGGCGTAGACATTAGGATCGTTCAGCTTCTGAGTTTCCGATTCACCTCGCTGCACCATTCGCCATGCCCCTGTTGCCGAACGAGATGTCAGTGGCCTGCGACGCGTACTCTCGCAGCGCAGACTACGTGTCGATCATGCACTTGATCGAGCCACCACGCTCCATGAGCAAGCCTAGTTCTAAGTAGAGTGTAGAGAGAAACGGCGTGGTGATTCGTTCGGCTTGAATGGATAGGGTCAACGGCGCGAGATCTGATTTTTCCGGGCGAGCTGGTACGGTGCGAGCGTCAGCGTCGGTGGAGGCGCCGATAGCGGTAGCCGCGCGCGAAATTCAGTTGGACGCGTGCGTGCGCGCCGTGCTAGTGTCTGTGTCGGCATGCGCTCCGCCAACTCGTCAGGAGGCGCGCCGGCCCCGCTCGCTCAGCTGCTGGGCGCGCGCCGTCAGAAGACGGACCTGCACGTCGCCGAGCCAGCGCGCTCCGCCAGCCCCGCGCCCAGCCTCCGCAGCCAGAGGGCCAAGCAATACAGGTTCCATCATAAACAATAACATCTCACACCATCGCGTGACAGAACGCGAAACGTTTCAGTGTTCACTTTCTAAAATGTTTTAAAAATAGTAACTGCGTAATCTTACTGTCATTTCGATTAATGTTTTTCAATAATTCATAGCCGATAACGTATCTGCTTGGTTATATCGCGTTATCGCAAAGGTATCGAACTACTTGCAATCTTATTCTGAAGATTGTTCATAAATCGCATAATTCTCTATTTCATGTGATCTGGTTTCTTTGTTTTTGTTTTCAAAGGGTCGAACATACGTCCGCCAACAACACAAGGCCAAAGTCTTATCTAGGCTGACTTGCAGTCAATCTTACATAAATCAAGCGAGCAAGTAACCGAGCCAACAACACACAGATCAAGGCTACCTACATGCGTTTCCGCACATAGATAATTGCTGATCGTATACAGGAAACCCCAAAACAATATTTAAAGCGAGACCAAATGTTTGAACCATCTACCTGGTCTACTTGAAACCTTCGTTTTAACTTTGAATACGATCGCATTTGTATTGTTTGTGCCTTTCTTACACGCTCTATTGGTTGATGATTTCGTAACCGGATATTATAGATTTCCAATGTTTTACGTTATCATATTCCGAGTATTTTGCGAAACATTTGACGTCAAGACGACTTTATAAAGCGATTGTTTAACACCAGTAAAACACATAGGTAGGGGAGCGAGGGGCTTGTTGTAACAGGGGTAAGTAGTAACAGAGGTTTTTCACTATGAATTTGAACTATAATTACGTATTTCTATGACTCAATCTAACCTTTATTATGCACCACATCGTGTCGCCAAAGCTAGTTCCTGCTAGACGGCGCAGTGAGCAGATATGTGCACGCGCTTTATTTTTGCAAGGTAATAGAAAATTGTACCTTCGTAATTTTTTGGTTGACGATGTAATTATAGGCTTATTAGAACCTTTCTGTCCACTATTTGTTTTCAAATTTATATATTTATCCTATTGTATAACAGTTTCTGTGATAACTTTGTTGTTGAAATAGTTATCTTGATAAAAGTGAAAAATTATACTTACTCGGGGGCTAGTTGTAACATATTCTCGGGGCAAGTTGTAACACCTTCTCGGGGCAATTTGTAACATATATTGTGTTACAACTTGCCCCAAAATGTATTAATAACGGTTGGTTGATAGCCTATATAAAATAAGGCTGTATTAAATGTAAAAAAATCTAAAATGGCGGATATGAGAAGTCATCTTCAATTTATCTTCAACAAAATAGGTTAGTTACTTTTTTTAACGTTGATTGCCTTATATTTCGTTGATTATTATTGATAAAAGGTATTTAGAAATATTTAATTTTTTTCTGCTAAAGAACAATAAATAAATGATTAAAAGTGTCATATTTTTGTTTTTATTAGTGTTACTACTTGCCCCAGTGTGTGTTACAACTAACCCCAAGCACGGGATAAGTTGTAACAACGCACTTCTTTTGAAAAAAAATTAATTGTGAAAGAACTACTAGTCGTTTTGGTATTTTTATTACTTTTTTTGATAGGTAAAAAGTTAAAGTATCGATCTTTGTTTAAATAGTGGTAATTTTAAGGTTATATCTGAAGATATATTAACTTTTCTGAAAACTGTTACAACAAGCCCCTCATTAGTTATTTTCACGACAATCTAGAATCATTAGCTATTTGTTTAGTTTCTCAAGAGGTGATAAATAAAGCATATGAATTGTAATTTGCAACCAATTATTTACATCTTTGATGTCTTATCCATGTCTCAGGTCACGTCTCGTCAAGTGTAGTCATACACTAGGCCTTCTCACGCTGTATAAATCATCTAAGTAGTATTAGAAGTGAATACCTGAGCTTTTTTCTTATCTGAATAGAGTCTTTATTGTCTTCTCTCGATTTTCAATCTGATGGCTGTGGAAGGAGACCCCGGTTTATTATTTCTTAAAAAAAAAAATTTTTGGTTAAGTATGTCGTTCAATGCAGTTTTATGATCCGCTTCGAAAACAATAACGAATCATTAAAAGGTATTGTGCAACGATGCAACCTTCATTGAAAAGTGATATTGTATACCAAAATGCTATTTGATATCATTCTATCTTGCGGTGAGTTCGTAATAAAATCAAGGATATGTGAACCATTCTCTTTTAATGCCAGTAGCATTGAATTTGAATATTATATTTCTGATATTCGAATAAAACGATGAATATTTATAGACATACCTCATAATATGCCTTTTTCTCGCAGAAGTAGGAAAAGGTGACATATTTTAATTCTATATTTAATTCTCCATGCCTGTTTGTTCGAACTAGGTAGGTCTCAAAAGTGCTTATATATTCCGGTGTTAATAAACCTAATTTCTCGTAGCAAACCACCTTTGCCCTATTTCAGCTAATTAATTTACGGGCGATGAGTCACTTCCACGCCCAGAGACGGCCCAAATTGAATCAGCAGGCCGGAACGTTTCTATCAGCCACAGGAATTACGATTTGTTTACCCTGGAGACGCTGTATTTAAACGATCGTTTGGTATCGCAACGTCTCTTTATTATTTACACTTTATTTACGTACCTGCAAGGACTCGAACGGTTGGCGTGCTACTTCTTTGAATTTTTGTATTTTCAAGAAATTCTGCTGTGGTCAGTTGTCACGTCTTCCTGACTTGCTCTTGCAAAATTTGCCCTCATTTTATGTTTTACTAAAATGCTGTAGTTGCTTACAAGTTTTGTAGAAAAATTGTTTTAGTCTTATTCTGGTCTATCCTGGTTTTGCCTGCAATTCATAAAAATATCGAAATTCAAAAAATTCTAAATTCAAATATCATTTATTCAGTAGATCACTTTGAATCGTCTCAAGAGCTAGGTGATTGTACCTACTCCTGTTCTTACGGTACTATCAAGACGAAGATTCATGTAGATTGTTGATGAACTGGTCTAATGAACAGTACCTATATGCCAGCGGGTCGAGGACTGTCGTTTAGATATTGATAGAGATTATTAATATCCATTAAAGGCATATGGTATCATCTGTTTGTTGCATTTTCAAAGCATACGGCTTTATTTAAAAATTAAATAACTTTTCGTAATTTTTTTTAGGAAAACAAAAGCTCGTGGCTAAGTATGCTTAGAAGTTGTTGATAGATCGTTGGAAGTTCTGCAACGTTCTGTCTGAGCGATGGATGATGGCATTAACAGCTGAGCGCTTTGTTATGTGTCAGTCTCTTTTGAGCCTTTAAGCCATGACGGAGGCCTTCAGGAGACCTAAAAACTTCGTCAACAGAGTTAGCCACTAGGTCTTACGAGCATACATTTATACGTAGGACAACACAAAATGTGCAGCTAGAGAACATCAATATTTAACTGGTCCATTTATCAGTTTCAAGTTATACATACTGATGATTCAGGTGTTCTCTATCTTAAACTGGGTCAAACAAACATTGCAGACTGATTCTACAATCGATATTCATTATGGGGAAACTTATCTTTATCAATGAAACCGATGAAAAACTATCAAAATCACAGAGCACAATCACCAAAAACGAGGAAAAATTTTATCTTAATTTTCTTACAAATGAGTTTCTAGTTATGCCTTTGCTTGTAATTTTCTCCACAGTAAACAGTTTACGTATCCTCTAATTTCCTCATTCAGAAAACCATCTTGACTAAGTATGTGCTCATGATGGGCTTAACGAAATGTCTTAGAGTACGATACAACTTTTTTTGTGGTAGCCATAGTGGCCTGTGTGATAGATTTCATGAAAACAGACCATGGAAGATCGACCATGTGATCTCGCCACTATGCAAACACACGTCTCTAATAGTGACTCTACCTTCACAGACATTGTCAAATCGGTATGTCATTTTCATGTCTTGTCCCTCAGGGCCAGTCTACCTGTCCGCACAGCACGGCTTCTACAACGATCGAGGACCCAGACGCCTTCAGACGTGGAAAGCAATGGCACCGCGTCCCCCGCGCCCACTGCGTTACTGCTGCAGGACGTCGTCGATATCAAGACACTGCTGCTGCAGCTCAAACGAGTCTTACAGGAGGTCAGTATCATCTTAATAGCAGGTCAGCAGAAAAAGATACTGTTATGAGAACTTTTCAGTTATTTCGGTTTTGAAGACCAATGTTCGAATTGCATAAATGACAGAGTTTAACTGTTGTGATGGAAAGGCAGTTAGGAGGTTCTTGAATTGACAGTGCTTGGAAAAAGTTTTCCTTTTAAGACAACTTCGCCTGCTGTTTTTGCAAACATCAATCTTTTGAAAAATGGTTTTCCTAATTCAGCCCCACGTGATTTTCTACAGAAATTATGTGTATGTCAATAATGGGGACTATAACTTAGGTAAATAAGATCATAATTTAAAATGATTCCGTAATTTTTTATCATCATTAAATAATTTTAAGTGCAATCTTGAGTTTTATACTCAAGATCTACGAGGAATCGTGATTGAATGTTTTCTACGCACGCATGTTTAGAACCTTCATAAAAATATAGACATTTTTCCCCACATGTATCTAGTCGTTAGTAATGATCATTTTTTTACCATAAATACCGCATCAATAACGTTTGTTTGTTGTGCATAACGAAACAGCATGAATTACCTCGATCGCGTATAAATAGACATAATTAATGAAATAGGACCGTGATACAGTTTTCTTTTGCAATTTCCCCTTTGTTAATAGCATGTGCCTGACTTCAAGCATTTACAATAATTAAGTAGAACATTTTACATTTTCATATTTTCCCATAGTGTAGTTAGAAGATTCATCATAGAAAACATCTGATGTGTAGTGGATCTTATCATTTGAGAGCTAGATATCACGCACGAGAGATTGTGCGAATGTCATTTCTGCCTCATTCAAATAATTTTCTTAAAACTTTTACTTTACATTCATAATTTTTTTGTAAATACTAAAATATTTTATACGATATTCAAGTGTTACCTACCTATAGTTTATGTTCTATAAAATCATTCACACACGTAGCGTTTATTTTTAGTTCACATGGTACTTGTAATTTCATTTGTCTTCTTTTATTTTTTGTAATTATGAATATTTTAGAATCCACTTAATCATTTTTTTTGTATTTTGTATTGTTGACTTACACAGTAACCATAGTTTGCATTGTTGCTTGTAGCGCCAGATAAATTGAATTGACGACCATGATTATTATTCTGTGTCGAGTATCGAGTAATAAGATTTTAAGATGGAGAATCGGTTGGTTCACTAAAGAATAGACGGACTAAAATAACCGCTATGCAACTTTGAAATTATTCATAATGTGAACCAGACAAGGGCCATTTAACCCCTAAAACTCATATTCGAAATATTAATCAGGATGATATCGGCAAATTAATTTATCTGTCCGTTAGCACAAGTTTCGTTCGCGTGTGTAACGTGTATGTTTTGTTGCATCGCCTTGTTTGCCGCACGCAGCCCGGGGAGGAGCGTCAATCGTTGAGTGTAAGTTGCGTCTGCGCATCTAATGTTAATATGCTTGTATTGTACACTAATTGGAACTGATGCATAAGCAATCGTCAACGTTGAAGCAGGTTGTGCTAGTCGTTTAAACAAACAAGTTTCATAAATTGGATCATAAATGTTACTGTCTTAAAGTTTTACCTCTTTTTCGACGTGTCTTCCGTGTATTAACCGAGTACGACAATCTGCTTTTTACGTAAACGACCATTCGCCTGTTTAACGCTTATTTGCACATTTACGCACTCTAATCACTAACTTATTATTATTTCAACAAGTACACTATTATCTACCTACGTAAGACAGAAACATAACCATTTTAGGAGCATAACAGTAATTTGCATGTGGGTAGGTGTAATGATTATTATGTCTTTACCCGTGTGGAACAACTTCAGAAAGTCAGAAACAAATATCTTGATGTTTTGTAAATTGTGTTGTGGTGTTAATTGTATTTATCCTACCTATGTAATTACTAAATAGATGTTTATTTAACAATTTACCAGTTATAGAAAAAAAAATATGGGGCTATTGTTCGTTAACTACTCGTATAATTCCCTAAATATGTTTTAAACTGGTCCATAATGAAGTTTAAATTGGTTTTATAAGTTTAACTAACTTTTTTGAAATAAAACTATCAACTATACCTACCGTAACCTTCTACCGCTGAACAAATGAACTCAACAAGTTCAAAATTTTAACTAGGATAAAATTTAAACAAAATTTTAAGTCTAGTTAAAATTTTGATCATGTTAATTTGTTAATCTTGTTCATTTGTTCATTTTTTCTCCGTAATCCGAAAATTTTGGTTAACTTAGTATTTAGACGAGAGACTTACTTAGTCTAGAATATAACAGACCAATCTACAGTTTACCTATACTACACCCTTGCCAATTGTTAACAAGTAAAGGAATAGCTGCTCGAAAGCTCATTTGAATTGACAATCGCATAAAAAAAGCTGTTACTCATCCATTAGTCGTCAGACTTGGCTAGTCTGTCCGAATCAGGCAAGTACACACGTCCATCTGATCGTAAATGTGCAATTAGCACACATTTACATAAATAGAAACTTGGTTACTGGTTTAACTCATTGCAAAACTGCAAGAGTTTAGCGAACTATTTTTACGATTCGTGTATAATTGGGAATTATGATAGCAAATAGTATTTTTGTATGCAAAAGCGGCTATAAAAAATTTCAGTTAGACGTTTGGTTACTTGGCACAAAATAAAACGGCTTTAAAAGATCCTGTTTATAATAATAATGATGACGGCATAATGATACTAATGCCAGCAATTATATTTTTTTGGAATCAGGTCCATAGCTGACGATGAATTTTAAAATAATGGCTAGTCATATGGTGCCTACAATAAAATATTTTTAGGATTCAGAACTGTTCCACTCAAGTCCATAGTTTCAGCTATTGCTGAAAGAATCAGACGTGACAAACGGTTAAAGACACGTAAGGGTTTAATTTGTAAGGAACTACAAAAAGTTCATCTTTGTACTTCGTAGATACTGGTAGTCAAATACAGACATCAAAAATTGTGTGAAAAACCACTGCGAAACCGATTAATGTTTTGGTGCAAATCCAACCGTAAAACAAAGACGTCGCGTGTTTGTCTATGAGAATACAAAATGAAAACAAACTGTTTGGCCATTGCATAGACGTTCTAACACAATACTTGGCCAAGCACGTGAGAAGGCCAAATAATTCCCAGAGAGATATCTTACATTCAAACTACACTACACGTGTCTGATAAATCGTAATCTAAATGTAGCATCTCGTACTTGTGGTTTAAGTCACATGTTTCATTCGTTTATGGTTTCGGTATTTTCAATATTAATCCGGTTTCAATGTAAATATCTGGTGTTGGTTGTATTATAAATAGATATTATTTTTAATTTGTAGCGATGAGATTGCAAGCTTACGCAACGTGACATAATTTTGTCAACTCGTTTTCTCGTGCATAATCGAGTTATTTTGTTATGTCAACTAACATGGCAGCATAAAAGAACTGAGGGCTATTTTGACTCACACGTAAAGTCTCTAACTCGGATTTCTTCCTACAAATCGATTTTTTACGAACAATATTAAAGTTATAGAATGCAGAATTACTTTGAATACTTTACACAATATAAATGTCAATCACTTCTTTCAACCATCTTCTACAATTTCAAAGTATTCATCGTAAAAAATCAATTTTTGTAGGAAGTAATCCGAGTTAGGTAGGTACCGACTTTACGTGTGAGTCAAAATAGCCCTGCTGGTCTCGTTCTGTCAAATGAAGACAACGCCTAACTTAGCGCAAGTTGATGACCGAGATTACTCGATTCTGTACGAGAAAACGGCTCGAGAAAAGTCACGTTGCGCTTGCCAGGCCTACTAGAATGCTAACATGCAAGAATTGGACACATACAAAATGTTTATTTGCCTCTGACTGTCCTAGACATCTTCAGACATCTTGAAGGTCTAAGATTTTTAAATGCTTGAACTCAAACAGTATTTGAACCTGTACCCTCGGCCTTACTTTCGCTTTTTTGAGATGAACTTAAAAATCTTGAAGATACCTAAGTTAACACTATTAAAATAAAAAGTTATCATGGATGTCTGAAGATCTACGCGGATGTCTACCTTGCCTGGGGATACAGCAGTGTTCACTGTAAACCGGTTCTTAGATATCACGATAGCGTTCCTACTTGTGCAAAAGTCGATATTTATAGTTGGTAACGGTTTATTTGGCAAATGGTGCAGGTGTTCAGTGTTGTCGAACTGGTTCCTGATTCATCCAATATTGTATTCAAATCGGGATACAAATACAAATGTATTGAAATAAAGTGTCTTGTAAATAAACCGGTTTCGGTTAAGCTCTGAAATCTGAATAATAGAAAATCTTTAGGAGTATATGCACTCATATAACTATACTAACTCACAAAACTATACCAACTCACAAAACGAAACTAAAAATTATCACGACTGTATCCCTAAGTCACAGTAGATATATTATGTACTCTCAAAATACTACCTTAGTAATATAATTCAAGATGTTTTGAAGATGGCTGACCATGTGTGTCTCTGAAGACACACCTAAATTATGTTTGTTACCTACATGCCCACATTTTGCTTAGTAACCGGGGTTATAAGCCGTTGACGTTTAATGGTCCTTGCCGGCCGACTATACCGTGCCATAATGACCGTGCTATGTTTACTTAATATACGACTATTCTTTCTTTGTATTGAATATACGACACTCTAGATACTGATAGATACTGTCCTTCACCGACCAACACTGTAGGGCGCAGCGTTTGGGTTTTCGTGTTTCTTTCCGTGCCTGATACTATCATAGCACGGTAATGGTATGTAACGTCGTAGTCGACAAAGTCCTCAAAGGGTAAACATAAGGATTGATGATATAGATGGCATTCTAGGGTTAGATGAGGATGGTACTTCATCAAGATTTACGGTAATTACAGAGCGAAACTCTCGACCCGTTGCTGGCGGCGTGCGCGGAGAGCCCCGCGCGCGGCAACGGGCGCCGCCCCCCCGCCTCGCCGCTCCATCCCGACGCCTGCGCCGAGATGCGCCGCCAGATCATCTATCTGCAGGTAACTACTAATATGAAGCCACTACGCCTAGTCCTATTGGAAAGGCGTGTGATTTTATGTAATGTTACTATTACCTTGCGATGCGACTCACGTTAAACCATGAGCGGATCTTTACCTACATTTATCATGTGCCTCGCTGCTCCATCCCGACTCCTGCGCCGAGATGCGCTGGCAGATCATCTATCTATCAGTGCTTACTATGTTTGCTACTTAGTAGTTACACTACTAGTTACCATTACCACTAAGTCAAAACAGCGATCTATTTTGCCGAACTTTATTTTGGTCAATCTTGAAAAACGACTATGCAAGTTAAGGCCCTCTCAGACATTCGTGTAATTCGTGATTTTAACTGAACCGCTCGTGGCGTAGCTCGCTTGGACGTTCTTGATTGATCGTTGAAGTTAAGCAGCGTTGTGCGCGGTCACTTTTAGGATGAGTGACCGCATATTACGAGCTGAGCGCTTCCGTGCTTCGGAGGGCACGTTAGTTGTCGGTCCCGGCTTTTAAGTCGGCCATGACGGAGGCCTTTAGGCGGCCTAAAAACTCTGTAACCAGAGTTGGCCACATACCTACGAAAGAAGAAAAAGAAGAAGTGATTTTAACAAACAAAACTTAGATATCTTTGACTCTCGTGAAGGCAGGTTTAAAAGATGTATCCATAAAATCTTAATATTAAATTTCTTTTGCAATGTATAATTTTTACTTTCACTCAAGTTCTAGTTTTTAGGGTAATTTTAATCGTAATCTTGCAACACTAACTCTTTCATGTACGCATATATTTGAATCCATAAATATAAGTGCTATAAGTACCGATTGTAATCTGCTTTGTGAACTTTAAATAAATAAATAAATAACAAGTGACTTGTACATTGCAGGGTCAGTTGGAGGAGCGCGACCGGCTGGTGCGCGTGTTGCAGCAACAGATGTTGCGCATGGCCGAGAGTCACGAGCCGCGCAACGATGACACATGCAACGTCGCCACGCAGACGGATAGGGTACGGACTTTATTATTATTATTTTGGGGAACAGGGTGGAATCGTTCACCAAAGGTAGAGTAGGTGGTTCTCTGCAACGGGCCGGCCCATCTGGCCCACTTGCCCGTGGTCTTTCGACCGACAGTTGATGTCTGATAGTCCTAGATATATTTCAATTCGTCGAAAACTTTGCTTGCGAGTTCTAGAAATGTTGATGTTGAGTGGCGCCATCTTCGCTGAAGCTCATAGTGCGCAGCATGTTTATGTAGTTCATCTAGCGACAGGTAGATGTCGCTACATTATTATTATTTAATGGCAGGCAGCTTAGAAGCTGATGAGTGCATATCCAGTTATTGGTCAGAGCATTTAAAATGTTTGTTTAGTCTGTTTTTAAAGCAGTTCACTGTGGGACACAGTGTGACACACAATGTGACACTTTCTATCCAAATCAACATGATAGATTTATTTCCACATCACATGGAAGTATTTTTAAGAATATGAAATTTCTTCCGAATACTACACCCCAGAGTACACTCAAGCTGGTTCACGGGTTATCTTATTAACAATATGGAATGGTGTCTACGATTCCCTTAGAAGCACGCAAAAAATAGTCAGGTAGGTATATAGTTACTTCATAAATAAGCTAGACGTGATTGGAGTTTCTATTCTAAGCTGGATATATTATATCACTAAAAGAACTTTTTTAATAAATAGGTATGATTCGCCTCGTTGCGCTTCGTAGAGTAGGATCCTTACATGACTCTCTGAATGGCATATCAAAATAAATAACTTTAAAAATAACTAAAAGTACCTAAGCAAAGAAGTGGAACTAGAGTCACCGACACTGATTTTTGAATCAGCAAGCTAAAGTGGCAGTGGTCATAATAGTCCGAATTACCAAAAATCGTTGGGAAATCAAGGTTTTCAAATCTCGTGGTTAATAGCTGGAGGCCGCTCAAAACCGTTTAGGCAAGATGTATCGAAGAATGATCTATATTGTGGAGGTCTATATCTAGAAATGGACTTGTTTATTGTTTATCTGGCTAAAATTACAAGTGAAACGCTGAAATTGCAAAGGACCTATGCACATAGTATACTTACGTAAAATGGTGAAAACTCCGGATCGCATAAAAATAATATGAGCAAGAAAGAAAAGCGTTGAGATGACGGCTGATAGAGGGAAATGGAAGAAGAATACATGTTGTGCCGTACATAATGTGGATGAAGTACAGGAAGCCTTTGATTGCGTCAAGCTTTTCTTATACAAACTTTAGACGAATTTCGGGAATCTTACTCAGCGCACCTCTTCACCTCAGAAAGGACAAAGTTTCATGATTTAAATTCTATAATTTCTGATTTCAGTTGCGGCCGCCTATGACCACGTCGCTAACGAGTTCTGACAATTCAGGATTAGTGAGGTAACATCCGCAATTTATATTCCTTACAACACTATAATGGCTTAATTACACCAAACCACACTGTTTGACTGAACCAATATTATTCTTTTCATGTTTATAACTTCATTATTTGACTGTATTTATTTTATTGTATTATGCTATTTTTATTTATTGTTTTAGGTTTATCAGCGCATCTTTCACAGCGTTTCTAAGATCACTATATTCATCTATAACCGTTTTGTATATCACACCACTATACTCCTCACATTATTTTTCAAAATGCAAAGATAACTGCAGTTCCGTAATAAGTAGCACTATCGACACAACCCAGTATTTAGTAAGAAACTTCATCAGTTCCGAATGGATCGTAGTCCTTAGAGAATACATGAACAAAAAGATGACATTTGCACCAACATCAATGTGTCGAATCACTCTATCTGTATCCCCGTACTTCACCGGCATCTTCATTTAGATCGAATCGTTAGTTGTAAATCAAAAGTCAAAAGTCAAATTCGTTTATTCAATAAGATCACAAGTGTACCACTTTGAAACGTCTTAAGAGCTAGGTGATTCTACTCCTGTTCCTTCGCGACTAAATACTTAGCGACCTGATTCATAGCATTTATCATTATTATCTACTTTCAAAATTTTCATTTTGTTCTTAATTCCTCACATGCTGCTTTAAATTCGGATCTTTCGATCGAAATGTTGTCGTTACATTGGATTTGGGACGCGGCAGTTTCCACTTGGGCTCTCGGGTTCGTCCGTCGGAACAGGTAGCGTGGCTGGACTGCTTGTTCGCTGTTTGCCTCTTGTGTTCCGTCAATTTGTTGTGCTTACTGCATCTCTTGTACCAGACGCCGGGAGATGCCTTTCTCATCACAAATAGAGACCTCGACGAATACTGCTACAAGATCTTCAAGTGATTCGGAATCTTGCATGAGGTTCTCAGTTCTTCGCGTGAACTCACTAACGTGCCTGTAGATTTATATTGAACTTTGAAGTTCCAAATTGGTGCTAGTTCGGCCCAAGGCATGGTTTTAGTTTTAACAGCACTGTCACGTTTCGCGACAAACGATTGGCTTGTTTGACGTCAGAGTAGTTGGTGGTTGTTGTAGGTAGTCGCGTGTCTTTACTACTGATTTGTTTTCAACTGTGATATATACTTTGATTAAGAAACTTTAATCTGTGTTACACGCTGCCTCATCAGAACATAAAGGTGAGGGTGTAGATATTGCATAACTCACACTGTACAGATCACTTTAGCTTTTTAAACTAAGACAATTATCACTGGATCCGAGATTAAAGCACATTATTAGAGGTTTGAAACAATAAATCAAATTGTGCTTGAGTCTCGATTCTCTCTCTAGATTACAAACTTAAGATTCTTTGTTATATTACAGTTGGAATGAGCAACCGAGCGCGAGGAAGCTGCCGTCATACAGTGAAGCACAAAAGACTAAGAGACCTGTTACCAACGGGAATGTGATCAAAACATGTCAGTGTGGTGCAAGAAAAGTGAACGGACTAAACGGAGACGACTTACAGACAGACAAACGGGACCCCGTACATCTCAGAACCAACAGCCGCGTCGGAACCAAGTACCTACAAGCTCTAGCGACGACAACAGAGAACAGAAGATATGTGAAGCGGGATTCTTCCGTCGGAGAGAAAACAGATAGGAAAATGGTGTATTCGACGCGATCGCGATCGATCGAGAATTTCCATCATAACCAAAACTATTTGACGGAACGCGTGAAGAACATAGTGATAGAAGAGGCGCCGATGATCAAACACACACAGCACACTTCGTACGGGGATCTCTATAATGGTAGGATCAGTAGCAAAGAGAGCGTGAATGGCAACAGACACAGTCCCAGCCTAAACGGGCAATCCACGGACACAGATTACAGTTCTGACGGAGGTTACAAATCCCTACCATCATCCATCAACTGCAACGCTGGCTCGCCTAAAAAAGTTAGCGGTATACCGCGGAGGTCTATCGAACAAAAATTCATTTCCACTAAGCACGTGAAGGCGAGTGCTATTTGACAGTTTTGTGATAATTTCGAATGAGTTTTGTGCGTGGATTTCACGGCACTTGTCTAAATGGTTACGTATTTTTAGCCACCGACTTATATGTCGAAGACGATTCAAGCAGTGATTATTTTTTCAAATTTTAAAGTACCTAGGTAATTCTTTAGATTATCATCACTAAAAATTATTCAGATTCCTTTGGTTAGCAAGTTGTAAAGTTTGTGACTAAAAATACGGACGTGCTTTTAGCTGTGTGAGTCCCCAATCGAGTGCAGTGTGTTTGAGCAATTGTGCCATCCTATTGGATTGTCACAATCAGGCCCACTATCCACTAAAGCGGAACGGATATGATGAAGAATATCGATGGATCATTTGGACGAGAAGTGATTGGTGGAACATTTGTTTGCTTTGTGGTTTCGCTATGGTGGATAGTGGGTGTTATGCGAGTCGCTAGAGCAACGCTTGTTCGCATTTACAACCTTCCAATCGACGGCCTCGAGGCTAATCTGTTAATTAAGCTACGTTTAGTTAATCGATGCCAAATTAATTCGATGTAATTTGATTTGATGATACTTGCGATGGATGATTGTTACTCTTCTACACTTTCATTTGACATGAAATTATTTTAAAATCGCTTGATGCATTTTCTTTTATTTGTATTTGACCTCAATATAACCTGATAGTAACCGATTTTGTAGATTTAATTTACAAACTTGTATACAGGCGATAAATATCTTAGATTTTCTATTGTAGACAAACTAGTAGATAAAGCTGTAATAGGTATGTGATAAGAGTGGCTGTAAGAACTTACCTTTAATTTAACCTTGTATCTTCCCTATTGTTAATCATTATCACCTATTATAACGTATCGATTACGACATTTACCTTGTATTTCAAATTTATTACATAATCAAAATTTTAACTTTTTAAATTGTTTTTCATTATTTGCTATGTACGTAAGTGTTATTTAGAAACTGGTGTGTTGAATTAGGTATCAAATAGGTACAAAGATCACTCGCTTTAGGGCATTTTAAGATAATCCAGATGTCATTTTTAAGCATTTTGTCAGTCGTTGTACTTAATATAAAGTAGATCTATTATAAGAAACTGTAACGTTTGTTATCAACTACTGAGCCTAAAGTTTCGTGTCTATATTGGTACCTAGAGCTATTGATAAAATATTGTTCAATCATTCGAATTGTTGTGTACTTATGGCTACTTCTTTATCTTAGGCATAGTCCCCAAAGCAAAGCGAAGATGTGTTACACGAGTCAATCGCATATTTATGACAACTTTTATGACGAAGCATTGATCTAAAACGTTTCCGCTTCGCTTTGGTGGACGTCCGCCTTTATCCATTATATTGCGCTTTCCTATGTTAGTTAAAGTAAAACCGGTTAGCTTTAGTGGAATAAGTATATTTAATTTAAACAAATTGAAGTTGTTTGAATAAATAATTTTAATTTTGATTTGTCTTGTTTTATTTATCAGTGCGACCACCCATAACATTAATTATGAAATTGTAAACATTGTTATGATCATTATGAACGATGAGTCAGTCAAATTATGCACTATACACCGTTAATTTTGGGTCAGTTTAAAGCCAGCACCCACTGCTTGTATTGCTTAATCGTATTCGTGTCGTTGGTTTAATTTTTAAATTTGATAAGTATTTCATACGAAACTAAATAGTTGAAAAGATTAACAAAAGTGAGGAAAACACTTGGTAAGGTGTCGTAGGCGCGCAGAGCTAATGACCTAGGTATGTATGTATGACTACGACATAGCGTAGACTCTACGCCGTAGCAACAGCTGAGCACAGAGCACGTATCTCCGTGATTTATCCTGCCTATGTTTCGTGATATTATTAATTGCAAAGAAATAGATCTCATATTTATTATTATTTTTGAGTAAGGTTATCGATATAGATTACGTAGGCGCCGGCTTTAAACTGACCAAAAATAAACGGTGTATAAATAGTAACCTAATGTAAAAGTAAGTTCGTATGAGCAAGTGGCAAGTGGTTTGTAGGCCGCCTAAAGGCCTCCGTCAAGGCTTAACGACTTAAAAGCCGGGACCGACAATTTAAATCGCCCTCCGAAGCACGGAAGCGCTCAGCCCGAAATGCCACTTGCGGTCACCCACCTAATTTGTGACCGCGCACAACGCTGCTTAACTTCAACGATCTATAAAGAACGTCTAAGCAAACAAGCTACGCCACGAGGGCTTCAAGAGATTCTTCACGTTTCTAAGTCGTTTTATGGATTTTGAACACTACGAAAAAAAATAACTAGGTTTTTTCATTAGTAAAAGTACTACCGCTATCGATTGTCACTCCGTTCGACTGACTCCCCACTGGAGTTTGATCATTTAGATCAGGATGGATCACCGAAAAGAAAGGTAGGCTCCATCTTGTGTTTGTCGCCCTGATTCTTCATGGTGTTGGTTGCGAAAGAACAGGAGTAGAATCACCTAGCTCGATCGCCTACTGAATCGAGGTCCTACTGAATAAATGATTTTTTGAAGTTGAATTTGCATCTCACCAAACAAGATATTATATTTCTGGTTTACCTACCTACCTACTAAATAAACACGCATTAAAATATCGAACATAAAGTTATATGGCCTAGTTTACAATAAATTCAACTAGTTTCCTCTCGACATATTTTGAAAACTTAACCGCAAATAGGAAACTGTTTGCTAAAACGTTTTGCTTTACCTTATAAGAGACATTACTATAGATACTACAGGTAGGTACCTACCTATATGTAAACTTTGCACTATGTAAGTACGTTTACGTCACAGAATACAAGTGCAATATAATAGTAGCCTCCTATAGTCGTATTGCTCATTATACGGACTAAAAATATATGAAAAATGACATTTTTTTCCTTGAATTTTAGTCCGTATAATGAGCAATCCGACTATAGTTCATTTATTGCACATCCCTTTGAGCTTATTCTCGAAAGCACATACCTACTGATTGACGACCATTATTAATCATCAATTTATTTTCTCTTTTCCATTTCTTGTGACGTGAAATAAACTTTATAACTATTCACAAATAATATTTATTGTGCAACCGTGCAACCGTGCAACCGAATAATAATTCCTTTGTTATACAGTTACTCAGACCCTTCTCAATAAACGAATCCTTTCACCCCTCAGATAAAAAATACGATAGGCCACCAAAAAATTGTTACTTATTACTTATTTTTTTATCTTATTGCAAACGTGCATCTCGAATAGAAATAGAAAAAAAGTTTTGTTTTTGCTACTACGAATACTCAGAATCAAGTCGACAGTTGCTCAGACCTTTGTCACAAACGAAAACGTTTTTATTTTTTCTCCAAAAGTTCTTCCTGAAATCTTGTTTAAAGGGACAATGTATAGAATAAACCAGCACAACGTGTAAGTTCGGTAGGTATGGTAGATTGAACCTTGGTCCGTGATAAGCGACTCCGTGTTCGATCCATGCCACTCGCTGGCTGGCGTTAGACCCGCGTGGTGTGTTGCACTTGAATGTTGCCACTGAACATTGTGTGGTTTCCAAGATACGTGACTGAAAAACCTGATTTGGATATTTGTGATTTGTGAGTGTTTCATTTGTGAGAATTTTGTGTTGAGTTCCTAAGTTATACTTATGGTTTTTTTAGTAGGTACTTATATGGTTATTATTAAGGAGTTCTTAATATCCGCAAATATTAATTTATTTTCACGCTGCGTGTGGTGAAAACGTTCAAAAATTTAACTGAAGTACTACACTTTACGGCCGACACTCATAAATCTTCTTTAGAATTTAAAACCGATTTCTTTCCGTCAATCGTGTACTCAAATGATTTAAATCTCAGATCATCATTATTGAGAACAAATACTTGTAAGAAAACTTCGCTCCTAAGTTTAAACCGTAAATTGGACACAATTTTAATTGGTAAAAGTCAACACCTATTGTGAAAATGCTGCTACAAAGCACAGTAAATTGCACCGATCGGTAACTCTAAGCTTACGCGCTTATTCGCGAGACATCAAAGAGCATGATGATTTTCAATGTGGGATGATTCCGCCTTATTTCATTCGCAGTAGGTGGTCCTTCCAAGACCGACCTTTGGAATAATAGATCCATTTTGCAATAATTCTAACAAACAATAATTGCAGTTAGATAGCCCGCGAGCATCAGCTATCTTCAAGGCGGACGTCCATTCTTGACACCCGCTATCTGTCGTGACCCTGCCGTGGAATAAACAATAGTCAGTGATGGCACAGTAGCTAAAGCTTGCAGTAGGTAATGTAATGTCACTAAATCCCACCCAGAAACAATTTATTTACAATTACCTGCTGTGCCCAGTGCTCACAAGTACGTTTGGAATTACATTAAAAAAGTTGCTACGAAACGGGATAGAAATCCTAGATGTTGGTTCCGTTATTATACCAAATTCCATCGTTTTGTTTTTATGTGGTTTTTTACAACACAAACATTCTTAAATCTGAAACATAAAATATAAAGCGAGAAAAGTCAAAATTCCAAGTAAAACTGATTGTCTTTATCTTCTTAATATTTAAATCCATTAAACTTTTTTTTATGGAATTAAGAACATTGAGAGAAAGATTATGGTGTCATTCAAAGCCAGGTAGGATTCAGATTCTACAGATTTTCAAAAGTCCTGAAGACTTTTTTAAGGAAAATAATGGACATTGTTGGACAATCTAACTAAACTTTGCAAGAGGCTTTGAATTCCAATAGGATTCTGTTCTATCTACTGATTTATAAAATCTCTGGTCGGCCAGCACGTCATTATCACCCTCTGTCCCGCCCTTGTGGCACAGATACTGAATAGTTAAGATTGTTGTCATGTAAGTACTTTACCTACGTAATAGTATTTTTAGGTTCTGTGTAATGTAAACATCGTTAAAATTTGTTATTATCAATATGTTTTTTAAATGTAAGAATAGACTAGGTAGGTACTCGTACTTCTGCCAAAAATAGAAACTCATTAAATAAATATTTGCTCAAGAAATAATTCTCAAGATTGATTTAATCAATCAAATAAAATTATACTTTAGGTATACTAATCAAAACCAATAAAGATCTTTTAAACAAAAGTAACAATGCATTTTTCTTATTTATTTTTTAAATACGTTATATTTGGATCGAACTAAAAAATAATTCAAAGATTTATTAAAGCTCAATTCAAGGTAGGTAATGATAATTTTCAAAATTTCTGAACAGTTTTGCACCTAGAGAGTTTTGTAAATAAAGCTCAAAACTGGTCTCTGTTAATTTGTTGAATGACGGACACTTCTAGTACCTACGTAGTACTAGTATTCTGTGCTTCTAGTGAAAGTAGGCACTATTTCATACACATTTCCATTCGCGACCAGTCAACACTGTTACACGATCATAGTAAAAATAGAAATAGAGTAGCAAAGTCCGTTTTTAATTGATATTAAACATAAACACCTTGAAGTGATTATAACATTGTAGCTTGTGCAATAAACCTTATCATAGTCAGTCATCTTTGGACTATTTTTCATGACCTACTGATTAAATTGTTTATTAAAACTATGTTCGATATACTAGCCAACCACAAATCAATAGGAGGAAGGAATTATTTATTCAGACATGTGTGAACTGTGTGACAACGAAACTCAAATCAAAACTTGCATATTTGCAGCTGAGCTAAAATGGTCGCTAATGCAGATTCACAAATGATTTGCGTCGAGATGCTCGTATTAGAAATCACTAAGTTGACAATTCCGTACCGGCAATATCATCTTATTGTTTGACAGTTTTGTGGAGAATCGTAAAATAAAATGGCCACCTATGAATTGGAATTGCACTAAGTGTCAATCAAATATTATTTAATGTTTATTATTATTAAAACATACTAAATACTTACTTAAAAATCAAATACTTATTTTCAGAGTATTAGTAGTAATAATACGATGCAATATTATATGAAAACCAACCGGGTTATTTTTTTTCGTGTGGCAATTTAAGGCCTAGCATGTGATTCTGCTGTGAATTGAATTGCGTACAATTCAGCTAACATTTGACGTACATAAAGAGGAATTGCTTTAGCTGAATATCAATACGAATCTCCCGTGAATCAGATGATTGTGAATCTGCAATAGCGACCATTTTAGCTCCGCTGGTCACTTACATTCGCGCGAATTCGCGAATATTTTTTTTAAATTAAGGCCCTACCCTGAGCTAAACACTGTATTTTCTATCTATACCCTCGATAAATAAAGTAAGTGGAAAGTAACTGAAAAGCTAACATGTAGGTAGGTACCTATTTATCTTCTTAGTATTTTTCCCGCTTAGTATTTTTATTTAACGACGTATTTGCTTCATCATAAATCAACGAAAAAACTACTAAAAATAAGATAAATCTTCATCTTCTTCTAAAGTTAACGTTATTTATGTTTTTGGATTGCACCATTGATTGGATAGGTCATTTAGTAATTGACATACTTAATCACTTTTCGATTGGTTGTTATAATCTCCAAAAAACTGCATTTTCGTCGTGTTTCGGAGAGAGCAGCTGTCGTAAGCACCGCGGCCGAACGTATTCTAAATTCGCCTTTATTTTAACGAACTAAGACTAATATTTGAAGTTGCACTCATCGATGTGCTAATTTTAGCTCGGGGTAGCGTCTTAAATTAAAAACATTCGTACACTTTGTTCGTACAATGCACGCATGTTCGCGTACATGTGAGCGACTCCGGTAGCATTATTATAGGATTTAGAATTGATAGTAAGTAATTACCATTTCGGTATTTAGAAAATTATCTCCGTGTGAATACAAACTATGTCCCTGCTCAAGTTGAGCAATTTAATTGAGCAGTGGGAAAGAAGCGCAGTAGGTAGGTGTTTGCGTTTATTTGTAAATAAAATTGCGTTATCAATGTCCCGGCTACCAACAACAAATAAGCCTATCAGACTGATATATTTATCCTACGAAATTATACCGATTGTTAAGAGTTCAATGGCCTTTGTTTCAGATAGACGTGAGTGCAATCGTTGAATGAACAGCCGGGTGAAAAGGTAGTACGCAATGTTGACAGCGCAAAAGAAAGGTGTGCGCTCACGCTTAGCCGAAGAGATTTATACATACTGCGCGTTTTGGATCGCTCTCTCTGCCTTACCTGCTTTGGCCATATCATATGTTGGTGAGTACGATATATTTTTATGTAACCCCGGCTCCACACGTTGGGGCCAACGTTGGCCCCAATGTCACTCGCCAACGTGTGGATCTAGCAAAATCAGCCCCAACGTTGGCCCCAACGTGTGGAGCCGGGGTTACACTAGCTTCCGCCCGCGGTTTCGCTTGCCAATCGCTTAGCCAAAAGCCAAAACATTCAGATGCCACGATCTACAACTTTTTCAAGTTTTAACATTTATACTTACCTAGCCATAAAAATTTAACCTCATATGCCTCTGCCGAACACCTCTTTTTTTTTCATTTAATAATGAACCAATATCTGGGCGACAATACCGAGAAAACGAATTTTTCCAGACATGAAACCTAGATCGATTTTTGCCCCCGTAAACCCCAGTAGTAACGCCATTTTCATCGAAATCGTTGCAACCGTTACCGAGAATACAAGTTCTTTACAAATATTAGACTCGTTTAATAGTATAGGATGATGAGTCTATACAATACTTTGTACGGACATTTCAGTAACTCGATTATATTTACGATCAGCTATTAGTTTCGTAATTTAGTTTCACAAGACCTTCAAGCCTGAACGAATCGGTTACAGTTACGCATGCCTTAAACTGCTTTACTGTTAATGCTATAGTTACGATAGGAAAATTCAGAGATTATTTTATTCTAATCAGCCATAATAGCCATTCGTTCAAAACTAGAAGATAGAACAAAAATATAAGAACATCTTCCCAATAAAACCCCTCTCCAATGGCTCTCGTCAATATTACCAAATATTTTCGGCTTTGTAAATCTCCAAGACAAAATTTAAAATAACTTTGTATCTTTATTACCTAACGGAGTCGTGCAAACGGTGATCATCATCATCTCCTTGCCCTTATCCCACTAGGTGGGGTCGGCACAACATGTTCTCCTCTTCCATTCCCTCCTATCACTCGTCATCTCACTAGTCACTCCTTTCACACGCATGTCTTCTCTCACACAATCCATCCATCTTTTCTTTGGCCGTCCTCTACCTATGTATCCTTCCACATTCATATCCAACACTTTCCTTGTAATATGACTTTCTTCCCTCCGCATAACATGCCCATACCACGCTAACCTATTACTCCTCATTTTTTCTGTCACTGGCGCTACTTTCAAACTTCCTCTGATGTACTCATTACTAATCTTATCCAAACTTAATCGTGCAAACGGTGATATTAGAGTTATTTTGAACAATGCTAGACATGCTTTCACCAAACAAAACATTTACAACAAAATGGATTGACCTAGTAGAATTATAATTTGAAATGAAATAAAATAAATATGATCACGACTGTATTCCCAAGGTGTAGTAGACATTTTCTCAGATCTTATTAGACATTCTACTAAATCCTTTGAACATGGTCAGAGGCACGTCCAAATAGAAATTAGGTACAAGTCTAGTAAGATTCTTTCCCCCTTACTTATGAAAGATGTTTAAAGTTGAACACTGGCTGAACAACGTTCTGTCTCTGTCTGTCACTATCCACAAATAAAGACAGGACGTTGTTTAACTAGTGTTTCACTTTAAACATCTTTCATAAGTAAGGCCCTTTGTAAATGACTCTCTCTCTTTCTATTTCCAGTGGTGCGAGTGAGTAAGCACCTATGGCTGAGGCTGCTATCCAGCAGGTATCCGGACTTAGAGTTCATCAAAACGGACACAGTGCGATCCCTTCTCGACACTCACAGAAATCAGGGGATCATCAATGTTTTGCTTTCTGTCAAAGGTACTTTTATCTGTTCCCCGAAATGGTTATTTTATCAACATAATAGATCACTTTCAGAGTTATCAAACTTAAACCACGGATTGATCTAACCAACCTAAAAGAGTAAGCGCTGTTTCATCATTTCCGAAAAAGTATCTCAAGTAAGTTAGAAGTAATGAGTAGCACTCACACGGCTTAAATAATCTATGAGTAGCATTGACCAGCTGTTATTTCTAGGAGTTATTGATTACTTTTACTTGCCAAGTGACATTGTTAAGAAGTAACTAAGCCCTTAGTCACCTTTAGAATCAATTCAAGCAAGCTCTTAAACTTTTTTGACCGACCAATATGCTGATAGTCTTTGAAGACTGATGCATCTTCTCCTTTGCGTGCTTGTGAGGGCAGCATGTGAAGATATCTGCGATCAAAAGCTTGAAAAGACAGATTATCTGCTAATAAAATTCAGTGAAAGATAAAAGACGTGTGTATTACTCTTCAGGTCCGCTAGACCCAGCGCGAATCAAAAACCAACTAACCCAGCACGTGTTGGATAGACGGGACAAGAATGGAGAGCTTATGTTCCCGCGCCTTCGTCATCTTCTTGTCTCCTGCTGGGGAAACTATGCGTGGGACGTGAATGTGACCTTTCGACCTGAGAACCATTTCCTAATGGCCAACGCTGTTTATAGAGGACGACAAGTTGGAGACAATAATATTCAGGTAAGATGACTGAAACTGCAATATAAATTGCCTAAAGTTACTTGCTTATTCAAATCGTAGCTAAGGCACAGGCTAGGGTTATATTTTTAAGACATTCGTCTGTTATGATTTCATGTGTTCCAGGAATTCGTCAGCGATATAGTCTCAAAATACTTCCCCAACGACCAACCGCCATGGCAGTACATCATCATACCATGCGTCTCCGCCGAGCCAAAGTACTACATCCTAGTCAGAGTTCATCACTTACTACTAAGTGGCAAGAATTCCATAAACATCGGTGACCTTCTCCTAGTCGAACAGATCAGTTCCAACGAACGAATGGCGTTGCAGTACATCCAACAAAGTCCTTTAACCAAGCTGTTCCCTACACCGTCGGCGATACCAGAATTATGGGGCAAGTTTAACGAGAACCTTTCAAATGCATGGAACGAGTTTGTCTCAGAATACGATCCGGTAGAAAGTCCAAGGGCGTTGAAAACCCTGCCTGGTGCGTTCCATGTGGCTGGGCTAGTGTTGATTTCTGGAGTTAGTGCGCTGAGAGAACTGAGCAAGCGGGCCAATGGACAAGCATCGAACCCACCAATGACAGCGACAGCTCTGATTGCTGCAGTGCAGAGGGAATGCAAGAGACGGAATCTCACTATACTTAAGGTACTATAGAAATTGTGAGACAAATCACGTTATTACAACTTTGGAAATAAGAGTATGCGGATACGGGCATATCAGTCAGAAATCTAAGCAATTCTTAAACTGATTATCTCTTATTTTCTTTCAGATATTGCTCTCGCCGCTTGTGACTGCGGACCCGAGAAAATGGCCAAAACGCGTGTTAGGACTAGTATACAATTCAACAGCTACAGTAGTCAAGCTGCCTATTCGGATACGGGACGAGTTGAGAGCCCTATTGGAGCTAAAAAGGAGTGGGCACGTGAGACTATCGCATACTCTGACGTGGAAGTATGCGGAGTTGGGTCAGTTGTGTGTGAGGGCTACGGGGGAAGCGTGGAGGGGGGCGGTAGAGGTTTACCGAGCACCGGCTCAGCTGTGGAACGATACTGTGAGGGCAGATGACGGGAAGAGGCATCTATTGCAGACAGTCTCTTTGTGTGGGAGAAAGGTAAGCGGTCGTAGCTTTTAATCAATTTCACTAGTCATTTACAGTCAGATATAACAAGTCATATTCTAATTTGATTACTGAAACAATCCATTAGATCAACCACCAAAAAACTATGCGATGTGTAGGTAAGTACCATTTTCGAATCCTTATATTATAAAGGTATGGTAAAATGTATGTATAATAATTGAGTAATTGACAAGCTTTGTCTTCCGAGTAATTCAGAAATACTAAGCCCTATCACTTATTTCATTCTTCACGCTTTGCAACTCTTGCCAAGAATACAACTCTGCATACTAAAGTCATGATTCTACTTTCCAGGTGGCTTCATGGTCCCGACCGATCTCCAGAGCTGGGTTAGAACGCGCAGCCAGAGCTCTCGGAGTATCCAGTACTGACATAGCACTATACGCCGCTACAGAAGCCTTAAGGGCTTTCCTAGAAAACACGCATACAAGTACACCTGATGTTATACTAACAACTGCTAGAGCAGCGACACAGGACTTCTTGTTCACATTCGCTGAAGGAAACGGGAGGAGTTATAAGAAGTCGCAGTCTGGTGGTAAGTAATAACTGTGTATATGGTGTTGAGGCAACAAAGGCTTTTGCATTTAAACCATAAACTGAACCAATCATCATCCAGAGTCTAACTTCACCCCCCAGGGTTTGTAAGGATGTTCGAAAGTTTGTGGCTCAATCACATTCCTGCCTAACTGAATTAATTTCTATGAAAATTACATAGGTACCTATACTACCCTGGAACGGCACATAAAGTTACTTTTCCACCACGCTCACGTGCGCAATTAATATCTATTAATAATAAATCGTTAATTTATCCTAACTCCAGATACAAAGATCGCGCCATAACAAGCTACAACTAATCTGTTTTTAGGTATGATCTGCCTATCACTGCCAGTCGGAGCTACGCCCCGCCGAATCGCGTCGGTAGTAGACAACGCGTGCACAAAACAAGGAGCCCTAGCGGGCGCCTGGGCCGCCCAAGCCCGCTGCGGAGCCCTAACTCGCGCAGTACCCTCGCCCTTCGCCCGGTTAACTCTAAACATGCTATCGAGGAGATACGCGGTTTCGTATGCGGAGATTAATGCGCCCCCTGGAGCTCGGCAGAGGAATACTCTGTGGGGACAGCCAGTGGACTGTGTGGTGTATTGGAGGCCGCCTCAAGCGAATATCAGTGAGTAGAATATCTCATGCCATAATTAATCGATGGGTAACAAACAGCAGGCTTTGAGCTACCATCCTGACCGAAAGCCCTATAGAGATCGTAATTTGTCCTTCCTATCCTTGCCAATTAGGCTGATAAATCATCATGTCGACGAAATATTATACTTGAGTGAGGTATAGGCACAATATAGTTGATGAAGGTCCTGCGAGTGATAGAGTAAAGAAAATTATTGTGTCGACTTCGTAATTTCCATGGAAAAGTGCGTATAATTTAAATAAAGTCGCACGTTGAGCGCCTGTGATTTTTACAGGAAAAAAAATTGCATGGCAACGCAAGACAAATACAAATCCTAATGTACAATTTGATTACTTTTTATTCCAGGTGTATCGCTAACAGTGATCCAATACGCCGACACAGTCCGTCTCTCTGTAATGACAGACGCCCGACTATCTCCCTCGCACACCATTCCCGCCGCCCGATGGCCGGTCGCTATCGAACAGTTGATCGCTAAAGTCGACCAGGAAATAGCCAGAATAGCCGCCCAGTCCAGCGCCATACCAACGATTATAACTACACAAGCGAATGTCGAACAACAGGAGCCTATTATCGAAGCGAGCGATATGGGGTCGCTGCGACCGCCTTCGACAGCTATAGTGAGCCCTCCTGTTGGCAGGAGGCGCATACCAAACTAATAGACTTTGCAAATTATGTAATAATGAGCGAACGAAATGGCAATGAAAATGCCTGAGATAACAATGTTAGTCGTTGTAGATTTCACAATCAGCGAAAAGGGTTAGTATCATTAGCGGCCTTTACACGGTAGAGTTTTAACCGCGCATCTGGACTGCGTTCCGAATCGCGGATAAATCTGTGCAGTTTTAACCGCGGATAAAACTGTCGTGCTAATTACTGTCACAGTTTAGTCTGGCGCGTGATACGAAACGGTGATGCGTGCAAAAAACTGTCACAAAAACTGTTAAGGTTTTTAGCGAAGGTTGGAATGGCGCGTGTTATTTCCCGCGTTCCGATTCTACGTGTAAAGGCCACTATTCAAGTTGTTATAATGAATAACTCTCGTAAATATGTGGTAGAACTTAACTAACTTTTGAAAATAAGTTCCCTAAATGTTGCCGTCCCTTTCTTATAGAAGGAAATAACAAGGACGGCAATCGTTTTACAGCTGCCAAATTAAGTTTAGGAATTAGCCTAGATAACTAATCGAATTTAAGTTGAACAATGAGATTAGATTAGTCAGATTTACTATTGTAAATAAATTAAACTATAGACTTATTCTTAAATAAGTTTTGTTTTAGGATAACTTTCTGTCTATAATCCTTGTAACTTAGGAACTTGTAATACCGCGTTTACACGCTTCCGAGCAAAAATACATTCAACGAGACAGGTATATAATCAGAGCGAGCACGAAATAGCTCTGTCACTCTCATCTCAAGGAGACCGAACGCGACAAAAGATAACGTTGAATGTCTGTTTTCTCGCGAGCGAGTGAACGCGTTATAAAAGTCAACGAAACGAAATGAGATAGAAACTGTATAATTAGACACTTTTCGTCAAAAGTATACACGGTTCTTGTAGAGATGACGAAAATTCGGAATTCAAATATCTTTGATTCAGTAGGACCACTAGGGTCACTTTGAATCATTTTAATGATGTTAGAGGTCTGCCCCCTGATTGTCTATCTTTGACACCGACCAAAATCGGTCTCAAAATGTCAAATGAGAGAGTTCAGTGACCACGCAAGTAGGTCTGTCACTCTTATCTTAACGAGACTTTGGGGAACGATTACACCCTTTTTTGAACGCGAAAATAGATACCTACGCGATTGTTTTGACAGTTTGAGGTTTGAGACAAGTTAGACAATCAGCCTTCCGCCCCCTGATTGCCTATCTTTGATAGCGACCAAAATCGGTCACACACTGTCAAATATGACAGTTCAGTGGCCACGCAAGTAGCTCTGTCACTCTCATTTCAACGATCAAAACGCAACAAAAGATACCTACGCGATCGTTTTGACAGTTTGAGACCAATTTGAGGTTGGAGACAAGTTAGACAATCAGCCTGCTGGTTATACATCTCTTCTATAATATTTCCACAAACGCGAAAACAGTTCGAATGCCTGTTAAACTACTTTAAATCTAAGCTAGTGACTAAAAGCATGCTATATTACCATGACTGTTGTAAAATAAAACCAAAGCTACGTAATAAAATATTTATTAATACGTACATTTATTTCCTCTTACTCTTCTTCTTGCTAGCTTTTGTCTCTGGTTCTTTTCGTTTTTTCGTTTCCTTTTTCTCCGTGTCTACATCCATAGATTCTATTTTTTCTTCAGGCACGTAACTGAAGCCAGGAATATGAGGAGTGATGAGTTGGAAGACCAGCTTTCTATGCTGTGGGTTTGTTTCGTCCAAACTCAGTCTTACTGTTAGTTCGTCGAAGGTCTTTAGCACGATGTCGCCGCATTTTTGTACGTTCTCCTGTTGGTTTAAGGTGCATTTTAGATATGTAGGGAAAGTTACATACATACCTACATAAAATCACGCCTCTGTCCCATCATAGGGATAGGCAGAGACCACAGATCTTCATTTGCTACGGTCTTGACATTGACACACTTCTTTCGCTTCATTCACTCTCATCACATTCTTCATGCAAGTTCGTTTGTTTAAGGTACTCTTGACCTGGCCTTTTTTCAATAATTCGCCAATTTGGTCCAGGAATGTGCGCCTACTTCCTCTTTCAACGGAAAGTTATACAACTAATGTTTGAACGCGCTAATCTCTGGAACTATCTCAGTCTGATTTTAAAATGATGATGATGATGAAAAGTAGCCTATAACCTTTCTTATGAGTTTAGCTATCAAATGCAGAAATATTTTTTTAAATCGGACTGGTAGTTCCTGAGATTAGCGCGTTCAAACAAATAAACTTCTCTGCTTTATAGATTGGTATTGATATAGATGGTCTGAATTTGATACGTGATGAACATTTAACATTTATTTGTTACTAGCAGCGCCCTCGCGGCGTTGCCCCGTAGTGCTGGTATATGGTGATGATGATGAAAAGTAGCCTATAACCTTCCCTATGAGTTTAGCTATCAAATGCAGAAAGAATTTTTCAAATCGGACTGGTAGTTCCTGAGATGTAGCGCGTTCAAACAAACAAACAAACTCTTCCGCTTTATTATAATAGTATAGATTACAATAGTATAGATTTATTGATCAATTTGATAAGAAACTGACCTCGTCACTAAACGTGAACATGTCCGAAGGCAGGTAAATAGGTCCTTCGAGGCCGTATTTCGGTATGAGCACTTGTATAGCATTCCGCTTCACTGCCAGAACCACCGCCGACTCAACTTCCACGCGACTCTTGAATAGGATCTGTGGAAATTAGAAATGTATAACGTTAAGGCTGAGCGCACGCCGAATCCTCGAAGTAGAGTCGGCGTCAACACTCAAGTCCTACGGCAAAAGCGGGAACTGACTGTTTTATTTACTTTAATATGCTCTTTTAGTCACGGGCGTTCCGTTGTTCTGGTGTGTAAAATTAAAGAACATACAAACTTGCATAAATATTCAAGCCTTTTTTGGACAATTAGTAATATAATACCTAACCTAGTTCTGCGATAGCAGCGCTGCGTCTATCGGACTTCAGTGCTGACGCCGACTATACTAAAGTAAGTAAGTTCGTATGAGTAAGTGGCCAACTCTGCCGACTATACTGCCCGATTCGGTCGAATCGGACGATTCGACGACGATTCGACGCGGGCAGGTCGAGTATTCATACGATTTCATTTAATTCTAAAATTCGTTTCGGTCGATTCGTTCGGCGCGGATAGGTGGCCACCTCATGATTAGGTAGATCTTTGATCAGATACTCAAAATGCCATGAAGATGTCTAAAAGAGTAGAAGCAAGTAACATAATCGATACATGACCGATAATATCCTACTTAATATTTTAAAGGCGAAAGTCCGTGTGTGCGTGTGAATGTTTGTTACCACATATCCCTATAACTATTAAACCGGTTTTGATGAAATTTGGAATGTAGATAAATTAGGTTCTGGAATAACACATAGGCTACTTTTTATCCCGGAAAAATGTATTGTTCCCGTGGGATAAAAAAATAGTACACGCAGGCGAAGCCGAAGCGTTGTAACTAAATAACAATAAATAAATAACATAATTGATACATGACCGATACTATAGTTATTTACACACAATCGAAAAACAACCCTCCTTCTGACGCAGTCGGCTACAAATGTTCAAGCCTTAAATTACCAATAAAAAAATAATTAAGTAGCCTTGAATTACCGACAGTCCTGCCCGCCTAACATGTGCAACATCGAAAGACGAGAAACGAGACTTCTCGATTGGTTAAACTGCTCTAACGTATGCGTTAATTAAAGTTTGTCCGATCGAGATATCTCTCTCGATGTTGTACATGTTAGGCCGGCTGGTATTAATATGCTCTAGAATGCAAATATTCACTTACGTGAGTATTAAGAGCTACAGAAGCTCTCCCTGCGTGTTGCGCCTGTCGATGGCGATAGTTCAAGTTATCGCAGATGGAGTCAGCTTGTTTAGTATCGAGGAGCGAGGCGTGGGTTGTATCCGCGCCGATACAAGCCGCTAAGAGACGGTGCACTATTACATCTGCGTATCTGTGGATACACAAATACTCCTCAAATACATCCATTTAATCTAGAAAGGGGTTTGAAGTTTTTGGTTCTATGACTGTCGGGTGTTTTGTTTTTTAAAATGGCGGCCAATCCCTTTTCAAAAATTCTTCTATGCTATCCTATTCTATTAAACGAGCGATATTTGTTTGTTTATTTCAAGTTCTCGAAAACGGCTCTAACGATTTCGATGAAATTTGCGGTACGGGCGGTTACGGAGGCAAAAAATCGATCTAGCTAGGTCTTATATCGGGGAAAACTCGTTTTCTCGGCATTTTCACGCAAAAAGATTTACTAGTGCAACGTGGTTCGTAATTTCACAGAAATATTGAGATCGAAGTGGCCGAGTGGAGTGGGTGTCCGCCTTTCAATCGAAGGCTTCGAGTTCGAATCTCAGCCAGTAAAAGTTTGTTTTTGTAAGTTTTTTTTTTCTTTTTCTTTTCTAAAATTTCTCTATTTGTGTGTGTTGTGTGGCGGGTTGTTAGTGAGTGAATAAATAACGAGATTACGAACCTTCGTATAGGGGACGTGAAGTGCGTATAGATCGGACAAGCCAGCCCGTAATGGTAGAAGTTATCCTGAGCCATCGTCCCGCTCGAGAAGTAAACAGCTTGCTGCATACAACGCGTCGCCATTATGCGCAGGAGTGTGTTAAAGTATGGCCGGTCAGGTATCACGGCCATGTCGAGGGATTTGGAGAAGGATTTGTTCGTTGATACGTCCATTTCGAAACCCTGTAATGAATTATGGTTAAAGTGATCTTGTGCTAAGTAATTTCATAATTTTTAGGGTTCCGTACCTTAAAAGGTAAAAAAAGGAACCCTTATAAGATCACTTTCTTGTCCGTCTGTCTGTCTGTCTGTCTGTCTGTCTGTCTGTCCGTGTGTCACCATCGATTATCTCAGGAACGGGTAGAGCTAGCAAGTTGAAATTTATACCATATACTAAGGTCTATAGTCCCTATTGTGAGTATAAGAATCAAGGTCCTGAGTCAACACTATAAAAAGATATAGGCAACTTTAGGTTTTCGTGAAAACTTGTGAGTACCAAAACTTACCTTAATTATCAACTTTTTTTATTTTTCGGAATTTTTCCTTTACTTAAAAATTAAAGGGTGTTCCCATACATACATAGTTGACGCCAATTAAAATTGTCCTGCGAGTTGTATGGGCGCTCATACAATTAAGCGGACTAGCTTAATTGGCACCATGGCTAGGTACGGAACCCTCGGCGTACGAGTTCGACTCGCACTTGACCGGTTTTTTTAATTTGTGTGACGGAGTTTTTAGGCCGCCTAAATACCTCCGTCATGGCTTAACGACTTTAAAGCCGGGATCGACAATTTAACGTGCCCTCCGAAGCACGGAAGCGCTCAGCTTGTAATGACACTTGCGGTCACCCATCTAATTTGTGACCGCGCACAACGTTGCTTAACTTCAACGATCAATCAAGAAAGTCTCAGCAAGCTAAGAGCGCTTCCACGACATCGATCGACGTCATAAACCTACTCCCCAATTCAACCTTATCCTATTCTATTATCCGTTGAGGTGCCCCGCCCCCCGGACCGATTGCCTGCCTAGCCAAACCAACGCCCGCGCAACTGTTGCCAGCGGTTTAACTTTTTTTGCCAGTGATTTTATTCCTGGACTAAACCTGTTTGTGGTATCATTGGAATCGGAATTTAACAAGCTTATTAACTACTTACTTACCTGCTCAAGGGGATTACATTGTCACCACCAAATAAATTGTTTATTCCATTCCGTAAACATGTTTGGCACCTTGCAAAATAAAAACTCACAATTGTTCAAAATTGGTAGCAAATATCTGCGTCAACATGGTGCACACACTTAGTACACTACACACCTTTATTATTTAACACAAAACATATACACATCGACATTAAAAGTAATTATCTATTCGCGTTTGCAAAAGGCCAAATTACGCCATTTTGTTCCGCGCGCGACGAGCGGGAGGGCGCTCACGGCAAATAAAAATTCAATACTACTTCATTTTTCATCCTATAGCCTTGTCTGAAGTCTTTCTGATTGGTAGAAATATGTAGTTAGCCAACAAAACGAACAAAACAAACCTCATTCACTTCAGTCCTATACATCAATCACAATACCAACCTTCAAAAAGAAAATTCACCCGCAACATTCAAAATGTTGATCAAATTCAAATTTTTTAATATAAAACGGGGTTTTAATGGTTCAGTAATTATCCTAAATACCTGTCAGATTTAATTAATGCAAAACATGTATAGGTCATCGCTGAAAATCTTATTTGAACCTTCTTTCAAAAATAAAGTTTTTTTCGTATTTTTCTCTTCCGGTATTTTGACACATTGTAGAAATATTATATATTATCTATGACTTTTAGTGTTACCAGTAGTGGGACAATAATGTTACCAACAAATAAAGACACTTTCCACGTATGGGGAAGCCCTAACACCATAGAAATCGTGATTTTAATCGGCGAACGACTCAAATAGAGCTCGGGCCAGTACAGTGGCCTAAGGCACTTTGGCGGTTAAACGAGCAATATTTGTTTGTTTGATGTTTGTTTGTACTGTCGTTCTCGAAAACGGCTCTAACGATTTCTATGTGCAGTACGGGTGTTTACGGGGGTGAAAATACGATCTAGCTAGGTCTCATTATCTATGAAAAGCCGTTTCCTCGGCATATTCACGCAAAAAGATTTACAAGTGCAATGTGGTTCGAGCAGAGCTCGGTTGCCCAGATATTTATAACAATCTAAGGTTCAAAATACCTGTAATTTGGCCGCCTTTAGGAAAGTAACAAAGTTATTAGGCGGCGGGGCAGGATGTCTTCTCAGTAGCGCGCATTGTGGAAATTCCGCAGCTAATTTCTCAGCAACACTGATGTTGGCTAGCAACATGAACTCTTCGACCATAGAATTGGTGTCCACTATCTTCTTAGCTTGCACTTCGATGGGATCGTGAGTTTCTGAATCCACCTAGGAAATAATATTAACTTATTTTCATATAAGTACTCACATGAATTATTATTTATAAACTTTTTTTTATGCGTTAGAAAGAGAGGATTTGTGTAGGTAAATAAACTAGCGCGAGCTGAATTGCACATTGTTGCGTCGCAGCAAGAGTCGCTATTTAAATAAACGTTTTCGCGAAGTCAAGCTTCTGTACCTATTTATTCTGTGCATATACTTAGGTCAAAATATGTAGAGGTAGCATGGTATGTGTACAAAAAGTTACATAATTCTAAGCTTAAGTCCGCCTAATCTGCACCCTATTTTGTAACACACGGTAAGTCGCTAACTCGGATTCGTTCAAACAAATTGATTTTTTACGAACAACATTAAAGTTATTTAGTGCAAAATTACTTCACATATTTTACACAACAAACATTTCTATTACTTTTTTCAACCATCTTCTACCATTTCAAAGTATTCATCGTAAAAAATCAATTTTTTTTTGAACGAATCTGAGTTAGCGACTCACCGTGTGTTACAAAATAGGGGTGCTGACCTCATTAAGAAACGTTTGATAAACTAACCTGAAAGCGAATTTCTGGTGAGGCAAGAACCAAAGCTCCCTTGTCCATTCTCCTTCTCTTGAGCTTCTTGGCCAGAGTGTTCAGAGTGCGTAAGGATTGTACGATCTCGTCTTGTCTAGATGTTGTGTCGATGGCTATTTGTGCTTCTTCGTAGGTCATCGCCGCTGACGACTAGAATAGAATAACGTTTATTTAATAAATAATAATAATAATAATAAATAAATATTGCTGGACATTTCACACAGCGCCATCTAGCCCCAAACTAAGCAAAGCTTGTACTATGGGAACCAGATAACTGATAGAATACTTATATAGGTACTTTTTTTTTTTGTAAATACATACATAGAATACTTTATAACACATTATATATTATTATATTATTATATTAATTATTATTATATTATTATATTAATATTATTATATTTGGCACATAGTTACAGTTAGTACATCAGGAAAAGCAGAGCACAAAGGAGGTACATACTTAAAGAATAAACATTAAGCAAACATAAAATCTAGAGAAAAAATGTTAACAATAATGTGCGTGCGTACCTGCTTAGTACATTTATAAGATTAATTAACACTTATGAAAATGTGATTGGACTTCTGCCTACTCCGTAGACATCCATTTTTTTATTATATTAGTCTTATAACAATGTTCTAATGAAAGAGGCAAAAAAATTAATGAATAGTGTCATATGCTTATATTCATTGCCCAGTAGTTCAATTTGTTAGAGCGAGGCCACGTTGAGACTGAAGCTGCGGGTTCAAATCCCGACTGAATTAAACTTTAAAGATTTTTTTAAATATTCATGAAGCTAGACTCTTACTAAAAGTATTAAAGGCTATTACTGTTAAAGGCTATTGCAATCAATCTATACATCTACTAAACCAATTAATACTAAAGAAAAGTTTTAATTTTTTATAGTGTTAAACTTAGGTAAGTACTTAATTGAAAATTTTGATAAGATTTTTAATTTTCAAATGTAAAGAAAAGTTTGTTTGAGTAGTTGTTGGATAAATTTTAATATTTTCTTACTAGCAAACCTTGTACACTTACTTTGATGATGCTTTTATGGAACTTAGTGGAGATTACGTTTGCATTCTCATCAATCTCCCAAACGCAGGAGAAGGCTAATCTCTCTTCCCCGCCGCGCAACGAACACAAGTTTGAACTGAGCAAGTCTAAAAAAAATGAAATTTTAATTAAAAATACCTAATTAGCATACAAAATTTAAAAAAACCGACTTCAATGTTATAAGCTGAGCAATTTCCTGCACTTTCGAACATTCCGTTCATAAGTCCGAAGAACCTCGACAGATCCTTACCAAATTTTTATGGCACACAATCAGAAAGAACTTATAAAAGTGAAAGGGTTTCAAACAAAAAAAATAATTTTCCAAATAAGTCCAGGCTTCTTTGAATAATCGGTGAATACATAAAAAAGCACAAAAAAAAAGATTTTTGATACGATTAAAGATACAAACGTAGTAAGTAATTTTTTTCATCTCTTTGGATAGAAAAAAATTGCTACATTCGTAACGTATAAACACATTTCGCTTGATCCTTTCTCATCACACTTCTCAAGCATACTCGTCAGTTTACGGCTAAAACCAACTAAAACCAGCTAAAATCACAACCAGATAAAAACAAAAATAACTACTTATGTACTTATACCTGGCACCATTTCGATTCTCAAATCCACAAAAATCATCAAAATCAGACAAAAAATCATCTTTAAAAAAAAATTAATTATGATCACAACTTCTCTCAGATCTTTCTAGGCATCTTACCTGGCACCATATCAATCCTCCTATCCACCAAATACACAGTGGTGGATCTCGATTGAGCCTCCTTATCCAATGGCGTGTTAGGTCTCACGAAGTATGTGACGTCAGCAATATGAACTCCAACTTCGAACTTCGCCAGTCCGTCGCGAGTCGTGGCGGCGAGCGGACGTGCGTGAAGAGCGTCGTCTATATCCGTGCAGCCGGGAGGGTCCACAGAACAGATGCAAATGTCGCGAAGATCTACGCGCTTTTGTATCTCCTGCGAGGTATAAATATAATTAAAGTATCAACTATGACTATAGTTGATTTAAGAAGACTTTAAATCAATGTCGGTAATGACTGTTTTGTGTGAGTCACGTAGCAAATGAATAGAGGATAAGTATAATGTTTTAGGTAAAAATTATAAATACCGAATTAAAGGTACAATGTTGTAGGCAAAAATGATTATGCCAAATAAAACTAAAATTTCTGAAATATGATAGTGAATGATTGATATATTATTACATCACATGAATGTATCTCTCAAATTAAGTTATAATGAAGAATGCATGATGGAAAAAACTCAACGTAATTGAATAACGAACAATTATTATGCAACGTGCAATACTTTTTAGACACTAGAACCAGGGGGGTCTCACTCCGCAGTTTAGGTACGTTCGGCCGCGCGCCTCTTTGGGCAGGCGTATGACAATATTAACCGACAAACCAGATTGTCTGTTAAGAATAAAATATATCAACCGACAAACCTGGTTGTCGGTTAAGAAAAACAATAACCAACCGTTCAACTAGGTTGACAGCGTGGTTGGTCGGTTGGTAATAGACGAGTGGGTTTCTACTCTTGCCGCTCCCGTACGCTAGCCGCCAGCCACGTATGACCTATTTAAGCGATAAGTCGACAACCTTTCCGCGCCAGACAGCGACAGAGTTATGCGTTAGAAAGAGCGGAAATATTTAGGTGAATATCTCGCTAGGCACTAAGCGCTTATGCAACCTGAGTACCTTTGAAAGTAAGATATTTGCTAGCTTACCTCCTTAGGTATAGTCCAATCGTTTGAGGGTAGGCAAGAGAGTACCGCTTCGCTGAAGCGAGCGTGGGGTACATCGTGTTCCAATAATATCACTTCGTTTTCTGCGTCCTTATCGCCTGTAATAGTTTCGCATTAAATATAACTAAAAAATACGATAAAAAAACCACACCTTGACGGGATTTGAACTCCCAATCACAGCCTCACAGTAGCTATTTAGATATCATGATTAAAATTTTGTAAGAATACATCCATCATTTAACCAAAATTTTCAAATTGTCGCTCCCGGCTTTTAAGTCGCTAAGCCATGACGGAGGCCTTTAAGCGGCCTAAAAACTCCGTCACCAGAGTTGGCCACTTTCTCATACGAACTTACTTTTTTACCAATTTATGCCAATCCCGGCTTTAGTGTTTTTTTTTTGTTGTTCAGTAATGAAGAGGCCGACTAAGAAGAAGAAAAACATACCAATAGGTCCCAAAGCCCTCACGAAGTGTCCGAGAGGGTATCTGCTATTTCTAGGCCAGGAGTCAAGAGCTACAAGTATTCTCTGTGGGGCCAACTTCTCAGCTTGTCGCGTTTCAATCCTCACTCTAGGTATACGTTTCTCCGCTGGCGTGAAGAGATGACGAGTGGCTCCTAGAATATAAAAACCAATATTATAAACCAAAGTCCGGTCGCGATGCAGGAAGAATTTCGTACATTAACCTGCTATTACCTGTCTCTGTTACACCCTTGTAAATATATTGCCGTCGCGCTCGCTCATTGCATCTATGTGAGCGCGACGGCAATATTTTTAGCGGCAGCAACAGAAACTTTAGCAGCGCTCTCGCGGCGTAGCCCCCATAGTGATGGTTTTTGGTGATGATGATGATGAAAAGTAACCTATAACCCATAACCTTCCTTAAGGGCTCGGCGAACGTATCTACTTACCTAGGAACGTAATACCAAAATAATTTAAAATTTGAGCATATTTTTATCACTTTACGTTATTATTTGGATAAAGGTAGTATTTATCTAGGTTCCTGTTAAACTTTTGTTTCAAAAAACTTACTATAGAACAAATGAAAAGAAAAAAATGCCATTTTTGGTGTACCTACAAAGATTTCAATTCAATTGGCTTACATTTCTTTTTAGGTAAGTTTTTCGGAACAAAAGTTTAACAGGAACCTAGATAAATACCTACTCTCCTAATCTAACAACATAAACTGATATAAACATGCTTACATTTTAAATGATTTCGGTATTACGTTTTTATGGAAATTCGCCGGTCGCAGCCCTCTTAAGAGTTTAGCTATCACGTGCAGAAATATATTTTTTTTTTCAAATCCTACTGGTAGTGCCTGAGTTTAGCGCTTTCAAACAAACAAACAAACTCGTCCTGTTTATTATATTAGTACGGATTTGATGAAAAACACCCGACATATCCCTTCAACTAGAAAATAGCTGATGGTCTTCAAACGGCTAAACAGATTTTCTTGAAATATCGCTAAAACATTCTCGACGAAGACACATGCCACAGACATACACACAGATACACACTATTATTTTGTCTAACAACTCTCTTATTTAATTTAGATGTGACTGTTAATATGTAGTACGTAGTAGTGACTGTTAATATTGCTAATAAATGAATAAAAAGGTAATTTACGTGATAAATACCCGGATACATTGTATGTATAATGCGTTCTGATCGCGAAATTCATAAAGGATGAATTAAGACTTACCAGGAAATTTGCTTGGTACCAGTATACCACAGTACTGCCTCCACTTCCTTCTAATTATCCCAACAACCTTGCCGGTGGGTGTGACGTCATCGTTCTTAGAATCCGTCGGCTTCAGGGTACTCAGAAGTGCAGTTTCGTCTTCAAACTGATCTCCTACAAAATATTGTGTTGATATTAGAATTTTAGATCCATACAATGTTTTTTTTTTTTTTTTATACTACTAAGGTAGCAGACAAGCATACGGCCCACCTGATGGTAAGTGGTTACCGTAGCCTATGGACGCCTGTGACACGAGAGGAGTCACACAACAGAATACTATTACTCTTAGCGGAGAGTCACACTCGCGCTTCTGACCCTTTAAAAATTTCAAAACGCCCTTTTTGAAGAACCCCATACTGTAGTGACCACATTGGTTTCAAGGTGTGAGGATGGATCCCCTGCCGATGTCATGAAAGATCAAAATTCTATCCTACTATTTATTTATATTATTTTGTCCCGTCGCAGGGCAAATGCCTTTTTAAGGAAAAGGTCTCAGTTATCCTACTACCAAACATAGTTTTTCTCTGCAGTTAAACCGCATTATCTGCAGTCCTGCGGGGCTAAAAAGGTCGCTATTGCAGAATCGCATTAAAGGAATTGAACTATTGCCATCTCTTTTCATTGACTGAGAGTGAAAAGAGACGGCATTATAGTTCATTTCATATTGTGATTCAGCTTTAGCGACATTTTTAAGTCCGCTGGTTTGGATTGTTTGTGAATTTTGGGTACCACGCGAGGCAAGCCACTGGTAGAAGGTAGTATGAAAAATATAGATAGATTTGATTTTAACTCAAGTTAGCACAAAAACATGCGTTTTTATCTTTTACCTGGATCTTCTGCCTTGTCTTCAAGTACTATGTCACTAGGTCTCTTCCACTCTTCCTCGGGCAGGATTTCTATAGCAACTATGTCACCGTCTACGGCTCTGTTGATTCCTACATGGCCTTGTAGGAGTATCTACAAAAGGGTAAGGAAAAAATTATTGCCTCATATTTGCAAGAACAATTTGCAAGAGCAATGCGACAGCAATCACTACGCGACCGGTCGAAGAATATCACTAAAAATCGTATTACGGTCGCAAAATGCACCATGGCCAAAGTGCATTTTGCGACAGGCGAGCAATAGACGTGCGATTAGCTTTCTAAATACAATTTTTAGTGATATTTTTCGTCCGGTCGCGTTGTGATTGCTGTCGCATTGCTGTTGCAAGTCTTACGTAATTAGTGGGCAAGTTTGGCAATAAAGTCTTATCAAAATTTGCGATTCCGACGGGATTTAAACCCGTACTGATACAAGCGATCCTCCTTAAGCCGGAGTGCCTTTCAACTTGGCCACGGAATCTATATTCATCAGGTCGAAAATCTTGTTAAGACCATAGTTATCCTGTAGATGGTGCTTATCGATGCTTTAATCGATAAATGGTCTTAACAAGATTTTCAACCTTACGACTAAGGATTCCGTAGCCAAGTTGGTAAAGGCACTCTGGCTTTAGGAGGATCACTTGTATCATTGAGGGTTCGAATCCCGTCGGAATTGAAAATTTTGATAAGATTATTCATTTTCAAAAGTTTGGCCTTGTATGAAAAATGCAATGAGAGTGGATGGCGTATGTGGTCACATACGCCATCCACGAATAAAAACGTATACGATTAAACAGACATGTAAAGGGGACCCCTGTGTGAACGTGCATTTAGGTGGATATATATCATGTCTACAGAACTAGACATGATATTTTGAAAAAGTATAAGTAGGTAAAGTACTTCAAGCTTTATAATGGACATCGGTTATTTTCGTGTTTTCCGAATATGTCCGACAGCAGTATATGATTCCATAAGACAGAATGCGACAGAAGTGCACGTCGTTATCAGCGCAGCTCGTACGGCTTGCAACTAAATTGCTTTTCTTAAAGATGACATTGATATTTATTTTTTTGCGATAAAGTGGAAATCATGAGTAATTTCATTTCCAAATGACTTTTCAATCAAAATTGTAATTTTATAAGATTATTTCCAATGTCTTACGAAAACCATTATTTTTGAGTTTTACTGTACCTGTTTGTCAAAGCCATTGACAGTAGCCGTGCCTTCTAAAAAGTTATCTCTCGATGCATAGAATGTCCCTTGATGGAGCCTCCCATTCCTTATGCCCTCGTGTACTTGACCTGGGGTCAAGTGGGCCGGGTACAAGGCATCCTTTGAACAACTCTCTGGCATAACATTCTTTGATAGCTTGTCAATAAGACCAACAAACTCTGTTCCCGTTACATTTTCTATGTAATCTTTAACTGAAAACAGATTGTTAGAGTACAGATATTAAAAGGCTTGCTAGCAAAGCTGCATACAAAAGCTAGTGAATGTATTAAAAGCTTTGAATTAGTTCATAAGTGATGAGTAAACCAGTTAGGTAAACAAGTACATTTAGTCTAAAGAGGTGGGTCTTGGTATCTGCGACAAAGTTTTAATATCTACTGCCAGCATCAATATTATTTTCCAGAGATTGTACCTAGTCTAAATATAAACATTATTATTAATAAACCCACCAGAACAGCAAACAATTCCTTGTTCCTGAGCTAGCTTCCTGTTAGCTTCATCATCGGTGAGCAGGACTAGTCTCGGTGATGTCCCAACAGGTGCATTGACACTCAAGTGTGTTTCATACCAGATGACAGCTTGGCGTATTGCCCGATCATTTCTGTCATTCTGCTTCTCACCAGGCTTGCGTTCAACATAAGTATCTCTGAAATAATTGAAAAGCAGTTCATACTGCTGTAGCAAATTCTTAGGGGCTACCTTTTTTTGTAGCCATTACTTCTATCAATGCATTTAAAAACAAGCTCGACAACTGGCTACGAACTAACAAATCAGTGCTCAAAAACATTAACAAATCTTAAACAAACAAGACTATAAACAAACAAAGATTATTCCACAACGCTGTGTGATATAGATATACCAGCTAAGAGCTGCTCGTCTATCATCGATAAATAAATAAATATAACAAGCTAACAACTTACTTGTGGTGTTCATTGACAAAAGAAAAGAACTTTCTTTTTTTATTGCCCATAATCTCCAACAGTCTTTGGAACATAGCCTGATTCTGATGCTTCACCTCCTCAAGCACAGTTTGTAGAATGACCACGTTGGAGAGAGCGTCCTCTTCCAAAACGTCCATTTGATGCAGCACAACATTAGAGTCAAGGACTAGCAAATGAGGATAGTCGAACAGAGCACACAGCGACTTTGGACTGGCTTCAAGCACAATTTCATCATCTTTATGTGGGCATACGTTGCAGGCGGCAGATCCACAGAGCAAGTCATCCCGTAAGTAATGTTCTCTCACAATCTAAAATATTAAATCATTGTACGAAAGCAGAGATGAATGAAATACATTTGAAAACAAATCATAAACATAACCTTACTTTCAAAATGTTACCGCGTTTGGTTTTAGTTAGAAAAGTTTTTGTAGTCCACATGGTGTTAGATCTCCTGCGACAATGTCTTAGGACCTAACAATAAAAATAGAGGTTTAATCAAATGAAGGCATGTAAAACGTAAATCAAAACAAACTTCGTCGCGCGCGTTAGGGATGTTCGATACGATACGATATTTTCGTGTATCGATACAATGGCATACGATACACCCGATATTTGTATCGATACAATGGCATACGATACGGCGTATCGATACAACACATGCAAGGTGTATCGGATCGAAAGTATCGTATCAAATTATTTTGATAACGAATTGTTTTGACTTGCAAGTTACCCGGTTAAAAGGTGGCATAATGTCCTATTTCCGGTCATTATTTATCTATGTTTAAATTTCAGGCAAATCGGTTCAGTGGTTGTCGAGTTTTAGAGGAACAAACATACGTCCAAACTTTCGCATTTTTTAATATTAGTTTGATATCACAAAACACCTTTTTTGACAGTTATAACTACGCACATTTTCGTAATAGTGCACATTATTAAAATAAAAAATATTTTTTTAATTATTAAAGTACCTGCATACTTTGTCTTGATTCGATACTGTATCGATACGATATATCGTATCAAATGCCCTGTATCGATACGCGTATCGATACAATGCATTACGATATATTGCGATACGAAATATCGATACAATCCAAAATATCGAACATCCCTAGCGCGCGTCGCGGTTCATTGCCTCTAGGGATGTTCGTTCGATACGATACGTACGACCCGATAATTACATCGTATGCTTTTGTATCGATACATGTATCGATACAATAGCATACGGTCTACCCGATATTTGTATCAATACAATGGCATACGATATGGCGGTGGATCGACACAACACATGCAAGGTGTATCGGATCGAAAGTATCGTAAATTGTTTTGATTTCAAGATAAAACACACCAAAAGTCTAAATTAAATGCCTGCCAACCTAATTATTTTATTTGTAGCAGTTAAGTAGGTACCGTAAACGAAAAATATCGATGAACATTTGAATTTTTCAAGTCACTTTTTTTTCACACTATGTGCGAAGTTGGCACCTTTAGTTTTTTTTTACAAATTGCACCAACAAAGTGAACACTGAGAAATTATATTATAATAGAGTTACGTGCACATAAAAATAGCTAAGTGACACCTCAATTATAGTACAAATTACAATTCAATAATCAAACAAACCAACATCAAATTAATATCTAGCATGCAGAAGAGTTATTGTAATAGTCAATAGAATCGATAGTTTGTCGATAGTCTCGCCAAATGTTAGTATTATTAATACTACCGATGGTATCAATAGTACTCTAGAGCAATAGGTAGGTACCTACTATCAATAATGGCATATGTTTCGAAAAATCACTGACAATCGATTTTACAAAACTCCCTATAGGTACTATCGATTGTACATACATCCATAAAATCACGCCTTTTTCCCACAGAAGTAAACAGAGACCACGGATTTTCACTTGCTACGATCCTGACACACCTCTTTCATCTCGTTCGCCCTCATCACATTTTTTTTCTCTTATGTACTAGCTTGACGGTTTAGGGTATTTTTGACCTGGCCTTTCTCCAAAATATCACCAATTTGGTCCAGGTATAGGTATTCGCCTAGGTCTTTCCTTGACAGCTGTTCCATTCACACTCACCTCATACACTTGTTTGGATAAACGACATTCATTCACTTTCACTATCTATTGATATTCAGTCATATATGGATATAACTGAAAGAAATCATAATGGTTTTGTTAGATCGCTAATAATGGACGCGATAGCATTGGACGTAAAAGTATTAATAAATAAATAGTAAAACTATCGATTGTACCGATATTGTTGCGATTATCAATAGTATTACTATGAGTAATACTATTATATAAACGCTATATAAAGTACTGACACGCTATCAATCGATACTACTGACACGTGACTTTCTTGACTATCGATGGCACCTTATTAATTTATCCTAATTATTTTTCAAGATCAACTATCGATAGTGAAACTATCGATGGTTCCGCAACACTAGGAGTAGGTACATTCTATGGCAAAGACAAGTGAAAGTGGCAAATGAAAATAAAATGAAAGTGACATGACATAACATGACATTGACAACACAAGACGGGACTGTTCACACAACCCATTTAAAATTCACTGTCATGTTACTTTACCGTCATTCAGTGATGCCAGATGGGGGTTATTCCCTGCAAAATCGGGGGTATTTCTAGGCTCCGGGGAGAAATTGGGGATGGGGAGAGGAGGGACAAACTCTTTAGGGGATTTTCACAGGGTAAAATTATGAATGAGAAATGTGATTTATTTAGATAATTTACAAAAAGTTTATCTTTTGTTGACAAACAGAAATAAACTTAGTAGGTACGAACTACGACTACTTTATGTTAATTACTTACACAATACAAATAATCCGGGGACTGTTGCATTACAATGCATCAAAAATGTTAAACTTCTTGGACTTTTTTCCGCTACCTAAACATGTATTTAGAGGGGATTTTCTATTAAGTTTGGGGTAAATTCACTTAGTCATCTGGCAGCACCGCCGCACTGTCAAGTGTCAACACAGCAGTCAAGTCATCCATCCATCATCCAATCCATCAGATTAAAAAAAAAAAATTTCTTCTGTCGTCTGTCGTGTCGTGGAGGGAGGGAGATTTCAAAGAAACTAAACAGGAAACTTTATATTAATGTAGCTGTACATTACATAACTGCCACAAAATGATTAACGTAAGTCTAAAATTACATTCCAATATTTTATACTCTGGTGCAGGCGGACGAAAACCGCTTAAATAGATAACAATAGCAATTTATCATTGTGCGTAAGAAGTGTAGCGCTGTCAACTGTAAAATTGGTTAATGAGCGGCTTATAAAAGCGTCAGTTCACCAGAGAAGTTACATCTTATCAATTCGCGTTGCGCGCGGACCGTAAACGCACGCGTATTTCTACCGTATTCATTCGTGCAGCGGCGGTATCGCGGCTCGCGATTTATTTACAATCATTAGGTAGGTACCTACCTACACGCGCAACAAAGAGTCAATTCAAAACGACTTTGTAGCACTATCTCGTTAAATAAATTTTGTGATGTGCTTATTAATTACAAGTGCAATGACACTAAAGAATAAATATTTGTCTATCAAATGATAAATCAAACAAAATGCCTAAGGAGTTTAAAATCAGATCACCGCAGAAACTATGGGAAGGAGTATCATCAGTGCTGGTCCAGGCTGTGGAGAGTTTGTTCTTCAGGATTGGTGTTTCTGTAGCGAGGCATCCTTGGAAAACTATTATTGCAACTCTAACGTTTGTGCTGCTAAGCTGTATTGGGCTATTGAGATTCAACATAGAAAAGAACCCACTAAAGCTATGGGTTCCGCCTGACTCAGATTTCTACCATGATACAAACTGGTATATTGACACATTTGGAACTGCTTTTAGACTACAGAGAGTAATTGTCACAGCTGATGATGTACTACAGCCGGAAGTTCTGAAGTCCATTTATAATCTCACTAATGAGATAAACTCTATTCAAGTTGACTATAATGGTAAAAAAGTGTCTCTAAAAGATTTGTGTTTCAAAGTTCCCGTGGTGAATTTTTATAAATCAGAATCCCAAACTGGAGCAAATGTAGCAAATACCACCAACATTAACAGTGATCAGATCAGTTCCACTGACTTCTCTGACCTAACTCTGTGGGTTGATGATGATTTCTACTGTGATTTCCTAGATGAATTCCAATATGTGTGTCTTCAGTACAATATTTTAGATTTATGGAAGAACAATATATTTGAAATTAATAATGCTACTAAACAAGATATAGTCAAAAGAATAAACAGTGTAAAAGTGAACCCTAGCACAGGGCACCCAACAGACTACACCAAACTACTAGGAGGTGCAAAACATGACAGTAATGGTGATATAGTGTTTGCTAACTCAATAATTTTAACATGGTACACTCAAGTGAATATGTCTGCTGTAGACCTAAATGAAGTTGGTAATTTAGTGGGCACTGAAGACTGGGTAACAGTCCCACTTGCTCTATGGGAATCTGAGTTCTTAGAGTATCTGAAATCTGTTTCTGAACGCTCCACAGAGATCAAATATTTTTATGAGGCAGGTAGAAGTTTTGCTGACATTAGTGGAGAAGCAATGTTTAATGAAATGGACAAGTTGTTCATTGGTATTTTGCTAATGTTTTTCTATGTTATATTCGGTTTATCGCGATGCAACTGGTTGGAAGTCAGGTTGACATTAGGTGGAGTAGGGCTGTTGTGTGTTGGCTTAGCGTATGTCACCGCCATTGGATGGTGTTCTTCTATTGGCATTCCATTTGGTCCTGTTCATTCTTCATTGCCTTTCCTTTTGATGGGGCTTGGCATTGACGACATGTTTGTAATGAGTGCATGTTGGAACAATCTGACTCCTGCTGAGATGAAAAAAAGTCTCCCTGTAAAGGTGGGACTGATGCTAAAACATGCTGGCGTGTCTATCGTCATTACTTCTTTTACTGATATAGTCGCTTTATTGATAGGTGCAATAACGATATTGCCGTCTTTAAAGTCTTTCTGCATATACGCGGCCGCTGGAGTCTTCTTTATATTTTGTTACAGTATTACATTTTACGTTGCCGTGTTCACGCTAGACGTGAGAAGACTGCAAGCAAATAGAAATGGCTTTCTGTTTTGTTATAAACATAAGAAAGAAATAGCTGTTTCTACAGATAAAACAATATTGCAGAAAGCTTTCGAAGCATTTTATAAAAATGTAGTATTTACGATACCAGGCAGGTGTGTTGTCCTGTTAATCGTTTTAGTAACAACTGGTTTTAGTATTCAAGCGCTTTTACGTTTACAACAAAGATTTGACCCTAAGTGGTTTATCCCTGACGATACTTATTACAAACAATATATCGATGCATTCGAATACTATTACCCTGAAGAGGGGTATGCAGGCATGGTGTTTTTGGGTGAGATGAACTATAGCCTAGAATTCCCCAAGCTGTATAATATGGTACAGGAACTTAAAAACGATGACGATGTCACCGATGTTGTCGCTTGGGTAGATTATTTCTACCATTACGTGTTCAAAAACTTTGATAAAGACCTAACTAACAATTCAACCGCTATAACTGACCGGGAATTTAAACGTTATCTCACTAGGTTCCTGTTCAGTCCTATAGGAGGGCGGTTTCAGGTCAACTTTATGTTCGAAGAAGATCTGAAATGTGGGGTACAAGCAAAAGAGGTCAAGGCAACGACAATAATGTTCCGGTATCCGAAATTTCACGGCCCACAGGAGTATCTCCCGGCTATGAACCGCGCTAAAAACATCGTCAAATCCACGAGTATCACAACGGGCGATGGTTATCGCAGTGTTTGGTCTAAAGTCTTCGGTAATTGGGTCACTGATGAAATCATTGGCGTCGAAGTCGAGAGGAATATTGAATTAGCTCTGTTGTGTGTTATGATCTGCACCGTTATTCTTATTACTAATATACAAATGTGTGTTTGGGTATTCTTGTGTGTTTTGCTGACTATCGTAAACGTTTTGGGGTTTATGCAGAGATGGGGTATGACTGTAGATATCATTTGTTGCATCGGGCTTGAGCTCGCTATCGGTCTCTGCGTGGACTACGCCGCACACGTGGGCCACACTTTCCTGACTGTGACCGAAGGGTCCCGTACAGAAAGAGCGCTAAAGACAGTTTCAACTATAGGTACCGCTGTGCTGATGGGAGGCGGTGCAACGTTACTATCTTTATCACTGCTCAGTATGTCGAAGGCTTATACATTTCAATCATTCTTCAAAATATTCCTTTTGGTGATAATATTTGGTTTGTTCAATGGTTTGCTGTTCCTACCAGTTGCATTGTCGCTTGTCGGTCCTAGTGCTTACAAACCTACAGAGGATATAGAACTGACTGACGAAACGGTAGAACTTAATGGTAAATTAAATGGAAAACTCACAATAGATAAATCTTGAAGAACACTTACTTACTCGTACTATGATAGATCATTGTGATATTATTACTAAGCAATAAAAGCTATATATCTACTATACCTTTAGTAGGTTCAATTTTCTAAAGTGCCTTAATTTCTAGAGTAAAGTCTAAGTCTTGAAAAAGCTAGTGTTGACTTTTAAGTTAACTCATACTCTTACGCCTCTACTTCTCTCTATTATGCTTCTTGCTCATTAAGTCTTATGAAATGGTTGTATTTTTAACAAGGGTGTGTGATATTTGAGTAGTAAACATCAGCCTTAATTGACGTAACAACATAAGCACTGATCTTCTCCAGTCAAATTAAACATTGCACATTAGAAATCGGATAAACACATTACATCTGTTTTCCAACGTGCCGCGTCGCAATAACTAGAACAAGATAATGAGTAGGTAATAGTGTATATACATAGATAAACAAAAACATAAGTAGTTCTATTTCGTACACATTAGTTATGAATAAATAATTAGCTCTCATGCCAAAGTTTTTGAAGGCCGCTTGAAGTCTTCTGATATGGATAAAAGTAAAAGACTTCATTCATACCTGGACATAGACATAATATGCCTTTTTCTAAACATGTAGGTAACTGAGCTCTTCCGCCACATAAACGCTCAGTTGTTTAACACTAGAATCATCCATCCATTTTGGTGACCGCGCTGTAGTCTCATAACTTCATCGATCTATCAAGAATGGCTGAGCAAGCTCATGAGCTGGTCACTTATAAATAAACTGTAATAGACTGTTAGGTTCAATTATGTTAACCTTTTTAAATATAAAGTTATTGCTCTGCAGTGGGATGAAACTGTAAATAAAACTATAATTATCATAAGCTTAAATGTAAATTGTAATTTCTAGTTTAAGTAAAAGTAAGCACCACCTAAATTCTAGATAACGGAAATGAGTTAAAACTGTAATTTTAATTTATTTACTTACCTACTTTATACTGTGTATTATGCACTTTCGAGAGATAATCTGTTTAAGTATCTGATTAGCTTTTGACTTCCCGCCTATCCAGTGCGGTGTAATTGCCTGTAAAGATAGCTGATCAGAGAGGTGTGTAAAACTGTCCAATAGAATCGTTTACCCATTATATCAGTTAGTGCACTGTCTTTTTCATGTTATTTGCATGTATAATTGTTGCCACGTCATTTTTTATCAATGTATTCAGCACAAAGGTTTGTTCTCAATTAATATCTTTCACAAATTCACAGAAAATGATGTAGGTATTAATTCCTGTTAAAAGGGCATGCTAGTCAAACTTGCTCTAATTATTTGTCTTCATTTTTAACATGCCCTTATAACGTCTTCAAACTATTGTTTCTTTACAAAATTACTGTTTTTATTATTTTTTTTAATTGTAAGAATAAAATGACAAAAAATTTCGCCTAAAATTGTTTGCTTATTTATAAAATTGTTCATTTCGTTTTGTAAATCTGGATTGCACTAACCATACTACCTAGGTAATGTTCATGAAAATTAAGTGTTCAAAATAAAAATAGTACCTAAGTATAAAATTATGTAAGTGGGTATTAATCTAGGAGTCTAGATTCCATTTTTGAAATGATGTACTTTTTTGCCAAGTTCATAATTGATTTTCGAATGTTCATATTAATTGAATACTAAACATAAATAAATCGATTTGCTTACTTAATTGAAAAATATGTAAGGATGTATTTTTAAGACTTGCACGTTGTATTATTGTTTGTTTATATTAGTAGGTAGGTACTATTACGAAAGTGTAATAATTAAATCACTTAGTCGAAAAACAACCATAATTATTTCAGTCTTAAAAATATAGATCCAACTTGTTTTTTTTAAATACTCGTATAATATAAATCTAAAAAAACACTAGGTACTTGCTAAAATTCAACTTAGACTATGTATAGTCTAAGTTGAAAAAAAGGGACAAAAAAAAGTAAAAAAGGCCCTTTTTTTTTACTAACCTACTTATCCTACTGCTGGGCAAAGGTCTCCCGCATATCACACAAACCATTCCTGTTACACTTGTCACTAATTTCTCGACGATGAACTGCAAAAAAAAAAACGTTAATTTTTGGTTATCTTTTGAAATCAGGATTGATGTTAAATGTTCTTGTCGCAATTGTTATTTAAGTAATTGCATTTTCAGGATAGTGCTCTTTTTATTAACTATTAGTAGGATACAGCAGAACCCACACTTAGAAAGTCATTAAGTAAAATCAAAATATCTGTTTCACTCCTCTTGCTCACAAAGTCCGTCATTAAAGCGTACTAGAGCAGGGATAAAATAGCATATTAGCCTCTAGCTCTAGGTCTAGGGGATAAATTACTTATTTTTTTTTGTCTGTTACCAACTAGCCTTCAAAAAAGTAGAACGTTAACCATAAAATTTGAGGGTTTCCCTCGATTTCCATGGGATCTGCTTACATCCTGATTTGGTGACTGTGGGACCACCTCGGAAGTATACCTACCCTTTGTAACAAAAAAAGAATTTTCAAAATCGGTCCACAATTGACAGGGAAATCGGTGAACATACATAAAAAAGCATTCATTATGGATGGTTCTATGTGGTTCCATATTCGGCCGTATAGAACCTCCTCCTATTTTGAAGTCGGTTAAAAAAATGGGAAATTTTGCAAAACCCTTGACAATTAAGTAGGTAGGTAGGTACCTACTTATTGTAATCTAAATAGGTAAAACTCGTACCTTTAAGTACCTACATCACAGAATAAATAATGGTTGGTAGGTACCTTCATTAGTCAAGTGCTCGATTTGCTTTAAAAAGCGGGGATTTTCAATCACACAAATACTGCTTACCGACGTAATGTTAGCACTGATAATAACGATAAGCTAAGTCGATTTGTGTTCTACAAGATTATCCTTTAACCCTCTGTATGTCACGGGGTCCTTTGAGCCTAATTATATTAAAAAACACTAGTTTTTTATGTAAACTACTTAAGTAAAAAATCTGCATTGACAGGTCATAGGGTTGTAATGGTTAGGAACCACTGCACTACGGACGGTGCACCGGAGAGGTCTACCTGTGCAGCAGGTAGACTGGAGCGTGTGTGGGATAGACCTGTGTAGTTTTTTAAACTGCGCAGCCGACCGGCGCATGTTCAAAAATCAATTCTTTTGAGTGACACAGAACGGTGTACCTGTGCGTGTGTGTATGTGCATGTAGGTAGGTACCTACTCCGCCGCCTGCGTAGGTCGCGTCAGTTGTTTTCTAGTGTGTCCTGGACGGTCGTCGCATCGCAAACATCGTAATGTCACGTATACAAATGGCGCCACCAGGTTTAACTAAAAAAGTGCTTGCAATGCCAGTGCGTCATCGTCCTCAATCGTTGCCATCGCGAAAAGAACTGAAGTCCGTGAACGTCTCTATAGACGCCACGCTACTGACCTGCGCAGGCAGACCTGCACAGGTAACATCTCCGGTAGACCGTAGCTTATAATATCGAGACATACAACAGGGTTCGTTCACACTTGTACCCACATACCGTGTCGCATTGCGTTGGAGTTAGTTCACAGATTACAGAATAGAATATCACTTCGTAATGCTTATAATGTATGCGGTAATACGGCTTAGGTTCCTACTTAACCGCTTAGCCCCTCAGACGACAGCAGCAGTAGCGAAATTACGAACCACATTGCACAGGAAAATTTTTTTGCAAGAAAATACAGAGAAAACTAATTTTTCCAGATATGAGACCTAGTTAGATCGACTTTTCGCCCCCCTTAATTAAACTCCTAAATCGCAAATTTCATCGAAATCGTTACCTACCGTTTTTGAGAACGCGAATACAATACAGTTGGGCCGACGGATCTAGGCGTTCGTGAAGTCAGGCTTTTCGCTGCGCAGTAGAAAATTTTGTATGAAAAAGTTGCACTGCGCATCGAAACGGCTAACTTCACGAACGCCGAGATCCGTTGGCCGTACTGTAAGTAAATGTAGAAGTATACAAATATTGCTCATTTTCTAGTATAGATAGATAGGATAAGTATAGGATTGTCTCTCTTTGTTCTGTTCGTCGTTTCCTCATTGCTGAGGGTCGTGCGTGACGTGACCTCTCATTAAAATTTTCTCCGACACCAGGGTTTTCCATTTCGTCCGATCCGTTGCGACATGGATGGTTCGTGGAGCTGAGTGTCGAGTATGGTACGGATTTGGTCAGTCCAACGCATAGGGCTGCGACCTCTCGGCCTTCGTCCTTCTATTTTTCCAGTGATGGTCAGTCTCTCCATGCTATCCGGATTCCGCCTCGCGATGTGGCCAAAGTATTCCATGGTGCGACATAAACAAACTGTTGTGAGTCTTCTGGTGATTTTGAGCTCTGCTAGAATCGAGGAGTTAGTTCTAGTTATTATAGTATTGCCATCATTTCCTCGTAGTTAATTATATAAAATTGCCCTTGATTGCTCTACTTACTTCAATAATTAAGTATTTATCAGTGAATACCTTTATTAATCTTACTAAAGTAATCTTATCTCATTTATATTTTCAAGGACTGTCTGCGTAGCACTTTATAATATTACAACCATCACAAAACTTTTGGTTGGACCACCTAGGCTTTGCTTATCTGATCTAGGCAGGTACCCAGCTGCCCAAGCCAAGTTACTATTTCCTTACAATCGCTATTAGATAACATAGAAAATGTATGGGAATTATAATTGATGAAAAGTCACGTCTTGTCAGAACAAACGATTAGCGATGATAGAATAGAAAGACAGAGAATCGATACGCTACGGAGCGCTTGAAAAGTACGCACGATGGATCAAGCTAGGCATTCGTGGAGTTTGCCGTTTCGAAGCGCATGCGCAGTCACGTGGCGCACGCAGTGTAGCTTTTTCAGAACATTTAATTGCAGATAATACCCACATTTACCTACAAAATAAAATGTTTTCAAATCACAACCAATCAATTTGGCATTGGGTGAGTAGGGAGAATTAGGAGATTAGCGTTGTAATTATCTTTGTATTTTATCATCAGGCATTAGAGCTAATCTGCAAAATTAGAATCTTTTGATAGGTACGTAAGTCCAGGTACCTACTAGGTTCAAATGAATTTTAAAACCAGGGCAAATAATTGCACCTAGGCTCTTTTAGGCCGCGTATATCCAATAGTACCTACCTAATCTACAGCTTGGCAAAAACGAGTGCCTACGCTAGGTAAGTATAAATAAATGGGGGCGCCACTAAAGGATGTAATCATTCTTTACAGTGGCGCCCCCATTTATTACCCCCCATATCACACCACCCCAAAATAAAACGGTTTGAATTTGATACTTGATAATTTTACCAAAGGATCCGTAGGGGTAGAAATTCTTTGAATTATTAATCTTCTTGCATTTTTGTTTATTTGCACTGTCAGGATCAGGTTGTCTCTTGCTATCTCTTATTCGCGAATAACATTTTTGTATTTCCCTATTAAGAAACTAAGAATCATCAATACCTACCTTTTTATTAAGCTTTAAGCTTAGGTACCTATACTTTCTTTCGTGTTTCTATCCATAGATACCTACGATAATGCGATGCGAACGCGCTGCTTAAAAACGCGCTTCAGAAAATATCGTGTGCCCCCTGAATTGACACGAAATTGAGAAAAGCGAAAAACTGAAATGATTTCCAATTCATTAAACCATTCATTAGAATATACCAAGCTAAAATTTGTTAATGATTCGATAATTGTTTTCTTTAAAAAATGGTGTTATCAAAGCCAACGGATTAACATTATACGTTATCTTTTTATCCTTTGGATTATTAATTACACATTAGCATTACACACCAGATTTGCACGGAATTATTATTGCACAGTAGAACACACCTTAGAATTATTGCAGTCTCCGGGTAGGTACCTAAGTATTTAAAAAAAAATATGACGTGAAGGGATTTCATTATTTACATAAGTAGGTACTTAAGTTAAAGTTTATTTTCACCAACTTTTGAGCGAACCGAACCAAGGAATACAATTATTCATAGAAATTTTACCACCCTGTTTAACCCCTATTGATTTCCGAAAATTAGATTCACCTGTTATTTCAGAATCTTCACTATCTACATTCCAATTAAAAATCGTTTTAGTAAGTAGTTTAACGGAAATACGTCGTAACGTAACCAACATTCATATACACAAACTTCTCGCATTTATATTTATAAGTAGGTAAGTACCTAATATTAAATAAGTAGAAAGGAGTAGCTTTTACCAGTAGCGTGACCTTGTCTGCTTGCTTTGAAGACTTATTTGCAGAGGTCGGAATTAGGTAGAGTTATTTATGTACCTACTTGAATCGAAATGTTGATATTAATATGGATCTTCCCGGGATTTCTAATGGACAATCTCGGGATTTGAGGCATATCCACTTTATTCTTTCGCTGTATGAAATCAGTGTGAGTACATAAATAACTCTACCTAATTCCGACCTCTGCTTATTTGCAATGTGTAAAATAAAAACCACTAAGAATGCTAGACTGAATTTTATTCCATTTTGAATCGTGCGTGTGGTGTATCACTATCATCAGAGCTGAGTCACTGGCTGGCCTAGGGCTGGCAAGTTGATTTTCATACTTATATGATACATATCTACAAATTTATGTAGATATAGGTAAACACGAGTAGGTAAATAAGCGAACAAAAATAAGCAAGATACTCGGACTTACTTATTTAGAAAAATACTAGTAAAATTTACTAGTTTTACATTTTCGTAATAATATTTTTGAACTTGATGCGCAAACACTAACCAGCATTGATAGTAGGTAGGTACTTACCTAGTTTACAGTTATAAATAAAAAAACAATATACTTAAGTAGGTAATAGTTATGTTATGTGTTACCTAGTACCTACGGTAATTAGGTTAGGCACGTTACGTCCTTTAATAAAAGCTTTTACCTATTTAACTTGCAAAGTTGCAATGTATTGTAAGTACGAGTATTATGTATAATTTATGGATGTTGGAGTCAAATCTTGCAAGCTAAAGACCCACTTCCCTTTCCATTGTCCGATTAAGCTGATCTGATGATGACGTCAGGAGCAGTTCAACGGTTTAATACTTAAGTAGTTGAAACTCCGAACTCAGCAATCTGTCAAGTTCCGACTACAATGGGATAATATGGTGACAGGAAGCTGATCTGATGACGGAGTCGGGACCTGTTAAATGGAACTTCTCAGTGACAGTATTATAGTATAACAGTAGAACATCCCTGTTTTTATATTCACTTACCCCCTTACTTATGAAAGATGTTTAAAGTTAAACACTGGTAGAACAACGTCCTGTCTCTGTTTGTCACTATCCACAAATAAAGACAGGACGTTGTTTAACCAGTGTTTCACTATAAACGTCTTTCATAAGTAAGGCCCATAATGAATGAATTGTCTATACTTACTTAATCCTATCATATTTAGGTAGAAAAGATATTGCATGGCAGCCATTTTAGCCCACTTGTAGGGATATCTCCCTACAAGTGGGCTAAAATGGCTGTTTTTGACATTTCCATGGTTAGCAACCCTACAGACACTATCTAATAGCGTAGGTACCATAATAATTTATCATTTACTGACAATACATACATAGATGGCACCATTTATTAGCGTGGCACATTAAACAATAAGTAGTAGGTTGACTGGCAGTAAGTAATGTAATATTTCACATTGTTATATGAACACCAGCTTCATAATTGTCGATGACACATTAACAAAGTTTAATGTCCTGACCTGACCTCACACGCTCTATTTGTTCATCATCATGCACAAATTAATTAAGTAGGTAGGTAGATAAGACTAAATTATAATGCCTCTTTGTTTTTATTGTACGAGCGAAACGAGGTCTCTCTGACAACTGAGAGCGATAGAGTGGGGTGAGGGGGAAGGTCAGTGAGTTTGCTTTTATCTGGAACCTATTTAGGTACTGGGGTTTAGACTAGACGAACGTGCCCGCGGGCAAGTCTGCATGACATCTGTTTTCGGAACCGACTTCAATGTTATACCGGCTGAGTTTTCTTTTCAGGGCCACTTAGAGGAATTCTGAACAGTTATTGAAAAGTCACATTAGGAGTAACGGGCTCGATTTTGAAAAAAATAAGTTCTGCATGAATTGAGAACCTTTTAGAAGTCGGTTAAAAAGAGTACGATCGGCAGATCTAATTCCACCGTCTTTAAACTGAATGATTGTAGATTGAAACAGGATGAGCGCGAGTGTTCCTGCTTAACTGGTTGGTAGGTATCTAGCTACTGTTTGTAGTGTAGGTAGGCAACAAGTCAATTATAAAATTGCTCTGGTGCGCTGAAGGTCCCCTAAGCAGGCAGGTACTTATCCGTATATGGTGATGACGCTGATGATGAAAAGGAGCTCTCCTCAAGAGGCTTTTCAGCATACAAACATTTAATTATGACCCTTTGTTTAAATGTCCATGTGGTAATAAAGTGTTTTTCTATTCTATTCTAATAAACCCAGATAATTTCCTTGCAAGTGGTGAATGTAAAAATGAAAGACGCTTTTTATTTTATTAAGCAGGTACTTAAGTATCATAACTTTATTTTATTTAAAATAACGGAAATAGAAATTTACATAAGTAAATGCTGATCGAATCTAACTTGCAAAAGTAAACTACTTGGAAGGCAAATAGAAAAAATATTTCCTTACGAACCAATTATTAATTATTAAATTAATCTTCATTTTTCTCATCACAAAAGGTTATTTTACATGGTGCGGTTTACATCTAGGTGGAACAAATAAACACAGCAAATAAAATTGGTTGAAACCGTAATTAACCCTGCAACCAATGCAAGTAACATGGATGTTATTTAAGCTTAGGTATATTTTGATTCTTTGTAATAAATCTCCTTTTTTATTAACCTACGTTGTCCTGTCCCACTGCTGGGCAGAGGTCTCTCTTTTCTCTCTCCACGTATCACGGTCCATCACTAACTTCCGGCCACTTTGCCGTCCATCTTATCTACTAACTTCATAATAACCTGACTTTTCATTTTTCAAGTCAAGTATTAGTATTATATTTTTATTAAGTATTTTATTTTATTCTGTACTTATATTTATTTTACTATTTATATTGTTTGTGAGAGAAATAAAAAAATATGTAAAGTAGGTACCTAAGTAAATCTTACTTTAGGTACCTACCTAAGTACTTAAGTAAGTAGGTATATCAAAATCGGCCTAATCATTGGCCTAGTATCAAAGGATAGGGACTGTTCATTTGTTAGGTACAAAATAACTTAAGAACTGTTGAGCCAGAACAGAATCGAACTATCACACTGCCTATGCAAATTAACACTTGACACAGAATACTATTCTGTGACTTGGTTCAGTAAAATACTATAACTAACACGGACCTATCCTCCCAAATCACATAGGTAATAAACAGCCCCCTATTTATCACTTATTCCAATGATATAAATCACGAAATGAGCCCATAGTTTTGAGAAAATGTTATCGTCGTGAAAGAATGAGAATGGCACAGGAAAAACAAGATTTTTGACATCAGAGCGGATCTACCTATGATTAAAATCGATGGTTTATTCCAAAGTTCAAGACATCTTTTTGAATGGAACTATTTTCTTGGCGTGAGTTTGATCCAGAAGTGAGGAATAGTAATGCTGATGCCCTGGATCCTCTTGGCTGGCTGTGTCTGCGGTTTCCCATCGGGCGTGGATATATGGAAGGCTTGCAATAGACCAGTCAAGACTTGGAACATGCTCTGCCGAGCGTAGGTTTCACCGGCACATAATCTTCGGCCTAGAAATAAGATAATACAGTTAAATTAAAAAACAACAGAGTACCTAAACTTTGTAAAAAACATAGACCTTTACATTTTTACTACTTAGGAAGATGTTGATATGATACAGTAGTACGAGAGCCCAGCGCAAGAAACCGACGTCACTTGATACTTAGATAAGCTCCATGGCACACGTTCAGAAAAGTGTTGCTAAGCTAAGCTTCGAAAAAATAGTCATTAGATAGGTCGGAACTACTCAGTACTGACCCTAATTCAACTTCTACTCTCTCTCCTCTCTTCTCTTTGTAACAGTTTAAAATCGTACGAATTCGAGGGGGCCTACGCCCTACGTTTAAAAGATTTACTAATCATATTTAATTATTATTAGGTAGGTATATTCTTTGTGCTTATACCTACCTAGTTAGTTAAAGTTTACCTTGGCCTGCAGACACGGAAATATGAATGTCTATAAACTCAATTTCGATCGAGTCGATGCAAAAAATAGTTTCTTATCCATTCTAACCAATAGATGTCTACATTATACCTACATAGAAAAACAAATTGATTAGATATAAGTACCTACCTACTGTAATTAAATCGACTGGCTTTAAGGCTCTTAAAGCTAAACGGTTGGTAACAGGCAATCAAAGCGTAGGTATAGATAGGTATACTAAAATACATAATCACAATCTCTAACATGCGTAGATTAAGCTGAGCAGCTCTATTTTCCGTGTAGATAATGCTTCAATAATTATAAAAACAACTTGAAGCACAATTTATCAAGGTAGGTAGGTACCTACCTAACCGATTTATTATTTGCCTAATTTAATATCATCTAGGAGATCAAAGTTCAGTAGGTAGTGCGAATTACAATGCTGAATACAAAAGTTGACGTTTTTTCAGCTTTCAGTCACTTTCATAAATTTCCTAATTCAGAATGAACTCCGGAACTGGAGGCCTGGACCAGGATAAGAGTGTCAGGACCGTAGCAAATGGATCCGAGATCTGTGGTCTCTGCCTACCCCTATGATGAGAAACATGCGTGATTTGATGTACAGTACGGCCAACGGATCTCGGCGTGTGTGAAGTTAGCCGTTTCGATGCGCAGTGCAACTTTTTCATACAAAATTTTCTACTGCGCAGCGCAGAGCCTAACTTCACGTACGCCGAGATCCGGCGGCCCAACTGTAAGAATGTTTATGTATGTTATGTTAAACTTCTGCAGGTACCATCGTTTCAATTGTATTGTAAGCTACTGAAAACCGTTATAGCAATTCAATAGGAATTGAACTAGGTATATTCTACCGGCTCTTTTCATTGACTGAGAGTGACAAGAACAGCATAATAATGCAATTCCTATTATGATTCTGCTAAAGCGGCATATTTAGCCCCGCTGTTCCTCAATAAACATGATTTGATTTGAAAATAAATGTAAGTAGATCTGACAAGCGGTTCTTTATTTTAGCTTTTTTTTTAATTCGTGGGTGTAGGTACCTACGAGTATAAAAAAAGAAAAAAACAAGCCTGCAAAGAATTACGGACAGTCGGTACCCATTCATTTTATTACCAATCAAATCTTCCCAATGTTATGGGTCCCGACTGTGAGTAATTCTTTGCAGGCTTGTTTTTTTCTTTTTAGTTTTGACGCAGTCGGGTTTTTGTTTTTTAAAATATTTTTTTATTTAACACTTTTTAGATATGATGAAGTTGATTTTAAAATACCTATTCAACGATACCCCACTTGATATAGTGTGACGATTTTGATTCTTTTAATTTTGACAATATGGCGTCTGGTTGTAGCCCTGGTGAATTTTGATTACTGTCATATCTTTAGTGACACTCCCAAGGTTGAGACAAATCGATTGACGTAAGAATCATCAAAATCGGTCCACGCGTTTGGCCTCTAGAGTGCCACATAGAAACATCCATAGCGAGAATTATTATTAATCAACTTTAAACCGTTATTTTTCCTAAACTATTACTTAAAATGAAAAATGGTAAAAGAAACCTAAGGTTGATTTTGAAATACCTATTCAACGATACCCCACTTGATATAGTGTGAGGATTTTGGTTTTTTTAATTTTGACAATATGGCGTCTGGTTGTGGCACTGGTGAATTTTGTTTACTGTCATGTCTATAGTAGCACTCCTAAGAGCCTGTCCAGATGACGCGTCTCACGCGCGAGTCCGCTCGCGCGTACACACTCGCGCGTTCTTGAGATACTAGAGCTACATACAAAATTGAAACGCGCGAGTGGTCTCGCGCGTAGATCGCGTCATCTGGACAGGCTACGCGCGAGTGGTATCGCGCGTGAAACGCTTCATCTGGACAGGCTCTAAGGTTGAGACGAATCGATTGACGTAAGAATTATCAAAATCGGTCCACGCGTTTGGCCTCTAGAGTGCCACATAGAAACATCCAAACAAACATACATAGACTGATAAACACATTACCCTTCCTTTGCTTTGCGCAGTCGGGTAAAAAGCTACAATGTGATTATTACACCTAGTCTTACAGTCAGTTTTGCTAAGTTTTTCCCAGTATTACGTACAAAAAGTCATAGGTACTTACTCTTAAGTAAGTTCGTATGAGCTAGTGGCCAACTCTGGTGACGGAGTTTTTAGGCCGCCTATTGGCCCCCGTCATGTCTAAACGACTCGAAAGCCAGGAGAGACAATTTAACGTGCCCTCCGAATCACGGAAGCGCTCAGCTCGTAATGCCTTGCGGTTACCCATCCAAATTGTGACCGCGCACAACGTTGCTTAACTTCAACGATCAATCAAGAACGCAAGCTACGCCACGAGCGACAAAAAGTCATGTTCATGGTTTATCCATTTACCTATTATGTACTTACCTACTATTTTATTCCTTAGCATAGGTTAACATGGTTTCTAGAGTCAAGATCTGTCATAGTTGTAGACCTTCACTTCTAATTACCGACTTAAACGGTTAGTACAAGCAACATTAAAGTAAACATAGGTATAAATAGGCTCACGGCTGTAAACACAGGTACGTATCTACGATAGGACATTTTCTATGACTTTCGTCCGAATCACTCGTGAGGCGTAGGATGGGATCAGACGGTTCACTCGAGTGAAAGTTCACTCGAATGAAGTAATAATGAACCTTGTAGGCTTATAAAGAATTGCAAATTTCATCGAAATCGTTAGAGCCGTTTTCGAGAACGCGAATACAAATAAACAAACAAAAAGACAATATTGCTCGCTTTATAGGAATAGGATATAGGTAATCAGCAGTGATCGGAATTAGGCGGGCTTAAATACCTAAAGTTCAAAGAACAGAGGCAAGAAAAAAATATTTTAAAAAATAAAAACCCGACTGCGTCAAAACTAAAAAGAAAAAAACAAGCCTGCAAAGAATTACTCACGGTCGGTACCCATTCATTTTATTACCAATCAAATCTTCCCAATGTTATGGGTCCCGACTGTGAGTAATTCTTTGCAGGCTTGTTTTTTTCTTTTTAGTTTTGACGCAGTCGGGTTTTTATTTTTTAAAATATTTTTTTATTTAAGTAACACTTTTTAGTTATGATAAAGTTGATTTTAAAATACCTATTCAACGATACCCCACTTGATATAGTGTGACGATTTTGATTCTTTTAATTTTGACAATATGGCGTCTGGTTGTAGCCCTGGTGAATTTTGATTACTGTCATATCTTTAGTGACACTCCCAAGGTTGAGACAAATCGATTGACGTAAGAATCATCAAAATCGGTCCACGCGTTTGGCCTCTAGAGTGCCACATAGAAACATCCATAGCGAGAATTATTATTAATCAACTTTAAACCGTTATTTTTCCTAAACTATTACTTAAAATGAAAAATGGTGAAAGAAACCTAAAGTTGATTTTGAAATACCTATTCAACGATACCCCATTTGATATAGTGTGACGATTTTGGTTTTTTTAATTTTGACAATATGGCGTCTGGTTGTGGCACTGGTGAATTTTGTTTACTTTCATGTCTTTAGTAGCACTCCCAAGGTTGAGACGAATCGATTGACGTAAGAATTATCAAAATCGGTCCACGCGTTTGGCGTCTAGAGTGCCACATAGAAACATCCAAACATACATACATAGACTGATAAACACATTACCCTTCCTTTGCTTTGCGCAGTCGGGTAAAAAAGGGGAGACTTCCTTACTACAAGAATTTTATTCTTGTAGTAAGTAAGAATTTTATTGAAAGTTGGCACAATTTTCACAGTGAGTAAGTACATTTAAAATTAATGTTAATAATATTGTGAACTAATTCAAATAATTTTTCTATTTGACCGACGGAAAAAAGTTTTTTATCCTTATAACTTACATTTTAGTTTTTGTTATTAACTCAGGTAAAAAATTGATTCACCTTAATGTTAGATGTTCTTTATTAATGTCCCGGAAACGGAAATAATTGGGTCAAAAAATATTTAGTCCTAAGGCGTCTCCATTTGTCTCTGTTATTTTTCGAACTTTAGGTATTTTAGCCCGCCTCATTCCGATCACTGGTAATCAGTCATGTCCATAGTTCTCATAACAGAAACTCCGCTTACTTTGGGGATAGATAATACTGTGAAATTGTTTATTTTATAACAGGTACCTACTTACCTACTTGGTGATTTTAAAATTTCTGATTCTGACTATACTTAGGTAGGTACCTAGGTACTTACTTACTTGATATTATTCAGAAGTCTCGCAACAATTAATTACAAATGACTGGTAAGGACCGTTTAAAAGATAATTTGTTGTATCCTAGGCATTATAACAATAAATAACACAAAGCTCACGTAAAAATATCTGAAATTATCAGTGTGAGACGCACTGCGAGTTCCTTCCTCATACCCAGGTCAACATTCTCCGGATGAATCGAAACATTGTCGGAAAATTAACATAAATCGACGATAATTTTACAAACTTGTATTAAATCTGACTTTCGATCCGAAGGCTGTGAGTTCGAATGCCAGATCGCCTTCAGTTGTGCGATTCACACTTCTCAGAATGCATCCTATTCGAAGATTTTTCAGCGAAGAGACGCCACTTTCCAAATTCGGAATCGAAATACATTTCGAAAAGTTATAAATGGTCATGCTGGAGGCAATCTATGACTACACTTAACGGGACACCGTAATGCCTGGGACATTGTTGAGATGGAAAATCGAAAAGGCTTGCCCAGCACCTAAACTATTTTAGCTAAATCGGCTTTATTCGCAGAAAAGACATGGTCAATACCTACGTGTAGGACCGATTAAGGTTTCCTCACGATGTTTTCCTTCGCCGTTTCAAGCTCATGACGAAGTGCATTTACATTTTTTGAAACACAAAATCCATTGATTCACGGATTCGACCTTCATTCTTTTTTTTTTGCTTATAAGTTGTGGCTACCGAAGCACTGCGATAATTTTCTATAAAACTCCTGAAACCTGTATGGAACACAAAAGTTATTTTTAATTCCTCACTAAAGTAAAATAAATCCTCAAAATAAATTGACAATCGGAGTGACATTTCTAATAGTAGGTACTAATTTTAGTAAAATTGCAGTGTTTGTGGATGTAAGAGAAATGAGTCAAGTATTTTATTTCTGGCTAAAATACTGTAAAGACTGCAAGGGGACCACGAGCATTGCAATCTTATCGCAATTTTACCGATTTAAAAATACATTTGGAAATGTTAAATGTCATACTGTTTTGGTCATTAGCGGGAACAGAAAAAATCCGATTTGAAAGATAAGTTTGTTAGTAGGTACCTAATTATAGAACAGAATCATCACCTAACTGATATACCTAGATCCCAACCCTTCGGCTATGTTACTGTAGCCATGGTCTCTCTGTTTCTCAATATGCATTGTGTTATGTCCTTGCATTCCTTTTCTCATCCAAGACAAACATTTTTGCTAGTTGTATGTAGGTAAATTGATTGTATAGTCCACTTACCAGCTCCAAAAGGCAGTGACTTGTCTTTGGCTAGACATAGCTTGCCATCCACAATGAAGCGTTCCGGTCTAAAGTGCTCCGGGTCGCCCCACACCTCCTTACTCGTGTGAAGCAAAGTCAAGTTAGGACTCAGCATCGTGCCCTGAAAAAGAAATCTGTATAAATATATTCTAAACCAATCTATTTTCAAAAGAAAAAAGTAACCTTAAAATAAATAAATTTTAGCCAAGGCTGAGTTGAGTAGGTATGACTCTTTTGTCCCGTACAAAATTCAACTTTGTAAGATCGACCCAACGTGACTATAAAATTATGTAAGAGTTTTATATCTAGACTCATAGATTATTTTAGGTATTTTATCTACGGTAAAGCTGGGAACAAATTATCGGACGCGGCTGACGGACGCGGCTGACAGCCGCGACTGATAAGTGTGCACACCGTCCGAACACCCCAGCGGGCCAGATTGCCTTTGGACGTCTGAAGGTCCAAGGACGCGTCCGCGACTTTCGTCAGATAATGTGCACAGTTCTATGTTCGTTCTATATCCAGATACCTATTCAGTCGCGGCTGTCTGTCGCGTCCGTAAGCCGCGTCCGACAGTATGTTCCCAGCTAAGACTTCAATTCCAATGTCATGTATCTAAATATGACAAAGTCAGAAAACATGACGCTCAAGGAATTTCTATACTACGTACCCGGAACGCTGACTGAGACAGAAAACACGGTCCGCTTGAAATCAAACTTGGGCGGTGTGTCTCTTTCTTTTTGCAACTGTGTGAAAGAGACAAAGCACCCAAGAAAGCCTCTCAACAAGACCAACAATCCTTATAACCAAAATTAAATGATAATAGATCGTTGTGTGGTCGTGATAAGGTTCAAAATCCTTTGTACATTAAATGTCAGTCAGCATTCTACTATGTATACAATTTCTTTGATGACGCTATTCTAAAAATGTGACGTTAATTCAAATGTCATAGCTTAAGTCAATTGACAAAGACGTCAAAAATGACGTTACCTCACTGACCTGTATCTATACAAGTACGCATACAGGTCAGTGCGTTACCTACACTTTCTTAAAGCTTCATTCATTCAATCTTCAATCATTCCGTTCATCAAGAAAGAATGAACTGACTGGACAGATTGTCTTAGGAAAATGAGTGAGCCCGCCAAGATTAATTGATTTTTGATTCGATGGGTTTTCGAACGAATCACCACCGGGCCGTATAAACTTAGGCCTTTACATCTTTACCAGATGATTTATACAGTGTTAGAAGGCAAACTTTGCCTACACTTACATGGGACACTGTAGTGCCTGGGATAATGTTGAGATGGGAGTAGGCTTGCCCAGCGCCTAAACCATCCTCTCAGCTTAACCGGCCATATCCACAGAAAAGACACGTTCAAGTTCTGACTAAGCCGCGAGTTTCCTCACTATGTTTTCCTTCACCGTTTAGAGCTCGTGTTAATGCGCATATAAATTTTTCGTAACAAAAAATCCATTGATGCACAGCCAGGATTCTTACCCACGACCTTCGGATCGAAAGTCGAGGTACCATCCCCCTCGGCCAACACGGCTTTATAAGAACCGTGTTTTAATTTCATTTAAGGTCTTGTCAAACAAACAATTTTTATACCCTTGCACACACAAGAAATGTTCCAGTAAGAAATGCAAAAACTACCGACTGATTTCCTTCATTTCGTATGCCAAGTTTACCTACCTATCTCGTCAAATTGCACCAGAAAAAGCCGGATTCGCTAGGGAAAGAGGGACTACTGCGACAAATTATAGAAAAAGCCAGGGAATTCAACACATCGCGCATTAATGATTCGTTGACTTTCGAAAGGCATTCGACAGCGTCAACTGGAAGTCTTTTGGAAAGTTCTATTAGAGATGGGGACACCACACCACCTGGTTTCCCTATTGAAGCGAGGCTTTATGAAGATGGTAAAGCAACAGTACTATAGTGGATGACTTCCTCACGAACATCTTCAAGACTGAGTCCGGCGTCCGACAAGGTTGCATAATATCTCCATTACTCTTTAACACTTACAAGGAGTACATTATGCGCATTGTCTTGGAAGAGTGGGATAAAGGTATTACAGTAAGAGGACGCGTAATAAACAATCTACGATACGCTGACGATACCACCCTGCTTGCGACATCGAGAGAAGATTTGGAGAAGCTATTGACTCTTCTGGAAACCACTAGTCTCCAATTCGGACTTGCTCTAAACAGGGTCAAGACGAAAGTCATTGATAGTTAACCGGACTGACCAGATGCGACTGTAGATACGAAAATATTCAAGGCTGGAGGATGTGAAGACGAGATCAAGCGATGATCCGCTATCACAAGGTCGGCAGTAGAGCGCCTCTGAAAGATATGGCAATAAATGTAAATAACCAAGAATACAAGTCTCGCCTGATGAAGTGCCTCGTATTCCCGATCTTTCCCTATGGAGCCGAAACATGGTCGTTGAAGCTCCATGATCGCCGAAAAATCGATGCGCTGGAGATGCATTGCTGGAGGCGCATATTAAGAATGCCATGGACGGCATACCGCACCAATAATTCGATCCTCAAAGACCTTCACATAAAATTCTGAAGTTCTTTGAGCACATCTTTAGAAACGAGGAATCTATGGAGAGACTTGTGGTACAAGGCCGTGTAGAGGCCAAGACATCTCGTGGTTGATCTCCTACTCGCTGGGTCGACCTAATAACTAAAGCTACGCAGTCAACCGCATACTTCAATGCTGAAAACCGCCAGAAATGGGACAGGTAAATAATCAAAGTGAAATGGAGAGACATCGCTCAACGTTCAGCACTCCCAAGGCTGGAAACGGCGAGCCATAACCCTGTCCATCGACAGCCACGACCACTATGACAAGAGTGCACGATATAGAAGAAAAAATAGTTCATCTATAGAGCATAAGTGTTCGGTAGGTAATATAAACTATGCCCTACTGCCCAACTGCTCAACTAGTTGAACAATTTAAGTTGAACAGTGGGGAAGATGTAGATTAAAAATTGATGGAATAAACTAGCTGTAAGTCACTAATCTGTAATGCTAAGATTTACATAATGTAGCCATTTACTCCTTGTCTGTCAAAGACGATTTTTAAATACTTACAAAAATTATTAACATTCTTAAATACGGTCAAAGAGCACGCGGTATTACCTCATTCTAGGTACCTACATATTCACCTGTCACTTTAAAATGTTTTTTTTTGTCACTCCTATTGTCAATGAAAAGATATATTAGCAACATAATAATAGTCATCATCTGAGCTAGGTATCAGAAACCAACTAAAGTCCATTATGAATTTAGAAGTAGTTAGGTAACAGGTTTAGCTTGAAAGATCTAATAATTGAATTATGCTAATGAAGGAATTGTTGCATTACAATTCCTTTTGTGAAAAGGCAATGACAATTCCTAATATTATGATGAGGAATGGCTAAACAACCTTTTTAGCCCCCATTGTCTTGCTCACTTCTACTCTACATGGTTGACGTTGTAAATTAGAAGAATTGGCGCAGGGTCCCAATTCTTTTAATTTACAACGTCAATTATTACCTCTGATTTTTTTCGTACTCCAAAATTACAGTAATTGGCAAAACCACATTGGTAATTAGGTTGATAACGTCATGTCTTTACTAATAAGAAACAAAACGAAATAGTTGATGTATTGCTTTGGTTGTGAAAAAGTTTGTTAGTAGAATCGAGGGGCTGATCTATAAATCACAAACGTGCAACTACAGAGATACAAATCCATTTCAATAAACTGCGGGCTTAAAAAGGCCGTTATAGCAGAATCACAATATGAATTGAACTAATATGCCGTCTCTTTTCATAGACTGAGAGTGATAACAACGTCATATATTGCAATTCCTATTGTGATTCTGGTACAGCGGCCTTTTTATGCCCGCTGACTATGAAGTTAGAAACCGATGAAGAAATAATGTGAAGTCTGTACGACAATCTCAGTTTCTACGAGCTATAAGTACTTATTCATTCTTGGACTAAAGGTACTAAACTTTCACAATACTATGAATATTACAAAAAAAACATGGATTGAAAAATAGGAAACAAATCGAAAAAAGTGCAAACCAGAACAGAAAAATAAGACTGAAAGGCTTTAGAGGAGGCCAATACCCGTAGAGGGGTCCTCAAACAAACAAACCCTTTTTTTAGAGTTAGATCTAGATTAGTTTTAATTTTGTATTTGAGGACTAATTATTATATTATGAATATGATAGGCTTTGGGCGCATGTTTTGCGATAGTGCTCGCTGCCCAACGCCAGCCAATCTTCTATCAAAATCAAATATCATTTATTCAGTAGGACCGTTATGACCACTTTGAAACGTCTTAAGAGCTAGGTGATTCTACTCCTGTTCTTTCGCGACCAACACCGTGAAGAATCAGGGCAACAAACATGGTATGGGGCCTAGCTTTCTTTTCAGTGATCCGCTTAAAATCTTTAGTCAAGCTCCAGTGTCTATCGTATCAATGTTTCAACTTTACACTAAATAATTTTCTCCCAGTAAGAGGCCACCTTAACTCCGTTTTCGGTGGCATGGAGTCGATCCTCTCGGATGCAGCTGGTAAGGCACAGAGGGCAAGAAAGTAAATGCACCATGTCTTGAACGGGAGCTCCACAGTCGCACAACATAATTCGGCAGCCAATATAATTCAATTAATCCTACAAAAGACTTAAACGCGCTTCAAATAGATAAGAAAGAATGGCGAGAGGTAATAACTTTTTTTATTGGCAACGCGCTTTTTGTGCATTTGCCATTTTTTTTTTATTTTTGATATAAAATTAGGGAAACAAGGTACTTACCTAATTAAAAAATAGCGAAAGGTAATAACTCGAGACCAGCGAATAATAATTTGAAAATGAAGAATCTTATCAAAATTTTCAATTCCGACGGGATTCGAACCCGCAATTAATTAATTAAATTTTCAAATGTAACCTAAGTGTGGTTTAACACTATAACAAATAAAAAAAAAGAATATTAATTGTTCAATAACTTATTATTTCGAGTCCAATATACGAGTGATTAAATATTTTTAGGTGTAGGTACACAAAAATCGGTATACCGGTGGCGAGGTGGGTCGACGACATAGTTCACGTCGCGGGGCGTCAATAGATGCGACTGGCATAGGATCGTGGTGGATGGTACGTAATTAGGGAGGCATATTCCCAGCAGTGGGTAAAATCGGGCTGTGGATGATGATGATGATTATTCTTTATAGTCACCTTTAAACAGGTATTATCTAGTATGAGTAGTTAGCGTTTACGCGATAGTGAAGGCTAAAATTACTATGCAATAAATAATAGTAGGTTGATGATGAAAAATTTCATCCACGGATCAATTATTTCATTGGTAGACAGTCAGGGGTAAATTAAATTACCCGCGGCGGGCTTGCAACCCATATATCCCACGGTGTATCCCACTAAAAAAAGCTGTATCCCACGGTACCGCGATATTGCGGACGGACGCGGACCAGTGTCCATGACCTCGCACTGACGGACCATGGGAAGGGTATCGTGCGTGATAGCACAAACACGTCCGTCACCGTGCATCCGATCAGCAGCGAGTCGGTTACTTCAAAGGTTCTGTGCGAGCTCTCAAGCTGGCTTCCCACGGTGCGTGATTCTACGGATTTTCATGCACGGCCTCCATGCGCAATATCGAAATAAATAATAATAATAAAAAAATATTTAAAAAAACAAAAACCCGACTGCGTTAAAGTTAAAACTAAAAAGAAAAAAACAAGCCTGCAAAGAATAACTCACAGTCGGTACCCACTTATTTTATTACCAATCAAATCTTCATAATGTTATGGGTCCCGACTGTGAGTAATTCTTTGCAGGCTTGTTTTTTTCTTTTTAGTTTTAACTTTAAGGCAGTCGGGTTTTTGTTTTTTTAAATATTTTTTTATTTCAAACTTTTTAGTTATGATTTATTAGGTGATGATGATTTTTATGATTAACTAGCTGACGCCCGCGGCTTCGCCCGCGTGGGCTACTATTTTGTTTATCCCACGGGAACTATGCATTTTTTCGGAATAAAAAGTAGCCTATGTCCTATTCTCGGTTATTATCTATCTATGTTTTAAATTTCAGCCAAATCGGTTTACGCGTTTGGCCTCTAGAGTGCCACATAGAAACATCTGTAGCGAGAGTGAATATTAATCAACTTTAAACCGTTATGTTTCCTAAACTATTGCTTAAAATGAAAAGTGGTAAAAGGAACCTAAAGTTGATTTTTAAATACCTATTCAACGATATCCCACTTGACATAATTCGTCAATTTTGATTATTTTAATTTTGACAATATGGCGTCTGGTTGTGGCACTGGTGAATTTTGATTACTGTCATGTCTTTAGTGACACTTCCAAGGTTGAGACGAATCGATTGACGTTAGAATCATCAAAATCGGTCCACGCGTTTGGCCTATATAGTGCCACATAGAAACATCCATACATACCCACATACAAACATAGACTGATAAACACATTACCCTTCCTTTGCTTTGCGCAGTCGGGTAAAAAGGACCATGGGCATCATTGCTTGAAAACTGGACCCACTTTGTCCAACAGCGATGAAATATACTTATGTCATATGAAAGCTGTTGGAGTGTACTTTAATTCATTCCCAGCTAAGTTTAAATCTAGCGTGAAAATAGTTTTTTGGCGCAAAATGGCGCGATAATGGTGGTTTGACTGAATGCCCTAATCTCGTTTATTTCAGGCTTTGTAAAATGAACATGAAACATTGTTGCGCACTCGTACGTTAATGTTAACTTCTGCAAAAAGCATGTGCCTCTGTCTACCCTCTTAGACATCTTCAAAGGATCTTGAATTCTCTAAAAAAGAGAGTATCTACCGTGCCAAGGGGTAGGTACAGTCGTGAGCATAATTATCTTGTTTCGTTTCATAGTAAGGGCCAAATATTCTAAGGCCTCTATTAATAAACTCGTATTAACTTCTGACAAAGTTGCGCCACGGATTAAACTATTGCCATCCTTTTCTGTTAGATAGTGACAAATAAGGATGGCAATAGTTTAATCCGTGGCGCAACTTTGACAGAAGTTAATACGAGTTTATTAATAGAGGCCTTTATGTCGATCATCTAATTCTTACCTCTGGCACATTGTAACCTCCAATCGTGGTGTCTTTCATAGCTCGATGTGGAACCCCTAGAGGCACCAACGTATCAAACCTCATGGATTCCCGAAGACAAGCTTCTGTGTATGGCATGCTGAAATCAGAAAAAACACGAATATTATAAATGCCAGCATTCAGTAAAAAGATATCAACAGTTTATTACTTATATTAGGTTAAGTTTTCATTAGAATTATAATTCTAAGGGTTTGTTTAGACATTATTTAACACACGGGAATTACTCATGTAAAAATATCATCGATTTAGATACCGACAATGTTTCGATTCATCCGGAGAATCTTCATCTGGGTAAGGATGGAGTTGCGGCAAGGTTACTCCTCGCGGTCGCTTAGGTAGATTATGTTGTTTACATTTATAATCTTTGATTATTGGACAAGAGTTTTTATTTAAAGTTTCAAATACTTTCAGGTTTCTTTCACACTAGTAAAGTCGAGTAAAAGCTAGTTAATAATACTCGTATCTCACCATCTTTAGTAGTGTTATAACTTTAAACCTGCATATCTTCTGATCTCAAATGATCTTTTCTAAACTGGATGACCTAGCTAAACAGTATTTGCTTCCATGTTAGAATGTTATCAATAATTGTTTTAATTAATTTGGTTTTTCATGTAATAACTGCGCTCCGCTCGGTAACATGCATAAAATGTACCTAGTGACCTCTATTAATAAACTCGGATTAACTTCTGTCAAAGTTGCGCCACGGATTTAACTATTGCCATCCTTTTTTGTTAGACAGTGACAAATATTGCCAGTGTGTTATTTCAGACCAAATTAAGTTCAAATTAAGTATAAAATTTTTAACAAATATTAATACATACAGAGTACCTACCTAACTACAGACTCACAAACAAACATACGTATTTATATTTATAATATTATCATAAACCAAGACAATATGTGTCTTACCCACTCCCGCTAGGTGTTAATTTTACTTTGGATGAATTTTAATTTTGAATTGAATGAATTTGAGGTCATTGGTTTTTGAATTTTAGGGGTTTTGCCTACCTGCCTTTTTTGTCACTGGTGTAGGTTTACCTTAAGAAAAATTCATGCAGCGTTTCCAAACCTTTATGCCTGGAATGGAATGGTGAAGGAAAACATCGTGAGGAAACCAGCGGCTTAGTCAGCCCCACACGTATTGACCATGACTTTCCTGTGGATATGATGGTGTAGGTGCTGGGCAAGCATACTCCATCTCAACAATGTCCCAGGCACTACAGTGTCCCGATAAATGTAGGCAAAGATTGCCTCCTGATACTGTATAAATCATCTAGTATAGATATAAAGGCCTAGGTTAGGTATGCCTGGAAAACACATGCTACGTAGCAGTGTAGCACATAAACAACCTAGTTTCGAGCAGATACTACTAAAAAGCATGCAATGAGCACGTGTAGGTATACCTACATATGAAAAAAAAAATTAAGTTGCTTATGTCATAAGCACACTACGTAGTAGCAAACAAGCATGCTTTTTAGTAGCATGTGTAAGTATTTCAGTTTTTATGTAATGTTAAATATCCATTCAGAGCATTCTGCACTGCAGTTTTTTATAGGAAGAAAAATATTTTTTTTTATTACAAGTAGAATCAAATTCTTTGTAAACCACATGTTCTTTACCGGACTGCAGCGTCGCCCAAAAGGAAGGTTATGTGTTTGACATGTATGTATGTATGGTACTGTACCCGTACCATAAACCACTCCCTCCTATCCAGAAGAATATTATCCGGATAAATCAATACTTACACAAAAAAAAAACTTTGTCAAAAATCTTAAAATTCTATTCAATAATAGGGGACGAACTACCATCGTGGCTTCACTTATGTAAGGTAAGTACCTACCAAAAAGTATTCTATTTACTAATCAAAGTAACATAAGTACTATGTTTGTATGTTCCAAGTTTCATCCAAGTCCGATCAATGGGTAACAAACAATCATATGCATTTGTATTATTAAAAGCGGGAAGTGAGTTTCATAAGAATATAAAAAGAGATTATCGAATCTAATTTAAATGAGTAATCGTGTTTATAACAAAAAACATTCAAAAACTCATCAAATCTTTTTTTTATTCGGCATAAAAAGACATGCCTACCTAGTGACCCCAAAGTTGAGGACAATGTATAAAGAAAAAAATCATGTATGTAAATAAACTGTGCAAACCGGATTGACTTCTCAAGTTCAATAACATCTGATACTGTATTGTGATATTTTTCTTTCTAATTCTTATAAAAAGTAAGTTCGTATAAGCTAGTGGCCAACTCTGGCGACGGAGTTTTTAGGCCGCCTAAAGGCCGCCTTCATCTCTTAACGACAGACCGACAATTTAAAGTGCCCTCCGAAGCACGGATGCGCTCAGCTCGTAATGCCACTTGCGGTCACCCGTCTAAATTGTGACCACGCACAACGCTGCTTAACTTCAACGATCAATCAAGAACGTCTAAGCAAGCTACGCCACGAGCGCTTCTAATTCTTATAAAAAGAAAAGAACGTGTTGGCCCAGTGGGATAACGCCTCAACTTTCGGTTGTGGGTTTAAATCCCACCCCTGAATTAATGGATATTTCGTTTTGAAAAATGTATGCACATTAACACGAGCTCTAAACGGTGAAGGAAAACATCGTGAGGAAACCAGTTAGCTTTCTACTAGGATCGATGGACTAGCAACATCTAAGGTATGGATTGCTAAATTCTGCTATTGTGAGTCCGTAAGGTTTCTAAATTCTGCTAATTGTGGGCATGTAACACTAAGTACCTACAATAAAACCAGCAAAAGAATGCGTTTCGGAATACATCGGAAACAATCGTATAAAATTACAAAAACGATTGACGAAAGTAATATGGAAATGAAAATTACTTTTAATTTCAACTCTATCGCTAACAAATAAATATCAATGTCATTTTTAAGAAAAGCAAATTCGTTGCAAGCCGTTCGAGCTGCGCTGATAATGTCGTGCACTTCTGTCGCATTCTGTTTTGTGGAATCACCGTAGTTTAGAATCTTCTTGGGAATCACATATACACTGCTGTCGGACATATTCGGAAAACACGTGAAGAACCGAGGTCCAATATAAAACTTGAAGCACTGTATAGTCTGGTAAAAAATAATAGACATAAATGGGGGCGCCTCTGCGCAAGCTAAATACGCGAAATAGATAAATCGGGCGTTTTTCGACTAGCCCGGCACGGCACCGGCACCGGCACCGGCACCGGCACCGGCGACGCAAAAATGTATGAAAATGTACTGCTCGTTTTTCCACTTGCCGGCGCCGGCACCGGCAGATTTTCATACATTTTGCCGGTGCCGGTGCCGTGCCGGCTAGTAGAAAAACGCCCATCCTCTTTTAAAAGGAAATTAATACTTCTGACTGACGTCTTCGGTCCCTGTACCATAGACAAGAAACCTGTATTTTACCATAGATTAGTAGAGAAAGGGTTTCCATTGTAATGAAATTTTAGTTGCCGTTTCTACCCATTTTTGCCAGACTATACCTACCTAGGTATGTATTTGGACATACATCTTCAAATAATCTCAAAAATACCTAAGATCTAAGAGAATGTCTACTCTGTCTCACCTTGAGGATCCAGTCCTGATCATATTTCATTTTTTTTCAGTTCAATAAAAACTGTTTCTTCAACAAGAATAAAGTTAATATAAGCATTAATCTATGATCATAATTATATTTATTTGGTAAAGATATGATCATAGATGAACTTTAAATCCAAATCCATCCATATCCATACCCATATATAAATGTGAAAGTGTGTTTATTTGTTTGTTTATTTATCCTGCTTTCACGTCTAAACAGAACGACGGATTGACGAGAATTTTTGTGTGGAGATAGTTGGAGGGCTGGAGAGTGACATAGCGTCGTCGATACTGCAGTAGCGCGGATCTACTATTTGCAATAGTGCGTAACTTACAGGAGATAAAAAAAACTTTTTAATTTTAGTATTTCGAATGATAAGCGCATCTGAATGAAATAATAGGGTTTTATGAGTACCAGGCCATCAGTCAGTGATAGAAAATTTCGATTTTCCTAGTAGTTTTCGAGTTTTATGTCACTTACGCGGTTTTTTTGTATCAATATCTGGTCTCAATATGGGCAGATACTGGCAGATACGCGTAATTGAAACTATGATAAAAAGTACAAAACAATTTAAGTATTCATACGAAACACAAACGGAAGGTACTTCTCAATCACAAAAATATGGAAAAGAAACAGTTTTTTTACAACAATTGTTTACGTTTTGATAAGTTACTTCACCTCCAACTACAACCAGAGAGCTTCTGATGGCTTATTCAAAGTGGTGTCTTCACCAACTTGCGCCAATGACTGACTAGGACAGCGTGGCACGCAAATTTGAATTTCGCTACTTTTTGCAGTTTCGCGGTATTGCAGATGGTAGTTCAGCGCTATTGCAGTATCGTCGACGATAGGCTACTTTTTATCCGGGTACCACGCGAGCGAAGCCGCGGGCGGAAGCTAGTAGTTCTTTAAATAAATCTAATTATTCTTGCAAGGATGTAAATTACTTATCTTTCACGCTAATCAGTTCTATTTGCGCCATCATAATATCTTAGCATTTATCTATTTTTAGATTCATTGAAATCGCAGCATTTATTAGAAACTGCAAAAAACTCGAGGTAATTACTAAAATATTCATATCTGTGAAAGTTTAGATGTTTGTGTGGATGTTTGTTACTCAATCACGTCAGAACGGCTGAACGGATTTGGTTGAAATTTCACACAGAGACAGATTATAGTCTGGAATAGCAAATAAAAAAATGGGATAAAAATAGTAGTCCACCGCGGTTTTCTAGTTTTTTTAATTGTGTTGTCTTTTTTTAACCAATTAGATTTTTTTTACTTTTGAAATCGCAGCATTTATTAGGAAATGCAATAAACTCGATGTCTCCTTGAGAAAAGAATGACATCTTTTTTTTTAATTTTTCGCACAGATCGTGACCTGGAATGGTAGAATATAAGCTATTGGTATGGCTATGGGCCATAGGATACGCACTTCTTCCTATCGTCCAGATTTGGGAGTCTGCCTCTGCCCACGACGCGGTCGATCTCTTCGTGGATTTTGTCCTGGATTTCAGGCTCCATCAGCATACGATCGACCAACATGTTGAGGGTCGACTGCACGGCAGACGCCGCTGGGAACATGTAGTCTGTGCAGGTCAGCACTAGCTGGTCAACTGAAATTACCATGACAAGTTTTTGATTAGAAATTATTCGACTTTAGAAGACTTATCCCAATGTTCATAATATTTGATCAAAGATCATAATCAACTGTAATTTTAATAAGGCTATGGAATATTTTTCTTCTCAATCTAACTCAATCAAAAGAAGTCATCTCTTTTTACCCGACTGCGCAAAGCAAAGGAAGGGTAGAGGTGAGTGATAAATAACTTCACGGTGAAAAAATCACAGTGATCTGAAGTCAAATGATATCACTGTGACTCGTCGTAAAGGAACAACGTTCCACCAAGGAACGTCATTCATTCATTTACGCTCCGTTCTCTACCGTTCGGAACGATTTTCAATCGCATGTAGATGTAGATATCCATACCCATATTATAAATGTGAAAGTGTGTGTTTGGGGTTTTTTGTTTGTTTTTTGGTCTTGCTTTCACGCAAAAACTACTAAACTGATTTGGCTGAAACTTAGAATATACTAAGTTTATGACCTGGAATAACACATAGGCTACTTTTTATCCCGAAAAAATGCATATTTCCCGTGGGTAAAAAGTAGTACCTACCTAGGTAGTTCACGAGGGCGAAGCCGCGGGTGTCCGCTAGTATTACAATAAAGCTTTAAAATTAAATTAAAAAGTGCACACAAGAAATAATTAGAAGGTTATTTTTATTTAATAACGTAGGTATTTAGTTAGGTACCTAGTATTTACTTATAGAAATAGTTAACTCAAATAAAAAAGTAGGTACTGATACCTACTAAATTTGCGCACTGTTAATTTGGATCAAAAGACATCTCGTTTCATGATTACGCGTAAGGTAACCTATGTAGTTACATAGGATAGGAAGGAACGCCTAGTGCGACATTGTGATCGACGTGACAAAGTCACGGTGATTTTTCACTGTGACTTTCTTGGAACCGGAACGACAGTCACCGCGATACGAAAGTAACGCTTTTCCCCACCTCTAAGGAAGGGTAATGTGTTTATCAGTCTATGTTTGTTACAGATTTAGCAGCCATCAGAGTTCTAAAAAGACTGAATTTAGAATCTCCTCCTTCTTTTAAGTTGGCTGAAAACAATCTTACATTTAAATATTTCGACTTCAATACTATTATTGCATGCTGACTTTAAGCGAAATGTGCTGAACTTATCTTTATTTTGACTGACATTTGTACTTAACCACATTTTGAGCAATAAAATTCATTTCATTCATAATTAATTACAGTTTAAACAAAATAACAAAGAAAAGGTCCGCGTTGAAGTCTTTTGTATGAAAACTTGGAACGCTATTAAAACCTGTGAATACGTTTTTCTTTGAACTACGTTTATTAATAAAACTGTGCTTATAAATTGGTAAAAGCTAGTTAGAAGACAACCTACGAACTCTCTTGTACCTAGTCCTAGGTGGTCTTGACCAACGCGGAATCATGAATTCATTGAATTTACCTAAAATTACGAATTTACCTAAAACGTTGCACCACGGATTTATTGTCACTGTCTAACAAAAAAGGATGGCAATTGTTAAATCCGTGCTGCAATTTTGACAGAAGTTGAGCCGAGTTTATTAATAGAGGCCATGTGCGCCCGCACTCGCGCAACTTTACAAAAAACACAAACTTGTGTGTTTTCAGCAGTCAACGTGTCTTTTGCAACATCTCAGACCAAAAAAGAGGGAAGCAGTGCCCTAGGGAAGTCTATTTAGTTAAATCATATTGATATCTTTAAAATGATCGTGTCGATCGGCCATGGTGTGTAAGCGAAGTTTACGTTTCGTCTTTGCGGCGAAACACAGACGTGTAGGTATGTTGGTCGCGGCTCTACGACAGTGCGGTGAACACAGCGGGTGTGTTTGACTCTACAACGGTGTGTGTGGATCCACACGCAACAAAACAAACAAGTTAACACAAATAACAAGTTCTTCTTCTTATCGTGTCGATGCCACACGGTTAAATTAATTTTAAATGAAAGGTTACCACCTCAACTGCTCTTTCTGTGGCATCGTTGAGGTCTTCCTTTGTGCAGGTGTTTGGGCACAAAGGGTACACCAACAGGTGCGGCATGGATTGTGCTGAAGCACCGCAGTGACAATGTGCTAGGCTAGGGTCCCTAAATCCCCATGCACACCCCATCCACATGCACGTTAGCTCTACAGCGGCCAACTTGGGTGCGAAAACAAATAACAAGTAAGTAACAAACAAGTTGACAACCTCTGTGGCGCAGTGGGTGAAGGCCCGCCTGTGACGCAGGAGGTTGCGGGTTCGATCCCCGCCGCGGGACAAATGTTTGTAGGTATGATCTGCAAATATTTGTCTCAGGTGTGGGTGTTTTCTATGTATATTATGTATGTATTTACAAAAAAAAATGTATTTAAGTAGTATATCAGTCATGTGGTTCCCATAACACAAGCTCTGCTTAGCTTGGGGCTACATGATGCTGTATGAAATGTCCAGCATTATTTATTTATTTATTATATTCTTTGTGCTTATACCTAGTTAATTAATGTTTGTGTTGACACCACACACATACACACACACACGCACACACACCCACACCACACACCCACACAAAGTCACGACACACACACACACACACACACACTACATAACCTACATTTCAGATATCCCTGTTGCACATACAAACAACAGTTGACATAAATGTTTAGATGTTTAATTAATTATTTAGAAGTTGACATTTTTAGTTTACATTTAAATCAAAGTTTTTCATGTAGGTAATAAATAAAATATTAGAAATAGGCCTTAAATTTTACCATGTTTAAAGATTTGTAAGAGCAAGATTCTCTAACACAAGTATTATAATACTTAATAGAGGGTCTTAACACTGATGTTTATGTTAAAATATAAGGTTACTGAAATAAATAAAATAAATTGAAATTAAATTAAAAAATTGAAATTGAAATTTATTTATTTATTTAAGTAAAAAAGGATAGGGTAGTAGACCTACCTGAGTATGTGGATTTGTTACACCCTCGCTGCTCTTCCTTCATTTTGGTGATGTACATGTCTATGAAATGGCGGTCATAGGACTCGTCGTGTGTCGCCATCACTTCTCTGATAAGTTTCTGAAAATAGTGAATAGCACGATTTAGGGATGTTCGATATTTTGGATTGTATCGATATTTCGTATCGCAATATATCGTAACGCATTGTATCGATACGCGTATCGATACAGGGCATTTGATACGATATATCGTATCGATACAGTATCGAATCAAGACAAAGTATACAGGTACTTTAATAATTAAAAAAATATATTTTATTTTAATAATGTGCACTATTACGAAAATGTGCGTAGTTATAACTGTCAAAAAAGGTGTTTTGTGATATCAAACTAATATTAAAAAATGTGAAAGTTTAGACGTATGTTTGTTCCTCTAAAACTCGACAACCACTGAACCGATTTGCCTGAAATTTAAACATAGATAAATAATGACCGGAAATAGGACCTAGGCCACCTTTTAACCGAGTAACTTGCAAGTCAAAACAACTCGTTATCAAAATAATTTGATACGATACTTTCGATCCAATACACCTTGCACGTGTTGTATCGATACGCCGTATCGTATGCCATTGTATCGATACAAATATCGGGTGTATCGTATGCCATTGTATCGATACACGAAAATATCGTATCGTATCGAACATCCCTAGCACGATTAGTTCAAATAGAATGCGAAATCTGAAAGTCAATGGAGTTGACTCGACTCGTAATCCTGTTGAATTTTTATTATTTACTTTCAAAAAAATTAAGCTCTTAGTCACCTGCTAGACACAAATAATTTGCAATCATTTTTCATGTGATAAATAAATAAGTAATTAAGTATGTTGACATATTTTCTGGCGATTTCAAAGAATAATTTTCAAACGTCGAAAAAATAGGTACCTACTTACCTACGATTTTTAAGGTACCTAATACGGAATTCAATTTAAGGTAAATTTTTACATGTAAGTATGTGAGACAGTGACATTATCATTAATTAGGTACTTAGTGTAGTAGAACTAAAACTCGCACAACAAAGCTTGATAGAGAATCCTGTTTCTTTTAAAGTAATAATAATAAGGTACCTAATCATGTTTTTAGCATTAGGTGTTTAGTATTTAAGACTTTCCTTTTTCACGCTCACATTGAGCGATATAATGGGACATTCATCCCTATTTTTATATAAGTACCTACTCGTAAATCTATAAAACTTAATCTAACCTCAAAGAAATCCAACAAACACTGGTTTCCCTTCACCAGGTTGCTGTATCCACTGTACTCCGGCATCACGTCCTTCAGCCAGGGTGTGAGAGAGAGTGCGCCCCCCAGGTCATTGGAGTTCCTCTGGAACATGATGGCACCGTCCGCCAGCCTCCACAGCACAGGGTAGTCTTCTCTAGGTAGCGTCATCCGGGAGAGAACATGGCACATGCCGTTGATGAAAGGTGCGGTGATGAAGTAGGGCATGTGCACTAAGTCGCCGTTCACAACTTCCTGTGAAAAGTATTTGAGAGTTTAGGTTGATGGAATACAATATTATTAGAAATGTTTGTCTGAGTTTAATTTGTTTAGTTTGTGTAATAACGAGTTTTCTTTGAAAATTACTTTACACGCGACGCTTTTTTGTTAATAATTGAATTCCTCAACTATCGTATGTATAGTTACGTTTATTTGTTTGTGTCTTGATTTTGAAATTTCTTTCGGTACTAGGAAACTACATTATTGCATGTGAAAAGGTTTTTATTTCTTAAAAGTTACAACAATAAGCCAGGAATACACATACTGCTACAAAGCACCTAGCGTGCTAACTTCATGAGCATGCTCTTTTCGTATGTTACTAATTGTATGCTATTGCTCGACACTATACAGCTTGCTTATGGTTTGGTTATGTCACATAAAAGCGTGCTTATGGTGCTACTTCGTAGCATGTATATTCCAAGCATTATTATTTTAACAAATACGTATTGGAGTTGAATGAAATGGAAATGGGCCCTAACCCCTTATATAATTTGTCAATCACCCGCCCACGCCCCTGTAAACATCGTAGGGAGCTTTCACCGTTAAATGGTTTACCTATAGTTATGTGAAGAGATTGTATTTCACGGAATAATTAATTTGTAAGAAGTAACTCTTATTTGTTCACTTTGTCCAAATTGAGTAACTAGCCACTAACCAGCAAATTTTTAGTTAAAACTCGGGTGGTGAAAGTATTAAGGAAGTAACTAATCAACATTTTAGTTTGAGATGATGATCGATGCTCTTACTAAACCCAGTAAGCACTGTAGTAGACGTCTTTCGAAGGATTTAATCCTATTGAATGTAAAGAGCAATAATTAATAATTAAGTTTTAAAATCTTACCTATTTTTCTTGGTTTGGAGAAACCCCATCACAAAAATAATAACAACAAATCAAAAACAAAGTTGCCTTACTTTCGTTTTCAAAAGTAGGTCTCGATTTAAAACGATTTGAAGTTTTCATGTCATTATCAGTTATCATTATCAGTTGTAAAATGTTTAGGCAGGTCAAGACTGTTAGATAAGACCTACCTCAAACCTAAATAAGTTGACGCTTCGCTTTTAATTATCTTTAATCGTCACTATCTTGTTAGAGTGAAAATAATTTCGCCTTATCTTATCGAAAAATGTTGCAACTGAAAATTGAAGTGGGTGTAATGACTCGTACCCTATCTATAGGTAATTCCTTCGCTGATTCTATCCACTGAGTCCTTAATAGATTGAAATAATGTTATTAATTCGTAATTTTTTATAGGTAAGTAGGTAAGTACCTAATTGTTTTTCTTTGTGTATTTTTCATTCACGGACCGTTTTGCTTTTGTGACGTCATCCTTTCTAGGCCCTGTCTAAAAACCAGCGCTGCTTCCCATGAATAAGTGGAGCAGTAAATATGCTGAAACCGACGCCCTAAGACTTGCAATAGCAATGCGACAGCAATCACTACGCGACCGGTCGGAAGCCAATCGCACTCTATTGCTCGCCTGTCGCAAAATGCTTTAGCCATAGTATGGTGCACTTTGCGACCGTAATACGATTTTTAGTGATATTTTTCGACCGGTCGCGTAGTTATTGCTGTCGCATTGCTATTGCAAGTCTTACGTAATCAGGGTGCTGACTTGTTTGGCAGACACATAGAGCATTTAATTTTTCAGAATTCAATTAGCATAAAACTTTAATAATTTATCAACATTGTATCATTTTATGTTCTGTTGTTCTTTCGCTATATTGTTATTTTTGCTGTTATAAGTATTTTGTGATCTCTGTGTATTGTGTGTCAAATAAACGTTTTATTGTTTTTTTTTTTTTTTTTCAATTAGCGATTTTTTTACATTTTAATGAAACAGTCTGAATACTTCTTAACATAACAAAAGCTGCTGATGGCAAACGCTAAAGAAACTGGAAGACTGACGGCAAGGCAGGCTATTTCGCGACACTACAATGACTACTATGTAACAAATTGTAGTTCGATTCGAAGATCTTCTTCTATAAGTGAAGTTTCTTCAAATCTTCTTCATAGTGGATCGGGAACTTTAACATAAAATCTTACTAGCAGCGCCCCCGCGGCGTTTCCCCCGTAGTGATGGTACATGGTGATGATGATGATAATAAAAATTAGCCTTTAACCTTCCTCAAGAGTTTAGCTCATCAAATACAGAAATAATTTTCTTATCCGACTGGTAGTTCCCGAGATTAGCGCGTTCGAACAAACAAACTCTTCCGCTTTATTGGTTTACGAGTAGATTATCAGCAAAGTTTTCCGACAGGTATTTGTTCGCTGATAGGCTTTCGTCAGATGCGCAGTCACAATGTGCGTTAGATGCGCACGATATTTATCACATATCTATATCTATAGAAAAACTGTTTTTATACTAGTATAGGTTAAAATAACTTAACCTATAGTCTAAATAAGTAGGTACTTAAGTAAATAAGCTACTTCATGTTTCTACTACTTGTAGGAGTAGGTAACATGAAGTACTTAGCACTTGTGCGCTTTTCTATAAACAAAAAAAATGTGTTAAGTAATTGAAAATAGTGTATTCTACAGATATTTTTCAATTAATTTTCGTATTTTTCAATTAATTTTTAAGTTGAAAGACTGGTTGAAAGTGAACAAACAATCATCATTGTCTAGTTTCAAAGGGTCGCTGTCATTGAAAACGATAAAGATTATTTATTTATTATCTGCATACTAGCACGTGAAATCAATTCGTCATGTTCAGACAATATCTAAAGACTGAAGATAACCTAGATTTTATATGTGCTAATGTCAATCCATTAGGTATCACAATGATACGAAAGGCTTATCACCTAAGGCGCGGACCCACCGCTGCGTGTGCTGTGCACGGGCACGCGGCGCATTTCAGCAGCGTGGGTTCATTTGTTTGACAGTGCTGCTATTCACGAATATTAACTCACGACACACAACGACGTAGGTACAACTGTAGTGCAGCTCAGTTTTGAATCATACTCCTTGTGGGACAGAAGTGAAGCTACGTACGTTTTCGTGTACCGCGTGTATAGCGTTAACAGCGTTATATTCGAGCAAGCCACGCATGTACCAATGACGTCAATTCATGCGTAGCGTGTCCGTGGGTTCGTGCCTCTCCGTGGACCGCGGTGGGTCCACGCCTTTAATCTAGCAATCTGGCATTGGTACTACATTGGCCATGACACGACGATAGCAAGGAGTTTTAGTATAAATAAAAAAGTTGATTTGCGTTATGTGATGGATGATAGTAGCACTCCCGACGAAAACAGTGTACCTACATTTAGGTCATGGCTTTTGTTTGTTTTTGAAAGATTCAAAACATTATCGACAGTGCAATTCAGACTTCCGATTCGATGATTTTCGTCGGAAAGTACCTAGACGTTATTCAGCGAATAAACGTCACTTTCTCGGAATACATTCCGAGAAGTTCTGAATCGCTGTGCAGGTACGGCTATTTTAGTGTGGGTGGTTAGAACACTAGTGTGGCAAAAACGTCTAGAAACGGCAACTAAAATTTCATTACTTTGGAAACCCTTTCTCTATGGTAAAGTACAGGTTTCTTGTCTATGGTACAGGTACCTACCGAAGAAGTCAGTCAGAAGTAATAATTTCCTTCTAAAAGAGAATTTATCTATTTCGCGCTTCGCGTATTTAGCTTGCACAGTGGCGCCTCCATTTATGTCTACTTTTTTTGCCAGACTGTACTTAGATTTTTTTTCCATTCACTTTTATATTTATCGCTCGCATTCATCGCTCGCGTAACATGCCTCTCACTCATCCCTCCTCATGAAATTGGTAGGTACGCTTACCACGCTAACTTCTTAATTTATCAGTCACTGGTGCTACTTTCATACTTTCCCCTAATATACTTACTTACCTACTAATTGAATCATTTTTTCGTCACTCCACCTATCCATCTCAACATTCGCATCTCAGTCGCATATCCTCTTCTTTCATACGTTTCTCTGGGAAATTATTAACTAGGTAAGTACATTAAATTTTTTATACTTACGAATAATTTTGTTTTTTTTTATTTTGGGAAATGTTATTGAGGTTTCTACATGGCATATAGGATCGAACAGGATTTTCTTTACACTCTGTATTATATTCACTTTCAAAACTTTCGAGTGTTGTACTTTGACTTTATTATAAGTACGAAAAAAAAAATACCGACAAAGTTATAAATTATAACAGAGGTACTTACTTATATTTTTTTCAGATTAATTATAACTTATAATTAATCTGGATAATCTTCATCTGGGTAGGACGGAGAGACTTATGGAGAAAAGAAGAGTATTATGCTACTAACAGAATCATGCTTTCGCGTGCTTAGGTACGTCATAACATAAGTATACCTACTCTTTTCGTATATACCTATACCTACACGTGCTATTCAGTTGCATCTGTTCAAAACTAGTTTGCATAAGTGCTACTACGTAGAATGTGTATGCCAGCCAATGCCATATGGAATACGTGGCATGTTCATTCCTCGCGGTCACGACTTATACTGACACTAAGTAAGTAAGTTCGTATGAGAAAGTGGCCAACTCTGGTGACGGAGTTTTTAGGCCACTTAAAGGCCTCCGTTATGGCTTAACGACTTAAAAGCCGGGACCGACAACGTACCCTCCGAAACACGGAAGCGCTCAGATCGTAGTGTCACTTGCGGTCTGACACTGAACTTTATAAAGCCTTTAGGTTTCTACCAACCTTTTCAGCGGGAAACTTGTTTCCGTTGATCCTCATGTCGATCATCTCCTTGATCTCGGAGGCTAGGACGTCCTCCAGGTCTTCACAGCGGCGGCCGAAGCCGTAGTCACGCAGGTACCGCAGGGAGAACCTTCTCTGCACGTGCCAGAAGTAGCCGTCCGTGAAGAATATACCTGAAAACATTTACAAGCCATTTAGAGTTAAGTCTATACTTAAAGGTAAGTAGGTAATTTTTTATAGACCTGACTTTTTTGTATGCATGTTCGCATGAGCTAGTGGCTGGTGACAAAGTTTTGAAGGCCTCTGTCATGTCCTAATGCATGCTATACCATGTAACTGGAACATGATTGCTAGAACTTGCACCTCTCCTGCAACTTGCAACTTGTAGGCTACAAATTGCAGGAGAGGTGTAAGTTCTAGTAATTATGTTCCAGTTGAAGCATTATTTCACGCAAGTATGACATCATACCTGCATGCAAGTATGATGTCACAATATAAACATTCATCTTTTCTAAGCTATTCGCCATCAACTTACCCAGCTTCTTCCAATACGACCGAAGTCTAAAAAGGATGATGTCCATTCTCCCATCAAACTCCTCCCGATTAAGCATCTCCTTGATGTCTGCAGGGTCGTTCAGCACTATGGTTGGCACATGGCCTAAGTATAGACCAATTAACTTCGTGTTGTACCGCTTTCCTACTTTGAAGAATGCCTTGGCTAAGTCTTGGAACTCGTGCGCTAGAACTAGCCAGAAGGCCCCGTAGATGGGTAGACTGGGAGGTCCTGCAAACAATTTAGTCATAGCTTAGTGCCTCTGGTTTTACCTCTGAAGCGCTCGTTGTGTAGCTTGCAAGCTAACAGCCTTCGACTACTCCTTGATCAAACTTTGAATGTGTGAAGTTTTTGGAAAATGTTTACTGTGTTTTTGGGATGTGTGCTATGCGAGTCCCACCTTATACCTCTCCATATACCTCTCGTGGAGAGTATTTCAAGGTACTCATGATTTAATGAAGTAGGTAGATACTCTTTTTCTGCTCCTGGTGATTTCAGTTAGGTACATACAGGTAGTATTATATACTTAGATCCATTTGGATCTCGGCAGGTCTTTCTTTACCCTACGGTGCAAAACGTCAGACTTAAAAATGAAATCCATCCATACCATATTATAAAATATATGAAAGTGTGTTTGTTTGTTTGTCCTGCTTTCACGTCAAAACAGAGAGACAGATTGATGTGATTTTTTTGTGTGGAGATAGTTGGAGGGCTGGCGATGACATAGGCTCCTTTTTATACCGAAAAAATGCATGTTTCCCGTGTGATAAAAAAGTAGTAGTCCACGCAGGTGAAGCCGCGGGCGTCTGCTAGTAAATAAATACCTAAAAGAAGAAAAAAAATTGTCGTGCTGAAATTCAGCCGTAGGTAATGACTTTGTCGCGAAAGTCTACCGAACTTGTTTTGTTTAATGCATCGATATACATCTTATCTAAATAATCCTACTTTATCGGACGTTAAACATTAAATACGTTGTTCTGATTTAATCAGAACAAATGTTTAAAATGTTTAAAAAGAGAAGTAGGTACTTACTTACTTCTCTTTGGTACCTACCTACTGTGGAATCTTAAATCAAGTGCCTACAGGTATTATTTGCAGTATCAAAAAACAATAAAAAACCCGACAGCGTTATATTTTATATCTTATATTTTAAAGGACTATGTCAGCCCATCACTTAAGAAATCATAAAAAATAAGTCTTATCTTAGTGCAGCAGGTGTAGGTATATTGTGATTTTGATAACGAAAACTGAATTGTATCGCGCTACAATGAATGGATGATAACAATTGCTTGTTTTGCATGCTTCTTTTATCTAGAGACAATCACGTTTCTTTTAGATAAGTTAGATCTTATTAACTTGTCGACTCCGCACCCGCACCGCTCCGCATCGCCTTGTGCGGCTTAGGTATTTTTTGTGAGAGCGTTTCCACATTATCCGATCCGATATCGGTATCGGACGCCGATACGATATCGGGGCAAGTAAAATGTATGAAATATGTACCTGCCTTTCACATTGTCCGTTCCGATATCGGAAAATAGCACATGGTGTCGGCTATCGGATGTCGGCTATCGTCGTCCGACACCGATATCGGATCGGATAATCTGAAAACGCTCTGAGGAATTCTATGAACCTTGACAGCTACCCTTCTATCCTTGACAGCTTGCGATGCGGCGATCTAGTGACGTCACGAAGTTGATGTAGTAAGCGATGGTCCATACATCGCATCTTGGTCACACCCCGGACACTCGACGAAATCTCTATGCAAAAGCGGCGTCTAACTACCTATATATACACTACACAATGTCAGTTATGTACACAGTAAGGTTGTCACCGCATGAATAATGTACACTGGTCTCGGTCTCGTCGTCGTCGTCGCGTCTGCGCGTGTGGCGCGTTCCGTGCTCAAAGTCAGCTCCTCGCCAGCTCAAACTCAAAGTGTCCATTTTATACGCAGTATTACGAGTATTATGTGTTCTGTGCCTTGGGGATACAGTCGTGATCCAGTGGCCTTCTTTTCGTTTCGTATTTTTACAACTAGAGACAGACGATTTGGTCTTTGACCTATACTGAAATATTTAGTTAAGTAGTATTGTTATTGCAAAAGTCAAAGTGATAAAGACAGAACATTGACCTGTGGCTCTAGACCTGCCTACTTAGATAATAATGTACTTACTTACACTGCGCATAATGGAAGATAATTTTTAGTAAAACTCCCGACTATTCCCTGGGACAGTAGTAGACATTCACTCAACCTCCTGCCCCTTGGTTGTCTATCTTTGTTTGTTGTTTGTTGATTATCTAGCGACCAAAATCGGTCTCAAACTATCAAATATGACGGTTCAGTGACCACGCAAGTAGCTCTGTCACTCATCTCAACGAGACACGCGACAAAAGATACCTACGCGATCGTTTGACAGTTTGAGACCAATTTGAGGTTTGAGACAAGTTAGAAAATCAGCCTGCAGACCTTCAGACTGACTAGAGTTTCGGTGTCAGCATCGAAAAAGAAAAGTCTCAAAATTTTTGATTTCGACGACGGGACTTGAACCCGCATTGATACCTACAAGCGATCCTCCTCAAGCCAGAGTGCCTTAACCAACTCGGCCACGGAATCTATGCGTTGGATCGAAAATCTTGATAGGTCTTTAGCACTGATAGCGGAATCTAAGGCGCAGGCCAGACAGAAAAGACGTAAGACGAGGACGCGTCGCGGACAGGGCGCCACCAGCGAACAGAGTTGCGCCCGCGTATCTCTTCTGTATGTTTTGCGTCGCGACGCTTCTATACATTTTCTATGAAAGGAACGCGGAAAAGACAAATGTCCGCGCCCCGTCTGCGTCTTACGTCTTTTCTGTGTCCCGCGCCTTACATTTAAATTTTTTCAATGATATCGATAAGTTGACCACGTGAGCGAAGCGGGCGGACAATTTCATACTGCTGATAAATCTGTAGCCATTTTTTTTACATTGACATAAAGAGTGATATTGATAAGAGAAAAACATTCGTTATGATTTTAATAAAATGACAAATTCATTGGAGACAGAGAGGCATTATAAATATTTCTTTAAGTTGAGGGGTGAATCTAATGTAAAGCAAGCAAGACATACATTATTTTGGGTCTAATTTTTTTTTAGTAGTTTGATTTATGGTAGGTACTTACCTATCTACCTATTATTTTTAACAACCCCTTCATCGATTAAACTCATATGCTCCCCTGTAAATATCCACAGAACAACCTATCATATTTCATGCAGATTGAATTAACGGTTCGATAGTTATGCGAGACCAAGAATTCGTGAAACCCATAAACATGTCACTAAGATCTTCACTTGTTTCGCTCGCTCAATCGATAAGTTCAAAACGGTGAAAGAGTAGTCAGAGGTACGTCCATACATTCTGCGCAATCTTAGATTTTGCAATAGTTAGTATTATAATCATGAGAGCACATGGCTGCTCATTGCATTACTAACTGTTTTCGGTCGTGATAATGCGCACTTACATTATTTTTAAAATACTAATGAGCTAAAAACGTGATAACAACAAAGTAAATAAAGCAATAACTAATACAACCACGAGATTGTTAAATAATGTGTGTACTATGCAAAGAATAGAATTGCTACGCGATTTCTACGCCTGCGTAGCCGCGCGTAGCACTGTCTACGCAATTGAAAATGGCAATTAGCTTTTTGATTTTTTAACGATTGTTACGTTTTTACTCGTATAGTATAAGTACTCGGTAAGAATAACTACCCAAATCATTTTTCAGGATTTTAAATATCCTTTCAAATGATTTTATTAATAAAAAATATATTGGTACCTATAAATGATAATGATAACTAACAAAGAAACAAATTATCGTTCCTAATGGCTGGAAAAAAGATCATTAAAGATACTTACTGCAAAAAAATGTATTAAGAATATTGACATTGACATTGACATTTCACACAGCGCCATCTAGCCCCAAACTAAGCAAAGCTTGTACTATGGAAACCAGATAACTGATGGAATACTTAGGTATACATATACTTTTGTAAATATTTAATACCTACTTACTTATTAAAGCAGCGCAACGCTCGCGGCGGCGTTGCCCCCGTAGTGATGGTTTATAGTAATGATGATGATGATGATAAAAAGTAGCAGTAGTAGTAGTATTATACCTTCCACAAGATTTTAACTATCACATGCAGAAAGAAATTTTCAGATCCGACTGGTAAGTAGTTCTTGAACAAACAAACTCTTCCGCTTTATTTTATTAGTATAGAGTTTAGAAGATAGATAGATAACACCCAGACACTGAAAAAACATCTATGTTCATCACACAAATGTTTGTCCTGGGTAGGAATCGAACCATTATACCTAGGTAATAGTTTTTATAGATTAGGCAACATTAGTTTCAAACCTGTACCGGTGATTACTCAAGATTACTTTAATGGAAATCAAATTGATTTGCTATTAGTGGCAGCTAAGTATGGATTAGTTATCGCAGGCACAATTATGAGAAGTTATAACCTTAAACGGGGCCATTTTCTAATTATTTCTAAGTACATGCTAAACAGGCTTAACGAGATCCTAATTACCCGACTGCGGCGAAGGCCAAAAGGAGGGTTATGTGTTAGTGCTGTTCCTATGTATGTTTGTATCCATTCCTTGGTCCCCTCGTAACTACTCAACGGCTCAACCGATTTTGATAAATTAAATGTTATTCGTCTTGATAGCGCCAGTGTATTTGCTCTATTGGACACATAACATCCGGCAGTATTGAGATTTCCTTCATTCAGCCAACCTTGATTAACTATTCGATTGTAATATTTGTCAACAAATACATACATTAGGTACCTACCTACTTATCTAATTCAAGATGTACTTACTTACATATTTGTATGTACCTACATCTTCAATCTTAATGTTTCTTTCCCTGCGAAGGTTGTCTGGAAGATATATTAAGATATATCTAAGCGATAGGCCCGCAATTATACTACAGGTTTATTTGGTTCATAAATTACTGTTGGAAGAATACAATAAATACTTAGTTGAGTATTTCATTCATAAGTTCAAATTCTAAAAGAACGATGGTAGGTATCTGCAACACGTCACTTGAATATTATTTGAGATCTGTATTTGTCCGAAAACCAAGGAAGTTTTATACCTCAACCGAAAACTAATCTAATCAATCAATCAAATTCAAATCTCATCTGAGAATGAAAATACTTTGGATTATATCTCTATGGTGGATGCAAAGGTGGATGTGCCTGCAAAATTCAGATTTTCATGTATTTTTTGCAATTTGCAGGACTGTGGAAATATGATCCGCGCAAATAATATAATAAGTAGGTATTGCCATAATAATAAAGAAAATACCTATCAATATCTCTGTTTAACTTCCTAAAGGTTGCCGCACACCTATCCGCCTCGAACGTGCCGAACTAATCGACCGAAACGAAGTTTAGAATTATTTATATAAATAAAATAGTATGAAATCTCGCACACCTGCCCGCGTCGAATCGTCCGATTCGACCGAATCTGGCAGTACATACTTCGAGAATTTGGCGCGGATAGGTGCGCGCTCACCCCTAAAGTGTTCTGCTCCTCATATAAGTACCATGCAACGGATTATGATCAGATATTTTTTCACAGAAGGTTTATATTATTATGTACAATCCCGTACGAAACCGGGGCAGGTCGCTAGTACCTATTAAATCAAATAAAAAAATGAAGAGCAACAAAAACTTTTCCGTTTCCTAATGTGTGCATATAGTCGTATTGCTCATTATACGGACTAAAAGTGAAGGAAAAAATGTCATTTTTCCTTCAATTTTGATTAGTTTTGATGCGTTTTATGTCAAAATTGAAGGAAAAATGACATTTTTTCCTTCACTTTAGTCCGTATAATGAGCAATACGACTATAGTTCAAATATCCACTAAAAGCCAGTGAAGGCAAAAAGCTCATTACCAACAGACTTTCTGTACGCTTAACTAAACAAGATAACAAGATAACAAGATAAACTATTAACACAATAGGAATATTTGTAGATTTGTCATTTTATCAATACCTACTTAAGTATAATAAAACTGTAACAGGTCCAATTCTGTACATTGAAGATATTTTGAAATTTTTTTGGAGAGCTCTCTATAATCGTTACTGAAGCCGAAACTGTAATTTTTTTCATTCATGTCTGTCTGTTTGTATCTTGGCCACGCATCACGTCGAAACTACTGAATGGATTTAAATGAAACTTAGCATGATTTGAGTGCTTACTACGAGGTCTATAATATAGGATACTTTTTATCCCGAAATTCAACACGGTTCCCTTGTGAGAGGGGATGAAAGTCAAAATGAGTATCTGGTTGTAATTCATTAACGCGTTGTCCGATTTCATTGATTCTTTTTTGTTTGATAGTAGGTTCTTTAAATATTGTCCTGTAAAAATTTTAAGGTCATGATCTGATGGAGTCAGGAGCTGTTCAACAGAACTCCACAATAAAAAGGCCGATTGAGTTGAAACTAGGAACTCAGCATATCTGTAAAGTTCCGACTACAATGTAATAATATGGTGACAGCAAGCTGATCTGATGATAGAGTCAGGACCTCTTCCATGGAACTTTTTAGTGATATGGGTATCAAATGAAAGAGCTTGATGAATGAAACACAATGCTTTTTGGTGATATGGATATGGGATGGGTTTTCTCTCTTCCATGCTTCCCTGCTTCTCTCCTTCCAAGTTTCTCTGCTTCTCTTTATACATGCTTCTCTCCATTTAGGTATGCTTGAAGCAATACGAAGTTTGCAGGGTCAGCTAGTCTATACTAATATTATAAGGAGGAAAGATTTTTTGTTTTTTTGTTTGTTTGTAACGAGTAGACTCCCAAACTACTGGACCGATTTCAAAAATTTTTTCACCAATTTCAATCTACGTTATCAGGGAATAACATAGGTTATAATTTACTTTCAAAAAAATTAGGGATCCGTTAGAAAATTGCAATATTGTAACTCAAGGTAGAAAACCCAAAATGGATTTTGATCACTACGGGCAACGCCGCGAGGGTAGGTACCTACTGCTAGTGGGAAATAAGTATCTCTACTAACCTAATGATTAGGAATCAAGCACGAACTTACCTTAAAATTCCTTGTTTTAAAATAACTAAGCTGTAGTCCAAGCACACTTTTGTCTATAAATACCTACTTAGTAGACTACATTTTTCTCAGACATCCTCAAACATCTCAAATCCCACTGCAGGTCAAAAATCTTCCTTTGTTTTCCTTTCACAGACTTTTATCTCTCTTAGAGTTGGCTATTATCAAAATTCACTCGTAACGCACAAACTTACCTGGAGGAAAATTATGTGGTCTTTTATATGCATTTTTATAACAAATTACAGTAAAATAAAGTAAAAACAACAAAACCACTGTTGCTGCAATCATTTTGATAACTGCGACCTAGCTGGGTGTCGCGAGTTTATATACAAGATAATTAACTGATGTATACTATACATAATAAATCAAGGAAAACGCGAGGTTATCTATGTTTTCGGGGGTTTGGACCAAAATCGTGAACCAGTACGGATTTGTTTATAAGACTGCAAAATATTTGGCCAAGTGAAAAGTGTGAATTCAAGTTCGAAGTTTGTGAGGCAAAAACATTTTCATAATGTCTACCTACTACGGATTGAGTTTTAAAAGGTACCTACCCCGAATAATATGGTGGGACGATCTCGACTATCGTACAGACTGAAGATAAAAAAAAAATTAATGAGCGAGAAAGGTCTTTGGACCATTAAATCTTAAAATAAATTAATTAATAAAATTAGTGTGCAAGTGCTTGACAGAGGCACTGCCACTAGATAGTATGAAAGGTCACTTTAAGGATGGGTGACCGCAAGTGGTATTTACGAGCTGAGCGCTTCCGTGCTTCGAAGGGCACGTTAATTGTCGGTCCCGGCTTTTAAGTCGTTAAGCCATGACGGAGGCCTTTAGGCGGCCTAAAAACTCCGTCACCAGAGTTGACTAGGTACTTGCTCATACGAAGGAAGAAGAAGAAGTGTGAACTTTGAATTAACATTTCCGAAATTATCAGAAGTGTTAAATGAGTCGATCAACTTTTTCTTGTACCAAACGTTCAAAAAGCAAAAATAATAAAATTTCAAGTATTTCATGATTTTTTATCGAAAAATAAACAGAAATATATTCAATTTTTGATGATAAGATGGGGCGTGAAGTAAACCTTAGATAAATATCAATTTCACATAGAAATCAAAGATGGACCACGAAATATGTCCATTGGGTAACCAGTTTGAAAACAACAATTTTATCTTGTATAAATAGATTTTTGTAAGAAATTTCGCACCTAAAGTATTAATTATACTCTAAAACTACTACTACAGAAAAAAAACATGTAAAAAAGCTAGTACATTTTTTAGAAACTATTAATTTACTGTCTCTTGGGTAACCAATGATAAAAACAAATGCATTTTTATTTAGTTACCTGTGGTTCTGCTGTTAAACTGAAATGGTTTTACTTAGCTTTTAAATGTCTCAAGTCTAAATAACTGCTGCTTAAGAAAATAATTCGATAACTTTTTTAAACAAAGAAATATTTTAAAAAGTCTTGTCTGAAAACGAGGGACACTTAGTGACTCAAGGAACTTAGTGATCAATGAAGGCTTGCCTTTTGCTTAATAAACGACCTAATCCACATGAAAACAAAGGTTTGGACAAAATTTAACAGTAATAAATTATTAGGAATCGTTTTTTTGTCTGTTAACACAATAAACGTAAGTTATCAAGTCTCTTGGGTAACCGAAAAGTCTCTTGGGTCACCGCTATAGTGACTCAAGGGACGAGTTATCCAAGAGACATTTGGCGATGAAATAACCAGAAAAGGAAGAAATTGAGGAAATTTGCATAAAAATACATTTAGATGTAATTTTAGAACTATTGACCTTGTACTAAGGTAGAAATTACCATATTATGTAAAATATTGACGACTACATACGACTTTTTGGTAGGTCTCCCAGGAGACATACAATAAAAACACGTTGCCTCCGATGCAGCCGCGGGCGAAATGGCCGAGCAAAATCAAGGGAACAGCAATCTTGGCCGCGATCGTATGAAACCTAGACACTTTCCTGATTGATCAAGCCTACTAATTAGCCACCTTGTTAACATTTTCTTAAACTTATGGTAGTTTGACAGGGGACCCCTAATAATGGAAACCACTGGGGACACATTTCGGCGTAAAGATATTTTAGAATTTTGTAAATTCTGAAAACAATTTTCAATGGAATAATAATGCAATAGTTATTCAGTAAGTTTGTTATTCTTTACCTATTATTAATTTACAGATTTTCATTGAAAAATTTTATAGCGTAGTGGCGCAAACATTTTAACTTTGTGAAAGGGACATCTCCGATTTGTATGGGAGGCACGGTTTCGTCCCCTGGGTAACCATTATTTTTGAATAAAAAAATACTTATATTGGCTTTACTGACTCGTAAATGTAATGCCAGTTTATCTCATTAATAGTTTATAGAGTTAAAACCGTAAATAATAGGATCTTCTTGATTCTATACTCGCATACTCATGGGGACAACCTCGGAACAAGAAAAAGTTGATCGACCCAAATAATAAACTGCACCTATCTTCTCAATAGTTAAACAAACAATGAGATACTGAGCCTGTGTTTTGCAACGAGTTATGATGCAAGAAACGTGTTTCATGTTTGAATTACCTCGTCATCATCCACATGTTTTGTCCACTACTGGGTACCTAGTGGCTTCCTTTAGTTTTTTCTTCTTCTTCTTCTTCTGCATATATTCGCCCACTGCAGGGCATATGCCTTTCCAATATTCTTCCACACTGCTTTTCATTGGAGGTTGATAGCCCGGTTCTCACGTCAGCCACACGTCTTAGCGAGATCCACTCTTTCCAACTAATTATATCTAAGGAAGTATCTAACTAAATTAAAATGAGTGAAAAAGCAGTTTTTTTTTATACAGTAAAATGTTTTCTTCGTATGAAAAATCATTTAGAATTGATTGCTAGTAGTTATTGCTCGAATTGCGACAATTCGTAATTGCTCGGGTCTAATCGACCAATTTATGTCATCGAGTCAATAGGCTGCGGAACCAATTTCACCTGAGAATTTCCTAGTTCTTTTAAAGTAGCGGAAAGACGTAGTTTATCTGCATTGCTCTAATTTCGTTCGTTACGTTAGGAAGAGTTCAAAGTTGATGAGCAAAACATTTAAACCTCGTCGGTCAGATTTTTGTTTTTGAGTTAGACAAAACACACTAATATACCTAATTCAGAATCATTCGACAAAACAGTGCTAAAAAGGTTGCCAGAAAACGGTTTAGAGGACAATGTCCTTCACAAAATTTAAAAAATGGGTCACAGATATCGTTGTGAAAAATAGTTACAACTTCGACAGAGTTGATATCAATATCTACAATTTTCATCCACAAATGCTAGTAGCACTAGCAATGCAAGGAATATTCTCAGGAAAAAAAGACTCTTTGCTCAGGTAAATATAGTTTTAGACTCAAGAATGAAAGCAAAAAATATAATATATTAATTTATTGTTGCAACTTCCAAGAACTACAAAGAATAAGTCCCTTTTCATACGTCCCGGCACCGGCTACCCGGCAACCGGGACGTATGAAAAGGCACAAACAAAAACCGGTTGACGGCTCACTTGTTTAATACAAATAAGTAGGTACCTTGTAGGTACTGATAAATTTATCAGTGGGTAAGTAAATCTAAATATTATCTCGAACGACTGATGACCGATGAGGGAGACGGACGGTAGTAGCAGCTTTGATGCAAAACTTTGATTTTAAACTGGTGGCTCTGTGAGCTGTAATCTGTACCTACTTGCATAGTTTAATTTAAAACTGAATAAATATTCACAATTCTCTAGTTTTGTGATAAGAAGGTGGTCCCAGGTGCTCCATCACCTAGTTAAAAGGCCGATTCCACTTCCACTGGTAGAAATCTAAAAGTGAGCAATTTTCTTCATTTTGAGGAACTATTCTCATCAAGCTGAAGTTCCTCATCAGATCCTCACCAAATTTTTATGAGACTAACTTAAAGTTACAACCTTTCAAATAAAATCCGGCCAAGTACGTGTCGGGCCACGCGCAATGTAGGGTTCCGTAGTAGCCAGTTACAACAAGCAACTAGGTAGGTACTTCATCTTATGGGATAGACAACGAAAAAAAATTCATCCCCACTTCACACGTATCTATGCTACCCTACAATTTTTTTCCAAAATTTTATTGTAAGTAGTAGGTAGGTACTACTTCGTCGGCGTAATTGATATACCTACATACCCCTACAAAATTACAGCTTTCTAATACTAACGGTCTCTTAGCAAAACCTCGGACACACAGACAGACAGACAGACGGACATGTCGAAACTATAAGGGTTCCTTGTCAGGACTACGGAACCCTAAAAACGAACCATCGAAATCGGATGTCTTACGCCTTTAGTACACCGACGCATTCGCATGCGGCAGCGAGTCGTTGCAAAATCATTGCGGTGCGAAACATCTGCGAAACACTGCAGTTTATTCGCAAGGAAATGTCATTGTAATTTTCGTCTTTTCTTGAGTTTTCCTCCATGCAACCTCTTTTTTGTATGCATTTTTGTAATCAACATGCCCATCTAAGTATAGTTCGGGATAATTTCGAACCAAATTCAATAATATTTCAATATTTTCGGCTTCCATTGTGCGAAATTCTGTCCTCACCGACAGATCGCGTTCGCATCGCATTGCGATGCGAAACTCCACTGCGAAACAACTGCGTCTGTGTATCAGCCATTTCGCAGTTACTTGCGAAACAATACAGACAAGGACGCAACTATTTCATCTAGCTATATGATAGAGCGAGACATAACACATGCGAAACGTTGCCATACAACTTACAGTTTTTTCGTCGATTCGCTGCCGCATGCGAATGCGTCGGTGTACTAAAGGCGTTAAGGCGGAGATATCCTGTAGCCGTTTTTTGGAGGAATTAAACGAAGAATTCAGCGAGCGAGGCGTCTCTGCTGCAGCTTGGACAAAATGCTTTCGTTTGCCCGTCGAATGTCTGTCTGTTCTCCTCTTCTCCTCAGGTCGCATTTCTCAACCAATTCTCGTGAAATTTTGTGAGCAAGTTCGATAATTTTATACTTAGTATACTTACCTATATACTTAGGTAGGTACATAGATTTTTTTTGTCGTTGAGGTCCTTCCTCCAAAGAGGGGCCTACAGAATATCTCCGCCTTATGACATCCCGATTTCGATGGTACTTTTTTATTTGAAAGTTTGTAACTTTAGGTAAGTTGGTCTCATAACACTTTGGTGAAGATCTGATGAGGAACTTAAGTAAATTGCTCACTTTTGGATTTCTACCAGTGGAAGTGGAATCGGCCTTTTAACTACTAGGTGATGGAGCACCTGGGACCACCTTCTCATCACAAAACCAGAGAATCGTGAATGTTTATTCAGTTTTAAATTTAAGCTTGATGAGCAGAATAACTCCTAAAAATGTATAGTAAACTAGCGAACGCCCGCGGCTTCGCCCGCGTGGACTACTATTTTTATCCCACGGGAACCATACATTTTTCCGGGATAAAAATAGCCTATGTGTTATTCCAGAACCTAAACTATCTACATTCCAAATTTCATCAAAATTATTTTTGAAGTGTTCTGTGTTCTCTTCTCTGTGTGCCAAATAAACGATTTATTTACTCTTTCTTTCTAGATGGATATGGCCTGGATTCAGTGTGTCGCTGACTTTCGTAGCAGTGGGTATGGAGACGATGTTTGTTATCCACGGAGTCATGGTGGAGGATTTCTCGTTCGCTATCGAGTGTTTCTGTTACGTGGTGTTGTTAGGCTGCACACCCATGACTTATTTCGGCATTTTGAGCAACAGGGAACCGATCCTGGACATGGTTATAGAAATGAATAAAGACTTTCTTCATGTTTGTAGTCTGGGACCTCGTTATAGGTAAAGTTATTTGAGTACCTATAACAGCCATCAAATTGGACTGTAATTTGCTCTGTTGTGTTTTGTAGAGGGGACTTTTTAAGTGCACTAGGACTTGGTCCTTTAATCATGGAAAAAACACTTTGGATATAAAGCATGTTCTCCGACAGTTTTTATTTTTCTGGTTAGGTAGGGGAGCGGCGGGGGTGTACGTACACCTAAGGGAAACCTCTTATTGTGGAATAACTATAACCATTACCTACAACTACTACATACCATTATAATGCACATATATTTAGCTAATTCATTTTCGCAAATGAAACAAATCAGATAATCAGAAGTATTTTATTTTTAATGAAAAGAAAATATAGTGAAGTACGGTATTACCCGACGGTTGCGGGTGATTCCGTACAAGAGAATATTCACTATTTTAAGTAACAAAAACCACAAATGTATCCATCTGGTCGCTGCAAAATGCATTACCACACATTAAGCAACGATACCAGAGATCTTGGTTTTACCGTACAAAAGTGTACGTACGGTGCTGACCCGAAGTAACTATTTTGAATTTGTTGATGCAAAACAGAAAACTTATCAACGATTTAGACAAAACATGGCAGTTGATGCAAGCCTTAGTTACCATTCTTTAGGTTAGGTAGACAAGTATAACAGTAAAGTATAAAAAAATGTTCTTACAGTGCAAAACACTCTCAACACTTTTTATATGAAACGGTGCGAAAACATAAAGCATGTCTTGTCACTGAAGTGGAGTGGCAGACTGGCAAGCGCTGGTCGGGGGACGTAAAGGTAGACTAGTCTGCATGTTAAACAATGACATACATATTCTCTGATTGTTTCGTTCTCGAGATATCACGTTTACGGTATCAGCCGCTGCACGGAATGACCCTCCGCTCCCCTACACGTTTTTTATCAAGTTACAACACTATTTTATCGCGAAGCAGAACTATCCAAAGTCAAATTCCCAATATTTCATACCTGTCAAGTGCTATCTGTGTTGCATAGGTACCTACCTACGTACCTAGTTACTTACCTAATATTACAGACAGTGATACAAAGTGCAAAGCACGAACCAATCATCTATATCTGATAGAGAGCCAGATATCAAAAGGTGGAACCAATTATTTTTAGTGAAAACAGATTTATAACCAGAGTTATCAAAATATAAACTTGTATTTCAGAGAGCCGTTCATGGATAGTCAACTGTTGATATGGAAGCTCTACCTCGGGTGGATGTTGCTGACGACTATCACAGGAGGTGCCTTCATGATTTTCCCGGTTGCTTTACTCTTCTATCAGAGCCTGTTCGGAACTCAGGACGAACACACCATCAGACCGCTGTCATACCCGATGTGGCTGCCATACGATGACCCTTACCGCACGCCGAACTATGAAGTCTTCTTGTTCCTACAAATGAGTTTCTCGATCATATTCTCTCAGGGATTTTGTGGTAAGATTCAGAAGAGCTTTAAATGAATAGGCTAGCTTTAATTCATCTAAGACTTTATTAGGTAGGTACCTGACCTAGCTACCTACGAGTTAGTTCACTTTCTTTTTTGTTACAACTGAAAAATCCTTGACATGTATTCGAATCCACGATATTCGTATCAAAGCCGAGTTTAAATCCCAGCTACCCCAGCTACTCTAGAGAGGCTACAAGGTAGACGTAGACAAGACAAAATATTCGTAGTACCCAACTCCCGCACAAAATTCGCGAACAGATCGCTCACAATCGTGGGCCCAAAACTATACAACAGGATAAGTTCAGACATAACACTAGTCTCTTCAAACTACAACACACTCAAACACACATTGTCTAGTTACCTACAAAATTTGAAATACGACAAAACTGAGAATTTATTATGCTCCACTTAACATCATACACTGTCACATAACACCACTTCACCCACACGTTCCAAATACACACAATTTATTTCATTCACACACACAAATTATAACTGTACATCAATCACTGACACTTTAAAACAACTACCATTAATCGTTATCACACTAACACACTCTCACACACTAAAACATGACTAATACACACAAACACCCACACTATACAACTTAACACACATGCACAAAATAAAAACTGAACAATTACAATAACTAGTACCTACCTACTCCTAAATGATCACTCTCGCCTAATCATGCAAACACACACACACACACACATACATACACCAAAATTATGATCCCCTCCCTACTCACCTGTCCTTTTTATCCTTTCCTCTTTAATTGTTTTTTTATTTACGTTTTACCTTTACTTTTTTATTTACCTACTTACTATCTTTTATTGTAATAAAACAGGCGTTAGCAAGTGGACAATATAAAATCAAATAATGTAAAGAGAGCAACCGGTGCGAATCGCTGTGACCCTACTATACAGGGGCCCTAGCCATATTACACGATCTATCGTCGCTGTAGAACGATCTATCGTCGCTGTAGAATAGAACACTTCAAAATGTATAGGAATTGACGTTCTGACCACGTGACTCATCTACTTGAAACGTCAAATCCTATACATTTTGAAGTGTTTCTATTCTACAGCGACGATAGATAGTGTAATATGGCTAGGGGGGCAGGCTTCTTAGTCCTAGTGTAAGGAACAGAGGTTTACTCATGGTACATACTTAAAGAATCTCTATTTAGTATACTTACCTAACTAATTACTTAGTATTAGTAATACACCTTGTACCGCTACACTTTTCTGTTAAAATAAATCTTATCTTATCTTATCTATCTAAATCCCACTCTACGCAACCACGGTTTTAGAAATGTGCAAATTTCCCAAAACATTTCAGGTTACGTCTACCTACTGTTCCATTTCCTCCTTCACTACAACACAATGATGGATATGATCATCTTGGACCTGGAAGCGATCTTCGTCGGGTTGGATGAGACAGTGATGCTGCTGCCGAAATGTCACCCAGCCAGGGCTGAAGTCCAGCACCAGCTTCGGAAGAGGGTTGGGAGGATCGTCACTTGGCATCTCTCTGTTTTCAAGTGAGCTTGAAAGAATACTAATATTATATTAGGTACCTACAAATATTATAAACCTAATAAGTAGGTAAGTACCTACCTACTTTGTTTTTAAATCACGCCCTAACCAGTGAAAAAATAGGTACCCAGAGCTATTTGGGGTTAAAACCCCAGGTATGTAGGTACGTGTGGTATCAGGGCAACAATCGCGATTTCAAAGTTCTTTCCGAACATCTGATATACCAACTTACCCACCTACAAAGGTCCTATTTTGATGTTACTGTTCAGATTTTCATTGATTTTCATTTTGATGCAGAGCGTTGACTACCGTGTCTTCAGTGTTCGGCCCACCGCTGGTTTATCAAGTCATGTGCACCTCTACCGTCTTATGTTTGGTATTTTACCAAATCGCAAAGGTCAGTTTAATCTGTAAAAAATTTCCTACTTGCATACAATTTCAAACTTCATCATAATGTTGCTCGGTAGCTCAGCAAGGTTACGGTGAGAGTTACCTAATGTATAATTATAAAACCTAGAACATGTTTGTTTCAGAAACTTGAAGATGGAGTAATTGACGTCTTATTCATATTGCTCACAGCAGTCGCAACCGTACAACTGTGGATACCATGTTACCTCGGAACTGTTCTTAGAAACAAGGTAAGAACATAGGTAACAAAATTACTAAGTTAGTTCGCACGATCTAAGTAGTTCTAAAATTTAATGTTAGAAAATGTTTTCATGTTAGGTAGGTAATGTTGGTAAGTACCTACCTGAATATTTCTAATCAAAATTGTTAGTTAACATTTGTAAGAAAATAAATTATTTGTTAACATTAGCGTTTGGCGAATCCATTGAGAACACTTTTTCTTTTTTTTAAACAAAAAATAAAAGCTAAGCAAATTGTCTTCCATTTTCGTGTAGAGTCTACATGAAAATGGACATAAATAAATCCAAACTGCGAGACAATTTAATGTTTTAAAATGTTATTATTATGTTTGTAAACACTATCCATCAGTGTAGGAGCCCTCAAAACATCTAACGATGCCTCAGAATGTAACAATTCATAACATTTGTTAGTAAATGTTTCAGTGTTATAAAACGTTTGTAAACATTTTTTAACAGCAGTGTGGGAGCACCAAACTAAAATGTTTCGTAGTATTATCACAGAATAGGTACTTAGGTAAGTACTTATAGGTAGGTAGGTAGGTACCTAATATTATGTTCTGTGATTTCGTGTCAATTTTCGTAGTTTAGCTTATTAATGTTAGTCAAATGTTCAGAGTTCAGTTTCCACCAATATTAAGCGAATCAGGAAATAGACACGATATTATCATCGTTCTTAGTTTTAAAAGTCCATAGGGCCAGCGGGGTTAAAAAGACCGTTTTAGCAGAATCACAATAGGAATTGATTCTACTATAGCGGCCTTTTTAGCCCCGCGCCGGGCCCCGGCCGGCGCCGCTGTGCGTGTGATCGTAATTCTTCTACTACTAAACGGTTTGATGATTTCCTCCTCCTCGCATCGTTTTTCTCATTGCTGAGGGTCGTAATCCCCTGACCATGGAGTAGGTATCTTCGTTCTTATTATTTGGCGCCACCAGGGGCGGATTAAGCTTCAAGAGCGCCCTAGGCAAGCTCCTCATAGGCGCCCCTCTGGTAACAAACCATCAAATACCGTATTTGGACAAGCCTCTGACTACGCAAGGGGGTAGCTCTGTTCTGACCATCTAAGGAGACATTTGCAATGGATCTAGAATGTCTAATAAGTGCTGAGAAAATGTCAATCTAAGTACCTACCGAATTTTTTTAAGACAAGTGCAACATGTGTGGCACTTGATTTTGTTTTCGATGATCAAAGAGAAAGCTCGCTGCTTGTCTTTAGGTACCTACTCACAATATAAAATCTACTCATAATATGAAGTAAATGCGAGCGAAGCGAGCAGATATTTTTTAAGACAAATTCAACATGTGGCACTTTATTTTGTTTTCAGTGATCAAAGAAAAAGCTCGCTGTTTGTCGGTTCTTATTCTGTGGTCTGACATAACTCATTTTACTCGCAATAATATCTACTTATAATATGAAGTTAAATGCGAGCGAAGCGAGCAGATTTATTTAAGAGCTACCTACGTGGCACTTTTTTTGATTTTGGTGATCAAAGAAAAAGCTCGCTGCTTGTCGGTTCTTATTATAACCACAGAATAAGAACCGACAAGCAGCGAGCTTTTTTTAACATGAAGTTAAATGCGAGCGGATATGCAACATGTGGCACTTGATTTTGTTTGCGGTGATCAAAGATAAGGCTCGATGTTTGTCGGTTCTCATTCTGTGGTCAGACATAACTCATTTTATTCGCAACATACCTACTTATGAAGTTAAATGCGAGCGAAGCGAGCAGATTTTTTTAAAGACAATTGCAACATGTGACATTTGATTTTGTTTGCGGTGCTCAAAGAAAAGGCTCAGGTTTATTTCTATCCGGCTACATCTGATTAAATTCAATCGATCCGCTGGAAAAACTAATGACTTTCGATCGATCCAAAAAATCGCCAGATCGTACGTCTATGATCGCGACGCGATTATCATCCCTGTCGCACGGCTCATGACCAACCCGCGCCGCCCGCGCCGCCCCGACCGCCCCGCCATACGGGGTGCCCCCGCGGCTCGCACCTCCAACATCGTAAATTTTCTGTCTTATTTGAATCGAATCGGGTGACGTAGGGCGCTGGACACACAGAAAAAACGTAAGACGCAGACGGGGCGCGGACATTTGTCTCTTCCGCGTCCCTTTCATACAAAATGTATAGAAGCGTCGCAACGCAAAACATACAGAAGAGACGGGGCGCGGGCGCGACGCTTGCTGTTCGCTGGCGCGAAGTCCTCGTCTTACGTCTCTTCTGTTTGACCTGCGCCCGGAGTAATAAATAAGACGGGACGCACTTCGGAAGCGCTATGGAAGTACCCAGCGCAGCGCTTTGTAACTATACCTACTTATAATTTTTTTTTTCTTAAAAACTTCTTTGCGCGCCCCTCTGCAACCTCGCGCCCCTAGGCAGTTGCCTAGTTTGCCTTAAGGATAATCCGCCACTGCGCCACCTGTTCCTGTCTTTGACATCGTGGAGCGCGTCGTGAAGCTTGGTGTCCAGCGTAGAGCGGATTTGGTCCGACCATCTAAGTGGACTACGACCTCTCGGGCGTTTGCCTTCGATTTTGCCAGTAACCATCAGTTGTTCGAGGTTATGTCCGTCCCTGGCTATGTGACCGAAAAACTCCAGTAGGTACCTACCTATTCGGCGCAAGCAGATGGAAGAGAGCCTGTATCTGTTTGATGATTTAGGCACAGAGAAAATAATCACTACTAGATACTTAAGTACCTACCTACATAATAACTTTCATCAAAAATGCAAATTCTTATCAAAATTTTCGACTCCGACGGGACTTGAATTCGCATTGATCACCCAACTCGGCCACCCGACGAATCAGGTAGGGGCCTGTAGATTGGTTTCTAATGCTCTTCGAATATCAAGTATCTAACATGAAGCCACAACTAAACTTAGGCCTTCACATCTTTACTAGATCATATATACAGTGTCAGGAGGCAATCTTTGCCTACACTTAACGGGACACTGTAGGTAGTGCCTGGGACATTGTTTGAGATGGAGTAGACTTGCACAGCACCTACCTACACCATCCTCTCAGCTTAACCGGCCATATCCACAGGAAAGACATGGTCAATAGGGGAGAGCAGGTAGGATTCGTACAGAGGGAGCATTCGTACAGTGGTCATATCTACACAATCCAATACGTTGACGCGTTCATGTTTGTGTGCGTGACATACCATCATACCCTAAGTCTAACCACGGGACGGGTTGGCAGTGCGGCCGCCAGCTTGGTTGGATCAAGTCAATATGTGTTTTTGCGCCGCTTAAGTAATTTTTGAATGCACTTTTGAACGCGTTTATCTCTAATATGTTTTGCTCTAAATGTTAAGGTTATTTATTGTTGTTTATGGATTGATGCCCTAGCTTGTTTTGTTAACATTTATTTTAAGATAACCGTGATAGTTATTTTTATTTTGAATTTATTTGTGGATTATTTGGGTTGGGGTACCTTCGTACAGTTATGTGTGGGGTAGATTCGTACAGTATGAATGGAACAGTTTACTTAGCAGATGTGATGTTAATACTGCCGCAACACAAATCTGCTCTTACAGCAAGAACAGCTAACATCTTTAGCTCTGGAAAAGATCTGTCTATGTTCATTATGTGCAAAAATAGGTCCAATATCAAAAGTTATACTGTTGATTTGTTCCTATAAGGACCTAAGAAGAAAATTTTATAATAATTGTTATTTTTTGTAACTAGACTGTGTAAAAACCAATATGGTTAATTATTACTGCATTTAAGGCTGATTCTGTGTTAATTTTGATCACAATAAATGTTTTATTATGTATAATCACTGTGTACGAAGCCACCACGCGTGTGGGGTGCTTTCGTACGTTTCCCATTTTTTAGAAAAACCATCAAAGCTCGACTATGCGTCATTGTACGAACACTGAACTACAATTTTATTAAAGCCAGTGAAGTAGGTGTTAAAGCAGGATTGAAATAATTTTACAATAGCTGTTAACTTTTTTTTTACAGGCCTCAGAGTAAAAAGTGTACGAATCCTACCTGCTCTCCCCTACGTGTGGGGCCGACTAAGCCGCGGGTTTCCTCACTATGTTTTCCTTCACCGTTTAGAACTCGTTAATGCGCATATAAAGTTTCCGAAACGAAAGATTCATTGATGCACGGCCAGGATTCGAACCCACCTTCGGATCGAAAGTCGAGGTAGGTGCTAACCAACTCGGCCAACACGGCTCAAGCCTCAGATAAAACCTGCATATTCCAGGGTTTCGCAATAGGAGACTCCTGCTTTTACTGCGGGTGGAACGAGACTCCGCTGGGCCAGCTTATCAAGACCGACATCGCGATTATCATCTTCCGATCCCAGATACCCATATACATCAAGTTCACTGGCCTGCCGGAAATACAGCTCGAAACTTTCTCATCCGTAAGTTTCAATAACATTTTATTACCTAGGTACCTAACCTAACCCACCTTTTGGGCTTCGCCGCAGTCGGGAAAATAGATCTTGTTTTGTTCTCCTACGTCGGTTTTCTTATTCACGTACCTACCTGCGTTTTTGCGTGTGTGATTGACCCTCGGTCTCGTAGTAGAGTCGGATTCAGCACAGAATTGAGAATAAGCGAGCGTTTTTTCTGTTCTGTGGGATTTAGCACTGAAGTCCGATAGACGCAGCGCTGATATCGCAGAACTAGGTTATGTAAAAAATTACTTATTGTCCAAATAAGGCTTGAACAATAATAATTATGCTAGTTTGTACATTCTTTAGCTCTACACACCAGAACAACTGAACGACCTTGACTAAAAGAGCATATTAAAGTAGGTAGGTACATAAAACAATTAGTTCCGCTTTTGCCGTAGGACTTGAGTGCTGAATCCTACTCTAATCTAAACACAATGGCATGATGATGAAGTCTAAACATAGGCCATGGACTAAAAAGTGAACCAGAATTTATTTTTTTAGACTTTAGGTAGCATTTTAACTAATTTATTTTTTATTTTTCAGGTTATGAGCTCATCTTATTCTTACTTCAATATGCTACGACAATATAGCAGTTAGATTTTATTTAAAACTATCTATAGTTAAGTAAATAGGTAAGGTACTACCTTTGAAGAAATATGTAAACTAGAACGGACACCGGCGAACTCACAGTTGACGCCACAATTGAAGCCGATCAGCGTCAGCTCATTCATTCACTAGCTCACGTTCATTGCGATCGGTCGCAGGCTTTATGGTGTTGAATGTTGACGAAAGGTATAAAAATGACTTTCAAAAATGCCGTCTTGCATTTTAGAATCTTACAAAAACGAATCAACTACACAAAAAAAGGATAGTGGCGTAACTTATCATCGGTAAGTAAACAAAACATCAACTAAAACCAAGCAAAACTAATTTTTGACATAATTTGCCGCCATTTCTAGAAAATCATAGAATATGAAAATGGAACTGTACAGATTGGACACGGTAGGTAATAAATGTTGGTGAACTCATAATATATGCACCTAGTTATTTTAACTCAATTAAGTTAAAAAATTTAATTTAATTTAGTTATTAAGTTTAAGTTTAATTTTTTTAATTTTAGTTATTAAGTTTATTATCAAATTGTAATGGTAGATTTTTATTTTACTTAGTTTAAAAAGGATATTTTTCATCATCATCACCTTAAAGATAGGTACTAACCAAACCCAAACCTAATTTGTTCAAAACTAAGTTTCCTGTAAGTAGTACCTACCTACCTACCTACCTATAATTTTTTTCCGTGAATTTTTTGATATTTTAATAGTTATTCTGCTATTCAGGGCTAAAAAATGGTAGAATACTTATTATTTGGAAATGCATACATAGGTACCTATAATACTATAAAATAATATAATTCATCCTACAAATGTTTGTCCTGGGTGGGAATCAAACCCACGACCTAGTCAATTTATTTAGATAAGGCAGAGTAATAATTAGTAGGTAAAAAAAGCTGTGTCGCTTCTGTGCGGTGTCTAATCTCTCATTAGGCCCCGCCCATGTTCCGACTCATTTGTGACACGTCTATGGTTTGTACTTTCTTCTCTAGTTATTATCTCGATGGGTACTACTGATCTTTAGAAACTTTGATAGGTAAATTAGGCACATGCGCGTGATACCTAATTATTATTGTCATTATAATAGCAAAATAATCACACCTTGAATCGATACTTAAATGTAATAATAATAAGTAATAAATTATTTGCACACAGTTTCTTCTTTTTTTAAAATCTAATACAACTTTACATTAATGGTGAGCGCATACCTATCCGCGTCAAATTCTCGGGGCACTGCCAGATTCGGCAGGTGTGAGAGGTTTCATACGATTTCTTAAATAAAGAATTCTAAAATTTATTTTGGTTGATTCCTTCGGCGCAGATAGGTATGCACTCACCTTATGTTTCTATCCACTGCTGACTTTGGCTAACTTGCTACCCCTAACGCCATCTATTAGAGAATAGCCAAATAAATAAAATTAGCGCCCTCTGTTAGGCAGATAAAACATTATTTTTTGATCTTGGCCAACCAGAATCACTGTCTTCAATAACTTGATCCTTTATGTTCTGGCAATAAGAAGTATATTGTGACTGGTCCCTTGGTAGTGTGAACTATTTCTGTGTGCCGAATCAACTGTGTAGCTGCCAGCCCGTATAGAAGACATGGTATTCCTGAAATAATAAAGGTATTATAATCGAAGAATGATATAAAGTACAGTCAAGTGGACCACAGTTTTATAGCACTGAAGCTGTTTCTACCTTAGAAAAAAAGAAGAGGTAACATTTGCATGCAAGTTTCACACTGAGTTCTTGACATGACATTACAGGTGGAATCAGACGGTTTACTTTTCGTTCATTTCTGCTCTTCATTAGGCATATTTCACTAGAAATGGAGCATCTGAACATAAACTGAAAGAAAAGTGTCATAGAAAACCCCAGCATTCATTCGAGGAATCTTTCACTCCAGTGAACCGTCTGACTCCACCTTTATGCATGCTACATCATTTTTAGTTTGATGAGCTTGAGATTATGTACCTAGGTTTACCACTTTTATTACTCTCATGAACTTATCAGATGTGTTCAAATCTTCCTCGTGTCTCCGAGAGCAATGATATTTGATATAAGGAAAGCAGCCGGTTCTCAGTATCTGATAGTTTGATGCGCCCACCTTCCAGTTAAAGTTTGACTTGCCAAATTGGTCATCCTTCACACTACTGTACTGAAAAGAAAGGGATATTTAGTAGAATGTGTGTAGAATGTATTTTAAAATAGATAACACTGGTCAACAAAATAAACATTTTTGGTTTTTTCCTCAGATTTTTTTTTGTTTCTAGCTCAGTTTGGTGTTCTTATTTTGAATATGATAACAGTTTTTCTCTAACAGCTTTTGTTTTTGCTTTACAGCTAATAAAAAAAAACTATCCCCATTTTTCGATTTTGTTCAGATTTTTATGTTTTGACGGACACTATAATATATTTTGTTGTTGTTTTTGATATGGCTTCGTCAAAAAAACGTTGTTTGCATAATCCACAGTGCTTTTGCTATATTTGTGGCTATATATCTTTCAAAAATATCGGAAAACTTTATAAAACTTCGTAAAAACTGCGTATTTTCATCACCTTCTTTAGAATAACATTGTGCTATGAAGACAAACCATGGGTACCTCATTATTGTGTGCCAAAAATGTGTTTTTTGCGTGGACTATGGTCTTATGGAGAAAAAAATGCTTTAAAGTTCGGAAAACCCATGATTTGGCGAGAACCCCAATTTGTTTTGGTCAAAATTAACTTTCTCGGAAACAAGAAGTCTAACAAAGTTTCACGAGCTGGGATGCAACATGAGCATAAAAATTAACTTCTTACACTCACAGGAGGAAAGGAATAGTGAGTTTTTTTCACTCTATTAAAAAAAACTGACTGGGGAAGTACCTCCGCCTTACAGAATATCACAGCCAAATAACATCATTGTTTTCGAATGGTGTTGTGTTTCTGCGGTGAGTAAGGTTACCAGAGCTCTGCGAGGAAGCGCTGCGGTGACAACTGGTGGACCAGTCTTGTCCATTGGGTTTGTCGGCGCAGTTGTTCCTCTTTTAAAGGGTCAGCAGCACGAGTATGACGTCCTCTGGTTTCGCAGGCGTCCATGGGCTACGGTAATCGCTCACCATCAGGTCCGTATGCTTGTCTGCTACCTTAGTAGCATAAAAAAACCCTCCAGAAAATCTGGGCAATTTCAGTAAAGAGCAGGATGAAAGATTTTATCAAGATATAAGTACGGTCAATAAAAAAGCGTTACCAAGGAAGGTGGGACTCTTATATGATGGCCGACTACTGTTGGAGCTTGCAACGAGATCAACCTGAAGTCGTTCATGCAAGAAAACCATAAAAAGTTAATTTGCTAGTGTTAAAATGGAAATTTTACTCAAATATGTCGTAATTTTCTAGTAATTTTTAGTAAAATTGAAAAACTGTATATTTCAAAAACTAAAGCTGTTAACAATCATCCAGTATTTTTTTGTTAATCAGGGTCCTATAAATAATCAATAACAGTAAAATAAATCATGGAAAAAAAAATGGTGTTGACCAGTGTAATTGATATATAGGTTTAGGTTTTTAATAATTTCAGCCTCTTCTTATAGAAAACAGGTAATACGAGCTCAAAAGGTGAAAGAAAACATCATCAGGAAACTGGTTAGTTTGCGGTGAGGTCCTTTGAGATCGCAACCTGTCAGGAACTAACTTGCAAATTATAGACGTCTAATGTAACAAAGATGTACCTACCTATTTGGACGAGCCTCTGACAATCCTCTAGATATACCTTATGCCTTGGGGATACAGTTGTGGAAGAGAGAAAGTTGTGGATATTACCTTCACGAAATAAGAAGTCCAAGGTGGTTCGTTACATTGCATCAAATAAGCTGTCAACACTTCAGAAGCTGTAGGTTTCGATGAAAACTGCACTGCACGAAACGCAACTATTCTTATTGTTGCTAAAATTCGCATGTTTGAAAACATTTTGCTTGATTTTTGTTTTTTTTTGGGAAAATCGTAACCTCGTTCTCAACCAAAATAAAACACAGCTGATCTGATTCTGATTTTGACAAAATGTCAAGACGTAAGCGCTGTCACTGTCAGTCAGATGGCGTTGTCAACCTCAAACGAGTTGGCTTATCGCCTCCAAGCCTCCAAGTGCCTCCAAGGAGCCTCCAAGCTTCGAGCATTATTTGAAAATCTGGATTTAATCATCAAGTTAAAAGACAGACCGATTATTTTGTTTATTAATAAGGAAATACCGCGCGAATCATATTTTGAAAGATAGAACCTGACACGGTCTTGTAAATACCAAAAAACGAAAGAAAATTTGAATTTCGCGGGCTACCCGTTCGGATCCACCCTAAAAGTTGCCATTCTCAATCAATATAATAAACACAAATTAAGTATAGCGCCATCTGTTGCCTAGTTATGGAACAATTTTCATGCCATGATTTTAGTAGTTGCTAGCAGGGAAGATATTTATCTGTTACTTAAGGTTGCGGTGAGTGGAGCTCGGAACTTCTCTTCCAACGTATCTATCTAAATTGTTCGTCCTTGTCACGCAAAAAACTCTATGTAGTATAGTATAGGTGTACTATTCAGTCTACTATGAGCAATCACAGCCCCGATTGGCAGTATTACCTCTACCTAATCTGTGATTGGCAGATATGAGTCTGACATGAGGCCCGCCCTTTTTTGCGCGATTCAGGACGCATTACGCGCAGCTACTGTTCAATAATTTCAAATACAAATGCATCAGGACGTTTGGCTCAGCGGTTGTGAGCTCCGCTTGCAGCGCGGTAAGTACTTGCGGAATGGAGATCAATTCCTGTTGATATTGAGTTTTTGCATCTTTGGAGAGGCCAAAAATGTTATATTGTCAGTCACTAATGAATAATGTTCATTTTATTTCATGGAATCGTTAGATAAATGTATGGTAAAAATGCTTTTTTTGGAAATTTATCTACAATATCTAGGTAATTACCTACCCATCTTACTCTCAAGATTTTTAGGGAGGGATGAGATCGATATTATGACGCTAGACAGAATATGTGGGTTGTTACCTATATAAGTCGGTACACAATTACCTAAATTTTCAAAGGGAAGTAGGTACCTACCTAAGTAGGTACTTACCTATGTTTTTTTCTGTCCAATGTCTATAGGTAAGTAGGTACTTACCTAACCTACCTAACTACTGAAGTCACAACGGATGTTTGTCCCTCTGAAATTAGGGGGCGTCCATTAATTAAAATTACCCCCGCACCCCCTCCCCCCTTGGTGAGATGTCCTGAGATTTGGCTCGATCCCCTCCCCCACCCCCTAATCTCACGTGAGAATAAAAAAAATAATCTTAAACAGGTACCTACCTAGATTTGCCGAGACCTCCCTTTCATTTTTAATCCCACATGGGATTAGGTGCGATTTGGCTCAACCCCCTCCCGCCCCCTAAAAGCCTGACGTAATTAATGGATGCCCCCATAAGTGCAACAAAGGATAACGCATATTTAGGTACTTATGACGTGGCGAATCAATTGGTGGTACCAATAGGCTGAGAAGGCTGGAGCCTAGGGCGGCAGATTTTAGGGGCGGCAAATAGGGAACAATTTTTTTTGTGTTACAGAAAAATAATATTTACCTATATTTATTGATAATGCTATGTTATTATGTACACACAAACAATTCAACATGTAAGTAATGTTTTAAAAATTGTTAGAGTGAGAGCTTTTCTTGCTTAAAACTTTTTTCCATAATTGGATTGGAAACGAGCGATAAAGGCGGTGCGTTTAGATGGGCCCGCGAATTACAGTAGTATCCCGAAAATTTCCAACAGTTTACCTGTTGATCATGTTTGTTTCTGTAGCTGTAATCAGCACGTGTAAGGTCGTCATGTACGAAAAATCCCTATGTGTACCGAAGAATTTTTATTTTCATTATTCATTAAATTTCACATCATCAATCATCAACCAATCAAACATCAATAGGTATCCGTACCCCTATTATAAATGTGAAAGTGTGTTTGTTTGTTTGTTTATTTGTAGTTGAATCACGTCAAAACGGAGCGACGGATTGACGTGATTTTTTGTGTGGAGATAGTTGGAGGGCTGGAGAGTAACATAGGCTACTTTTTATCCGGGTACAACTCGAGCGAAGCCGCGGGCAGCAGCTAGTTTATAATGAAACTGTAACAGGTCAAATTCTGTACATTGAAGATATTTAGAAATTTTTTTTGGAGGGCTCTCTATTGTCGATACTGAAGCCTAAACTGTAATTTTTTTCATTCATGTCTGTCTGTCCGTATCATGGCCGCGCATTACGTCGAAACTACTGGTTGGATTTTAATGAAACCTGGTATTATTTGAGTGCATACTACGAGGTCTAATATAAAATACTTTTAATCCTGAAATTCAGCACGGTTCCCTAGGGAGAGGGGATGAAAGTCAAAATAAGTATCTGGTTGTAATTCATCAGCGCGTAGTCCGATTTCATTGATTCTTTTTAGGGTTCCGTACCTTAATAGGTAAAAAAAGGAACCCTTATAAGGTCCCTTTCTTGTCCGTCTGTCTGTCTGTCTGTCACCATCGATTATCTCAGGAACGGGTGGAGCTAGCAAGTTGAAATTCATACCATATACTGAGGTCTATAGTCCCTATTGTGAGTATAAAAATCAAGGTCCTGAGTCAACACTATAAAAAGATATAGGCAAATTTAGGTTTTCGTGAAAACTTGTAAGTACCAAAACTTACCTTAATTATCAACTTTTTTTATTTTTCGGAATTTTTCCTTTACTTGTGCTGTAAGGCCTTGCTTGTAACCAAAATTGACAATTCTAGGTCAACCGGAAGTACCCTAGAGGTTTTGGGTCGAAAACCTAAATGGTAGTTCCCGTTGACCTAGAATCACGAAATTTGGCAAAAAGCAAGGCCTTATAGCAGAAATAAAGGAAAAATTCCAAAAAATTAAAAAAGTTGAAAGTTAAAGGGTGTTCCCATACATACATACATACATACATACATAGTTGACGCCAATTAAGATTGTCTTCTGAGTTGTATGAGCGCTCATACAATTAAGCGAACTAGCTTAATTGGCACCATCCTCAAATAAGGTAAATAAATAAAATTGTGCTATTGTGTGAAAGTAAATAAAAGAAAATATTTATTGCAATATTATGCTCGTGTGCGCAGAACATTTGCGGCGCTGCTATCGCAGAACTAGGATATGTACAAAAAAATTACTAATTGTTCAATAACTTAATGGGTATAATGGGTAGGTACGGAACCCTCGGTGTACGAGTTCGACTCGCACTTGACCGGTTTTTACTTTGTTTGAAAGTAAGTACTTTATATATTGTTCCGTAAAAATTTCAAGGTCATCGGTTTTGTAGTTCCGAAATTACAAACAGCCGGAATCCTTGACACCCGGAATGCACAGGAACCGTTGAATGTACGGCTCATCTTAAGCTGGTGTGCAAACAACTCCAAACGAGTTGTCGGTGCTGGTTGTTGTTGTTGGTGCTGGTTGTTGTTGTTGGTGCTGAGGTAATTGTCTGGGGGTCTAAAGTGGCCACTTTTGATGAAAAATCAGATGTTTCATAGATGCTTCATCTATGAAACATCTGATGAAACATCAATTGCTTCATAAATGCTTCATGGCCCTGATTCCGGTACCGAACTTTTTATCAACCTCAACCAAAACCTCAACTAAAGCGACTGTTTCCATGACTACTAATAACAAACGACTCAGTTGTGGTGAGGTTTTGAACTTTGCCAGTACAAATTTTTGAAAAGCTATTCTACTATTCACCAAATGGCTGACATTTAAGAGTTCGAACCAAAACCAAAGCGGTTGTCATTTAATAGAATACAGGCCCAGATATATGCTTCTTAAATGAAGCATCGATGCTTCATCAATGCTTCATCGATGCTTTATAGATGCTTCATATATGAAGCATCGATGAAGCATCTATGAAACATCTATGAAGCATTTCACAAAACATCTTTTTTGACAGATCTATGTGCGAGGTTAAATTTATTTTTAGAAAGTAAATAGGTTGAATGGAAAACGGATGGCTGAATGCAAAACCCATGCGAAGCCAAATTTAAGAAAAAAAAAACCTCAGACCCGCTCCCGCGACAATTTACCTTTTTTATTTATTCGTGTGCCTCAAAAATATTTCCATATGTCCATCAGGGTGGCGCAGTGCAATAATTTCTATAAAAAAACTAAGTAGGTACCTACCTATTTAATTTATAAAAATAAATTTAACCTCGCACATAGATCTGTCAAAAAAGATGTTTTGTGAAATGCTTCATAGATGCTTCATATATGATGCATTTATGAAACATCTATGAAACATCTATGAAGCATCGATGCTTCATAGATGAAGCATATGAAGCATTTATGAAGCATTTGATGAAAAGTCAGATGTTTCATAGATGAAGCATCTATGAAACATCTGATTTTTCATCAAAAGTGGCCACTTTAGACCCCCTGTATTTGGTAGGATCAGAAGAATCTCATCTATTTTGAACTGTTAAAACCTAGTGAAACGATCACGGGAGGCCGAAAACAGCCACAATATGCGACATGTTATGAATCCATTATTATTCATCATGACAACAATGTTCTGTGGTGCTGAGGGCGAAGGCCCGCCTGAAACACAGAAGGTTGCAAATTTAATTCCCTTTGCCTGCCTGTGAGACAAATGTATGTGTGATCTACGAATCTCTGTCTCAAAATGATTCTCTCAAGAAGGCAAAAAGTCGTAGATTCTGACGAAAACTTTGAATAAAATACCTACGTTGTAGCACAGAATTATGCGACAAAGTTCAATTCAGCTCGCGTAAGCGTTCTTTGCCTAGTGCAATATGCACTGACACGTGCCTACACAAATTCTCTCTTTCTAACGCATAACTCTGTCACTGTCTGGCGCGGATTGACGCGGAAGGGTTGTCGAGTTGTCACGCGATAGGTATTAGAGCCGAGTGGCAAGTGGGAACCCTGCCAAGGCCCGCCCGGGCGGGCCCACCAATGTACTTGTAGCTTCGTACCTAAAGTGCGGAGTGCGCGTAATTAGTAATTAGGTAAATAAATCTGTTTATATTCTTATGTTTTGCTTTTTAGTGCAAGTATATTTTAAAGTCGGTTAAGTATTTTATTTTTTATTTTTTCATTTTAGTGTTTATTTTTTATTAAGAATGATGTCATCTTACCTACTTATTGTGTTTCGCTCATCAAGCCCTTTCATTTGATATTCATGTCACTACTACTATACTACTAAAAACTAAGATACTGAAAACCAGCGCTCTAACAGCCATGGCGCTGCTGGAGCAAATGCTGAGGGGTAACCTTATTTTCTTGTCACTGTAATGTAGCATTTCTGATTTGTGTTGTATGTATCGTAGTGGCGAAAATAAAACTTATTTCTATTTCTATTTTACTAAAAAGTTCCATGGAACAGGTCCTGACTCCATCATCAGATCAGATCGCTGTCACCATATTATTATATTACATTGTGTCGGAACTTCACAGATATGCTGTGTTTTTACTCAATCGGCCAATTTATTGAGGAGTTCTGTTGAACAGCTCTTGACTCCATCATCAGATAAGCTTGATTGATACCATAATATTTCATTGTCACCGAGAATATATCCGTGGCTCGCGTGAATACGTTGAATGTCGAGATGTCAATTTTTTTTTTTATTGGCTTAAACGATATCTACGCCTATGAAGTATCTATAAAAAAATTGACAGCTCCCTAGCTAGACAAGTTTTCGAGTTATGGCCTTGCCAACTCCTCCATTTTTCGTATTTTAGTTGACATAACTACTTGTCAATTTTTCAAGCCACTAACACACACATGTTTTTGTAGATATTTCGATTTATCAACCTACTCATTCGCCAAAATTATATTTGTTACATGATATCTCGACATATACATATGATATTTTTGATTAACTTTTAACAAATTAAAATGTCAGGTTATGGCTAACCAAAGTATTCCGTTTAAATTGTGATACATTGAGTTGTTCAGTTATGCCCGCGTGCTCTCGCGCTGGCATAACCGAACATGTCACTCGTATTGGTAAACAAAACGTCAGTTCAGAAAACTTTTTTTTAAAGTATTGCTTTTACATGGAAAACTGATAGATTTTAATTATTTGTTAAACTATAATGCCATTGCTTGATTTTTACAAGCTTTTATTATTAACTTGCGATTTTTGTTCGGGTCTACTTTTGAAAATTTTTGACTGACTTCCCAGTGTCTGATTAAGCTGAAATTTGGAAAACCTATAGGTTCTTGGTGACAATGCAATATTATTTTAACAACGAGCTGATCTGATGATGGAGCCAGGAGCTGTTCAACAGAACTCACTTTTTTTTTAGTGAAATGTTGCAAGTTCAATTTGACCCACTTTCCAGTGTTTGATTGAGCTAAAATTTGGCACACTTATAGATTTTAGATAACAATGTAATATTATGTTAACAATAAGCTGATCTGATGCTGGAGTCAGGAGCTGTTCAACAAACCTCAATATTTGTTTGGATTAAATCTTGCAAATTCAATTTGACCCACTTCCCAGCATCTGATTGAGCTGAAATTTGGCACACTTATAGATTCTCGATGACGATGCAATACTATTGTAACAGCGACCTGATCTGATGATGGAGCCAGGAGCTGTTCAACAGAACTCACTTTTTTTTTTAGTGAAATCTTGCAAGTTCAATTTGACCCACTTTCCAGTGTTTGATTGAGCTAAAATTTGGCACACTTATAGATTCTAGATAACAATGTAATATTATGTTAACAGTAAGCTGATCTGATGCTGGTGTCAGGAGCTGTTCAACAAAACTCAATATTGTGTTCGGGTCAAATCTTTCAAGTTTAATTTGACCCACTTCCCAGTGTCTGATTGAACTGAAATTTGGCACACTTATGGATTCTTGGTGACAATGCAATATTATTGTAACAACGAGCTGATCTGATGATGGAGCCAGGACCTGTTCAACAAAACTCATATTTTTTTTAGTGAATTCTTGCAAGTTTAATTTGACCCACTTTCCAGTGTCTCATTGAGCTAAAATTTGGCACACTTATAGACTCTAGATAAGAATGTAATATTATGATAACAACAAGCTGATCTGTTGCTGGAGTCAGGAGTTATTCAACAAAACTCCTCAGTAAATTTTTCGATTGAGGTGAAACTTTGCATTTTTTTCTAGTTCCGAATACATTGTAATAATATGGTGACAAGGAGCAGATGTGCTGATAAAATCTGGTTGTATTCCATTCAAATTCTCAGTGATTAACAGTAGAGCATCCGTGTTTGGGCTCATTTAAAATCAGCTTACCCTTACTATGTTAAATCTCATTTCTAAACGGTATGAATGGTTCTGAGTAATAAGTAGGTACTTCAGCAACTCAAAAAACCGGTTTTATAGTCTCTATCTGTTTGCAATCCGATAATATAGCATTGTTTACCTACCAATATTCCATACATTAAAGGTGAATAAGTTGATATCTTTTGCGGCATAACTGGACATCTCGAGACGTAACCTAAATCTCATCAATTTTTTTGTTGACATGTCTTATATCATGGAAACTATGTGGAATTTTGGTTATTTATTGTCATCATTCGAAAGAGGGCATAAAATAACTATAGAAACAATTAACACAAATACTGTAAACTAATTTACCGAGAAACCAGAAGAGGTCAAACTTTCAAACGGCCGCCCTGAAAAGTTGGTGTTTTATACATGTCAACGTATTCACGCGTGCCACGGATATAAGTGTGCAAAATTTCAGCCCGATAGTTCTACAAACACAATAAATAACCATAAAATTTGAGAGTTCCCCTCGATTTCCATGGGATCCCCTCATCAGATCCTCCACTTCTGGAGTATATCCTTTGTAACCAAAAAAAAAAAAAATTGTCAAAATCGGTCCACAATTGACGGAGAAATGGCGTAACACACACACAAAAAACTAAAAAAAATATATACCTAAAATAAAAAAAAACACACAGTCGACTTGAGAGCCTCCTCCTTTTTGAAGTCGGTTAAAAATAATATTACACAAATCATAAAAGTTACAATTTCATTAACAAAAAAAATGTAATTAATATGATTGTGATGTGGTATCGAGTGTAGGGGCGGCAAAAGTTGAATAGCCTACTGGCGGCAAATTTGGAAATCCGCCACTGTTATAGGCAGTAGAGTAGGTAGGTATCTATGTAAGCGAGATAAAACATAATACCTACCTAACAGCCAACATCAGAGAGACAAATGTAAAATATACTAGGTTCCGCCCGCGGCTTCGCTCGCGTGATACCTACCCGGATAAAAAGTAGCCTATGTTTTATTCTAGGTCATAAATTATGGTAAGTATAGGTACCTACCTATATGTATTCCAAGTTTCATTAAAATCCGTTCAGTAGCACTGGCGGTCGCAGACTTTGATCTTGGGGGGGGGGGGGGGGGTCACTAGTTTTGGTAGTGCGTACCTACCTCTCTTTTTGCTGGATGTTACAGGTTTCTCAAGAATTTTGAGGGGGGGGGGGGGTCGTGACCCCCATGACCCCCCCCCTCGAACCGCGCGTGTATCAGTAGTTTTTGCTTGAAAGCAACTTCTGTGCTTGAAAGAGTAAATTAGTAGGATGGAAAAGCCCCTCTTGGCAGATTCAAATGGCCCGCCGTCATTTTGTGACGTCATTACAAAACTACTACTGTTCTATTTATAGACTTTGAAGTTTAAAAACATAACTTCAACTTCTTTCATAACTTCAACTTCATAACTTTAGTATGAAAATTACTTTCTTTTTAACCGACTTCAAAAACAGGAGGAGATTCTCAATTCATAGGAATATTTTTTTATGTAGGTAGGTATGTTTTTGGAATTTTTTTGATTTGGAAAATTCTTTTTTGTTTGAAAGGGTCCCAGGTGGTGCCATGGTCATCAGATCAGGTCAGGATCTGATGATGGCGTCAGGAGCTGTTCAACAGAACACATCAGTACCTACCTAAATCTAAATAGGCCGATGGAGCTGAAACTCGTCATCATCATCACCAGCATCATTTTTTGAACAGCTTCTGATTCCATCATCAGGTCAGCTCGCAGTCACCATAGGTACGCATAGGTATTACATATTACATGACATTGTAGTCGCAACGAAACGGAACAAGACAGCTTACATTATGCCGAGTTTAAACTCAATCAGCCTATTTACTGAGGAGTTCTGTTGAACAGTTCCTGACTCCATTATCAGATCCTGACCTGATCTGATGACCATAGCTCCACCTTTACCCTTTCAAACAAAAAAATAATTTTCCAAATCGGTCCAGGCTCACCTATTCAAGTAGATACTCGAGAAACATACCTACCTACATAAAAAAATATTTCTATGACTTGAGAATCTCCTCCTTTTTTTGAAGTCGGTTAAAAAGAAAGTAATTTTCATAAAAGGGTCTACAAAACCTACCTACCTACATACCATTTAAAATTGAAATAATTGTTCAAAGTAAAAATCAATTCTAATCTACGCTAGGTACACCTATCTAGTTAGTGTGTATACTACCTACACCTATACCTACATAGGTACCTATACATCGAGCGAGCTAAAAATGCTAAAAATTATAAAAAGCGGTGGTCGTTGCAAACCAATTTTGCGTTAGTGTGAGTGTCGAAACTCCGCCTCCGGGACTATACACACACATTGAAGACATCCGAGCAACGCGTACGGCAATACTCGAGTTCAGAATTTACAAGAATTTACGATGTATTCCGTAATACCAAAAATGATGAATGAAAAGTTAATGATTTCGCAATTTTTTTTGTATGGCCTGTAACTAGACACTCTAAGCTGTGTTCCTATTAAAAGGATATTACAATCATTGTTGTTTATCATACAGAACAAATGCAACGAAAACACGATATTTTTGCTGTAAAAATGTTAGAAATACAATTTGGTTACATTTTGTTTCAGGTAAGTTTTTTAGATCAAAAGTTTAACAGGAACCTAGATTAATACTTCCTTAATCTAAATAAGTGCATAAAGTGGTGAAAATACGCTCAAATTTTAAATGATTTCGGTAGTACGTTTGTATGGAGAATTCGTTCGTCGCCGCGCTCTTAAGTTTATTAACTTCCTTGGTTGCTAGTAAAAGTTGTAAAAGCCAAAAGCACCCGGCTAAGTTTTATTGCCCTAGGCAGGCCTTAGGTACAGCCTTTGCACAGAGTACTTTGTAAAACAGGGGTATTTGCAGCAACTTACCACAGTGAACTTACTATGTAGCTACCTACTCATCTGCCACTATGCTTTCTAAATTTAATTTAATGAATTATGTACCTTTCCATAATTGAGTGCTGTCCTGCCTTCCAAAACAAAATTGAAAGAGGAAGACTTAACAAACGCCCAATTTAAAAAAAAAAAATAACAAGTGAATACAAAGATATTTATTAAATTCATTCAATAGCATTTTTACAAAATATAAACCTATCATCAGTCCAACATATCCCGACAGTTTACTGTACAGGTTTCCAACAAAATACGATGAGAGTATTCACGTTATAGACATTCCCTTTTTCAGTCATTCACACTAAATTTTCTGTACTTTGCTACAGTTTGTACCTGGTACAAAGCAATAAGTATTTTTTATACTCAGAATAAAAGAACAAACTCTTTTTTATCTAAGTTTGTACAGTACAAATAATACAGTAGGCACTTACAAATAAAACAAGTTCAAGTTATTGAATATGTGGTTATGTGGACTACTATTTTTTATTCCATGGGAACCGTGCATTTTTCCGGGATAAAAATAGCCTATGTCCTATTCCCGGTCAATAACTATCTACATTTTAAATTTCAGCCAAATCGGTTCAGTGGTTGTCGAGACAAAGAGGAACAAACATACATCCATCCAAATTAACGACTGTATCCCCAAGGCGCGATAGACATTCTCTCGTGTAGGAATTTAAGATAGTTTAAAAATGTCTAAGGGGTAGTCAGATCATCAGATATATGTTTAATTACATATTTGCTAACTTCCGAAGTTTGCACTCCATAATGTACATAGCATACAGGATATTACATGCATCTAGGATATTAGGAGTTGAGCTTCATATTTGCTTATCAACCATTTTAGCCACAATTTCTGATTCTTCAAATGTCGAGCAAAATGACGATCAAAGAACTCTTATTATTATAGTTAGGTACCTATATAAAATAAACAGTTCTTAAACTAATGTACTTAGGTATCTATACTTTACTTCTCACAATGGATCTAGGCATGCGTGAAGTTATCCGTTTCGCTGCGCAGTAGAAAATTTTGTATCAAAAAGCTGCACTGCGCATCGAAATGACTAACTTGAGCTCTTCGTTTCTCCAGCTAACCAATAAAAAATCTAAATATTATTTATAAAATAATGTAAGTACCTACATACATAACAAATCTGATTCAAAGTAAGGAAATAAAATTGATTAAGAGAATGGTCATTGTTCTAGCTAGAACTAAGCGCATTGATATAACCATAGATACGCCCTGATGCAAAAAATCCTTGACATTGACGTAAATATGATCAATATAACATTGTTGTTCTTTCGTCTCGTCTTTTTCTCCCACATCCCACACGTGTAAGCTCACTCTTTCACGATGACAACACTTACACGCGGTCGCTAAAAGCTAGGGGCGCATCTACTAATTTACATCAATGGTCTAATGTAGGTTATGGTCGCAATTTTGTACGACTGCATTTCAAATAACAAACGCAAAAATATTCACTCAAATTGATAAGATGACAATTATAATTAGAAAAAAATGGGAATTATAAAATAAAAACATATCCAACGTCATAAGGTAAAATTAATAAAATTCTCTTATCTTAAAAACTAGCTAAAACAAAAAAAAATTTAAGGCACATACAAACACTGCCTTTTATCGCTTTTTGAATAAAAGTGACTGCTTATTGATATACTATCTAAATAAAGAATTTAATTAGGAAAAATTGTTCACAGTCATAAATAACAGTAACCGTGATGTAAATTGGGTACGTTCGCAATCATGAAGCGTGCAACGTTCGTTTACGAACGTACCAAATTCTCGGGGTAGAGTACGCACCACCACTAAAGTCCGATAGACGCGGCGCTGCTATCGCAGAACTAGGATAGGTAAAAAAAATTAATTGTCCAAATAAGGCTTGAACAATAATAATTACAGAACAACTGAACGACCTTATCTAAAAGAGCATAATAGAGTAAATTAAACAAGTAGTTCCCGCTTTTATAGTCCGACGCAAAATAATAGAAATAAATGGGGGCGCCACTGTGCAAGCTAAATACGCGAAATAGATAAATTCTCTTTTAGAAGTAAATTATTACTTCTGACTGACGTCTTCGGTACCTGTACCATAGAAAAGAAACCTGTACTTTACCATAGATTAGTAGAGAAAGGGTTTCCAAAGTACTGAAATTTTAGTTGCCGTGTCTACCCGTTTTTGCCGGACTATACCTTAAGCTTTTATCTTCAGTGGTGGCGCCGACTTTACTGCCAGATTCAGTTGAATCGGACGATTTGACTATAATAAAGAATCATAAAATTGGTTTCGGTCGATTCGTTCGGTCAAGTATCTTTAATGTTAAAAATCATTATATGAATTGTATTACCTAATATGCCGTCTCTTTTCATCGACATGAGAGTGACAAGAAAAAAAAAGTTATGAATCATAAAAGGAATGGCGTTAACGGCCATTTTTCTTTTCACCTGCCAGTTTTCATATAAATAAAGTATATTGTACTGTATACATTAATCTTCGCTGGAATGACACCGAATTATTTTACGATTTTAAAATACCTAAATGCAATGAAAACTGCTCATATTCACGTTACGACTGATGTTGTAACTCGGTCAAAACATCGAATATAATAAATAATACGTAGATAAAACCAGAATACCGAAACGCTACATAGTTTAAGTGCTGCTTATCATTGACATTACAGTCATTAACTGTCATTTTTGGATACGATTTTGAACGTCGAGAGTAAGAACGTCTCAAATATTTAAGTAGCGTTTGAGTATTCGGGCATAAATAACGCCATTCCCGTGTCGATGGTGATGATTCTGTTTTACACTGATTAACTTAATTAACACAAGCTCTTATTTCGTTCACGCTAAAGACTAAAACAGAATGACAGCCTGAGAGACATTTATAAAACTACTTACCATATTTTTGTAAAATTGGAGTGTTTGTGGGTAGAATTAGTCTAGAACAATTCGGTTTCTAAGCCCCTGGTTTATAAATTCATCGAACTGTCGTTAGTACTCAAATAACCATAGTTATTATAAGTATGTATTTACAAATATATAAGTATTCTATCAGTTATGTTGTTCCCATAGTACAAGCTTTGCTTAGTTAGTGATAAGTATGTATTTACAAATATATAAGTATTCTATCAGTTATCTTGTTCCCATAGTACAAGCTTTGCTTAGTTTGGGGCTAGATAGCGCTGTGTGAAAATGTCACCCAATATTTATTTTGATAGCGTCAATCCACCGTGTGCCACATGCTGACGGGAATAGTACAAAAAATATAATCGTCAAATTCAATAACAGGATGCAACCAACGTCATCACTGCCTGTCGCGCCATAAAGGGCCTGGATTCTGGAACTCTTACTTCTATCTACGTGAACGAACACCTTACCCTGGCGAACAAGCTACTGTTGCAAAAAACTACATATTTTTTACATGATGCTATGACGACAAGTCTACGGTCATTCGTAAGATGTATAATAGAAACCCGACATTAAAACTACCCGTAAATATGGTAAGTACTATTAGAAATGTCACTTTCAATGCCAGTATGTAATTAATATGAAAAACCAAAGCATTATTTTAAACTTAAGGTTCCTACTACCGCTACCCGCAAATCTTCGTTATAATGGTTGCCGCGTATAGGCCGAGTTTGCGGGTTTAAATCAGGGACCGTATCACCCCGGTTCAGAGTTAATTGAAACGAATGAGTTTCATATTCATTATTCAGAGCATGGAGGAATTACCCTTTCTTTTAGAAACCTATTCATAACCCAAGCGAAGTGGAACCCCTTCATAGTGTTAATTCCTTCCTTGAGATAATGGAATAAAGAGAAAACCCACTTATAGGGTTTTTGTAGCAATATGCCGAACATAAGTACAAATTTACACGTAGGCGTATACAAGATACAAATATTGCTCGTTTAATAGTAGGTATAGGATTTTAAACTGAATGCATAGCACATAGAGATCAAATTACTCTGCTTCAAATCGGAATGTGTTTCAGCAGTTGAAACGGTAACCCCATTGAATAACAGCAAAACCCAATACTATTGAAAACCCTGATAATAGGTAACCAAAATGAAGGGGGTTTGAAGGGGTAACCCCGTAAAAGGACTTTCTAATGAATACTGTAACTCGTAAGGAATGGGTTTGAATAAACCTTTTCGTAAACCCCTTCAAGGGTTTGCGAATCTGTCCCTCAGAATCCCTCAGAATGGAATTTAGAAAAAAAAAATACCATTAGAAATATTACACGAGTGAAGAAGCGGGTCGCTAGTTAATTTCATGGGCGTATATAGGGGGGTTTGTATTTTAGAACCCTTGGACCCCTCCCCTAACAAAGCTACGCCCATGGTTAATTTATAAGCTCAAAGCTTGCATTGGCTCAGCTCACGCATTATAAAACCTGTATTTATGAAAATAAACATAACCAAACTTAAAATAGGACAACTATTTTGCTTTGGTGCATTGTTTGTAGCTTAGTCTAAATAACCTCTGATAATGTTGGCAGCTTCGCTTTGTCCTATATCGTCGAGTATCAGAGCCAGCGATTTGGAAGTCACGTCTTCTCGGCACTCCTGTAGAAATAAAGAGATTTTGTTGAAAATAAATACGTATTTAAATATACTTATATAAAATAAATACGAATCTAAGCACGTCTATTTTATTTAGATATTATAATTGTCTGTCTTAGGACGTCTGTCTACGGGTCTGTAAGTACAAATTCAAGATTAAATTCCAAAGTGACAGTCAAAAAAACTGAGATAAAAAATTCTAAATCATTTATTCAGTGGGATTCACTAGTGAAAAGTGATCAACTTTGAATCTCTTAAGAGCTAGGTGGTTCTACTCCTGTTCTTACTCGACCAACACCGCGAAGAATCAGGGCAACGAATACGGTATGGGGCCTAACTTTCTTTTTACATACATCCTACTAATATTACATAGGCGAAAGTCCGTGTGTGTGTGTGTGTGAATGTTTTTAAAATCACGCCTGTTTCCCATCGTAGGGGTAGGCAGAGACCACAGATCTCCACTTGCTACGATCCTGCCCCACTTCTTTCGCTTCATTCACTCTCATCACATTCTTCATGCAAGCTCGTCGGTTTAGGGTACTCTTGACCTGGCCTTTTTCGAATAATTCACTAATTTGGTCCAGGAATGTGCATCAGGTCTTCCCTTCCGACGGTCCCATTTACACTCGCCTTATGTACCCTGTTTCGTCAATCTTCTCTACATGACCGCACCATCTTAACATACCCTTCTCATTTCTTATCACTACATCTTTTTTCACTCCATAACGATCTCTTATCACACTGAACGATCTTTTTGGTGATAAATAATAATAATTATTTATTATTCTTATAGTTAGCCCATTATGTCCCACTGCTGGGCAAAGGCCTCCCCTTGATCCTTCCAAACATCACGATCCTGTGCCATTTGGACCCACGCCATGTTAAAGGCATTCAGCTCGTCGCGTAGAGATGATGAATATAACCATCAACCAATAAATTTAACTAATATTTAAAATCAACTAATATATTCGTTAACCAAAATTATCAATATTGAATAAAAATACCGATTCAATAATTTCAACACTTCGTACTGCATTTAGATTTCAACTGTAACATGTAAGCCATAGGGAATATTTTCCAACACGAGTCACGCGTCGCTTATGATCTAATGACCCCGGAGTCCGAATTGAAGTTAGCCGTAGCACAGCCAATCAAAGAGCGCGCTCAGGTTGTTCATTCACTCATTCAACTTGATAAAACAGTCACTCGCATGCAGCATTTAATTTTACATTCTATTGCACTTAGAATAAAGCATATTATCGATGTTTACGTACTTGTGTTAACGATATTTTATTCATTCGCCAGTGAGTGGTTGTTTTTAACATCTGATATTTTTCAACCAATAGAAATATCGATAAAAATATTTATCTGTTAACAGATAACCAATAAGTATTTTCAACCATTATTGCCATCTTTATCGTCGCGCCATCTCTTTCTAGGTCTGCCGCGACGCCGTCTTGCTGTCTCAGGGCTCCACTGAGTGGTGATTTTAGCCCACAGCTCATCAGGCATGTGGCAGATATGACCAGCCTAGCTCCATTTAAGATAAATAATAATAAATAAAAAATCTTCCTTCAATTTACCTTGATATGATGTAGCAGAGTGTGTGTAGGGCTGGGCTGGCTTGCGAACCAGTTGGAAAGAGCGTCGGTTCCGAGTCGCGTCGCTAGTAACTGCCACGCGCCCGACGCGTCCATCCGGTCGGACACTTCCCGAGCGTATAATGGTAGCTCGGGTAACCCCACGTCTGGCATATCCTACGAATATAATAATAATAATTCATTTATTTCAGAACAGGTCCATACAAAAAACATTTTAAAAAGAGCCAACACAAAATAACATTACCTACTACTCTAAACAAAACACAAATCTTCAAAACCCTACCGTACATTGAACATGGCGATTCTGGACGCCATATGATGGAATATGGAATAATCATTCAATTTTATAAATACAATTTTACAAGAACAAGATCTTTCTAGAAGAGTCTATGTCTAATGGTAGCTCTGGTAAACCCACGTCTGGCATATCCTACGAACACCTACGAATAATCATTGAATTTTATAAATAAAATAATAATCTTACAAGAACAAAATCTTTAGTATAGAAAAATAAAAAAACAAGATAAATAAACTGCCACGCGCCCGACGCGTCCATCCGGTCGGATACTTCCCGAGCGTATAATGGTAGCTCGGGTAGACCCACGTCTGGCATATCCTGGGAATAATCATCGAATTTAATAAATAATTTTTTTTAATACAGTTGCTCAAAAAGTGGCGTATTGCAGGGACGTATAGCGTTCGGGAAGTGGGCTATTACACACTCGTGCTTTTTTTTTTACCTTTCCCGCACTCGTGCGTTATCTTTCCCAACTGTCAAAATAATGTCTATTAAGTATAAAGAAAAACCAACCATGAAGTTTTTACTAAAAAAAAAATCATAGAAGTTTTTATGATTCATGCAAATACGTATATTTCTAAAAAGAAGCTACTAATTTGTTTCTATATCAGATTTAATGATTTGATTGAATGAGTTGGGTTAGGTTTCATTTCATTTCATCTCATTAAATTTCATTTTCATTTCATATCAATAAAAAAATTCTACTGAAGACTTGGCTGTATGGGCATAGTTGCCTTTGCCTACCAGAATCGGTGAAAAAAAAAAACTCTTCTTATATTCTACGGTTGGCGCCATTTTCTAGATTAAATTGCTTCATTTTTTCGCAACTGTATTAAAAATAGTCGTTCAGTACACGTTCGGAACCGTCATTGCAACTTGTTCCGACTGTCAACCCTCGCCTTCGGCTGCGCCTCGGCTCGGGTAGACATTTGTCGGAACTCTTTGCAATGACAGCCTTTCCGAACTTGTACCTTGTACTGAAATATACTATTACAAGAACAAGATCTTTCTAGAAGAGTCTGTCTATGTCTAATAGTAGCTCGGGTAACCCCACGTCTGGCATATCCTGGGAATAATCATTTAATTTAATAAATAAAATAAAAAATCTTCCAAGAACAAGATCTTTAACATAGAAAAATAAAAAAACAAGATGAATAAAAAAACCGGTCAAGTGCGAGTCGAGAGATTTACCGCCATAATTAAGGTAGGTAACTGTATGAGCGCCCATACAACTCAGAGGACTATCTTAATTGGCGTCAACTATTATGTATGAGGTTGAGGACACCCTTAATATTCAACTTTTTTTATTTTATTGATTTTTTCCTTTAAAAAAGAAAGATCTTACAGCACAAGTAAAGGAAAAAATCCGAAAAATAAAAAAGTTAAAAATTAAGGTTTTTGGTAAGTACTTACAAGTTTTCGCGAAAATCTAAATTTGCCCATATCTTTTTATCGTATTGACTCAGGACCTTGATTTTTATAAATCTAATATAATAGATTGCAGACTGGCAAACGGTGGCCTTGGAACGTGATGTGTGGAAGTTGAAGGGGGAGACCTTTGCCCAGCAGTGGGACATGATAGGTTGAATAAAAAAAAAATATATATATAATAGACTTCAGTATAATATGGTATAACTTGAAATGTCCAGCAATATTTATGTATTTATAGACTCACCTCGTCAGCCGACTCGAAGTCGTCCTCTGGCTCGGATTTGATATCGTCTTCGACATCGTCTTCCATACCGTCGGGCGGGTCCATCCAGGTTCGAACTTCTCGGTTATGACGACATAGACGATACGCTGACTCGTTGTGAATTTCATGCTTATGCGGATCAGCCTACAAAAGTGTATTATTAAAGCTCATGCACGATCAAAAAAAAAAACTCCTACAATAGGCGTTTGCCATTTTTTCTTAAACGTGGTCATAACTTTTTCTTTATTTTGTTGGTAACCACTTTGGCTTTTGGGCCAAACCATGTATGAAGCCTGAATGACTTTTTTTACATGCGAAAAATTAAACTAAAAATCCTTTGATGCACGGCTAGGATTCGTAAGAAAAAAGTTTCTGAACTCGGAATTTGGACAAGATAACTTCTGTTGGATAGTAAGATTAGATTCCTAGCTTCCGCCAGCGGCTTCGCTCGCGTGGTACCTACCCGGATAAAAGTAGCCTATGTGTTATTCCAGGTCATAAACTATGTACTTATATTTCAAGTTTCATTAAAATCCGTTCAGTGGTTTTTAACGTGAATGAGTAACAAAATCCATCCATCCTCACAAACTTTCACATCACACTAATATTATAAATGCGAAAGTTTGGATGGATGTTTGGATGTATGTTTGCTCCCCTATAACTCGACAACCACAGAACCGATTTAGCTGTAATTTAAAATATAGATAGATAATGACCGGGAATAGGACATAGGCTACTTTTAATCCGGGTACCACGCGAGCAAAGCCGCGGGCGGAAGCTAGTTTTTAAAATTAGTACGATCAGTATTTAAATGATGTAACAAACCTGCTTGTCCAAAAGGATGCAAACCATTGGGACGGTATTAGGACACACTGGTCGGCCACACACTATCTGTAACGCTGTGTTCCCTCTGCCGTCTAGTGCGTCGATGTCACTCTGCAATAGAAATAGAACATTTATTTATTTGACCAAAAAAATAGTAAATCCATACCCCATTATAAATGTGAAAGTGTCTGTTCGTTTGTTTTTCCTGCTTTCACGTCAAAACAGAGAGACGGATTGACCTGATTTTTTTTTTGTGGAGATAGAAGGGCTGGAGAGTGACATAGGTAACTTTTTATCCCGCTTGGCTTGTTTGAAATAGATACATACTTACTTACTAATTATGTAGGCTTATTTAATTATATTATTTAAGAGACTCCCAAGCATGCGGACAAACCATCACACGGTTTTTGCAATGCTTCTAAATAAATATATACTTAAATATTTCACACAGCGCCATCAAGCCCCAAACTAAGCAAAGCTTGTAGGTACTATGGGAACCAGATAACTGATAGAATACCTAAACTTATATATTTTTTTCTAAATACATACATAGAACACTTTATAACACCCAGACACAGAACAAACATCTATATTCATCACACAAATGTTTGTCCTGGGTGGGAATCGAACCCACGACCTATAGTGCAGAAGGCAGAGCTACTACCAACTGAGCTAAGAGGCCAGTCTTTTATTCTTAAACGTTATTATCTGTATAATTATAAATTTAAAAAACTTACAGGTGGAATATGCCGTGCAAGCGCTTTAAGCGCTTCAATCTTCGCGTCGTACGCTGCTAAATGCAGCGGCGTGCGACCGGCTACGTCACGAACGTTGTAGCTGGCGCCGGATCGTAGCAAAGCGGACACTGCCGACGAACTATCCGCTAAAGCCGCCAGATGTAGCGCAGTTTGCTTCTCTGTAAGATCGAGATTTGCGTATTGTTCGATGAAAAAATAAAGATCATAGACATTTCTTTCAGAACTTTAGGCTTTCGATCCTTAGGAGCCATCTAAAGGGGTAGTCATAGGTATGTCCAAATAGTTTATTTGATTGTTTTTTCGAAAGCGCTAATCTCAGGAACAAGAATAACTAGTAGGATTAGAAAAATTATTTCTACATTTGATAGCTAAACTCTTGAGGAAAGTTATAAGCTACTTTTCATCATCATCATCATCATCACCGTATACCATCACAATGCGAGTAACGCCGCGAGGGCGCAGCTGGTCTAAAATAATAGGCTTAAGTATACATAACTAGCGGCGCCCTCGCGGCGTTGCCCTTGTAGTGATGGTATGTGGTGATGATGATGATTAAAAGTAGCCTTCCTCAAGAGTGTAGCTATTAAATGCAGAAATAATTTTTCTAATCGGACTGGTAGTTCTTGAGAATAGCGCGTTCAAACAAAAAAACTCTTCCGCTTTATATAATTAGTAGGTAAAGATAAAGATGGGTCTTATTTATGAAAGATGTTTAAAGTTGAACACTGGTTCAACAACATCCTGTCTTTATTTGTGGATAGTGACGAATAGAGACAGGACGTTGTTTAACCAGTGTTCAACTTTAAGCATCTTTCATAAGTAAAGATAAGTTCTTACCACTATTGCAATAGTTCAAGTCGCAAGGCACGTTGTTCTTCGCGATAGCGTCTAGTAGAGGCTCCAGTATATCTGGATTGTATCTGACAGCATATTGTACCACATTGTCGTCTTCAGAGTTTCTCAGCATGGGATCGCAGCCTAAAACATTTAATAATCAGCTATTTCTATCGTTCTAGACTAGAGGAAGACCGCCTGGATTTTTTTATCCCATTTTTTCCGGGATAAAAAGAAAAAAAAAATGGCCATTATCTACACGAATATTTTATAGAGGAAAGATTTTTTTTTTTTTTGTAACGAATAGGCTCCGAAACTACTTGACCGATTTCAAAAATTCTTTCACCAATAGAAAGCTACATTATCAGGGAATAACATAGGCTATAATCTAAAATATACCCGTGCGAAGCCGGAGTGGGTCGCTAGTCTATCTATATTTTAAATTTCAGGAAAATCGGTTCAGTGGTTGTCGAGTTATAGAGGAACAATCCATCCAAACTTTCGCATTTATAATATTAGTGTGATGTACAATAAAATATTTTCATTCTCTCATTCATTAATTCACATAAAATAAATAAATATTGCTGGACATTTGACATTTGACACAGCGTCATCTAGCCCCAAACTAAGCAAAACTTGTACTAGGGGAACTAGATAACTGATAGAATACTTATATATTTAGTAAATACATTCTTATAATACTTAACACCCAGACACAGAACAAAAATCTATGATCATCACAAAAATGTTTGTCCGGATGGGTATCGAACCCACGACCTACAGCGCAGAAGGCAGAGCTACTACCAACTAAGCTAAGAGGTCAGTCTTTATTATTACCTTTAGAAATAAGAAGCGAGACCATTCTTGGGGTGCCGTGTATAACCGCCAGATGCAATATGGATTCTTGCTTGTTGTTCGTATAATTTAGTAAATGCGACATGTTGACGCTGCTGATGATTTTGACGATCGAGTCAAAGCTCGGCTGTTTGCTACGTAGTGTCATGTGGAGGAACCTGTAATATATTGTATTAAAAGGGTACAGGGGAAGATCGATCATTGACAGTTTTTTTAGGTGTTGAATTAAGAATGCCATCTAGTAGAAAATTTAAAAAGCCATTTGGCTCTATACCCCATTAACCGCAGGCCTTTAGGCGTCCTAAAAACTCCGTCACCAGAGTTGGCCACTTGCTCATACGAACTTACTTACCCCAATAACTGATTTCCTGCCCCTTCTCCGCGGTGCTCTCTAAAGGAGAGAGCCGCGGTCCAGCCTGCTGCCAGATCACTTGTGCGTCACGAGAACTGAACGCGTTAGTGTTAAACGCTTCTAGCGGTCCCAACCAACTTGCTCAGAATGTCACATAACTTCAACGACCAAGAACGTCTAAGCAAGCTACGCCACGAGCGATTCATAGGTGTACATAGTGAAAAGTAGAATCCTCGACAAACAGGTTGTCCGGTAAGTGTTCCGCAAAAGGGTGTGCCGCGGCACACTGGTTTACCGTGGTCATTAGTTGGTGTGCCTTGGAAAAATAAGATTACCTAACTCAGTTAAGCTACTCCAAAGGACCGCATATGCCCAACTAAACAAGCTCATGTTTCGCATAAAAAAATTGATTTTTCATTTATGGTGTACCTCCAAAATTTTCCGATTTCCTAGATGTACCTTGAACACAAAAAGTTTGCGGAACACTGCGGTAACGTATAACTCTGCTCGCTCTTTTACCTAAGGATTGAGTATTGCGCATCCTTGTCACGTGATTCGCCAGAGGACAACTAATTTGTTACGTACTATAACAATGATTTCAAAAGTCAAAAGTCAAATTCGTTTATTCAATAAGATCACAAGTGTACCACTTTGAAACGTCTTAAGAGCTAGGTGATTCTACTCCTGTTCCTTCGCGACCAACACCGTGAAGAACCAGGGCAACAAACACGGTTTGGGGCCTAACACTCTTTTCGGTGACACACTTTTTGTTTATTTACTAAAGGACTAAAGGTTATTAATCTCGTTGTACTATAGTATCACTCGAGCTTCGGTAGTACGATCGCTGAATCTGCAGTCTGCCCTCTCGTGTTCGGAATATACTTTAATAATAACTTACGTGTCTCCATTTGAGAGTCGTATTTCAAAGAGCCTATCCAGTTTACTTCGCACTTCTTGGTTCTTGTAACCTTTTTTGTTTTTAATCACTTGACAGAGTTCTTGCACCAGCTGAAAAATAGAGGTTTAATGAATTTTAGACATTATTGCTTGAACACTAAAACGCTAATTAAATATTTGAGACGTTCTTACTCTTCAGAATCGTATACAAAAATGACAGTTAATATCAATGATAAGCACCACTTAAACTAAGTAGCAGTATTCGGCTGTAAGTCAGGAAAAGTCACGTTTCGCCTGAGCTAAGCGTGCAAGCAAATATAGGTTTAACACGATGGGTATTAAACCCTTAATTGATTGTGAACCCATAGTCCTAGTAAGATAGTTGGATAAGTAGTTAGTAATTCTTAATCTTTTTATTTCATTATTTCACCGGGGATAGAGACCGGGGACAACGGGAACTATTTTTAATAAAAATAATGAATTCCCGCTGTCCCCGTTCACCGGGGATATGCTCACCGGGGACAACGGGAATACATCAGTCAACGATTGTAGGTTCTTTCGAACTCAATATACATGTACAATACTGTACCTATTGTTGTGTTTCAATGGATCGATCTTAATCTGGTCACCCTTGCTGCTCAGGCTATTTGTACGGTGTACAATTGGCCTAAGCGTTCGTTTCGTTAACACGTAAAATTATCGTCCGTAAGCCGACTTTACAGACAAACATTTTTTTTATAAATAAGTACCTTTTTCACTTCTAAGCCATCCTCCGGTTTGTAAAAAGCTTCATAACTCAGTCCTTCCTTTGTTTTGTCTGGTTCTTTGTCTTCAGTCGACTTAGTTGGTGATGACTTTGAAGAAGATGGCTCCACCTGATTACATAACAAGAATGAAATGAGTTTTATGTTGCACAGCATCATCTAGCCCCAAAGTAAGTAGAGCTTGTGTTATGAACTAAATTTTTTTGACGTGTTAGCGTCTTTTAAATCGATGAACACCGGCTGCATGCACGAAAAAGTGTCACGTTCCGCGAGCGAGAGCGCGGAACAAGCGATAGAGGCACGATCGGTGTTAAACCTATATTTGATTGTGAACACATAGTCTTAGTAAGATAGTTGGATAAGAGTAATAATAAGTTAGTAATAATAAGGTAATAAGAGTTGGATTAGACAAATCAAAACTAGATGGTGCTATCTGTAGGGTGTACAATCGGCCTGAGCGTTCGTTTCGTTAACACGTAAAATTATCGTCCGTAAACCGACTTTACAGACAACCATTTTTTTTTTTTAGTAAATACATATAAAAACACCCAGACTTGAGACAAATATTTGCAGATCATACAAACATTTGCTTCGCGGCGGGGATCGAACCCGCAACCTTCTGTTTCAGGCGGGCCTTCGCCCACTGGGCCACAGAGGTCGTCAAAAATAAGGGAGAGGGCACACTGCGTTTTTTGTATCGCGTTTGTATCGATACAACGGGGTTAAAAAGGCCGTTATAGCAGAATCACAATAGAAATTGAACTAATGCCGTCTCTTTTCATAGACTGAGAGTGACAAGAACGACATTTATATCTTCCTATTTTGATTCTGCTGTAGCGGCCTTTTTAGCCCCGCAGCTCATAAACGCGCTTTAGAAAACGTCATATGCCCACTCTCTAAGGCTTCATTGGTATCTATACTAATCTATACTTATATACTAACTAGCTGCTGCCCGCGGCTTCGCTCGCGTGGTACCCGAATAAATAGTAGCCTATGTTACTCTCCAGCCCTCCAACTATCTCCACACAAAAAATCACGTCAATCCGTCGCTCTGTTTTGACGTGAAAGCAGGACAAATAAACAAACAAATAAACACACTTTCACATTTATAATATGGGTACGGATTATATAAAGCGGAAGAGTTTGTTTGAACGCGCTAATCTCAGGAACTACCAGTCCGATTTGAAAAATTCTTTCTGCATTTGATAGCTAAACTCTTGAGGAAGGTTATGGGCTCTTTTCATCATCGTCATCATCATATACCATCACTACGGGGGCAACGCCGCGAGGGCACTGCTAGTTATTTACTAACCTTGATACGACCGGAGTCTGACACCAGATCCGTACTCGCTCGGATGAAGTCACCAATAGGATTTGGCTAGAAATAAAACAAAACAAGTTGTGAGTCTTCCTATTTGAAAGTAACTGTGTGTTCGTAATTCCTCTCCTAAAGAGCTTGACCGATTTCGATGATAGTAGTGGACGGTGGATAGCTGTAGTTGGTAGACAATATAAAAATTACTTCCAAAAATTGGTATCTGTATGACTTAGGCTGGATTCGACCAAACTGGATTAAGGTTTTACTCGAAAGTAAACTACTGTTTGTTTGAATATTTTGACATTGTAAAGTTGACACCTTATAACCAGGATAATTTGTATGAACATAATAATGTTCGGTTGCGCTTTCTAAACAATTGCATTTCGAATTAAGGCTGGATTTTACCAAACTGGATTAAGTTTTATCTGGAGATTAAACCACAGATTAAACTGCTGTTTGTTTGAATATTTGACATTGTAAAGTTGACACCTTATAACCAGGATAATTTGAATGCACCTAATAATGTTCGGTTGCGCTTTCTTAACAATTGTATTTCGAATTATGTCGGCTAACGGAATAACTACTCTAGGAGTAAGATGACAGTTTGGTCGAATCCAGCCTAAGTTGGCTAGTAGTTTACTCTCGGATATAAACTTAATCCAGTTTGGTCGAATCTAGCCTTAGTTAGGTAAAAAAGGATGAAAAGCGGATACCTTGAAGATTTCTCTGAGTCTGCTCTCGCCGTAATGGGGACTTGAAATTTTGTTACGATTTTCTTGGCAATGTAATATTATTCATGATATTAATGTTATTCAAGTTTTTGTTCCATTCCTTTGAACATTGTTCCTCACAATGGTTCCATAATTAGTTGATAAATATTCGCATTCCATTGCTCATAAGATTTAAAACGAAAATTCATTTTAGACCATTCTTCGGATATATTTTTATTTGTTTAACCATTTATAAATTTCTTACAGTTTCCGAACGTGTATTTTCTTATAATCTAATAAGTTTTAAATATAATCAGATAATTTCTCTTAAACTCTTCAATAATATGTTATGATATCTTTTATCTCTTTCAGACATTTCTTAAAATAATTTTGGCAAACTATCACATTTATTTTACATTCATCAAATTCATCAAATGGTGCCACCATTTGATTTATCTTATAAGTATTTAAAACTAAAAATTATATCTCTTATATATAAAACTAGTGTGTGAGATTTAGGTGTGTACTAGTTTGTGTGATGAGGTGTTCTGATCTCTGTTATGTGTCGTTATTTTTATCGGAGTATGTAATTACCTCCTCTGTTTGTAGGTCGCTCATAGAGTTGAATGAATTAAAATATTCTGAAACAAAAACAAAGCTTTATTTTTTGTCAGAAAAAAGTATACTTAAAATATTAAATTTAGTCAGCTTTATTTAATACTAGCTGCATCCCGCGGCTTCGCTTGCGTGGTACCCGGATAAAAAGTAGCCTATGTCTTATTCCCGGTTATTATCTATCTATATTTCAGCCAAATCGGTTCATTAGTTGTCGAGTAATAGAGGAACAAACATACATCCATCCAAATATCCAAACATCTAAACATCCAAACTTTCGCATTTATAATATTAGTGTAATAGTGTGATGGAGGCCTATAATGTGATTCATCATCTTTATCGTATCGAAATTCAGACAATCACTGCTGCCTCTGCTCTTACCGGTCTGAGCATATAAATTTTTCAGAACCAAAAATCCACTGATGCACGGCCGGGATTCGAACCCACGACCTTCGGATCGAAAGTAGAGTTAATCCACTCGGCCAACAGCTGAGCTAAAATGGTCGCTATTGCAGATTCACAATCATCTGATTCACGGGAGATTCGTATTGATATTCAGCTAAAGCCATTCCTCTTTATGTACGTCAAATGTTAGCTAAATTGTACGCAATTCAATTCACAGCAGAATCCCATTTTGGGCCTTAAATTGAAACATGAAAAAAAATAACCCGGTTGGTTTTCATTTAATATTGCATCGTATTATTACTACTAATACTCTGTAAATAAGTATTTGATTTTTAAGTAAGTATTTAGTATGTTTTAATAACAATAATAAACATTAAATAATATTTGATTGACACTTAGTGCAATTCCAATTCATAGGTGGCCATTTTATTTTACGATTCTCCACAAAACTGTCAAACAATAAGATGACATTGCCGGTACCGAATTGTCAACTTAGTGATTTCTAATACGAGCATCTCGACGCAAATCATTTGTGAATCTGCATTTACGACCATTTTAGCTACGCTGAGCTCCTAGTTAAACAAAAACTTGTAATAGAGGGTTTTACTTACAATCGCCTCTCAACTTGACAACATCCTGACTCCATCTATCTAGCAAAAAACGATGGCAATAGTTTTAAGTTGAGAGGCGTTTGTAAGGCTCAAAGTAACTTACGGGATAAATCAGCTTCCATAAGTGCTTTCCTATCATTTGCTGTCATCTCCACATCTTGGCTGATGATTTCATCAATCTCGGCAGAATGTAGTCTCAAGTTCGGAATCGATGGCACGGAGTAAACTGCGCTACCCCACATAGGAGCCGGCTGAGATGAAGTCATTGCATTCGTTTGTGAAGACATTGCACTCATCGGAGAAGTCATTGCATTTACGGGAGAGGACATTGCATTTGATGGTGACGACATTGCACTCATCGGTGACGTCATTGAATTAGGGGTCATTGTGGAGGTCATTGAGTTAGGTGAAGTCATTGCATTCATAGTGTGATTTGGTGAAGTCATAGTCATTGTTGGTATGGTGTTGGGAGGCGAAGGCATGGTGTTTATGGGAGACGTGGTGTTAATAGAAGTGCCGAGAGCGCTGCCCAAGCCGCAATGACTAGGCGAGCCCGATGGTAAAGGCAGCTGTAAACAAGATAACTCTTTCACTTTCAAAACTTTCGTGAGTTGTACTTGACATTATTTAACACACGGGAATTACTCACGTAAAAATATCGTCGATTTAGATACCGACAATGTTTCGATTCATCCGGAGAATCTTCATCTGGGTAAGGAGGGAGTTGCGGCAAGGTTACTCCTCGCGGTCGCGTCTCACACATTACGTGATACATTTGATTTACGTGAGTAATTCCCGTGTGTTAAATAATGTCTAGTACAACTCACGAAAGTTTTGAAAAATATAACTCTTATTAGCATTAATGCTGAGACTGACCTGTTTGGTCAATACCACGAACAGGGGAGAGGCTAGATATTTATTCCGTCCTCAGCTAGCTAGATAAAAGTAACTTAGGCCTTTACATCTTTACTAGATGATTTATACTATACAGTGTCAGGAGACAATCTTTGCCTACACTAAAAAGGGACACTGTAGTGCCTGGGACAATGTTTAGATGGAGTAGGCTTGCCCAGCACCTAAACCATATCAGTTTAACCGGACATATCCAAAGCAAAGACATGGTCAATACGTGTGGGGCCGACTAAGCTGCGGGTTTCCTCACGATGTTTTCCTTCACCGTTTAGAGCTCCATTGATGCACGGCCAGGGTTCGAACCTCGAACGAAAATATGACTTGATGCTGTAAAAAGTTTAAAAATTCAATCTGCTTGCATTTCGTTTTAGGTAAATTTTTTGGAACAAAAGTGTAGGTAACAGGAACCTAGAAATAATAACATGAAGTGATAAAAATGAGCTTAATTAAATATAACATGAATTTGTTATTACGTTTCGTCATTCCAAATCTCAATAAAGTGAGTGATTTGAAAAGTTTCTGTAACTTACCGGTTGTATTGTAAACAGTGGTTCGGAATCAACATTTTCATTGGACTGAAACAAAAGTAGAATAGGAATTGAGAAAGGGTATGTAGGGAAAATGTTTGAAAGTTGTTTAAAAGCACATTCACATTGAATATTTTTGACATTTCCGTTACAAGGAAAAAGTGCGTTTCTGTTTATAACTCCGAAGATCCTTGACAGACCCTCACCAAAATTTTATGGCACCAATCGGAAAGTATACCCTTTGAAACAAAAAAAGAATTTTTCACCATTTAAAAAAAAAGAATTTTTGAAATCGGTCCAGCCGACTTCGAGTAGGTAATAGATGAACAATATGAACATAAATAAAATAAAAAAACCGGTCAAGTGCGAGTCGAACTCGTACGCCGAGGGTTCCGTACCTAGCCATGGTGCCAATTAAGCTAGTCCGCTTAATTGTATGAGCGCCCATACAACTCGGAGGACAATTTTAATTGGCGTCAACTATGTAAGTATGGGAACACCCTTTAATTTTCAACTTTTTTAACTTTTTGGAATTTTTCCTTTATTTGTGCTATAAGACCTTGCTTTTTGCCAAATTTCGTGATTCTAGGTCAACCGGAAGTACCCTATTGGTAGTTAATGGTAGTTCCATTAACTACCAAGAGGGTACTTCCGGTTGACCTAGAATTGTCAATTTTGGTTACAAGCCTTCCAGCACAAGTAAAGGAAAAATTCCGAAAACTAAAAAAAGTTGATAATTAAGGTAAGTTTTGGTACTCACAAATTTTTTTTATACTCACAATAGGGACTATAGAAGACCTTAGTATATGGTATAAATTTCAACTTGCTAGCTCTACCCGTTCCTGAGATAATCGATGGTGACACACGGACAGACAGACAGACGGACAGACAGACAGACAGACAGACAGACGGACAAGAAAGTGATCTTATAAGGATCTTATATATATTTTTTTTTACCTTTTAAGGTACTGAACCCTAAAAAGCACAAAAAAAAATCCGACGAATTGAGAACCTCCTCCTTTTTTTGTAGTCGGTTAATGATATTAAAATGATAATGATACTCACGTTCAGGTACAGGACCGTGGTTGGAATTTCACTCGTGATGGAACTACCTGGAAGTTGAAAACAATGAAATACATTTCCAATTTCATATGAAAGGATAGAGCTATAAAACAAACTAAAAATCCGACTGCGGTGTAAAAAAAGCACAAAAAAAAAAGATTCCGACAAATTGAGAACCTCCTCTTTTTTTTTTGAAGTCGGTAAAAATACCAAGTTTAAATTATTAAGGCCTCATTCGCACGAGAGATTTATCAATGTCTGTTAAAAAGCGTTAAATTGAAATATGAATTTCTATGTAGATATTTATTCGCACATCAATGCGACGCTTTTTTATGGAGCTATGCTCAAACTGAACGCTGCGCTGTATGGTAGGCATTTAAATAGAAATGTAGTCTTAAATTCGCCAGCATTTGGTTTAACGATTTAACGAAACGGTTTTTTAACTCTCGTACGAACTAGGCCTAAGGGTGTCATAAGAATGACGTATCATTTATCAAGATCGGTTGAGTCGTAGCTCCGAGCTGATGTAGGAACGGACATACATACATACATTCAGGTTAAACACATAACCCTTTTGGGCTTCGCCGCAGTCGGGTAAAAACAAAAGCCACGGGCAAAATGTCATCGACTTTCATTGTTTGAGTTCATTTTGTAATTTGTTCCAAATAAAGTTTTTACTATTTTCGATCGAGCGAGCGAAGCGAGCGAAGATCTTAGTGGCAAGTTAGGCGATTTTGCTTTGTATGTTTGTATGTTTGTATGTTTGTATGTTTGTATGTTTGTATGTTTGTATGTTTGTATGTTTGTATGTTTGTATGTTTCATTTTTATGTTCTCGCATAACTATCGAACCGCTTATCCAATGTGTATGAAACTTGATAGGTCAATAGGTTGTGCTATGGAAATTTGCTGTGGAGCGTATGAGCGTAATCGATGAAGGGGTTGTAAAGATATAGGGTTCCCAAGGGGGTAAATTTTTTTCAAAGTTACCCAAATATATTGAGTGGGGTGTCATATGAAAGTACTCAACTAATACATTCCAAAATGGTTTTTAGTTTTCTTCTAGGTTCTATAGTTTTTGAAATACAGTCAAAAAGAAAAATTATGAAAACCAATTAACGGAAGTATGGAGAGAGCTCCCGTTTCATAGAGTTTCGATGTATTCGTAGGTCTGGTTAACAGACAAGGAGTGTGGCATCGTTGTGGTTTGGTTTGCAATGATTTTAGTTGCTACTTGAAATTTTTTCTTGAGATTGAAAATAAAAGCCGTGTTGGCCGATTGGAAGAGTGCTCGACTTTCGATTCATAGGTCGTAAGTTCGAACCCTGGCCGTGCTCATCAATGGATTTTTCGATTAGAAAAATTTAAATGCGCATTAACACGAGCTCTAAACGGTGAAAGAAAACATCGTGAGGAAACCAGTTAACGTTCTAATAGCGGCGATGGGCTTGCAACCTGTCACGTATGCAAATGCTAACTCCTGCAAATAGTGGGCTGAGCATGTACCAAAATTATAGAGGGAGCGGGAGGGTAGGGGGAGGGGGAGGGGCGGGGAGGGGAGGGGAGAGGAGCGGAGGGGAGGGGGAGGGGGAGAGGAGGGGGAGGGGGAGCGGAGGGGGAGCGGAGGGAGGGAGGGGGAGGGGAGGGGATGGGGATGGGAGGGGAGGGAGGGGGAGGGAATTGATTTTCTCATACATTTCGTATTGAACTGCTATTTTAATAATTTCTCGAACTAAGAGGCCTTCCCTGAGGCGCGGTACGAAGTTCGCGGGGTCAACTATTGAATATAAACACGACACGACTTAATGTATTCCATGCATGCCTATAATCTTTACCATACTGAGGTAGCGCATTAGATATCATTCTGTGGTAAACACTAGAAGGAGCACTTAACGTAGGTATAGGGGTAGTCAGAAACAAGTCCAAATCTAGGCTATCAATACAACGGTGCGCGAGATCTCAGTTCGGGACGAACTACTAGTTATTATTATTTAAAAGTCAGTAAAATAAATCTTACCTGAGGAACTTTCTAACGATGAATAGGACGATGTTGTCTTTCGTTTCTTCATCTGTTTGTATACCTGCTCAGCTTTATAGGTGAATTCTTTCCTGTCGCTCGTGCGACCATCTGACGGACGTACTAACTCAATGAACACTTTCACATCTACTGGCGTCTGCGGATTCTTGTAAGGAGGCGTTCTGGAAATATACACCATCATAATGTTTTTGTGTTCCTAATATCGAAATCCGAAGTCGAACAAAGAATAATCTATACATATAATAAGAATGAAGTCTAAGAACAAACTTATAAGTATTCAATTAAGTGATGTCAGTTTTTGATCCATATAACCTTTTCACGTCCAAAAATGTCATAAGCGCGATCTACGTTGACCTTGAACGCAAACACTTCATAGTAACTGTTGGTAATCTGTGACTTTGAAATTTTCGTTTCTCTGTGTGTTTGAGCACTAAGATCTCTGAAACTACTGAATTGATTTGGTTGCAGTTTTCATTGTTGTATTATGGTAAGCCGGGATTAAAAGATAGGGGTTGTTTTATCAAAATCCGTTCACAAATAAAAAAGATATATCTATTTAAAGAATTCTACTGTGACTTTAGTTTCTCTGTGTGTTTATTGCTGCTAATCTCAAAAACGGCTCTACTGAATTGGATGTAGTTTTGACTGTTGTATTATGGTAAGTTGGGATTAAAAAATAGAAGTTTTTTTTATCAAAATCCGTTCACAAATAAAAAAGATATGTACATTTAAAGAATTCAATCTAAATTTCTAAACACTTTGTTTTCTAAAGAAAAGATTACGATAAAATTTGGCATGGATATAGATTATATCCCAGGAAAGGACGTAGGCTACTTTTTTTCATATGTTATCATGGTTGAGATAAAAAAATAAGGGTTGAAAGTTTGTATGGGGAACAAAATGTTGGGATGGGTGACCGTCTGACCTCCTCTTTTTGCACTCATGGAAATTTTTAAACATTTTTTTATTACCTACGAATTTCAAAATTACTTAATGATAATTACTTAAATTGGTTTTAGGTAGGTGATGACCATGAAGTAGTAGTTGTAAATAGGTAAAACGGGTAAGTAGAAAGCACGCCTAAGCTATTTCTACGGAACAGAGATAGCTTCTTGCGATTTGCTATTAGAAAACACGCAGGAATATACAAATTTTAGCGTTTTAAAACCGTATGTTGTTTCAGCGCAATAGACTCAAATCTGTAAATGTTATATAATTAAAACCTCAATTGAATATTAATCTTCCTTAAATTGTTGAAAATATAAAAATCAGAGCTTTAAATGAATTCAATATTTTAGAAAACAAATTCCCCAAATCAGCGCAGCGCCAAAGTAAATTATTTCCAAGTATTCAAATTTTCTATCCGTGTATTTATTATGTTAAATACCTATGTATTTATTTAAAAAGTATTTATCACGATAGATTAGAAATTAAAACACCCAAACCCCAAGTAGATAGTTGTAAATAGGAAAAATAGGTAACTAGATAGCACGCCCAAGCTATTTTTACGAAACAGAGATAGCTTCTTGCGATTTGCTATTAGAAAACACGCAGGAATATACAAATTTTAGCGTTTCAAAACCGTATGTTGTTTCAGCGCAATAGACTCAAATCTGTAAATGTTATATAATTAAAACCTCAATTGAATATTAATCTTCCTTAAATTGTCGAAAATATAAAAATCAGAGCTTTAAATGAATTCAATATTTTAGAAAACAAATTCCCCAAATCAGCGCAGCGCCAAAGTAAATTATTTCCAAGTACTTATTCAAATTTTCTATCCGTGTATTTATTATGTTAAATACCTATGTATTTATTTAAAAAGTATTTATCACGATAGATTAGAAATTAAAACACCCAAACCCCAAGTAGATAGTTGTAAATAGGAAAAATAGGTAACTAGATAGCACGCCTAAGCTATTTTTACGAAACAGAAATAGCTTCTTGCGATTTGCTATTAGAAAACAAGCAGGAATATACAAATTTTTGCGTTTCAAAACCGTATGTTGTTTCAGCGCAATAGACTTAAATCTGAAATGTTATATAATTAAAACCTCAATTGAATATTAATCTTCCTTAAATTTTCGAAAATATAAAAATCAGAGCTTTAAATGAATTCAATATTTTAGAAAACAAATTCCCCAATTCAGCGCAGCGCCAAAGTAAATTATAGCCAAGTATTTAAATCGTAATTTGAACATAGAAGTCTTCAAAAATCTATTTCATATACATCCGATACAAAAATTTCAATTTCTGTATCGGACGCGCAGACATCAGACGTCCTCACGTTGCGTTGGCTCTGACGGAAGTTCCGTCACGGAACAAGACTGGTGTAATCGCCAACGTGTGGATGGTTCACGAAATCTTGGCCCCAACGTTGGGACCAACGTTGGTCCCAACGTATACGCCGGCACCATACGTTGGGACCATGAAATTTGCGGTACGGGGGTTAAAGGGGACGAAAAATCGATCTACCTAGGCTAGGTCTCATATCTGGGAAAATTCGTTTTCTCGACATTTTTACGCAAAAAGGTTTACCTACCAGTGCAATGTGGTTCGTAATTTTACAATTTCTGTTGAAACTAAAGTGGCCAAGTGAAATAGGTGTCCGCCTCTCAACTCAACCGATGGCTTCGAGTTCGAATCTCAGCCAGTAAAAGTTTACTTTTTGTAAGTTTTATTTCTTTTTCTTTTTTAATTTTTATCTATTTGCACCCGAGCATAGTTCGGTCGCCCAGATATTCAAGTATTAAGTCCCTACCTACCTAAAGTATTTACAAAAAAATATAGAAGTAGGTAAGTACCTATTCTATCAGTTATCTGGTTCCCATAGTACAAGCTATGCGATTTTGATGAAATTTGCGGTAGGTACGGGGGCTTACGGAGGCGAAAAGCCGATCTAGCTAGGTCTTTTATCTGGGAAAATTCGTTTTCTCAACATTTTCATGCAAAAAGATTTACCAGTGCAATACCTACCTAATGAGTTTTAAAAAAATTGAATAAAAAGAACCTAGCCTATGTGTTATTCCAGGTCATAATCTATGTAAGTAATTATTCCAAGTTTCAATAAAATCCGTTTAGTAGTTTTGGTGTGAAAGAGTAACAAACATCCATCGATACATCCATCCTCACAAACTTTCACATTTCGCAAATTAGTAGAATTAGCATACGCGAACGAAGTCGCGGGCACAGCTAGTACTAAATATTGCTGGACATTTCACACAGCGCCATCTAGCCCAAAACTAAGCAAAACTTGATGGGAACCAGCTAGCTGATTGAATACTTACTTATATATCGTCACCGGAAGTATCAATTAACGTAAGGGACAAACCCCGGGTTTACAGGAGAGCCGAAATAAGATTTTTTTTTTAGTAAATGTGTCTGTATTTTTTTTTCCTGTGGTCCTATTAAAATACTTTCAAGGGCAAAGTTTCTTAGAATTTTGTCATCTTTCGAACTGTTAATTCAAAATTAAAATAAACCTTATGGTTTCGGAGATAGCCTTAAAATTCAATGTAAAGCCGTCCCTTACGTTATTCAAAAGTTTAAAACTGTAGGTAAGTAACAAGTGAAAAAATAAATGTCATGGCTCATTTTAACGTAAGGGACGTACTTTGTACTAGAGAAAAAGAAATTCTGTCGTTATTTTTTAAGATATCAAAATTCTGAGTATGCCAGTCGATAGAGCGCAAAATTTTAGATCGAACTGCATATTTAACTCATTTTCGACAAAATGTCCCTTACGTTAATTGATACTTCCGGTGACGATATTTGTAAATACATACTTATAATACTTTATAACACCCAGACACAGAACAAACATCTATGTTCATAACACAAATGTTTGTCCTGGGTGGGAATCGAACCCACGACCTACAGCACAGAAGGCAGAGCTACTACCAACTGAGCTAAGAGGTCAGTCGAACAAAGGTGAAAGATATTGGAAATCGTATCACGGAGCTTAAATGGAGTTGGGCAGGACACCTGGCACGGAGACATGACGACAGATGGAGTAAGGCGTCTACTGAATGGCGTCCAAGAATTGGATACAGGAATGTCGGGCGTCCGGTTGCGAGATGGGCAGATATAGCGAGTGTCGTGTGACGAAATTTGATGAGGCTAGCACGGGTGAGGAGTGGCGTAGAAAAGTGGAGGCCTATACCCAGCAGTGGGTTAAGTCAGGTTGCGGATGATGATGATGATAATGTTTTTTACACATAAAGCGGTATAATAATGTTCTTCTGAAACGAACAAAAACGAAAATATATCACGACTGTATCCCCAAGACCGTATGACAAGCCGTGTTGGCCGAGGGGTATAGTACCTCGACTTTCGATCCGATGGTCGCGGGTTCGAATCCTGGCCGTGCATCAATGGATTTTTCGTTTGGAAATTTATATGCGCATTAACGCGAGCTCTAAACGGTGAAGGAAAACATCGTGAGGAAACCCGCGGCTTAGTCAGCCCCACATGTATTGACCATATCTTTTCTGTGGATATGGCCGGTAAGCTGAGAGGATGGTGTAGGTGCTGGGCAAGCCTACTCTATCTCAACATTGTCCCAGGCACTACAGTGTCCCGATAAGTGTAGGCAAAGATTGCCTCCTAATGCTGTATAAATCATCCAGTAAAATGTAAAGGCCTAAGTTTTTTTATCCCCAAGCTTACTTTACTTTTACTTCGGAGGGCACGTTAAATTGTAGGCGTCTTTAAGCAGGGCTTAAAGACGCTTTTAGGCGGCCTAAAAGCTCCGTCACCAGAGTTCGCCACTAGCTCATACAAACATACTTTTTTGGTCTCCTTCTTCAATAAGGAATTGCCCCTTGTCAGCATAACTGATAATTGTAACTGTGTACTTTTTTAGTATTTACTTTAAAACTTTTGAAACTATCATGGTTGCAAACATTGTAAACACTATTAACGGGATATTTACCATGATTTTTGGATATTAGAGTTTCCCGATATTTCGGCACAGTTGCATGCGCCATAATCACGGTAAATGATGTTCGACGTAGTAAAAGACTTAGAAAGAGGGTAGACCGTTTCGTCTGCCAGTGATTACCCACAAACTCGCAAAAACTTCAGTTTACCGTGATCAATTTTTTTTTGAAATCCAAAAATCATGGTAAATATCCCGTTAATAGTGTTTACAATATTTACTTTAATTTCAAAGATGTGTATAGTAAGCGAACCTGAAAACAATCGCGTATTGATGGTGGACATCGCTTTGCATAAAGGTACCGTTTTCGGTCCAAAGCACCTCTCCGTACTCGTCGAACTCGGTGAAGCGAACCATTATATTTTCTGTGGAACAATATCCATTTAAATGAAAAGTGAAAAAGTATAAAAATGTGTGATATTTTACTGGTTTTTACAGGTTTATGAGACCATAGATCTACGTATTTCACACAGGATTCAAAATGTGTTTTATAATCAATTTTAACTTGAGACCTCCGCCGTTCCTGAGAAAAACTGTCTAGTCAGACAGGCAGATAGCCAAACATGTGATCTTACAAGGATTTCGTTTTATATTTCTTGTTTGTCTGTCTGTCTGTCGTTCCGGGTTGAATCTTGCAACTCAAATGTCGAGCACTTTTGGACATTAGTCGTGCAAAGATTCCCCATTACCTGTTATTTTTTTATCTACATTAATTTGCTTGTTTTCCATTAAAGTACGGAATCCTAATAAGCCAAATATCTTATCCAGAATGTTCTTAAATATTTTTTCTTAACGATTTGATGTATCGCCCAGCCCACTTGAGCGAACTTGACACCAACGAGTGGTTGGATGTTATTGTATTTTTTATTGGGGGTTTCAAATTAAAGAGCTTTGTTTGTTCGACAAAAACTAGCGAATTCATTCTTAGAACTGGCACTTAGTGTATAACACAGATAAGGTTTGTTTTGGGATACCAAGAGTCAAATTCAAATGCTGAATGCTGGTTAGTTGTAGATTTCATGTTTTTCTTGCGTGAGATAAGGTAAAAAATGCGTGAATATTAAAAAAAATATCAATTAGCTTATTATTTCAAACAAAATCCTAGGCAAAAGTTCGAGCCGAGCTGCGGCCGTCGATGTCGCTAGCTCTAGTTTGATAATTAATGAATTTCATAAAAAAAAAAACACTTACTTTTGTTAACCTTTTCTACTAGCATGAAGACATCTTCTCCACCCCTAGGCCGGCCCTTGCATTGACTCATCCTGCAAATCTTCAAATCATTTGTAGCGGCGCTCTCTGAAATCATATTTATTGTTAACATTTTTTTTTTCTTTTTTACAACTAAGTATCGATACGATTTCAAACACTCGAGTAAAAACTTAATCCAGTTTGGTCGAATCCAGCCTTAATCAATTAATCATGATCAAAAAAGTTAAAAAGTTACATGAGATTTCAACATTTATAATGGTAATTTTTACAAACAATTTAAAAATCATGCCATTTAGCAAATACTCATTTGTTCATCACATCTGTTATTATTTTAAAGAAGTGTAAAAATAAACATCTGGGTAAAATGTATTTTCTGACAAAAAATACTTTCTAAACTACCTACTATTCAAAAATTACATTAGTTTCAACCCGACAGAGAACGTAACATTATAACAAAAGAAATTGGTTTATGGCAGAAACTATAAAAACTCCGGAATTAAAAAAAAACACTTTTTCGTTTGTTTTCGCAACACGTTTCATCTAGATATAAAAATCTGCTCAGAAATAAATAGATTTGGTAAGTACCTAATTACTTTATTAGTTCAAAATTAAAAACTAAAAATCACGCTTTTGATCGAACAAAAAAGTATTGACAATTTTTTTTAATATTAATTATTTTTCATTAAATTGTTGTTGTTTTATGGGTCCTTTATAAGATAGATACAAGTGAAGCGAATTAAAGCGTTTTAACACGCTACAGTACATCTTTATGGTGAAGTTTAATTACATCTTTCGTTACAATGTGTCGTCAAGAACGTTGCATAACTCAATAAGATACGCCAATAGATAAAATAGCTTACTTACTCATATTGTGAATAGGTTCTGAGAACACCGGCTTGCAGATTTCCTTGCCCGTCACAGTATCGTGCGCGCTGAACTTTAAACGTACTATGTTAAGGTTTATTTTCTTCGCGATGTTGTCGCACTCCATCCGAAGCTAAAAAACAAACAGGCTTATACAATAGTTAAAATGTTAAGCGGGGAGTTCAAGAGCGAAGAAACTGTTACATAATGTGTTGCATAGGTTCGAATATCAACAAAAAATAGTAGAACTAGCAGAAATCTATACCAATATATAAAGCGGAAGAGTTTGTTTGTTTGTTTGAACGCGCGCTAATCTCAGGAAGTATCAGTCGGATTTGAAAAATTATTTCTGCATGTGATAGCTAAACTCATGAGGAAAGTTATAAGCTACTTTTCAACATCATCATTACCATAAAACCATCACTACGGGGGCTACGCCGCGGGGGCGCTGCTAGTTTAATATAATTTCTTCTAGTTCTACAATTTTTATGGGCTATTTAGATACCCATACAAGCTATAACATTATTGAGTAAGGACATGGACCAAATAGTGTGAGAGTACGCTACTAGTAGTCACGATTATGCTACAAACTCTAATCACTCTGATTTGAACACTGTAATACGAGAATGTATGCAAGCCCTTATCAATGCTACTGATTAACTTGTACCTATTTACAATTATCAAATAATGTTCGCGTTCGAAAACTAAGTAAACACGTAGTCGTTAGTCGTATTTGCAGATAGTTAATTGATGGGTTTTTTCGAGTCACATTAACAAACTACCGATTAAACAGGACAGCTTTTTATCGATTCCAAGAAATAATCAATCACCAAATAATGTAAACAACAGTGAAACGGATTCAGGTGCACTTTGGGGCCTTACTTATGAAAGATGTACTATAAAGTTAAACACTTGTTAAACAACGTCCTGTCTTTATTTGTGGATAGTGACAAACAGAGATAGGACGTTGTTTAACCAGTGTCCAACTTTAAACATCTTTCATCTCTTTCATAAGTAAGGGGGTCTGTCTCTAGGGTTAAGCTGTCAAAACTACCGACAAAATACAATATGTTCCGATAAACAAAAGAAGATTCTCCGGATGAATCTAAACATTGTGACTCATCAACTCATCATCATCCCGTGACCATGACACTGTATTACAACGCGATAAAATCCTGATTTAAAATATTATCATTATCCTATATCCTATCCTATTTATTAAACGAGCAATATTTGTTTGTTTATTTATTTGTTTGTACTCACATTACAACGCGATAAAATCCTGATTTAAAATATTATCATTATCCTATATCCTATCCTATTTATTAAACGAGCAATATTTGTTTGTTTATTTATTTGTTTGTACTCACGTTCTCGAAAACTGCTCTAACAATTTCGATGAAATTTGCAATATGGGTGTTTGCGGGGGCGATAAATCGATCTAGCTAGGTCTCATATCTGATAAAATTCGTTTTCTCGGTATTTTCACCCGAGCAGAGCTCGGTCGCCTAGATATTGTTATCAAATCGCGAAAGTCTAACAAGTTATAAAACTAAACATTGCATCAAAATCGGCGATATTTTAACGTGATTTTCCCGTGTGTTACTATAATGACTAGTACAAGTACAACTCAAAAAAGTTTTGAAAATTAAATAGTCCTGGGCTATGTTTTAACACGTAAAGGGGCATCCACACGCTGGCTGTCTGTCACAAACACCGCAAACAGCAAACGAAGTCCCAAACACCAACCACAATCACCCAACACAAACAGCCATCCACATGCTTGGCGAACGTTCATAACATTCCGAATCGGCAAACATAAATCCTTTGATCTGGCAAGAAAACCGACACCGATGCCGAACACTGCCCAACACAAACACAAACAGGCAAACAACGACAAACACCCATCCACACGTCCGTGTTTGCTGTTTGCTGTTGGCTGTTTGCCATTGTTTGTCAAGCGTGTGGATGGGGCTTAAAGGTACGGAAACGGCGGACTACAGCTAGTTGTGAATGAGTTATTTAGTATTTTGTCTAAGTAGGTACTTGTAAAAATAGCTAAATTTATGCGAGTATGAGCATTGAGAGAATTCTCGAGTAGGTAGTGTTTAATAGTAGATTGTTACACTAGGGTTGAAAGTTACCTATTGAGGCAAGAGATGGTTTGGCGCCTGAGCGTAGCGAGGGCGCTAATAGTTCGAGTGCCTTATTAGGCCTTTCACCCGAGGTAAACACTCTGCTTTTCATTTCGAATATGAGGAAAGTAAATAAAAACCTGATTAGCTCATATTATAAAAATCTCCGCTCTCGACCTTCTCTCGACCGACAAAACCACAGAGAAACTAATACTACGTAATAAAACATCTAAAAATCGAGTTGGTGCTTTCCCGCCTTTTTGTTTTTTTTTCTGTGGCAAACTAAATATTTCAAGCTCAAAATCTTGTAATATAATTATTTAGTGAAAAGTGAATTAATAACAATAAGTAGTCATCTAATAAAATTGTTGAAAATATTTTTTTACAGCAATTCTTAATAAAAGGTAAATAGAAATGTCAAAAATTGCTTTGGCTGTGTAAAAAGTTTCAACATGACTCAATAGAAATGTCAAAGTAGACTGTATTTTTTTTATTAATTTGACAGCAGGGAAAATTGCTTCCCAGGGCGGAAAAGTGCTACTTTAATCCCTCTGTTCAGGTAACTTCAAGCGCACTTTCCGTGTATGAGAAATGAAAACATCCTTTATTCTATTTGGGCTGAAGCGATCGTGGTATAGCTTGCTTCGAAGTTCATAGATAGTTGAATGTTCTGAGCTGTCACAATTTGGATGGGTGACCTCAAGTGGCATTAACCCTTGTGTTTATTTATACATGTACTTACCTATTGTTTAAAATAATCATTATATTATTACTAACCTCTTTAAGATTGTTGATTATGTTTTGTCCCTTCAATTTTGCTGAAAACTTCTTGAAGAGCAATCCAGGCACATCTTTCTTGGCTGTATGTATAATTCCCATGCCCGGGAAACTGTTGAAAATAAACAATTTTAGTAAAACAGTTATTCATATTTCAAAACTCATTATTTGCTCATAGGACACGCACCGCTAAGGAATGAACGTTCACCCCCTTACTTATGAAATATGTTTAAAGTTGAAGGTTAAACAACGTCCTGTCTCTATTCGTCACTATCCACAAATAAAGACAGGACGTTGTTTAACCAGTGTTCAACTTTAAACATCTTTCATAAGTAAGACCCTCAAAGGGCAACTTTAAATTGACAGCATAAAAGCAAACAGCGCGCGGTAATCGAGCTGTCTGCTAACTGTAGGCGCGTGGACCATCGATGTTGGAGCGGAGTCGTGTATCTATAAGTACTCATAATATGAGTACCTACTTATAGATACATTTAATATTATTATAAAGCGGAAGAGTTTGTTTGTTTGAACGCGTTAATCTCAGGAACTACCAGTCGGATTTAAATAATTATATTCTTCTGTATGTGATAGCTTAACTCTTGAGGAAGGTTATAGGCTACTTTTCATTATCATCATCATCATCCATCACCATAAACCTTTACTACGGGAGCAACGCCGCGAGGGCGCTGCTAGTCATTAATATTTGATTATTTTTAAATTAATAGTAGCATACTATAAATTGTACTATGAATCATAAAGACAGTGTATCGAGACCGACATGACATTGAGATTACGCTTAGGGAAAATCCGAGCAGTTACATTGTTGTCTCGAAGGATACCTACCGGTACAGCTTAGGATGCTTCGCTCGGTCAACCAACCTGCTATTACGATGACAAAATGATATTCTTAAAACTTTTTCTACTAGTTATGTTTTCTACTAGATCAGCTACACAACAAAACACGTTTGTTCTAAGTATAGGTACCTACCTACTTATTACTTCGATTTCGAATATAGGGTAGGTACGCCTGTTAGGCGACCGGGTCCCCTTTTCGACTTTTCCCCGCACTACTAGTAAACAAATCCGAAAAATAGCTTAATCCACACGCACACACTGAAAGAAAGCGTTTTGGCACCATCTTGAATGTTCAAGCAAACACACTTATAAGTTTCAAACCACCAGCACTAACGAAACAATATTAAACAATAAAATCAATCTGTGGTCTTCCGCGAACAGGTGCGCAAGCGTCCTTTTCAACAAAAAAAATAGTGAAGTGTGTCGCAGTTCACGGTAAGTTATTCACTCATATATTCGGCTTTTACAATTTGGATTGTTTGTATACCTTGGTAATAGATAAAAAAATACGTTTATGATGTTTTTCGCTTTGAATATAAACAATAAGTAGTTAAAATTACGTGGACGAGAACTATTCCGGGCTTTTGAACGAAAATCCCTTTTTCGACTACGTGGTCGGAATCGGGCTGAATCATATCAAGAAGGTGTAATTTTGTATTTTTGTATGTATGGAAACTAACTGCTGCTGTTAAACTATTCTAAGCCTTAATACCCTCCTAAATCTAATGGCCAGTTTTCGTCCGGGCTAATATGATCCAATCAAAAAATACAGATATGATAAAATGCTAGCGGTCGAGAACAGGATCGGGTAGATACACTCCCAGATTTCGACCATGTTTTTAGTAAATACAATAAAATGCTATAAAACATCAATAAATTCCAATTTCTAACTATAAAATAAATGTATTTTGTACCTTTTTTAATTTTTCTCCAGGTTATTTGTTTATTCGCATATAAATGTTATCTTAAACTCATAGTAATATTGTGGTCGAAAACTGATACCACCGATCAGTTTTCGACCATTTAAAAAAGTTTTGATTTACAAGCATCCGGCCGCGGCTCCGCTCGTGTGGTACCTATTCGAATAAAGCTTATGCGTTGCTTTAGTTCTTATACTATTTGTATTCCAAATTTCAGCAAAATACGTTCAGCTGTTCCGGAGATGGAATTGATATTTTTCCGTAAATTCTCTTCCTCATTAAATTAGACTCGCTTTCTAACTTTCGCATTCATAGTAATTAATTACTTACATAATAATACTGATAAAATGTTTTATTTTAGATGAGTTCAGAGCCCAAGAAAAGAAAAAAGTCAGCTTCATACACAGCAAAGACAATCGACCGGGTGACAAGTGATTCAAGAAATTTATAGAAAGACACAAAGAGATCCTTCCTTCCTTCCTTCCTCAGCATATATTTGCCCACTGCAGGGCATATGCCTCTCCAATGTTCCTCCACACTGCTCTATCGCTGGTCTTCCTGGCCCAGTCTGTCCCGGCATATGCCTTTATGTCGTCGGACCATCGGGCGGATGGTCTGCCAGCGCTCCTCTTCCCGAGCCGTGGTCGCCACTCCATGATGCTTTTGGTCCATCTGCCATCTCCACGTCTGCACACATGTCCGGCCCAAGCCCACTTGAGTTTTGCAAAGCAGTATCCAACGTCTACCACTTTGGTGTGCTCTCAGATGACGGTGTTGCGTACTTTGTCTCGTAGAGATATTCCGAGCATATTCCGTTCCATGGCTCTCTGAGTTACTTTCAGCCTATGGACCATTTTCCCGTTAACGACCACGTTTCGCAACCATAAGTCATTGCTGGAAGGACACATTGGTTGAAGACCTTAGTTTTGAGGGATTGTGGGAGCCTTTTGCATTTGAATACCCTTTTCAACTTTCCACATGCCGCCCATGCTAGTTGGATTCTACGACTTATTTCTGCCTCCATAGAATTCTTTCCCAGTTTGATCCGTTGCCCCAGGTAAATGTACTCATCCACCCATTCGAGTTCGTGATCTTCCAATGAAATGGGATTTTATCGCTTTTATTGATTATTAGGCTTGTATCGACATTAGTCATGCATGACCTTTGTTTTGTCCATGTTCATTTTTAGACCTACTTCGAGTGATGCGTGGTATAGTTGGGTTATCATAGTTTGTAGCTCTGATTCTGATTCCGCTGTAATCACTATATCATCTGCGTATCGTAAGTGGCTTAAGTACATTCCGTTGATGTTAATTCCCTTCTCAGTCCAATCTAGGGTCTTGAAGACGTCTTCCAGTGCGTTGTTAAACAGCTTCAGGGATATGACATCTCCCTGGCGCACGCCTTTTTGAATCTGAATGGGGTTGATGTTTCCTGTTAGTTGAACAGTCATTGTTGCGGACTTATACAGATTCCTGAGTATTTCAATGTATCTGTCGTCTATGTGGCATCTTTTGAGAGAGTCTACAACTGCCCAGTGTTCCACAGAGTCGAACGCTTTCTCGTAGTCCACGTACGCTAGGTAGAGTGGTCTGTTATATTCTTCAGTCTTCTGAATTAGCTGCCTTAGCGTAAAAATGTGGTCTATCGTTCCAAATCCTTTGCGAAAACCGGCTTGTTCTCTGGGTTGATATTCGTCGAGCCTTTGATATAGTCTAGTTGTAATGACTCTAGAAAAGACTTTGTAAACTTGGCTTAGCAGTAATATGGGGCGATAGTTTTTCAAAAGAGTATTATCCCCTTTCTTGTGAAATAGCACTACCAAGCTTCGTGTCCAGTCAGTTGGGACTACTCCGGTGAATAGGAAGAATACACAAAGTTACTAAATAATTATGTTAAATAATGCTATAATATAATAAATATCAAAGTACTATTAAAGGATATTATTATTTTATAGGTAGAAACTGTAATCCAAAGAAAAATGTCTTCTGAAGTTAGTATCTGGTGGTAAAACTGTGATTTTGGATTATAAAAATAAATACTTAGTTAGTAGCCTAATTTTTTAACTTTGAATGCAAATATTTTGATTATTAATATCAATGTTGAAATATACGACATGATTATTATAAATGAGTTTAATTTCAATCAATTTTACTCTTATATTCGATATATTTTCCTTTTAGAATTTATGGTCGAAAACTGGGGAGCAGGTGGTCGAAAACTGAATTTTTCGGTCGAAAACTGGGCAAAATAGGTATTTGAGATAAAAATATTTTTATAAAATTCGCAGATGACTCTAGGGTTAAACATTTTACATTCAATGAAAATAGAGGATGTAAGCTATGTGATGAAAAAAGTTGCAGATCAAAATAATTACAGTAACATGTACTTTTTGGTTCTTGAATCTGACAACTCAGCTAATTGGTCGCCAACTGGCGTATCTACCCTACAACATTTTTCTATAGGCAGCACATTATGATCACTAACATAGGTACTTACCAGTTTTTTTGTACAGGCGGAAAACGGAATTAATTGGCTGTCAATTCATCTACCTATCATCTTCACTTTTTCACCTATCGCGAAAAACGATAAATGAACGATTTGAATCGTAGTTCTCATCATAACACAAGCTCTGTCTGACTGCTTACTTTGGGGCTAAATGATGCTGTGTGAAATATCCAGCATTATTTATTTAATAATTGTTAATCTTTTTTTTTTATTAAACATATTTAAATATTTCTGATCTAAGAGGAATAAAAACACCTATTAAGCCGACCCCACTACCATTGGAATAGTATCTCTACCTAATCTGTAAATTGGAATAAGAGCAGGAAATCTGACAAAAAATATCGAATCTTATTATTATCTACTTGTCCGTTCTGCGGGCTTATATATTAAAGGATTATATTAAAGGAATTGAACTATTGCCATTTCTTTTCATTGACTGAGAGTGAAAAGAGACGGCATTATAGTTCATTTCAAATTGTGATTCAGCTTTAGCGACCTTTTTAGGTCCGCTGGTGTTACGCGACCGATACGCAACGCGTCTTCCGTCAGATGTAAACCGACCCTAAGATACAAAAACAGCGTCATAAAGCGATCAGTTTCGAACTGCACACTACACATACACAGGAATTTAATTTATATAAAGCGAAAATATACGTAATTTGTGTTTACAACATAGGTAGGTATGTGGAGGGTAATCTCTGGAATGGAACCACTAACATCTTCAAAATTCTATAACCACATGAATGATTCATCATTCCACATGTATAGTATAGTTCGCGTCATGTAAAAAGAACACTGGAGGAAAGTGGACTCGGTGTGTTTTGTCTCATGGTTGAGAATATGTAACTCATATTTCTTCCAGCGTTCTTTTTACGTGACGCGACTTCGTACAGTGTAATCCTAAGAACATTTTAAATACTAAGCGCATACCCGACTTGGTAGCTGTTATTCTCAGGCACGTCGAAGCTCACGTCCCTATCCTGATCGTCTTCCAACAGACGGTGAGGATGGTCATCATCAGCATCACACTGAGCCAGCTGACACCGAATAAGTGCGCGTCCATTGTAGTTCATCAACTAAAAAACACTTGACATTTAAGGCAATAGGCCTCATGTTTTTTCTATGAATAACGGCCCGGTGCGGCCCGCCTAATAGTGCGCGATAGTTCAAGTGATTTTTGCTATCGTCGATTAAATTCGAAAAGCTCGTAACTCCGTATTTTTGACGCATATGGTTTTTTGATACAGTTTGCTAGTAAACTAGATTTTCTACCGAACTGCATCAAAAAATCCTCGTCGTCAAAAAGACGAGAGTTACGGGGTTTTCGAATTTAGAATTTCGACGCTATGCGATGCGATGCGGTGTGGTGCGGTCCGCCATATTGTGCGCGAGCCTTTACGAAACGAAAAACAAAACATGATTACGGCTGTGTGAAAGCGGTAGACATTCTCTCGGATTTTAGGACATTCAAGACCCTTATAAAATGTTTAAGGGGGCAGTTTAGTCTCATCAATATTTGGAACATATTTGCAAGCTATTAAATTATTCTGGTTTCCTCACGATGTTTTCCTACACCATTTGAGCTCAATGCTCATGTTAATAGACATTAATTTTAAGAACTAAAAGATCCGTTGGATCATTTGGATTAATATTCAAGACACTAGCCCACTTGAGCAACATGGCTAACACAATTAGGCCAAGTAAATATTAAATGATTTATTTCAACAATACAAAATATTAAATTAAAATTAGGTAATGTACATTTTTTTTCCCTTTTTCATCTGCGATCGTCTGTGTAGCCATAATCAGATTTGTTCTTGGTCGGGTTTGTTTTTAGGCGCCGTTCCATTGAATGGCATCAAACTGTGGCATTAGGCAAGGTCAGCTTCTTAATACTAGGTAATATACATAGAAAAGGAAATGTAGGTACCTCAACAGTAGGATGAGTTTTGCTTTTATTCGAGGGATGTGACTTGCCCAAAAGGCAACCATGCGTTCCGACCATTTCACTGACATAACGAAACCTGAAGTGGTTCTGTGGCTGTACAATAATATTCAGCCGAGGCTGATCTGAAACAAAAGGTAACAAAGTATTTAAGACTACCAACTCACAAGGTGTACCATTTGCAAATGACGCTGTGGCTTTCCTTTGGACAGAGGGACATGTTAAAAGAATTGGACGGGTGATTGCTAGTGATTAACGCGTTCAGTGCCCGCGACGCACATGTTGTTCGGGTGCAAGTCCAACTGCAGCACTCCCTTACAGGGCTCAGGCAGGGAATGTATAAAAAACCACAGTTCTGGCTATCTAAATATGGTAGGCTATTATGGAGGTTTTCTGACAGCCTAGAAACTCACTAAAGTTAGATTATAAGCTCATACCAACTTACTTAGTTACCTACCACTTTTTCTCCAAATTAATGCATGACCTGCGGGCTTAAAAAGGTTGCTATTGTGGAAGCGCAATAGGAATTGAACTAGATATGCCATCTCTTTTCATTGATTGAGAGTGAAAAGAGACGGCATTATAGTTCATTTCATATTCTGATTCAGCTTTAGCGACCTTTTTAAGTCCGCAGGTTTTTGAGAATAGAGTGCTTTCCCATTTCTCAGGGTACAATAACATGTCAGTGCCTTAAAACTGACCATGCAACAAAGTAGGTACCTACTTATAATAAAAGGCTTGTATTAAAAGTCTGCATTTAACTGTGAAGTTTGTTTCAAATAGTCAAGTAAACTGTCAATCAGGGCCTTACTTATGAAAGATGTTTAAAGTTGAACACTGGTTAAACAACATCCTGTCTTTATTTGTGGATAGTGACGAATAGAGACAGGATGTTGTATAACCAGTTTTCAACTTTAAACATCTTTCATAAGTAAGGGGGTCAGTGTTTGAGCATCCTTTCAAGTATTGAGTGCAGATGAAATTCGAACTCTATGCTGGAAGTAATCTTTCTGTTATGTGGTTTGTTATTGTTGAAGCTCTACTATTGGTAGGGTGACCTGTTGGGTTATTTTAATTCACTCTTTAGCTCGGATTACATTCTTCAAATTGTTTACTTACAAAGTTTTGGTGATAGAATGCAGTATTAGGTAGGTACATTATATTTTACACAATACAATTTTTCTACCACCTATAAATTTAAAATGTTAGAACATTTTCTGCCATTTCAAAGAATTCTTAAAAAGCGATCTGAGTTAGCGAGTGAATTAAAATAGCCCTGCTGACCATGGATGGCCACTTTGCTCTACACATTGTTAATATTCGTTTTTTATTGGATGATGAATGCAAGTGCAATCTCAACAATACCTATCTAGGTACCTAGATAGGTAGGTACCTCCCTATATACAGTTTAATTTCTATTTCTTTTCGATTACGAAAATACGTCGTTGTCGTCGTCGTATGTCATTTGTGGTCAGGTCAATGTAGGTAAGTACCTATAGTGCTGTTTGCTATAGAATTCTGCGAATTTTTGATAAGAAATGCACAATGAAGTGTGGTTGTTCTACTATCTACATAAGTAGCAATATCAGTAGACATGAAAGCCTAAAACTTCAGCCTTTTTAATATCACTTTATGTGCGGTTTATTTAGGGATAAGGGAGTGTCCACATTGCGTTTTTTGCAGCGCGTTTGTATCGATACAAACGCGATTCGAACGCGATGCGAACGCGCAGCCCCCCGCGCAGCCCCTCCCGGTTCGCTTTTGTATGGAAAAATACGCGTTGCGAACGCGCGTTTGTATCGATACAAACGCGCGTTCGCAACGCGTAGCAAAAACGCGCTTCAGAAAACGCAATGTGGACACTCCCTAAGGTGGAATTGTAATGAGAGTTGAACTTACAAAAACATTGTCTAAAGTTTTTTTAGCAGTTCTTACCATTATGAAAATGAAAGCTTTTTTCTGTGAATTTCAGTTCCGTCAAATTGTTAGTAAGTTGAGGCACCTGCTGCGAAGGAGAGCTGTAGGGAGAGTCTCTCAATGGAAAGGAAATAGGAGAGTTTGAGCATTCGCTCATTTCACGATCACTTGCACTTGATGAAGACATTATTTGTTTGCAATTCTATTCCTGCTGAAGTCACTGCTCATGATTGTCTAAGCAGATTTACAAAGTTTACACAGAATCAAACTGGAGAAATCAGTTTGTTTTGCAAAAACTACTGCACGCATGCACTCTCCCGGGAGACATTCAGCGACAAATGTCAAAACAAAAGTCAAAACCGGAAACTTTAGTTGCTGTCAAACAAATCAAAACAAAATGAAGCGCAATGATTGGTGGAAATACTTGATGACGATTGGCGGCGATAAAAAGAACGTCACAGAAAATGGTGTTGTGTTGCCGCCTCAGATCCTTAGTTTTCCCCGTTTTATTTTTAACCCATTTAAAAAAAATATCTATTGTAGTGATATTTTATTAACATAAATTATCTTCAAATGCCGCACACTCGCGGATTTAGGCTTTGACCAAACATTCTAGTTTTTGCTCTGACAAAAAAAAAAAAGAACCGCAAATCTTCCGCAAATGGACATTTAACGGAACCCTGCTTTTTAATATTATTTTCACCTCAGCAGCTCGAAATGGCATCCTTTGCTGCGAGAAACCAGTGTGCAAAATCGCATTTTGCTCACTGGTTTCAGTGAGGAAAAGTGATTTGAAATTCGAATGTCGTAGATTGACACGTGATAGTGCATGGCGGTCATTGGCTAGCCTGTCTATGAAAAAAAAACAATAACGCACCTTTTAAAAATAAAATAGCGGGAATTTGTTTCTGTTACGCTAGTTATTTGTTGAAAATTCATAAAACAATAAAGATGAGTGAAACCAGTGACGAATACACTAATTTATCTCCAGAGAGAAGAGTTGAGACAAAAAGTGATTGTGATGAACAAAGTTCCCTTCCTGAGAAGCACGTATGTAAGTTCTGAACAAAACAGAAACTTTTAATTTTCAAAATTACAGTAACTGTTATTTGTTCTTTTAATTTCTAAAAAGAATGCTTTATTTTTAAATAGATATACTTAAATGAATACCTATTATGGATTAGTTGCTTCATTATGTACAAAGTTGTATCTTTTATTTGTAGGTTGTAATGTTCTCGCTGCTGAGGTGAAAAATTTTGTGTGCAACACGAGACCAAAGTTTTTTACATCTCGTGCCTTTGAATTCCTCGCTAGACTCGGGATTCTAACGTAGAATCACTCGCTACGCTCGTGATTCAATTCTTAGCATCCCTCGTTCGCTCATGATTCAAAATCAGCACTCGAGGAAAACATCAACTTTCCCCTCTTGTTGCACAAATAACTATTTTCTGGACTAACTAAACTAGGACAAGAATGCAATTTATTTTAGAAATCGTATAAATGTATTATTCTATTCACTCTCATGTATAAGAAAAGAGACGGCATCGTCGGCAGGGTGCAATGGGGATCAATCACTAAACGAAATATTGGGTTTTTAAGTATGAGGCCGTATACTCTTTAGCATTCTGAGCATTCTGTTTTTTAAATAATTAAAATCCATAAAAAAATGACGAAGTTATTCAAGTTTTCTTTTCGGCCATTTCAAAACGCGCGCTCGGAGCTTCGCGCTGCGTCTGACGTCACCAGGCGCCCGCGGCTCGGTCTACTAGTACAAAATCGCTAGTTAATTTCAAACTAGCTTCCGCCCGCGGCTTCGCTCGCGCGGCACCTGGATAAAAAGTAGCCTATGTCCTATTTCAGGTCAAGAACTATCTATGTTTTAAATTTCAGCCAAATCAGTTCAGTGGTTGTCGAATTATAGAGGAACAAACATAAATCCAAATATCCAAACTTTTGCATTTTTAATATTAACTAGCTTCCGCCCGCGGCTTTATTCGCTTAGTACCCAGATAAAAAGTAGCCTATGTCCTATTCCTGGTCATTATCTATCTATATTTAAAATTTCAACCAAATTGGTTTAGTGATTGTTGAGTTATAGAGGAACAAACATCATCCATCCAAACATCCAAACTTTCACATTTATAATATTAGTGTGATTAGTGTGATAGTATGATTAGTGTGATGAGAAAGTGTGATAGTGTGATTTGAAAACCAAGTTTAGGTAGGTAGGTAATGTATGTGATTATTTTGACTCGAACATACAAATTATTAATTAGGTATTACGATTAAATGTATGTATAAAAAAATACCTATTCACTAAAAAGTTTAAAGGCGAAAATTATTTTTAAGTAGGTACCTACCTAGGTAAGTAGTAAGTAGGTAGGTACCTACTTAAAAATTATTTATGTAGGTAATAATTTAAGTAGGTAGGTAAAAATTTAGGTAGGTAAAGTTAATATTAGTGTGATTCGACTCCTGATTGTTAGTTTTGTTTGTTATTGTTTTCGGTAAGTACCGGTACTTACCTAAAATACCTATTCAGTAAATATTTTTAAGTAGGTACCTACCTACCTACTTACTACTTACCTAGGTAGGTACCTACTTAAAAATAATTTTCGACTTTAAACTTTTTACTGAATAGGTATTTTAGGTAAGTACCGGTACTTACCGAAAACAATAACAAACAAAACTAACAATCAGGAGTCGAATCACACTAATATTAACTTTACCTACCTAAATTATTTACCTACCTAAATTATTTACCTACCTACTTAAATTATTACCTACATAAATTATTTTTAAGTAGGTACCTACCTACTTACTACTTACCTAGGTAGGTACCTACTTAAAAATAATTTTCGCCTTTAAACTTTTTAGTGAATATGTATTTTTTATACATACTTTTAATCGTAATACCTAAAATTAATAATTTGTATGTACGAGTCAAAATAATCACATACCTACCTACCTAAACTTGGTTTTCAAATCACACTATCACACTTTCACAATATTTTCCTTCACCGTTTAGAGCTCGTGTTAAAGCGCATACCTACTTAGGTACCTACTTATACATTTTTCGAAACGAAAAATCCATTGATGCACGGCTGGGTTTCAACCCACAATCTTCGGATTGAAAGTCGAGGCACTAGCGCACTCGGCCAACACTGCTTCTCTACCTCTGACTACCCGCTTAGACTTTTTCAACGGATCTAAAAATTCCTAAAAGATCTGATAGAATATGTCTACTGTGCCTTGGGAATACAGTCGTAATCATATTTAAAAATAAAAATGAAATCATTTATAACTTTTTTAAATCTACAAATCTGCATAAGTACCTACTTACTTAACAAAAAACGTGAAAGACCTCGAAAGTTTGGATGTTTGGATGTATGTTTGTTCCTCTATAACTCGACAACTACTGAACCGATTTGGCTGAAATTTAAAATATAGTTAGGTAATGAGCGGGAATAGGACATAGGCTACTTTTTATCCAGGTGCCACGCGAGCGATGCCGCGGTCGGAAATTAGTTTGAAAATAACTAGGGATTTTGTACTAGTGGAGCGAGCCGCGGGCGCCTGGTGACGTCACAGCCAGTCGCGGCCTTCTCGCGAGCGTTTTTTAGATTGGTGCACTAAAATCTCTGTAACTCGGTCATTTTTGATCCGATTAAAAAACCAAAAACACAGTATTTTTTGTTTTTTTTTATCTACAAATCTGCATACTCAACTAAAATCGTGAGTCTTCCTCATTCATAATAAGATTCTGCTATGACGGCATTTTATGTCAAATGTAATTTATTAAATAGGCCCTACTTTTTTAAATTAATCCTATAGGAATTCACATAAAGAAAACGACATGATAATAAATAATTACAATGTAGGGTTTAAAACCAATTAGCGCAAATCTTAGGAGTTTTTACGTGTTGGTTACCCTTTTATTTCTTTGTGAGATGCTGACGTCATCATAGTGTATAGGGGGAATAACCAATTACGATGAGTCACAAAAACCCCCGTCTGCTCATATTTATCAATCTGTGGTTCGCCTATACTATGTATGCCTAGGTAGGTATAAAATCTATCAGTAACTAAAGCGGATGTTCGTTTGTTTGAACGCGCTAAGCTAATCTCAGGAACAGTCGGATTTGAACAATTATTTCTGCATGTACTACTCTTCATCATCATCATCATCACCATTATACCATCACTATGTGCAACGCCGCCAGGGCGCTGCTAGACTGATATATTTATCAATAAACTGACTGGATAAACAATCATGTCAGGTAATGCTACATTAAGATTTTAACAAATATTGTATGAAAATAAAGTTTAAGGCTTCAAAAATATTAAATCCATTTATTACTTAAACTTAATACAATAGCTTACTAAAATATACTTAATAGAATACAGGATTAATTAGGGCATTTGCAAAAAAAAAAAAACTGTTTTACAAAATATATCTTTTTTTCTTCAAAAAAGTCTTTACACTAAATATTAACTTAACAATGGAATGGGAATTTGAAAATCAACAATTATAATGAATAATCGAATAGTCATTTGAATATTAAAGGAACCAACGATTTTAAAAATAGAGATTCTTTGAAATTCTGCATAATGACTTTAAAGTAAACCTACACAGAATGTTGGAATGATTGATAAATTAAATAAATCAGGAAAACATTGACGATTCCTGATGTTAACTTTTCGTTTAACTACCTAGGTATTTAGGTACATTCTTATACGGCTCTAAATAAAGTCTTAATTCGCGTAATTTTGGTGACATTTTTTGAAATTGGATTATATTGTTTCGGAGATTACTTTTCTATAATATTAGTTTTATATAATAATTATGTATCTTACATAGTATAGGGATATTATTTAGATAACGCTGTGTATCCTTAAAAAATAAAGCTTTTAAGGCTTTAGTGGTGGAATAGCCGAAGGTTAGTGTGAGCCAAAGTGATCTTGTGTTCGTTGCATGCGTCAATCACTTCTTGGTCGTTGTTTGATCCGGCTGGACTGCCAATGTATTCTACTCCGCACTGCAAACAAAAATACAAGTTGTTAGTCCCTTTACTTATAAAATTGAAACTCTTTTAAAATTGAAACACTGTTTAAACAATTCACATCCTTTTTTTTGTTAGATAGTGACAAGGCGAATCTTGAGCATTATTTAACTCCTCCTCCAACAGATTGCATTGTCCTTTAGCGTGGCGCTTATCCCACGCTAAGTGGGGTAGGCACAACATTTTTTTTTCTTCCATCCACCTCTATCATTCGTCAACTCTGAATTCACTCCTCTCACATTCATATCCTTTTCACACTATCCAACTACTTCGGTCTTCCTCTATTTGCGTACCCTGTCACACTCATACCTCTCTCCTCCTCCTCTAATACCTACCATTTTTCTTTATTTTTGGCAAGCATTGCCCAATCTTCGCTAATATTTTCGATAATCTCGTCAAACCATCTTTTTCTGGGTTTGCCGGCCCGCCCGGCACCGTTTGCCTTCTGGTTCAATGTAAGTATGTTCGTGTGAGCAAGTGGCCTTACAACCTTAAAAGCCGGACCGACAATTTAACGTGCCCTCCGAAGCACGGAAGCGCTCAGCTCATAATGCCACTTGCGGTCACCCATCCAAATTGTGACCGCGCACAACGATCAATCAAGAACGTCTAAGCAAGCTACGCCACGAGCGCTTCAATTTGATCTTATAGGTCCTATGATTTTTGGCTATATTTTACCTGCACAGCTCTGTCGATGTTATCTCTGAAGGGGAAGAATGCGTCAGAAGCGAGGGCCACCTTGTCCATAGACTTGAGCCAGGCCTCGCGCTCGGCGTCCGTCAGCAGCGCGGGTGCCTCTTCGAAGATAGCGTTGAACTGCTTCAGAGGCAAATCGGTACCTGTTCAACAATTTACTAAGTAGGTAAATGGATATCATTTAATTTGTGCAGTTTTGTAAGTGAAAAATCGATCTAGCTAGGTCTCATATTTGGGAAAATTAGTTTTCTCGGCATTTTCACGCAAAAAGATTTACCAGTGCAATGTGCTTCGTAATTTCACATTATTTGTTGAGACTAAAGTGGCACAGTGGTTGGGTGTCCGCCTTAAAGACGAAGGCTGTGAGTTCGAATCTCAGACAGCGAAAGTTTAGTTTTTGTTCTTTTTTAATTTTCCTCTATTTGCACCCGAGCGATATTAAAGTGTAAATCGCCCTGCTGATCGCCTTTTAGCGTCTAATCATCGGGGTCATCAATTTGTCCTCGTGTCCGACTCGACGGACAGACACAACAATGACAAATCAGACTTAGTTCAATTTTCTAAATAGTCGACCACTTTTTGACTGGCCTTAGCTCAGTTGGTAGTAGCTCTGCCTTCTGCACTATAGGTCGTGGGTTCGATTCCCACCCAGGACAAACATTTGTGATGAATATAGATGTTTGTTCTGTGTCTGGGTGTTATAAAGTATTCTATGTATGTATTTACAAAAAAAAGTATATAAGTATTCTATTAGTTATCTGGTTCCCATAGCTTAGTTTGGGGCTAGATGGCGCTGTGTGAAATGTCCAGCAATATTTATTATTATTAATTTATTTACTTACCGACAGTGTTGTTGACGTAGTTGTCTATGGCGTTGGAGACGAGCGCGCGTGAGACGCCAGGAGCCCTAGCCATTTTACACTATCTATCGTCGCTGTAGAATAGAACACTTCAAAAAGTATAGGAATTGACGTTCTGACCACGTGACTCATCACCAGTGATCGGAATCAGGCGGGCTAAAATACCTAAAGTTCAAAGAACAGAGGCAAAAAAGGGGAGACTTCCTTACTACAAGAATTTTATTCTTGCAGTAAGTAAGAATTTTATTGAAAGTTGGCACAATTTTCAATTAAAATTAATGTTAATAATATTGTGAACTAATTCAAATAATTTTTCTATTTGACCGACGGAAAAAAGTTTTTTATCCTTATAACTTACATTTTAGTTTTTGTTATTAACTCAGGTAAAAAATTGATTCACCTTAATGTTAGATGTTCTTTATTAATGTCCCGGAAACGGAAATAATTGGGTCGAAAAATATTTAGTCCTAAGGCGTCTCCATTTATCTCTGTTATTTTTCGAACTTTAGGTATTTTAGCCCGCCTCATTCCGATCACTGCTCATCACCTTGAAACGTCAATTCCTATACATTTTGAAGTGTTCTATTCTACAGCGACGATAGATAGTGTAATATGACTAGGGGGGCTGGTTTGGCGGCGGAGCGTGTAATGCGCGGATGCTTGCGTAGCCACCACAGCGCCGCCTTGCCGCCCGCCAGCCGAATGCAATGAATGCGGGACTGTTGGCCAATTTTCTAAATATTTTCCCACTTACCGACAGTGTTGTTGACGTAGTTGCCTATGGCGTTGGAGACGAGCGCGCGTGAGACGCCGGGTTTGGCGGCAGAGCGTGTAATGCGCGGATGCCTGCGTAGCCACCACAGCGCCGCCTTGCCGCCCGCCAGCCGAGTGAAGTGGATGCGAGATTGTTGGCCAATTTTCTAAATATTCGCCCACTTACCGACAGTGTTGTTGACGTAGTTGTCTATAGCGTTGGAGACGAGCGCGCGTGAGACGCCTGGTTTGGCGGCAGAGCGTGTAATGCGCGGATGTCTACGTAACCACCACAGCGCCGCCTTGCCGCCCGCCAGCCGAGTGCAATGAATGCGGGACTGCTGGCCGGCACCAATACCTATCACCTGCAATACAATTGAACCCATATATTTTTAAAGATATGTAACTTAGCTATTTCTATTATGAATTTTATCCAAATCCGCTCAGCTGTGTGGATGAGGAAGTGGAAAATAATCTGCATAACACATTTTGCTTGCTAGATTATTTTGCTGTGTGCGTTTGCCAAGTTACTCTACTAAACCGACTTGGTTTACCTACATTAGATTTCACAACTTTTTACGGCAGAAGAACTGCGTTGCGAGACTTGCGCATTTTTCCACATGTTATGTTTTTGATGGGATACAATTGTATAGAAAGCGCAACCGAACATTATTATGTGCATACAAATTATCCTGGTTATAAGGTGTCAACTTTACAATGTCAAAACATTCAAGTGTTTACTATTGAGTAAAAACTGAATCCAGTTTGGTCGAATCCAGCCTGAGTAGGATAAACATAATACCTGTCCATCCCTAGCGTAGCAAACAGAGTTACTCTGCGTATACTTGAGCGCAATGGTCGCTACTATCAGATCTCTCACGGCATTCTCTGGTAGATCCTTGTTTGCTGTCACAACATTCTTGAATAATTCCGATGTGATCTTAGCGTCGTTCCTTCTTTGTTCTAGTGTGAGACCGAAGATGGTCTTCTGTTCCATTAGGTCGGGCTCGTATGAAGGATCCATCTGTGAAATAGCCATGCCGATTTTGTATGGGAGGTTGGTGCCTATTTTTTTCGCGCGGCCATTAATCAAACATTAAAATATAAACTCTTAAGAGTATAACAAACAATATTTGTGAGAACAATATAGCTTTACTCAGCCAGGACCGAGTTATACAGGGTGAGTTTTTCAAGAATGCCTCTAGGGCAAAATCTGAAACTATAAGCAATAGCGAAAAACACTCAAAAAGTCTCATAAGCGATTTGGATTCTGGCTGAGTGAATCTGAATACTGTTCTTACAAATATTGTTTGTTATAGTTAGTCCTAAGAGTTTATATTTTAATGTTTGGTTGATGGCCGCGCGAAACAAAAAAGGCACCACTTTCCGGCATAGGCGTTTTTGATGTAAATGCTACTCGAACACACACGATTACAGAAAGTCTAGTGACCACAGTGTCAGTAATGCATGGACGTATAGATATGGACTACCAGTTAGCGTGCCGCCGAAAGGGACAAAAAGAGAAGTGAGCCATTGTTTCGTAGGTCATAAGGTCCATATTAGTACTAATTGGCACACTTATCTCTACCTAAAAAAAGCCGGCACGCGATGAGCCTCATCGCGTGCTCATCGCGTGCCGGCTTTTTGTAGGTAGAGATGGAATATGGACCTTATGACCTACGAAACAATGGCTCACTTCTCTTTATTTAGCTCTGTCTCTTTTTTTACAAGAATTTTGATCCTTTTTTGTTTTGCGTGCGTGAGAAGGAACGTGTCCAGTGCAGTGGTCCATATCTATTCTAGGTCCATGCTGTAATGTCATCTGAAACGTCGAGCTAAATAAAATCATTTCCATTGCCAATATTTTCATTGACATAAAAGTGATAAAAGTGACAAAAAAAAAAAAACATTTTCTAAAGCCGTGTTAAAGTGATAGTTGTATGAAATATGAGTAACTAAGAAACGTGAATAACGGGGTAATCCTTATTCATTCCATCGCAGTGGCTTTCTAAACCATTTGCTAACGAACCTGCAATACACAGTAGTTTCCTCCCTTCTTCTTCTTCAGTACTTCTAAAGCCTCGGGCGAGTATCCCGGCGCGATGATACCATCGGAGACTTCTCTTGAAATAATCTTGGCGGTGATGACGTCACAGGTGTCGGATAGCGCCACAAAGTCTCCGAAAGAGCTCATTCGGTCGGCGCCGCGGGCGCGGGCGTAAGCCGAAGCGAGCGGAGTCAGTTGGGGTAGCAAGTCTGATACCATACACACTTTGGCCTGTAGAAAAAGTAAATTAGGTTTGTTATCATAATCCCCACTAAGAAATCCTTACCGGTGGGGATTAAGACAATTTTCGGAAAACGTTTGGCGTCTTCCCCACTAACATTTTTAATCCTGGTGGTGTATTTAATTTAATCACACTCGGTGCCTTCTAAAATATAACCTTTATTAGGTACCTCATTGGTAATTTTAGAATTGTAGTACCTGGGCGACCGAGCTTCGCTTGTAAGTGCCGACTAAAATGAAATATAAGTATAAATATGAATAAAAGGGATGAACATTGAGCGAGTGTATAAGTTTAAATACTTAGGACACGTGCTCACCGACTCCCTGAAGGATGACAACGACATAGAGAGGGAAAGAAGGGCTCTCGCCGTCAGGGGAAACATGCTCGCTCGACGCTTCGCTAGCTGCAGCGTAGAAGTAAAGGACACGCTATTTAAGGCCTACTGCCTGGGCATGTGCACCTGCCAATTATGGACGAACTTTACTAAGAAATCGCTTAGAATCATAAGGGTTCAGTACAATAATGTTTACAGGATCCTTATGAGGTTACCGAGATGCTGCAGCGCGTCGGGTTCGTTTTCTGACGCGGGAATACCCGATTTCTTTGCTGTTATGCGAAGTCGAATTGCTGCTTTTTGGAAAAGGATAAACCGCTCCAACAATATGATCTTGAGGGCTGTCTCTGACCAACTCGCAAATCCGATATTTAAATATTGGATTTCGGTTCATCAAGAACCAAATAAAAAGTGATGAATGTTACATAAACTTTTTGGTAGCAATCGTCACTTTTTATCGTTTTTAGGGTTCCGTACCTTAAAAGGTAAAAAAAGGAACCCTTATAATATCACTTTCTTGTCCGTCTGTCTGTCTGTCTGTCTGTCTGTCTGTCTGTCTGTCCGTCTGTCCGTGTGTCACCATCGATTATCTCAGGAACGGGTAGAGCTAGCAAGTTGAAATTTATACCATATACTAAGGTCTATAGTCCCAATAGGCAATATGCGTCTGATTCAAAAGCGGGTTAAATGTATTTTATTATGAACATTGTTGCTTTAGAGGTATGTGTGTGTAATTATTTTTTAATATTAAACCATTTTCGATTAGAAAATAAATTTTAAAAATTGCAAAAAATAGTAGGAATTTCAAAATACTTGAAAAGGATGTGAAAGGATGTGACGTCACGAGTTCATAAGAAAAGTCAAGGACGAGTCAGATATGACGATCCATAGATAAGTTTTTTTTTTAATTTTCACAATTCCTATACTCGAACATAATGTTGTCACAGATTACTGTTGTACTTAGTATCAATTTGACGTCACACGTCAAAGTTCACAAATTGTTACTACAACAGTAATCTGTGACAACAATAATAATCGTGTTTCAGATGCGTGAAAATGTTGGTAAATTTCAAAAATTATTTTTGTTATAAAATTTTAGTATTTCGGCGCTGGAATTTTTATGACGGTTATTTGACGATATAACCTATCGTATAAAATCATAAAAAAAAATTGTGGGAGTTCCCTATTGTGAGTATAAAAATCAAGGTCCTGAGTCAACACTATAAAAAGATATAGGCAAATTTAGGTTTTCGTGAAAACTTGTGAGTACCAAAACTTACCTTAATTATCAACTTTTTTTATTTTTCGGAATTTTTCCTTTACTTGTGCTGGAAGACCTTGCTTGTAACCAAAATTGACAATTCTAGGTCAACCGGAAGTACCCTAGAGGTTTTGGGTCGAAAACCTAAATGGTAGTTCCCGTTGACCTAGAATAACGAAATTTGGCAAAAAGCAAGGTCTTATAGCACAAATAAAGGAAAAATTCCAAAAAGTTAAAAAAGTTGAAAATTAAAAGGTGTTCCCATACATACATAGTTGACGCCAATTAAAATTGTCCTCCGAGTTGTATGGGCGCTCATACAATTAAGCGGACTAGCTTAATTGGCACCATGGCTAGGTACCTACGGAACCCTCGGCGTACGAGTTCGACTCGCACTTGACCGGTTTTTTTTTAAACTAAACAGTACGTTAGTATAATTTTTATGGTAGGTATGGTATTTTACTTCTGTTTTATTTTGTCTTTTTATTGTAATTGTGTGATATGGGTACAACAACGCCTGAAATAAACAAATTTTTTTTTTATTTTTATTTTTTAAAAACACCTGTTTAAAACTAGCAACAGCAGGTAAACCCACGGCTTCTTTCAACTCTAAACCCAGTGCTTCTTTCAACTCTATAGCTATAAGGCGATCAAAGTGTGTTATTTTAGAAAGAAAGATGCATTCTACATACCTCAGTCTCATCTAACGGTAGCCCGACTGCAGCGCCAGCTGGCGACACATGCTTGAAACTAGCCGCAGCTGGTAAACCCAGTGCTTCCTTCAATTCTATAGCTATAAGGCGATCAAAGTGTGTTATTTTAGAAAGAAAGATGCATTCTACATACCTCCGTCTCATCTAACGGTAGCCCGACTGCAGCGCCAGCTGGCGACACATGCTTGAAACTGGCCGCAGCTGGTAAACCCAGTGCTTCCTTCAATTCCTTGACTAGTTGCCAGGCGTTCAATGCATCACATAGGTTGATATAACCAGGCGAGCCGTTCAGTGTAGTTAGGGGAAGATGATCGCGAGTTGTGAACACTTGTGCTGGTTTCTGGTGAGGGTTCATACCTGGAATTAAAATTCATCTATACTTCTTTATGTACTAACATAATAAAGCGGAAGAGTTTGTTTATTTGAACGCGCTAATCTCAGGAGCTACCAGTCGGATTTGAAAAATTATTTCTGCATTTTGATAGCTAAACTCTTGAGGAAGATTATAGGCTTCTTTTCATCATAATCATCATCACCATATACTATCACTACTGGAGTAAGGACGCGACGGCGCTGCTAGTTATCTTATACTAGATGGCTCCCGCGGTTCGCCCGCGTAAGAACTCTCTATGGCAGAAATTGGAATTTTTCCGGGATAAAAAGTAGCCCAAGTTCTTCCTCAAAGTTCAAGCTATCTATGGGTATCAATATTAGCTGTTGTTGTCTTGTTGCTAAAAACCGAAAAGTCGGAGTACCTATCGAATAAAATTGGTTAATCAATTATGTAGTTCTAAGGTCAGACGAAAATACAGACTTCAGCTGTGTGATTCAGAAAATCCGATTCGATGATTTTGTTCGAAAAGTTGACGTTTTTCAGCGAAGGAAACTTTCCGAATTCGGAATACCTACATTCCGCACTGCAGAACTCCTTTTTTGAAGTGGGTTTAAAAACAATTTTTTAATTGAAAAGAAAGATGATTAACTAAGCTGTTTTTTCAATACCTAGATAACTTTTATCTGAGGAAATAAATATGCGATTTGACAGATATTGTATTGAAAATATGTCATAACGCCATATTTATTCCTCAGGTAAAAGTTATTTATCGATTGAAAAATCTGTGTAAACAGCCCTTAGTATATTTACCGTATCTCAAGGTAAGCTGCGCTTTGCCGGCGGAGTATTGTTTGCGGAAGTAGTCCGATATGGCGGTGTCATACTCTGACGTGTGTGTGAACGCTTTTAGCGCCAGTTTTTGTCTGAAAAAGTTATATACATTATAACAATTATAGTGGCTAGTATGGACTCCGGTGGCAAAGTTTAAGGAAGTGGCCACACTACGTTCAGCGCGTTTTTGAGCTGCGCGTTAATATTTAGTGAGCCTAGTTGATAAAATTTATAGGTACTTATTTGAAAATCAAATTAATAACATTACCTGTATGATCCATTCGGAAAGACCTAAACACAAATATTTACTTATTTCTTTGTTGCTAGATCGCTAGTTACATAAATGGACAAGGCTGAGCTGATTCGACGCGGGCTAATGTGCGAGGTTTCATATTTCATATAAAGAATTCTAAAACTTGTTTCGGTCGGTTCGTGCGGCACGGATAGGTGTGCGGCCACCTTTAAATTCTCTGATAATAATAAATTAATTGAATTGAATAAATAGCAAACATGCATACATTACCTCGTCTCCAAAGAAGTTTGACGACCCTTATTGACCTTCAACTCTTTGACCACAGTCTCATAGTCACTAGGATCACAAACCACGGTCACTCTATCATGATTCTTAGCCGCTGCTCTCAGTAGAGTCACGCCTCCAATATCCACGTTCTCTACAGCATCAGCTATGGACACTCCGGGCTTGGAGACGGTTTGGACGAACGGGTAAAGATTGCAGACGACTACGCTGATCATATCGAAGTTCTGACGGCTCATGTCCGCTTGGTCTGAGTCGCTGAGTCTAAAATGATAAAATATTTTATAAGGTAGTCACAGGATGATGCAAATTAGCTTACACAGGTCAAAGTGAAGGACAAAAGGCATTTATTTTGTACTAGCAGAGCCCTCGCGGCGTTGCCCCCGTAGTGATGGTGTATGGTGATGGTGATGATGAAAAGTAGCCTATAACCTTCCCCAATAGCTTAGCTATCAAATACAGAAATAATTTTTCAAATCGGACAGGTGGTTCCTGAGATTAGCGCGTTCAAACAAACAAACTCTTCCGCTTTATTATATTAGCATATAATAGCATAGATAAGCTTCCGCCTGCGTCTTCCCTCGCGTGATACCTACATTTTCAATAGCCTTTAAGTTATTCCAGGCTAAGATCTATCTCCGTTCCAAGATTCACTTAAGTGAGTGTGCTTTTAGATACTTGTGTTTCAAACAGGCCTTAACTAGTGCAATGATTTAAATTAAACTTGAAAAGGGGTGTAGATCGTGCCCTAGAAGAGCATTAGGCTATTTCATGTCAGTACCACGCGAGTGAAGCCAAATACAAGTGTTCTAATAACATTTTCTAGCTCTCATCAACAAAACAACTGCAGGCTCATTGTCTAACTTGTCTGAAACCTCAAATTGGTCTCAAACTGTCAAATACCTATTCAGTCTATTTCAGTTCAGTGAAAAAGACGAGACGAGACTGAACGCGACAAAAGATACCTACGCGATCATTTTGACAGTTTGAGGTTTCAGACAAGTTGGACAATCAGCCTGCAGGAATGGCATACAGACAAATACGCAACGGTATCTGTTTACCATCAGATTTCCACTTACCTAGCCAAGATACCAGCATGAACAGCTGGGTGCAAAGTCTTCACTCTACCCCCCAGCATTTCTGGGGCCTTTGTGATGTCCGACACATCGAGTACATTAAGCCCGGCATTTCTCAAGGCGGTGGCGGTGCCTCCACTCGCGATCAACTGAAGACCAGTCTCAGATAAACTCTTGGCCAGTTGGATGAGGCCGGTCTTGTCGGAGACACTGAGAAGAGCTGAAAAATAATGTTCTCTTCATTTCTCTGTAAAAGCATCTCAACAATGTCACTGTGAGAATTGGTCAGTTCATTGACACGGTTAACCTTAAGAATCTCGTAGAGATGCCTACTTCATGAGGCAACATTAGATTAGTTGAAACAAAGGGATTCAAATAATCTGAATGAGTATCACATAACAGGAATTGTTGAAAAATAATGCAATAATTTATAATAATAAAGAAACGGATATATTTTGTTTCTTTTTATAACTAAACAGCAAATGGAATGCAATTTCTGAGGCAGACGTTCATTCGTCCAAGCAGACCTTACAATAATGTTGTAGATTAGATAGGTTGAGATTCTCCGATCTATTTGCGCTGTCTTATTATAGCCCAGCTTTATAAGTAAACTTAAAGTCTCATAGAACACAAAGCGACTCAAATAGAGTTTGTTATAACGTGATCTATCTGTCTAAGCAGCCTGTAACACCCACTGCTGGGTAAAGGCCTCTTTTCTATTACGCCACTCCCGGCGCTTTTGTGCCAGGAGATAACGTGATTTAAATTTAAAACAGCAATAATTACTAAAAAATTTGGCAAAATCTTACCTAATTTACCATTGGCAGCCATGTCTGATTGTTTCGGTGCGTGTTATTGAACTGATGACAATACAGTGGCTGTGCTCAACAATCACTTGACCTTTTGCAGGGGTTCCTGATAACAATCATCTTGTTTACTGACTGCTAGGGTTGTCACTTTTAAAGTTCGAGCACATTATGCCGGGCCGCAGCGTGTCGGGGCGGAGCGCAAAAATCCACTCAAATCGCTTGAATACATTATGTATCTGTGTCGGGCCGCAGCGGCTCGCATTATTGCGAGGCGGATTTGCATCCGTGCGATGCGGCCCGCGCCGCCTCGCTGCGCCCCGTCAACAGTGTGCTATAGATTCTATGTGCTAACGTTAATTCGTGCGTTATTAACGTTAGTTCGTGCTAGTCTTCTAACAGCAGGCAAAAAAAAGTTCTTCGTCAGAGCTATCCTGTTCTTGAAATCCGTCAATGCACTGCGACCCGGCCCGTCACTAATGTGCTAGGTAAGCATTTTGCGCTGCGCTGCGGCCCGCTCCGCCCCGGCATAATGTGCTCGAATCTTTATATCTACACACCATTTCAGAGATTACTCTTCTATATCCATACTACTTACAAACTTTGCCTAGAATTTGATAAAAAAAATTTATGTGTTATTGACAACCCTATTAATAAGTTTACGTCAATATTGTGATGAAAATTATTTATCAGTTGCAAGCACATAACAACAATAAAGTTCTACGTAAGTAGGTACCTACCTAAATATAAACATATTATTGCTGAAGGCCTTATCAGTATTTATGCCTCTAGATTCAGTAAATTATAAATGGTTATCGATCGAGCGAGCGAAGCGAGCGAAGATCTTAGTGGTAAGTTGGGCGATTTTGCTTTGTATGTTTGTATGTTTGTATGTTTGTATGTTTGTATGTATGTTTCACGAATTGTTGTTCGCGCATAACTGTCGAACCGTTCATCCAATCTGCATGAAACTTGGTAGGTCAATAGGTTGTTGTAAGGAAATTTACGGTGGAGCATATGAGCTTAATCGATGAAGGGGTTGTGAAGATATTAGGTTCCCAAGGGGGTAATTTTTTTTTAAAGTTACACAAATATATTGAGTGGGGTGTCAAACGAAAGGGCTTATTTTGTACATTCCAACATGGTTTTTATTTTTAATCTAGGATGTATAGTTTTTGAAATACGACCAAAGAACAAAAACTACGAAACCAGAGCTGCAAGAGCTCCCGTTTCATAGAGTTTCGATGCCTTCGTAGCTCATTGACTGGTCGGTCTTAAAAAGAGAGTGGCATCGTTGAGGTTTGGTTTGCAATGATTTTAGATGCTACTTGATTTATTTTCGTGATAAAAAAAAATTTGATAAAGAATGAAAATAATTGGGGTAAAAAAAGTTAAGTAAACAAATATATTGAGTGGGGTGTCAAATGAAAGGTCTTTATTTGTACATTCCAAAATAGTTATTATTTTTGTTCTAGGACGTCTACTTTTAGAAATACGACGAGAATTCATAAATATGAAATAAATGAAAAATTAGACACGACATTAGTATTGCATGCATGCTAGTATTTTTACCATGAAGAGCTAGCGCAATAGGCATACTCGACAGTAGTAGCACTTGAAATTATAGGGGTCGTCAGAAGAAAGTCCAAATGTAAGCCATCTACGGTGCGCGAGATCTCAGTTCGGGGCGAACTACTAGTGTATGACTTCAAGAATAATTTAAAATCAATTGAAAAAAAAAATCAATATAATGAATACTTGCTAAAATAATAGTTGGGACTGATTCTCTATTTTTTTATAAAATTATGTCTTACATTTTTTTATATGGTTGAATTTGATTTTTAACACTATCATAAAACCCCACTAAAAAGTGGTTCATACTTTGTGATCTATTTTAAATGGTAAAACCACCACCTCAAAACTAAAAAAAAAGTTCAAATATTAAAATAAGTATGGGGGGCTTAATTTAAGGGAAGGTGAATTGAAGGCGAATCTAAATCATACATTTTATAATGTGAGGTATGAAACAATGTTTGAGTGAAGAGGATAGAGTAGTTTACAGTTAAATATAGAGTAGAACACAATTAAGTACCTACTTATTACAAAACAATTAAAAATCATTCTTGCCCGATCATGTTTACTTTCTATTTTTAACCAACTTCCAAAAAAGTTTGGATTTTTTTTATATTTAAAGGGTGTACTTTCCAATTGGTGCTATAAAAAGTTGGTGAGGATCTGATGAAGATCTTCGGAGTCATGAACAGTAATGCAAAATTGCTCAGCTTATAACATTAAAGGTGGGTTTTAAAAGCGAGAATACAATCACCTGAGGATCATATGCAAAAGGTCAAATAATTAAGTAGGTACTCAAAATGACAAGAGAGGATGTACGTTTTGACAAATTAAAAAGTTAACTTTTAAAAAGTGTTTGACTTTATGTAGATTTTGACTTTATGCTCATAGATGAAGAGCCAATGGCAGATAACAAGAAAATAAATGAATATCTGTAAAGTTAAGTATATTCTCCTCAGCCATAATACTATTATAGAAATTAACAAAAGGGACATGAGCAACAATATAATAATTGCCTGATGTCACAGAAAGTAAGTACCTACGGTACCTGATTGTACTTAGGTATCTATCAGCAGCAGGTATGAAATAGGAGTATCTTAGTAAGTACCTACCTAAACTAAATATCAATAATTAAGTTGTAGGGCAAAGTACCTACTCTATTCTAGAGGTTGAGTGTGCAAAGAATTGAGTAGGTACTGTAATAAAATACTTCACTGATATAACCTAAAAACCGGTTTGTAGGTACACGTGAGCCAATCAGAACAGTAACTACAGCAACATTATAGCGTTGAATATGACGTGACTGACGCGGCTCGTTTGTCCCGTACAAAATTCAACTTTGTGTGATCGGCTCATTTTCTAAAAATGTCATGCTTCAATTCATGTCATGTGACCGTACACAATATGACAAAATCAGCTGATTTTGTCATGCTTCATTCAATCTTCAATCACACCTTGCCTACTCACTATGACAAAGTCATATAACATGACGCTACTCACTCACTCTAATGTAGTATGACGTCAAATCAAATGTCATAGCTTCACTCAAATGACATGGATGGAATCTTTGTCATATGACTCTCTCTCTTCCTGCTTCAAATCACTCCTCGTAGACCGAACAGATTGTCATAGAGTCGGCGTCAGTACTGAAGTCCGATAGACGCAGCGTTGCTATCGCAGAACTAGCTTAGGTAAAAAATTACTAATTGTCCAATTATGGATTGAACAATAATAAGTTTGCAAGTTTGTACGTTTGATAATTCTACACACCAGAAAAACTGAACTACCTTAACTAAAAAAGCATAATTATGCTCTTTTAGTTTCTAGTAGCAATTGCCGTAGGACTTGAGTGCTGACGCCGACTCTACTTTTTGAATTGAACGAAACGCAGGCGGCTCGTTTTGAAAAAACGTGTTTTGAAAACAAAAATTGGTTTTCAATGTTTTCGATTTTGCGGGTTTTCAAACGAACGAAGGAAACAAAATATCACCGGGCTGCCTAAAGGGCAATAGTAGAGTCGGTGTCAGCACTGGGCCTGTATTCTATTAAATGACAACCGCTTTGGTTTTGGTTCGAACTCTTAAATGTCAGCCATTTGGTGAAATAGTAGAATAGCTTTTCAAAAATTTGTACTGCCAAAGTTCAAAACCTCACCACAACTGAGTCGTTTGTTATTAGTAGTCATGGAAACAGTCGCTTTAGTTGAGGTTTTGGTTGAGGTTAATAAAAAGTTCGGTACGAGAATCGACGCCCAGAAGTCCGATAGACGCAGCGCTGCTTTCGCGTAAAAATGACTAATTGTCCAAATAAGGCTTGAACATTAATATTTAGGCAAAGTTGTATGTTCTTTAATTCTATACACAACAACTGAACGACCGTGACTAAAAGAGCTTAAAGTAAATAAAACAATTAGTTCCCACTTTTGCCGTAGGACTTGAGTGCTGACACCGTCTATATGATCTACTATAAAAAAAAATCTATTCAAGCGTTACAATTCCTCAGTATTTGTGCAAAAATTTTTTTAATTCTAAAAATGTTCTACATAGCCCCAATGTACGGTATGCTCATTATTTGGTGACATTATGATAATTATGTAAATAAATGATTAAATTTAAGTCAGCGTTTGTTTTTTCTTATCAATCAGCACGATTAGAAATTACATTTTTCCAAACTCACTTTTGAAATAGTAGAAGCTCACTGAACCGGCTCATTTTGAAAATGAACCTACTCTTACAAAAGTCAATTTAAAATCATGTCATACCCAACACTACAACATTAGCTGGCTTCTAGAATCAAATTTATAGTTGCAAGACTGCTGCTGCTGTCTGTAGGTATTTATTAAAACTTTAAAATAGCTCTTGAAGTAGGTACGCTAAAAGCTTTTTGCAAGTTGAAGTTGAAGTAGTGTTGTCAAGAATCCTCCCCCTTACTTATGAAAGATGTTTAAAGTTGAACACTGGTTGAACAACGTCCTGTCTCTGTTTGTCACTATCCACAAATGGACGTAGTTATGCATAAAGGATCCAATCCACACAATGATAGTTTTGAGAAAAAGCAGTTTTTGTTTAAATTGTGTATAGAAAAAAAGTTATGATTAATTTTAACAAAGTTTGTTTACAATATTGTACAAAATACTGTTTCCTATGTATATAAGTATAATTTTGGAGAAAAATATTAATATTTGTAGTATTTTAAAAAAAAAAACCCACTGGTTCCTTTTAGCAAAACTGCTCATGTGTGGGTTGGTTCCTTATTAATTTATTCTGTTGTTGAATATTAAATGCATAAAATAATAAATAATCGTATTATATTTTGTGAATTTTATTTAAAAAGAAATATCTTAGGTTTAACATGAAAAAGAACTATAAAAATAATTTATTTCAGTAGGCTACATTCATTTTAGCCTAACTTTCCTCTACTTCAAAATCAAGTTGACCTGAAAACCCTTCTAAATCGTCTTCTATGGCTTCATCTCCTACCAGATTCACGTAAAAGTCTTTTGACCTCTAAAAATCGCTGAAACAGGAAGACCTGTCACTAATACGAAGTTAAAAGACCTAAAAGTGTGCTACACTTGATTCCGCAAGAACCACACCACTTTTACGTGAATCTGGTAAGAGATGAAGCCCTAAAAGACGATTTAGAAGGTTTTTCAGGTCAACTTGATTTTGAAGTAGAGGAAGATTGGGTTAAAATGAATGCAGCCTAGTGAAATATGTATTTTTATAGCTCTTTTTCATGCTAGACTTAAGATATTTCATTTAATATAAAATTCACAAAATATAATTAAAATTAGGTACTTATTGATTACCTTAGGTATTTAATTCATTTAATATTCAAAGAGCAACTAGTGCAACGAGAACTAACCCACAAGAATGATAAAAAAAAATACTTTTACAAAGAAACATGTGGTTTGGTTCCTTACAGAAAAAAATAAATTTGTAGATTTTTCAGATTTCTGGGGTACCACAGAGCATGGATCTTTTTAGTTTATTGTACAAATGTTGTTATGTGGGTTGGTTACTTTGTCGAGAAAATGTTTTGTTAAGTCAAAATTGTCAGATCACTTTGATATTTACAGGGTTAGTAGAAGGTGGATTTTAAAAGCTTTCTGTATACTTAACTCAATTTTGACATGAGTGTGGATTGGTTCCTTTACGCATAACTACGTCCAAATAAAGACAGGACGTTGTTTAACCAGTGTTTCACGTTAAACATCTTTCATAAGTAGGGCCCCCTATTATTTGCCTATTAGAACAAAATGTTAGTCTAAAATACTCACTGAAAAGCGATCCAACTGGAACAATAGAATATAACAATAGTTTACATAAAAGTTTGTACTTTTCGACACAAACCAAACAATTGTAAGCAAAACCAAAACAACACAAAACAAAACAAGAAAGTCTAGAAGAAAGTCAAGACCACAGACAACACAGAGACAGCTGCTGGCTGACACTGACAGACAGGATAGACCAGATCGCTAGATTTGCCATTTACTCATGCATGTCACTGTCAATTTATTCATTTTAGCTACTGTCATTGTCATATCCACATGGTTCGTCGATTTCGGAATTTTTGGATTTTGTTTTTTAATTGGTGTTTCTTTTCTGTAAATTATGCGCTTAATTACTCTATTTTGAGTTGCTAAATACAGTAATTGGAGCTGATTTTTCGTAAAACTTCGTGCACTAGATTTTTCTATACATAATGTCTCAGCCAGCACCCAAACCAGCTGGTAAGAGCTGGCGAGAAATAAATCAAGAAAGGAAAGCGTTGAAGCGCCAGCGAAATGAAGAGAAGATCGTCAAACGAGAGAAACGAGTGGCCCTTGAGCAGGAAGGCGAAGAAAAAATTAAAGAGGAGATTGATAGAGAAAAAAAGTATGCGGAGATATCAACAATTAGTATAGCTGTGCCGGGGTCCATTCTTGAGAATGCTCAGTCGGCGGAACTTCGCACTTATTTGGCCGGACAGATAGCGCGAGCGGCGTGCGTTTTCTGCGTCGATGAAGTTATAGTCTACGATGATGTTGGTGACAAAATAGACACTAAAAAAGCTAAAATGGATGAAGCAGATGGTGTGAGAGTAGCACGAAAAAGCTGTGTGCAGTTGGCTCGAATTCTGCAATACCTGGAGTGTCCACAATACCTAAGGAAGCACTTTTTTCCTATTCATAAAGACCTTGAATTTGCTGGCCTTCTTAATCCATTGGATGCACCACACCACTTGAGACAGTCAAATGATTTTAAATTTCGGTTAGTTTTATTAAATTTTTTTTCGTTGTGTGTGAAAGAAGCGAGCGCTGAGATGAGGAAAGATAGAATGAAATGAAGGAAGGAAACATGTTGTGCAGACCCCACCTAGTGGGATAAGGGCAGGGAGATGATGATGAAAGTGATGTTGAATATTTTTGAAAACATTTAGAAAGAACCTTGGGTTGAATGCAATATTTTTGTTGCAATACTTTCATTATCTATTTGTTATTATTTCAGGGAAGGTATAACTATGAACAAAAAAGTGAAACCGGGGAAAGGATCACAAGTAAATGTGGGATTGCTTCAAGACATCTCTACAGATAAACTGTTGAGTCCAGGCATCCGAGTCACAGTGAGAATGCTGCCTACTTCAGAAGGGGGTAAAAAGATGAAGGGAAAGATTGTCAGTCTCACAACACCTAGAGCTGAGACTGGAGTATATTGGGGATACACTGTGCGGGTAGCTAACAATTTGAGCCAAGTGTTCACACAGAGTCCATACAAAGATGGGTAGGTTTCCTACTTTGACGACTTATTTTTTTCTCCTCTTATAAGGTTCTTAATTATATATTTGTTTTCAGTTATGACTTAACAATAGGCACTTCTGATAGAGGCACACCAATCGATGAACTGCCAAACAAGGAGTTGACCTACAATCATACACTGATTGTATTTGGTGGTCTACATGGAATAGAGAGTGCCTTAGAAAGTGATGAGGCACTACAAGTTGATGATGCCAGTCTGCTCTTCAATCAATATCTGAATGTTCTACCAAACCAAGGCTCAAGAACAATCAGAACTGAAGAGGCTATTATTGTAGCTTTGACAGGACTAAGGAGCAAGTTAAAGGCTAATAATGAACCAATGGTCTTCAAAGAGTCAGGAATCGCAAGCAGTTCTACATTCCCTGCATCAAATGCAGTACATGATATACCGATAGAACCTAAGCTAGACCTTAGCAGGTTTGATTAAAAGTATGTTTTGAAATATCAACATTTTATTTTGAAAATTTACAAAACTACTTCTGTGGAAGCTCATTAGTGTATGATACAAACTACTTACTTATTATAATTTTCTTCTTTTTAAGAAGACAATGTTTTGTAAGAAACACTTAAAACTTATTTGGACCCCTTGTAGCTATCTAAGTAATTACCCATAAGAAATCATTTCAAGAATGTACTAAAGTTTGTTTATCCCACTGATAGCATCTTGAACTGTGTTACGGAGTAATTTGATGGTGGCTGCTTGGTCAGCTGATCCAATCACCGCTGTCCCAGACACTATCATGTTGGCACCAGCCTGAAAAATGTGCAGATATGAAGAGATTAGAAAACAAATACAAATTTTTACCTGAACAGTAAATAGCAGGAAAATCTTGATCAATTCAAAGTATTTCCATATTTTTGCAATCCCTTCAGTAGCAATATCACAGAAAATAAAATAAGCTGATATAATTATAAAGTCACTAGCAGCGCCCTCGCGGCGTTGCCCCCGTAGTAATGGTATATGGTGATGATGATGAAAAGTAGCCTATAACCTTCCTCAAGAGCTTAGCTATCAAATGCAGCAAGAATTTTTCAAATCGGACTGGTAGTTCCTGAGATTAGCGCGTTCAAACAAAAAACTCTTCCGCTTTATATAATTAAGTAAGTATAGATATAGATATAGATTTGTCTAACTGAGGAGCATAAGCTTCAGGGGTAGGTTTACACAGAAATATTAAGACAGTAAGTATATTATTATTAGAGCCAGTGGGCAAAGGACTTGCTTCCTTCCACTCATCTATATTGTGGCCAGTTTGAGACCAGTATGATACTAATAAACTTACATTAGCACAGCAGTTAATTGTTGCTGGTCCAACTCCACCATCCACCTCAATATTCAGTTCAGGGTAATTTTCCCTAAGGTATTTAACCTTTGACATCTGATCTTCCATAAACTTTTGCCCACCAAAACCTGGTTCCACTGTCATGATGAGAACCATGTCTGATAAATCAATGTATTTTTCCACCTCTGAAACCGGTGTCCCGGGCTTTATTGCTACTCCTACCTGCAACATTAAAATGTCACTGTTAAGGCCTATTGGGTCATCATCATAAAAACAGAAATAAATATTTGCTTTTTTTTTCAGTTTCATCATTTATTTACAGAAACTAATCTACTATTTTATTTATATTTAGGTTCAGTAATTTTCGAAATATAAATATAGCCGATGGAGACAGATCATCCAATCTAGATGCAAACCACCTGATGATGACCAGGATCCTCAATCATGAGGGGCCGGCTACAGAGAGAGGGACAGTAATTTTCGAAATATAAAATGTATTGCAAGTTATCTTATAAAACTTATACAGAGTTATATTTCGCCTCATGATGCTGTATTGTATATAATCATCTTTTATAATAGACAAAATATAACTTGGTTGCACTCGAGCATGTGAACGCACAATAATTATTGTGCGTTCACACACTCGAGTGCAAATAGACATTCAATGGGCACACTATCTTCTGTCATGATTGGTGTCCTTGAGTTGAGAGTGACAGGGCTACTTTGTGCTCGCTCTGATCATAAATCTGTCTCATTGAATGTCTGCATGCACGTGAGTGTATAAACACGGTATTAAAGTAGGCAAAAGCTTAGACACTAGAATATTTACCTGCATGCCATGTTCTTTGATTTTTCTACAGATTTCTACAACATCAGTCACTGGTTCAATGTGAAAGGTGTATTGATTAACACCAGCTTCCGCCATTGGGGCTATCCACTGGAAATAAAAAAAAACAATTAGTAGGTAGGTACTTACTACTTAATACATAATTAAATAAGTACCTACCTACTTAAGTAGGTAGTAGAATTAGTTGGTTTGGAAATTGGGCTGTCTGATTATGTCCGACTTTATTTTTTTAGAAATGGATACAAACCTGTTCTGGCTTAGAAACCATCATGTGTGTCTCGAAAAATGCATCTTTTATTTTTGACCGAAGGCACTTCACCACAGGGTGTCCAAAAGTCAAGTTGGGCACGAAATGCCCGTCCATTACATCTAAATGTAGATAATCAGCACCATTATCGAGTAGTTTTTGAGATTCTTCGTGTAGTTTAGACAAGTCTGCGTTTAGAATCGAAGGTCCAATAAGTGCACGCAAGTTACGACTCATTGTTACCTACTGGGTTTTGGTTTTGCTAACGTTGAAGATTTATTTAGAGCCTGGCACTTCAAGTTTTGTAACTAAGTAACACGTTTGGAATAAATGTTTATCTATGTACTGTAGATATTCTAATCCTGCAAAAGCGGCAAAAGGTTATCTCTATCTTTGTACAAAAGGCGCGTTGTGATTGTGAAACGTTCTTAGTGTTCCTTGGTTATTAGTATGTACCTACGGCAATTTGAACATGAGCAAAAATCAAAACAAAAATACTAATTTTTGATTGATTTGAATTATGTAATTAATGTCAAAATGTAATCAGTTGCTATCATCGTGACATTGACATTTCATGCCAACAATCCATCAGCGCAGCGTTACGTACGTTTCATTTCACGCTTTGCGATTGTTATCAGCGCCATCTCTTACTTCATTTTTAGAACGTAGACTTAAACTCTGTTGTTTTTGTTGCCACTTCCCCATAGATGGCATACGCGAAATTTTTTTAAATAATCTGTAAGTAGTTCTACCAGTCAGCGACAAATGGATGAACACTTTGAGTTTCTCAAGTTACTTTTTTCTCCACGATATGTGAGAAATTGGTAACTTTTGTTTAAAACACTAGTAGAGTGCGCAGCAAACTTAATGGCGGCTGAAGTGCGCAGCAAATTCGACTTTGCGCAGGTACAGTCAACGCAATTGCGGGGAAGTGAAGGTGGTGAGGGGCGGGGCTAGGCGGGCTATGTAGATAAAGTTTACTGTATTCTATTGCGTTGACTGTACCTGCGCAAAGTCGAATTTGCCGCGCACTTCAGCCGCCATTAAGTTTGCGGCGCACTCTACCTACCTAGTTCGCCCCTATTGCGCTAGCTCGTCATCTGTCGAAGATCTTAGTGGCAAGTTGGGCGATTTTGCTTTGTATGTTTGTCATCTTTATTTACTAAGTTATTATTGTAAAATCTCTCTCAATGTTGTTTACTTAAATAATAAATCCTAAAGCGTACCACACACACAGCAGATACCTAATTATATCTTTTGAAATATAAATCTTGAGAGATCGCACCACGTATATTTTGTAATTTGTACTTAGGTATTCGCTGTAATGTGGTCCTCCATAGAATTTGTATGGGCGCGATCTCAACATTTTTATTTCAGAACATATATTTTCTGATGTGTGTGTGATGGGCACTATGATAATATTTTTCGGGTTGCTGCGCTGCCGCGCTGCTATATAAATTTTTATTATCGTTGATTGGTAGATTATAAAACTGATTGATGTCAAAAAACTATGAGCAAAAGCGCGGCAACAAGATGGAGGGATGACGAAAAACCTCGGATAAAGGACAAGAAGGATCGCGATTGTAAAAATTGTGAAGTTGAAAAAGAGAAAAGAATGAATAAATCAAGAGTGAGCATTTTGTGGTTTTTAGTGTAGTTTCCCAACTCCATGATCAAAATAGGGTCCTTACCTTAGTTAATAATGTTTGTACCTATGTTTCACGAATTCTTGTGCTCGCTTGTGCTTGTGCTCGCACTGTCGAACCGTTTATCCAATCTGCATAAATTTTAGTAGGTCATTAGGTTGTGCTATGGAAATTTACGGTGGAGCATAAGAGCACAGATTAGGTAGAGATACTACGCATAAGAGCTTATTCGATGAAGGGGTTGTCAAGATATTAGCTTCTCAAGGGGGTACAAAAATAAAAGTTAAACAAAATTATTGAGTGGGGTGTCATATTAAAGGTCTTTATTTCAGTGCCAGATTAAGCCAGCACGGGGCCTGTAGCAAATTCTATCAAGGGGCCCTCGGTCTGCTCTTTTAGGTTACAAAAGGTTTTAGGTTTAGGTTCGTAGAGCATTGCTACGAGGTTATCTACGTTTGCGCGTTTATGTCTTTTGTATCCGCTACGTCAGAGCTACGAGATATTTTATTTAAGTACCTAATTTAAGTAGGTAGGTACCTATTTAATTTCAGTAAGTATGTACCTACCTAGTTACCTACTAATATTATTGAACCAACTAGATTTTTTTAATGACGTTTCTCTCATAAGACGATCTCAATCATAATAATTTTCAGTAGTAGGTAGGTAAATCTTAGAAACGAACTAAGGGTGTCATCACTAACAGCAAAAATGCACACCATAATCCCTATTGTAACCGTGCTTTGTGTTTTAGAATGCAGTGCAAAGAATTATTGTGATTCTAACATTTGCAGAAACACCAAACAACACACTCTTTGTCAGTTTCCGGTGAGTAAACACTTTCAAGGAACCGCGTTGGTTTCAATTCAAGATAGAGGCTTTTGGAAAAACATCCTAGGTACACTTCTTCCAACGGATCTTGGCATTCGTGAAGTTAGCCGTTTCGATGCGCAGTGTAATTTTTTCATACAAAAGTTTCTACTGTGCAGCGAAAAGCTTAACTTCGGGAATGCCTAGATCCATTGTGACAACTATAGGTAGGAACAATTTAAATTGATGCCGATGCCGTGTGGACTCATAAGTGCTAGCTACATTTTGTTAGTGGCGCAAAGTTGCGCCACCATGGTGTCCTAGTAAGATTAGGCCTTTAGGTAGGTAACTTAGGTAATGAAAATTAAAATTAGAAAACCGAAATTGCCTATTTCTAAAAGATTATTATTGTTTCGGCTCCTAAAATTTGGAGAGATAATAAAAAATATACCTACTTATAGTTTTTCATAATAACCTGTGTAGTAGATATTATCTTCATTTTTATTTTTCCTAGTCACATGTCCCAGCGAAACATTGTTTAGTATTTGAAAAAACTATCAAAACCGATGAAGACAGGACAGCTATTCTTGACAAGTTGAACAATAGGCGAAACAAAGTTGCCGCTGGCGAACTAAGATCTCTACCACCATCTGCAGACATGAGGAAATTGGTAAGAAGCACTATGATAATGATCTTTTTTACAAAATAGAATGATTATTAAATACTAGTTTCTACCAACAATAACATTACTTGTCCATTATATCCCAGAGGAATAATTCTTTTTCCTGCGTGAGGTTGGCACAACGTGTTTCTATTCTTCTTCCATTTCCCTATATCAGGCAGATAAGGCCCCCCTAATGGCGGCCACCCACGATCAATTCTATCGTCCAATCGATTGGATACTGCCAGTTTATCATACCGAATGGACCGTGTGTGTGGGTCGGCATGAACTGCCGAATGGACAGTTATAATTGAACGTGTGTGGTGAGCTGCCGATTGGAACCAATCGTAAGGACGATAGAATTGATTGTGGGTGGTGCCATAAGGTTTCCCTCTAAGTATCAGTAAAAGCCAGTGGGAAGGCTTTTGACTATTTTGTGTACGAAGTAGAGTTGAAACCTCACGCCCCAATAGCTAATAGGCACCTAGGTAGATAATTAATTAATAATCTGATGATTTAACAAAGGAATGGAATACCGAATTGGAACTGTTTGCACAGCGATGGGCGAACCAATGCGTCCAATACAGCTCCCCCGACTTGAGAGACACTTGTAGAGATTTAGGTGAGTTTTATTTATTTTTTAGGCAAATTAATAAGTAGGTAGGTACCTACCATCGCGCACAACAGTTTTTAATTTAGGTTTTCCATAGAAAAAAACAAACTATAAATAAAAACAATATCTAAGTAGGTAAGTATCTAAACATTAAACATCAATATATTTATTTATCAATTTTATCAATAGGTATAAGTATAGGTAAGTTGCTTTGAATTTACTGTGCTCAGAAAACATTGTGTTTACCTGTAGCGCCCACACTAGAATAGTTCTGTTACGATCAATAGGTAAGGATAATAACAATAGGCCTAGTACTTTCGTGTGCAAGTGTACCTATGCGCAAACATACCCCCTCCACTGTCTTCCATTGTTCTTTTTACGTGACGTACCTAACCTACTCGATTATGTCAAAAATTAAAAAGTAAAGTTTTTTCCATGGACTTTTTATAAAAACTTCTTCCACATCCAATTTCCTAGATCATTGTGATCAATTCAAGATAATGATGTTTGAAGCTCATCATCACAGACCTTCACAGACAGATTGAAATTATGTGTGTTACTTATGAATAATTGAGTAATTGTTTTATCACGTTAAAATAATTCACGGAACAAATCAATCAGCTGGTTTACTTAGAGTTAATGTAAATTAATTAAACGAATACCTATGTCTATAGACCCATCATTTTATCTGTAAATGTAAACGGGTTCTCCAATTAACTTTTCTTTACTTCAATTCATTCAATTATTTGGTAGTCGATGTTATGATTTCATCTCGAAAATGATCGAAGATAACGATACGTGTTAAATTAAATTTACAAATTGCTTTATTTTAACAGTTCATAAGAGCAAAATAATGAACCGTATATTAACAAAACTACGACAAATTTTTGCTTGTTTAAAATATAACTTCCCGACGTTTCAGATGTGTTACAATAACCGTGGTCGCGGGAGAACATTGCAAATATTTAAAAGTATGAGTTGTGATCGCGAAATTATAAGAAACTAGCAGCGCCCTCGCGGCGTTGCCCCCGTAGTGATGGTATATGGTGATGATGATGATGAAATGTAGCCTATATTCTTCTTCAAGATTTTGGCTATCAAATGCGAAAAGATTTTTTCTAATCGGACTGGTATTTTTTGAGATTAGCGCGTTCAAACAAAAAAAACTCTTCCGCTTTATAAAATTAGTATAGAAGTATAGATATAGATACCATATATTATACTAGGTACCTACGATTGCAGATGATGGGTTTGTAGGACAGAACATAGGCACGATTTACGGGGACTCCCCTGGACTGACCACGACGGCGTTGGTTGACGTCTGGTATATGGAACTGCTGAGTATCAACGAATCTGTCCTCTCACGATTTAGAGAGTAAGTAAATCTACTTTATCATCATCGTCATAAAGCCTAGCATAAGTAGTTTAAGGCTGAGCGCTGAGCGCACACCTGTCCGCGCCGAATTCTCTTTTTTTGATAATACGAGTCAGCTAGTACTTAGTTATTAAAAATAACTTTTTAAGAACATTTAAACAAATTAAAACCACTGTCAATCAGTTGGTACTTGGTAGGTAGGTAAGTACTGGTTTTTATAGAAAACAAACAGTGAATGAATAACGTATCGGTTTTATTTGTCAATGACAATGACAAAAGTAAAAAGGTATATCTAGATCTCAACTTTAACGCCTGAGCTGAAGTTGAATCAAGACGAATGTTCGTTTTAGTTCTTGAACAAAAACATGGCGTAAGTAATGTTACTTTCAACACCCCCGCAGTAGGTATTATTTTATCTGTGCTGGTAGCATGACTGTAGACAACGATTTTTCTATGGAAGAAAAGACAAAATCAAATATTAACATCATCGTACCATTTGACATCGTAGATAATTTTGACAAGTCTTAAGTGCTAGGTTCAATTTCATCTCAATCGGTTTAATTAACCCAATTAGACCGATTGAGATGAAATTTAAGACAGGCATAGAATCGTGACCTGTGAATTTGGATAGATTAGAACTTAGTTGTTGATTGATACCGTGCGTGCTTTCAACAGCAAAAGCTTACGCTAGAGAAAAACAGAATATGTTAAAGCCAATTGTGTAACACTATTCGAAGTTTACTTACTTAATCAAATGTATGCCTCAAAAGTCGTTGAATATTGTACACTACGTACAAACGCGACTTTTTTGTAAATCAAGAAAAAATATAAAAAAATATGCTTAAACTTTGAATTTATAAGTTCTGGTAGATTTCATGATGAGAGCGCTTGCCTTTTAACATTACTTCTTAGTTGAAAGTGAAATACTTCTTAGTTACCTACCAAAAGTTTTGCAGGACAAAATATTTGTAGCAATTTCTATGTTTCTATATTCTTAAATTATCTAGAATTATCATGAGTCATGCTAAGGGGGCAGTAGGATTATTATTTTATCCGCAGTTTTTGCAGGTCGAGTGTAAGTGGTTTCAACCATTACGAATATTTCTCGCAGCTTGTGTGGGCCGAGTCGAGGGAAGTGGGCTGTGGGAGTGTCAAATTCAAAGTAAGTTCCCTACTTATTTCCTTACGTATTTTTATTTATTAGGTACAGATTTTTATTTATAGAATCGACTTAATGTAAGTTTCAATATTTTACCTGTGGTTTTGTTAACTGTGGTAAGATAATGTGACATTTTTAGTATAGAAGTCTAAGAAAAAGGATGTACGACGACGATTCTTTATCTATCATAGAAGTAATATTAATTAGGCGCAGAATACTCATGCCTGTAGAATGCCTGTAGATAACTGGCAAGCCAGGTACTTACTTGTTAACCAGTTTGTCGGTTTCTTTTTTGCTTGGTACTGGCATGCAAGCTATGGGCAGAATTTCGATACACATGCCAGTAGCTCGTTTTTTACCCGTAGCTGGCATGCTTTTGTGCGAGTAACTATAGTCATATTGCTCATTATACGGACTAAAATTGAAGGAAAAAATGTCATGTTTCCTTCAATTTTGATTAGTTTTGATACGTTTTATGTCAAAATTGAAGGAAAAATTACATTTTTTCCTTTACTTTTAGTCCGTATAATGAGCAATACGACTATAGCATGTGTAGTACGCTTTAAGCATTGTAGGTACTTAAGCAAAATCACAGATATAATATTGAAATTGGCCATAGCTGTCTTTCCACTATTAGTTAGCTGAGTTGTAGAGTTGCTGTTATGTACTGTGGCAAAGTTTTTGTTGAAAGTACAAGTTCGTCTTAAGTTCCGCGAAATTCTAGATAAAGTTGGCGAGGCTCTGTGAGTCTTCAAACTTATTATTTCGAGATATCTTAAGTTCATTCCTGAATCAGTATTAATATTCAATCAGTAACTTGTGCTTGGGAACTAAAACTAGAAGTAGGTAGCTTACCTACGCTGTCTGTTAGCATAAGTGAAAAATAATTAGGCTAGGTAGACCTTTAAATTAAAGCTATCGTTATTTCACCCTTAACTTTGGAAGAACCAACCAAACAATGGGGATAAGAACATTAAATCGAGTTAAGAACCTTTCTTTTCATAAAGTCGATTAAAATGTGACTTAAATATCAAATATCAAATAACTTTATTTGTTAACTGTTAAACGCAGAAGATTTGGTGTCGATTGTCAGATACTTACAGTAAATTTTGATCTTATCGATGACTAATGACGAATCGAATGTAGCATGTAGCAGATGAATCGAATGTAGCGCAAAGTTACGTAATATTCATAACGTTATTCCGGCCATTTTGAGCGTCTGACATGATTTCTGAATGTTAAAGAACCGCCCATTGTAGGATCAATAAGGTTTACTGGTTCTTAAGTTTATTTGTAAGTGTACAGTAAAGTAATTTAATTCATTCATTCATATTTAACTAATTCAATCTGGATTTCAAATGAAAAAAATAATTCCTCTTCAAACCATTCGTAAATGTTGTGATGATGATTTTCATGTTGAAAGGGGATCATACTACTTCTAATTTGTTTTTTTTTTCACCAGGACCAAGACAGCGGCAACCGTACCGTATACCGTTTGGTCTGCAATTTTTACCCTGGTGGGAACCTTGTGGGCAAACCCGTTTATTCATACGGAGCTCCGTGTTCCAACTGCCCTGAGAACACCGCTTGCGATCCTGTCTACAAAGCCCTCTGTATGTACCTATAATAGAATTATACATACATACATAAACTCACGCCTGTTTCCCATCATAGGGGTAGGCAGAGACCACAGATCGCCACTTGCTACGACCCTGACACTTCTTTCGCTTCATTCACTCTCATTATATTCTTCATGCAAGCTCGTCGGTTTAGAATATATAATAGAATTATCTTCTCCTCAATAATCTATATATTTAAACAGAATGTAATTAAAACCGTATCCGAACTGTGAAGGTATTATTAGGTATCGAGATAAGATTCTATTCATTTCAGAAAATAAGTTAAAAAACAATAAAAAAGAAGACACGGAAGTTCATAAAGGAAGAGCGAAGGGTGTTTCCTCACTATTTCTATTTTTTTCTTTTTCGATATTTTCAAAAAAGAGAAATTGGAGTAGGTACTTACCTAATACAGATACGAAATATGCATTTACTTCTTTTTTACACGAACAAATCAATTACTATATTTTTAACTAGCTTCCGCATCGGCTTCGCTCACGTGGTACCCGGATAAAAAGCATTTGTCCTATTCCCGGTTATTATATTTCTATAATTTAAATTTCAGCCAAATCGGTTCAGTGGTTGTCGAGTTATAGAGGAACAAACATACATCAAAACTTTCGCATTTATAATTAGTGTGATTGGGAATCCTACATGCCCCTTTCGAATCGTCCAATGTTTAGAACCTCTGCTAAGTGCCACGCACGTGAAGGGTTTCCTAGTTAGGATAAACGTTCGCGTTCCTTTGTTCAACTTTGCCGAGAACAAAATTATGATTTTATTTCTGCTATGAATAACAAAGTTGTTTCTTTAATTGTTTCGTACCTCAAAAACTACACATCTCTTTAACTAGACAAATATTTAAAAACTTACATTGTTTTTGTCCTCTGTATAAAAGATTAAATTATTTTTTTCTATATAAAAACAGTTACTTACAGTATTAAATAAAAATAAAGTAAAGATAAAAACAGCTAGTATTATAATGAGTAAAAGTGGTTACGAAATGCTCGGTCACGTCAAGAACATTACTTTTTCATAACACAGCAGCGTTACCTACCCTTACATCCCGCTAAAGTGGTTTTTAAGTAACGCTCTCTCATTTATAATGGCGGCTCCTCACTTGGCGTATCGTGTTCGTGTATTTGAATTATTTGTCCAAATACAGCAATGTGTAGACGGTCTATTTGATTGTATTTGCTTTATTTGCACGAATATGGCAAACAACGCAAATAGCAAATTTGCCCGTACAAGTCCATGTGTGGATGACGTATTTGACGGTATTTGAAATATTTGATTATTTGAAGGCAAACACAACAATATCGACTCACGAATACGCTAAGCCAAGTGAGGAGCCGCCATAACATGACTTTACAAATAGAATGACACGACAACACTCTTCATAAGTACATAAAGTGTTTACATAGATATTTTCAGTCTTCATTTTCACTATTACATTTATTGCAGGTAAAACAAAACAAATAAATAGTGAAATCGAAAAAAAAGATGAAAAATTCGGATCAGAATTTGAAACAAAGAATAATACTTCTATAAATCATGAAAGCACTGAAACGACAACTGATCCCACTGACAAAGATACTACTGACGAAGTTTTCACGCCATATGACTTCTCTCATGCCCACGATTTTACCCGGCAACTAGTAACTTCAACTCCAACAAAACACAATTGCCAAGACATCCTTTCCGTGGATAGCTTCATAGACCTACTGAAAAAAAAGCTAAGCGGTGACTCTGACTTCAAAGAATTGATGTTTTCTAAGAAGTCTTCTACACTTGGATACATAGATACATCGTTCAGTGATCCGAATGTTGATGCTTTTGTAAGCAGGCTTTACAGTAAAAAGGAGTTTGCTACGACGACGAAAGTTACTGAGAGTGATTTATTAAATTCAACCTTGCTTGTCGATCTTGTAGAAGCTGTTATATTCAGAAGTCACGGCGGCAGTGGTATGTTAATTTCTAATAGATTGAGCATGTATTGTCAGTATTTTCATATCCTTTATAACAATGAAATCAAAAAGTGTTTTCCAAAGTCAGAACTCTCACAAAAAGCTTTAGTTTCAGATAAAACGCAATTCAGCGATGAAGTAGAATCTACTACTCTTGCTTCTGTGCATCCAGTAAGAGTCCAAGCAGAACTATCAAAGGTTAAAAAAAACAACGATTTCACTGGACACTACTTCTTTCCTGAAGACGATGATGAAGTAACCAGCGGGGAAACAACGGAAGCTTACTACGATGCATCGAATATGGAAATCAAAGACGTAATGATGGAGCTCGAGGATATTAAAAGGACCACCGCAACTATTGACTTCTTAGATGAAATATTCGAAGCCGATCCTGTAACAGAAAGTTCAACATCAATCAGTCTGCTGTCTCCGGATGATATGAGTATGCATAAAAGCGGACATAACGTCATGAAGAAGTTTTTGGAAGATATTACTGATACGACTCCACAGCCTGTCTGAATATAAAGTGAAACAACTTTTATATTACTGAATTGTTTATTGCCAAAACATACGAGTACTTACATCAGACTCAGGTGAGTGTATTTTTAGGCTCTGTAAAACAAACAGTGTGTTTCAAAAGTAGTGAACCTGTTTTTCTTTTTAAATTAATAAATAATTATTGACGTTCTACGAATGCATATCTACACTTTTTACTTCATAATTTATTATGTTCAACCCTCAAAAAATCTTAGAATAATCATGTAATAGAGCAGCCACGTAACGCAATAATTCAGCGTAATCGTCCCATAAAACATAATTTTAACAGATTTAGTGCCGTTACATGGACATTGATTCATATTATTTTTTGATCTCACATTCACGTGCATGTAGTGATCTGCACTATACGGTAAATTGCAATTTATGCCATTACAGTCTTTGTTTAAAAATTGCTTGATTTCACCTCTCTTCACTCGCGACGCTTCTTCATTGCAAATACAGTGAAAGCTATCCGTTTGCGAATCTGTCTCGGCATCTTTACTCTGAACACTAGTGATAACCTCATCGATTTTTGCAGTTAAAATAGGAAACTTCATATTGCCATCCTGAGATTTAAGACAAGTGGCCGTATCTCCTTTCTCATTTAAATTTCGTCTGCGTATATTTAGCGATCGCCGCTCGCAGTAGTCTTCATCTTCTGGAGTAGGGCCAGTAACGCCGCTGCCAGTTTGGCCATCGCCGCCATTAATGCCGTCTTCGGACAAGTTTGCCATTATATTCCGGTCCATGAAAATCCGCGTGCACGTGGAGGTCCGTGTGCAGCCTTCGACGTACCCCGGTGGTGTCCTAGACCCTACGTCGATCCCCCCGCCGTTCATGCTACCGTCGCCTCCAGAAAGATAATTCACCCCATTGCCTCCAGGCATAGGTCCCGTCCAAGTACAGGTCAGTTTGCGAGTGCAGTGTTTCTGCCGAATGAAAGGCGTGTTTGCAGTTATTGTTGTGGTTGTATCTGTTCTCAGGGCTAGGTTGTCATCATCGGCTTGGCGTCGAGCATCACTTTCTATAGGCCCTGCCGTACTCTGTTTCCTTATATGCATGAGCTCATCGAACGAAAGATACTTTTCTGTGATGCGTCCGCGGTGACTGTAATACACGGTAGATTTATCTTTCGGTTTGATGGTAATAGTTTCTGTGCTGGTAGGTGATCTCGATGTGGATGTTGTTTTATGTGTTTTTCTCAATTTCTTGTTGGCTAGTGTCGTATATTTGATATATTTCAAATCAGGAGACTTCCTTTGGTTATATTCGTCCATCTGCCAGAAAGGCTTGAATGTTTGGTCCTCGTTGTCTCGCTTCTTCCTTTCGCTGTAACCAAAGGAACGATATGAATCTTGAAGTGTTCGTGCTTTTGATTCATCAACGAATACTTTTACCTGTCTATGTGTGTCAGATTCTCTGCGTATGTATTCACTTTTATCCATATTAATTGGATCTGGGGTTTCAAAGCGCCAAGGTAGCTTCGGTGCCGAATCTTCTTCTCCACTTTTAACCTCAAGGTTATGAAAGAGGTCGTAGTTCTCAAATTGGTTAAATTTTTTGTTTGTTTCATCACCACCAACTCTTCGATAGGGACAGTACGTGGAGGTAAATTGAGCGCAATTACTGGTAGGTTGGCAGTTTCGGTTGCAGCCACATGGAGCAGGGGGAGGCTCGTTGCAGGGGCACAGTTTGTCAAATCGAGGGAGAGCGGTGTGTTCGCATGGGTCTGGTTGTGGGTTTGGATGTGTTTGCAAACGTGGACATTTATTCGTCTTTTTACAGGGAGGCTCTGGAGAGAAGCAACCATGAACTTCACTTGGTATCATTTTTCTGGAGCAGCCACTATTTGCAAAATATTTTCTTCCATCTTGGACTGAGTTCGTGTAAAATGGAGCAGAGGTAGTGGTGTATGTTCTTCTAAAATCGGTTTCTGTATGTACATGAGCCAAGTCCAGGTTGAATACGGGCTCTTTGCTCGTTTGGTGTCCGTGATACATTCTAGAATGGCCCCTCTCTTGCGTGTACTGGTGTTGCGTATGTTGGGAGTGATCATTGTAGTTCTCAACATTTGCCATGGAATTTTGAAAATGCAATGAATCTCTTTTTATTGCACCTAAAACAAATTGATAATATTGTTTGTATAAATCAATTAGACGAGGTTTTTTTATTTAAGTACTTTTGAAAAAAAAATTAAATAAAACCATTAGGTACATACCTTAATCAAACGCCAGAACATTCTCTCATTCATTCACTCATAAGTCATATGTTGTAAAGAGGTGCAGAAGGCAGACTTGACAGTTTAGATAAGCCAACCAACGGTACTCAGTTAGTCTTGTATGAAATGTGAAACTCCTCACCGTTAGAATTGTTTGGATAAACGTTTCTTGGTTTTTGATTCCTTTGATCGCTGGCTTTGTTACTGTTATGATGTATTTTCCTCGAGTTATTAGGATCTAGTTCTTGCTTCAGAGAATGGTTCGACAAATTCAGTATCCTAAGCAAACTATTCGCCGATGAAACTTTATCAATAAAATTCATTCCTGAAAGTAAAGAGATGAAATAGCTATGTTAATAGAAATCTTATTAATCCTACTATTATTATTATAAATGCGAATGTTCGTGAGGATGATGTCTGATGATGATGACGATCATGATGATGATGATCATGATGATGATGATGTCTGAATGTATAGATGTAGGTCAGGATGTTTGTTACTCTTTCACGCAAAAACTACTGAACGGATTTAAATTAAACTTGGAATTACCCCAGTTTCTCAGCTGGAATTGGCTACTTTTTATCCGCATAGGTACCAAGCGAGCGAAGCCGCGGGTGGAAGCTAGTATAAAAATATATTTAGGGTAATAATTATGAAGGGAATAATGTTGAAGATAACATTCCATACGTGGAGCACATTCCAAGTTTTGAAGCTAAATTTATTTTCTATCGAAGTCTGTACCTAGCAGTAAGTAAGTACGAGTATCTACAACGTTGGAATGCTTACCGTTCCGCTAGTTAATCTAGCTATGAATAAAAATGAAATGGTGTTTGTTGGCAAGCGAAACTCATGAGAACTGCTGTATTAATTTCGTTATTTTTTAAAATATTCATAATACTTAGTCAAAACAGGTTTTTTATAAAAAGTATCAGAGGAAAGTTGCGCGGGTTTAGAGAAAAACTGTATCTAATCTATAATTTACTTAGCTGAAATAATTTGACCTATAACAGTATTATGATTATTTAAATAAAGCCTTTTAGACCTATCTGCGCCGGACGCGCCGAACGAATCGAATTTTTGAATTCTTTTTATGAAATGGTATGAAACCTCGCACACCTGCCCGCGGTCGAATCTGGCAGTACTTCCAAAATTCGGCGCAGATAGGTGTGCGCTCAGCCTTAGGCTGCGTTTCCACCAGAGATGTGTGATGGAAATGTGTCGTGCGAGGATGTCTAGCTGTGCTGTGAAAATGTATGGGTGTTTCCACCAGAGATGTGGGATGGAAATGTGTCGTGCGAGGATGTGTAGCGGAGCTGTGAAAATGCGCATTAATGTGTGGTGTGTTAATGTGGCTGTGAAATGTGTCGACATTAATGAGTAGTGACCATGTCATTAACAACACATTCCTCTTAACACATTCCTCGCAACACATCCCTCGTACACATTCCTCGCAACACATTCCTCTTAACACATTCCTCGCAACACATTTCTCGCAACACATCCCTCGCTTGTTTTGTATGCGCAAAAACCTAGCTCCGCTGAGCCGTTTCCACCAGAGCTGTGCTGACCGAGGCGAGGTAAATGAAGCGATTCTATTGGTTCTTTAAAAACACATCCCTCGCTACGCATTACCGCTCATCTCTGGTGGAAACGCAGCCTTAACGAGGCCCTTAGCACTATTTAATGCAATTTATTCAGACGGCTGATTTACCTTTCCCCGTGTTTTGTAGACATAAGCCCGGATATTCAACATCGGGGTTCATTTGATTGGGGCACTGCGTTGCTGGATATCCAATTGTGTAAACTGGTCTCCCGTGTACATTGCCTTTAGGTGCAAAATTGCAAATAATTCTCTCAACTATGGTATTTAGTTTATAGCTCTGAAAAACAATCACAATAAATAAGAAAAATCATGATGTCATTTTTTACACTTTATAAACAAAATTACGACTATATCGCTAAAGCATAGTAGACATTGGCGATGATTCTAATTCTATTGCACACTGCTAAAACCAAAAGCTTATAACGTTCACGTTAAAGACCACAGACTATGCTTATGACGTAAGCAGGCCTCGTGGTAACAAACAGGCATGCTTTTTAGTAGCATTTGTATTCCAGCCAATATAAAAATTTTAGTAATTTTAGTCCATCGAGATAATAACTAGAGAAGAAAGTACAAACCATAGACGTGTCACAAATGAGTCGGAACATGGGTGGGAGATTAGACACCGCACAGAAGCGACACAGCTTTTTTACCTACTAATTATTACTCTGCCTTATCTAAATAAATTGACTAGGTCGTGGGTTTGATTCCCACCCAGGACAAACATTTGTAGGATGAATTATATTATTTTATAGTATTATAGGTACCTATGTATGCATTTCCAAATAATAAGTATTCTACCATTTTTTAGCCCTGAATAGCAGAATAACTATTAAGATATCAAAAAATTCACGGAAAAAAAATTATAGGTAGGTAGGTACTACTTACAGGAAACTTAGTTTTGAATAAATTAGGTTTGGGTTTGGTTAGTATCTTTATGGTGATGATGATGAAAAATATCCTTTTTAAACTAAGTAAAATAAAAATCTACCATTACAATTCGATAATAAACTTTAGTAGGTACTGATAGACAAACAGACAGACAAACGGCATAGGCAGAGTAGGTATTTTATGATCTAAACAATAATCAGTTAAGTATTTATACCTAATTGAGTTAAAATAACTAGGTGCATATTATTATGAGTTCACCAATATTTACTACCTACCGTGTCCAATCTGTACAGTTCCATTTTCATATTCTATGATTTTCTAGAAATGGCGGCAAATTATGACAAAAATTAGTTTTGCTTGGTTTTAGTTGATGTTTTGTTTACTTACCGATGATAAGTTACGCCACTATCCTTTTTTTGTTTATTTGATGCGTTTTTGTAAGATTCTAAAATGCAAGACGGCATTTTTGAAAGTCATTTTTATACCTTTCGTCAACATTCAACACCATAAAGCCAGCGACCGATTGCGATGAACGTGAGCTAGTGAATGAATGAGCTGACGCTGATCGGCTTCAATTGTGGCGTCAACTGTGAGTTCGCCGGTGTCCGTTCTAGTTTACATATTTCTTCAAAGTTTTAGTCCCTATTTTATATCTGATCTAGATGATTAAGACCTAATTTCCACTAAGCTGCTAGCGGCACGCATTTCCATATACGATAAGTATCATACCCATTGACGCGGCCGCGGCTCATGAACAAATAGGAAACGCACGCGGCTGCTAGCCACTTAGTGGAACCTATGATGACACTTGTTGGATGGTGCAGTACTTTGGGGCAATCTTTGGTAATGTAAACTTGCCACTTTAATTATCCTCTCAGCTTAATTGATCATTAAGCATAAGAAAGACCAGCTATTAGAACAAATTAAAAATGTGTTTCCTCGCTACGTTTTCCTTCAACGTAATCGAACTCATGTAATTGCGCATATATTTTTTCTTAAAAATCCGTATGGCTGGAATTAAAACCCATGACCTGTGAATCAAGTGTTTTTCCAACAAGGTCATATAATTACAGAATAAACACTCACGAAAAATTTAGCACGCCCACACCCTACAGACGCGGTCTCCGCCCAAATTAATTGAGTGAAGTAATTTGTCTTTGAATCTTTTGACCTGAAAATAGAAGGCTCTCATGATTATTTACTGAATATTACTTACTTACTGAATCTAAAAAAAAATACTGAAAAAAATTTTATCTGAAATCAAATCGTCGGCTAAATTCGAAAACCTCGTAACGCCGTATTTTTGACGCTTATGATTTTTTGATGCAGTTGTAACAGTAGAAAATTATTTTCTACCGAACAGTAGAAAATGATTTTCTACCGAACTGCATCAAAAAATTATATGCGTCAAAAATACGAATTTTTCGTTTTCGAATTTGGCTGATGAAATGTAACTCAAGCAGAACTAACTGCAAGTATGTTTTTGAACAACCTGTTTTGCTTATTAATGGCGATGAAAGGAGAATTGAGTGAAAAAGCTTGTGGAACATTATGAGGGAAGTTTAAAGCAGTATGTTACTACACACTGCAAGCAGTTATAGTACTCACTGGTTATAGTAAGCAACGCTACCCGTAAACTTTAGATTCAACATGAACCACATTTCCACGAAACTTTTCACGCTAAGGCCCGGAGATGCTCCCAGCACTGTAGCTATGTTCTGACCAACTTCCATATTTACTGGAACAAACAAATAATTTACATAAAACTATTATATTTATTGTTTGTGTACATTTTGTTCGGTTTAGAAAGGGTGTCTGCCTACGCCGTAGACACGCGTAGACAACAGCTACGAGCGTAGCAAATTCTGTAAAAACCCAGACCAATGTTCTTGCTTCGCTATAAAAACTTTGTGTGAAATATTAAATTGTAGTTTCAATTCAATTGGAACTAAAATGCGACATGTTGCAGAATATTGCAGACATATCAAACGTGCGACATACTTTTTCGTAATATCAATAACGTCCCCGTATTACGTCCACCCGTTCGTTTGAAATCTGATATTGGCAGACGTGGATGATATTTTAGTACCTACCTAATAAATTTTATCAGTAAGAAGATATTGCATCAACGTCTAGTTTTCAAGAGCTACTTTTACATTATGACCGTCTCTGTTTTCAAAAGGTTATTTAAGTTCAGAGCTTTAAAAAACACCTGTATTTTACGAGTCCTACATTTGCGCATCGAAAATTTTCGATTTTTTTTTGTACATTAAGGCTGAGACTCCACTAAAGCGGTGACGAGAGGAGATTTTTTTGTAAACAATTAATAGACAAAGAGATAGGACAGCCAAAGTTCCACGGTGTTCACGATCCATCGATCATTAAACGGACTTGCTTCTTTCATTTAATTAATACTTTCTAATAAAGTGAAGCTCCGCTGCGATAGTTTTCACTTTGTTCGATTGAAATCTAACAAAGTAAAAACTATTGGTTCTGGGGAAGCGAAACGAAAACTATTCTAAAGGCGTAAACAAACGCTGGCCCAGGCTCGCCGAGCGAACGCGTTGCCTCAATCTCGCTCTCGCCTTGCATCGATTCGCCTCCTCGCTCACACTCGCTCAGGCTCGCCTAGGCTGACCCAGCATGTGTTTGAGCCATAACCTTTATATCAAAAGGGACAATGGTCGTGGTTCCAAGTTTCTACCTTATAATTTAATTTGAATTTTGGCATTTATATGCACTTTGTGCTCAGAAAGGTATATGAAAATATCATAAAGGATCCCGCATCTTAAACATGTAACACGTAGAACGTGTATTTCATGGGGATAAAGCCTATTGGCTTTTATAGAGACACCTACCCCTTTTCAACAGGCATTATACTTAGGCCTTTACATCGTTACCAGATGATTTACGCAGTGTTAGGAGGTAATCCTTGCCTATACTTAACGGGACAATGTAGTGCCTGGGACATTGTTTGAGATGGAGTAGGTTTGCCCAGCACCTAGAGCTTGGAAACCGAAAAAAAATTTAAACCAGTTTCGGCCTAAGTACATGAAACCTTTACTTTCCGGTTATGTTCTAACGTAACTGCTATTTAGAGCGGTTAATGCGAACAAAAGTGTTTTAAGCGTTTCGTTCGAAAAACCGGTATAGACCGAAAATATTCGTTTTTTATAGTTCTTTATAAGTCATACTCCCGTGTCAAGTGGTGTTACTTTTCTAAAGATAAATATTATTGTTTGAGCAACGAACTCATCAAAAAAGCAGCAGTGTATTGATTGTGTGATATATTGATAATGTTGCTCTTTTTAACTACGTTAGCCATACTAACTAGACAAATAGGCAATTAGCATATCAATTAGTTGAGGGCAAAATGACAAAGTACACCTCCGAATAACCTTTGAAATGTATTCAGTTAATGCATTTAGTCAAGCTAGAGTTTAAGTTTTCAGAGACTTTTAGTCCCAGACAATTAAATTACCTCCTATGTTTGAGGTTAATCGTACACCTACTTGCTTTTAAAGTTTATACATAATAACAAGTAAAAACTCTATAGACGAAATAACGAGATTTTTGCTTAGGTACACCTACTATGTAAAAAGTTTTTACAGTAAGTCACCTTAACACTCGAAATTATCGAATTATTAGGGCACCAAGTCTACAGGTGTAACAAATTTTTGGGCACTTCAGGGCCACCTTTTCTCTTGTAGTAAGAAAGTTTTGTTCTTAGGAAACTATTGTTTATTTTTCAGAAAAATATATGTTAAGTACATTGCATTTTTAGATTTTTGAAAAAAGTAGGTAAGTACAGTTAGCCTAAAAAAATACTTTTGTCTAAAAAAACAAGTTGATCTCAATCGACTCTATTTCTCAACAGGAACACTTTTCCCAAAGTAACTTACCAAATCAAATCATAAGTTTTTGCAATAATTCAAAAAACACATCCCATACATTTTCTATGAAAGCGCGAACAAAGTGCTTCCTTGCAGACGTTCGAATGATATACATGGACTCTTTGGCGGCTCTGTCTGAGGCGCAAATGCTTCACAATAGCCTCCCAGCTTGCCGAAGCAGTTACGAATGAACCATCGAATAAGTGTCACTGTAATGTTTACAACTCCTAATTTCATAGAAAATGTATGGAATGTGAATGTGTTTTTGAATTATTGTAAAAACTTACGGTTTGATTTGGTGAGCTACTTCAGGAGAAGTGTTCCGGATGAGAAATAAAGTAGATTAAGACCAACTTGTTTTTTTTTTGCAAAGGCAATTTTTTAGGCTAAGTAACTAAATTTTTTCTAAAATCTAAAAATAAAATTATTTATTTCTTTATAATAAAACAATAGTTTCCTAAGAACAAAACTTTCTAACTACAAGGGAAAAGGTGAAGTATCCAAAAATTTGCAACACCCTGTACCTATATTCCTTCAGTTGATTTTTTAACATTTTAGAAATAGCGGACCAAATTGAATGACGTCCCTTGCGCGTATTAATTTATTATACCAAAAACTGAAAACTGAGATACAATATTGGTGGCAGTAAAAACTTCTAAACGCGCCCACGAAACGAATTTTAGAATTCTTTATATGAAATCGTATGAGAAACCTCGCACACCTGCCCGCGTCGAATGGTCCAATTCGATCAAATCAAATGTTATAAGTACCTAAATCCCGGCACTCGTCTTCGTGGTCTGGTTTGACGGAATGGTCGCATTGATCCGCCCAGCGCTGCGCAAAACTTGCCAGCTTTCTCGACCATTTCTGGAACAAACACTTGAAAGTTGAAATTTATTTTTACTTCTATATGAGGTGCCAAACTTGTGGGTACTCCTGTACAAATCGTAGAAGTTAAAACTAGATAGAACTGGATTAAAATTAGCCCTACCGTTGAACTGTGAAATTATAGAGTAGCTCTGTAGTGTTAGTCGGACTTGCATGCGAACGGTTCAACTACAGACTAAATGCCGTAAAAAAACAAAAAACTCGTTTTTTGCATGGGGACCCCCTTCAATACGGATTTGTATAAATTTTGGTAAAGTCAGAGTTGGTGAACCCTGAGGAAGGACATTTGCTACTTTTTAAATCCAATTTCAGCTTAAACGGTTCCGGGCAAAGCGACATCTAGTCTTAAATAAATTCATACATAAAATCTTACTAGTTTTTTCATATTTGCAGCCTGTGGGAATCGGCTCAATGACCCCATTGCCACTAAGTGTCGTATTTCATTGATCCTGTTCACAATGTCCTGGGCATCCTTTGTTGTCAACGGCGACGTTTTGTCATAGCCCAAGCAATTAGGGCTTGGTCCATCGTCCTTTAAAAGAAAGTCCGTTATTCTTTTTCCTAGTCTGCTTTATCTTGCAGATAAAATTTTACAAATTTAAATTTTTGGAACATTACATATTTAATATAAAAACCCTTTGAATATAATTTTATGCCCTCTTTTTGTATATAAATTACCCAAATTTTCCTTAAATTTATCAAATTTTTATAATGTTTGCCACATTATTAAAAATTCCATCCTCCCCCATTTTTCACCATGTCAACTTTGACATTAGACGGGTCAGGAATGACTTAGGGCGTCCATAAATCGAACCAATTTCGATACCTAATGGCACCCTTGAGGATCGTAAAGGGTTTTTATTTCTCACTGTATAAACATGAAGACAACATCATTTCAATCTTGTTATATGTAACTGGACGACCTACAGCAGGGCCTCGTTAATCCGGAGAGGCAAAACCAAGACCCTTTGCGGATTATCGAGGCGTCCGGATTATAGTACCTAAACCTATGCCTTTAATGGTAATAAAACACATGTTTGACCTTAGTTTTTTTCATAAATTTTTAAATTAAAGCATAAAGGCAAAGATGTACTTACATACATGTTTAAAATCACAACCATGTAAGAAAAACAGTACCTAAGTTAAAATAAATAAAAACCGGTCAAGTGCGAGTAGAACTCGTACGCCGAGGGTTCCGTACCTACCCATAATACCCATTATGTTGTAGCCCGCTTATTTGTATGAGCGCCCATACAACTCAGAGGACAATCTTAATTGGCGTCAACTATGTATGTATGGGAACACCCTTTAATTTTCAACTTTTTTAATTTTTTGGAATTTTTCCTTTATTTGTGCTATAAGACCTTGCTTTTTGCCAAATTTCGTGATTCTAGGTCAACGGGAACTACCATTTAGGTTTTCAACCCAAAACCTCTAGGGTACTTCCGGTTGACCTAGAATTGTCAAATTTGGTTACAAGCAAGGTCTTACAGCACAAGTAAAGGAAAAATTCCGAAAAATAAAAAAAGTTGATAATTAAGGTAAGTTTTGGTACTTACAAGTTTTCACGAAAACCTAAATTTGCCAATATCTTTTTATAGTGTTGACTCAGGACCTTGATTTTTATAGTCACAATAGGGACTAAGTATAGACCTCAGTATATGGTATAAATTTCAACTTGCTAGCTCCACCCGTTCCTGAGATAATCGATGGTGACACACGGACAGACGGACAGACGGACAGACGGACAGACAGACAGACGGACAGACGGACAGACGGACAGACGGACAGACGGACAAGAAAGTGATCTTATAAGGGTTCATTTTTTTACCTTTTAAGGTACAGAACCCTAAAAAAATAGTTAATTCTTCTTGAAAAAATCTGTAACACTCTTCTATTTATAATTTTCGCACTTCATTTCAAAACAATCGCCTGCTCCGCGAACCCCATTGCCCGGCCGGATTTCAGCGATCACCGAACAAGTGGGAGCCGGATTAACGAGACCCTACTGTGTTTCGAGACAATGCTGTACAAATTGTTGCCCAGCTAGTAATTTGCCCAGCTTGGTTTCGAACGAAATAGGTCGCCATCGAACGAAATTCTCTGTCTCGTGTAGTACTTCTAGGAATTTAAATTACTCTGTATACTAGAAGACTAAACTAATCCTTAGATATTACATGCTAGCTTTCGACCGCGGCTTCGCGAAGCGCTCAAGCCGTAATTTGATTAAACTAGATATCGTTGAAGTTAAGAGACGACGACGTTATGAGCGGTCACAATTTAGATGGGTGACCGCTTGTGGCAATTAGCAACTGCGAGCTTCCGTGCTTCGCAGATTCTGTGCTTGCCTAAAAACTCCGTCACCAGAGTTAGCCACCAGTTCATACGAACATAGATTATTTGCGTGGTATCCCGAAGCGTTCATGATCAACAGACATTGAGCGTAATACACACGTAGCGTGGCAGACCTACGGTCTCTCAGACTCGGTTATAAGTACGTAAAGATGTTCAGCAATGACAGAGGCCTTCAGGCGTCAAAATAATACCCTCATCAAAGTTAGCTACCAGCTTAATACGAACCAACTTGGATTATAAGTACCTACCTAGCTTATAATACTACATATACTATTTCAGATCGTAATATAATCAGTTCAGTCAGTGTCTAAGTTTAATTTAAATCTGATTCTAAGCTGTTGATTTAATCCAAACAACGTTTTTACAAACTTTTTCAGCTAAGTATATTTTTAGAAATAACCGACCGCGACCATCTTAGACTATTTGTATGCGCAATTTAGGCACTCGTTGTACGCGTAAGGGTTATGTCCACGTCCATAAAATGACATATTTATGGCGATGTATGCCTAAGCGGAATCATGGGGTAAACAATAGGGTGGATGATATTTTCTGAACGAGGATCGTAAACATCCCTAACTCTTGCCTCGCTCATTTGAAGTAATTGTACATCTTTCTCGATAGTTTTTTGGCGCCATACTCTACTCGTGATCTCTGAAATTACTTGATTCCATTGTGTATCTTTCCGCTGCTAGCTTCTCATTTGAACTACATCTAAGTAATAAGATTTATATTATGACCTTTGTCTAACAAAACATGTGAAAATAACTTACAGGATATTTACATAGCGTGTGATTATTACATATTTCACAGTACCGAACATGAAAACTCCTACTACTTATTATAAAACAGAATAACACAATTAATTTCACAATTTTCATAATAAAAAATATAAATACTTTGTATAAGACATTATAAAAAGAACTACAGATCTAAAGACATGGCGTGGCCGTCTGGTTCCTTGTTAAGTATTTAAGTACTTACCTAGTTAAAATGTTTTATTTTGTATCTGTTGGTTATGTTTTTTATGATTCACATTTTAGTATTCACAATTTATTTTTGCGAAAAAAGTAGCACTGCGAGAAGAGCAAACAACCTCAGTATCACAGATTATTTCAAAGAGAATGCTCACGTTTTAGAATCTCAACCTCATAAGAAAGGTAAACACATTCTTTTTACAAAAGAACGTGCCGACAGTTCTGTGAATTTAATATATCAGAATGTTGTTGATTTAAACATTTTCCTTGCAGATGGAGGGAGAAACATCGAACGTGACCCAACGATTCACCACCCCATGTTTCATTCTATAAAGAACATTACAGGAAGTCATAGTAATAATTTGAAATCTAACGTTTTCGATAAAATGTTATCGGAAGAGATGTTTTCCTCGAATCAGCCCTTCAAAAAGGATTCAGCTTATTCTTCAACAGTTCAAAAAGTGTCACAAAGTAAGGCTTATACTCCTATTTTTGAAGCAAAATCCAAGTGGCCTGACGCACAACTATTCAGAAGACCTCCTAACGCAGAAGAATTAGATGAAGACGTGAAAGTTACTGAGACCCGACAAACGAATCTGAAGAGTAAATACAATAAACCTAAAATCAAAATTTTAGATGTTAGAAGTTTAACCGGTCACCAAAATTATATGCACCCTGAAATAAGGTGCAATTGTGACAATACAAACGGTAACCATCAATGCAAGCACGGAGAAGACTGCACCAGAAAACCAGCCCAAGGAGTTATCATCCCAAATCCAGTACCATATGCACCGTTCTACATGCCGCAACCAATATATCAAGCTCCTTTTATAGGTGGTAAGCCCACTAAGCGAAGAAAACCAACCCAAAAAGATTGTGATTTATATTACGATGATGATTGCATAAAGGTAAGACGGCCGAAAAATGACGAAGAAATTATAATGAACATTGAATATGACGTAGAAGATAAACCAGGAAAGCATGACTGTATTCCTGATGAACTGAAGTTCTTCAAAAGTACCAAAAGGAAATGTTATTGCTCTTCTTCTCGAACAGCGAAAAATCACAAGAGTTTATTTTTTTTTCTGTCTTTGTCAGCCTGTTTGGAAGCTTTGGATTGGATTTACTTCTATTGAAATACAAGGTCTTATATTAAAAGCCTTAAAATTATTAATCTTCCAAGAAATCAGTACTCTAGTATCGTCTGATAAATTATTACGGATTAATAAATATCTACTTCCAGTAAACCAACTTTCGAGACTCCAATTTCCTAAATGTTTATAGTCCAATAATTTGTTGTCAGAATCACCAAAATCAATTTTTGTCGGTTTTGTAGTTACATTATCGTTCAACGAAGGCTAAAATGAATATTTGTGAGTTCAAAAAAATAAGTACAGCTACTTCATCCGAGAGCACAGCACATGTAATCGTTTTTAGAAACATCGAATATGAAACTTCTTACTAAAAATTTCAATTTCGCAGCCTTTGGCGTTGCAAGCAGTCTCTATAATGTAGATTTCTACTTGCAGTATAGTTATGTTTTATACAGGGTGGCGCAACATTTTTACTTCTAATGGGTGGCTATCTTTTCTATCTTAGTTTGAAAAACAAGGTTTTGTACGTTACTACCAATTAATCAAGAAATGCTGGAAATTTCAATTCTGTGAGCCTTTGTGACACAAATAAAGCAAAAAGTTTAAATTGGAAGGTGACGTCTGTGCGAGATGTCGATTACAAAAACGTTTTGGTAGATTGAACGTGATAGTATTATATAACACAGAGCCTGTATTTATTTTATTTTTAAGCCCAAAAATGTACAAATTTCAAAGCAAATGGTTTATCAAAGCCAAAGCTAATCTACATTCAGGGATTAATTTCCGCTATTTTCTCCGGTTCATAGTGGTAATCAGTTTTATGAAACTCTAGCTAGCTAATGCTATCTTTACACAGCTAATCAGGCAATTCGGTTTGAGCAGTGTATCTACCTACATATAAGATAAATTGAGATTAAATTGAATTTAAGCTTTGGGGTCTGTCCCGTATCGTTGAAACAGCCAGTCAAAGCACATCGTTTCATGTCCAGTAAATGCGATTTATATTTGAGGCTATTTGGATTCTTCGAAACGCATAATTTCGTTTGTATTTCAATGTGAGTTTTACGTAGTAATTCAATGTGAAATTGTGATTTTATCATGTAAAATTTAACTTAACTTAAACTTTGGGGCATGGCTTCTGATAGCAGATTACGTTGAAGTTTTTGTTTGCCTTATTTTTTTAGTTAAATCCCTTATGGATTATCTAAAGATTTCAATCTTGAAACCTGAAATCGGAGAGGAGAGGATGAGATTTTAATTTATAAAATTACATACCTAGTAGATTGAGCATTTAATAAAAGTACTGCAAATTTAGAAGGAGGTATTCCGCCTCTCGATCAGTAGTTATGGGTTCGATTCCCATCACATGAATGTCGAATCGATTTTTTTTGTTTCGTGTTCGTTCAACAATCACCACTATTATTCGACGTCGATGAATTGAAATACTTGCATTTTGGAAATATAATTTTTACCTACGATTTCAATTTTGGAAAACTTGTTTGTTTCATGTTAGATTATGTGAAAAAGGTTATTAGGTACTAATTACGTTTACTACTCCCTACGTTTGAAAGAGACCTATGCTCAGCAGTGGAATGATGTGAGTAATATTGTACTTTTTTGAGTTTGAAGTCCTGAATAAATAAAAAGCTCTCCCAGTTTCTAACGAGACGGATCGCGCTCGATTTTAATACCACTTCGATCCAACAAAGATAAATATAAAGTAAGAAGTTGTTAAAATCGTTTCGTAAATCTGTGTTTCCATAACTCAGAGTTGTAATCGTTATAATAATCTTGTTTTAAACAAAATAGATTATTCGATAAAAACATGGTGCAAATATTTACAAAAACCCTGTTTGATCCGAAAAGTAGTAGAAATAAGGTAGAAATACAATTTAAATTAAAAAAGTAACTAAGTATACTATACTATTGTACATTTTTATGAGATTATAAGTTTAAAAGGAGGTATAATTTTAATTTGGCCACTTTTTGGATTCAAATTATTATCCTCATTTCCTTTCTCAAATCTCGCAATTTGTTATCGGTAATGTGCATGTTTTAGATCATGTCCGCTGTGACATGCAAGAGCTATAATTCTAAACAGTCTATTTTACACTTTTTAATACAGGAATCTTAATCTTATTTACCTATTTAATTAAAAACATCAACGGAATACATGCTTTCAGTTACAGGCTTATGTATTAGGTTGGGGAAAAAGTCTTTTCGCATTATAGTATGTATGAACTTGTAATAAAATATCTTTGGCTATACTATATGGATCTGGCTGGTTTTGGTATCATTGAAAGTTTAAATTTTAAAGAACATAATTTCAAATTAAAATTAGAAAAATGTGTGATTTTCATTTGTTTTTCGTACCGTCAAGATGAGTGAATCTAATGAAGAAATTCGATACATTTTAAAATTTTACTACAAAAAAGGTAAAAATGCAACGCAAGCCGCGAAAAAAATTTGCCATGTTTATGGACCTAGTGCAGTGTCTGTGAGAGTAGCACAAATTTCGTTTAGGCGTTTTCAATCCCGAAATTTTGATGTCAAAGATGCATGTCGCTCTGGTCGCCCTATTACGGATAAAATGGATGCCATTTTTGAAAAAGTGGAGCAAGATCGGCATATCAGTAGTTACAACGTAGCTGAAGAACTGGGAATTGACCACAAAACAGTTTTGGCGCATTTGAAAAAAACTGGGTACACAAAAAAGCTCGATATTTGGATACCTCACGAGCTCACTGAAAGAAACCTAATGAACCCTGTACTCATTTGTGATTGTTTATTCATTATGAGCTGTTACCATCAGGCAGGACCATCGATTCTGAACTCTACTGCGAATAACTGATGAGATTAAAGCAAGAAGTTGAGAGAAAGCGGCCGGAATTAATCAACAGAAGGGGTGTGGTTTTTCATCATGATAACGCTAGACCTCACACATCTTTAGCCACTCAGCAAAAATTAAGAGAGTTTGGCTGGAATGTGTTAATGCATCCGCCGTATAGTCCTGACCTTGCACCTTAAGATTTCCACCTGTTTCGGTCTCTTCAGAATTCTTTAGGCAGTGTCAGGTTAACATCACGAGAGGACTGCCAATACCACTTGTCGCGGTATTTTGATCAGAAGTCCCAAAATTTCTATAGCAATGGGATAATGTCCCTACCTACAAGATGGCAAAAAATTATCGAACAAAATGGTACCTACATACTTTAGTTAAATATAAATAAACTATATTAAAAAATGTTTTGAATTTTCTTAAAAAATGCGAAGAAACTTTTTCCCCAACCTATTATGATACAGTTTACATGTAATTCCAACTTTATATGAACACAGCTTTAAGATTTTATTTTGAAAATTTTCATTTTTCAATAACCATAAATTTTCTCATCGTATACCTACTGTTAATTAAATGCATTGCCCAATCTTGCATCATCAACATATGGAGAGCCGAGGAGGCTTAATATCTGGAAAAACAGTTGCTAGTTTAAAAAACGCAAGTCAGAATGACAAGCCGGCGTCCGCGTATCGCCGTAGGTATATCTGATTTTATCTGGAATGTATTTCCCTTTTGACAAAGATCAATTTTTTCGTCCTATTCCTAATGTTAATAAAATGCTTTGCATACATTATCAACAAATGGAGCGACCCAATTATTAAACCGAGGCTTAACTGGACCAACAAGTGCTAGTTAAATAAACGCAAGTCAGAATGACAAGCCGGCGTCCGCACATCGTCTTTATTTCTGATTTTATTTTGAATTTATTGCCCTTTTCAACAAGGATATTTTATTTTTCCTACACCTACTGTAAAATGCTTTGCCCAACCTTGCCTCATCAGCAGATAGAGCCCACCAATTATTATCAAACCGAGGCTTATCTGGACAAACATGTGCAAGTAGGTAATAAAAACGCAAGTCAGAATGACAAGCCGGCGTCTGCGCATCGCCTCAATTCGTTTATAAACACGATTTCGCATAGCGTGCATTCAGTCAGCTACCGGCACCCGGCATACAAAAACGTAGTGTTCGTTTCTCTACAAAAACTAGCAAAATGGCACCCGAGATCAAGTATACCAAAGTATGTGTGTTTTTAAATTGTTTTATGTTTCGTGAATTGATTTAATTATAGTGAAGTAGTTTTATTATTTTTTAGTTGGTTTGCATGGTAACTATTGGTACAATTGTATAAAAAACGACGTCAATTATCCTGTTTAGTAACACAAGGTTATGTAATCGTTGTGTAGAGAATGATAATAATGTAGTATCTCGCCATAGCACAGAATAAATAATAGTATATAATATGGCAAAAGTAAAAATAGCTTTATATTTTAACTCGTTGCTGTTGGTCGTTGTAGTAGATTTTCTTGTTGTAAAAGTAAACAGTGTAAAACTCATGTAAACTAAACAGTTGATTCTAACATCTACCTTCATGAAATAGCCTGTGTTTAATTTGAAAGAACTCTTACTGAAGTGTAGACGCTGGTAATGCTTAATGCTGAAAAGGAATTATGACCACAATTTTAACTCAAATGCAACAGAAAAAATATTCATTTCGTTTAGAAACTGATATTATCAATGTTTTATTTAGTGCTATTTTGATGATAAAATGTTAAAAAAGACTGAACCGTTATTTTTCTCTATGCTTTAAATGCGTTTAGGCTAGCTAAATACAATCAAGAATCGTGGTGCAAGTCGCCTTTATGTTTAAAGCGAAATATAAGTTAAATAATGCTTACTATTTGCTTTTAATAAACAAGCTGGTTTTGTGAATTTTAATTTTAAGATAATGTGGTTTTAGCTGTTCATCGACAATGAGTGGGTGTCCTCCAAAAGTGGGAAGACCTTCAAAACTCACACTCCTCATGATGGATCCGTCATTGCGGAAGTCGATGAAGGTGGTAAGGTAAGATCATCTATTTTTGATTTATTTATTTATTTCTTGTTACATCTAATAGAACAGGGTGCAATAATATGTAGCATATAGCTTATAGTTCATAGCACAACAATATCGCGCACCGTGGCTTATATCTTTTATTTTATTTTTTATTATTATTCTATACATTTTTGCGTAGTTCTAAAAATTCGGGGAGTCAAAACAATTGAACACATTCATGAACACCGCACCACACATAACTGGTGTAGGTAGGTACCTATGTTCCATTCTGAGTATTTTTAGAATGAATGACTAAGTTACCTATGGGAAACAAGAAACAAACTAGTCTAGACATACCTATAAATATCAAGGTCGATACATAATGAGTATCTTGGATTGGTCGTTGGTACCATTGGCCCAACAAATTACCTTGGAGTGCTTTGAATATTTAATAAATATACGCATAGAAAATTACCTATACCATAAAATACAATGTCGCGAGACTTTTTGGGTTGGGTTATATCTTTCGTGTGACAATAGGTATGTGATAATTGGCTTTATACAAAAGAGAGACATTAGTCAAAGGTAGTAATTAAGATGATGGCATACGTTTTCTCAAAATATAATAACCTCATTAGTACCGTTTTTCATCTAGGTACTTATACAAAACTATTGTTCAACATTTACTTATTCATTAATTATAAATTACATTGAAAAAGTTAAATTAACCACAACGTTTCTTTGTTGGGCACAGCTCCTCCACCCAGCTCTATTTTCCCCAAATCTCTTTAGTTTATAACTTCAAATATAAAATATTATTCCTACCTTTAGGCTGACATAGATGCCGCAGTAGAAGCCGCTCAGCGAGCCTTCCACCGCAACTCAGAATGGCGCCTCCTAGACGCGTCTCAGCGCGGCAACATTCTGCGCAAATTCGCCGACCTCATAGATAGGGACTTCGAGTACCTGGCTGAGCTGGAGTCTCTGAACAACGGAATGAACTTGGGCTTCGCCAACATGATGATGAAGGGCGCCGGGAACAACGTGCGGTATATAGCCAGCTTGGCTGATAAAATTCAGGGAGACACCATTCCTCTAGGTTAGTAAAGTAGTTTTTTGTAAGTACTTATTTCGATCATTTTCGATGTTTTAGTCATTCGGCATTTGGAACTTTTACTTATTAAGCATTCTACTTTGTAAACGTTCGGCAATTCAAGCTTTCGGTATTTCGAGCATTCTGCCTTTTAGCTTTCGACCTTACAAACTTCTATCAATCAAGCTTTCTACATTTCGACCGTTCTACATATTGAATTTCGCTATTTCAAGCATCGGCATTTCAAGGATCGGCATTTCGGTTTTCGGACTTTTCATCATTCTAGTTTTAGTTCAACAAGCAAAAAGATTCAGACTATTCATTTGCCTCTACCAAAACCTATTATATTCTGGCCCCTTATACCTTATATCGTACCAATTTTCATAGTTCAGCTTATGTTGGTCAAATTTTATGAGTTTAGTCTCCACCAATGTAAGCGAAACCGCCAAAATTGGCACGATATAGTGTATGGCCTGAGTGCTGTATGGTGCATATTTTAGATATCTTATTTTCAGCCGTAACGCCCTACAAAACCATGCTCCTCTAAAGATAGATGGATTAGGCAAAAAGCTGTTTTAAATATACTTACATATTATCGTTTTTTTTTTATTAAAGATGGAGAAGTTTTCACATACACTTTGAAGCAGCCGGTCGGAGTGGTGGGCCTTATCCTCCCCTGGAACGGCCCCATATCGATGTTCTTGAACAAAGTCGTCACTGCCCTGGCTGCAGGTGAGTTCCTCTAAAACCCGTCACAAACGTAACTATTATACACTAACATATATTTATATTACAAGACCTTAACAATATATTTTCCATAGTAATCATCGAGTGACAACAGACGGTGCTATATATTTTTCTATAACGTCACCAAAATATTTGAATAGATATAGCAAGACATATTAACAATACCGACCGCAGACCTAATAAAGGCAAGATAGTTATTTGTGCAACAAGAGGGCAAAGTTGATGTTTACCTCGAGTGCTGATTTTGAATCCCGAGTCTAGCGAGGAATTCAAAAGCACGAGATGTGAAAAACTTTGGTCTCCTGTAGCACACAAAATTTTTCACCTCAGCAGCGAGAACATTAACCTACAAATAAAAGATACAACTTTGCACGTAATGAAGCAACTAATCCATAATAGGTATTCATTTAAATCTATTTAAAAATAACGTATTTTTTTGAAATTAAAAGAACAAATAACAGTTATTGTAATTTTGTAAATTAAAAGTTTCTGTTTTGTTCAGAACTTACCTATGTGCTTCTCAGGAAGGGAACTTTGTTCATCACAATCACTTTTTGTCTCAACTCTTCTCTCTGGAGATAAATTAGTGTATTCGCCACTGGTTTCACTCATCTTTATTGTTTTATGAATTTTCAACAAATAACTAGCGTAACAGAAACAAATTCCCGCTATTTTATTTTTAAAAGGTGCGTTTTTTGTTTTTTTTTTCATAGACAGGCTAGTCACGTGTCAATCGACGACATTCGAATTTCAAATCACTTTTCCTCACTGAAACCAGTGTGCAAAATGCGATTTTGCACACTGGTTTCTCGCAGCAAAGGATGCCATTTCGAGCTGCTGAGGTGAAAATATATATTATAGTATGGGACCGTGTGTGGTGGCTTGCTATAATAAAATATGTAGCTCAGTATATTAATAAATATTATAGCTACGTCTGTGACGCGCTGCTTCAAGCTTTTTCCTTTCTCTATTTCTGATTAACTGATAGTGGTTCGTATGTATTAGGCCCTCTGATTGACGCCTTCTTCGTTTGTCCATTCCTAGGTCATTGGTTTGTCCATATAATTAACTGAACTGGTCTTTAACATTTGTCAAAGATTTTGTTTTTATTATGTTCCGTGCGAAACCTTAAAAACACCATTTCATTTAAAGAGAAAAATATAACGCGTTTGACTAACCTATTTTCTACAAAAGGAAGACCCGTTTTTTTCACGTGAAGGTAAATCTTATGGAATTTTACTTGAACAGAAATAATTATCCTCGTACGAAATATATGGGGAATTCACGTAAAGATTTTAGTAAACAGGAAGAGCTGTTCGTAATTTTATAGTTTGACTCGTATTTTCATACTTTGGTAGTTCTTTGAGACGCCTCCTCCGATTTACCGATACACACCGCTGGCTCAGTGACCCGAAGTGGGTCTTGGCCTCCGACAAAAGAAGACGCCATCTTCTCCTAACTTGAGCTAGTTCGCGCCAATCCCCATTGTAGAGATCTTGTAGGTCCCTCTCTATCATGTCCCTCCAGCGATATCGGGGACGTCCAACGGGGCGGCGCCCTATAGGACAGCCAAGATATGCTCTCCACATGCGATCTTCCCCCATCCTTTCCAGATGGCCAAGCCAGCGATGTCGGTGAGCTTTAGTCTCACCAAGTATGTTGTGTTCCGGCCCAAGCTCTTCAATTTTTAGGTTTTTCCGAACCCTTCAGCTTTCATCATCTCTTCGAGTTGGTCCTAGAATCTTCCAAAGTACCTATCCTTCTCTCTGCTACCAAAAATCCTCCGATTTAAATTTCCATAAATAACACGATAGTTAAAAATACTCCTCCGATTTACATTTCCATAAATAAGAAGATAGTTATCAATGAAGTTGAGTCGCATCTCCTGTGTCTCACAAAATTCTGTGCGTGTAGACCTTTTATTTGTAAACATCTTTGTTTCTACAAACTCAATAAAAATGTCTAAAATTAGATGTTCTGAAAATAGTAGGTAAGTACTTAATTTAATTTTTTATCAGAAAAGATGGTCTGAAGCTCGTATTTTCCGGGAATAGTCTATTTATTACCATCAAATAAAGCTGTAACGTGATATATAACGCTTGTTCTGAAACTGGACACCCTGAAATACGCAATCAGGTTAAAACATTTGCGTAAACAGCCATTAATTTTGCCCACAATCTGCAATCGTACAATTGATCGTGGGTACCTACGTTATTGTTCGACACGATGCAGTGATGGCGAAATTGGTGAAATAATTTGGATCACGCGAACCGAATCGGGTCGAGAGAGACTTCGGGTGTATTATGGGAAAACAAATTTTAATGAGATACGAAAGAGAATGGTGTTGTAACGGCTTGTCGTTCACTTTTATAAACTGAATTGTAATTTATTTATTTATTTATTTATTTCTTTACTAGCTGCTGCCCGCGGCTTCGCTCGCGTGGTACCCGGATAAAAAGTAGCTTATGTTACTCTCCAGCCCTCCAACTATCTCCACATAAAAAAATTACGTTAATTTATCGCTCTGTTTTGACGTGAAAGCAGGACAAATAAACAAAGAAATAAACACACTTTCACATTCATAATATGGGTACGGATTTGTGCCACCAACAAAATATCCATTCGATCATGCAAATAATATGAAAGCTAAAATTAAAAAAATGTAATTAAAAACCACTCATCACTGAGGATTTCAATTCTTTTAATGTCATGTAATTTGACCAGGCAAGCTTCCGTCCTTTCCCATTCTTACAGAAAGACAAATCGTAAAATTGTTGATTGTGAAAACACGTTCAAATCAATTTGAACGATCCGTTTAACTCATTTCAATTCGTGATTTTTCACCATTTGTGAACGTGTGTGCATGGCCATAAAAGTTTATGTCCAATGAAAAACTAAAAACAAATCGTTTTTTTAGTGTTAAACCACACTTGGATATCAATTTATAGTTTTCATATTCGCTAAAACGAATCATACCTCATCGAAAAGAAAAAAACGGCTCGTCAATAATTGTCAATGTAGAAATATCTCTGTTAGTAAGAGTTTTTGCGGGTGATATCGGTAACGCAGCGCACCGTGTTGAACACCGTGTTGGCATTCACGAGTAGGCTTTAATTATAGGTTCCATTATTTACAAATTTATTGTTTTTCAATATAATCGATATAGAATTACTTATAGATGAAGTTGATAAAGTAGAGTTGGAACTAAACGGGCCTTGATAAGACTTTCTCGGGCGAAGTGAAGCCAACAGAAGTTCGTTGTTGTTTGTTCTTATACCACTTTACATTAAAACCATAAGGAATTGGATTTACTTATTTATCGTTTAATAATAATATAAAATAATGAAATATAAATTGACACTTTTTATATATTTACATAAAAGTATAAAATACAAAAAGAACCAGTTGAGCCACCTAAGGATCGTTGGAAACGATCTATAGGTAGCTCAACTGATCCAAGCCACTGCCAGACGGAAGCGTGCCCAAGACACTGGCAGCATTACCGCGTTGGATGGCAATGCTGATATGTTGAGCCAAAAAAGTGCCAGACTTGGGATCACGCGTCGCTTCGATAAGATGCCCTGAAAGAATTTTGAAAACGCGATGGGCTCCGGTACCCCACGGACCCAGAGTCTCAACCCCAAAAGGTTCAAATATATAAATAATATAAATAATAATAATAATATAAATAATAATATAAGCCTTTATTCGGAAGTTTGCTGTTTTTCTTAACTCTAACTTATTCTAACACTAGTTTTTCCTGTTTCTCCGTTTGCCCTAGTTTAGCATAGGCCTCTTCCAACTTCTTCCATTCGTTTCTATATCTGGCAGTCCCTGACCACATCTTTCTAGCTATAGCTCGAAAGTCGTCTTCCTACCTCATAAATTATCTTCCGCATTTCCTCTTCCCAATCCTAGGTTGCCAGTTTGTAATAATTTTGCTCCACCTCTCTGATCCTCTTAAAGTATGTCCTGTCCATCTCCATTTATTCTTTCTTATCGCTAGGGTAACATTCTATTTCTTGGTTTTTCTGAGAATGAGAAGAATATGAAGAGAAGAAATGAAAATAGTTATCATTTACAAAAGTTTTATCCTACACTGCTTAGAAACTATGTCTGACATGAAATCTGTCCTAGGATGCACTGCTATAGTGAAGCCAGCTGAACAGACGCCCCTTACTGCGCTTTACTTGGCTGCGCTCCTGAAGGAGGCAGGAGTTCCGAAGGGCGTCGTCAATGTAGTGAACGGATTCGGAGAGGACGCTGGAGTTGCCCTAACACACCACCCTAAAGTTGCCAAGATATCATTCACTGGATCTCTTGAGGTAAGTATTTTTATAGCCAAAGCTTTCCATTGAGACTCCTTTAGAGTTTTCATTCTGATATTCTAGTCTAAAAGTTTGTTAAGTATGTGAAATGTATGTCAGAAGCATATCAAGTTTATGACTGTTCATCTGTAGGTTTGGCTACGAAGAATTTCGAATTAGAAGAACTATAGGACTATAAGCACACCCCGGACACTCGACGAAATCTCTATGCAAAAGCGGCGTCTTTTTATATTTACACTACACAATGTCAGTTTTGTTCACAGTAAGGTTGTCACCGTATGAATAATGTACACTGTGGTCTCGGTCTCGTCGTCGCGTCTGCGCGTGTGGCGCGTTCCGTGCTCAAAGTCAGCTCCTCGCCAGCTCAAACTCACAGTGTCCATTCTATACGTAGTATTACAGACTTATAGCACAGAACAGATAACTTTTCTGTGCTATAAGTCTCTAATAATACCCAATGATGCAAAAGGTCTCACACTCAGTATTGGTTGTTAGGTCGGCAAGTTGATACAGCAGGCGGCTGGAGCGAACAACCTGAAGCGAGTCACCCTCGAGCTGGGCGGCAAGAGCCCGCTGATCATCATGAACGATGCTGACCGTAAGTTCACTTATCAGCAAAGCCAAATCGTTCAGCTAACGTCCGCGGTGGCGATTTTGTAATCTACAATTTTAGAACTTTCATATTATGACACCCCACTCAAAATATTTGTTTAAACTTTTTTTGACCAACTTGGGAACCCAATATCTTGACAACCCCTTCATCGATTAAGCTCATAATATGCTCCACCGTAAATTTCCATAGCACAACCTATTGACCTACTGGCGTGCAAGGTGGCGATCAGTTGTTGTCCAATCAGAGGACGCATCGTGACACCGATGATGACAATCGGTGTCAGGATGCGTCCTCTGGACAATTGTTTGGTCAAGGCTTAAGAGATACGACTTCGTAAATGTCAAATTCGAAAAAATCTTTGAGATAATTCATTTAAGTACCTTCTTCTAAAACTTTTCGTTCGTTCGTTCGTAAAAGATACGTAAATAACACAAATAAGTATCAGCGATTAAAATACCTACTATGTTTCTGTAGCTGTTTATTTAGTAATTGTTACATGCCAAGACCATGTAATAGAGTCATTGAGATCGCCATCTACTGATATAAATTTATTTGTTGAAGCATCAAGCGATGACTCATCCAATCAAAACAGTACTAGTGTCTTATGTAATTATGTAATCAGTGGCCTAGGCATGCTTATGTTTACTTTGATAAGTGCCCATGCATTCTGTAGACTCACTTCGAATTCACTCAAGTGACAGAGTTCACTAGATACACAAAAATGTATCGAAATTTGAAATCTCACAGCGGATTCAGCTCTTCGACGTTCTAAGGGAGTGTACACATTGCGTTTACTGTAGCGCGTTTTTGAGCTGCGCGTTTGTATCGATACAAACGCGCGTTCGCAACGCGTTTTTTCCCATACAAAAGCGAACCGGGAGGGGCGTGCGCGTTCGCATCGCGTTCGAATCGCGTTCGAATCGCGTTTGTATCGATACAAATGCGCTGCAAAAAACGCAATGTGTACACTCCCTAAGTGAGTTTACAGAATCTGCTCTATTTTAATACACAAAGTTTCATAACGCATTTAATAATTATTGTTTTACTTACCGTCTTTATGGCGAACAGTTAGTGGAATGAAGTTAAATTGAATACCAAAATAGGCTTTTACCACAGACTATGTCAATGGGCTCTAAAGTCAACGCAATAAAAAGTTACGGCTGTGAATTACTACTTACTTAATTGGTAGACTAAAACTACGCGTCACAAACTCTGAAAGAGTCTCTTACAGATAGTATACTATACCTACTTATTTATTTTGAAGGTTTCGTGTTTAACTTTTTTTTGCAATAACATTTTGATTGAAGTTCTAGTGGGTTCTAAGGGTGTATTTCCACTGGAAAAGTAGAAGGAAGTTGATTACGTATTAGGTACCTACTTAATTTTTATCATAGGTATTATTGGTTGATTTCGTTCTGCGAACTTACATATTCCTGGCCTTTTTAAACTAGAATTATCATTTAGCCTTCGCTTCAATAGAGAGCTCATTAGATAAGCCTCGTTGAGTTCTATTCATGACAGAACTAGAATGAGATTATCGAAACTTTTGATTGGTTGCTAGTCTTTTGTATCAGCTTATCAGATTTATCTTAACTAGCCCTCTTCATTTCCGTTGACAACAGTACCTACAGACAGCGTGTATTTTATTTATAAACACCGTCGTCTCATAAAACTATTTTTTGTTTTTCTTGTCGCAATGCCCATAAAAAGACATGGTTACAGATTTAGTCAAAAACTTGACTTAGTAATTGTTTGAGGATTATAGGAAGTTAATATGAGACAGACCGTAACTTAGTCATCATACTACTAAAGAGTTTAAACCATAGTTTCTCAATCTTATTTTGCCCATCGCTCTCTTTGAGAATATATTTTTTCAAGAGATCCTCCTCCCCATATCTTAATGCGCCGTCTCAATGCCCCCTAATTTTCTCTGGGCTTTCTACTGCCCCCCTGAAAGTCTCAAACGCCCACAAGGGGGCGTTATAGCCCACGTTGAGAACCTATGGTTTAAATGCTTCAGTTATTCAATGTTGTGTTGTAGTGGACATCGCAGTTCCTAATGCTGCGTACGGAGTCTTTGGCAACCAAGGCCAGATGTGCATAGCCGCATCTCGCTTGTACGTGCAATCGGGGATATACGACAAGTTCGTGGAGGCAGCGGCTAAGTTCGCCAAGAACATCAAGATCGGCGATCCAAGGGACCCCACCTCGCAACACGGACCTCAGGTATGTTCACAAAGACGAATTTGTCGAAGAAGGAAGGATTGTGAAGCTCTCGGTAGAGAATGTTTAATATTAGGTAATAATAATAATAAGAAATCATTTATTTCAGGCAACAATAACAAGTAAAAGATGTAAAATACCTAAAACTACGGCCCATATCCTACTAATATTATAAAGGCGAAAGTCCGTGTGAATGTGTGTGTGTGTGAATGTTTGTTGCCACGTACCTATCTCCATAACTGCTGAACCGATTTGTCTGAAATTTGAAACATAGATAGATAATGACTGGGAATAGGACATAGGCTACTTTTTATCCCGAAACAATGCACGGTTCCCGTTCGTATAAACAAAATAGTAGTCCACGCGAGTGAAGCCGCGGGCGTCAGCTAGTAAAATACATACCTTATAGTCTAAAATACATAATATATAAACTTATCTACTCGCACGTAATTTCGGTAACGTGTTAAACACATGTGCTGTCGGTAAACGTCCTCGAAAACGCCGGAACAGCACATTCTTCGGCCAGAATTCTTCCTTAGGTCGAAAGATATCAGTTGATTAATTATTAGTTGTATTAATGAGAGAAAGTTTAATAAGAGAATGTTCCTTGTTGTGAAGTCACTCTGTTACGATAATGATGGTTTTAATCCTGAACTTCTTGCTTAACAAAAGTTCAAATATACATTAAGATTGATCGTTTGTCTTACGCAATAAAACAACCCCTTTGCCAGACGTTTATCTATGCTTACTTGTGGCCTCTTTTTAGATCGATGAGGGTATGATGAACAAAGTGCTGGGCTATATTGAGAAGGGCAAGCAGCAAGGAGCCAAGCTGTTGGTCGGAGGCAAGCGAGTCGGCAAAACCGGCTACTACGTGGAACCTACTGTCTTTGCTGACGTTACTGATGATATGATCATCGCACAGGAAGAGGTGAGTTTCATCATCATCTGCATCATCACAGTCAATCACAGTCAAGTCAGTTTTTGCTCAATACTGGACATATTTAGGTCTTCTCTTGTTTTTGCTATCCAACCCCTTGATTGTCTATCTTTGATAGTGACCAGAATCGGTATCAAACTGTCAAATGATAGTTCAGTGACCACGCCTTTAGCTCTGTCACTCTCATCACAACGAGATCGAATGTTTGTTTGAATATTTTGACATTGTAAAGTTGACACCTTATAACCAGGATAATTTGAATGCACATAATAAGGTTTTGCGCTTTCTGAACAATTGTATTTCGAATTCTGTCGGCTAATGGAATAACTACTCTGGGAGTAAGATGACATTTTGGTCGAATCCAGCCTAATCGGATTAAATCTGTCGAGTACCTATATTCAGAAAGATAATAAAACAATGACTTGTTAACATTAATACAATTTCTAAGGGTTCTTTTTGTTTGTAGATCTTCGGACCAGTTCAAAGCATTCTAAAGTTTGATACGTTGGAGGAGGTATTGGATCGTGCCAATGCAACTAACTACGGCCTGGCAGCCGGCATCTTCACCACCAATATTAACAATGCTCTGCAGTTCAGCAAACACGTCGAAGCTGGAACTGTTTGGTACGTTCCTACTACATACATACATACATAAACTCACGTCTGTATCCCATCATAGGGGTAGGCAGAGACCACAGATCGCCACTTGCTACGATCCTGACACACTTCTTTCGCTTCATTCACTCTCATCACATTCTTCATGCAAGCTCGTCGGTTTAGGGTGCGTTCCTACTCTGATTGAAAAACTCTACTAAATCTATACAAGACGTCGCATAATAGTTTTTGGGTGTTATCAGTAAATACACGAGGCATGTAGGCACGCTGAAGTATATAAATATAGTAAGGAAAATCAAAAATATAATAAACGATACACTTTAAAAATGAAATAAGCCAAAGTATTCTACAGCGGGTTTCCGCAACAAACTCGGTCAGGTTTTTGACTTTTCTTCCTCTTCTTCTTCTTAAGAATATAAGCGAAAAAAATGTAGAGTGAATTCTGCTATACCGACTCAACTCTCTGCTTTTGCATAATCATTGTCAAGGAAAACATTGTGCGGAAGCTCGAGTTTCCTGTTGGCCAGGCTATGATGCCAAGAGGAAAGTATAGATCGAGCACAATCATCTGAGCACAAACCCAAATACCGTCTAGTGTTGTGAGTCTAGGACAATTTGTTTCATTGAATTTTTTTTTGGGGAACAGGGTGGAATAGTTCCCCAAAGGCAGAGTAGGTGGTTCCTCTGCAACGGGCCGGCCCATCTGGTCCACTTGCCCGTGGTTTTTCGACCGACAGTTGATGTCGGATAGTCCTAGATATGTCTAATTTCGTTAGGAACTTCGCTTGCGAGTTTTAGACATTCTGTTGTTGAGTGGCGCCATCTTCGCTGAAGCTCGTAGTGCGTAGCATGTATATGTAGTTCATCTAGCGACAGGTAGATGTCGCTATATTTTTTCCCTCAATTATTTAGATGAATGATTTCATGGCAATCTTCATAATGGCTTACGTTTTCTTTTCAGGGTGAACACGTACTTGGTTTTCAGCGTTCAAGCCCCATTCGGCGGTTTCAAAGAATCCGGAATCGGTCGTGAAAAGTAAGTTTCATTTTCAGTAAGTGTCGCTGGCACTTATTTTTAAAGTTATTTTATTTTTGTTCAAATGAAGTTTGGGTATTATAAAGTTAAATCACTAAAAGTGTGCTTGCAAGTTCAATCTTTAAAACTCTATTTAAAAGTTTGACAATATCTTACAAACTACAGTTTGGTCATAATGAAACAGAAGTTTTGTAAAGCCTAGCTCAGGAGTTAATTGTAAAAGTTATTTAGGTACCTAGTGCTAAATGTAATTTCGCAAGCCCAATTCTAATAACATACAATGATACAATGGATCTGCTAAGAGCTCTGTGGTGAAGTGGACGAAGGTTCGTCTGTGACGCAGGAGGTTGCGGGTTCGATCCCCGCCGCGGGACAAATGTTTGTATGATCTGCAAATATTTGTCTCGGGTTTGTTCGATCAAAATCGCGAGACAAAATCTCTGCTTACCTTGGGGCTAAATGATTTACCCCTCTAGGTACTTACTTATAAGATTCTGTAAAAATTAAAACACCGTTTAAAAAGAATTGCCATCCTTTTTTGTTAGATAGTGTTAAATAGGAACTGGGCGAATCTTGAGCATTATTTGTCGATTGAGTTATGGGACTCTGAAAATGAAATGCGAACCAATTTTATACATTAGGTACTTTACGATCTTTTACTCAATTTTATTATTTTTTTCAGTGGTCTTCATTGCGTCGATCAATATTTGGAGGTGAAAACAGTGACTATGGCCCTGCCAAAGAAATTTTGAATGTAAAATTCAACTTTAATCAGTATTTTTGTATGTCAGTCGGTAATATTTTGTATAAGAAAATTAAATTTTAATCACAATAAATTATTTTTTTACTACACTTGTATTTTTATTTATTATAAGTAGGTACCTATATCTAAGTAATATTTTTTCTTTAGAGACAGTAAAAATATCATAATTTCCTTGCCGTTTTCCCACTAGGTGGGGTCGGCAAAAAAGTAAAAATATGCTAGTGAATATTTGGCTATGCCTATAACTGCATAAACCTAAGTGTATAAAATATAGAGCGTCCCACGGCTATAACTTTAATATAGTAGTTATTACAGAAATATATTAGATAGAAAACTGAAAGAAGACTTAATTTTGATTTTAAAAACAATTAGAACTACATTCAAAGATTTTTAAAATGAATTTGAAAAAGTCTTCTTTTAGTAAAATTTTCTATCTTATATAAAGTACTTTGCCCCCTTGTGGCATAGACATATTAGACATAGCCGTTCAAGGCCCGTGGATAGCGTAACGAGCTACTCCAGAGACAATTTGTTTGTTAGGCTGGGGACAAAAGTTTCTGTAAACTTGAATAAACAATTTCACGTGTAAAATAAATACTGTGTGATCTTGAAGCCAAAGAGTGTATACATAATTGATAGTAGATAAAGACGCCTTATATTATTGCACAACACCTTGAAATAATGATGGATGCTCAATTCAATTAGGTACTTACCTACTTAGATAAATTACACTCTACTGTTATTTTTTACAATACTTATAGGATATTGCCGTAAGGTTCGAATCCTGGCCATCAATCGATTCGAAACAAGTACTTAGCTAAATTAAAAAAAAATGGACTTCAATGGTAAAAGCCAAGCAATTTTCTGCATTCTCGAGGTGCATTTCTGTTCATAACTCCGAAGATCCTTAACAGATGTTAACAAGCATTTTCCTATCTTTGAAAACATAAGATTGTGTCACCCAATTATCAAATCTAGGCTTATCTGATCATACAAGTGCAAGTAAAATAAATACCTATAGGTAAGTATAAGTAAAGTGCGAGCCGGCCGGCGCGGAGCGGCGTCTGTGCATCGCGTTTATAAACACGATCAATTTTAACACGCGCTCAGTCAACTACCGACCGGCAAAATGGCACCCGAGATCAAGTATACCAAGGTAGGTATGACATGTGTGTTTATACTTTTTTCAAGTCTTGTAAATTCAGTGATAGGTATTGTGAAGTAGTTCTGTTATTGTTCAGGTTTGTAGTGTTCAATTGTGATATTGTGATAAGAACGTCCATATTGTTATGTTCAAGGTTACTCACAAGTTATGTAATCTTTTAATACTAATCATACAGAAAAAAAACGTTAATTATTGTACCTAGCCAGTGTCTCGCCATCAAGAAAGTTGTGTACCTATCTAAGAATATTAAACCTCTTGAGACGATGATAATGCATCTTCCGAATGGTATTTAAATGACTTTAACACAAATAAAACAAAAGGACATACACACACACATATATACAGATCAAACTTTAGGGTGCGTTTCTACTGAGGCGGAGCTGTGCTGAGCGGAGATTAGCGGAGCACGAATTGACCAATCAGGGTGCATTTTGTCGCGTGTTGATTTCATCTTTTGACGTGTGATTGGTCAATTCATGCACCGCTAAGCACCGCTCCGCCCAACTCCGCGTCAATGGAAACGCAGCCTTACCCTCCTTTAAGGCTTCGCCGCAGTCGGGTAAAAGTGTAACATTTCCCTAGTTAATAAGCAAAAACGCTTCCTGATCAGAAAGTCTAATTTCCAAAAGTACCTACCTACTAAAATTATTTATGTAAGATAGGTTATCCTACATTATATTCCACTGTTATTTTTACTTGTTCAAAATAAATTGTGTTCTACCAATATGGTTTTAGCTGTTCATCGACAATGAGTGGGTGTCCTCCAAAAGTGGGAAGACCTTTAAAACTTACACTCCTCATGATGGATCCGTCATTGCGGAAGTCGATGAAGGTGGCAAGGTAAGCAAATACATCAGCTAGATATTTGTTACACAGTAAAAACTTAATCCAGTTTGGTCGAATCAAGCCTTAGAGCAGCGTTTCTTAACCTGTGGTCCGCGGACCCCTAGGGGTCCGCGAATATGTGTATGGGGGTCCGCGGACTCATCTATGGACCATTTAAAGAAAATAAATTAAGTTGCAAGAAAGCAGCACCAACCACAACAATAATTTTTTTTTTGTTGTATTCGTAGTACTAAAATAAATGGTCCATAATGTTAGTGATTTTGTTTTATTAAGGGGTCCTTGATTTTGTGCTTGATGTCCTGGGGGTCCGTGGACTGAAAAGGTTAGGAAACGCTGTCTTAGAGATATAATGGCGATGATTCTGTTGCATACCTACTGAATAATTAAATTAAGTATAAGTAACTAAAATCGAAAGCTATTATTTCGTTCACGGTAGAGACTAAAAAGTACTTACCTTGTTTTGCGTCTGTTGTAATCAGAAACTAAATTAGTTTTGACTAACGAACAAACACTTTAATTTTACGGAGGCGACTGGTCAGCTATGACCTTAATACACTTTCCAACTGCTCGTAAAATCGTGTTCACCCCCCATTCATCTAAACTTCTATAAGTACTAATAATATTATAAAAAGGAAAGATTTGTTTGTTAGTTTGTTTGCATTGAATAGGCTCCAAAACTACTGGACCGATTTCAAAAATTATTTCTGCATTTGATAGCGTTACTCTTGGGGAAGGTTATGTTGGAACTAGATCTGAAACCAGTTGGATCTACTGGCATCAGCTGATAGTTCTGATGAATGAGAGGCCACCAAATGCTGTAGATATCATGGATGCAACACGTTGGTATTACATCAATGCATGTTGTATCTTGGCTCAGAGATCTTGGATGAGAAATGACAACAAGGGCGTTCTTCAATTGTCCGCTTTTATTACTCAGAATAAACAGACGAACAATGTCGTCAATGATGGTTAGAATTATTAAAGATATAATATTAGGATTAAACTTACAATAAAGGTTACCTACTATCATGGCGGTCACGACAAAAGAGAGAGAGGGAAGAGGCAGTGTTCTTAACCTGTCAAACGCTAATGTCATATTATGTCACAAATGTCAGTGTGACTGATTGACAGTACAAAACTTATTGTTAGGATTATCAGCATGAAATATTACGTGAAACAAAAGTACTACTATTTCAACACTACCCCTTAATCCAAACAATATCATGTCACATTAAAATCAATCAACTATCATTCCTAGGTACCTACTCTAGAGCTCTACATAAAAAATTAAAAGTACTCTACAACTCTTTAGTCAAATTGTACAATGCTCTATGACTCTACAATTTATTACAAGTCCATTGAGTACTTTCACTCTACAAAAATTAAAAGTACTCTACAACTTTACTGTCAGAAATTGTACAATGTTCTATGACTCTACAATTTATCACAAGTCCAATGAGTAGGGGAACCTGTTGAACCTCGGCCACACGATCTTATTTAATTTTTTTTGTCTATAAATATTGGAATTAGGTTTACCAAATATGGACACATGTAAAGATACACTATTTGACTACATATTTATGAAATAATTTTTGTATTTTTAATGATACTTTAGAAGATAAAGAGGTTTGAACAAAAAATGGGATTTTGTCGAAGGTACAACACACCAGATATACCTTGGTCACTGCAAGATGTACCTTGACCTTACCAGTCTTTTTTCATGAAAATATCATGTTATCGAATCAATTATCACTTTATTTTTAAATTAATGGAAAGAATATTTATAAGGTATATACTTTAGATAAAAAATAATAATAATTTACATTTTTATCTTAAGTTATGCTAAGATAATAAAAATAACAATAAGTTCTAAAAAATTCTGTGATCTTAAGATCATTATCGCGTCCTATTATAATAATTTATCAACAAAAATCCAAATACTTAACAGCTTTTAGGACAAGATAGACTTCTCTCTTTATATGAACCTTCTTCGGTGTTTTTTTTTTCTGTTTGATATCTTGATACAAATTTGTACGTGAGGCCCTGTCCAAAGTACAAAGCAAATGTGGTGGCAAAGGTACAACATTGCCTCATTTTAAATTAACGAATTTTTAAAATGCACTTTGAGTTCGATTTGGGTCGATATTTCTATGCCTATCTAAAGTCCATTTCACCTATATTTGATTGCATGAAATGGTTATCTTGTAAGTATGTACTGTTATATATAAATTAACTTAAAGTAAAGTTAAAAATACCCTCTTTTTGAGCACTTTTTTATATTTTTAATTCGCACGCCTCACTCACTCCACGCTGGTTTTTCGATTCTAGCTTCATGTTGGTGTTGACCAATGACAATTATAATGCCACAGACAAAAACAAAAAAACTCGCACAGATTACGAGATAAGCCTTGGTGGCCGAGGGATATCAATGGACGAGGTTCAACAGGTTCCCCTACTTACACTCTACACAAAAGAAAAACAATAAAATGCCTGTTATGATAATTAGTAACATAGTAACATCTTAAAAAGTCACTTAACTATACACTTACTATGTTAGACCTTTACATTCATAACATCTACAAATTTATTGTGTTTCACAGTACCTAGTGGCTTCGTTAGAACATCTGCTATCATAGAATCTGTCTGCAAATACTTAATTGTCACAGAATCCTCTTTAACAAAATCTTTTACAAAATGGTATCTAATGTCTATGTGCTTAGTACGTTTATGACAATATTCTGTGACTTGTAACAATTTCTGAGCTGACTGATTATCATTAAAAATTGTTACATTGCATTCTTTCAGCATGACCTCATACATAAAATTTCTTATGAAGCAAATGTCTTTACACACATCTGTTATTGCTAAATATTCCGCTTCAGTACTAGATAGCGCTACACAACGTTGTTTACGAGACTCCCAGTTAATAACATTGTCCCCCAGCTTTACAACAAACCCAGTGTATGACCTTCTATCAATGGGATCATTGGCCCAATCAGCGTCTGCAAAAGCAGTCAAATTCAATTGACCCCCTTTATAAAAATATAAAGAATAGTTAATTGTACCTGCTAAATAACGCAAAATCCTTTTAGCTGCCTGCCAATGAGTGACATCAAAACAGTTGTTAAACTGGCTTAACTGACTACAAGCAAATGAGATGTCCGGCCTAGTACATACAGACAAATACATAAGACATCCCATTAGCTGTCTATAACTATACTGCTCATCACTTAAACTAGTTACACCCTTAACTAGCTTACAGTTGGTAGGCATAGGAGTTTTTACAGCTTTACAATTTTCCATACCAAAGCGTTTTAACAATCTCTTTATGTACTCAGATTGATTTATTTTCATTATTCCCTTTGCTTGATCTCTCTCAATATTCATTCCTAAACAATTTTTCAAACTTCCCAAGTTTCTTACATTGAAATTATTTTCAAGCAAAGAAAATACATCATTACATTCAGTACTGTAAAATACATAAAAGTCATCAACATATAAAGCTACAATAGTTATATGTTTATTACATCTTTTTATGTACACACAAGGTTCACATTTACTTTGCATAAAACCATTACTTGACAATAAATCATGTACTTTTTGATTCCAAATTCTACTCGCCTGTTTAAGGCCATAAATTCCTTTTAACAGTAAACAAACCTTGTCTTTACAATTATCATCAATAAAGCCAGGAGGCTGCTCCATAAATATAGTTTCCTGAAGGTCACCATTTAAAAATGCAGTTGTTACATCAATATGATCAATACTTAGATTTAATTCAGTAGCTAATGAAAATAATATTCTCATAGTACTATGACGCACTACAGGGGAAAAAGTATCATTATAATCTAAGCCTTTTATCTGACTAAAGCCCCTGGCAACCAAACGTGCTTTGAATTTATCAAAATTACCATTAGCGTCATATTTAGCCTTATAAATCCATTTACATTTAACAACATTTTGACTAGATGGCCTATCAACTAATTTCCATACATTGTTAGAAATCAGTGAATCATATTCACTTTGCATTGCAGCCTGCCATTCATTCCTATCAGGAGAACTTACAGCTTCTCGATACGACTGAGGTTCAGCCAATGGAATACCTTGTGCTATCAAAGAGAAGTCTGTTTCGTAGTCATTGTACTTTACCGGTGGCCTAGTACTACGCATGGGACGCCGACTCGTGGATACCGGGGGTGAATGGTCACCTCCGCCCTTAGCTGACACGTCATGGGAGGACGTCACACGCTGCTCGTGGACATCACTCTCCGGCGATGCAGCAGGGACACCCTCGTCCTCACTGCCCGTGCAGTACTCCTCATCTGAAAAAGCCATTATGCCACCTGTAATTTCTTTAGATACAGACTGTTCATTTGAACTAATATTTTGACTAGAAATTGTAGCATCATCATTAATGGAATTAGAATTACTGATATTAATATCACAGGGACTTTCATTCGATTGATTAATTAAATTATTATCAAAATTCAAATTATCCATTCCACTAGTCAATTCATAATAAATACATTCATTATTAGCATTGTCCATATCATGAAAATCTTTATAAAATTTATTTTCAACAAATGCTACAGTCCTGGACAATATAACCTTAGTAGGAACTGATGGGTCCAATAACCTATAACCTTTTGAAGTCTCAGAATAGCCCACAAAAACATACCTTTTGCTTCTAGGTAGGGCTTGCATTATCCGCCCCATTTTGTTATCCGGATAATATGGATAGTAGAGCACTTTACTATCCGGATATCCGGATTTTCCGGATAATTCGGATAGTTACCGATTTTTTTTTACAAACGGACACAAACGAAGATAATAGTTAAAAAATACATTAAACGTCGTAGCTTTAAGTTATCCGAACAATCACTATTAAATTTTGAATCATTTTTAAACAAGGTACGTAACAAGATCTGAATTTTTCTCCTAAAGCGAAGCGAACGCGATGCAATTTGATGTATTTTGATTGTGATTGCAGATTTCAGATGAATAATGTACACCAAATAACATCTATCTATCTATCTAATCAGCCCACATCCACCCACTGCTGAGTATAGGCCTCCTCATTTTCACGCCACTTGTCTCGGTCCTGAGCCAGTCCAATCCAATGCTTCCCCGCTACCTTCACTATATCATCAGTCCATCGGGCTGGTGGTCTGCCTGGTGTTCTATGACCCTCACGCGGCCACCACTCGGTCACTGCCTTTGTCCATCTACCGTCTTCCTGCCTTGCCAAATGTCCTGCCCATCTCCACTTCAACTGGTTTATCCTTGTACCTACGTCCACGACCTTAGTTTTTCGTCGAACTTCGACGTTGGGTACTCGGTCAACCAGTGAAATGCCTAGCATGGCGCGCTCCATGTTCCGTTGAGCAACCTTTATAGCGTGCACGTGCTCTTTTGTGAGCGGCCATGTTTCGGCACCATAAGTAAGGATAGGCAGGACACATTGGTTGTAAACCTTGGTCTTAAGGCATTGCGGAATTTCTGACTTAAAGACGGTTTCTAGATTTCCAAAAGCAGCCCATCCCAACTGTATTCGCCTTGTGATCTCTTTCATCTGAGAGCCTGGATCAAAGGATAAACAGTGTCCAAGATAGACGTACTCTCTCACCATATCTAATCTCTGGCTACCTACAGTTATGTTAGGTACTTTTCCAGAGAAATTCGTCATTATCTTTGTCTTGGACATGTTCATCCGAAGTCCAACTCCCAGTGATGCATTGTGTAAATCTTCAAGCATAGCTTGAAGGTCGATTGCATTTTGAGTTATCAGGATGAGATCATCAGCAAACCGCAGGTGTGATATTCTTTTGCCGTTTATGTTGACACCCTTCTCGCTCCAATTTAGTAACTTCATAATATCTTCTAGTAAGTTGGTAAAGATTTTGGGGGAGATAGTGTCACCTTGCCTTACTCCTCGTTTGATTGGCACTCGGTCTGTCAAAGTATGTATGCGCACCTGTAACGTGGCGGTCGAATATAGCTCTCGGAGTATATCCACGTACCTTTTGTCGATGTTGCAGCGACAGAGAGACTTAAATACAGCCCAATGCTCCACGCTGTCAAAAGCCTTCTCATAGTCGACAAAAGCGAAGAACAGAGGTTGGTTAAATTCTCTGCTCTTACCAAATAACATAGTAAACATAAACACCCGACTTCACCCACTGCTGGGTATAACCCTCCCTTTGCGTGTGCCATGCCAATCTCCACAGTCCGCCGGCGCCGCTCACCTCATCCAATTCCGGCCATGCTATGTCGTCCAGCCCATCGTGCTGCTGGGTTACTGACGCTTCTGTAGGTACCCCGTTTTTAGAAGCCGCTTAAGAAGTTCAGAAAGGTGTTGTAACATTTCTTGGAGATCTTCGAAGGTTTCTGCGACAACTATAAGGTCGTCTGCAAATCCTTAGGTTTAAAGATGTTCTCTATGACAGCAGTAAAAAGTTTGGACAAAATGATGTCTCCCTGTCGCACTCCCCGCTTGATGGGCTCAGGGTTGGTTAAATCGTGCAGTCGTACAAGGAGAGCGTGGAAGATGGCTCAATGTTCGACACTGTCAAAGGCTTTCTCGCAGTCAATGAAAAACATGACAAGAGACTAGTTGTGTTCGTGACACTTCTCCATCAGCTGCTTCACCGTGCGGGTGTGGTTCATTTAAAAAAAGCCGCTTCGAAAACCGGCTTATTCTCTGGGTTGCTATGGTATTCATCTAGCTCACGGGTAATACAATTAGTTATTATTTTAGAGAACAATTTATTATTTGTGGCAATTTGTGGCATCGGTTGCCAGCAAGAATAATGTTAAGCTCACATCCACTCCAAACACTGGTTACGCTGCGATGAGTAAAAGACGAAAAATTTGTGGACGTGGGGTATGCGAAAGGCTCGGTGGGTAATACACTAGACGCGATTCGAGCGTGCAACTTTATGAATGTTACAAAAACAAAGGATAAACAGTGTTTCCCTGTTAGATACGTCTACGTAGTGCATATAAATTGTGGTTTTGATGGGTTAATTCCATATTCAAATCGTATTTTTTGATTTTTTTACTATCCGTATTATCCGAATTATCCGGATTTACTGGTCGTCACTATCCGGATTTGAAAATTGGCGGATATCCGGATAATTCGGATATCCGGATATCCGGATAGCAAGCCCTACTTCTAGGGTCTAACTTACGACGTTTTTGTTCGGGAACCAGAGAGTATGCAATACAGCCAAACACATGGAGGTGACGAAGATCAGGTATAGATCCGGTCCAAACCTCCTCTGGTGTACGTCCGGAAAGAGCTGAAGTGGGGCACCTATTCTTCAAATAAATTGCAGTTATTACTGCCTCACCCCAATATCGCCCACCGAGACCTGCTCCTCTCAGCATACACCGAGTCTTCTCCAAAAGTGTCCTGTTTAGGCGTTCACTGACGCCGTTCTGGCTAGGACAGTATGGTACAGTTGTTTGGTGAATAATTCCTTGCTGTTGCAAAAACTTAGAAAAACGATCATTACAATATTCACCACCCCCATCAGACCTCAAAATCTTAACTGGTAACCCCACTTGTTTCTCTACAAGATTTTTAAACGTAATGAAATGAGACATTACCTCAGACTTGTGCTTCATTAAATAACCGAAGGTCTTCCTGGTGTAGTCATCAGTAAAAGTAACCAAGTATCTCGCACCACCAAAGCTGCTCTCAGGCATGGGCCCACAAACATCAGAATGAACTAACTCGAGGGACTGGGTAGCCCGCCTCGCCTCTCCAACCGGAAACTGCTTGGCAGACATCTTTCCCTCCAAACATGGTACACATTCCTTCAGCTTCTGTACATTGCCAGTCTGAAACAGAACACCATTACCACAAACATTCTTTAAAGTACACAAACCTTGCATACTAATATGACCAAGCCGCCTGTGCCACACATCAATGGGCACAAATTGAGCAGTATCCTGTGCACTCCGGGCCTCTTGTCTATCACACAGGAGAGAAGAGTGCACACATTGCGAGTACCTACTAGATCGACACACCCCCAAATTAACCATAAATAAACCATTGACCTTTACAGCACACAAAATTGGGTTACCAGAAGCTTTAATGCTCTTGTCGTAAACTAAACAACCCCCATGATCAAACAAAACTGTGTAACCTTCCTGCGTAAGACAGCTGACAGACAATAAATTATGAGAAAGTTTAGGTACATATAAAACATTTAAAAGTTTTCTTACCATGCCTCCAGTGTTTACATGAATAGTACCTTTACCCAAACATTCCAACTTCTCATCATTTGCGATACTAATAACATTGTTACAGTCTTTTAGCTCTTCAAATAAAGTTCTATTGTTACACATATGAGCGGAGCACCCAGAGTCAATCAACCAACTATCTTGAGATTTAACCACAAACGCCGTAGCCACAAGCGATGATTCTTCTGGCTTCGTCTTGTCTCTCTTCAATTTGAAACATCTAGACTTTACATGACCTGTCTTCTTACAGTAGTGGCAGATGATCTTGCTCTTGAACCGATCACTCTTTCCTTTTGACACATAGGCGGTGTCATTCCCGTTCAAGTTGTTCTTCCTGTAAGCCTCTTGAATAAGTCTAGCACGAACCAGCTCGCTCGACAACTCGTTGGTTATACACGCAGTTTCTAGGTTAGAAACCAGCGCATCGAACTCCTGAGGTAGGCCACTGAGGAGCAATTCCGCGACCTCAGCATCTTCAATAACTTTGCCTATATCCGCAAGCTGCTGTACACGTGTCATGATTCCATCGATGTAATCCGTCATTGACGCGAATTGTCCATACTCAGTATGATGCAGCTGACGTAACAATAGTACACGCCTGTACAAACCTTTATCCTCAAAGGTATTAGCAAGCCTTTGCCATGCGTCCTTTGCCGTGACGCAGCATCTCACATGTTGAAAACACGCCGTCTTCACACTAAGGCATATGCGTGCCAGAGCTCGTTGATCTCGCACCAAATCTGTCACACTGTCCGCAGTACTCTCAATACAATCCCATAATCCTTCAAGCGACAACACCATCTTCATTTGGAACTTCCAACTATTATAGTTGCTAACGCCTTCCAATTTCTCAATATGAATGCCTCCGCCGAGCGAGGACATTGCTACACCGGCACCAGGCCCCAAGACTCCACTTCCAGATAGCCTGTCTTCCATGACAACCACGTGTACGTGCACACAGTGCACTTTGTGCGCACACACGCCGGAGACGTCGGGAAATCTTCACAACAACAAAATCTTCAGCAACACAGTGGGAACGTGGCCTTTGACGTGTAGGTCTGAGCACGACCTGTTGACACCGGGCTCGTAACCCGTTGGCACTCTGGGCGCAAAACCTGTTGGAACTAGATCTGAAACCAGTTGGATCTACTGGCATCAGCTGATAGTTCTGATGAATGAGAGGCCACCAAATGCTGTAGATATCATGGATGCAACACGTTGGTATTACATCAATGCATGTTGTATCTTGGCTCAGAGATCTTGGATGAGAAATGACAACAAGGGCGTTCTTCAATTGTCCGCTTTTATTACTCAGAATAAACAGACGAACAATGTCGTCAATGATGGTTAGAATTATTAAAGATATAATATTAGGATTAAACTTACAATAAAGGTTACCTACTATCATGGCGGTCACGACAAAAGAGAGAGAGGGAAGAGGCAGTGTTCTTAACCTGTCAAACGCTAATGTCATATTATGTCACAAATGTCAGTGTGACTGATTGACAGTACAAAACTTATTGTTAGGATTATCAGCATGAAATATTACGTGAAACAAAAGTACTACTATTTCAACAGGTTATAGGCTTCTTTTCATCACCATCATCATCACCATATACCAACACTTCGGGGGCAACGCCACGAGGCAGCTGCTAGTCGTTAAATATATTGAAGGTAATCATTTATTATAATATTTTTTAGGCTGACATAGAGGTGGCAGTGGAAGCCGCTCATAAAGCTTTCCACCGCAATTCAGAATGGCGCCTCCTCGACGCGTCACAGCGCGGCAACATTCTACGTAAATTCGCCGACCTCCTAGATAGAGACTTCGAGTATCTGGCCAAGTTGGAGTCTCTGAACAACGGAATGATTAGAAGCTTCGCCGAACGGTTGATGAAGGGCAACGGGAACGTAGTGCGGTACTTAGCCAGCTTGGCGGATAAAATCCAGGGAGACACCATTCCTCTAGGTTATTAAAGTTCAAATAATGGACTAGGTTTATGTTCAATCTCTTCTGAAAAATATATTTTTTCATAAAAAGTAAAACAAAAAAACACTAAGTAGGTACATAGATTAACTTAAAAAAGTTTAATGATTACTTCAGCGTAAGTTCAGTCAAATCAGTAGGTATAAACTTTTTTACTGTTTTAAAACTATAGTGTTTTGATTAAAGATGGAGAGGTTTTCACATATACTTTGAAGCAGCCGGTGGGAGTGGCAGGAATCATCCTCCCCTGGAATGACCCCATAAATTCGTTCGTGAATAAAGTCTGCACCGCTCTCGCTGCAGGTGAGTTTCACTACTGCTTGCTTGTAGTTTTCGATTTCAGTTAACATGCATTATGAATTAACTTAGATGAGGACTAGTTGGTAATAACAGCCAAAAACTATGTGAAGTGCGACCATTATTAATTCCTGATCGACTGAAAGACTGTTTATGTAAGGAGTAGTTTGTACGCCATAGTGTCCAACTCGACATGAGTTTTTAAATCGCTTGACAACCTTTGTTATGTGGAAAGAATATTTTTTATGCTTTCATTGTTTACGAATGGTATCTGATATGGAACTTTTCTAGGATGCACTACCGTTGTGAAGCCAGCTGAACAGACGCCCCTTACAGCGCTTTACTTGGCTGCGCTCCTGAAGGAGGCAGGAATCCCCAAGGGTGGTCAACGTGGTGAACGGATTCGGAGAGGACGCTGGAGTTGCCCTCACACACCATCCTAAAGTTGCCAAAATTTCTTTCACTGGATCTCTTGAGGTAAGTATTTCTTTAAACCAAATTAATTTCAAAGGTAGCAAATTAATTACTTTCCACCTAGACTTTTAGAGTTTTTATTATGGTATACTCTTGATGTAGTTTATAAATGTTAAATGTGTTAGTACTGTTCGGTAGGTCGGCAAGCTGATACAGCAGGCAGCTGGAGCGAACAACCTGAAGCGAGTCACCCTCGAGCTGGGCGGCAAGAGCCCGCTGATCATCATGAATGATGCTGATCGTAAGTTTACTGTGTTCATTAACAACACCGGAATGCTTCTTTTAAGGTTTTATAATCCAGTATGTCTGATTAAAAAATGTGAAGCTATTGCTTTACTACAATGAAATAAGATATAATAATCTTTCATGATGAGACAGATGGTATCTAACTAAGTTATTTTCTGAAGATTTGAAATGCTTTAGTCATTCACTAGTTGTGTTGTAGTGGACATCGCAGTTCCTTATGCTGCCTTGGGAGTCTTCGGACACCAGGGCCAAATTTGCATAGCCGCATCTCGCTTGTACGTGCAGTCGGGGATATACGACAAGTTCGTGGAGGCAGCGGTTAAGTACGCGAAAAACATCAAGATTGGAAGCCCTACGGATCCCACTTCGCAACACGGACCTCAGGTATGTTGATGACGAAACTGCGTTTGTTGTGAAAACTTTTTGTATTTTTAGTTGTTTTTGGTTGGAAGGGTTGAAAGAAATAACTTCTTTTGGTTACAGGACAGCCAAAAACACCTGTGTTCAAATATTTGAAGACTTTAATTTAAGACTTTATTTTCTAAACTCCCTAAGAGTTCCTAAGGTGCTCAATTTTTTTTCTTACGGAGTTTAGACACTCCGTAAGAAAAAAATTAGAGCACCTTAGGAACTCTTAGGAACTCAGGAAGTAGGTACCATTTGTAAGATGTTATAAAACTAATATTCCTACCCATCTTCACATCATCTTACTTTAAAAATTAACAGCCCCTTTGGCATCAAACGCCGAACTTATTTCTTGCCTGTTTTTAGGTCGATGAGGTTATGATGACGAAAGTACTGGGCTACATAGAGAAGGGCAAGCAGCAAGGAGCCAAGCTGCTGGCGGGAGGCAAGCGAGTCGGCACCACCGGCTACTACGTGGAACCCACCATCTTCGCCGATGTCACTGACGATATGATCATTGCACAGGAAGAGGTGTGCACCTATTGTAATTTAAAAAGATACGTCGTTTAGGGTATACCAGATAAAAGGCATTTGTTGTTTGTAGATCTTCGGGCCAGTTCAAAGCATCTTGAAGTTCGATACGTTGGAGGAGGTAGTGGACCGCGCCAACGCAACTAACTACGGCCTGGCTGCCGGCATCTTCACCACCAACGTGAACAACGCGCTGCAGTTCAGCAAACACGTCGAAGCTGGAAATGTTTGGTACGCTTTTGCTTGCTTATTGAAATATCTCTCTACCTAATCTCATGAAAGTTTTTGCTAAGCTCCGAGTTTCCTCACGATGTTTTCCTTTACCGTTCAGAACTCAATCATATATTTTTTTCGAAACGAAAAATCCATTGATGCACGGCCATCGATCGAAAGTCAAGGTTTCATCCCACTAGGCCATCACGGCTCTAAAACTTTGATAATAGCTTCTATTGATTTCGTTTCAGGGTGAATACGTACTTGAATATCGGCATTCAAGCCCCGTTTGGCGGTTTTAAAGACTCCGGAATCGGTCGTGAAAAGTAAGTTTCATTTTCTGTAGATTAATCGTAAAATGTGTTTGCTGTTGAATATGTTCTGGCTTGTATTTAGAGTCCTGAGTCTAAAGACTGGATTACACCGGGGCAACACTGTGCGGCATTGCGGCATGCCACAAGGCCGCATGCTACAGAATAAAAAATGTCGCACATTGTGGCAACAACCGTGCGACATGGCAACACCTTGCGTCATGTGGTAGACTGACCCAAGCACGATGTTGCCTCGGCGGCGTAAAATAGGCTGCCTCATGCCACTAATGCCGCAACTGCTTTCAATTTGTAGCATGCCACAAGATGTCACATGTCACAATATGTAGCATGCGGCACTGTCGCAGACAGAATGGGACAGAAGTGCACGTCGTTAGCTGCGTAGTTTGCAGGGCTTGCAACTAATTTCCTTTTCTTAAAAATGCCATTGATATTTATTTGTTTGCGATAAAGTTGAAATTGTAAGTAATTTGTATTTCCAAATTACGTTTTTGTAATTTTGTACGATTGTTTCCGATGTTTTCCGATACCCGTTATTTATCTGGTAGCACTGTACGTTACTTTAATCAATTTAATTTACTTTTTCCAGAGGCGTTCATTGCGTGGATGAATATCTGGACGTGAAAACTGTGACCCTGGCCCTGCCAAAAAAGTTTTAATGTAACACCGACTGGCAGTTGGGTCAGTTGAGCTACCCATGGATCGTTTACAACGATCCTTAGATAGTTCAACTGGTTCTTAATGTATTGTATAAAGTTATGTAAATATGTAGTAAGTACCTAATAAATGTCCTTTTTACTTTGTAGCAAAAAAAAATGTACAACTTGTATTTTAAGCGCAAATATTTTTAAAAGTGCTTTTTAATATTTGAATCACAATAAATTATTTGTAAATAAACTTGTATTTATATTTAAGTATTTATAAACAGAATATTTAGAACTATTGGATTTTCCTTACATGAAGTAGGAATATATAAGACTAGAAGCACCCCCGTAGTTATGATATGGTTATGACGATGATGATGAAAAGTAGCCTATAACCTTCCTCAAGAGTATTATCAAATAAAGATCTCGCCATAGTCCGGTGAAGTTGCAAAGGTCGACACGAGACCAGTCAACATAAAAGTGCGTCCGAAAAAAAAAATCAAATAAAGAAAAAAAAAATGAAGTCTTCTTTCAGTAAAAAATTTACTGAAAGAAGACTTCATTTCGATTTTAAAAACCATTAGAACTGCATTCAAAGATTTTTATTATGGGTTTCAAAATGAAGTCTTTTAGTAAAATTTTATATCTTATAGTACCTACTTTGCCTCCTTGTGGTAGGTATAGTCGTCGCGTCGGACGCCCGTGGCGTAACGAATTGCTCCAGAGACATTTTGCTTGATACGCTGGGAAAAAAGTTGCTGAAAACTTGATTAAACTAGTAGTTCGCCCCGAACTGAGATCTCGGGGACCGTTGCGTTGATAGCCTAGATTTGGACTTGTTTCTGACTACCCCAATCTATACGTTTAAGTGCTACGTCTGCAGAAGTTCATTTGTACCGAGTTTTGCGCGAATCGAACCTAGGAATAAAATTTTAGACAGATGGTTTGCCACCCTTTTTCATCCCTTTAGGAGTTGATTTTTGAAAATTAACATAGCCTATGTGTTATTCCAAAACCTAAGCTTTCTACATTCCGAATTTCAGCAAAATCGGTTCGGTTGTTACGGCGATACGTCCGGACAAACATACATACGGACTTCTTTCTTTTATATTAGTAGGATTATTAATAGGATAACGTAACCTACGTAGATACGTAGTTTATTTTCAGGTTTCCGGACAATTATTTTTATTCTTTATCAAGAAAAAATATCAAGTAGCAACTAATATCATTGCAAACCAAACCGCAACGTTGCCACTCTCTGTCTAATACCGACCAGTTAATGAACTACGAAGACATCGAAACTCTAAAAAACGGGAGCTCAGGGCGAGAACATGAGAAACATGCAAACGTACAAAGCAAAATCGCCTAAATTGCCACTAAGATTAAAATGTGTGACCTTCAAGCCAAACAGTGTGTGTTGCACAACACCTTGAAATAACGATAGATGATAAATTCAATTACCATCCTACTTTAAGAGATCAATTACATGGTACTGTTATTTTTAGCATTATAGGATATTGCCTTGAGGTTCGAATCCTGGGCATCAATCGATTCGAAAACAAGTAGGTAGCTAAATTAAAAATTAAAAAAAAAACGACTAAAGCGCAGAAAATTGCTGAGCAACAATTAGCTGAGTAATTTTCTGCTCTCTCAAGGTGCATTTCTATTCATAACTCCGAAGATCCATGGCATAAATTGGAAAACGGTAGGTAAGTAGGTACCTATACCCTTTCAAACAAAATAAGAATTTCCCAAATCGGTCCATGCGTCTTCGAGTTATCAGGTAACATAATTATATAACTACATTAAAGAAAATTGAGAAACGATTAAAAGATTCCGACGAATTGAAAACCTCCCCCTTTTTTTGAAGTCGGTTAAAATATAAGCACATACACGAGATCTAAACGATGAAGAAAAATATTGAAAGGAAACCAGATAGTTTCCTAATAGCGGTGATGGGCTTGCAATCCCACACGTATGCTAACCTCTGCAAAATGTGAGCAGGTGGCAAATATTTATTTGAACATTTTCTCTGATTCTGATCAAATATTTGTCTCGGGTGTTTTCTATGTATAATATATATTATCTACATTTAAGAATGCTTTTTATATAATTTTTTAAAAATAAGTAAGTATTCCCTCAACTAACCTATTATAACTTTGATGACTTGCATTTTCCTATCTCTTAAAACATAAGATTGTGTCACCCAATTATCAAACCGAGGCTTATCTGTTCAAACAAGTGCAAGTAAAATAAATATAAATAACATGAGAGCCGCCCGGCGCGGCGTCCACGCATCGCGTTTATAAACACGATTAATTTAAACACGCGCTCAGTCAACTACCGACCGGCAAAATGGCACCCGAGATCAAGTATACCAAGGTAGGTATGACTTGTGTGATTAATACTTGGTTCAACTCTTGTGAATTCAGTAATAGGTAGATACTTATTGTGAAGTAGGTCTGTTATTTCATTAAAAAGGAAAAATCTTATCAAAATTTACGATTCCGACGGGACTCGAACCCGGTCTGACACAAGCGAGAGCCGGTTGGATGGAGTACCGTTGGAATCGTAAGGATAAGATTTTTCATTTTCAATTAAATAATACCTAAGTGTGGTTTAACCAGTGAACGCATATAAACATATGCGTTCACTGGGTTTAACACAATAAATTAAAAAAAAAGTTATTTTATTGTTCAGGTTTGCTAGTGTTCATTATTGATATTGTGAAAAGAACGTCCATAATAATGTATACCAATATGGTTCTAGCTGTTCATCGACGATGAGTGGGTGTCCTCCAAAAATGGGAAGACCTTCAAAACTTACAATCCTCATAATGGATCCGTCATTGCGGAAGTCGATGAAGGTGGTAAGGTAAGCAAATACCTCTATTTATTTAGTTTTATAGTCGTATTGCTCATTATACGGACTAAAATTGAAGGAAAAAATGTCATTTTTCCTTCAATTTTGACATAAACATATAAAAAATAATCAAAATTGAAGGAAAAATGACATTTTTTCCTTCAATTTTAGTCCGTATAATGAGCAATACGACTATAGGTACTTTTATTTAGAGATCTAATGGCGATGATTCTGTTACACACTGAATAATTAAATCCAAGAAGATTCTAAACTACGTAACTGGAGTTCTTACTGACATTTAATGTACAAAGGATTTTGAACCTTATCACGACTACACAACGATCTATTATCATTTAATCTTGGTTATAAGGATTGTTGGTCTTGTTGAGAGGCTTTCTTGGGTGCTTTGTCTCTTTCACACTCGTTGTTGGATTAGTAGTGTGCCCATGTCATTTAAATTTCAGGATATTTTTACCTTATCGCGCTCGACAAAATCAGCGCTTGATTTCGATCCATGGTTTCGATCCTTGAATTAGATCCTTGATTTTGATCCTTGATTTTGATTTCGATCCTTGATTTCGATCCTTGGTTTCGATCTTGGATTTCGATCCTGGATTTCGATCCTTGATTCTTGAATTTTGAACCTTGAATCTGAAATCTTGAATCTTGAATCTTTGAAGTGACAGCTGTCAAACTTCAAATGACCATATCTCGGGAACTACTCGTCCTAGACTCCCCGTTCCCAGTTCAAATGAAAGCTATGACCAAGATCTTCATTTGAAGTGACAGCTGTCAAACTTCAAACGGCCATATCTTGGAAACTACTCGTCCTAGACTCCCCGTTCTTAGTTCAAATGAAAGCTATGACTAAGATCTACATTTCAGATGACAGATGTCATTTTGACAGCTGTCACTTTAAATGTAGATCTTGGTCATAGCTTTCATTTGAACTGAGAACGGGGAGTCTAGGTCAAGTAGTTTTCGAGATATGGCGGTTTGAAGTTTGACAGCTGTCACTTCAAATGAAGATCTTGGTCATAGCTTTCATTTGAACTGGGAACGGGAAATCTAGGACGAGTAGTTTCCAAGATATGGCCGTTTGAAGTTTGACAGCTGTCACTTCAAATGAAGATCTTGGTCTTAGCTTTCATTTGAACTGGGAACGGGGAGTCTAGGACGAGTAGTTCCCGAGATATGGTCATTTGAAGTTTGACAGCTGTCACTTCAAAGATTCAAGATTCAAGATTTCAGTTTTCAGATTCAAGAATCAAGATTCAGGATTCAAGAATCAAAATGAAGGATCAAAATTGTATCAGTATTTTAATTCAAAAATCATGCCCTGAAACATCACGTAAATCAGAAAATGATGGAAAAGGCCCCCTAAGGACTAGGAATGTTTAGTTTATGGTCACCCTTTAGAAAGAGACACGCCGCCCAAGTTTTATCTCTCAAGCGGACCTTGTTTTCTGTCTCAGTCAGCATTCCAGGTACGTAGTATAGAAATTCCTTGATTAAATCTTAACTAAAACCGAAAGCTTTTATTTCGTTCATGGATGAAACAGATTGACATTGAAAATGACATTTCTAATAGAAGATACCTTGTTTTGAGTCTGTTTAATCAGAAACTAAATTGGTTTTGACTAGCTCTACGCACAATATTGTAATTATACGGAGGCGACTGGTCAGCTATGACCTTAAAAGACTTTCCGGCTGCTCATAAAATCGTATCGTGTTCACCCCCCGTTCATCGTTAAATATATTTTAATATTTTTAAGGCTGACATAGAGGTGGCAGTGGAAGCCGCTCATAAAGCTTTCCACCGCAATTCAGAATGGCGCCTCCTCGACGCGTCACAGCGCGGCAACATTCTACGTAAATTCGCCGACCTCCTAGACAGAGACTTCGAGCATCTGGCCAAGTTGGAGTCTCTGAACAACGGAATGATTAAGAGCATCGCCGAACGGTCGATAAAGGGCAACGGGAACATAGTGCGGTACTTAGCCAGCTTGGCGGATCAAATCCAGGGGGACACCATTCCTTTAGGTTATTAAAATTAAATAATGGACTAAGTTTATGTTCAATCTCCTCTGAAAAATATATTTTTACATACAAAGTAACAAACAACACTTCAAATTGAAATGAAAACTGGAGGAGAACTAAGTATTCAGTTTAATGATTAGTTCAGTGTGAGTTCAGTCAATTAATTACGTATAAAACTTTTTTTACTATCTTAAAACTTTAGTTTTTTGATTAAAGATGGAGAGGTTTTCACATACACTTTGAAGCAGCCGGTCGGAGTGGCAGGAATCATCCTCCCCTGGAACGGCCCCATAAGTTCGTTCGTGAATAAAGTCTGCACCGCCCTGGCTGCAGGTGAGTTTCACTAGGTTCTGCTTGCTTGTAGTCTTCAATTTCAGTCAACATGCATTATGACCTGTAACTTGTATGAGGACTAGTTGGTAAAAAATAACAGCCAAAAACCATGTGAAATGCAACCATTCTTAATTTCTGATCGACTGAAAGACTGTTTATGTAAGAAGTAGTTTGTACGCCATAGTGTCCAACTCGACACAAGTTTTTAAATCGCTTTACAAACTTTGTTATGTAGAAATAATATTTTTTGTGCTTTCATTGTTTACGAATGGTATCTGATATGAAACTTTTCTAGGGTGCACTACCGTTGTGAAGCCAGCTGAACAGACGCCCCTTACAGCGCTTTACTTGGCTGCGCTCCTGAAGGAGGCAGGAATCCCCAAGGGCGTCGTCAACGTGGTGAACGGATTTGGAGAGGACGCTGGAGTTGCCCTCACACACCATCCTAAAGTTGCCAAAATTTCTTTCACTGGATCTCTTGAGGTAAGTATTTCTTTAAACCAAATTAATTTCAAAGGTAGCAAATTAATTACTTTCCACCTAGACTTTTACAGTTTTTATTATGGTATACTCTTGATGTAGTTTATAAATGTTAAATATGTTAGTACTGGTTGGTAGGTCGGCAAGTTGATACAGCAGGCAGCTGGAGCGAACAACCTGAAGCGAGTCACCCTCGAGCTGGGCGGCAAGAGCCCGCTGATCATCATGAACGATGCTGACCGTAAGTTCACTGTGTTTATTAATAACAATGAGAAAGCTTGTTTTTAGGTTTTATAATACGGTATGCCTCATTAAAAATGTATAAGTAGCTTTTATTTTTCTAGCCACCATCATGGCAATTAAATAAGATAATATCTAACCTATCTATATTTTTCTGAAGATTTGAAATGCTTTAGTCATTTACTAGTTGTCTTGTAGTGGACATCGCAGTTCCTTATGCTGGCTTCGGAGCCTTCGGGCACCAGGGCCAAATTTGCGTAGCCGCATCTCGCTTGTACGTGCAGTCGGAGATATACGACAAGTTCGTGGAGGCAGCGGTTAAGTACGCGAAGAGCATCAAGATTGGAAGCCCTACGGACCCCACTTCGCAACACGGACCTCAGGTATGTTGACGACGAAACTGTGTTTGCTGTGAAAACTTTTTGTATTTTTAGTAAAGGATTGGGAGAAAGAGTTTAGTGTGGGTTGTTGAAGTGTTATTTTTAATTCTTTTGGTCACAGGACAGGAAAAAACCCCTGTGTTCAAATATTTGAAGGCTTTAGTAACTATTTTCTTAATTCCCTGTAAGATAACAATAGAGCTTATCCATTTATAAGATGTTATAAAACTAATATTCATACCCATCTCCACATTTTCTTACTTAACAAATTAACAGCCCCTTTGACATCAAACGCCAAATTTATTTATGGCCTGTTTTTATCGTCGTAGGTCGATGAGGTTATGATGACGAAAGTGCTGGGCTACATAGAGAAGGGCAAGCAGCAAGGAGCCAAGCTGCTGGTGGGAGGCAAGCGAGTCGGCACCACCGGCTACTACGTGGAACCCACCATCTTCGCCGATGTCACTGACGATATGATCATTGCACAAGAAGAGGTATGCACCTATTGTAATTTAAAAAGATACTTACGTCGTTTAGTTAGGGTAAGTATACCAGATAAAAGGCATTTGTTGTTTGTAGATCTTCGGGCCTGTTCAAAGCATCTTGAAGTTCGACACGTTGGAGGAGGTAGTGGACCGTGCCAACGCAACTAGCTACGGCCTGGCTGCCGGCATCTTCACCACCAACGTGAACAACGCGCTGCAGTTCAGCAAACACGTCGAAGCTGGAAATGTTTGGTACGTTTCTACACTGCTTACGTACGAGGTTTACAAGTAATTTACTTAAAGAACTGGCCTGGTTTTGTACTGATAATCACAATAAATAAAGAAATGCTAGAGTGGCCAAACTAGCTCGGCTCTTCACCTTTTACCTTAATTTTAAAGGAAGTAATTGCGCGAAAACTCGCAAGTTATTCACCTCCACACATAATGACCATGTATTTCTTCCACCTACACCATCCTTTCGGTATAATGGGCATATCCACAGGAAAGGCATACCTACCTCGTCAATGCGTGTGGGGCTGACTAAGCTGCGAGTTTCCTCACGATGCTTTCGCGCATATAAATTTTCCAAAATGAAAAATCCCCTGATGCACGACTAGGTTTCGAGCCCACGACCTTCGGATCGAAAGTTAAGGTACTATCCCAGTAAGCCAACACTGATGATTTCGTTTCAGGGTGAATACGTACATGAATATCGGCATTCAAGCCCCGTTTGGCGGTTTTAAGGACTCCGGAGTCGGCCGGGAAAGGTAAGTTTTATTTTCTGTTAAATGTACTTATATTCCGTAAAAGTGTTGATCCTACCGAACTCGGGGGGATGAAAATAGAAAACAACCGGATAAATTTAACAAATGACAAGTTAATTAATAAAAAATAGAACTGAAGAAAGAAATTAAAATTATTAAAAACAAAAGATGCTACGGCTAACTACCACATTCATTTATAGGGTCGTGGTTGATCGACATAAAGAGAACTTGATTCTATTTAATAAGCTTCCGTAGCACGGTAATCCCCTAGGACGTGACTCGGTGACTGCAGATGTGGGTAGCCTCACTCAGAGTTTCCGAGTAGCCGGAGTTTGAAGATGTTTTGGCTTGTATTCAGAGCTCAGAGTCTAACTAAATATTAATCGTTTGAGACGCACTTCACTACGCACATTATCTCATTATCTTACAACTGAACTTGATTCTAACCGCAGGTAGAGGTTTCGGGTTTATATATCTCTGTAACAACGGATTCAAATAGAAAAAAGTTAATTTATAATTGATGACTTTTTGCAAGTTTTGGAATTGTAAGAAGTCAAAGCGACTCTGTCTGTATTTTGTTCAAAGTCAAAATCAAAAACCCGGTGATTCGAATGGTATTTTAGTTTTATTAATGGTAAAGTCAGCTAAGTTTATTGCTGACTGTTCTGTTCACTGATAAAGTAATATTCAATGTTTATCTCCCTAAGCCATCACTTACTAAGTTTAATCGAAATCTGTTTAGTAGTTGAGGTGCATGACACGATGTCAGAGGGGCTAACAGACAGTAATAACGTAAATTGTAAGCTCACAGGCTTCTAAGTTTCGAAGTTAATTTATGTCTGCAGAAAATTACAAGCAAAGTAGCTACCTAACAAAAATGATCAACATTTTACGAGAGAGTTCAAGAAGTTTTAATAAAGCAATAAAAACGAAGGATGGGCAAACTCACGAAATACGTGGGGTGTTCGAATAAGTCAGTCACACAGCTCCTTTTTACTTATTAGGTACTAGCGGACGTCCGTGGCTTCTATTTTGAGGCTGGACTACTATTTTTTTATCCTACGGGAATCGTGCATTTTTTCGGGATAAAAAGTAGCCTATGTAAGTCATATTCCCGTATATTATCTACATTTTAAATTTCAGGCAAATCGGTTCAGTGTTTGTCGAGTTATAGAGGAACAAACACACATCCATCCATCCAAACTTTACTATCCTGAATTAGACGGGCCTTAGCAATACAGATGATTTACGTTATTTTAATCAATTTACTTAATTTAATTTTTTCAGAGGCGTTCATTGCGTGGATGAATATCTGGACGTGAAAACTGTGACCCTGGCCCTGCCAAAGAAGTTTTAATGTAATACCGACTGGCAGTGGCTTGGATCAGTTGAGCTACCTATGGATCATTTACAATGATCCTTAGATAGCTCAACTGGTTCTTATTGTATTTTATAAACTTATGTTGTACCTAATAATGTCCTTTTTACTTTGTAGAAAAAAAAAGTTTTGTATTTTAAGCGCAAATATTTTGAAGTGTTTTTGAAAATTTGAATTACAATAAATTTATTTATAAATATTCTTGTGTATTTATATTTCTTATACAGAATTTTTTGAATTGATCAATTTTTCTTACATGAAGTAGGAATATAATTATAAGACTAGCAGCGCCCTCGCGGCGTTGCCCCCGTAGTGATGGTATATTATGGTGATGATGATAATGATGAAAAGTAGCCTAGTTTACATTCCTCAAGAGTTTAGCTATTGAATGCAGAAATAACTTTTCAAATCGGACTGGTAGGTAGTGCTGGTAGTTCCTGAGATTAGCGCGTTCAAACAAACGAAGAACGAACTTTTCGACAATATTTTCTCAAATTGTTATATTACGTCATGTTCCATAGAACAAATGGGACCTATCGACCTAGTCGTAGGTACTATTGTCGAGTTCGTCTGAATGCTTTAGCGTGCTTCTCTCTCTCTCTCTCTTCTCTAAGGTAATATTGATAGTCACAGACACAGGATATAATAATTATACTTAAGTACATGATAGGTGAGTTGCCATGCCGATACCGATGGAAGAAATTGAAAGTATTTTCAGTTCCTTTCAATGTAGATTAATTACGGAACACTGAGTCTAAGATACTTGAATACCCCAATTGTGGTTTTGCATAAATTTCAAAGCATACCAACCCCATTGGGATCTCGGCAGCGCTGCCGCGACGCCCGGTAGCGCGGCGCTTTCACACCCGCTTTCACATCCCGGACACTCGACGAAATCTCTATGCAAAAGCGGCGAATTTGCACTACCTATATTTGCATTACACAATAAGGTTGTCACCGTATGAATAATGTACACTGTGGTCTCGGTCTCGTCTATGCGTCTGCGCGTGTGGCGCGTTCCGTGCTCAAAGTCAGCTCCTTGCCAGCTCAAACTCACAGTGTCCATTCTATACGTAGTATTATTATCTGTTTTGTGCTGCTTTGTAGGGATTTGTATAGGTACCTATCATTCGGATCTTGGCAGCGCTAATCAGCGCTGCGGGCGGCGCTACACGGCTGCCGAGATACCTATATAAATCCCTACAAAGCGGTCCTTATTTTAGGTACTAACTAGTGGCTCTATGAGCTGTAGACCTCGCAAGTCTGTGTTTTCGTAGCTTAAATAAATTTAAAAGTGAGCAACTTACCTACTACATTTTCAGGAGTTATTCTGCTCATCACGCTGAAGATCCTCAGCAGATCTTCACCAATGTTCTAAGAGACCAACTTAAAGCTACAAACTTTCAAATAAAAAACGAACTATCGAAATCGGATGTCATAAGGACGAGATATCCTGTGGCCCCCTTTTTGCCCCTTTTTCGAGGAAGTACCCCCCAATCAAAAATCCCTAACGAAAAAAAAAATCTATAAAATTATCGAACCTGCTCACAAATTTTCACGAGAATTGGTTGAGAAATGGAACCTGTAGAGGAGAACAGACAGACAGTCAATAAAATCATCTATCAACCTTTTTTTTAAAAAAAACCTAAAATTATATTTAAAAGTATGCATTTCCTTATCTTATATCAGCTTTGTTGTCACCCGATACCGAAACTTATCTAAAAGCAAGTCAGGATTACAAGCACATTACAAGCCGGCGTTTGAGCATCGCTTCATTACCTATAAACACGACGATTTTGTTAAACACGCGCTCAGTCAACTACCGTTCGGCAATATGGCACCCGAGATCAAATATACCAAAGTACGTGTGTTACATTTTAATAATTATCTCTATTGTATGCAAGGAATTTCTATACCTACTACGTACCTGGAACACTGACTGAGACAGAAAACAAGGTCCGCTTGAGAAAGAAAACTTGGGCGGTGTGTCTCTTTCTAAAGGGTGACCATAAACTAAACATTCCTAGTCTCTAAGGGGCCTTTTCCATCATTTTCTGATTTACGTGATGTTTCAGGGCATGATTTTTGAATTAAAATACTGATTTTCAATTAGACAATTAGACAATTATTTATTTATAAACTTAGACTAACATTACTGATACAATTTTGATCCTTCATTTTGATTCTTGAATCTTGATTCTTGAATCTGAAAACTGATCAAGGATCTAATTCAAGGATCTAATTCAAGGATCGAAACCATGGATCGAAATCAAGCGCTGATTTTGTCGAGCGCGATAAGGTAAAAATATCCTGAAATTTAAATGACATGGGCACACTACTAATCCAACAACGAGTGTGAAAGAGACAAAGCGCCCAAGAAAGCCTCTCAACAAGACCAACAATCCTTATAACCAAGATTAAATGATAATAGATCGTTGTGTAGTCGTGATAAGGTTCAAAATCCTTTGTACATTAAATGTCAGTAAGAACTCCAGTTACGTAGTTTAGAATCTTCTTGATTGTATGTATCATCTCGTTATAGAAAAAAAATAGGAGTGTTACCTAACTTTTTGGTTGTGGTCATTGATTTACGTTATATTATTGTAAAGTTTATATTATACGTTATACGCATATACAGTGGATTTAGGATCATGGTTATATGAAACTGTACAGAGATAAAATCATGTTGTTTAAGTATCTATATGTCTTTTAAAACATTTAAAATAAAAGTGAAATTGAATAAACCGATAAATATTGGTTTTAGCTGTTCATCGACAATGAATGGGTGTCCTCCAAAAGTGGCAAGACCTTCAAAACTTACAATCCTCATGATGGATCTGTTATTGCGGAAGTCGATGAAGGTGGTAAGGTAAGTGGATATCCTATTACTTAACTAGTCGAATTGAATGGCTTGGTTCAATCAAAGGGCCAGCCGTCCAATTGAACGGACGACGGCTAATTCAACCAGGCAGGCGTTTAAGGGGGAGTCCATGAATTACGTGAGGTGATCTTTGCGATTTTTCGACCTTCCTTGGTGAGATATCGTGAGATTTGGCTCGACCCCCTCCGCCACCCCCTAGTCTCACGTGAGATTGAAAATTGAACAATAAAATTCTTAAATAGGTAGGTAAGTACTCAAATTCGTAAATGTATTCATGTATTTCATTCTAAATCAGTCCACGGTGATTTCTATGTGGTCTCAAGAGTGATTAGAACCAACATGTCCATGTGAATTAAATAAAATATTAGGCATTTTACGTTTCTTGCTGAAAAAAAAAATTACGTGATATTTGCCGAGACCTCCCTTCTCCCCCACGTGAGATCGGGTGAGATTTTGCTCGACCCCTTTCCCCCTAAAAGTCTCACGTAACTAATGGATGCCCCCTAACTAGCAAAAAGAGGGGTGTTATAGGTTTGACCGCTATAATAATAAATAATAATAAAATATTTTATTTCGAACAACTTGGTTATGTGTGTCTGTGACTCCGTAGCTCTTAAACGGGTGAACCGATTTCAATGCAGTTTTTTGTTTAAAGCTGATTATCTAGCGATGGTTCTTAGACATGTTTTATCAAAATCAGTTCAGCCGTTTGAAGATCATCAGCTCTTTTCTAGTTTATGAAGGGATATGTCGGGGGTTTTAAAACAAGTGTTTTCTTGTTTTTACACATGGTCTAGAAATTCTGGAATGCGTAGGTAGATATTATCCTACCAAAGACCTGGCAAACAAAATTAAAAAAATATTTCTAGAAGTAAATTATTAAAACCACTGATAAGAGCCAATTAGGTGACCCCGAAGACGGGTAAGTATAAAAAGTTCATCAAAATCGGTCAAGCTGTTAGAAATAGAACCAACATTGGAATTATTAAAAATGATTTTTTTTAAATCTGTTTATTGTGATCTAGTAAAAAAAAGTCTTACTATTGTGATCTAAAATATTCATGTACTTACTGCAAAATTCTATTAAAAGGATATGTTTATTTAGGCATATTATTTTTACTTATTATCACTTTACACAATACTTTTAGGAAGCAAGGTCCAAAGTCAACATTAATTATCGTGGCATACTGGTTTTGAGACTACGACTACGACTGGTTTCGTGTATTCGTTAAGCATTTGTTTAGAATTATTTTAAACAACTGACAAATAATCTATTATTCAAAATGGTTTTTAGATTGTCCTATTACCTATCTATTGTACCTATAGCAAAATATGATATCAAGTAGGTACCTACTGGGTGATGAATGTCTGAACTATCCTTTTCGATTGAAAATGAACTTTTCCTTTTCGACGCTTTAAAAAAATTAAACCCTTAACACAATCAAGTCCACATCAGTGTTCTATTCTGAGTTTTATCAGAATTTACGAGTAACGTAATATTCGGTAGGTACTCTACTCGCTTTAAATCAAGGTCGTTTTTATTTTTATTTTATTTTATTTTATTTTGTTTTTGAGTTGTTTGTTTTGGAGTATCTTGGTATGGTAGAGTCAGACTTTGGTCATTGCATCGGTATCATTGGTATCATTGTCCTAAACAAAGTTTTGTGCGTGCTTTGAATATTAATTTGATATCAATTTGGTACTAGTTTATTATTTGATTAGAAGGCGACGGGCTTTCAACCTGTCACGTATGGAATGCTATTTTCTGCAACATGTGGGCATCTTCTTCTTTATCCTCGCTTTATCCCGTTACACGGGGTCAGCTTTCCTTATCATGCGGCGCCATGTAGTTCGTTGGCTCGTGTCCTCATCACTGAGGCCGAGGATTTTCATATCCTTTTGGATATTTGTCAACCAGGTGGTTTGGGGTCTTCCCCTACAACAACCCCCTGCAACATGTGGGCATGTGCCAAATATATTCTTGAGTTAAATATATATTTTAGGCTGACATAGATGCTGCAGTAGAAGCTGCTCAGCGAGCCTTCCACCGCAACTCAGAATGGCGCCTCCTAGACGCGTCTCAGCGCGGCAACATTCTGCGCAAATTCGCCGACCTCATAGAAAGGGACTTCGAGTACCTGGCTGATTTGGAGTCTCTGAACAATGGAATGTTGAAGAACTTCGCCCAGCAGATAATGGCTAACATCGGAAACACAGTGCGTTACATAGCCAGCTTGGCGGATAAAATCCAGGGAGACACCATTCCTCTAGGTTAGTAAAATTAATGAAAATTGTTTGAGCGTTTGAGGACACAAAATGCTATTCAAGTAAAAACATCCATTTAAGTAAAAAGATCCCGACGACTAGATGCAATGGCTTTACCATAACTTACTTTTCTTAATGATATGATATTTGAAAACTTCAATTACAACACCTTATTAGGTATGTTAGGTGTAGGTACATTGTATCAGTTAAAATTAATTTTAATAAGTACGGTCTTAAAACTATTGTTTTTTCTTGATTAAAGATGGAGAGGTTTTCACATACACTTTGAAGCAGCCGGTCGGAGTAGCAGGCCTAATCCTCCCCTGGAACGTACCCATTATGATGTTTTTAAACAAAGTCTGCACCGCCCTGGCTGCAGGTGAGTTTCCCTACTTGCTACTTACTTGCTTGTAGAATGGGGACAGGTTTGCAAATGATGTCTGACGTAAAATCTTATCTAGGATGCACTGCCGTCGTGAAGCCAGCTGAACAGACGCCCCTTACTGCGCTGTACCTGGCTGCGCTCCTGAAGGAGGCAGGAATCCCCAAGGGCGTTGTCAACGTGGTGAACGGATTCGGAGAAGACGCTGGAGTTGCCCTCACACACCACCCTAAAGTTGCCAAGATATCGTTCACCGGGTCTCTTGAGGCAAGCGTTTATTTATCCAATCTGATTTAAATCAGAATAAGCTCCGAATTTTTCTATTGAGTCTCTCAAAGTAAGTTTTTATACTGTAGGTATGCTCTTGATGTAGGTTAGTTGTAACAATGACCATCCTTGAAAATCTACACATCAGATCAGTATTTAAGTGCTTAAAATCCACCATTGTTGTTGGCTGGTAGGTCGGCAAGTTGATACAGCAGGCGGCTGGAGCGAACAACCTGAAGCGAGTCACCCTCGAGCTGGGCGGCAAGAGCCCGCTGATCATCATGAACGATGCTGACTGTAAGTTGTGTGAAAAAAAAAAACTATCTTTGAGAGAGCCTATTAGTGAAAAAATCAAACATACGGGAACCTAATATAACCTCCAATATCTAACAATAATCTATAGGAATATAATCTCTCATATGAATCTGCAAGACAAACACAATCTTCAAAGGATTTAAATGCCCGAAGCCCTGAAGGGATATCTCCCGTTCTTAGAAATTATAACGCATTTTTTTATTTTTGTGTCAATATTAAACAGAGACAGAATGAAACTATCTCATTTTATTGCGGAGTAAAAATACTTTTGATGGCCTGTAGACGGGCTACAAAAATTGCAAATCTTGTTGGCAATTTTATTGACCAATATAGCGTATGTTTGCAACTTTATATCTTCGCTGCAATTTCACTGTGCAATACCTACATTGATAAATCATTTGCAATCTAGCCGGCTAGACATTGAATACTTGCGTGGCGACTACCTACTATTAAATATCTTGGCAATATCGCCGATCTACACTGCAAGATTGCAGCAATTATTGCACTGTAATGAGCGATAAAATTGGCAACTTGGCGGCTAAGGTACAATTGCAGTAAGAAATTGTCAAAAAACTGGTGCGTTTAACGGCACGAACCTACCGCGGCCCAAGGAGAGGCTACGCACGTGCGTGCGTCAAGGTTCGCTTTGCAGGAGACTGTATGTAATTGTGTCCATTGCAGCCCACGGACACGCTACGCATGAATTGACGTCATTGGTACACGCGTGGCTTGCTCGAATAAAGCGACCACGTGCTCAACGCTGTCCACGCTATGCACGCACGCGGTACACGAAATTATGATTAGTATAAATTCGAAACTGTCTGCGCTACAGTTGTACTACATAGTCGTGGGTTCATATTCGTGTACTTCATTGGAAACGTAGACCCACGTTGTCAAACAAATGAACCCACGCAGTTAAAATGCGCCGGGTGCCCGTGCACATGTGCCGCTGTCGGACCACAGCTTTACTCACAAAAGTATTGTGTTCTAGTGGATCTCGCAGTTCCTTATGCTGCCATGGGAGTCTTCGGACTCCAGGGCCAGATGTGCATAGCTGCATCTCGCTTGTACGTGCAGTCGGGGATATACGACAAGTTTGTGGAGGCAGCGGTTAAGCACGCGAAGAGCATCAAAACTGGGATCCCTACGGACCCCACTTCGCAACATGGACCTCAGGTTTGTGGGCGGTGAAACTGGCTTAATTTGTTGAGAAACTTTGGGTAATCTCACTTAGGCTGGATTCGATCAAACTGGATTAAGTTTTTACTCGAGAGTAAACTAACTGTTTGTTTGAATATTTTGACATTGTAAAGTTGACACCTTATAACCAGGATATGCACTTGATAATGTTCGGTTGCGCTTTCTAGCCAGTTGTATTTCGAATTAAGTCTGCTAGTTACTCTGGAGTAAGAAGACTTTTGGTCGAATCCAGCCTAATTAAGATTGTCACTCAGCCGCGATACATGCGATACGTATGATTATTAGGTACCTATGATGTTTTTTTGTCCTGAACTTCTTGCTTTTTTTGATAGTTTGACAAGTAAAGCACCGAAGTTTAAAAAGGTTTTTAAAGCTGTTCATTTATAACCACTTTGTTAACTTCCTGTTGAAAAAAAAAATAGGGCCTAAGACATGTTATAAGTAATATAAATATTTAGACCCTTCCCTAAATTGTCTTACGCAATAGGTAAATTAACAGGCCCTTGACAAACGTCGAACTATATTATATAACACCTATTTTTAGATCGATGAGGGTATGATGACGAAAGTGCTGGGCTACATAGAGAAGGGCAAGCAGCAAGGAGCCAAGCTGTTAGTGGGAGGCAAGCGAATCGGCACTTCCGGTTACTACGTGGAACCCACTGTCTTTACTGACGTCACCGACGATATGATCATCGCTCAGGAAGAGGTATGCATCTGTTCAGATTTAAAAATATAAGTATTTTAGTGTATACTAAACATAAGACATTCTTTTGTTTGTAGATCTTCGGGCCAGTTCAAAGCATCCTGAAGTTCGATACGTTAGAGGTATTGGACCGCGCCAACGCAACTAACTACGGCCTGGCTGCCGGCATCTTTACCGCCAATGTGAACAACGCTCTGCAGTTCAGCAAACACGTCGAAGCTGGATTTGTTTGGTACGTTCCTGAATTCAAAACATTGCATGACAATTTCTAGGCCTATTCTATACCCACGAGGCATGCAGATTCGAAATACTAAGTAGGTAGGTACAACGTACACTATGTAAAAACCAGGTAAAAACAGCATAATGGAAGCAGTCCGAGTCGTGAGTTTCCTCAATAAACACAGCCTGACGAACAAAATTCAAAGCTAATTTCGCTAGCTAACTCGGCTTTCTGCTATTTGCACTTAAAAAGTAGGTTTAAAAATTGCAAAGGAAAATATCGTACGAAAACATACAAGTTAGACAGCTCCACATATATTGGCCATCTATTTAGGTTTATATTATACTAGTTGCTGCTCGCGGCTTCGCTCGCGTGGTACCCGGATTAAAAGTAGCCTATGTTACTCTCCAGCCCTGCAACTATCTCCACACAAAAAATCACGTCAATCCATTGCTCTGTTTTGAAGCAAGACAAATAAACACACTTTCACATTTATAATATGGGTATGGATATATAATCCGAATTCGGAACGTGACGTTTTTTCGCTGAAAATACGCCAACTTTCCGAAGAAAATCGTCGAATCGGATGCATTTTCGGTAGTCTGAATCGCACTGCTGATACTTTTTATTACTAAGATGAATGGTTTCATGGCAACCTTGGTAATATCTTATATTGATTTCTTTTCAGGGTAAATACGTACTTGGCTTTTAGCGTTCAAGCCCCATTCGGCGGTTTCAAAGAATCCGGAATCGGTCGTGAAAAGTAAGTTTCTATTTCCGTAGTCTTTTAACTCAATTTTCCGTAGTGTTTTTAACTCAATTTCCAAGAGCTGCTCCAAGCATCGTTTGAGAAACAATTCGCGTCGCGCTGTGTAGAATCTGAAATTCCAAATACTTACAGATTTTAAAGTTATTTCACTTTTGTTGAATAGATTTGTAGATTACAATAATTATAGGTAGGTAATATAGGTCTGTCATTTACTTTTATCGCCAAATGTAATGTCACAAGCCAAAATGTTGTAACATAGATACATAAACGGAAAGGGATTGTATAAATCTTGCTAATACATTGGGCCGTCAATATCCAGTGTATGGTCTGAGCAACAACGGTTATTTTGATAGTTGTCTATGGAAATCTGGTTGAGCTACGAGTCACAGATAACTCAAAAGTAAATTTTTAGGTGCGAACCAAGAAGATTCTAAACTACGTAACTGGAGTGCTAACTGACATTTAATGTACAAAGGATTTTGAACCTTATCGCGACTAAACAACGATCTATTATCATTTAATCTTGGTTATAAGGATTGTTGGTCTTGTTGAGAGGCTTTCTTGGGTGCTTTGTCTCTTTCACACAGTTGCAAAAAGAAAGAGACACACCGCCCAAGTTTTATTTCAAGCGGACCTTGTTTTCTGTCTCAGTCAGCGTTCCAGGTACGTAGTATAGAAATTCCTTGGTGCGAACTCTAAAAATAGACAATGGTTTTACCTTGGGTTTTACGATCTCATAATCAATTTATTTTTCAGTGGCGCTCACTGTTTGGATGCATATCTGGAGGTGAAGACTGTGACCATTGCCCTGCCAAAGAAGTTTTGAATTAATAATTTAAGTCTCAATTATTTTATAAGTGTTTCTGAAAATAAAATTTAAGTCACATTAAATATTTTTTACTGTCGGTACCTAAGTATCTAAGATACTCGTAAGATATGATAAACGTTTATTTACTACTACGTAAGTAATTTGTAAGTATTTTTACATATATCCACTATATATTACATTTATCCAAATTCTAAACACGAGTAGGAACATGCAATTCATGGAGGCTGATAAACAGATAAAATTGATATAAGTGATACAAAGATACTGAATACTGAATACAACTGGCATACGACTGTTAGTTCCAGAGATTATCGCGTTCAAACAAACAAAAACAAACTTCCGGTTTATTTTTGGTAGGTAGGTACCTATAGATAAAAAATACTTATCTAAAATATAGATTGATTGAAGACATTGACCGGTATAAGAGTACCTACCTACTGAAAAACATGTGATAATTTTAGAAAGAATATTGCATAAATATTGCGCAATGTTGCGCAACGATGATAAAACCACCAATTCATAACAAGTTATGCAGAATTCATGTGTATGAGCACGTAGATACCTACCTACTTTATATTAGTACTTATCGGTTATCTAAAATAAAATAGGCAAGGTGTCGATTCTGTTGTTTACTTGCTAACTAAATTAACATTAAATGCGAAGGATCTTATTTCATTCACTGCGAAGACGAAAACAACTTGATATTACAGTGTTTCTTTTAACTTGGCTAAAATTGGCGCCTCTACTTACAGGTTATTTTAGTCAGAATGAAAAATCCTGTGGCTAATTTAAAATTTTTAAAAAATCGACTTCAACGTTACATAACTTGAGCAATTTTTTGCACTCTCGAGGTGCATTTCTGTTCATAACTCTGAAGACCCGCGACAGATCCTCACCATATTTTTGTGACACCAATTGGAAAGTATACCCTTTCAAAGAAAAAAAGAATTTTTCAAATCGGTCGGAGCGAACCCGCGGCTGGAAGCTAGTAAATAATATCATAAACAGAGTTCATTTCACAAAAGAGGTCTGCGTAATTTTGCAGAACCACAGATAAACCTATGGCAATTTATCTTTACACGTAGCGTCCGAAGGGATGTTTTTCGTGAAACTGTAAAAGGGCCTCCAGACTCTCGTAGAGAACCCCCGAGAACACCCGAGAAGCGTGAGTGTGAAGAGCTTCTCGCCTTCTCGTTCTCTGGCTCGCCTGTTCTCCGATCGGTGTCGGTATTTTTGGCCGAGCCAAAGGATTTCTCGGGCGAGAAAAGAGAAGGGTCCTACACTCACGTTTTGTCTCATTGCAAATTAATGAGCGGCGGTGGGCAGACATCCATATTGTTTGTTTTTTTTGAGAATTTTCTTTCGTAAAAATATGGAATAATAAATAGAGTTGAAAAGGGTACGAACATTTTTGTATGGAGCCTGGCATACCTACTGTCGGCCATTTTGAAAAAACCTCGATTTTGCAGCTAGTGATGAAACATGTGTCAATCGATAGGGGAAGTGATTACAAACAAAATATATTCAGTAATAAAATCACGTAATCTTTATACTTTCCGAGATATTTGAGTGTGAAAATGTAAAAATTAAAACTTGAAAATTGAATGAATTGACAGATTATGTCAAAAATGACAGATGATGTCAAAAATGACAGATTATGTCAAGAATGACAGAATATGTCAAAATGACAGACCTTGTCGAAAATAACAGATTATGTCAAGATTGACAGAATGGACCAAAATGACATGATAATAAATTGACAGATAGGCCATATCTCAAAAACCAGTTATCCTAGACTCTCCGTTCTCAGTTTCAGTGAAAGCTATTGAATAGATCTTCATTTAAAGTGACAGCTGTCAAACTTCAAACGGCCATATCTCGCAAACTACTCGTCCTAGACTCCCCGTTCTCAGTTCAAATGAAAGCTATGACCAAGATCTACATTTAAAGTGACAGCTGTCAAACTTCAAACGGAAGTTTGACTTTAAATGAAGATATATTCAATAGCTTTCACTGGAACTGAGAACGGAGAGTCTAGGATAACTGGTTTTTGAGATATTGCCAATCTGTCAATTTATTATAATCTGACATTTTGACATATTCTGTCATTCTTGACATAATCTGTCATTTTTGACATCATCTGTCATTTTTGACATTATCTGTCAATTCGTTCAACTTTCAAGTTTTAATTTTTACATTTTCAAACTCAAATATCTCGGAAAGTATAAAGATTACGAGATTTTATTACTGAATATATTTTGTTTGTAATCACTTCCCCTATCGATTGACACCTGTTTTATCACCTGCTGCAAGATCGAGGTTTTTTCAAAATGGCGGAAGAGTAAGTATGCCAAAATGTTCGTTCTTCTTTATCGATCTTTTTCAATCTGAGCCTATTTTATGGAATGCTAAATATCGAAACTACTAAGATAAAAGTTTTTTACATTAAGTAAGTATTTTATTTTTTTAAACATTATTTTTAGTTACAACATTCACAAAGTTACAGTATGCAATGGCACACAGAGCCAAACCGGCTGCAGTTTCAATATCGACGTCCATACCGGATAAGCAACAGATCACGACTGAGAACAATTGAGAGTGTGGATAGCTTGTTTGTTCTTCGTGAAGTCTCGGGCGAGACTTCTCGCCGAGCCTTCTCTCGAGAGTCTGGAGGCCCTATAAAAGGCCCATCTACGTTAAGACGTAAAACGTATCTCATGTAACGTTGATTGGTCTAAACTCGGTCAAGGAAATAAGGTTCTAAAGAAGGTCCAACAGCACGAACGATTTTCTTTCCAACTAATGTAATTGGTTCCCGAATACGAGCTTTTACAGACCGACAATTATTATGGTACATGCGTCTCTACAGGGTGTCCCAGAATGTGACGAAAGGCAGATTGTGTTGGTAAATCTGAGCTGACGATTTACCTACATAAAAGCAAAAATTGGCATTCCTATCTTAAGTTTTAACTGTAGAGAGTCAACCCCTATATCACGTAATGTCTAGTTGACTACGCTACCGTATAGCCTAGATATGCAGGAACACACCTACCAATAGATATTACATATTGGTACAGGCTCAAGAAAGAGTTAGCCTTTATGTTTTACATCAAACAAAAAAGTTGCTAGAGCTAGAGAGCATGTTACTTTATCTGAAAAACCGCCCTTATGTCTGATATGGGATATATGAAATGGATATAGGTGGGAAGTTTATACATTAATACTTAATAAATTAGTAGTTAGCGGAAAACAGAATAAGAAGTAATCAGAGTCTACGAACTTTTTTGCAGAAAATCTGTAAGATTTCCGCCGACATTAATTAACGAACGGATAATTTTCCCCAATCTGCGAGAAGTAGTTTTTGTACTTGTGTACTTACTTGAATGTGTTAATTGTACGAGGAAAATACCTGATTGTTTATAATAATAAAAACAATAATATAAACTTTATTTCAGGCAACTTAAGAATTGTACAGATGGTAAAAACTAATTCTAAGGCCCATAGAAATAAATACCTTACATAGGTCACACATGTCATTTATGGTGATATTAGTGATAAACAAGCTCTGTTAAAAAAAACGTTCACTACTATGAATGAATATACCCAGAAACTATACCTACAATACAAATTCAATGGTATCTTCAAAGTTAAATTCCTTTGTAGATATATCTAGAGGGTGGTCAGAGGCAAGTCCAAATGTACATGCTCACATTTTGCACATGCTCGGATTTTGCAAGTATTTTGAGCTGGTTGCAAGTTTATTACGACGAAAATTGGCTACAGCAAACACGCACTTACACTTTTTTGGCGGATTTGTGCATTATGTTGCACGACCGTCACCAGTCGTCTCTGCCCCTCGTTGTGTTAACTTGTTTTGGATCGTGGGTCTGCCAAAAATCAAATTAATAAACCCACGCTAAGCATATCCACAAGGCACAAAAATTAGTCGAAAACAGTATGTTTCAGAGGATGCATCATTTTTATTTGTAAACCCTACGTAACAGGCTGTTACGTAGGCTGTTACTGATGGGATTAAAACAGTGGTTAATTGATGAGAATATTAGATTTGTTTTTGGTTTAATCAAGCTTAACGCGTTCAGTGTCCATGTGCCCCTGGTCCCGATCGTGCCACGGTGCTTTTGGGGCAGCGGCTATTCTCAGATGGGATAAAGGATTATATATTTTGTCTGGATGTGTCACGACACATTAGTTTTAATATTTACAGTACAATTCTCTCATATTTTTCTCCATGCTCGCGAATTAGATTTGTAGAAAGGGCTAATCCGCTCACCATCTTCTTCCTCATTTGGGTAAAAAAAATATCGGAATGTTTTTGTATAGACTTATTTGTTGAATACCAACAGATTTTTTGTTTCGAAAAATTTATACGCGCATTAACTCTAAACGGTGAAGGAAAACAAAAAATCGCGGCTTAGTCAGCCCCACACGTATTGACCATGTCTTTCCTGTGGATATGGCCGGTTAAGCTGAGAGGATGGTTTAGGTGCTGGGCAAGCCTACTCCGTCTCAACATTGTCCCAGGCACTACAGTGTCCCGTTAAGTGTAGACAAAGGTTGCCTCCTGACTCCTGACGCTGTATAAATCATCTAGTAAAAGATGTAAAAGGCCTAAGTTTTTTATTTGCTGAAAAGGATGGCAAAAATAAAACGGAATCTCGATAGGTACCTACCTACCTATTTTGGACAGGGGGACAGGGTTTTTGTTGCATCTACTTATACAAATATAAAAAAGCGGAAAAGTTGGTTTGTTTAAACGCGCTAATCCCTGGAACTATACCAGTCGGATTTAAAAAAAAGTATTTCTGCATTTGATAGCTCATTTCTTGAAGAAGGTTATAGGCTATTCTTTAAATTAAATGGCGGGAGAAACCACTGGGCAGAGCTAGTACTATATAATTATAATTAGACGAGGTACAAGGCGGCTTCAATGTATGATTTTGACTTCTTGCAAACAAAATAAGTGGAACAACGCATTCGTAAGTCGTCCATATTACTATATCTCTACTTTTTTCTAATCTGTGGTTCAACTGTTTTAGTATACTAAGTTAGTGAAGACCATTGTTAAGCAAGAGTAGATAATATATGTATCTGTTGTGAGTTGTGAGACAGAGAATAATCCTCAAAAAATAACTTATTTGAACTAAGATCCGAATAGACTTTTAAACTAAAAATCTGTGTCTTTAATCCCAACGGTCGATTAGATACCTACATCAAGATGGTTATTTGTTGAACTAAGTACCTTTAGACAAGGACTTTTAAAGATAAATTCAGTCTTTTTCCCAGGGGTCATTTTTTAAGTCGTCAGTAAAGACTAGCTTTAAAATTATATTTGTTTGAGCCGTTTTCGCCAGAACGAGTTTTTTTAGACGTAAGGACCCGGTGGAGGACGAATTGTCTATAGAAACTTAGTATCAAATCATTTAAAAGAGCATATTTTCACCTCTTAATGTTATTTATCTAGGTTCCTGTTAAACTTTTATTCCTTAAAATAAACATCAAATGTAATGTACTTAAGCAAATGGTATTTTTAACATTTTTACACCAAAAATGTTGTTTTCTTTTCATTTGTTCTGTCTGTGTTCTGTGTTATGTAGCTACAGATCAATTAAAATAGTAGATTGTTGCACGAGGGTTGAAAGTAACCTATTGCGGCACGAGATGGTTTGGCGCCTGAGCGTAGCGAGGGCGCTAATAGTTCGAGTGCCGTAATAGGTATTTCACCCGAGGTAAACACTCTGCTTTTCATTTCGAATATTAGGAAAGTAAATAAAAACCTGATTAGGTCATTTTATAAAAATCTCTGCTCTCGATCGACAAAACAGATAAAAATCGAATTGGTGCTTTAAAAAAATACTGGCTGGTAGCTTGCTACTGAAAAAAAAAAAAAAAGGCGCCCACCTTTTTTTTTCAGCCAGTATTTTTTGTCATTAAAGATGGTAAATATTTCAAGTTCAAAATCTTGTTTAAATAATAATAATTTAGTGAAAAGTAATTATTAATAACAATACTCATGTAATAAATTGTTGAAAATATTTTTTACAGCAATTCTCAATAAAAAGGTAAAATAGAAATGTCAAATATTACTTTTGCTGTGTAAAAAGTTTCAACATCACTCAATAGAAATGTCAAAATAGAATGATTTTTTTTTTAATTTGACATCAGGGAAAATTGCTTCCCAGGGCGGAAAAGTACTACTTTCATCCCTCTGTTCAGGTAACTTCAAGTGTACTTTCCGTGTATGAGAAATGAAAAATATATTTCGATAGCAAAGTTATGTGCCATAACATAACTGTCGCGTTGGTCGTGCGTGCGTGACAAGGACGATATTATTTTGATTGACACCTATCTGCACTCGCTTCGAAATGAAGTTTCAAGCGCCTTCCACCGGCCTCTTAAATAGTAGATAGTCACAAAAAAACTTCAATGAAAATGTTGCGTAAAAAAAAATACTCTTATTTTATTTTATACCTAAGTACTTGGCTATTTGAAAAACTTTGGTTTGGTAGCTAGTAGCATCATCGTATCGACCCAAAGCATCAAACACCCTAAAAAATATTTTAGCTGTCTTATGCGTAAAACTTAGAATGCCGACCTAGCTCTTCATAGCGTTATTTCCAAAAAAAAAAGCACTCTAGCGAGGCTGGTCGGCGCAAAAATTTTACTTCTCAATTTACAACTAGCTCTACTTGTATTCATTTTAATTTAACAGAACTGTTCTCAACATTTTCAAATTAAACTTATCCATTGTAGACGTTCCTTCATTAATTTTATACGATGTCCTTTGTTATTCAACTCTCCGCAGCGCTGCCCTAAGTTAGCGACAGACAAGATTTCATTTGTATCCCCTTTCAGATAGAAAGAAAAAACTGGGTTAAATACTACTGTAAAGTACCTACATTTATATACAGAAACATAACTACTACATTATTTACTTATCTTTACAAAATCCTATTAGAACTAGTTGAGCCATTTAAGGATCTTTATAAACGATCTATAGGTAGCTCACCTAATCAAAGCCACTGCCAGTTGGAAGCGTGTCCAATATCTAGCTAACAAAAATGAAGTCCTGCCAAATCTTGCTAGAAGTAAAATAAATTGGATCTTGACAACAGCGTTCCATCACCAGAACCAACTAATGCTAGGAGCCATCCCGGTGACCGCATAACTACAAAAAAATAACATCAAAATCGGTCAAGCCAAGGAGTCGAATTCCGAACTGCCGGAATTTGATGTTATAAAGACTGGTGATTTCAAGTGTTTCTCAAAATCATGATATAGCACAGAATAAATAATAGTGAAAGATATAGTAAGCTTAGGCTGGATTCGAAAAAACTGGATTAAGTTACTCGAGAGTAAACTACTGTTTGTTTTTAATATTTTGACATTGTAAAGTTGACACCTTATAACCAGGATAATTTGTATGCACATAATAATGTTCGGTTGCGTTTTCTAAACAATTGTATTTCTAATTATGTCGGCTAGTTACTCTGGAGTAGGATGACTTTTGGTCGAATTCAGCCTTAGTAGTTCATATATCGCACCTCCAGAATAGAAGTGACTCATTTAAAAAATTGGGAAAATTACTTGAATACGTAGAAAGACTCAGAAAAAAAATCTGCTACTTAGTTATTAAAAAAACTGCTACTTTTTAGTTAGAACGTGAAAAACATAATACTTAGCTGCGTCTCTTTCATTTCGACAGTTTCTCCTCCCTCTCCCGCGGACAACGGCCATTTATCGTAATTCCCAAAAATCATGATTTTTGAATTGAGTCTCTTCTATTCTGGAGGTGCGATATTTCGAAACTCTACTTAGCTGTACACCAACTTTGTTGCTGACTGTACTTAAACGTTTACTTATGCAGATTCCTTGCAAAGTTTTTCACGAGTTAAGACCATCAGTTCCACTGGAACCCCTCGACAGAAAATGTTCTGAATAAGTAATCCCACCAAAAAAAATTTTCATGTAAAATGTTGCCAAGACGAGACCATATGGCTCACACTGTCAAAAAGTTACCTGCCGAGCTAAAATGGTCGCTAATGCAGATTCACAATAATCTGATTCACGGGAGATTCGTATTGATATTCAGCTAAAGCAATTCCTCTTTATGTACGTCAAATGTTAGTTGAATTGTACGCAATTCATTTCACAGCAGAATCACATGCTAGGCCTTAAATTACCACACGAAAAAAAATAACCCGGTTGGTTTTCATTTAATATTGCATCGTATTATTACTACTAATACTCTGTAAATAAGTAAGTATTTGATTTTTAAGTAGTAAGTATTTAGTATGTTTTAATAACAATAATAAACATTAAATAATATTTGATTGACACATAATGCAATTCCAATTCATAGGTGGCCATTTTATTTTACGATTCTCCACAAAACTGTCAAACAGTAAGATGATATTGCCGGTACAGAATTGTCAACTTTGTGATTTCTAATACGAGCATCTCGACGCAAATCATTTGTGAATCTGCATTAGCGACCATTTTAGCTCAGCTGAGGGGTTAAAACGATATAGCAGAATCACAATAGGAATTGAACTTTATGCCGTCTCTTTTCATAGACTGAGAGTGACAAGAACGGCATATAAATTGTAACTAGTGAACGCCCCCAGCTTCGCCCGCGTAGACTACTATTTTTGTATCCCACCAGAACCATACATTTTATCGGAATAAAAATTAGCCTATGTGTTATTCCAGAACCTAAACTATCTATATTCAAAATTCATCGAAATCGGTTGAGTAGTTCTGGAGATACGTGGTAACAAACATTCACACACACACACACGGACTTTCGCCTTTATAATATTAGTAGGATTCTTATTGTGATTCTACTATAACGGCCTTTTTAGCCCCGCAGATCTCATGTAGAGCCAACCTTCTAACTCTACACGCCCTAACTCTCCTTATTGTAGAGTTAGGGCAAAGCCAATCTTCTAACTCAACTTATTGTAGAGCTAGGGCAAGCTTCAAGCCGGCTTCACAAACTCTAATTGTACCTATAACAGAAAAGTAATGAACAGTGAATTATTTTTTCACCTTAGCCCATATGACTATAGCAGAACGGGCAAGCCACACATTTCAACTAAGGTGTAGACTTGTAGAGTTTGTGAAGTTAGGGCTTGTAGAGTTAGGGCTTGTAGAGTTAGAGCGTGTAGAGTTAGAAGCTTGGCTCTACATGAGATTTGGTAACTTTTTGACGCTGCGAGCCGTATGGTCTCGTCTTGGCAACATTTTACATGAAAATGCTTTTGATGGGATTACTTATTCAGAACATTTTCTGTCGAGGGGTTCCAGTGGAACTGGTGGTCTTAATTCGGACAAACCAAACACGGAGTGGTGCCCTGATACGTTGCGACTATAACGCGATAATGCGATCTATAACTCGACAACAACTGAACCGATTTGCCTGAAATATAAAATCTAGATAAGTAGATAATGACCGGGAATAGGCCCTAAGCTACTTTTTATTCCGTGGGATAAAAAAATAGTAGTCCACGCGGGCGAAGCCGCGGGCATCCGCTTGTGTATAATATATCAGTAGGTACACCTACAATTTACAATACCGGGAACTTTCATATTCATACTAATTTAACGTTGCCTTTCAGAGTTCAAGGTAATAAAGTCTCTGGTCGCTTTTTTTATTTTCTTTTTTCTATTAAAGTTTTATAAATATTTACAAAAGGTTCAAGTGGTAATCAAAAACAATGTTGGGAGTTTGCAAGGTAATCTCTCGCCGGCAAGCCGTGAATGGAATACCTTACGATTCGTGAATTTTGATGGCCTTTTGTAAAAAACCTCGAAAAAATAACATTAAGTCATTTCGCCCTGTGGTCCGAATCGACCCATTTCAAAAGATACTGGCGATTCGCACTGCTGTCACCACAGTGGCTGTCCGTGGTGCGAAAGAACCCATTCAAAAAGAGCTCTGGGGCGATTCATACCGCGGTCCGAACCGTTCGTGGTGCGAAACAACTAGAGACCCGAATAAAAACTTAAATATTATTGAAAAACAACACACCGTCCGCTTACAAATGAGCATCATTGAATAATATTTTAGAAAACTATCAATTTCAAATAGGTACTTTTTGTTATTTTTTAAAAAGATTACAGTTTTCAACTTCAGTCACTTCTAATAAGCTAGCAAAAGTTAATGGAAACTCAATACAAAAAAGGTAGAAAATAACATAGAAAATGAAAATGTAATCTAATCACGACTGGCCCTAAGGCGTGGTATATTCTCTTAGATCTATTTAGATTTACTACATTTTTATTTTCACTCAGTAAATATTAATCCGATCTGATTTTTCTTTTCCTAAAGATTACTTACATATTTAAGGTTTCCTATAGCTCATACGGGTACCATCTCGTTTCATTGTCATAAGAGTAACAAGAACAAAATATGCAAAACCTTGCTTGCCTTGCAAAATTGTTGCACAAAGGCTTTTATTGCGACAAAACTGAGTGATGGGCTTTTTCGACATCTGTTTTTTTTTTCTACGCGCATGAAACAAATTTTCTGGTGACAATTATGAGATAGAACATTAAGGTCCTACCTACTACTAAAGCGAAGTATCCATTCTATTCAGTCACATGATTCTGATTTATAATGACTAACTAAATACATAATTTCTGATTCCGAAAGCTCTTATTTCGTTCAAGCTAAAGACCCTAACGTAATTGACATTTAAAGTGGCATTAGTGTAACAAAAGTGTAACAGTAGCCGTACCATGAACTCCTAGAACAATGTCAAAACAAGCTTAAAACAGGCTTACTGTTAGGGGGGCACCAGGTCAGACAACCTTCTCGTGAGCCCAAAGCTGCTTGTCCCTTTTGAATCTCTCCCTCCCCATTGAGCTGCCTACTCTGTGGGGGATTCGGGGGGAACGGCAGCTGAGGGACGGTGTGCCCTGTTAAGTCCGACAATAACTTCTCTCGTCCCGGGATCTTATTGTCGGATAACCAATGGTCTGACAGGGGGGGTAGCTTCTCCGCGCGTCCCTCTGAATAGCAGAGGGCGCAGTGGATGAAGCTGGGACGTGCTTGGCGTGCTTCCTCACGGCCGCCGAGTAGGCATCGGGAGTGGGTTCTTCCGTGCCAGCGTCCCGAGCTCGGAACTCCGAAGGGTCCCTAGGGCCTTGAGGAACTGAGGGCTAGGCTGGCCTTATGGCCACCCGGGCTGCGAGGAAGACAACCTCTCTAAAAAATTACCCTGGCGGACGTCCTCCGATGGTTTTGGGATGTGGGTGGCTTGGTGACTCGGTCGTGGTGGACCTCAGGGCTAGGTCAAGGTCGACTGACTTGCCTTGCCACCAGTCTCTTAACTGTCTGGGGGAAGAAGCTGCTGAGGGGGAACGGAGCGAGGCCGGTCCCCTTCTAGCGGCCCAATGAAAGGCGAGTCGTGCGGCGCACCCGCAAGGGTTGTGCTGCTAGAACGAGCCTGTGGGCTGCATGAGGAAGAAAACCTCTTTAAAAAATTACTTCTGGTGGCGGAAACCTCCGACGTTGGGACTGGGTATCTTGGTGGCGGTCGGTTGGTGGTCGGTCATGCCCATCGGGAGGCCGGCCAAGCCTTGTGCCCGTCCCGTTTGTCTGGAGGAAGAAGCTGCTGAGTGGGGTCGGTGCGAGCCGGTCCCGCTCAACGCAGCCGAGTGGAAGGGCAAGTTGCAGAGCACACCTGTGTGATGCGACGAACCCTTAGCTGGGTTGTAGGAGGAAGAAAACCTCTTTAAAAAATTACACCAGGCGGCAGGACACCGGCCGCTGAGTGGGTTTGGAGCGAGGCCAAACCCGCTCGGGATGGGGGCGGCAACGGGTTGGTGGCAACATCAGCCCTATCCGCCTGCCCCATGAGGGGGCGAGTGGTACCCCCTGCCATACAGGGGGCTTTTCGGGTCTGCGGGTGGTCGTGGCGAGGGCTCCGGCTGCTCATTATGCAGATCCCGGGAGGGCGGCGACACCGGGTTGGCCAGTGTCGTCGTGAGCTCCGCGCATGTGGTGTCACAGCCATGTGCGCGGGTGCCGGGCGTGGCTGTGGGTGCCATTACCGGGACTGTGCTCGAGGCAAGCTGCAGGAGGGTCACCGGTGCGTTCCGTATGGAGATCCCGGAGTCCCTCATCTTGCAGAGAGGCCGGCCACCAGCTTAGTTTTTAGTGAGTCGGCCAGTGTTGGTCAACCTCACACACCCCAATTGCGTCCCTCGGCGTAGTTGGAAGTCTGGTTGCAGATTTTCTAAGCTGTAAATAAAAAAAAAAAAAAAAAAAAAAAAAAAAAAAGGCTTACTGTTAGGAATGACATTCGTTCTCATGTTTCAAGCTTGTTTAACATTGCTCAGAGTTCATACGGCTACAGGAACCAAAAGAAATACTGCCTTAATCTAAATAATAATATAAAGTGATAAAAATATGCTTAGATTTTAAAAGATTTTAGTACCTATTACGTTTGTATACATTCATCTGTCGCCGGCCTCTTAATAACCGATACACTCTCATACCGCGTTCACACGCTTCCGAGCAAACAGAAATTCAACGAGACAAATACCTATATAGAGTTGAGTTTTGATTGTTGTTGTTATCGAGCAACGTTCCAAAGTTAAACTCAACTCATACAGACAAATCTGTAGTATGAACCTAGGAGTGCTAACAACACAAAGAGCAGGAACTTTCTCCAGATCATGCAAACATTTTTAGCCTACTGTAACAACAATAATTGAATTGCATTAAAATTCAGATGCGCAGGAGGCCAACAACGGGCACTTTAAGGATGATTTATATTAGACCGGGCCGTGCCCGGGCCAGGCCGTGTCCGAGCCAACCGTGGTGTAGACGAGCGTCGTTTGTTAGTAGACGGGCCCGGGCGGGACATGGATCAGGTATTGCTTCATACAAAATGTAAGTAACGTTTCAAATCCGTGCCCCGTCCGGGGCCACGTAATAGGCACGGCCCGGTCTAATATAAATAATACCTTATACTGTAAACACGTCACGTTAATATGTTGTGTTTTGACAATTTGTCTACATTGCACGAATTATTAAAGGCAGTTTAGAAACAAGGTATACTCCAGCTACACAGTGTAGCCTACACTCTTATTATGCCAACGCCGGCGCCGTGTCGCCAATGTAGATAAGCGGTTTCTTGTCTAAATACACGAGGAATTAAAATAGTAGTACTAGGTAGTGGAAAAATTGCAGCATATTGTTGAAGACACTAGACATCAAATAAAATCCTGTTGTAAAAAACTGTTTATCACTAAATATTTTCTAGAAAATAGTTTGGTAGCTATTATTATAATATTAGACAATATTCATATGAAATATGTGTGCAGGAGAATTTACGGTTTTTTTTTTTTCAATTTGCTGAGGTATTTTTGGCAACACTCTTTCTACGTATTCTTTGTATCATGAGACTTGAAATGAAAATAATGAAAATATCGCCAACAAGCTAGCAATTCAGATTATTATGCCCCCTACATATTATTACAAGCCCATGGTATCTTAACTTGAATGTATAACTCAATCGAGGGTATTTGCGTGCCATTTCCTTATCTCGCCAATTTTTAGACCGCTTCCGGCAGTGGCAACCCTGCGCAATCTATGCATAGACCTCCATAATTCCGCAATTTTCACACGTAACCGCTGTTTTGTATTTTATGGTGGCCCGTCCTAAAATGGGCTTTAGTTCTTGGGAATTAATTGTTAATCAGAGGTCAGTAGGGTTTTATAATTTTTATAATTGTTTTCAAAATATTTGCGAAACTTTGGCGACATGATTGTCTCTACAAAATAAATATACAATCCTTTTAAATAAAAAAAAATAACTAAGCTACGGCGAGACAATTACAAAAGATTTTATTTTTCAAAATAAAATATAGGCCTTGAACTAGAAAAAAAAATAGATCAAAATCGGTGGTTTATGAGACCAATTACAGGTACAAAAATAATAAACTACAACTTTCTTATCATCTATATCTATCTATACTAAACTAAAAAAAAAAACAATGTCCTAGGTACTACAGTGTCCCGATGAGTGTAGGCAAAGATTGCCTCCTGACACTGTATAAATCTATCTATAAGTACTATACTAATGTATATAGATGACATTCTAACAAGTTTAAATTAAAAATTTAGATGCAAGTTAAAATTAAAAATGTACTTAGAAGAAACCTTGACACTTAAGCTTAATACGCGTTTTTTCAGCCGTTTTTTCATGGACCTACTATTTTCTCCTATTAGTAGGACCACGAGGGAGACCTATTTCTGTCTTTCCTATTATATACTATAAATAGAAACAACCAATAATTTATACACCCTGTGGGTACATATGAAAAGTCCGAAAACCGAAATGCCGATCCTTGAAATGCCGATGCTTGAAATAGCGAATGCTCGTAAAGAAGAATGCTTAAAATGTAGAAGCTTAAAATGTAGAATGCTTAAAAATCAGAATGCTCGAAATGCCGAAAGCCAAAATACCGAAGCTTAAAACATAGAAGCTTAAAATGCCGACGCTCAAAATTTAGAATGCTTGAAATATAAAAGCTTGAAACCAGTAATGCTCGAAATAATTATGTAGATGTAAGAATTTTTTTTGTCTTTACTTATTATTATTAAGAGGTAAAGTGTGTTTGTATTGTACTCGTATGTAGGAGGTTATCTCAAAAACTACTCATCTGATTAAAAAAAATATTTCCCCTGTATTTAGAATGAGGGGAGGGGGAGGGAGAGGGGGAGGGGGGGAGGGAGAGGGGGGAAAGAGGGGGAGGGAGAGAGAGAGAGGGAGAGGGAGGGTGAGAGAGGGAGAGAGAGGGAGGAAGAGGGGGAGGGAGAGGGGGGGAGGAGGAGGGAGAGGGGGAGGGAGAGGGAGACGGGGAGGGGGAGGGAGAGGGAGAGGGGGAGGGAGAGGGAGAGGGGGAGGGAGAGGGGGAGGGAGAGGGGGAGGGAGAGGGGGAGGGAGAGGGGGGGGAGAGGGAGAGGGGTAGGGGGAGGGGGAGGGGGAGGGGGAGGGGGAGGGAGAGGGGGAGGGGGGAGGGAGAGGGATAGGGGGAGGGAGAGGGGAGGGGGAGGGAGAGTGGAGGGGGAGGGAGACCCAAACATGGATCTTCCACTGTTATTCACTGAGAAGTTCTGACACAATAGGTCCTGACTCCATCAGATCAGCAGCTGTCACCATATTATTACATTGTAGTCGGAACTTCACCGATACGCTGAGTTCCAAGTTTCAACTCGATCGGACTATTTACTGAAGAGTTCTGTTGAACAGCTCCTGATGTCATCCTCAGATCAGCTTGTTATGACCATATTATTACATTGTAGTCGGAACTTGACAGATATGCCGAGTTTTAACTAAATCGGCTTATTTACTGAGGAGTTCTGTTGAACAGCTTCTGACTCCATCATCAGGTCAGCTTAATGTTACCATCATATTGCATTGTCACTGATATCCTATCAAGTTCTTAAAAAAATCCCGAATCGCGTATGCCTTTAAAATATGAAGAGTTACCTCGATTTCTCCAAGATCCCATCATCAGATCCTGACCTGATGATCAAAAGGAACATTGGAAAAGTGTACCCTTTCAAACAAAAAAAGAATCTTTGAAATCGGTCGAGGCGTCTTCGAGTAACCGGTGAACGTACACAAAAAACAAAAAAATAAAAAATCCGACGAATTGAGAACCTCCTCCTTATTTTTTTAAGTTCGGTTAAGAATACAATAATTTTGTAAGTATTTAAGTCGTTTCACTATCACGTTTCCATCTAGCTACTTTACGCCTAAACTACTTTCGCACCCGTAAAAACTACCACGAAATAAAGTACTAAAAAATACAATAATTTATGTAAGTACTTATTACGATCATTTTCGATGTTTTAGTCATTCGGCATTTGGAACTTATTATTATTAAGCATTCTACTTTATAAACGTTCGGCAATTGAAACTTTCGGCATTTCGAGCATTCTGACTTTTAGCTTTCGACCTTACAAACTTCTATCTTTCAAGCTTTCTGCATTTCAACCGTTCTACATATCGAATTTCGCTATTTTAAGCATCGGCATTTCAAGGATCGGCATTTCGGTTTTCGGACTTTTCATATGTACCCCACCCTGTATATTAAAAACAATTTCAAATAATACAACTGCAATACTGGTCTGAAATAAATAATTTTTATTTACAGCTTATGTCAAAAATGACAGCTTTTGTCAGAAATGACAGCTCATGTCAAAAATGACAGGTCATGGCAAAAAATGACAGATAATGTCAAAAACGACAGATAAGTAAAAAAAACAGATACATAAAAAATGACAGATAATGTCAAAAACGACAGATAAGTAAAAAATGACAGATACATAAAAAATGACAGATACAAAAAAAATTACAGTATGTCAAATTGACATGTAATTTTTACAGATTATTTGTAAAATAAAGCTATGACCAAGATCTACATTTTTTTAAATGACAGCTGTCAAACTTTAAACGGCCATATCTCGGAAACTACTCGTCCTAGACTCTTCTTTCTAAGCTCAAATGAAAGCTATCGAAGAGATCTACATTTTCAATGACAGCTGTCATTTGAACCGAAAACGGAGATCTGTCAATTTGAAATATAATCTGTCTGTCCAAATTACATAATCTGTCAATTTTACAAATAATCTGTCAAAATTACATGTCAATTTGACATACTGTAATTTTTTTTGTATCTGTCATTTTTTATGTATCTGTCATTTTTTACTTATCTGTCGTTTTTGACATTATCTGTCATTTTTTATGTATCTGTCATTTTTTACTTATCTGTCGTTTTTGACATTATCTGTCATTTTTTGCCATGACCTGTCATTTTTGACATGAGCTGTCATTTCTGACAAAAGCTGTCATTTTTGACATAAGCTGTAAATAAAAATTATTTCTTTCAGACCAGTATTGCAGTTGTATTATTTGAAATTGTTTTTAATATACAGGGTGTATAAATTATTGGTTGTTTCTATTTATAGTATATAATAGGAAAGACAGAAATAGGTCTCTCTCGTGGTCCTACTAATAGGAGAAAATAGTAGGTCCATGAAAAAACGGCTGTTTTTTCTTGCTCTATCATCAGAGCCTGATCATGATCACTATTGCAGCGCCCCCTGGCGAGTTAACGTCATAACACTAAGAATCATCACTAGTGAAACGCAAACACTCCATAATCCCCTTCGTTCGTTCCAAACAATCCTCTTCGTTCTGTCGTGGAAAAAAATAAACAACCGTCGACAATCGTCAAATATAATGGAATCGGGTTATAGTTTTATAACCGGCTTTACTATAAACCTGGTACTATACACAAACCATAACTGGTAAGATTTCATTCGACTTCCTTCCTTAAACGCTTTACAGGGCCTCGAAAAGATCGGGTCAAACGATCCCTAAAAACAGTATATGATCCAATAAAAAATACCAAAACCTCAAACAAGATTTAACAGAATATAACAAAAGCGAAGCTTTGCTTTGAGAGTTCAGAAGTTAGAACTTCGTAAACGCTTGATATGTCTGAATCATTCTGGATTTAGAGAGCAGTAACGGTATCAACATAGTTTTTAAAATTGATTTAACTTTGGTGTATAAGATTTGTCTTGATCCAGAACTTATCAGTTTTAAAGCAAGCTTTTTGTTTATTTTGCGTATGTTAAACGCGCGATATACATACAAGACGCCGGGTAAAAACCCGGCTGACTATGTATATTGCGCGTTTATATGTATAGTCGTATTGCTCATTATACGGACTAAAGTGAAGGAAAAAATGTCATTTTTCCTTCAATTTTGACATAAAACGCATCAAAACTAATCAAAATTGAAGGAAAAATGACATTTTTTCCTTCACTTTTAGTCCGTATAATGAGCAATACGACTATAGGTATGTTTGTAAGCTTTAGAAAACGAACTATGCGCGAAAAATGCGCATATTAATTTTTCGAAGTGAAAAATTCCATGTATGCATGGCTGGGTCCCAGTCGATCCCTGCGGATCGATAGTCGAGGAGTACCTCGACTTGGCCAAAACGGCTCTATATAGACATTGTTTTTAATAAAACCGAAAAAATTGTGTTACCGTTTCATCTAGCCTGAAGTTTTCATGCTCGCAAAGTGGACATCAAATGGTAAATCCCTACTATTTAATTCATGAGAAACTAGTCTTGGTTTTCTGCATTAAATGAACCCATTTGCTGGCTTTAAGTTACAGTTCTCTAATGAAACAAAGATCGTTAGTTTGAGGACGTAACATTATGTTTTCCGTTTGAGATCACTTTATTCCAATTATTCCTCACACCTCTAAGATGAGTACTTAATAAATGTTTACTTTCCTTGTTGTATCGAGTGTTCAACGCATTCAGTGGTAAAAAGAAAGTTGTTTTGAATCACGGTCGAAAAGGAGCTGAAATGATTCATGAAATTTTCACCTAAGCGAAAAGACAAGTTATAAGTTATAAAAAATCAACCCAGTTCGTGTTTTTAGATACTTATTGATAGACTTGTATCAATTATGTTATACAGGGTGAATTTTTGAGATGGGGCAGTAAGTGCAGCTACCTTAACCGTTGTAGCTAGAGGAAAACGTTCTTAGGAAACCATCCTTAATTTTTGAAAATATTTCGACCTGCATTCACAGATTTTGAAAAAAATGTACAGTCAGCGAGAAAATGGGCCATTTTCACAAAAACTTTTTTTGATGCCAATCGATCCTGTTTCATCTAAGGATAAAAAGGCTCTTTCAGACCAACTGAGGTTAGAGTACTAGAAAAGTCAGAAATCGCTAAAATGTATTTCTGAGACAAGATAGTAAGGGCTACCATAGCCGTTGTAGCTACAGGAAAACGTTTTAAGAAGACTATCCTTAACTTTTGAAGATATTTCAACCTGCATTCACAGATTTTGAAAAACATGTACAGTCAGCGAGAAAATGGACAATTTACACAAAAACTTTTTTTGATGCCAGTCGATCCTGTTTTAGCTAAGGATTAAAAGGTTCTTTCGGACCAACTGAGGTAAGAGTACTAGAAAAGTCAGAAATTGCTAAAATGTATTTTAGAGACGGAGCAGTAAAGGCAGCTACTTTAACCGTTGTAGCTACAGGAAATCTTTCTTAGGAGACTACCCTTACTTTTGAAGATATTTCGACAAAATGATGAAAAATTTTGACAAATGATAAATTGATTTCGTACGAAATGTACAATCAAAGTTATTTGCGTTTTCTGACTTTTCTAGTACTCTTGCCTCAGTTGGTCCGATAGAGTCTTTTAATCCTTAGATGAAACAGGATCGACTGGCATCAAAAAAAGTTTTTGTGTAAATTGCCCATTTTCTCGCTGACTGTACATTTTTTTCAAAATCTGTGAATGCAGGTTGAAATATCTTCAAAAGTTAAGGATAGTCTCCTAAAAACGTTTTCCTGTAGCTACAACGGTTAAGGTAGCCCTTACTGTCTTGTCTCAGAAATACATTTTAGCGATTTCTGACTTTTCTAGTACTCTAACCTCAGTTGGTCTGAAAGAGCCTTTTTATCTTTAGATGAAACAGGATCGATTGGCATCAAAAAAAGTTTTTGTGTAAATGGCCCATTTTCTCGCTGACTGTACATTTTTTTCAAAATCTGTTAATGCAGGTCGAAATATTTTCAAAAATTAAGGATGGTCTCCTAAGAACGTTTTCCTCTAACTACAACGGTTAAGGTAGCTGCCCTTACTGCCCCGTCTCAAAAATTCACCCTGTATACGTGGGTAGCGAGTATCACACTGTGAGAATGCTTGCGTTTTGGCAGAATGACGGATACCTTTCAGAAAGGCTGGTGGTTAGTAGCAAGACACCGAGAGAAAGAGAAAGGTGGAAATGGAGATAAACCATGATTAATAATTTATAAAGTAAATTGTTGACAATTTAAATTTTTAATTACCACCTAGGTATACATTAGGAATTAAAGCGAGCAGGTAATCCGGGATGGGCGTCGTTTTTTAGAAAACTTAGGATGGCGTTTGGGTTATTAATAGAGTGAAAAATTGCAAGGATTTTAATTACTTAGTCTCAGATGGGAAAACTGAAGTGGAACTTTATGAAAAACTGAGTGGCTCCAAGGCGACCGTGAGACACTGTGATTGCAACGGAATTGGATATTAAAGAGCGTCTGACGCCCTTGCACTCATACAATCGGAGTTGTTTTTACTTACTGCATTAAGGCCAGACCGCGTTTGAGTGGCACTGTGAGATACTGCACGGCACGTTACAAAGCGTTAAAATTTTTTTTAGTCATTCCGTATGGTGTAGGTACCTACGTCGTATTAGGGCGGCAGAGTCGCTGCACGTTGCCTCCGAGAGAACATTTTGTCGCGCAGTGCCCTGTCTCGCTGTGCGGTCAAAAGTCTCTCAGACACTCAAAAGCGGTCCGACCTTTACAATTGCAAAAAAACATTATGCAGCACCAGAAATATTTTTTTAGGGATTATTAAGATCAAAAAAACTTACGAATTCAACTTGAATAGCACCGACAGTATTAAACCAATGTAAAGCTGGCGGTTCGCTTCGGAGACCAAGATCGGAGACCAACACAAGAGACAGTCATAGGAGACTGTTGCGTTGAGCTAATTTTATTGTATGTTACTAACAAAATGGATTATTATAATAGAATAAATATTTTTCAATTTCAATTTCAGTTGTCATTTAAACTGACGGCTATTTGTCTCCAGTCTCTTTCGCACTTCTCTATAAAGCCTGTCTCTACAGTCGTATTGCTCATTATACGGACTAAAAATATATGGAAAAAAAAAAGACATTTTTTCCTTCTATTTTAGTCCGTATAATGAGCAATACGACTATAGTCGGTTTGTTAGATGGATGCCGCCTTAACACTATCAAAGTAATTTTGCCAAAGTTTGGTTTTGTATATTTGTCTTGTACCTACATCTTGGTACCTAGTCTAACTTTTACATAAAGGCTTTAGTTTCAAAACAACTCCTTAGAATGGGACAAGGGTGCCTGGAAAGGTCAAGGGAATGCAGTTAACGTTTTATTGGAACACTGTCCTTTTATTACCTCAGAGAAAGAGGTGGCAAGAGTGCTGCTTCGACACATGATACTATTTGGAATAAAACTAAGACCTTTACATCTTTTACTAGATGATTTATACAAGAGGCAATCTTTGTTTACACTTATCGGGATACTGTGTAGTGCCAGGGATTTTGATAAGATAGACCTTGCCAAGCACCTAACCGGTTAAGCTGAGAGGATTGGTTAGGCTAACCCATCCTCTCAGGATTGTCAATACGTGTGAGGCTAAATAAGCCGCGGGTTTCCTCAAGATGTTTTCCTTTTTTAATGAGCATAGGTACAAAAATACCGTAACGAAAAATCCATTGTTTCACGGCCGAGATTCGAACCTATGACTTACGAAGATTGAAAGCTGACGTACTATCCCACTCGACAAGGCTTTTTTAGTTAAAAATAAATCAGTTTAAAATAAAGCGGCACTTCTTTTAAAAGGTCGGACCTATTACTCAAAGGACAGAGGACGTACCTTAATCTGTGGGTAAATAGGGGTCACACTCATTGGATCCTGTTTCTAAAATCTAAATCAAATAAAAAGTCTACAACGAACGTAACCTAATGATGTTTTGAAGTTTATAGGAGGAAATCTCTTAAAACATTGATCCATTGCTAAAAATATTTCAGAAATAAAAACCTGCACTCATTTGCCTGCACTGTTCTTGAATGGCATTATGTAAAACTGGACCATGCATGATAATTTGCTGTACGTTTGCACAGTTATTTATCAGCTTTTTAAATTGGAAGCAGTACTTTCATACTGGTAAGTGAAGCGTGTAATATTAATATACCCATTTAAAACAAGTAAAAAGTAAATCTAGTAATAACAAAACCACTTAGAAATGCTTTTAACTCGGGATTTTAAAAGTTATATGAAAGAACCATCAATTTAAATAAGGATTTTTTTTAACTAAAGCTTATATTCCCTGCAGTGAGACCATGTAGAAAAAGTATGTTATTATTTATGTCAAATAAATCTGTTTTATTATCTTATCTTATCTCACTTCTTATAATGCTAAGTTACTATTATTAGAAATATGGAAGTTTAGATGTTTGGATCTTTGGATGGATGTTTGAAGGATGTTTGTTACTCAATCACGCCAGAACGGCTGAGCGGATATTGATAAAATCTGGCACAGAAATAGATTATAGTCTGTAAATAGCACAACCTACTTTTTATCCTGGTAAAATTCATGGTTCTCGTGAAATAAAATAATAGTAGTCCACGCGGGTGGAGTCGCGGTTGTTCGCTAGTCATTTAATAAATTCATTATTAAATGTCGTGAAATATTGATGAGATAATGGCGTAAAACTAATTTCGTAATGTAAACCAGATGTTACTTTCTGTAATTGAAAAGTTTCTCAAAGTTTTCTGTTGTAAGTAGAAACAGACTGACATGACAGTTGAAACAAGGGGCGAATAAATAGTAGATTGTATTATAAGGGGGCAAAATAATATTTTGACGGCGAGGGCGCTTTTTTGAATCCAGAGCGAAGTGAAGGATTCTAGAGTAGAATCCCGAGCGTAGCGAGGGATTCTTTAGTAGAATCCTGAACGTAGCGAGGGATTTAAAGTACGTCGCCCGAGCCAAAAACATATTTTGCGCCCGAGTGATACACTCTACTTTTCATTACAATCTATGAGAAAATAAAAGGGAAGAGAAAAGAATGTGTTAAATCGACAAAGTTCCACTTGAGAACAGTAATCGGGGATTAAATTTTTTTTATTTAGACGGTGGCCGCGCGCCGGCTGAATGGTGGGCGGTATGTTTATCTGTTACTAGCAGCCCCCGTAGTGATGGTTTATGGTGATGATGATGATGATGAAAAGTAGCCTATAACCTTCCTCAAGAGTTTAGCTATCAAATACAGAAATAATTTTTCAAATCCGACTGGTAGTTCCTGAGATTTAGCGCGTTCAAACAAAAAAACTCTTCCGCTAGAATTGCTCAATAGTTCCACGAAAACAAACTAGATGGCGGTAGTAAAAAAGACCGTTTTCTAGATCGCGCTGACGAAAACGCACAGGATTTTATCAGGTTGAAATTACAATTTTTGTATGGATAGCTAGCTAGAGCTATACTAAAACCGCTGAGTAATAAATCTCTAAATGTGATTACAACTGTGGTGTTTTTGAAAGAGTCCTCCCTCATCTAGAGGTGGGGAAAAGCGTTACTTTCGTATCGCGGTGACTGTCGTTCCGGTTCCAAGAAAATCACAGTGAAAAATCACCGTGACTTTGGCACGTCGATCACAATGTCGCACTAGGCGTTCCATGTTACCTTACGCGTAATCGTGAAACGAGATGACTTTTGATCCAAATTAACAGTGCGCAAAAATATCAGCACTTTTTTATTCGAGTTAACTATTTCGATAAGTAAATACTAGGTAACTAAATAGGTACCTACGTTATTAAATAAAAAAACCTTCTAATAATTTCTTGTGTGCACTTTTTTAATTAAATTTTAAAGCTTTATTTTAATACTAGCGGCCACCCGCGGCTTCGCCCTCGTAAACTACCTACTACTTTTTTATCCACGGCAAATATGCATTTTTTTCGGGATAAAAAGTAGCCTAATGTGTTATTCCAGGTCATAAACTATGTATATTCTAAGTTTCAGCCAAATCAGTTAAGTAGTTTTTGCGTGAAAGCAGGATCATTATACAAACAAACAAACACACTTTCACATATATAATATGGGTATGGATGCGATTGAAAATCGTTCCGAACGGTAGAACGGAGCGTAAAAGAATGAATGACGTTCCTTGGTGGAACGTTGTTCCTTTACGACGAGTCACAGTGATATCATTTGACTTCAGATCACTGTGATTTTTTCACGGTGAAGTTATTTATCACTCACCTCTACCCTCATCCATCTTGGTACATTCGAGATGAATGAATGTGGAAAGTAGTTGTACCTCTAACTAAAGTGCGCGGCAAAGTGAATTCCGGCGCACTTAAAGGGGATTAAAAACTCATTACTGCCCGCTAAACTTATAAAGAGGATTAAAAACTCATTACTGCCCGCTAAAAGTTCCTTGAAGAGGAATCATCTACTTTGGGCGCACTTAAAGGCGAACAAAGTCGTCCTTTTCGAATAGATGGAATGAAAACACCTTTGTTATTTACTTTGACTACTTGAGAGCCAGGTTGGCTCAATGTTTTCAATTGTCAAATAATTTAAGTGGATTAACATGTTTTTGTTGAGCAAAAAAATGTTCTCTCAACAAAAACACAACAAATCTAAACCAATTTTAAAAATCTCATTTCAATTTGCTTAAAAATTTGTTTTTAAGCAAATTGAAATGAGATTTTTAAAATCCTACTTAGGTAAGTATTATATTTTCATTCACTGTTCTGTCGAACCGTCGAACCGCACCTCCATCAGGGAGACTCCATGTCATTATTTTCATTGTCATCGGAAATTGACAGGGATGACAAGGTTCGACTTGATCAGACTTTTTCTAAGGTGTCCAACCCTTAATCTAAGTAAATTAACAATGTATGACATGAGTCTATGAGACACCGTCCGGGTCATATACCACCATGTAACACCCATCTCTCCTCCATAGCTATATTACAGTACGCACAATGGATCTAGGCATTCATGAAGTCGGCCGTTTTGCTGCGCAGTAGAAAAAAATTGTATGTAGCTTACATTGCGCATCGAAACGCCTAACTTCACGAATGCCTAGGTCCATTGTGCATTTGTTCGCACTGTACAATCCACAATCGTTAACGCTATTAAAATCGCAAAACTGTTCGATGTCTACTGTAGGGAGCGGCGCTAAGAGTGCAGTCCCCGAAAAACGATGATCATAAAAAATGATAATAAAAAAGCTCTAAAAACGTATTCAAGCAATTATTGTCTCGCTTATTGAGTGTTTTACGTCTATTGCTATTAACTACTAGGTATTTGCCTTGACATCAAAATGTCGTAGACTGAATAGGTCTCATTGTATGGAACTTTATCAATAACCAGCACAATGAGAACTTATTATAATGTTGGCTGCGATTCAATACAACCCTAACTTGATAATAAACTTGAATTAAATCTAAAATGTCACGCAAATATTCAATTGCAATTTCAAATTGCATTTAAAAGTGTTTTCAGAGTAATTGACCCTTGTAACAATGGTGAATTATACTGTTTAAATGTTGCTAACCGCAGAACAAGGGCGTTGTTCTGCGGTTAGCAACATTTTCTTTGAGTTCAACCTCCCGTGCCGTCTAGTCTGTCGCCAGCAAATGTTTGGACAAACCAACCACCTTAATAATTGAAAAGATTTAAAATAAGTCCCAGAGAAAATTTTCAGTTCTTTGATTTCTAACTAGATTCTAATCTACTTTCACACGGTTAATTTTTTTCGTTGTAATAACTCGTTTGTCTATCACTCTGTCCTGTCCTTCTTTTTCATGAGAAAAACTTATTTCACTATCCTGTTCGGATTTTCTAGTTCAGATTTACGGAGGACGTTTCGAAAAAACCTTTCCAGCTTGTCGATTTCCATGCCTAGTTAAACGTATTGTTCGTGAAATCACATGTAAAGCTCGTAACAAAAAAGTACCTTGTCGATGCAGAGTGTAAACCGACGGATATATCAATATTTGCAAAGGTTTGGGCATTTTATTGTTCTATAAACCTCCTTTCTTTGACTGGTAATGGTCCAATAAAACTTTTGTCCGATGGTAATTAAATGCCAGCTGCTGTACCGGTAAAATTAAAGGTCATGTAAGCTAGTAACCAACTTTGGTGAGTGATTTATTAGGACGAAGATATTCTTCATGGCTTAAAGGTGTTATAGCCGGAATCGACCATTTAACTTAACATGTCCTCTGAAGCACGGAATTGCTCAGTTACTGCCACTAACGATCATCTATCCAATTTGTGGTCATGCATGCACGATCTATTACGAATGATTAAGCAAGCGGCCTAAAAACTCCGTCACCAGAGTTGGCCACTTGCTCATACGAACTTACTTACTTACTTTTATTAAGCAAGCGCACACCATAGACGATTTGTATCGATCAAGTTTTAAAATTATCTTTTACGTCATACTCGTAATATATAGGTAGTTATCAACAATTTCTATAAGATACTACAGCAAAGTTCAGAAGGGTAACATTTTATTAAATAATATTTTAATAATACGACATAAAATGAAATGTTTTAAACGAACGACGAACGATTTACCATAACGACTTCCAAGAATACTCTGAATAACAAAACCACTTTAGTGTAACAATAGTTTTAGAACAATAGTGCCAATGCCCTGTAGGAACTTGAACTCCCTTCGTTCAGGTACTTCCTTTGTTCAGCGATCTGCTGAGTCATAAAAAAACATAAGGTGCTGAAATCCAATCAGAATCCAATCTCTATTCCATTCGCTTTATCAGAACAGACATCACCATGATATCACAAAACGGAATACATTCACGAGTTTCCAAAACGTTACCAAATGGAGAAATGTTTGACTCATTTCGAAATAAATATTGGTAAAGGAGATTTTCATCGTGGAAAAGAATTCATGTTATAGATGCTTTGATCAAGTACATAATTTATTTATTCTGTGGCGTAGAATCCGATACAATGTAGCCAGACCATTCCAAGCTTAACAATGTAGGTAGGTATTCTCCAAGCTTCATGCATACCTACTGAAATAGATTATAACGTAACGCAACTTTCATTCTAAAACATCACAATGTTTTAGAGAAATTCTTTTGGTTCTTTTGCGTGGGTTTCAATGCTACAGGATAAGTAAATAATGTTTTAAATGTTTGAATGAATGATGAATGAGTTGGTCTGTTTCACAAGATCTGTCTATAAATATTTTTTTTACTGTTGGTGTTGATTGACGGGCTGTGATTGAGTCTGTCAGTCTCTTGCTGTTGATTTACTTAATTTTACTAGAACCAAAGAACAAATAAAATAGTACCTAGTATGAATTTACACCACATAAATTCCGTGTGGTGGGTACACTACACGCTATGCACGCGGTACACGAAATTATGATTAGTATGAATTCAAAACTGTGCTGCGCTACAGTTGTACATAGGTCAAACAAATCGATGGCAGCAAAGTAGATGCGGACAACTACAAAAACGCTACTTTACAGGAGAGCACATTTAGTAAAAAAATGTTGCCTTTTTGAGAGTAATGTACCGATTAACATGAAATTTTCTGACGTGCATTAAAATAACCTTCTTTATTGTTTGTATAAAAAAAATATTGATATTATCACTGTTTTACTGAAATAATGTAGATGTCTTTTTTTACTCTGAACAAAATTAGACGTAGAAGAAGACATTTGCCCGATATCCGTTTATACGTTGTGATAAAAAAGCGCTCATTCTACCTAAAATATCTAATAAACTGAGATAATGAGCATCCGGTAATATTTTTAATGATATTAAAAAAAATCTAAACACCATGCAAACAGTATTCTCCTTTTTTTGACCAAATTGTGTAGATGTCTTCATTTACTTTGCATTTAAAATTTCACTAAACTTCATCTACGTCTATCAGTTAAACTCATTTAGTTCCCAAAACTCACAAATTAATAGAGGTATCTACTGTTTTTTTAATAAAACGCCATGTAATTTATTATTAAGTATTAAATTAAATAGGTACTTACCAGTTACTGTCAATGAAAAAAAAAAAAAATAGACTACCTATAGAATTCGAACGTCTCTCTTTTTTAAAAAAGTATCAATCAGTCTTCGAAAGTTAGTTAGTCAATCAGGTACACACATCAGGTATAAAATTTAAATTAACATCGTTTTCTCCGAAGCAGAAGAGCTTCACTAGAAGCACCATTGCTGATGATGTTACACTAGAATCAGTGATTAAAATGCATGGTTAAGTGATTTGTGGATTGAAAGAACGTAAATGATCATCCTCTGCAATAAGTTCCAGCAAATGCAATTCAGATTCAAATTAAATAAACCCAGAAAGCATAGGTGTAATAGGGCGTGATTGAGGGCCAACAGTTAAATTGACTAGACTAGCATTTGGCTTATAAAGTATTTTAGCAGAGGTTGTAAGTGATAATCCTCTTCATCATTAATCAAAAGATGTTCAAGTGTGTCATTTCCTAAGATGGGTAAGCTGTAAATAATATAAACATAGGTTAGGTACCTACGAGTAGTTTGACGCTCTGGAGGAAGAAAAAACTAGCCCACCTAATTTTATCACATAGGAGCATCTGCCCCCAGGGCATGATCTTCCATAGCTAGTGTGGAAATCCATCTATCGATCAATCGACTGCAGACCAAGTCGGCAGATGTAGAAGAAATGTTGAGGACCTAATAAACGCCAAAGACGATGGATTAAATATGGCAAGGTTCTACACGCATTTAATTTAGTTGTTGTAAACCTGAAGATGTTGTTTAAAAACATTCTAAACACTATTTAAAGTAGTTTTAATAAATGGCATTAACCTGCTTTTATGAAAAGACCCTCTAAATACAAAGGTTTCTAAATTGCCGTAAGTGTCTGCTTGTAGATCAATCAGCTGAATTAATTCATTTTCTGCATCTTAATTTGAAAATAAAAAAAAGAATTTGATAAAACCAATGTGCAAAATAGTTTATCTATAGTAAAATTAATGAATTCCCTAATAAAACAATGAATTGTAAATTAATTAGATTGGGACATATGCAAAAAGTACGACGGATAAACGGATAAGTGGCAGATGTCCGTGCTTACGTTGTATACATTTTTGAGCCACCTGTCGAAGCTCCGAAGTAAAGGCGGTCATATGTAAATGTCCGTTTCTACTGTGAAGTTTTTTAAAATTTGATTGTAGATGTCTTCTTATACGTGCCAGATTTTCTTCATTATTTTGAAATTTGAAATTATTTTAATGCAAACTTGTAGATTGGGTTAAAATAAGCTCATTTTTGTAAAAAAAAGCATTTTCGAAAAAATGCAGATGTCCGTTTCTACTTTGCTGCCATCGAAATGAGAGTGCTCGAGACCACACAATGCACATCGAACGCGTAGCTTTCGATATTTATCGATATGAAAAACCTAATATCGAATGACATCAAGCGAACAAATATCGAATTTGAAAGCACTCTCTATATTTTGACAGTTTCCTGTTATCGTTAACGAATGCGATATCATGTCATTCGGACGAGAATTGGGCTCGAGGCGTTGCCAAAAGTCGATCTTTTGGTATGAAAAGTTTTATTATTTTATGAGGAAATAATTTAAACATCGTTGTGATGCTCTTTACGTAATTTCAAGTCCATTATGAACACTTGGATTCAATTTTATTCGTCTCGTCGATCTAATTTGTCCTTAGCAACCAAAACTCTGTATCAGAAATTGACAACAAATTAATGCGTGCACATGCACACCCAGGATACGAAAACAGAAAAATATATAACTAGATACAAACGGACATAGATTAGGAACATTACTATAGATAAAAAATATACACCAGATTTTATTATTATTTTTCAATAATAAAATCAAATCATTCAATTTTAAACATTTTTTTCTGATTACAATACTGTTGTTTATGCCCGATAAAACTATATTAATATACATTATACTTACCGGTGAAACAAGCGTTGGTGCCTCTTCTCGGTTTATAACTCTTGCTATAACCAGATTCTAAAATATTTGAGACAAGGTAGCTAGGTACCTATATATTTTATGTTCTGAACAATATTTACTTTCATTTGTCTTCCAAGTCGACAAAGTGTCTACGAGATTGATCAAGAGAGCTGATACGGGTCGCTGCTCTCTTTGCTTTCATGAATTACATTAACCTTGAAGCCATCCAAAGTTGTGAAAATGACAATTGAATGTGACAATTCACAGATCAAAGAACTAGCTTAGCGAGTTCCACTCAATAAACAATTTGACAGTGTAAAACATTTTTTTTTTACTAAAATCCGTACAAGTTTTCATTAATTTTGACATAAAAAGAATTAATCCATCATTTAATGGTATCATGTAATCGAAAACTATCTGGATCTAAACATATATGAATGTAGGTATGATTACATCATAGATTGAGGTAAAATGTCTATCATTGATATTCTTTTGCGTTTCAATGTCTTTTCTATTACTTACTATACTTTTTGTGGGCTCATTAAACAACATTAAATACCTACCTAAGAATAATATGTAAGAATGTATTTATTTTCAAAACTTTCAAAGACGTGACCGCGAGTCCCTCCCTCTTGCCCACATGTACTTAGATTCTCCGGATGAATCGAAACACTGTCGGTATCTAATTATCTATATTTTCCTATAGGTAATATTATTATCTAACTATATTAATGTTTTGTGAATGATTCCCGTGTGTTCTTACAATTTTCTAGTAATGGTTATCGGAAACTACTAAAAAGCTCATTGTCCGTCTGCCTGGGTGTGTAAGTAGAATCCCACAACAAAAGTCACGACCAAAATATTTTTCCAAACAACAGCTTCCAAATGCAAAATGTATTAAATTATGGTAATCGCGTCTCCGTCGTATTTTTCATGATTATTTACTCTTGGCGTTTTTTGATCTCGAGACCAACTGGCTTGATGACATTTCCTTTGACCTAGTGGCATAGAATCCGTACCCATCCGTACTTCCGTAGGTACCCATATTATAAATGTGAAAGTGTGTTTATTTGTTTGTTTATTTGTCCTGCTTTCACGTCAAAACAGAGCGACGGATTGACGTGATTTTTTGTGTGGAGATAGTTGGAAGGCTGGAGAGTAACATAGGCTACTTTTTATCCGGGTACCACGGGAGCAGCAGCTAGTAGATAATATGCTAGTGGCAAACTTTTAGGTCATTTTCAGGACTGATTTGTTTGATCACTGTCTGTCTGATCAAATAGCCTGATTTTAGCTTGATAACTTTTTCCCTTAACATTATCATCCACTTTAGGGACTCTTTTTGTGACTTGTCACTTAACTTAGTCTTAGATATACCTACCATTAAAATACAGGCTATAGATTGCGCTCCCAATATTAAAGCCGAAGCTAATGCGTTTCCATTTGAAGCACAGAGATCCCTAAGTGCAGGTGTTAAGGGCACAATAGAAAAAGCAGTAAATGTGACAAGTATCGGGGATCAGTGCTACATTCACTTTGTACTCATTACTAAACCCCTATTTGCAAGTTGAACTTACAGCGGCCCACTTGGGTGCGGAGACGGTTGAGTGCCTTCCAAGTGAGCTACGGTAGTTCATGCCTTGGAGATATTTAACCTAGTAAACAGTTCCTGGTTCCTGTTTCCATCAAACCAAGTAACCAATTCTAGACTGAACTCTTGTTTGTCCTTGGGATCAACTTCTGGCTTGATAGCTATTTGTTTGACATACCAACCTAAAGCCCATCACATACACAGCACATAATATATCTTATGAAATATTAACTTTGAGATCGCGCCCATACAAATTCTATGGAGGACCACACACAGCGAATTTAAATTACAAAATATATTTGGTGTGATCTGTCAAGATTTATATTTCAAAAGATATATTATCTGCTGTGTGTGTGGTACGCTTTAAAAAAATAGCGCCGATTATTTGTAGTAAGAATGGAATTCGAAATAAAGACAATCTAAGTACTGAGTGAATAATCTTCGTCAGGGTGTGATCCGCGGTACTCACTTTCTTTTATGTTCTCGTGATCATATTTTTACGTGAGTTATTTCCGTACTTTTCTCATATGTTGAACAAATCGAGGCTTACAGTGATCCCTGTAAAATGAGAAGCAACTCAATGCCATGCGTCAGCCGAACCATACATGGCGTCGGCACAGCCCAGCAACACATAAATCATCCCTAATTAATAGAAGCCCTACCACTCATATTACGTCACTCTTGTTATAATTATTGTTATAAAAGCTTTATTACGAGGAAGCTTTCCTATTTGGTAGGTAATCATTTTAGATTCTAAAACAAAATACTTACCTATTCTTATTATTTAGGTAGATACCTACCTACCTGTAGGTTCTGCGAATAGGTCTTTCGAATGATCTTGGATCAGATTAGTTCTAGCAATTGTTATGAGGATAAAAACTACTGTGCAATTGTGTATCTAGTTTTACGGCTAGCGCAATACCGTCAAAAAGATGCTTCTTGCAAGTTTGATTGTGTTATTAGCTACCACTGTGGCTACCGAAAACCGCTATACGGTCTCTGTAATCAGTAGATAATTACAAGTGGATATCGTTCGCTACCACTACGGACACCTACTAGGAATCGCCATTCATACAAGGTTCAGACGCGTTCGTCTATCTGATAGTAGGTTAGGTATCTGATTTCACTTTATCCACGTTAGGTGCTTCATTCAAACACCCGACAAAATACCGCTAGGTATTACTACAAAACTGTGAACGAAATAATACAATTTGCAGCAAAATTGTATATATTTTTAAACTCGCTTTCTGCACTTTGCGACTAAATTATTCAAACAGGGATTAGATTAGCGTGTCCGGAACAAAATTACTTAATTAATATTCGCTTTCAGCCGCTCACAAAGTGGATATTCATGTAGGCACCAAACCTTGTCATTCAATATAAGTATAAAAGTATTTCAGCAAAAAAATATGAATTTGGTGTACGGGTATCCGTACACGGTGGACTTAAAGTTTAATTATTGCGTAACTCATGCGTAAGACCGCCCGCAGTTTGGATCCGATTTTGCAACGTGCGTATACGTACGTCGAATTTACCTCACACAGAAAGCTAAAATTATGGCTTCTTGACAGAGCCTTTTATTTTATAATGTAGACGATTTTTTAAAATAACTGACGATTTAAGAATATTTTGTGACATACTTTTTACGTGTAATATTATATAAGTAATTAACTAGTTTTGACATTACCTAACATTCAAATTTGCATACCCATGTTCTTGGTGAAATATGTGAACTCTAATATTATTGACCTTACAACTGCACTTACCATAATTCTTGCGAATAAACTATTTCATTTCATTTAATTTCATTAGTTGCCATTTTTGTTCACGTTTTTAGGTCACCAAAGCTTTCATGAAGCTAACTACTACTTAACAGGCGGGTTAGGACCGAGAATAAATAAGAGTCTTCTAAATCTAAAGCACGGAAGTGCTCTGTTCTAATGCTATTATTAATGGCTGAGCAGTGTTGGCCGAGTGAGTGGATACCTCGACTTTCGATCCGAAGGTCGTGGGTTCGAAACGCAAGTGGATTTTTCGTTAAGAGAAAAATAAATGCACATTAACACGAACTCTAAAAAGAAAACATCGGGAGGAAACCCGCGGCTTTAATTTTATTCAGCCCCACACGTATTGACCATGTCTTTCCTGTAGATATGGCCAGTTAAGCTGAGAGGATGGTATAGGTGCTGGGCCAGCCTACTCCATCAGTGTACGACATTTGTCATAGTATTCTGTGATATTGTGTACAAAACATCGCTTAACTTCAACGATCTATCAAGAACGCCTACAATACTACAATCGAGCGCTTATAAAGGTTAATATAGTGGACATAGGATATATTGGTATAACTTTTCAATATCAATGAAAAGGGTAGACATGAGAATTGGTTATTGAACCACTTTTTCTTGAATTGGTATTTGTTCCGAATCTACATAAACGAAATCTGAGAATACTTATCAATAAAGTTGGCCCTATTCGTAAAGTTTGTTTTAGGAACGCAAATAAAAAACATATTTTATGATTGCATAAAATAGCTTCTAACATACAAAACTGACATCACAAAGCATAAATAATATTTTTTTTTAGTTTACACAAAAGAGGGTATGTAACAAATCAATGCCATACAAACGATTACACTTTAAGCGTTTCCACAAAATCTGGTGTAAGTAATATAACACAAGTAATGTAACAATATAATATTATAATCGAAGCGACGCGTGATCCCAAGTCTGGCACTTTTTTGGCTCAACGTATCAGCATTGCCATCCAGCGCGGTAATGCTGCCAGTGTCTTGGGCACGCTTCCGTCTGGCAGTGGTTTGGATCAGTTGAGCTACCTATAGATCGTTTCCAACGATCCTTAGGTGGCTCAACTGGTTCTTTTCGTATTTTATACTTTTATGTAAATATGTAGTAGTTTAGTTTCTGTAAATAAATCTTATATTAGTAATGTAACACAAGATTATTAAGTAACATAAGAGGCAGTAAAAAAACTAAAAACGTTTACTTTGACTACCTACTTAAAGGATCAACCTCGCTATAAAAATAAAAATGGCGGACTTCAAGCGCTTTACGTGCGGACTTAATTTTTTTTTAAGACCAAATAAAGGGCTTTAAAAGGGAATACTTACCTACGAAAATATATAGGTACAATCTACCTATAATGTTTCAAAACAAGGAGTGACAAATCATAAACTTGGTACCTATTTTTTACACCGCAGTCGGGTTTTTTACCCGACTGCGCAAAGCAAAGGAAGGCTAATGTGTTTATCAGTCTACGTTTGTATGTTTTTAGTTTTTTATGTTACTTAATAATCTTGTGTTACATTACTAATATAAGATTAATTTACAGAAACTAAACTAAAAAAAACTAAAAAATATTTACATAACTTGGACTTGGAGGTTGGACATACAACCTCCAAGTCAAACAGATAACCCTCGTTTTGGGCCTCACCTCAGTCGGGTAAAAATACTCAAGTTAATCAAGTTGTGTAGAACAAAGAATGGCAAATAAATCTTTTGTGACACCAGTGGCTTTAGATAATAAATAAAACAGTGACGTGGACAGGAAAATTACTTCCGTGATTAATTACTTGGAGTTCGAAGCTTCACGTCAGTCCATCCGATTTTAAATTGGATATGCATGTAAAAAAACAATAGGTATCGGAAGTAGCTGGATTTCACAAATGTTGATAGGTTCACGTTGTAATAACAAAATGTATCGTTTGACACATTACGATTTTGTTTCGATGATTTTTTCAATTAGTGTAATATGTTTTTTTTTTTATTTTCTTTAAATTTTTTAACTTTGAAGCTTGTATTTGTAAACTAAGCTAAAACATACTATGCCTATCTATAAAGCTATCTACCGAGCAATTCTCATAACGAAAATAAGCTTCTAACTTTCGATTCCATCATGCCCCCAGCTGACTTTTCCATTGAGAAAAACTAACATGACACAATAAGTAGGTTGGCATAGACATTACACTTCTAAAAGTTTGTTTACAGAAATCTTGACTAATAAAGATGAGGAAGACTGTGACATTAACTAAACAACTAAATTATTAAGTAATTAATTATGTCTTTTTGTTCCGTGTTGTTGCCGACGAGCCCTGTTTGTTATCAATCTTATTACTTAGGTACCAGAGTTTGATTAATGCCGTCTTCCGAACGGAAACACCTAAACAAATCTCCAGAAATAGCTTAGCATCTCATAAATAATCCTAAAGCCAAGGTCAAAGGCGTGAATCACGCAGCCAGTCAATAGTATTGACAGTTAATCAACTCTTTCCTCCTTACCTGAAAGTATGTTTCTCGGTTCCTCGTAATCGCAGCGGGACTGTCAGAGACAGGTAGGTAAGTCTATAGATAATTCGACGGCAGAAAGCGGAAATATCGTATCTCGAAATATCCAATTTTACACCAAAGCCAAAAAACCATTTCAAAAAATCATAACTCCTAATCTACAAAAACTTGAAAAAAATCAAGGGAGTCTAATAAAAAATTTCCATCCTAGAAAGACGAGAGATAGACCATTTGACGCGGTTTTTTTTGCTTTATCAACAATACATATTTTATGAGTTGGTAATTTAGGCCAATTTTCGAGATAGTACGACATTTTCGCTTTCTATGTTTATGCGAGAATCTTCGAAGTTCGTTGTTAGAAGTTGTGTAGTTAGAAATTGATTGACACGAACGGATAATCAAGGAACGTCATCGTCAACAGGAAAACGAACGTCTATACAATCTATCGACAATTATTGAGTTCATAGTTGCAGCACACTATATAATAATAACTACAATACAAAAACAAAAAGATTTTGTTTACTGGAAAGCTTGGCAGAAAAATGATGAATGAGTTCTGCTGATATTATTATTCACACCTCGTAAACAACGTAGGTACTCGTAATATGTAAAAAAAAATAACCCACGTTCCTATACCTTTATTTACGAGCTCATTACATCAGTATTGAGTGTTATTTTACTGAGTGTTTGAGATAAGTTACCAGCTGCGTTTTTTCGTTTTTCCTCTGCATCAATCTATGATGAGGTTGAAGTAGTTACCTTATGTTAGGATGCGATGTCAGTAACTCTATGTTATGATCACTGATCGGAGTAGGTAGAGCTATTTAGGTTCATTGACCGCAAACATTGATGTTAATATGGATATTCCACGGGATTCCGACTAATGGTAAGCGTCCACATGTCGGTATCGTACGCTTCGGACGCATCGCACGCAACGGATCGTAGTATTATTTGTATAGAAACTCATATAAGTGCGTCCACCTGTCCGCATCGTACGCATCGCATTACACAGATAATCCATTTGATGCGATCCGTCCGCTGCGTGCGATGCCGACCTGTGGACGCTTACCATAATACTCCGACCGCTGACCAAGAAATAGACGAGAGAATAGAATATTGAATTTTTTTGTTTCAATAAGTAAATTATTGTTTAAATATGTTGGTAATTTTAATGAGGATTTTATTGTAGTTAAATACAAATAGTTTGTTCTTTTCAATCATGTTTCGATTTTTGAGGAACTAATAATTTGTATGGTATGTTCTTGTACAACTTCAGAATGAAAATGTTAAATGATTGTTGATTCTTGTATAAATCTAAGAAATTGTTACATAAAAAAATATATGTGTGTTCATGAATCAAGTTTCTATCTATTTATTATACAATCCTTAAACCCGTATATAGCAAAAAGCAAAAAGCTTTTTATTATTTTTCTAACTAAAAAACGAATCCCGGGATTCGGGGAATATCCATATTATTCTATCATATGGCAAGTACATAAAATAGCTCTACCTACTCCGATCACTGGTTATGATTACCAACTTCGAGTTTTATTGCAAAAACGATAGTGAGAAATAAAAATAAATCATTCTGAAAATCGTCGATGTAAGTATTTTATCAAAAGCTTATAGCGTTACTGTAAAGAAAATTTCGTAAGTATTTGTTAGAGAGACCGATGTCTGCGAAAATGTTTGTGGCAAGTTAATCGGAGTTGATACCTATTATGCTTGTGTAGTTCCCGATCGATGAACTAAAAAGAACTAATTCCTTTTACTTAAACTCGTTCCAAATAATACTCTAAGAGTGCGCGCAAGATAACTCTGCTCAATTTTATTATTTATGTTAATTCTTATGATTCTTTATTCAGTTACGCGCAGACTTATCTTGCGCGCACTCTAAGCTTAGTCAAGGGAAATTGCTACTGAGAACTGACTGTAAAGTGTCAGCCAACACACTGACTTTACAGCAGATAATTGCTTTTCCTATTTCTATACTTTGTTTTAATAGAACCCAGTTAAAGCAAGTGTAGTAAAGTTAAGTGTAAAATTTAACAGCGTAGTATACATTCAATTGTTTTCTGAGCCATTTATTGTAGCCGACACAACCAACCACTCTACTAAATTGTTTATTGTCATTGACATTGAACGACTATACCGCGTCGTTTGTGTACAGTAAAACCAGAAAAGGAATGCGTTTACAAAAACCATTGACGAAAAGTCATTTGGAAATGAAAATTACTCATAATTTCAACTTTATCGCTAACAAATAAATATCAATATCATTTTTAAGAAAAGCAAATTAGAGCTGTGAAAGCAGCAGTGTATGATTCCACAAAACAGAATGCTACAGCAGCTCTAATTTGCTTTTCTTAAAAATTACATTGGTCTTTATTTGTTTACGATCAAGTTGAAATTATGAGTAATTTTCATTTCCAAATGACTTTTCATCAATGGTTTTTGTAAACGCATTCCTTTTCTGGTTTTACTGTACAGGCTTGATAAATCGATTATGTAGAAAGTAGCAAAAGATAATAAAATACAGGTAACAATTTGTATGAACAGTTTATTAATTTTTACAATATCGAAAAAGTTATTTACAATTTTGTTTTAGAAAACTCTTATCAAAAATTCAGAATTACAAAAAAATATTTCTTTACATAAGTAGTTAAATGATAAAAGAAAAACTTATTTTCTTAGAGGTTGTTTTGGAGGATTTTATTAGGGAGCTAAAGGATGATTCGCAAGAAGCGGTCCGAAAAACGGTACCCCATTTTCGCAATTTTTTTTTTGGTTATTTAAAAAAAAAAAATAACATACCTAATTAAGCACTCAAAGACATGCATTTTAATGTTAGCGGCCCTCAATTTGATAAAGCCGTTTTGAAGTTTTAGTGGTTTAAATATATTCGTGCCCATTGAAATTAGGTTTGGTCCAGAGAAATTAGAAAAATGCCAGAGAAATTAGCAAAATGCCAAAGAAATTAGCAAAATGCCAGAGAAATTAGGAAAATGCCACAGAAATTAGCGACAGAGAAATTAGTTTTTTATCGCGGACACATTTGTTTGCTTTGTAAAACAGTAACGTGGAGTTAAAATAACATGAAATTTGATTCACCACTACCTAATAGTATCTATATGGATGATTCGCAAGAAGCGGTCCGAAAAACGGTACCCCATTTTCGCCATTTTTTTTTTGGTTATTTAAAAAAAAAAAATAACATACCTAATTAAGCACTCAAAGACATGCATTTTAATGTTAGCGGCCCTCAATTTGATAAAGCCGTTTTGAAGCTTTAGTGGTTTAAATATATTCGTGCCCATTGAAATTAGGTTTGGTCCAGAGAAATTAGAAAAATGCCAGAGAAATTAGCAAAATGCCAAAGAAATTAGCAAAATGCCAGAGAAATTAGGAAAATGCCACAGAAATTAGCGACAGAGAAATTAGTTTTTTATCGCGGACACATTTGTTTGCTTTGTAAAACAGTAACGTGGAGTTAAAATAACATGAAATTTGATTCACCACTACCTAATAGTATCTATATTAACGTTAACGTTATAAAAAGTGTCAATTTATATTTCATTATTGCGTAATAAGCGATTGAATGCAGATAGGGGTGTCGCGGACACACCAGAGAACTTAGATTTCACGACTTTAGAAATTAATTACAGCTTTCCTATGTATATAATTGAGGATATTACTAGTGCCATAATAGCGTACTCGTATACTATTTCCAAATAAAAATACAGCAATACTGAAACTGGTCATTTTAATAGGTTCGCAAGGCCGGACATGCCAAAAACACGAGTCCTGCGAAACACCCTAAAGAGGGTTGTTCTAACTCAAACAATCAGCCTCTAATCAAACGTCTACTTTTAAATAAAACAGTAACGAAGAAAGATCTGTACCTACAATTTGATAATGAAGAAAAAATTAAGACCGACATAGAAGCCAAACTGGCTATTGATAAAATGTTTGTCTATCTGTAGTGTCTATTTGAAAGCGCATCATACCGAAACCACTTAACAAATTCAGATTCATCTTGGCAAAAAAATAGGCAATAAGTACTGAGTAGGTATGTCGACTAGATCTTGGTAATATACACGAGCGATGACGACTTGGCGTATCCGGATGGTATTTGTAAATAAAAAGAAAAAGGAATTTTGTAGTCTATTATAAAGATTGTTTGATAAATTCCAGTCAGTTTTCCAAGAGAATGCTGGAAGAATTTCATTAGAATAACAGCGAACTAACCTACTTGTATGTAAATATTCCAAATTGTTATTTTAATAAAAGGTACAAATTCATAGAACATTTTCTGATTTAGGGATACATGCAAAAACAAAATCCGGTTTTTAACTCTTCTCATCCTTTTTTTCTAAAATCAATTTATCGCAATTAAATAATATTTGTGTTTAATTAAGCCCAGTTGTATAAATTCCCTAGGTACCTAAGTATATAATGTTATTGAATATTTTCGTAAAATAAATATAGGTACCTTATTTACTTTATTAATTGAATTTTATTTATTTATTAAAACTAGCACGGTCTATGAGCCACTTACACTAGTTTCTTAAGATTACATTAATTAATTAAGTACTTACATAAATAATTACAATTGCACAGTCAAAAAAATTAAATAAAAACATGTCATAATTTCAATTGAAATAACATTTATGTTATTTCAACAATTAAATGAAATAACATAGGTATATGTTATTTCAATTAATAAACGATAATTCCGAGTACATAACATATATGTTATGTACCTACTCGGAATTATCGTACCTATCTCTCTCGCGCAGTTTATCTGCGGCAAAGCGAAAATTTCCGTGGAACATGAAATATCTGCCTTGCTTTAGCTTAATTGTCGTATTAAATTACAATGCATAGCAAACATATTTGCCGACGGACGAGCAACTCGAAATAAACACATACCTCGTCTCCAATTAGAGAACAACTGTGTAATACACAATTGTTCTGTAGGTACTGTGTAATACACAATTCACACTGGAAAATTCAATCGATTCGTGCCATTTCCACGGCGTTTTGAATCAAGCCAGGGACGTATATAAGGGGGGGGTTTAGGGGGTCCGGACCCCCCCCTTAGCCCATTAAGTTCGGAGGAAACCTAGTCAATTTTTGTATTTTGGAACCCTTGGACCCCCCCCTTAACAAAGATCTTTGGTATATTGGAACCTTTGGACCCCCCCCTTAACAAAGCTATAGCTACGTCCCTGAATCAAGCCTTTGTCATGTCCACCTCGTGACAAACACAATATGAACCTTCAGCAGCACTTCCGTATTGATCACAACAAACTATGTTCTATTAGAACTTCAGTCCTTTAACATTCCAGTCTCTTGTTCTGAAGCGTCCTGACTAATTTGGTTTCAAGAACGGTATTGCAAGTTCTCCAAAGATACCACTTCCACTTCAGTCTTTTAGTTGTAGTATCTAAGTGGGTGTTTAGACAAAAAATAAGTCTCGAAGTTATTCGAGGTCAACAATTGGAGGCTTCAATGAAACGAAAGGTGTTCCGAAATTCGACTCGATTTCGTTCGTAGCTTAAAGGGGCGATACGATTAGAATTAAATATGGATTCCACCACAATTGATCGGTTTGTTGAATGCGCACTGTCAAATGGAATGGAAATGCTTCCATTATGCAGTTACTTTCACGAAAGTATGACGTCATACCTTCGTTCTAAGTTCTTCGATTGGAAACTTCATTGCTAGAACTACACCTGTCTTACAAGGTTTTATATGCATCGTCGTCGGATACGCGATTTTTAATTAGGTCAAAACTGAATGAAACTTGCATGTATGCTTTTGTGCTTGGAACTTGCAGGCTTCTTGCATAATGAAAATGCGGCTTTAATTGAAACCGAGTCGAAAGTCGGAAGAAACCAATTCAGTCATTTGAGCAGCTGTAAGGTTACTTGGAAGGGTAGCCAGGTAAGTTTTAACTATACCCTGACTTCTTCGCTCAGTTATGTATGTTCGTATGAGCTAGTGGCTTTCTCTGGAGTTTTCAAACCGCCTCCATCAGGGCACGCCTTGAAAGCCGGGACTGAAGATTTCACGTGCCATCCGAAGCACGCAAGCGGTAGACAATACCACTTGCGGTCACCCATCTAAATTGCGACATCTCAGAACGTTGGATAACTTATCTCAGTTGAAGTGTGGTCGTACAGACAAGGCCCGGGCGGGCGCCACGGGGACGAGGGCGAGGCGCGCCTTGCCTCGCCGGTCCGACGTGCACGAGGAGCAGGTCGGGATGCGGTTCAGCCGACTGGTGGAGCTGGTCGAAGTGCCGCGACGACCTATGCCGTTCGCGCCGATCATTTCTGCACAGAAAAAGAGTATTTTTATTTTTTAACTAGCTGACTCGATGAACTGCGTACTGACTCAGAATTCATCAAAAAAGCCGTTCCATGCAAAATGAATAAAATAAAAATTTTCTTCAAAATTTGTTTTTCTGAATAGGGGCGGAGACACATCCAACAAATCAAAGATCATAACTGCTCGGTAAGGCTACAGGGAACGGCCGTAGAAATCGGTCCAGACGTTCTTGAGTTATGTTATAAATGGTGTAACTAACCCAACTTTGTTTTATATTTATTTAGATTATTATCGGGACCGAGGCAAGTTACATATTTTTTTATTACAAGCTCAAAAAGACCAACGCTAGGTCTGTCTTTTATCGAACAACCAAATAAACCAAATCTATCAAACAAGAGACGCAAATGTAGGTCAAGATCATTCACATCGTGATTTAGATAACACTCCACACTACACATCGGAAATATCACTAATTTAACCATGTTTGCACTGATATCACTTATCTGGTGGAACCAAACCCACTAATATCCTTTTTACCCGACTGCGCAAAGCAAAGGAAGGGTAATGTGTTTATCAGTCTATGTTTGTATGTGGGTATGTATGGATGTTTCTATGTGGCACTATTTAGGCCAAACGCGTGGACCGATTTTGATGATTCTTACGTCAATCGATTCGTCTCAACCTTGGGAGTGTCACTAAAGACATGACAGTAATCAAAATTCACCAGTGCCACAACCAGACGCCATGTTGTCAAAATTAGAAATGTCAAAATCGTCACACTATATCAAGTGGGGTATCGTTGAATAGGTATTTCAAAATCAACTTTAGGTTTCTTTTACCATTTTTCATTTTAACTAACAGTTTAGGAAAAATAACGGTTTAAAGTTGATTAATAATAATCCTCGCTATGGATGTTTCTATGTGGCACTCTAGAGGCCAAACGCGTGGACCGATTTTGATGATTCTTACGTCAATCGATTCGTCTCAACCTTGGGAGTGTCACTAAAGATATGACAGTAATCAAAATTCACCAGTGCCACAACCAGACGCCATGTTGTCAAAATTAGAAATGTCAAAATCGTCATACTATATCAAGTGGGGTATCGTTGAATAGGTATTTTAAAATCAACTTTAGGTTTCTTTTACCATTTTTCATTTTAACTAATAGTTTAGGAAAAATAACGGTTTAAAGTTGATTAATAATAATCCTCGCTATGGATGTTTCTATGTGGCACTCTAGAGGCCAAACGCGTGGACCGATTTTGATGATTCTAACGTCAATCGATTCGTCTTAACCTTGCAAGTGTCACTAAAGACATGAAAGTAATCAAAATTCACCAGTGTTACAACCAGACGCCATATTGTCAAAATTAAAAAAATCAAAATTGACGAACTATGTCAAATAGGGTATCGTTGAATAGGTATTTAAAAATAAATGTTAGGTTTCTTTTACCATTTTTAATTTTAAATAATAGTTTAAGAAATATAATGGTTTAAAGTTAAATAACAATCATTCTCGCTAATTTACCTACCAAACTAAGGGAAATTAATTAATCAGAATAATCATCTTCACAAAATAAATCATAACTAATAAGTGTAAAATAAAAAAATTATTTAAAAAAACAAAAACCCGACTGCGTTAATTAAAACTAAAAAGACTAAAACAAGCCTGCAAAGAATTACTCACAGTCGGGACCCATAACATTGGGAAGATTTGATTGGTAATAAAATGAATGGGTACCGACTGTGAGTAATTCTTTGCAGGCTTGTTTTAGTCTTTTTAGTTTTAACGCAGTCGGGTTTTTGTTTTTTTAAATAATTTTTTTATTATGTAAGAATTTAACATAAATATGACATCAAACACTCAATTGTCATGTCCGAGATTTTAGTGGGTTGGGCGCAAGAAGATTCTAAACTACGTAACTGGAGTGCTAACTGACATTTAATGTACAAAGGATTTTGAACCTTATCACGACTACACAACGATCTATTATCATTTAATCTTGGTTATAAGGATTGTTGGTCTTGTTGAGAGGCTTTCTTGGGTGCTTTGTCTCTTTCACACTCGTTGTTGGATTAGTAGTTTACCTTATCGCGCTCGACAAAATCAGCGCTTGATTTCGATCCATGGTTTCGATCCTTGAATTAGATCCTTGAATTAGATCCTTGATTTTGATCCTTGATTTTGATTTCGATCCTTGGTTTCGATCTTGGATTTCGATCCTGGATTTCGATCCTTGATTCTTGAATTTTGAACCTTGAATCTGAAATCTTGAATCTTTGAAGTGACAGCTGTCAAACTTCAAATGACCATATCTCGGGAACTACTCGTCCTAGACTCCCCGTTCCCAGTTCAAATGAAAGCTATGACCAAGATCTCCATGGAAGGACCAAGGAAGAGTCTAGGACGAGTAGTTTTCGAGATATGGCGGTTTGAAGTTTGACTGCTGTCACTTCAAATGAAGATCTTGGTCATAGCTTTCATTTGAACTGAGAACGGGGAGTCTAGGACGAGTAGTTCCCGAGATATGGCCATTTGAAGTTTGACAGCTGTCACTTCAAATGAAGATCTTGGTCTTAGCTTTCATTTGAACTGAGAACGGGGAGTCTAGGACGAGTAGTTCCCGAGATATGGCGGTTTTAAGTTTGACAGCTGTCACTTCAAAGATTCAAGATTCAAAATTTCAGTTTTCAGATTCAAGAATCAAGATTCAAGATTCAAGAATCAAAATGAAGGATCAAAATTGTATCAGTATTTTAATTCAAAAATCATGCCCTGAAACATCACGTAAATCAGAAAATGATGGAAAAGGCCCCTTAGGGACTAGGAATGTTTAGTTTATGGTCACCCTTTAGAAAGAGACACACCGCCCAAGTTTTCTTTCTCAAGCGGACCTTGTTTTCTGTCTCAGTCAGTGTTCCAGGTACGTAGTATAGAAATTCCTTGGTTGGGCGAGATATTAGCCGTCCAATTCCAATCAAGCTTTTTCGAATTATTATGGCTCATAATGTAATAATTATTTCTGTCTAATATTCGATGCATGGCTTGACAGCTAGCCAATGTCAACGTTCAAAATAATGTCGCCACCAAGACCAACAGTGTTGCGTTCAAATTAATCATGTTAGAGAACATAGTCAATGCATGATGTAATCACATATGAAAAATTAATTAGTGCCCAATAGGGTTTGAATAATGTGTAGGTACCTACCTACTTGATTATAAACAAAATTTAAAAGAGAATTAAAAAATGTAAGTATATTTAAAAGAAAAACAACAAATTAACATTCCCATTGAGCGGCGAGTTTGATTTGATTAGCTGTTCAATTATTTTCAAACGAAAAGTGGTTGCACTTCAAATGTCAAGCCGTGAATCGAATTATTGATCAGACTACGCAACGGATATCCGTCGAGTATCCGGTAATAGCGGATTGCACAAAATAGGCGATTTTGTGTATGTATGTAGCGATGGCCAGATATTGGCTAACATAATTATGTTTTCAATAGTTTGATCGTTAGCTGGCGTGGGCACCGTCTGGTATCATAATAATTATCAGATGCTCGTAAATATTCGCGTTTATTTACAATTTTTTGTTACTTATTACATCAACCCTTTTGTTTATGTTCTTACTGAAACTTTCTTGGTAAATGTTTGGCCTAGACACTATTAAAAAGTTTGTTATTCTATCCACTGGCCTGATTTATTGGTAATCTCTCAACTTTAGACGATGAAACCGTTTTACTTACTATTTTCAAATTTAAATTATCATTGATTAAAATAACAGTGAGTTTCTACTTCCATAAACAAACTTCTTTCATTCGGATTAAGGTTCATTGGAAAGATAAATTACTATTATTAAGTCACGAACTCACTAAAAGTTAGTGCAATTATATCCTAAAACTCTGAACTAATTCAGAGTTAAAGTTTTAATTGGAGCTATTTGATTTTAAACAATAAAAGTTATCAAAAGCAAACGCTAAGAAAAAGGTTGATTTCGAAATATTGAAAGTTTTCTTTGACGATCTTATTAAAACGGACAAATTCAAGTAAAAATGTAAAGGCTTACTTTTATGTAAATTTGCAAAAAGGAACTCCCTCGATTTTACTTTGCAAACCCCAAATTACACTTAATTTATGTCGTTTTCATTTTGACTTTCACCCTCAGAAGGCAAGGCTTCCCTTTGGTCACAAATGAAAACGAACTGAAATTTCAAAGAAATCCCGGAACTCAATTTTAAAATTAGGTAGGTAAGTATTTGGAAATGTATCAAATCTGGTTTATGGGATTTGAACCTCAAAATTAAATAAACAGAAAATATTGTAATGTTTTGTTATAAAACTTGTAATGAGTCAGTTTATTGCGAAGCTTTTTCTGAATAGTTGTTAATTTTAGTAGATATTATAGCAAATCCCTCATGAACAAAAATGACTCATGAGTTCTTACCCGAACAGATCAAATTACGCTGGTTATGTGTACAAAGTACTTAAACTCTCGTCTATAGCTGGGTCTGTAAATTATTCTTTGGACGTCGCAACAAAGGTGGAATGATTGATGTTACCTGCCACAAGAAATCTGAGTCATGGAATAGATATCAATTTAAGATCATGTTTATAATATTTCAGTTATTATTCCTGAAACTTACCTACCTACTTGAAGTAAAATATCACTTTTATGAACCGAAAATATTTTCAGGTGTAATTGTATGTTTGCGTAATTACCTACCTGTAAAAACTATGCATCATTTTTATTTATTTATACAAAACCAGACAGAAGAATTATCAAGATCACAGACTCCATAAGCCGGTAAATCAATAAAATTAAATAATAAATGATGTTCGCTTGGAAGAGTATTATTAGAGAACAGATTTGGTTATTTATTTCAATGTTCGTCCAAAAGCCCAAATAAGGTAGGTGTGTAAGGTAGATATGTATGTATAAGGTAATAAAATATGTGCAAAAATTGGGAAATTTGGAAATACTGGAGTTCTTTTTTCTTCAGGATTTTTGTATTAGCTCAAGACATTAACTCATGATCGATTTGTGGATGGATTATGTGTGTATTTATTTTTCATTTTGTTTGTTGAGAATAAATCGGAATCGTGACCAAAGGTAAGTCTAAAAATTGTGACAAACTACTACAAACATTTTAGGACTGAAATTGGGACAAGGAAACGTCTGTTGGGAGTCGCCTGATAATGTTTAACTTGAACTGAAAGAAAACATGATATTATTATTCAGAAACTGCGTTAAAAATATAGGTATCTAGTAAATAAATTATAATAAAACCCAAATATTGTTGAATCTTCTTATTATTATATACCACATTTCATTTGAGTTAGGTACTAAAATAATAACTGCAATACTAGATTTTGTTCCATAAAACCGATCACTGGTATTAATTTGCAGATTGTTTGCTGTCTGTCTACAGATCCATGGATGTTTATTTTTTGTTATTTTCTCGCAAGCCGGAAGCTCTTAGTTCGGAAGCAGCTAATCTATTTGCGAACTTTGATGAGTTTGCCTCTGTTATGTAACTATATGAGATCAGAATCAGGCCTGTCAGCTAACATCGCCTGTAGAAGACTGTTGTAGTAAATAATTAAAAATATAGACTTAGGACCGTGATGTGTGGAGGGAATGAGGGGAGGCCTTTGCCCAGCAGTGGGACAATAGACTTATAACAATATAAATAATAATAGACTCACCTGACATTGGCACACCTTCGCCTCCACTAGACCTATGCTGAGAAGGGGTGTCTGAGCGCGTGTGAATTATACAGCTGAGGGCCTAAAACAAAACACATTCATTATTTTCTTGTGAAAGGAGACAACATTAATTTATTCATGTAAGTAAATAAATATTTTAAGTGCTTATTTTTATGGAATTTATCTTAAATCTAGCTCAAAGTCAAAATTCAAATTGTGTCAGTGTATTTTCTGAATCTGTCTCCACCAGTCCCTACTGATACCGTGATCTTCGTTCGCCACTGATCACGATTAGTTGTAGTCAAAGATTATATAGAATGTATGACGACAAAACTGGCAGATTTCAGCTCACATTAATTTTATAGGCATTCGTTTTGCATGGAGGAAAACATTTCTATTTAAAGAATGCTATGTTCCGACGTGTTCCGACATAGCATTCTTTAAACGACGTGCCAAAACAACACGGGGAAAAATTTAAAAAATCGGGATCACATTCCACGTGTAAATATTACATTATACTATAACAACGTAGAATTATTCACGTATATTTGTAACGAAAAATAAACAAGTGACTATTTTTTTTACGCTGTAATCTGTACAAAAAAATTACCCTAGGTTTTGGTGTTTTTACGTACCTACCTAGTTTTAGTAAATGAAGAAGAAGATAAGAACACGCCCAGAATACTGGCAACCATAAAAATGGAGCGTATTTTGCTCTGCTGTGTTTATTTTAACCAAACCAACGCGCAACGCTGGTTTGTAAATTAAGTAAATTGAAACAAAAAATCGTTTAATTTAATTTCCTTTTAAAGCAATTATCCCATAACTTTGGGATTTTTTTACAGCACGGCAATCCTACTAATATTATATAGGCGCAAGTCCGTGTGTGTGTGTGTGTGTGTGTGTGTGTGAATGTTTGTTACCACGTATCTCTATAACTACTCAACCGATTTTGATGAAATTTTGAATGTAGATACTTAGTTTAGGTTCTGGAATAACACATAGGCTAATTTTTATGGTTATGGTAAAAATGTGTGGTTCCCGTGGGATACCTACAAAAATAGTAGTCCACGCGGGCGAAGCCGCGAGTGTTCACTAGTATTTAATAAATATCAAGCTTGATATCAAAGCGTGAAGTTCTGAGAACAACTTCCTTGTCGAACAAAAAGTATTAAACATGGCTTCTAGATTAATTTATAATTCTATAATATTAGTAGGATAGTTATAGTTTATCGATCTCGTTATAGGTACGTTGCTAAGGTAATTTATTTACTTACTTATTAAATTTGTCTCTTATGATCTCGTTATCAGTGGAGACAAAATCAATTAATTCTGCTTTAACCCAATTTTTCATTTTTTTTTCAGGATATTTTGTTACTTACTTTCAGGAAAGGGTGATAAAAATAATTGTGAAATGTTAATCTTGGAAAATTATAACATCTAACTGTAGATAACGCTGATGGTAGCCAAACAATTTACTACGCATCTAAATCGTAGAGGCGCTACGAAAGTGCTACGAAAATCTTATTAAACAAGATAGATAATTTGAAAACTCGAGAATAAGATTTCAAATGGGAAATAGGACAGTAAGATTAAGAATTGAGTAAACATTCGTAAACTTCTAAGCTTCTAATAAAGCTTTTGAATTGGATTCTCAAAAATGCTGAAAATATCTCTAAAAGCAGCTACGAATCTAAATCACAAAAGCTTTGCTTTGATTGATCATGTTGTTTGAATAGTGCTTACATTTGCATTTATTACAACATGATCGGACAATTTAAACCGTTATGATGTTTACATTTTACGAGGTTCGTTTACACAGGTTTTTGGCGGATGTTTTCAGAACATGGTTTATAGCATCAATTAATCACGGAGAACTATTGACACTGGCTAAAAATAGGCTGCATAGAATTGTAATTTCAACAAGGCTGACAAAACAACGATTTGTTATGTTCATTGATTGGTAAGAGATAGATCAAAGTGTTCTGGTAGCTCGGTTTTAACAGGGCAGTTTACGTTTTTGTAAAAAACACAATGTCAAGCTTTAAATATTTAAGTCGTTTAAGCAAATAGGTGTAAGATGTAAGTTTGAATGGGACAACAGGAAGGGGAAAACTTAGACTAACATACTTGGAACAAATTCCAGGACAAAAGTACCTTAAGCCGGTTAGCTCGTATGTAGAATGTAATGAGAGAATGCAGCGGAAAATTTGTGTCAGGATTTTAGCAAATAGAAATCTGTGTGCAAAGACCTGTCTGTGTGGTCTCTTCTTACACCTACTGACACCAACGCTTCGCACGGAAAACGTGTATATTGTCGGATACTAGGTTATATAAAGCCGTGTTGGCTGACTGGCGTGACTTTCGATCCGAAGGTCGTGGGTTCGGACCCAGCAGTGCATCAATAGTTTTTTGTTTCGAAAAATGTATATGTGCATTAACACGAACTTTAGGCGGTGAAACATCGTGAGGAAATCAGTTATCTTTTTAGTAGCGTCGATAGGCTTACCACCTGTCACGTATTAACTTCTGCAAAAGGTGGACATGTACCAAATATGTATTTGGACATATTCTCTCTCACATCTTCAAAGGATTTAAAATGACTGATAGATCTGAGAGAATATGCCTACTGCACCTTGGAAATACAGTAGGCAACAGTGTAGTGTCACTGGAAACGTACTTTTACCCGGAGCTTTACCAGTAGTATCACGGAAACTAAAATTTCCCTTCACTCTACTAGTAGTGCCAAGTAGTGCCTAAGAAAATAAAGGTCATATTAGGATTTAAGGATCATATTTCATTTCATATTTAGGGAAATCTTAGATTGTGAACTTACCTGCTGAAACCCCCGCCGGTAGCGCACATTCATGTAGCAATAGATCACGGGGTTATAACATGAGTGAGACATGGCTAGCCAGTGACTCGCGAACCATACGTAAGGCATGCCCCACCATCGACCCCATGCCTCGTCTTCCGCATGCAGGGTCCATAGCACCTGTAGAAAAGACTTCGATCAAAGAAAAGGAACTGAGTGACCACATGTATGGATCACATAACACTAAAATTATAAATGCGAATGTTTGGATGTTTGGATGTATGTTTGTTCCTCTATAACTCAACAACCACGAAACCGATTTGGCTGAAATTTAAAATATAAATAGTTAAAGGAACTGGAAATAGGACATAGCTACTTTTTTTTACTTTTTTTACATAGCTATTTTTTATCCGGCTACTACGCGAGCGAAGCCGCGGGCGGAAGCTAGTGTTTTTTTATGAGCTAGTGGCTATTTCTGGTAGTTTTTAGACCGCCTGAAAATCTCCGTCACGACTAAATTAGGAGGATTGGCTCAAGAGAAAGTTTCAAGAAGCGGACTCGAGAGCTATTACTTGAATCACTTTCATCATCCTCCTGTTGATTCTAAATGTTTGTATATACTTATTTATATTTTATATCTACTTAAATATAATTATATTGTATAATATTATATCTTAGTACCTATGTACTTATATGTATAATAGTACCTTTATATTTATGTATATATTTTATTTTATAAGATAGTGCCTACCTACTTAATTATTATACCTATTTATATTATTTTAAACAATCTATTTCATAGATATTTAATATTAGGTACCTACTCATAAATTTATAATGTTATTAACTGTTTAAAGTTTATTGTTAGCACGCCTTTTGTTCTGTTCCTACTAACTTTTGGTTAGCAGGTAGAAAATGCCTTCGGCATTATGCTCGCCGATTGTACACTAGTTTGTAATTTTTGTGCAATAAAGAATTTTAATAATAATAATAAATGACTTCAAAGCCGGGAACACCAATTTAACGTGTCCTCCGAAGTACGGAAGCGCTCAGATGTTAATTCCAGCGAATATTATCACCTCTAATTAAAAAATGTAAATGAGTGACCATGAATTTATCATCTCATCTTAGAGCTGAAGTAGAAAAAGCTGCTGTTATTTTGAAGAAAAATATCCGAGTTCGTTGTCACGTTAATAATAAGTAAGTACCTACTGAAATATTCATGCAATTCAACGTGTTATGTAGCTTGCCCCTTGATGTTTTATATAAAACACCTATAAATTATAAATAAAATATAAGATACCTACACATAATAATGGGGGAAAAAGATCTATTGCATTAAGAAAAAATAAAAAGCTGTTTTTAAAAACCTAAAAAAAAAAAAAAACAAACTAACCAAATGGTTTGGTAATTTTATAATGATTCGAGAAGAAACTGGCTTCGATGGGCGTAGAGTGAAGAATGGTGTGTAAATTAGTATTGAGTATGACGTGACGGATAGGGCTTGAGCTCCGGAATTCCGGAATTGACTCAATTCCGGAATTCCGATGAAATCCAATATCGTTTCCAATTCCGGAATTAGCGAGAGCAGTATCGGAATTTCGATATTGGAATAGTTATTTGTGCAACAAGAGGGGAAAGTTGATGTTTTCCTCGAGTGCTGATTTTGAATCCCGAGCGAACGAGGGATTCTAAGAATTGAATCACGAGCGTAGCGAGTGATTCTACGTTAGAATCCCGAGTCTAGCGAGGAATTCAAAGGCACGAGATGTAAAAAACTTTGGTCTCGTGTTGCACACAAAATTTTTCACCTCAGCAGCGAGAACATTACAACCTACAAATAAAAGATACAACTTTGTACATAATGAAGCAACTAATCCATAATAGGTATTCATTTATATCTATTTAAAAATAAAGCATTTTTTTTAGAAATTAAAAGAACAAATAACAGTTATTGTAATTTTGAAAATTAAAAGTTTCTGTTTTGTTCAGAACTTACATACGTGCTTCTCAGGAAGGGAACTTTGTTCATCACAATCACTTTTTGTCTCAACACTTCTCTCTGGAGATAAATTAGTGTATTCGTCACTGGTTTCACTCATCTTTATTGTTTTATGAATTTTCAACAAATAACTAGCGTAACAGAAACAAATTCCCGCTATTTTATTTTTAAAAGGTGCGTTATTGTTTTTTTTCATAGACAGGCTAGCCAATGACCGCCATGCACTATCACGTGTCAATCTACGACATTCGAATTTCAAATCACTTTTCCTCACTGAAACCAGTGTGCAAAATGCGATTTTGCACACTGGTTTCTCGCAGCAAAGGATGCCATTTCGAGCTGCTGAGGTGAAAAAAATATTATTACGCGGCTTGAGGCGCGGCGGGCGCATCCGTACGCGGCTTGAGACGCATCTCGAAAATGTTTTCAATATTTAAAAACAATTCCGCCAACGAGCGTAGAAGCTGAAAGAGCTTTTTCAGCGGTCACTTACATTTGTATTCGCGTACGAAGCTCACTAAACGACGACAGCTTAAATGCGCTTACGTTTTTGAAATTTCATTACGAAAAAAAATACCTAGTACTTAACAGCTGTCGTCCGTTAGTGAGCTTCGTAATCTTCGTATGCGATTTGAATTACTACACTCTTCTTTAATTTCTGAATAATTAATGATTTCTTTTTTTATTAAAGTTCAAAAACTTAATGCTTTTATTTGTTTTATTTATTTATATTTCGGATACCTACTGAGAAAGTAAATCCATAAATCCATATTTAAATAATTAAAAATTTTGGAAAATTTTGCAAAATTAGAGTAGGTAAGTAAAACTTTTAACTAGATATTTCATTTTAATTTATTATCATTAGTAGATACAAAAATAAACTTTTGAGTTCCGGAATTCCGGAATTCCGGACATGAAATACTGAATATCGAAACACAATTCCGGAATTGAAAAAGCGTCCGATATTCAAGCCCTAGTGACGGAGCCGGCTCTTTTGTCCCGTACAAATTTCAACTTTGTAAGGTCGGCTCAACGTCTACAAATGTCATACTTCAATTCAAATGTCATGTGACCGTACTCACTATATGACAAAATCAGAAAACATGACGTTACTCTACTCTTTCCTCAAGCTATGTTCAATCTTCAATCACTCCTCGCGTCACAGCTCGCGGATCGCTTGACAAGAAAGAATGAACAGACCAAAATAATGAGTTTTCGAACGAATTTATAATAATATATATTTTAATAATAAATCAGCATTGGTTTTTCAGCACTAACAATCATATAGCTTATATGGAAACTCACTTTTTGAAAAGTAAGATTCCATATAAACTGGAAATGAAAACGACTTCGATTTTGTCATGGCGTAGGTTATTGAACAGTCAAGTTGAAAATGACCGGCTCAAATAAACTGGCTCACAGTACCGATTCATTATGAAAACTACTCTTACAAAAGTCAATCTAAATTCATGTCATACCCAACACTAGTGTAAATGGGACTACCTATACCCAGCAGCAATGTTTTTGTAGGCTAAATTAGATAGAGATATGTGGAATAAACTAGACGCAAACAGAATTCTCGTTCTGTTGTCATGTTCTTCAATATCAGAATCAGAATATGAAACATAGATGATTTTGAATGTATATATGAGCGGATGTTTACTGTTTTGAGATACGCAGCCGTGAGTCCATTTTATTGTTATTACATAAACTTTATAAAACTGAAATTAAAAGGTTCATGATTCATTTTGAGTTATGTTTGTTGATTCAGAAATGGTTTACTGCTGTTAAAATTCTTTAATTTCGATCTCTACCAACGTATTTCAACTTTATGGATAATATTCACAGCTTATCTTAACAACGTAAAATGATAAGCCTAAAGTTACTGTCATCCAAGACAACATAGTTACGTAGTTTGGAAGACTTTGTGTAGTTTAGTCCCTCTCTTTGTGTAGTTTAGTGACGTGACGTCACCGAAAGTGACCTTCAAAGGTTTTTAATGAAATAACTTTTTGTAATTTCCGGTTTTCTAAGCATTCTATTCCTATATTCTGTAGTTTTAATATTGCATTAAATTAACGATAGAATTCAGCAATTCTCGTTTAACTAAAAATCAATTCCGCAGATAGTAGATGCGTCGGATTATCTGTATATAAGTATAAAGATAAATCGAAACGTTAATGAAAAAAGTTAATCCAGCACTGAAATAAACTGATACCGTGTTTGGAGAGGCTCACACAAGTATGGAGATTGTTTGTTTTTTGTAACATTAACTAGGAATACTCTACATTATGTATCTGAATAGAATCAAATAGAATAAAGTTATATTTTCACCAAATACGAGCAAAACATAAGATAAAGCATTCAAGTAACAAGAAAAAAATTGCCGTCGATATAATAAGTTTAGATGACACAGATAGGATAATGTTTCAGCATTGAGTCCTCCTTGCACAATTTGCTATGTGTGAAAGTGTTAAATAAATATAAAATAATAAGCGTGTGCGTGATCTTGCCCTGGCCAATAGAAATATGTATACTCAAATATTAATGGATTACTCACGCCATGCTCTCTAACAGACCCAATTCACCATTTTATGAATACAAAAATACACAGGACAAATTGTGCTAAAAGTTAAATTACACAGAGCTTTAAAGTACCAACACTTTTACTCACATTGTAATTGTAAATGCATTGCACATAATAATGTGATCGTTGGAACAAATAATATGCTAGAATGATCATCATCTCAAATATTATAAAGTGCTCGTGGCGTAGCTTGCTTAAACGTTCTTGATTGATCGCTAAAGTTATGCAAAGAAATCTTTTATACTGTTTGAGTACCTACTGTTGAGGAAGCTCATGACTAATGAGAATTGTCTCTTCTTACGGTACGGGCGGCGTACGCGCGACTTACTGTAAGATACAAATTAATTTATATGCTCACAGTAATATCGCAATACATTTATGAAAACGTATTGTTTATTCATGTAAAAACGTCATGTATTCACGTAAATGTAGAAAACGTGACATGCGTAGATTAACATTAGAAATAATCTGTGTCAGTTATTATTCAGATTAGAACAAGTAAATGAAAAGCTCATGTTATAGGCTATCGTTGCAAACTGAAGTTCCTATACTCCGTAAGAATATTGATCCTATGTGACGCTCTTAGCTCTTTATTGAGTAACATAATGGAACTGAAACCTACCTATTCTAAACGTCTCCGTAACAAAGCAAGTACTTTACATTTTAGCTGGACTTTTACAACTAAACTTTAATAAATGTTCATGCATTTTTAAGGAAATTACACGGGAATTTGTAGCGTAATTAATTTAGAAAAATGCAGGTTGTATTTTTACCATGCTGGAAGAAGTGTTTTGGGTTTAATTAAGTAATACCGGGGATAGTCAAAATGATTCTGCTGCTGAATTATTTTTTTTACTCTAATTAAAATATAGAGTTTTAGAATTAAACTAAAATATAGAGAAATGGCTAAGGACACTAGCTGAATCATACGAATCATTATTATGATTCTACTATAACGGCCTTTTTAGCCCCGTAGATCTGTCTTTGAAGTTTTGTTCCTGTAGTCGCGTTAGCATTTTGTTTTTTAAATAAATATTACATACTGTAATTACAAATTCGCACGAGAAACGTTGATGGAATTATTGCCATGATAATGTTTGGAATGGCGCCCAGTTTTAGTTTGATGTATTAAATAGTATTACATTTTATCTACGATTTATAGTGGAAACTGTCTTACTGAATTTTCGTACTCGGCGATAGGTTAGAATAAACCTATCGCCGAGTATAAAAATACAATACAAGGTAAAATCGTTTCGTAATCGTTGCAAGTTGCCCGCCGCATAATATTTTAAATTAGATACCCGGAAAAGAGAAATCAAACTACTTCTCGATCACGTGACCAAAGATGCAACTCGACTGCTTGCAAGTAGTTTTCATCTTGGAAACAATACTCACAACATAACAGATTTGCATACAAATAAAACCTTGCAGGAAAGGTGAATATCTAGCAATCAGGTTTCTAATTCAAGTAAGTGCGAGCAAGTGCAAATATGACGTCTTACCTATACAGACACTTGCATAGGTACGCAAGTACTTCCATACGCAAGCACTTACATACGCAAGCACAATGGAAACGCACTTTAAGCCGCGGTAAATATCTTAGCTCACGTCTTTTCCTATTTCGGTTCACACAGCGCAAACTACAGCAGGCTTAAAAAGGTTGCTAAAGCAGAATCACAATATGAAATGAACTATAATGCCGTCTCTTTTCCCTCTCAGTCAATATTGACATTCCAGTCTGAATAAACATTGTGGTCTATTTATTTAATTAATTTTATATTTTATTATTTTATAGGTAACTCCTCTTTACGTAATCCCAATTTGCTCAAGAGCCATTTACATATTTTATCCTCCCCCATTCCCACGCATACACACCTACACACTCACACACACACACACACACACACACACACACACACACACACACACACACACACACACACACACACACCCACATACACACACACACTCTCGCACTCTCACTCACTGGTACCCACTATTGTCGTTTTATTTTTCTCTAGTCTGTCCTCTGTGGTTTGCCTTGTCTTGTGTTATCCTCTCTGTATTGTAGTAAGTAATCGTTTTTGTTATTCGGTCTCCCGTGATACAGGCTCGCCCTAGTGCGGGAACCATCAGTAATATTTGTATGTGTTGTATTCTCTTTTGGTAAATAAATGTATTTGTATTTGTATAATAAAAAGAGATGGCATATTAGTTTAATTCCTATTGCGATTCTACAATACCGACCTTTTTAAGCCCGCAGAGCTAAACTAAACGAGCTAAGCTCAGCAACTTAACTTTTGTTGGATCGCAAACACTCAACAAAGATATTCCTATACGAGAGAAATGCAGGCAGCGTTGCCAATTCCGTGATTTAGTACCTAAGCACTTGATTGAGCGACATGGAGCGGCGCTATGAACCTTAATATTTCCACGTACTTCTTACCGAGAGGATAGTACCTAAATGCTTTTTGAAAAGAAATTGAGATTGATGTCATAAATAATTTAGATCAATAATTATTATATGATAGTGATCTTATGATCTTTTGAATTAACACCTGTGTGGTAAAATTTACTTAAATCGAGTTGTCGACATTCGGTTTAGCTGAGTTTTGATTTCGATTCGACACAGGCTTGTAGAATAGGGGTCCAGTTTTTTTGTCGATTTTCATTTGCCACATGGCTAGCCTCCGTGAGCATAATACAAGAACCGTATTTTTCACATTATTACGAGTATATTTGTATTATTAGATTATTGGTCTGAATATACACTGTTTCCATTTTCGAAAGTTATTACATCCATGTCACGCCCACATAACTGAGAGAGTCGGAAGCGTACCTAATATTTTATTATAATGTGATTCTAGATTAAGAAAATAAAATGTAATGGAACTGTGATAAAGACAATATTATAACAGATTATTTCACCATAGCTCTCAAAATCACACAACCACACAACCATACTTCACTGTCACTAAAACTCCAGCGTAATTCGTTATACGACAAGAAAGACGAATCACATAATGCTAAGATCGTTCGATAAAAGACGAATCACCATGGTCGTCAGTCACAATAACCTTTTAATAAAAAGAAAAGGGGTTTCTTTGGTAGGTAAGCGCATCATTTGAAAGAATGGCTAAACCTACTTATTTGACTATTATTTTCAATAATTTAATACTAGGTACCTACTAGCGGTCACCCATTTACTTTGTAACCGTACTTCGATCGTCTCTTCACATTGAAAATATATCAAGAACGTACTAAACCAAGCGTTCGGGAAAAAAGTGCCAATTTATTCGATGATTTTCAATGTAATGTAGGTAATATACAAGATATAAGAAATAAAAAAACTCTAAGATCATTGTCGCTGTTTTAGTACCTACCCTTCCCAGTCATGCGAATGTTAAAGGGCCTCCAGACTCTCGTAGAGAACCCCCGAGAACACCCGAGAAGCGTGAGTGTGAAGAGCTTCTCGCCTTCTCGTTCTCTGGCTCGCCTGTTCTCCGATCGGTGTCGGTATTTTTGGCCGAGCCAAAGGATTTCTCGGGCGAGAAAAGAGAAGGGTCCTACACTCACGTTTTGTCTCATTGCAGATTAATGAGCGGCGGTGGACAGACATCCGTAATTGTTTGTTTTTTTCGAGAATTTTCTTTCGTAAAAATGTGGAATAATAAATAGAGTTGAAATTTATCGATTTTTTTCAATCTGAGCCTATTTTATGGGATGCTAAATATCGAAACTACTAAGATAAAAGTTTTTTATATTAAGTATTTTTTTTTTTTAACATCATTTTTAGTTACAACATTCACAAAGTTACAGTATGCAATGGCACACAGAGCCAAACCGGGTGCAGTTTCAAAATCGACGTCCATACCGGATAAGCAACAGATCACGACTGAGAACAATTGAGAGTGTGGATAGCTTGTTTGTTCTTCGCGAAGTCTCGGGCGAGACTTCTCGCCGAGCCTTCTCTCGAGAGTCTGGAGGCCCTATAACGACAACGACATGGGCATGATACGACATGAATGTTCTTATTTTTACTACTAAGAGAGTAAGATGACTAGAATCATGATGATAACATTTAGTTGACTGGTGAACCAAATACTCGACGAGTATTGTGTACTTCTTTATAAACAGACAGTTCAGTCAGACAAAGTTCTTTAACACGAGCTCTAAACGGTGAAGGAAAACATCGTGAGGAAACCAGTTAGCTTTCTTATAGCAGCGATGAGCTGGCAACCTGCCTCGTATGGAATGCTAACTTCTTTAAGATGTGGGCTTGTACCAAATATGTACTTAGACGTGCATCTGACTACCCTCTCAGACATCTTCAAATGATCTAGATTCTAGAATGTCTAATAAGATCTGAGAAATGTCTACCGCACAGCTATAGGGATTCAGCCGTGATCATATTTCGTGATTCAGTAGGTAGGTATAAGTATTTTTTTTTGCTACTGAATCCATATTTCGTGATTAAGTATAAGTATTATTTTTTTTTGCTACTGAATACAGTTTTCAGCCAATGAGCAGGAGATCTCGAGATACCTGTAGGTAGATGGGGCTGCATCGGTGCTAAATCGATAAATAAGATCTTATCAAGATTTTAGAGCTGACGTCATAAGGATTCCGTGGCTGAGTTGCAAGCACTCCGGCTTGAGGAGGATCGTTTCGACTTTAGGTCTCATTTCCGCTTCAGTTAAAACGCGCTTTGATTTAGATCAAAGCGCGTTTTAACCGAAGCCACAAAAAATCAAAGTTGTTGATTTGAGTTCCGAGACTTCGCTGGTACCTACTTCTCGTATTTCACCATTATCGAGATTAAATCTCGTGTATTTAGAGACCCAAGCCATCGCACATTTAGATTAAATATTAGATAAGCACATTGACCTCCAAACTCTGAACTCGTTTGCGCACGTTTTGCTTTAATTTTATTTATCCTGTGGGTAAAGTAGATTCTGCTCATTAGGATATTTTATCTGATAGGCTTTACGTTTACGGCATTTCATAACTCAGTAGGTATACAGGTTGAATTTTTGAGCTACAGGAAGAAGTTCTTGCGAGACTATCCTTAACTTTTGAAGATATTTCAACCTGTATTCAGAGATTTTGAAAAAAATGTACAGGCAGCGAGAAAGTGGGCATTTTACACAAAACTTTTTTTGATGCCAATCGATCCTGTTTCATATAAGGCTCTATCGGACCAACTGAAGTTAGAGTTCTAGAGTACTTTCGGAGGAGTTTTTCTTAGTGAAATAACACTTACGATAAACACGTTGAGAGGCAGCCAACAAACAGTGAACACAGCAACAACAGTCACCATCATTTTCACCATCTGAGGACAAATAAATAAAGTTATGATTTCCTAGTCGATTTCGGCGCCTGCGACTGTGTTACTGGGCGAACATTATTTAACTCAATGGACTTAACAGCAGAGCGTTTGTAGCAGAGAAGCATACATGATGGTAAGCGGTTACCGGTCGCCTATGGACGCCTGCGACACCAGAGGAGTCAGACTCGCGCTGCTGACCCTTTAAAAGAGGAATCACTGCGCCGACAACAAAATGTTGCTGTTCTGTTCTTTGATGAGCTCTCTGGTGACTCAAGTTACCAATTTTGAGGTGTGGGAACACAGAATGTTGATATATTCATCATCATCATCATCGGCCATTTTGAATCCACTGCTGGGCATAGGCCTCCCTTCGTGTCTGCCATTCGCCTCGATCCTGCGCTAGCCTCAGCCACGTACAACCCACGGTCTTGCGGATGTCATCGACCCATTGTGCCGGTGGCGGTTGATATATTAGCATGAGGAAAAATATTCTGCCCTCCTAACGAAGAGTACCTACAGTAACTCGATTTTAAAATCAAGTCTTCACTAATGTAATTAAGACTTGATTTTAGTTTTTGCCAAAAATCGAGTTACTGTACCTACTCTTCGTTAGGAGGGCAGTATTGTCCATTTAGTTTTGAGAACACCGGCTAAGTTACTAATGAAAGACAAACTGAGCATGAAAAATAAACTTTTCCTTAGTTCAAAGTCTGTAACTAACTAGTTCAAGGAGATATAGTTTGAACTTTTAATGATGGCATTAGCTCGGGTAACAGAACAATGCAAGTCTCTGTGAAGTTTACACATTGTTCCACTGGATTATGTGTGATTTATTTCTTTCTCAAGTCAATTCTGAAGAGTCACACAGTATACAAGCCCTGGCAAAAAGTTTGTATAATGTTTATAGATAGTATAAGTTGATTTATACACTTACATTTATTTTTTGAAGTGCTTATTTTATACAATTTTGTAATTTTTTCCATTTTCGCTGAGAGAAAAAAAAATATTTAAAAAAATGGCTTTTTCCATTATGCTCCCACTTCGTGATGGAAGGAATGGAATAATAAATTAAAAGGATCTTAAATGCCTAGATCTGAAAGAATATCTCCCGCGCCTAACACGCCAAACATGATAATGTTTTAAATTTTTTTAAATGTTCGTTTAAATTACTTATTTTAGGCACGTATTTATGTACTCTCAGCTTCATAAAGCGCTGAATCATGATATGAGCGAATATTTTCCCATACATCCGAGATACTCAAACTAAATGAAAATTAATGAGGCTAGACTTGACAGCTTGAATTTTACCAGCACGATTAATCCTCAGAGGAGTTATATTATACACGCCGGCGCCGTGTCGTCAACTGTCCTTTAACTAGATAACTTTTGCAAACACAATTAATCCTTTAATCTTTCAGGATATGCTTCAGTGGGTAGGAACATTCGCACCCTAAAGAAACTATTCCCATTTTAGGTATGAGGAATACGTAGAAATTATTTAATTAACAAACCCAAAACATTCAACAGTCAAATTAGCACGGCTTTGAAGATTTTTTCTTGTGAAGTGATAATCAAAAGAGATGGCTTACGAAGCTCGTAAATCGATTATGAATAATGAAGTGAATGAGTAAGGCTGTACTATGTGCTAAACACCATTTTTCCCTATTTACTTAACTCCACATTAAATTAAGTGTGTGGAAAGTAACTGAAAAGCCAAAATGTATCTTTACCATTTTATCTTTGAATCCACCAATTTATATTTTTATTTAACGTCGTATTTGCTTGATCATAAATAAACCTCTAAAAATAAGATAAATCTTCTTCTTCCAAAGTTGATGTTAAATATATTATGTTTTTGGATTACACCATTGGATAGGTAATTTAATTGACAAACGTACCAAATTAATTTTTCGATTGTTATAGTGATGATAAATCTCCAAAAAATTGGATTTTTGTCTTGTTTCGGAGCATGCAGCTGTCGTAAGCGCCGCAGCTAAACACATTCTAAATTCATCTTTATACGAAGTTAAGACAAATATATGAAGTTGCTCTCATCAATGTGCTAATTTTAGGTGATTGTACCCCTAAGGCTTTAGGACTAAAACTGAAGTCATCAAGAATGTCATTAAAATATTCCAATTACTACTGTTAATGCGAGGTTGGAGCGACTAAACTTGAAATCGGTTGTGTCTGTCTAGGCCACATTTACTAGGGCATAATCCCTCGGGAAACTTGAATTCATACATTATTTTACACATGAATAAGCTTCAATACGACGATGAATATTATCTGATGTCGTGGAAATGAGGGAAACCAGAGAATCCTTTCAGAATTTTATTAAAATGTGTGTCAAGATGACATATTACGGGATTTCGTATCATCTTCACATAGCAGGAAGAACACGGCTAATGTTATAAAGCGAGTTTCGTTTGAAAAACTATTGTAGTTTTTAAAAATGTAGTGTAAACTGTGGTACTTATAACTGTGTACGGACAATAACCCAACTACGCGACAAGACTTGTAAGAATTAGTGGGCATATCGCGTAGTAAGCTCAAAGGCGAATATTTAGTGTGCATTTCCACTTAGGTGGAGCTGAGCGGAGCGGAGCTTAGCGGTGCATGAATTGACTAATCGGATGCGTTTCATTTTCGCCAGTTGATGTGTAATTGGTCAATTCATGCACCGCGCCGTTCCGCTCAGTTCCGCCTCATTGGAAACGCTCCCTAAAGCAGTAACTAGAAGTGAAACTCGTAAGTTAACAACGTGTCATTCCGTACTAACGCAAAGTTTTCGTATATAAAAAATAAAAAATGTTATTGTGCAGTGGAAATAAACAGGTCAAACTTGTAAGTAGGTATGTTTATTTTTTGTTAAATTGTAATTGGATAAGAATCTCTATATACCTAGTCGAATTGTTAATACAACATAGTCAACTGACATATCAAATGTTGCCGCTTTTGTACAACTGATCCGACTCTGAAAATTATATTTGATTACAGGAAAGCTACATTATTCCTGCGTACTCTACACTACGTTTTAATTTGGTACCACGTGAGAGAAGCCGCGGGCAGCACTATAAAATAAAATTCCTACTGAGCCATGTTGATAGTGCCTTGACTTTCGATCCGAGGGTGGGTTCGAATTCCGGCCGGTATTTTTCGTTTTGAAAAATTTATATGCGCATCAACACATGCTCAAACGATGAAGGAAAGACATCGTGTTGAAACTAATTAGCTTTATAATAGGCGACGATGGGCTTGCAACCTGTCACGTATAGTACCTATGCAACTGGAACTGGCTCTTACTACCATTAGATGTCTTTTAAGGATCTTGAATACTTATCTGAGATTTGAGAGAATGTCTATCAAGCCTTGGGAATACATATTTCATTATTTTCACTACATTTCAGTAGGTACCTACATATAGGTAAAAAGTTGGCGCGAAGTTGGGTATCTAGGACATGTGCTTAGACACGAAAGGTAACAACTACTCCAACTAATTACGAGTATGATGGGCAAAAAGTCGTTGTTGAGGTATATCCGAGAGTGAACAAAATATCGCCAGCGTCGAAGACCTCTTTCGCTTGGCGCAAGACCGAGAAAAGTTTAATGAGCTGACGGCTGACCTCCAGTACCTAGTGGAGAGCCACCGCAAGAAGAAAATATTAGAAGAATATTTATAGTAAAAGTAAAATAAATAAGTGGCTACCTTCCGCTTGGAGCGCTGCATGCGCGAGTCTCGTGCGCAGTGCGCCTCGCCGGGCGGTCGGCCGCCCCACACGACGTGCGCGATCCGCGCGTATGTGCACACGAGCGCGGCGAGCGGCAGCGCGAACTGCAACGCGAGCAACGCGCACGTGTAATGCTCGCTCTGTTCCGGCCGCTCCCACTGTTCGAGGCAAACATCTCTGTAAATTACGCCACGATGTATTCATTACTACAAAAAAATCGCAACACTTACAGGGCATTAAAAGACCGTCACCGAAAACTTTTTCATTAATTAAGGTTAAGATGTGGGCTGTCGAAGTTTTGTGGAGGCGTCAAGTTCCTTTTCATTAGATAAGTTATGAGCACCTAGACTTGACGAGTCTAACTTTGATTGGTGATGCCAATCAAAATGGCTTACCTAGAGCTTTACCTACTATTTAAAAGGAGAAGAAACTTTCAAAACTACGTCGTGTTTAGTGTCAGATTTTTTCAAGATTTAAGAACAGACGACCTAAAAAATAAGACGCGCTGAAGCTGTTGACGTGTCACATTATCTGAAACAAATTACGCTTTTCCGATGGCCTAGATAAAAACAAAATTGTTTTATCTCGAACGATGTTCGGTTCATGACTGTTTTAGTAATAGAAGGTTCAGTTTTATTGAGTCAACCAAAGAATAGGTATTCATTCTGACAATCATCCAATTAAATACAATCGGTGGGTATTGTTCCAAATGATTTCACAGCGATTTCAAAGACCCTTGATAATAATTTATCGAGGAAAATTATTTTGAAGTAAGTTTCGAGTCTTGAGGAAACAGTCTTTTTATACCCTGTAGAGCCACACTTACGCTTCGCAGTACAGATGCCAGTCGGTGGGCCGCTTCAGCTGCGAGACAATGGCGATGGGGGCCGCCGTGGCCAGCGCCCCAAGCCACACAGCACCGACCACCATCTTCGCCGCCGTCTTGCCCAGCCGCGGCTTCAGCGGGTGCATGATCGCCATGTACCGGTCTATGGATATCGCCAGCAACGTATAAGCGCTCACTAGTACCGACACCGCTTGCGAATAGTTCACCACTTTACACATCACCGCCCCGAAGGGCCAGTATCGCAGCACCAACATAGAAACGAACGAGAATGGTACACAGAACAACGTCAGTAAAATATCACCTACTGCTAAGTTCACTATGAAGTAGTTCGTGACTGTTTTCATGCGCGGGGAGTTTTGCACGATGAAGCAAACGAGACCGTTCCCACAGAGTGCGAGTAGAAACACTATGCCGTACATGATGTAGATGACGGAGTGGAACATCGGCGAGGAGAGGAAGTCTCCTGTCGTTTCGTAGGTCGGGTTGCACACCAAGTCGTAGTCTGACGTCCATGATGAGTTGGAAGGCTCGCTCAGTTGGTTCTTGAGGACCGTAGTGGTAGATGTGTTGTATGCACCGCTGCTGGTTCCATTGTCATGAGACTCATCTATCATAGTGCGCTGAGTATTAAAGTCTAGGTGTTTGTATAATTGAAATCCATCCTGTAGATGTTTTTCCACCTGGAACAATAAAACGGATAGTTTACACATGGAATCGAATGAATTTAATGGCTTATGGCCCATTTTACCGGATTGCCATTGTTTTATCTGTTGTTTTGATTACGCGATTGCCATCTCGACTGTAATCTATCAGTATCTTATTGGTTGGAAACTGGATCTACTCTAGCCTGCTTGTGTTGCCTTCAATGAATAAACACCTACAAAGTTATACTAAAATAGATATAGTTACGAGGAATGATCTAAGAGCTCAGTCAGTGATGAATAGTTTGGATTAACAAAATGATCTGTATTTTAAACGAGCGGATACTACAAGCAAACAAAACAGGGCTATTTTTACTGCCCATCGTTACATCATTCTTGTATTTGGTTTCAAAAATAAAAGATTGAGGTTGGAATCCAACCTTATGTAACAATAGATGACATAAGTAACACAAAATAACTTACATTGGTTGTACTGCATAGAATAAAACAAAATAAAATATAACATAGACAGGTACCTTCTGGTGACGAAATTTCAAAAATTAAAAGATGTAAACCTATTTGCATTTCTTTTTCTCTTCAAGAGCTTCACAATTTCATTTAAAAGACCCAAACCACTCTGTTTCGTACCCTAAGCATTCTCTAGTTAAATAATGTGGTCTATCACAACATTCCCTTACTAACACGCGATATTTTTGTGTCAATGTTTTTAACGTAGGGTACCTACTCAGTAATATATAGGTACTCAGTGCTTAGTAGAAGTTCGTAGTATCATTAATGTTCTACTAATCATTAATAGTAGAAGCGTACAATAGCGAGCTTCTGCAGCCTTAACGAACTTCAAATGATCATAAAAGCACCGTAAAAGTTCAGCGTTGACTGTCTGTATTGTAATATTTGCTCAGCACTCTGAAGTTCCGAAAACCATTTTCCCTAGACGAGAAAACTTTTGGATAACGTAAGTATTTGTACAGTCACATCACAATAGGTACCTAATGAAGATCCGATTTTTAAAGCTGCCATATTGAATTCGATAAAAATACTTTACGTCGGGCTTGCTTGTACGCTCTCATTTAAAATGACAAGCACCTCCCACACGGTTTTCACCACCGCTGATTATCCTTAACTTGTTGTCATTTGTATGAGACTGGTTATTTTTACTACTTAGCCGAGTTTCAGTAATATGTTTTCGCTGTATTCTTTGCGCAATCTAGTAGTGACAAGTTGATTGAGAATCTTTGTTCACAAAGAGAAACCAAATCGATAACCTTCCCGTAGCAACTTTACAGTCAATAAAATATTAGAGAACCGCATGTCATATGGAAAAGCATTTAGTTCTTCCTAAGTAAAGAACTAATCAGGATGACAACTGTATCCCCAAAACACCGTAGACATTATTATCTCCTCTAGTTTCATTACCCAATTTTTATTAAGGTACTAGCGCTAGTCACTAAGTAGCCGTTGACCTATAATGTGAGTTATCAAAAGGACTATTATGACTATTATTATCACTAGCATCGTGTGCAAGTCGCATTAGAGAGCTCACAGGCAACCAACGTTACCGCCAACGGCCCTCAGTGATTCCAGTCAGAGAGCAGTTTTGATTACTGTTTACTACGAACATTATTTTTAATGATATTATTGTACTACAGTCCAAAGGGAAATAACAATTGCAGTGGAGTTTTAGAAAGGTAGTTTCAAAGCTGGACTCTGCTGATTTTTTTTTTATTTTATTTATTATGGAACAACAAACAGCTACATGGCTCTGGAAATGTAATAAGTACTTAAAATTTTAATAACGTAGCCCACAGCGTTATCCACATGTAGAAGTAAATAAGTGTAATGGACTTTCATCGAGAAGTTTCATATAGAAATTCCATTGAGAATGTTTCAAAAACGATTATTTTTAACATCCATAGATTAGGAAATTAATTTGAAAAAAAAAAACTTAGAAAATGAACACAAACATGAATCTTTCTCACCTGTTATCACGCTGTTATCGAAAACTAGATTTTATAGGAATTGTTGACCGAATCTTATATTTTTTCGACTTTTGGTCATCTAGTTGATTCAATAGGTAATAATACCGGGAAATAATATCGTTATCGGCATCCAGATTTTTTGGTAAGGACAACGTCTCTATTAAATCCGCTTGTGTTTTATTGAAGCAACTGGCTTTGCTCGTGTCAAATGAAACCTTTCTATCCTTTCGACCCTTGATAGATTTTGTAAAAGCATTTTAGTAGTTTTGGAGATTCCTGCCTATTTTCAAACCCAGAAATAATAAAACTCTTAATACAAGTTTATCTAAGTACTCTTAGTTCAGTTTTTGTTTATGTAATGTACTTAACTACTTACATAATAAGTACTTAATATCATTATCTACTCAAAATTTAAATCACTTTTTAAATCTTAAAATATGAAAGCCAGCCATAGATTTGGTGCCAACATTTCTAATGGTACTCAGTACAGCGGAGCTAAAATGGTCGCTATTGCAGATTCACAATAATCTGATTCACGGGAGATTCGTATTGATATTCAGCTAAAGCAATTCATCTTTAATTACGTCAAATGTTAGCTGAATTGTACGCAATTCACGCAATTAAATTCACAGCAGAATCACATGCTAGGCCTTAAATTGCCACACGAAAAAAAATAATCCGGTTGGTTTTAATTTAATATTGCATCGTATAATTACTACTAATACTCTGTAAATAAGTATTTGGTTTTTAAGTAAGTATTTAGTATGTTTTAATAACAATAATAAACATAAATAAAATTAGTGCAATTCCAATTCTTAGGTGGCCATTTTATTTTACGATTCTCCACAAAACTGTCAAACAATAAGATGATATTGCCGGTACGGAATTGTCAACTTTGTGATTTCTAATACGAGAATCTCGACGCAAATCATTTGTGAATCTGCATTAGCGTCCTTTTTAGCTGCGCAGTAGGAAAGAGAGATTGAATTAAAATTCAAACTTCATTATGGAGATCAAAAAGGCTTTCGCTTCAATGGTTATGATTTTTACTACCTATTCTACCTTATTTATTCAATCGTATCGTAGTTATGATGTTTGATCCCAGACAATCCTGAATTTAAATCTTTCAAATTGCTTTTCCAATATTAGGGTCCATTTCTCAGAATATTTCATATTTCATTCAATACGAGATCTTTAGATAAGTTACAAGGAGGAATTATATTAAGTTGTAAGTACTTAATATTAAGTACAACACCTCCTTGCGATTGTTTGTTCTTTTCTACGAATAAGCAAATTTTAATAGTTATAAAGAGCTACACTTTGCTACACTACACGATACTGCTACGAAATGCTACAAAAGTGCTACGAAAAATCAAGGTACACAAGACGTGCTAAGAGGCCAATGAACTTGAATATATTATCGCAAAGTTAGCAAAATTTAATGAGTAATTTCAGTTTTTATGCTTCAATGATAAAAATAATAATTTATAATGTCTGGCGCAACATTATCTCATCAACAAAATACTAAAGCTTTTAACTTCAGATGGATTGGATTTCAATGTTTAATCCCTAATCTAATAATAATTGCAATCCCATAGCAAGTAAACAATAAAGTTTTTTCAGTACCAGGACCGTAACATACAGAATTAAATGGTATCTAGGCTTAAATAATAGAGACCAGTCGGTACAACAGTACCTACACACAAATACTTTAAAATAATGGAGACCATTCTTATCTGTTCTACTATGAGATTTTGTGTTAATAAATCTGTCCTAGTTTACCAGTAAGTACCCTCTTTAACTTTCTAACTCTACATGTGACTAGTTTAAGTCTTGTTTAGTTCTTTCACCTTTATAAACATAGACATACGAGTACATTATCATGGTCAGGTTATTTACTTATATCTGTTACATTTTTGGAATAGGATAGAATAGAATAGAAAAAAGTTTTATTTTTTGCCACCACGATACATACAAATCATAAATCAGAATTGTTACAAATAAAGTGACAAGAAAATAAGGCTACCCCTCAGCATTTGCTCCAGCAGCACCATGGCTGTTAGAGCGCTGGTTTTCAGTGGCGCCGAAATGAGTAGCGCATCAACTACTTTGACATTTATGTGTATATTTTGCATAGTTATGAACATTATGAACACTAGTACATTCAACAAAACTAATTTGATTTGAGTACTTATAATTATCACTCAGAGACAAACCCTACAGGAAAAATAAATGATATATAGTTTTAATGATTTCGCCAAAAATAAACATCCCCTTCAAACCATATAAATCCTACCATAATAAAGTTCTATTGACATTACGAAGTAGGTTTGAAACGAAAGTAAAATAAGCTCATGAAAATACGATAAGTCCTTTTCCTTTGAAGTATTTTCTCTAAGATTTTCTCGTTGCTACTATGTTACCTTGGTGAAATATAACCTATTTTACACAATACTTATCTAGTTTATAAGCAAAATTATTTGAATTACTATCGTCGTTCAAATTTCATTACTAGCTCAGAATTTCTATGAGCAGGCATCATTTATCGGGAAGTGGAACATAATTGGATTACAAGATTTGAATCCTCACACAACTTGTACTTAACTAAGAAATACATCTTAATTCTTGAGAAAATCGATGAATTCGATCACCATTGCCATTCCAAGTTACGATTTTTTTTATTTTTAAATCGGTGCACCGGTTGAGGCGTGATTACAACTCAAGCTTAGCACACTTTGAGATTTCAAATATTAACAGTTTACCTACTAGTATCTTGCCTAAGAATACATTTTCGTACTTCATTTTCATCATCATTGTCATTTCCTCTGGTCGTCGTCATTTCACGTCATTTCATATTTTGAATTGAATAGTGCACTGAAAAGTGAACATTTGATGAATCAAAACAATTGAATTTATAGTTCTGAACACCCATAAAATATTTTTTTCTTTAGTCAAAACACTCGAATAATCTAATTCAAGACTCACTACACCTTTATAAGTGCTAAGTTACTTTTAAATATGTAACTTTGTACTTGAGTATGTAAGTACCTACTTACCTACATACTTATGATTGTGTTAAATTATGACTTGTTACGTAAACTAAGATTCCGACACAGATAATTCAATATGCTCGATCATACACGAGTTATGTGTGGGTGGTGGAATGTAATATAACTGTCTGGTGGAATGTAACTGTGACTTGACGTAGGTAACTGTCTAGTATTATACGATTAAGGTTACTGATTTGATTATCTATTAAAACGTAGCTTTACTCGCAATCAGAACAATCTTCAGTTTTCAGTCTCTTTGGACAGTATCAAGGACGCGCGAGCGATGGCACACGGGCGCTGCCGCCGCTCCGTTGCGCTATAATTTTTGTTCTGTCAAAGCGTGTCGTTTCAGCGCACGGCGACGCCGACGCAGCGCAGCGGCAGCACCCGTGAGGCATCTCTCTAACTAAATGGTGCTGTTTAACTCGCTTTGGATTATTCTGTAATGATAATAAATAATTGACTAATAATTGACTAATAATTGACTAATCTTTCATTTTGTATTATTTGCGAATGGCAGTCAATATCCATTAACATGCTACTCCAATGCAATTAGCGTACGAAAACCACATGGCTCACTCGGAAATTTTAACATTGTTTATGTTATCTCATGAGTAGGTAAATATGTAGTGAGATTAAAAATAAATTCATCAATCCTATTCCACGGCTAGACAGAAGTCTCCAACCAACTGGTCGCGAAGGAACAGTAGCCATACCTACCATGAACTCCTAGAGCAGTGTTAAAACAAGCTTAAAACAGCGGAGCTAAAAAGGTCGCTATTGCAGATTCGCAACATGAAATGAACTATAATGCCGTCTCTTTTCACTCTCAGTCAATGAAAAGAGATGGCAATAGTTCAATTCCTTTAATGCGATTCTGGAATAGCGACCTTTTTAGCTCCGCAGGCTTACTGCAGGAATGACACTCGTTGTCATGTTTTAAGCTTGTTTTAACATTGCTCAGAGTTCATGGTACGGCTACAGGAGTAGAATAACCTAGCTCGTGTGAACCTGAATACATAATTTTTGACTTTGACTCTCATCGTTTGAACTAACATATTTAGGATCAATTGGTTTTTTAAGCTAGTCTTATTTATTGTTGGTCACTGTGACCGCTGCTGCTTCACCGGACAAGCAGAAGGTTTTACGTCGGTTACGATAAATTCTGACGATTTAAATAGATAACCCATATTGCTGGTTGACAACTGACAATTCAGTATGCCTTCCGAAGCCGCCACTAAGAACTCTGCTCCACCTCCACCTGACACCACTATGCCTGGTCTAGTGGCCTACCCAAGTTCCAAATATGAAATACTAAGCTGTACCAGCCGGCCTAACATGTGCAACATCGAGAGAGATTTCTCGATTGGTCGAACTGCTCTAACGCATACGTCAGAGCAGTTTAACCCACAGGTTTAACCGATCGAGAAATCTGGTTTCTCGACTCTCGATCTTGCACATGTTAGGCCTACTGGTTACTGGTGCCTGGATTCCCGTGAGTCCTCAAAAGACCCTATAAGATTCATCACATCTGATCAAAGGTTTAGGAATGCATAGAGTGCAAACATACAAACTTACATTTTTATTTATATAAAATAGGAGGTAAAGTAAAAGGTAACTTCGTATGAGCTAGTGCCCAACTCTGGTGACGGAGGTTTTTGGCCGCCTAAAGGCCTCCGTCATGGCTTTACGACTTAAAAGCCAGGACCGACAATTTAACGTGCCCTCCGAAGCCGAACATATTATATTATGTGGTGGAAGCTTATGATCGAATGGTGTAATAAAATCGAATGTCACTGTTAAGTACCTACCTATAAAACCTAGCCGGTAACCTTTGGTTTGTAGACTCTAGACTGTGATAAACGTTAGGTCTTTCAATCTACAAACAACAAATTCAAACACTGACATACCTAACCTACTACATAAACTACGTGTATAATTTTACGAACGTTATAATTTTTGATGGATTTGTTTTGCTACCTGTAAGTTCTGGGTAGAGACAGCTATTTCATGATTCGATTGAGATAAAAGAATTTCAAGTGGGAATGAACACAGATTTATCATTTGTACTAATAAATAGAGAAATAGAAGATTCCATTTTCGCCGGATTACAATTACTTACAAGGTCTTGGGACTCCAAACAGGATAAAGACTGTAGAAATTCCAAATACAAAATTAAGTAGAGATTGGGCTTTTCTTCAGATTAAGATCCTTTGTATAGCCACATTAGCCACAGGTATAGCTTTATACAGTAAATACAATGTATTTATTTTCAAGTATTTAATACATGTATTCTACCAAGCATGACCTATGGATGTCAGACATGGAGCTGCACAAACAAAAACATTAAATCATTAGAAACTTGTCAACACAGAATGGAAAGGAGTATACTCAACATAAAATTAAAAGATAAAGTTCGGTTAACAACAATAAGAAAACAAACAAAGATTATAGATATAAAATACCGAATCCATCAACTAAAATGGAAATGGACTGGACATCTAATAAGAAGTAAGACAGAAAAATGGGCCAAAGAAGTAACAGAATGGTGTCCCAGATATAAGAAGAGGAATAAAGGCAGACAACATCGAAGATGGGAAGATGATATAAGAAAGGTGGCGGGAACGACTTGGACGAGAAAAGCAAGAGACAGATCTTTGTGGAGAACACTTGGGGAGGCCTATGCTGGAAAGCAAGACAATCACGAAACCGGTGTCGAATAGGAAATACAGTTTATTAAGAAATTAGATTTAGTAACATTAAGTAGAATTAAGATGCATTGTACTTTCAGATTGTTAATAAAGGCTATCATTATCATTATCATTATTAGCTGCTGCGTACCCGGATAAAAAGTAGCCTATGTCACTCTCCACCTCCAGCCCTCCAACTATCTCCACACAAAAAATCCGTCGCCCTATTTTGACGTGAAAGCAAAATAAACACACTTTCACAATTTTATAATATGGTTACGGATAATTATGTAAGTACTTAACTTCAAACGATAGTGGGCAAACTTCACCCAGCTCCGCCAGCAATGTAACTAATATGACTCGAAAGACCTAACAAAATTAAGCATTTTTTATTATCGACGCATTAAAATCTATCCTAGGGGTCACTAGATAAATCTATGTTTGTACCTAACCTGAGTAGTAGGTACTAGTACTAGATTGTATGACAAGGGAGCAATTAGTAGATTGTTACAAGTTGGTTGAAAGTAATAACCTATTCAGGCATGAGATGGTTTGGCGCACGAGCGTAGCGAGGGCACCAATAGTTCGAGTGCATAAATAGGTCTTTCACCCGAAGTAAACACTGCTTTTCATTTCGAATATGAGGAAAGTAATTCGCCGGCCAAGTGCCCAAACAGTTCGTATTGAAATGTATGGCAGATAACTCACTTGGCTACGGTCAGGATCCCGATCCTGTGATCCAGATCCCGTGATCCTAATCCCGTGAACCTGATCCTGACATCCTGATCCAGTGATCCTGCGTAATCCTGATCCCATAAACATAATTACGAATCATTATTATGATTCATAAAAGGAATTGCGGTAACGGCCATTTTAGCACCTCTGTAAGTAGAACCTATTCGACTTAAAATAAATAGAGAACCCTCGGACAGAATTTGATGCGCATTGGCACAGATAAACATGGCAGTGATACCTTTTAAACAAAAGTATTCTAAGCTGTGACGGTCGTGGTGGGTCCACACATTTATGATCAAAAATGCGGTAACGGCCATTTTAGCCTGTCTGTAAGTTAAACTTATTCGACTTAAAATAAATAGAGAACCCTGGGACAGAATTTGATGCGCATTGGCACAGAGATACATGGATGTGATACCTTCTAAACAAAAGTAGTCTGAGCTGTGGCGGCCGTGGGTGAAGTGCCCATACATTTTTGCCCACACTCCTTTGTTTGATAGCTTTTTTTATCTAGAGCTAGACTCTCTAGACTTCTAGAGCTGAATCTGCTGTGAGATACATTATTAGATGACACATTATTAGATCATAATAGGTGAATTCTTTCGTATTTATTAGTGTATGTTATCTTTGGCTATCTTTGGAGCCCTGTTTGCCGAGTGGGTTCGATACGAAGGTCGTCGATTAAGAAAAAAATCGTCAAGTTACTTTTCAAGTAAATTATTATTAACACGAGCTCTAAACGGTGAAGGAAAACCTCGTGAGGAAACCCAATCTTTCCAACACAGAGCGTCGATGGGCTTGCAAACTGTCCCGTATGGAATGCTAATTTCAGCATAATGTGGACACGTACCAAATATTAAGTTGGACATAGCTTTCATTTTCATTATACTTATTACATTCTGATTTATCTAGGGTGAAGCAATCTTATCCAAACCCATCGTGGTTAAACCCTTCGTAATACGACAGGCGAGTAGGTAATAGCAAAGCGGATTAAGTTTCCTAATTATCCAGCAGCCGACCTGCACTTAATTTTAATAGTAGAGATCACTTAGTATTTTAGGTACTAGATGTTCGTTTTTATGTAAGTATTTAATTTTGCTTTTACTCGAAACCGACTAACATTTTACGTTTCTACATGAATATGAACTTTCTACCTAACATAAATTTTAAACTACCTAGCGATGTATTTATTGTGATTGTGATGACAAAAAAGTAACAAACATCGGCTCGTTCAACACTATGAAGGAATCTACAGCTAAACGACGCTCAGCCAACTGATTGAATTGTTTGAATTCTAAATCAGTCATAATATAAAAGCATAAAAAGTAATCCGAGTATCGAGTGAATTAAAATAGACCTGCAGCTTACCTACTTCAAAGATATTGTAATTTTTATTACCTTCAAAAGTCACAGCCGAAAATTCTAGTCCAGCGGGGTTAAAAAGGTCACTATGCAGAATCGCAATATAGAAATTGAACTATATGCTGTCTCTTTTCACTCTCAGTCAGTGAAAAGAGACTGCATGTAGTTCAATTCCTATATTGTGATTCTGCATAGCGAGCTTTCTATGCCCGCTGTTGGTAGCCAGACTAATCATTTTATTGGTGCTGTGCTCACAATGATTGTCTGATGATATTTTTTACCCGGCTGAATGACAAGTTGGCAGGTTTATGTTTACAGGCTTTGTTTGAAAACTTACTGTCTACTTAGACCCCACTTGTTGATTATAGTGCTATTGGCTCGTACCTTTGATAAGCATATCAACTACCCACCGTATTAATTAAGAGGACCCTTTCGGTTCCAATTATTGTATTTATTTGCTTTCGAAAATTTATAATAAACAACAGATATTTATGATTTTATCATCTGAAAATGACATTGGAAATTAAGCCGAAATTGATTAAAAAATATAAAGTACTACTTTAACTTCGAAATTGAGTAAAAACAATGTTTTTTAATACCAATCTGATCTGGCTATAAAATATGCATTAACATTGTTTTTTATTTAAACAAAAACAACCGAAGGCCATACCTGAAGACATTAAAATAATAAACTTTTATCCCAAAAAGGTAGCCCAAAATATAAGCTTAAAAAGCTTGTAAGTCTGTTTGTAGCCAAATACGTATACGACAATGAATACTCCAGACGCATAATCCAGGGTGGAAATAAGGGAATAAGTTTAAATAGAGAAAACGCTTCTCTATCACTCTCTGAACATTTAAAAATATCGAACAGATATCATAATTAACTGTAAAGTTCATATAGATAAGATAAGATAAGATAAGATTTATTTTAACAGAAAAGTGTAGCGGTACAAGGTGTATTACTAATACTAAGTAATTAGTTAGGTATACTAAGTAGAGATTCTTTAAGTATGTACCATGAGTAAACCTCTGTTCCTTACACTAGGACTAAGAAGCCTGTATAGTAGGGTCACAGCGATTCGCACCAGTTGCTCTCTTTACATTATTTGATTTTATATTGTCCACTTGCTAACGCCTGTTTTATTACAATAAAAGATAGTAAGTAGGTAAATAAAAAAGTAAAGGTAAAACGTAAATAAAAAAAAAAAACAATTAAAGAGGATGGGACAAAAAGGACAGGTGAGTAGGGAGGGGATCATAATTTTGGTGTATGTGTGTGTGTGTGTGTGTGTGTGTGTGTGTGTGTGTTTGCATGATTAGGCGAGAGTGATCATTTAGGAGTACTAGTTATTGTAATTGTTCAGTTTTTAGTTTGTACATGTGTGTTAAGTTGTATAGTGTGGGTGTTTGTGTGTATTAGTCATGTTTTAGTGTGTGAGAGTGTGTTAGTGTGATAACGATTAATGGTAGTTGTTTTAAAGTGTCAGTGATATATTATAGGTATCATATAGATACCTATAACTGCTCTACCATCATAGGGTTGCAATTTGACTTGTAATAAACGAATGTCGGTAATCGAAAACTGTCTATTCTGATGTTGAATTGAAGAAACTTGGTTCATAATAGAAAGTTTAAAATGATAAGCCCTGTTGTACAGTCAAAATCCGAAGCAGATGAAAGTTTTAAGCTTTTAAAACACCTTTCGAACTCTCGGGGTTTCAAAATACACAAATGAGATATTGACATGCCTTGCGTTCTGAAGGCAGTGGATTCGAATCCCAGTGGCGGAAAGGACATTTGTTTAGGAAAATTTATATAGGAGTAGTGAAGGTAAACAACACTTGAAGATCTAAGGGGATATTTGTCTTCCTGTGGGATATTGTCGTAAACCTGCTTAAGTTTTTAAGTGACTATTGCGGTGCTCTTACGAGGGTCTTGTTGGGAATATAAATATTGAATAAGCCCTAAAATGGTTACCAACTTGAAGCAATAAAGAAGATAAATGGACTTGGTACGCTCCTTGGTATTCTCCAAGGTGTAGTAGGTACAGCATTTTCAGTTTTCATTCCTATTAATACAGGGTGTAATAAAATAGGTCTCTTTTTTTTATCGAAAATAGGTGCGCGTTTGACAACACCCTGCCTGATGGAAAACAACAGTGTGATCTAAGATGGAGCACGCTTACCTAGAAGGAACCTATTCTAAAATGTCTCTAAAATGGAAACTGCGTTTGACTGTTCAATTAGCGTTTTATGAGACTAAATTGCTTATTCCAAAGTTTGCCAAGCTTATGACTGTTTAACTGTGCGTTCGACTACAGGAAATATTGTACGTATTAATAAATAAGTAGTCTAAGACCATGACAACGCTAATTATTCCAAAGGGCTGGTCAATAACCGCAGCTCCATACAATTACAAATGCTATATAGTAGATTGTTGCACGAGGGTTGAAAGTAACCTATTGCGGCACGAGATGGTTTGGCGCCTGAGCGTAGCGAGGGCGCTAATAGTTCGAGTGCCGTAATAGGTATTTCACCCGAGGTAAACACTCTGCTTTTCATTTCGAATATTAGGAAAGTATATAAAAACCTGATTAGCTCATTTTATAAAAATCTTTGCTCTCGATCGACAAAACAGATAAAAATCGAATTGGTGCTTTAAAAAAAATACTGGCTGGTAGCTTGCCACTGAAAAAAAAAAACAAAAAGGCGCCCACCTTTTTTTTTCAGCCAGTATTTTTTGTCATTGAAGATGGTAAATATTTCAATTCAAAATTCAGGTTCAAAATCTTGTTAAAATAATAATAATTTAGTGAAAAGTAATTATTAATAACAATAGTCATGTAATAAAATTGTTGAAAATATTTTTTACAGCAATTCTCAATAAAAAGGTAAAATAGAAATTTCAAATATTAATTTTGCTGTGTAAAAAGTTTCAACGTGACTCAATAGAAATGTCAAAATAGATTATTTTTTTTTTTAATTTGACAGCAGGGAAAATTGCTTCCCAGGGCGGAAAAGTACTACTTTCATCCCTCTGTTCAGGTAACTTCAAGCGTACTTTCCGTGTATGAGTAATGAAAAGTATTATATTGTTATTATGGAATTTTTTTTTTAACCAGACACTGTTATGTCAAAAAAATAAGTAAGTACCTAAGCACTTATATAAGAAGTAATATAAGTAACTATTTTTTGTCAGGGAGTAGGTATGATCTGAGGCGTCTGATTAAGTTTTCGGAAGTAGTGTCATTACAGCCTGTGTAACAAGTTTAACAAAAATGTTAGTATATTCTACACATTATAGATAGGTACCTACTAAACTGAATTGAAGCTATCACGCGATAACTATCAGATCAATATTACACTAGCTAGAGAAAAATGTGTGATATTCTCAAATATAATGTTCTTGAATATAATGTAAGTACCTAGGTACCTACCTATTTTCAGATGAAAGTACTAACCAGATAAATTTATAAGTAAGTATTTTCATAAAAATATTTTTCTTATTCAGTAAAAAATAATTTTGGCTCAGGTTTGAAAGCTAAAGCATTGTACCCACAGCCTACAGTAGTGCAATTTGAACTTACAATAAGTATTTTGTTGAAAGAAATGTTTTTCAAGACAAGTTTTTATCGGATAAGGGTGGGCTGCAATGATTTACTATACCTCGTTGGTGGGCTGATTCAAATGAGCCCAAACACGGATGTTCTACTGCTATTCACTGAGAAGTTCCATTGAACACTTGAACGGTGAGACTCGCCCACAGAACAGAAAAATTCTCAATTCTGTGGACTCGCCAGCACAAAGCTTGTAAAAACAAAGTTTAATTAAAATTCAAATTGACAAAAACAACGCCAATGAACTCACACATTGTAGTCAAACATCACTGGACTAACAAGTTTTAAGTAATACGCGATTTACATAATAAAATACCACATATCCAGTTAATCTCTATGAAAACACGTTAGAACGTCTGGTAGCTTAAACCAACCAACTTTATGCAAAGAACTTTTGGTAAAGTATGATTAGAATATTTAGAACGTAAAATAGGAGACCTATCATTATGCTACATTTGTAAACAGATTTACGAACATGCTATTCTACATTATTATTTATACGATAGGTAGGTAGGTACCTGATTTTATTATTATTATTTTTTAATTTTATTAGATTGTTTTCTTATGATTATTATGTGTGTTAAGTATTTTATTTTTATGTGTCTCTACGTCTTGTTTTAAGTTTTAATTTTATTTTAGAGTTGTGACATTCAAATAAGCTTTTATTTTAGTTTTAGTTTTTGATCTCACTAGACTAGATTAACGCCTTAGATTTAAGTACTTATCTGTAATGTTAGTCTTAGTTGTAAATAAATAAAATTGTCTAATAATTATTGTTGTCTAAATTGTGACCGCTCAAAACATCACTTACCTAACTTCGATTATTAAGAACGTATAGGTAGTTATCTAGGTAAATTTTCATTACCATCATTTGATATAGCGGAAATTACCCGAGAGTGCCCAAGTGTCCATCCAGACGTCTAGGAAAATAAGCTACAGAAAGTACCTAGGTACTAACGGACAATAATAAATGGGTTATCCGGTGGCTTAGATTACTTATTGATTTTTAGCGGAAAGTTGACGTTTTTTCAATAAAGAAACGTCACTTTCTGAATTCTTAATACATTCCGATTTCCGAGAAGGTCTGAATGCAGCTTTATCAATTTTATAAATTACTTAGGTTATAAACAATAAAAGTTAAGTAAGACCGACTTCAATGTTATGTAGGCAAGCTGAGCAAGGTATGTAGGTAGGTATATTTGAAGCGCCCGCGGCGGGCGCAGCAGCTTGCATAGGTAGGTACTTACCTACCTAAGCTTACTCAATTAAAGTTTATATTGCTTTAGCTAGTGGAATGCCCCTTGACTCTGGCAGCCAGTTGGCTGGCTCGTTATGTAGGTACCTACGAGCTCGTATAGTCGAGTTACCATCTCTCTTGACTAACACGGCTCTCTACCACAAATTAATTTGTTTATAACGTTACGTAGCGAGTGAAGAAAATTTAATCTTAGATTAAAATGAAGTTTGTAAATACTTATTAACTTAAGTAGGTATAAAATTGTTATAGCTAATTGAATCTTGGAATAAAATGAAGTATAAAGGTAACTACCAAAGTATTATAATATAAGTATGTAAGTAATAAGGTTTTGTACGTAAGTATTACTTACTTACAAACTTCATTTTAACCTACAGAATATTCTGAATTCTGTGTTTTAATCACAGAATTCAGAATATTCTGTAGGTTAAAATGAAGTTTGTAAGTAAGTAATACTTATGTACAAAACCTTATTACTATATTTATTAAAATATTCACTCGCTACGTAGATTGTGTGGTCGTGTAGTCAAGAGGGATGCCAGGCGTGCATCAGTAGATTTTTCGTTTCGATAAAATTACCTATGCGCATTGAAACGAGCTCAACGGTGAAATAAAACCAACTTGAGGAAACCAGTTACCTAACTGTCCACTAGCCTCGATGTGCTTGCAACTGTAAAGAAATGCTAGCTTCTGAAATTGTGCCAAAAATATGTATTTGGACCTACCTACCTCTGACTACCTCCTCAGACATCTTGTCAAAAAATCTGAGATAATTTCTACCGCGCCTTGGGGCTACAATCGTGATCACTTACTTACCTACCTAATGAGCAAACTGAACGCTCCCGTTGGTTGAGGGAGTGTCTGTCTCTAAGATTCAGCGGACAAGATTATTAAAATCTAAATTTCCAATAGGTATCAACTTTCCGTAGTATACCTAGTACCTACCTACTAGTAATCTGTGGTACCTACTACTTGAATATTAGCCTAACTAGGTACCTATCTACTAAATAAAACTCGCTCAATGAAGCCTGTTACAAGCAATTTAACTTTTTGCGTCATTCATTAGAACCGTGTCATAAATTTTTGTAGGTCTGTGCCAAAATTGCCGACGTTCCTAGGTTGTCACTATGATACCTAAAGAAACTCATCCGTCTTGGGTCCAAAAGCTAAAGTGCCAACCAATAAAAAAAGGTATGGCCACGTTTGGGTTGGGAAGTCAATCTGGGTATTTTTCATTAGGGCATCAAGCCTCTAAAACCATTATTTCAGTTGATTTTTTTAGGAAGAAAAATCTGATTTTTATACGTTTTGTTAAAAAATCCCTGCTGACAGAAAAAAATTACAATTACCTAGGTACTCATAATTTAAACTTTATCGCAAACAAATAAATATCAATGTAATTTTTAAGAAAAGCAAGTTAGAGCTGCTGTCGCATTCTGTTTTGTGGAATCATACCTACATACCTACACTGCTGTCGGACGTATTCGGAAAACACGAAAATAACCGAGATCCAATCTAGAGCTTGAAGCACTGTAAGCAAACTGTAAGTATCCGCGTATTTATCATGTAAATTACTTACTTACCTAAGTAGGTAAGTACTTGCCTTTATATCTTTTTCTACTAACTCACGAAAGTTTCGATTAGGTAAGTATAGTTTGGTTTCATTAAGTCACGAAAGTTTCGATTTTAATTTTGTTTTCAAGAGAAACAACTTAATCTATACTGAGCATAAGTTCATTTAATTATGTAGGTAGGTATAGTCTGATTGTCATCGAAATACTTTTCTCAAAAATATAAAATACTTACTTAATAAAGTACGATGGTATCTAGTACTAAAAAAAAGCCAAAATATTTGAAAGAAATGTCTACCGCGCCTTGGGGATACAGTCTTGACTCGTGATGATCACGAGTCGTGATCAATATTTAATTTATTTTCATTTTCAGTAGGTAGGTAATACTTACGTATTATAGGTTATTATTATTACCAATAAAATTATTCACTTACCGAAAGTTTTATTGATAATCAAAAGAAATCCATGCTGATTTTTTCAAATTTCATTGTTATCGCCAAATGTTTCATTTTCAGACACTAATTAAAAATTATAGTTTGGGCACTTTTACCGCCAAACAATTTATTTGAAAAAGAATTTAAAAATCGAAGTTTTGTAAAAACAATTGATATGCGCTGTTCGCGGTATTTTGTCGCCAGTATTTTCTAAAAAAAGGTTTCAATGCAATTTTTTTTCGGATGAGTTTTGATTGAAATTGGAAAGTTTATGCGCGATCTTGGGCGGGCGGGCACTAAGGCGGGCGGCTGGCGCGGCGCGGTCACACTATCTGACGAGCAGCAGCGCATTTGTTGCCGAAAGGGGTGAAAGTTTTGGCAAATGGGTGCATGATTTTTCAAAATGCACAAGAAACTTTAGGATACACAATAAATACCTATGCAGTGAAACTTACCTACCTAAGTATAGGTAAAGATTCACTAGAGATACCTACCTAACGACAAAATATGAAAGTTTGAGCGTAAAATTATTAGTCGATTTATTTTATTTTATTTTATTTTATTTTATTTTTGAATTTTCGGTAAACTAACAGCTAGGTACATTTATAAGGATAACAAATAAATACATGTATAAGGTACATGTATACAGATGGCCAATTACAAGTTTACACTGATAGAAAAATATATGTTAGCTAAAAATACAGTAACAAGTAGACAACAAACAACACAAAGTAAAAATGAAAATATATAGATAAGAAAAAACAAAAAAAACTATTGCAAAAAAATTGTCGCAGAGCAGGCGTTTAAACTTGCTCGTTGATGTATTGAAGATATCAATATCTGCGTTTGCCAAGGTGTTGAATAAGGTGCTTGCTCGGATAATAAAAGCATTTTGCCTATAATTAGTGCTAACTATCGGAACGTGTAAAATTTTAGGTCTTCTTAAAGTACCAGTATTTGTACGCAGCCCCAGTAGTTCCAGCAACTCGGAGCAGTCTACCGTGCCATTTGCGATGTTCATCAAATATGCCATATCGGCGATATTCCGTCGTTCATAAAGTGGTAGAAAATGAAATTTACGACATCTAGCCATGTAATCTGGAAGAAAGACTTTTGCCCGAAATTGCAAATAACGCAGAAATCTTTTTTGAATACGCTCCAAACGCATGGAATAAACGTCGTAACACGGATTCCAGACCTGAGAAGCGTACTCCAGATGACTGCGGACATATGCACAATATAATATTTTAAAAGTTTTAACATTTGCAAAGTCTTTAGACATTCTCAAGACGAAACCAAGTGCACGAGATGCTCTATTTACAATGTTATTGACGTGGCTGTCGAATAAGAGTTTACTATCAAAAGTGACACCTAGGTCGCGAATTGTTTCTACTCTTGTGAGTGGCGAGTTGTGTATTGTGTAATCAAATTTGATAGCAACTGGCTTACGAGTAAAAGAGCATACGTAGCACTTGGCAACATTTAAGTCCAATTTATTAATAATACAATAGTTTTGAAACCGAATAATGTCATCTTGCAGACGATATGCATCATCGGTAGTTTTAATTTGATGCAGAATTTTCATATCGTCTGCATATAATAGTATTTTAGAGTAAAGAAAACATGAAGAGATGTCGTTAATGAATATAGCAAAGAGAAGTGGCGCTAATAAAGATCCCTGAGGAACTCCTGACGGGATGTACATGGACGATGATGAATATCCGCTGAGAACTACCGTCTGGCATCTATTAAATACATAAGATGTAAACCACCTAAAAAGATTACCTCGTATACCTATTCGTTGCAGCTTCTTTAATAATAGCGAGTGATCAATACGATCAAAGCATTTGCTATAATCGGTGTAGATTATATCAATTTGCGAGGGTTCAGACATAAAACGTGTTAGAAATTCAGTACACAACAAGAGGTTTGATGTAGTAGACCTACCCCTCACAAATCCGTGTTGCTGCGGTGCAAGATCCTGCTTAAGTGCCGAGTATAGTTGAGTGTAGACTATTTTTTCCAACACTTTAGCGAATAAACACAGTTTGGATATAGGCCTGTAGTTCTCAATACTGTTCTTTGGTCCTTTTTTATGAACGGGAGTAATTAAAGCGGATTTCCAAATGTCAGGTACGATACCTTCGGATAATGAACGGCGGTATAAGATAGAAAGCGGCAAGACTAGACTTCTCGCACACTTTACAATAAAAAATGCTGGAATAGTATCCGGTCCCGCGGATTTGCATATGTCTAAGGATTTAAAAAGTTTGAGAACCTCATCATCAAGAACCTCAACCGTACCAATATCAGTAGATGACACATTATGATGATGCTGAGAGTTAATTGGACGTAGTTATGCATAAAGGATCCAATCCACACAATGATAGTTTTGAGAAAAAGCAGTTTTTGTTTAAATTGTGTATAGAAAAAAAGTTATGATTAATTTTAACTAAGTTTGTTTACAATATTGTACAAAATACTGTTTCCTATGTATGTAAGTATAATTTCGGAGAAAAATATTAATATTTATAGTATTTTTTTTTTGTAAACCCACTGGTTCCTTTTAGCAAAATGGCTCATGTGTGGGTTGGTTCCTTATTAATTTATTCTGTTGTTGAATATTAAATGCATAAAATAATAAATAATCGTTTTATATTTTGTGAATTTTATTTAAAAAGAAATATCTTAGGTTTAACATGAAAAAAAACTATAAAAATAATTTATTTCAGTAGGCTACATTCATTTTAGCCTAACTTTCCTCTACTTCAAAATCAAGTTGACCTGAAAACCCTTCTAAATCGTCTTCTATGGCTTCATCTCCTACCAGATTCACGTAAAAGTCTTTTGACCTCTAAAAATCGCTGAAACAGGAAGACCTGTCACTAATACGAAGTTAAAAGACCTAAAAGTGTGCTACACTTGATTCCGCAAGAACCACACCATTTTTACGTGAATCTGGTAAGAGATGAAGCCCTAAAAGACGATTTAGAAGGTTTTTCAGGTCAACTTGATTTTGAAGTAGAGGAAGATTGGGTTAAAATGAATGCAGCCTAGTGAAATATGTATTTTTATAGCTCTTTTTCATGCTAGACTTAAGATATTTCATTTAATATAGAATTCTCAAAATATAATTAAAATTAGGTACTTATTGATTACCTTTTTTTTTTACAATTTCAATTTCAATTTATTTTGTCTGTGAATCCAGGTACAAAGGGTGTTTAGGCTTAAATTAGAGTCACTAGATTCTGCCTATTGGCATACAAACAATTATTACATTTCACATTAAATATAAGTCATTAAATTTTAAATTCATAAAATACACATTAATTACCTTAGGTATTTTATTCATTTAATATTCAAAGAGCAACTAGTGCAACGAGAACTAACCCACAAGAATGATAAGAAAAAATACTTTTACAAAGAAACATGTGGTTTGGTTCCTTACAGAAAAAAATAAATTTGTAGATTTTTCAGATTTCTGGGGTACCACAGAGCATGGATCTTTTTAGTTTATTGTACAAATGTTGTTATGTGGGTTGGTTACTTTGTCGAGAAAATGTTTTGTTAAGTCAAAATTGTCAGATCACTTTGATATTTACAGGGTTAGTAGAAGGTGGATTTTAAAAGCTTTCTGTATACTTAACTCAATTTTGACATGAGTGTGGATTGGTTCCTTTATGCATAACTACGTCCAATTATACTTGACATGTCTATGGCGGTATTATTTTGATGAAAGGTGGAGTGGAAATAATCACCAAACATGTTACATATAACATCACCTTGATCAGAAGAGCGAGTACCATACTGCATCATAGAGGGGTAAGCATTGGATTGATTTTTACTTTTAACATAGGACCAAAACGCGCGGGGGTTCATTTTTATAGAGTTTTCAATGTTATTAATGTAGTCACTAAACATTTCACTCTCCAAAAGCCGTGCTCTGTCTCTTAAAATAACAAAAGAATCATGATCACTGACATTACCGTAGATTTTGAATTTATTATGAAATTTAGCCTTTTCCTTTAGAAGTTTTATCAAAGGTGGCCTGTACCATAAAGGATAATTAGGTAGGTAAGTATAGACTAACTCGACTCCCTTATCGCCATTGCTATGTGGACACCAACGAGCTTTTAGTACCTACCTACTTAATAATAATAAGTAGGTAGGTACTTACTTACTTATGCTTTTTTATTTTTTAAGTAGGTAGTTCTGTACCTAGACCAGTGATTCCCAAAGTGGTCCAGGTGGACCCCCAGGGGTCCACGGGAGACTCGAAAGGGGTCCACGTTGGTTCTCATTTTCTGACGAGTTTTGGGAATATGGTATAAATGTAGCAGCAGGGGGTCCACCGAAACCAGTAAAATTTTGAAAGGGGTCCATGAGAAAAAAAAGTTTGGGAACCACTGACCTAGACCTACCTATAAGTACTTAAGTGGTAAACAGGGAAACCACATTTAAGGTGCTTATACCAGCCGATGACCTTGAGCGAATGGGTGTGGCTAATATTTCGGCCCCGCACCACCCGCACCTTCCGCGCGGTTCCGCGCCGGCCGCGGAATAGTTTTCGCGCGTAACCTAAACCGCAATTGAAGACATCCGTGGAATGGTAAACGAATGCTGAGACGCGAGAGATGCGGGTTCGATTCCCATTACGGGATACATTTTTACAAGATCTGCAAGTACCTATTTGTTCCTGGTCTGTGTTTTGTGGTAAGTAGGTACCTATCTAGGTACCGTACATTGGGGCTACTTGGAAATTTGGCGATATTTGGAATTTTTTTAAATAAAAGATTTGACTGCATGTATCTTTTTTCCTAGTCGTGGTAGATTTTTTTCCTTACAACATGTCAATACTTTGACTCAATGACAATGTTACTTTCGAGTTTTGAGGTTCTCAGAGTTTCACACAAACCGCTAGCTCAATTTGTTTACAGACGTTGTTGACGGTAGTAAAATGTGGGTGTCAAACTTCCAGTTGCAGCCCGTTTATTATAAAGATGTTTATAGAATGAGTGCTACCATGCTCATCTGCATTTTGTTGCGATTCTAATGGTGTATTTCATTTGAGAATAGCTCGTTTTAAACGCCATATTTTTAGAATTATACTGACTGACGTGTTTTTTGAGCCGTTTTGGGGCTATTTAGAATCCGATTCCAATTAGCCCCTGCTATTTCAGTTTTGGTTTCATAAACAATTTGTTTGCAATTTCAAATAACCCCAAGTGCTCATTTTTGGTTAGATTTAAGGGGATGCAATACTCTAAATTTCCAATAGTTGTATTTAATTATTTGTATTGTTACAGTATTGGAAACATGGTGAATATATACTTAACAACGAAAAATACTAATACTAGTAGTTCGCCCCGAACTGAGATCTCGCGCACCGTAGATGGCTTACATTTGGACTTTCTTCTGACTACCCCTATAATTTCAAGTGCTACTACTGCCGAGTATGCCTATTGCGCTAGCTCTTCATGGTAAAAAATACTAGCATGCATGCAATACAATAATGTCGTGTCTAATTTTTCATTTACTTATTTCATATTTATGAATTCTCGTCGTATTTCTAAAGTATACGTCCTAGAATGAAAATAATAACTATTTTGGAATGTACAAATTAAGACCTTTCATTTGACACCCCACTCAATATATTTGTTTATTTAACTTTTTTTACCCCAATTATTTTCATTCTTTATCAAAATTTTTTTTATCATGAAAATAAATCAAGTAGCATCTAAAATCATTGCAAACCAAACCGCAACGATGCCACTCTCTTTTTAAGACCGACCAGTCAATGAGCTACGAAGACATCGAAACTCTATGAAACGGGAGCTCTTGCAGCTCTGGTTTCGTAGTTTTTGTTCTTTGGTCGTATTTCAAAAACTATACATCCTAGATTAAAAATAAAAACCATTTTGGAATGTACAAAATAAGCCCTTTCGTATGACACCCCACTCAATATATTTGGGTAACTTTGAAAAAAATTTACCCCCTTGGGAACCCCATATCTTTACAACCCCTTCATCGATTACGCTCATACGCTCCACAGCAAATTTCAATAGCACTACCTATTGACCTATCAAGTTTCATACAGATTGGATTAGCGGTTCGATAGTTATGCGAGAACATAAAAATGAAACATACAAACATACAAACATACAAACATACAAACATACAAAGCAAAATCGCCTAACTTGCCACTAAGATCTTCGCTCGCTTCGCTCGCTCGATCGACAAGAAAATGCAAATGTCAATAGTTCTTATTTTTCAGATTTATTGCAGTTAACTGGCAATACTTTTTATTTTACCAAAAATATAACTTGCCCTTAAATTCGAAATATCGCCCTATTTCGTAATGTGTGTTTATATAAGCAAGTTACTTTGGGTTCCAAATAACCCAGAAGTTTTGATTTATAAAATGTTGAATAATTTTTAAATTGAAATTTCTAGTTAGTTTTTTAGTGAAATCAAAGCACAGTATTTTTAAATGAAAGAACATATTCCCGTTTATAGTTCTGAATATCGCTAGTCCACTTTTAATAAATACAGGTCTGAAAATGTAAGAAAAACTGTAGTCAGATATGTCATTTTTAAATAGCCCCAAAATGGCGATATTTGGAACAGCCCCTTTGAAATGCTATATCTCTGTAAATATTAACAATACAGCTATACTGCAGCAAGTCTCCAATGGGCAATGGTAAGATCTACTATAAAAAAAATCTGTTCAAGCGTTACAATCGTCAGTTTTGGCGCAAAATCATTTTTTCTTCAAAAAATGTCCCACATAGCCCCAATGTACGGTACCTAACTTCCTAGCATGATGTGAGTAACCTACCTAATCGAAATTCTTGATACCCATGACGGATTCCTAATGTAGGGACTACCTAGTGGAGGTTTTATGTTATTGTATCGAGTAGGTACGTAAATAAGATACGGGTGGAATGATTTCGAAACAAAACCTCTAAGCTAAAGGAGAAAGGGAATACTGGACCTACAGACAAAATTACGGTTATAGGTGGTGTTTTAACCGTTTGGCTGAAAAATTCAAAAAAAAAACTGTATTTTGAGAACTTTCACCTTGAATAAAATTTTTAGCATGGTGACCTATTCATTCGCATAATGTTATTTGTCATAAAATCATACGACATACGTATCTAGTCATAAAATTTTGTAGTCATATTATTAAGTACATTCGCGTAATTATTTACAGGCATACATTTCTGATGTCCTAATATTTTTTAAACATAATGATAATGAGCATAATGGTAACCACTCCTAAAACTTTTTGTCATACTACATTTTGATACTAATTTTGTTGGAAATAAACCTTTATGTCCTAATATTTATTGGACTTAATGTTTAGTAGTCCTAATTTACTGTTTTATCATAAGTAGGCAAAACAGGTCAGGTTTATAAAATGTTTCATACACCCACGCAGATAGGACTTGCTCACAGAAAAAATAAGTAGGTTTTGGTTATTTTTTTTTATAGCACGCGTTTCACACACCCACGCAGAAAGGACTTTTTCACAGAAAAAAATAGTAGGTTTTGGTTATTTTTTTTATAGCACGCGTTTCACACACCCACGCAGAAAAGACTTGTTCACAGGAAAAACTAGTAGGTTTTGGTTATTTTTTTTATAGCACGCGTTTTACACACCCACGCAGAAAAGACTTGCTCACAGAAAAAAATAGTAGGTTTTGGTAAATTTTTTTATAGCACGCGTTTCACACACCCACGCAGAAAAGACTTGCTCATAGAAAAAACTAGTAGGTTTTGGTTATTTTTTTTTTATAGCACGCGTTTCAATACCCACGCAGAAAGGACTTGCTCACAGAAATAAATCACACACCCACGTAGAAAGGACTTGCTCTCAGAAACTTGCTCCTCTAATATGGCTAAATATTTTAGGATTATCAATGAATAGGAATTAAAAAATTATGACATTTATATTTTATTACTAGTTGAATAGAAGTAGCGATGTTATCATAACAAATGCCTATAAATAACAAATATTGAACGTGAAACGTTATGGCATAATTTTTTTAGTCATAGTTTTAAAAGCCATAACGTTTCACGTCCTAATATTTGTTATTCATAAGCATTTGTAATAATAACATCACTACTCCTACCATCACTTGTAATAATTCAACTAGTAATAAAATAATAGGTCTTTACCTATTAAATTGCCGTTTTTCGGTACTGGTCATTTCAAATAAAAATATTTTGTGGTTTGGCTATGAATTATAATTTCAAATTAATGTTATATTAAAAACATGGGATTCTTTTTTCAAAATTAGTCATTTGTTTATTGATTAGCGTTATGTTTTCATCGCATTTGAATCTTTTTCGTCATCGTGGATACGTTAAAAATTCGAGTAATTATGGAATATGAGTCCCGTCGTGGCAGCAACGCGCCACAAGCGGCACGCAACATCAACGACGTTTACGGAGCGAACAGTACAAACGAACGAACCACCTGTTATTGGTTTGCCAGCTTCTATTCTGGAAATTTCGACCTGAAAATGAACCCCGTACTCATCCGAAAACTTTGGTTGACAATGACGAATTAAAGGCGATTGTGGAGTTCATCACAGTGCAAATGTGTAATTTGAATAACTGAACACAATGATGGAGAAGCTTGCAATCTCCAATCATCTTTGATCAATCGCTCGTCACCGATGCTCCTGCACGACAACGCGCGACCTCATACTGCATAGTAGACGGTCTCCAAGTTACAAGAGCTAGGGTTGGAAGCTCTCTGTCATCTACCGTACTCACCAGACCTTGCGCCTATAGACTTCCACTTTTTCCAGAATTTGGATAACTTCTTGGTGGTAAAAAAATTGAATTCCCGAGAGGCAGTACAAAATGCCTTTGAAGAATTTGTTGCCTCCTGTCCAGCTGATTTCTTCAAGAAGGGCATAATAAACTGCCACGGCATTGGCAAAGATCTATCGATTGCATGGGTGATTACTTTGATTAATAGAAATAAAAAATATATAAAAAAAAATGACGTTAAAATTTTTCATAAAAAACGGCAATTTCATAGGTAAAGACCTATATAAATGTCATAATTTTTTAAGTCCTATTCATTGATAATCCTAAAATATTTAGCCATATTTATAACTTGACATACAATTTAGTACGCATAATATTCATCGTCATAATAGTATCAAACCATACTACTTCGATAAACAAAAGTTTTTAATGTCATAATTTTTGAAGTCATATTCATTGAAAATCATAAAATATTTTTGTGTCCTGTCGCGTCCCAAACTACTCCTGCACTGTCTGTACGCCTATCCCTGCTTGAATTCAAGCAATACAACGATATAATTATGTGACGACTACGGTTTTATTCGAGAATCACATAGCTTACCCGGCTAGGATAAAATTTATCCTAACCAGATTATTTTTTTCTGAGAGCAAGTCCTTTCTACGTGGGTGTGTGATTTTTTTCTGTGAGCAAGTCCTTTCTGCGTGGGTGTGTGAAACGCGTGCTAAAAAAAATAACCAAAACCTACTAGTTTTTTCTGTGAGCAAGTCTTTGCGTGGGTGTGTGAAACGTGTGCTATAAAAAATAACCAAAACCTACTATTTTTTTCTTTGAGAAAGTCCTTTCTGCGTGGGTGTGTGAAACGTGTGCTATAAAAAATAACCAAAACCTACTAGTTTTTTCTGTGAGAAAGTCCTTTCTGCGTGGGTGTGTGAAACGCATGCTATAAAAAAAATAACCAAAACCTACTGTTTTTTTTTGTGAGCAAGTCCTTTCTGCGTGGGTGTGTGAAATGCGTGCTATAAAAAAAATAACCAAAACCTACTATTTTTTCTGTGAGCAAGTCCTTTCTGCGTGGGTGTATGAAACATTTTATAAACCTGACCTATTTTGCCTAATTATGATAAAATGTGAGCAAGTGTTTTCTGCGTGGGTGTGTGAAACGCGTGCTATAAAAAAATAACCAAAACCTACTATTTTTTCTGTGAGAAAGTCCTTTCTGCGTGGGTGTGTGAAACGCGTGCTATAAAAAAAAATAACCAAAACCTAATGTTTTTTCTGTGTGCAAGTCTTTTCAGGGTGAGTGAAACGCGTTCTATAAAAATAACCAAAACCTACTAGTTTTTTCTATGAGCAAGTCTTTTCTGCGTAGGTGTGTGAAATGCGTGCTAAAAAAAAATAACCAAAACCAACTGTTATTTTCTGTGAGCAAGTCCTTTCTGCGTGGGTGTATGAAACATTTAATAAACCTGACCTAGTTTGCCTCCTTATGTTAAAATGTGAGCAAGTCTTTTCTGCGTGGGTGTGTGAAACGCGTGCTATAAAAAAATAACCAAAACCTACTATTTTTTCCATGAGCAAGTCCTTTCTGCGTGGGTGTGTAAAACACGTGCTTAAAAAAAATAACCAAAACCTACTATTTTTTTCTGTGAGCAAGTCCTTTCTGCGTGGGTGTGTAAAACGCGTGCAATAAAAAAAAATACCAAAACCTACTATTTTTTCTGTTACCAAGTCCTTTCTGCGTGGTGTGTGAAACGCGTGCTATAAAAAAACCTAAAACTACTTATTTTTTCTGTGAGCAAGTCCTTTCTGCGTGGGTGTATGAAACATTTAATAAACCTGACCTAGTTTGCCTCGTTATGTTAAAATGTGAGCAAGTGTTTTTTGCGTGGGTGTGTGAAACGCGTGCTATAAAAAAATAACCAAAACCCACTATTTTTTCCGTGAGCAAGTCCTTTCTGCGTGGGTGTGTAAAACACGTGCTTAAAAAAAATAACCAAAACCTACTATTTTTTTCTGTGAGCAAGTCCTTTCTGCGTGGGTGTGTAAAACGCGTGCAATAAAAAAAAATACCAAAACCTACTATTTTTTCTGTAAGCAAGTCCTTTCTGCGTGGTGTGTGAAACGCGTGCTATAAAAAAACCTAAAACTACTTATTTTTTCTGTGAGCAAGTCCTATCTGCGTGGGTATATGAAACATTTTATAAACCTGACCTATTTTGCCTACTTATGATAAAACAGTAAATTAGGACTACTAAACATTATGTCCAATACATATTAGGACATAAAGGTTTATTACTAACAAAATTATTTTCAAAATGTAGTATGACAAAAAGTTTTAGGAGTTGTCACCATTATGCTCATTACCATTTTGTTTAAAAATATTAGGACATCAGAAATGTATGCCTGTAAATAATTATGCGAATGTAATAATATGACTACAATATTTTATGGCTAGATACGTACCTATGTCGTATGATTTTATGACAAATAACATTATGCGAATGAATAGGTCACCAAATCAAGGTGATCCTATTGTGTTCGAATTGAATAAAAGATTTTTGACTTTGACTTTGGATGTTTTACCAAGGATGTTCTAGTAGGTATACCTACTCAAGCATTATCACTCCAGTTTCAACTTGAACTTGTTCGGTCTCTGTACATGTAAATGAATAATAATGTACGTGAGATCAGTAGGTACGGTAGACACCTACCCAACAATAATAAGTAAGAATAAGAAGAAAAGAATACGGGTTGCTCTGATGTGTCGTCGGTGACCCAGATTCATTACCTTTTCTCGAGTGTATTTAGGTACCTACAGGTAAGTTAGGTAGGTACCTACTAAGTAAAATACATACCTACTTCTTTACATCTATCTTCGTTTATTTGTTCTTTCCTACCTATAGGTACCTACTGTCCGCGCGCGAGTCGAGTGCAGAGTATAGGAATCGGCTAGTGTTGAATTGAAGGACAACACGTAGCTATACATACACAGCAAATATAGGTACCTACTGATTGGTTTTACAATGTGAATTGACTCTTATGGACATGCGCCAGAGAGGTCCTACCTAACTATTTACGTAGTAGGTATCTTATCTAGTGGTAGTAGGTATAGGTAGGTTACACGATATCATTTTCTTTTGGAATTGGTATAATACCTAGGTACCTACTTACCTATTTTCTTTATCGGGAAGTTGTCTTTTGCACGACCTTTTAAAATAACAAACATACTTAAAATCATGAAAATCTACATAGGTACCTACTTAATATTTCTAATAGGTAGGTAAGTATTAAGAGGCAGTATACAAAATTTTCTGATTTACGTGATGTTTCGGGGCAGGATTTTTCAATGAAAACACTGTATTTTTAAAAAAATTATGGCACAGCATGAAATATCATTTCAATTTTGTACTATTAAATGAGCTACTTTTGTATTTTTATTATTTCTTTTTGATTAATCGACCTTAAACCGGCGACTGTTTTGTGAATTTTTGCTGTAAGAGGTTTAGAAATCACCATATTTACGAATCATTTTGACGTCCAAATGGTATAAAAAAATTACGATGTTTTGCTGTGATAGTCAACCAAACTATTAAATGGATCACTTTTTACTACCTTTATTTAGTTTTTGAGTAAAAAAATCTATAACTTCGTCCAAATTTCGAGAAAACGGCCAAAGAATTGCTTTTGATTTTGGCTACTTAGAACTGACTTAGAACTCTTGTTCGTAAAATTAACAAAACAGAAATAAACTTCAGTTCAAAATCAATCCTTTTCTGAAAAAAAAAATTCAAAAAGATTAAAAAATTGGCAATGAAAAATCTTTTAAAACAACCTAAAACGCGTCGTATCTACTACCCTATCTACTCGACGCAAGCAGACCGCGCCGAGCGCTTCTAGGGGGTGGACGTATCGCTTTGCATCCCGGAGCTCGCACTGAGTCGACTCGCAAAGCACGTCGCCGGCTACGAAGAATATAGCGCAATAGGAGCGTTTGATACATTGGTTGCTAAGTTATTAATTACCTATTTTTAAATATTTTCTGCGGGGCTAAAAAGGCCGTTAAAGCAGTATAATGATCTGAATTGTAGTGTAACTAATAATGTAATAATAGGGTGACAGCGAGCTGATCTGATGATGGAGTCAGGACCTGTTCCATGGAATTTTATGATGATATGGGTATCAAATGAAAGGGCTTGATGAGCGAAACACAATGCTGATCTGATGATGGAGTCAGGACCTGTTCCCTGGAACTTTTTAATGATATGGGTATCAAATGAAAGGGTTTGATGAGTGAAACACAATGCTGATCTGATGATGGAGTCAGGACCTGTTCCCTGGAACTTTTTAATGATATGGGTATCAAATGAAAGGGCTTGATGACCGAAACACAATGCTGATCTGATGATGGAGTCAGGACCTGTTCCATCGAACTTTATAATGATATGGGTATCAAATGAAAGAGGTTGATGAGCGCAACACAATGCTGATCAGATGATGGAGTCAGGACCTGTTCCATGGAACTTTTTAATGATATGGGTATCAAATGAAAGGGTTTGATGAGCGAAACACAATGCTGATCTGATGATGGAGTCAGGACCTGTTCCATGGAACTTTTTAATAATATGGGTATCAAATGAAAGGGCTTGATGAGCGCAACACAATGCTGATCTGATGATGGAGTCAAGACCTGTTCCATGGAACTTTTTAATGATATGGGTATCAAATGAAAGGGCTTGATGAGCGCAACACAATGCTGATCTGATGATGGAGTCAGGACCTGTTCCATGGAACTTTTTAATGATATGGGTATCAAATGAAAGGGTTCGATGAGCGAAACATAATGCTGATCTGATGATGGAGTCAGGACCTGGTTCATGGAACTTTTTAATGATATGGGTATCAAATGAAAGGGTTTGATGAGCGAAACACAATGCTGATCTGATGATGGAGTCGGGACCTGGTTCATGGAACTTTTTAATCATATGGGTATCAAATGAAAGGGCTTGATGAGCAAAACATAATGCTGATCTGATGATGGAGTTATGACCTGTTCCATGGAACTTTTAATGATAATATGGGTTTCAAATGAAAGGGCTTGATGAACAAAACACAATGCTGATCTGATGATGGAGTCAGGACCTGTTCCCTGGAACTTTATAATGATATGGGTATCAAATGAAAGGGTTTGATAAGCGAAACACAATGCTGATCTGATGATGGAGTCAGGACCTGGTTCATGGAACTTTTTAATCATATGGGTATCAAATGAAAGGGCTTGATGAGCAAAACATAATGCTGATCTGATGATGGAGTTATGACCTGTTCCATGGAACTTTTAATGATAATATGGGTATCAAATGAAAGGGCTTGATGAACAAAACACAATGCTGATCTGATGATGGAGTCAGGACCTGTTCCCTGGAACTTTATAATGATATGGGTATCAAATGAAAGGGCTTGATGAGCGAAACACAAAGCTGGGTCGGGGTTTACTTTGACTTTGATTCTTGATTTTGCCTTTCACTTTGATTCTTGATTCTTGATTTTCAATTTTAGTTTCTCTATTCTCGGATCTCGGATTCTTGATTTTCGATTTTCGAGTCTCAATTCTTGATTATCGGGTTCTTGATTCTTGATCTTGATTTTCAATTTTCGATTATCGATTCTCGGATCTTGTATCTTGGATTCTTAATTCTTGATTTTGATTTTCAATTTTTTAATTTTTGATTTTGATTCTTGATTCTTGTTTCTCATTTCTCGATTCTCGGATCTCGGATTTTTATTTCTTGATTTTGATTTTAAAATTAAAATCAAGATTAAAAATGAAAAATCAAACATCAAAAATCGAAGTCAAAAGTAAATCCTAACCCAGCTTTGTGTTTCGCGCATAAAACCCTTTCATTTGATACCCATATCATTATAAAGTTCCATGGAACAGGTCCTGATTCCATCATCAGATCAGCATTGTGTTGCGCTCATCAAGCCCTTTCATTTGATACCCATATAATTAAAAAGTTCCATGGAGCAGGTCCTGACTCCATCATCAGATCAGCATTGTGTTTCGCTCATCAAACCCTTTCATTTGATACCCATATCATTAAAAAGTTCCATGGAACAGGTCCTGACTCCATCATCAGATCAGCATTGTGTTGCGCTCATCAAGCCCTTTCATTTGATACCCATATCATTAAAAAGTTCCATGGAGCAGGTCCTGGCTCCATCATCAGATCAGCATTGTGTTGCGCTCATCAAGCCCTGTCATTTGATACCCATATCATTAAAAAGTTCCATGGAACAGGTCCTGACTCCATCATCAGATGAGCTAGCTGTCACCGTATTATTTCATTGTAGTCGGAACTTGACTGACATGCTGAGATCCAAGATTCAACTCAATCGGACTATTTACTGAAGAGTTCTGTTGAAAAGCTCCTGACTCCATCAGATCAGCACAATATGGTTTATGGGACAAAGAAACAAACATTTATTTTTTGTAATTATTTGTATTCAAGGTGTAACTAACCCGACTTTGTTTTGTGTTATACCTATACCTATACCTACCTAAGTACCTACCTACCCAAAAAGTATTTTTACTATCGCAAATAAATCAATCACATGAAAATTACCAAAACCGTTTAGTCTAAGAAACGGAGCGCTGTTCATCGGGTGTTAGAATTTAGCAACTTTTGTCCCTGCGAGCGCTGATTTTGTCGAGCGCGAAATTGTATAATGGCTCTTAACAACAAATTATTATCTAACACTAAATAAAGCGTCCATGCGCTAATAACATTTAATTTCGTAACACTAAATAAAACGTTCATGCGCGGATAACTTAGATTACTAAATAAATCGTCTGTGTGCAAATAACATAAAATACCAATAAGTCGACAAGCAAAAAAAGGTGAGTGCGAGGCAGACGAACACAACCATCCCGTACGACAGTCAGCATTACTCTGCCGCCCGTCGCCCCTGCGACCGTAACGCCCACTAATTATTCGGAAAAATGGAAAATAATTAATTGCCACGAGAAAAACCGTCGCAGCACAAAATCGCAAGTACAACTTGAAGATAAAGTCTTTGCGCACATTTTAGTGAAAAAAAAATGTCAAAATTTTATGTCGTTTAGAGGTTGAATCGAATCAAAAGTCGAAAACAGCTTCACTTCGTTATTTTTTTTCACATAGTAAATAAACAGGTAGAACTTTTTCGTAAGTTCACTTTGTAGATAAAAGGTCAAAGAATGACATATATTTTTTTGAGCACACAAAACTGATTCCTCTATGAGGAGAATGCCTCCAAATATGACCAATCAGGTCCTACATACGCCTTAAGTAGCATTATATCGAAAACGTATATCGATACCTCGGGGCTCAAATGTCGTAAAGCACATTTTGGGGTTTTTGAGTTATTTATACCATCGTACTCAGTTTTTAATCCTCTATCAAACTGTATAATTAAAATTGCGAAATTAAAAAAAAATTACAAATACAACCCATCATTTTAGTTACTCTAAACACAATTTATTTGAAAATGAGGGGTGTAAGTAGCATGTAACTGACAACACACAGCGGCCTAAGTTGTATAACCCAGTTTGGTACAAAACTCTTAGATAGCATGTGCTTTACGACCAAAAAATATAAATAGATGTTCCTTACACCCCACTGCAAAATTCACTTTGAGCAAGAGCATAATTATGATTTATCTCAATTATTAGGTTTTTATCTTGAGTAAATTGATAATTTTTATTATAATTAGTTTGCAATTTTAGTCATGCACGAATGGGTAGCTTGTAAGATATCAGATTTAGTACGATATTGACAGAATTTAAGTAAATCACCTATTTTGATAATTTTAAAACATTTATTTCACAATTTATTACAAAATACAAAAGTTGAAAGTGAAATAATACAAAAGTTTTGGCGATTACACATAACTATTTACTAGACACGGGTCTTTATCCCGTAAAGCTTCATATTATCATCCAGACAGTTTCGCCAACTACCCTCACTTTTGACAACCGGATCCCATAATACCTCAGTGATTGATATCAAGTATCCAAATTTTAACCGCAAAGACGGCTATAAACTTGAGAATCTATAGCCGTTTTCGTGGTTAAAAGTACTAGATACGTACGGGTCTTCATCGCGTTTAGCTTCATATTATCCACGTAGCAGCGAGTACTTCAGTCTACCCGTGACCACGGTGGTTTTAACACAGTCGAAATTGTCTGGATAATAGCTTTACGCGATAAAGACCAGTGTCTAGTAAATAGTTATGTGTAATGTGTAGTTAATAACTGCTAAAGATTTGTGCAAAAATATCTGCTTCTGTTGTTGGTTGTTCTAGTGATTATTTCTACTTTATCACTTTATTTTTACTTATTTTTACCTCGACTGAATCGCTGTACACTTCCAGATACTCAATTCTTGTCTGAATAAGAGGGTTATGAGAGTCTATAGCCGTCTTCGCGGTTAAAATTTTAGTACTTCTTGATATCCACCACTATGGTGTTATAGAATCCGGTTAACAAAAGTGAGGGTAGTTGGAGAAACTAACCTGCGACGAAGGTATCAGCGAATACTTCAGTCTACCCATGACCACGGCTGTTCTAAAACATTTGCAACAGTCTGGATAATATAAGTTTTACGCAATAAAGACCCGTGTCTAGTAAATAGTTACAAAAACATTTGTATTTTGCGCTAAATTGTGAAATAAAATGTTCTGTAATTCTTAAAATAGGTGACTTACTTAAATTCTTTCAATATCGTACTTAATCTGACATCTTAAAAGCTACCCATTCATGCATGACTAAAATTGCAAATAAATTATAATAAAAGTCATCAATTTACTCAAGATAAAAACCTAATAATTGAGATAAATCATTATAATATTCATCTTTACAACCTTAAATGTTCATGCAAGTGTTGTATACTCCCCTGTTTCACTGCGATAATAACGACAGGTTGGGCTTTACGCTCTTGTGTTCTTGCTCAGGCTGTATTTCAGTGGGGCGTAAGGAACATTTTGTTTATTTTTTTGGTCGTAAAGCACATGCTATCTCCGTAAATATTAGACTAGGACAAATTTTGAAATAACTTTATGAAACTATGGAAAAATCTGATAACTTTGTTCCTAGGACATTTTTATGTAGCGCTAAAAATGAGAGAGTTATGACGAAAAACATTTTTATTTTTTTGTTTTTTGCTCGTCCTGAAAACCTTGGATTTGTGCTTTACGACATTTGAGCCCCGAAGTATCGATATATATGTAGCCCGTCTACAAGATGGAAGATGGACTAGGAGAGTGACGAATTGGGAGGGTCCAAGAGGTCGACGCTGCATAGGAAGACCATACGCTCGCTGGGACGACGACATCGACATCAAGAAAACTGCTGGACCAAACTGGCTCCGAGTAGCACAAGACAGGGACAGATGGCTGGCTTTGGAGGAGGCCTTCACCTTAGGGGTTCTCTAAGTAGAAACTAGATTATAAGAATTAGTATTAAGGGAAACACTGTATTTTTTAGAGAAATAAAAGGCTTTTTATTTTATTTTATTTTATTTTATTTATTTATTATATTGAAAACGAAAATTCATAGGTAGGTAGGTACTTACCTACACATTCTGTGACCACACATCAAAATCTTCGACTCGATATTTGGATTGAACCCGCATCATTGTCGGTGGTGTCGCATGATGTCGGTCGGCCCGTCTACCTAGAGGTAGACGTAGGTACTTACTTAGGTGATGTAGGTAGGTAGATATTCCAGCTTCGAGGTTGAAGTTCAAATTAAACTCCTTTCAAAACAAAATACTTAGGTACCTACTTACCTATCCAACTGCATCGTTTTTAGGCTTGTTTCACTCTTCAGCGTGTCGCCGGTCGCGTTCGCAAGTTGACCATTCACAGCACAGAGAATTTTGAATTTTCGAATTTCTCTGTGCTGTGAATGGTCAACTCGCGGACGCGACCGGCGACACGCTGAAGAGTGAAAGGCCCCTTAGGGTTCCGTACCTTAAAAGGTAAAAAAAGGAACACTTATAAGATCACTTTCTTGTCCATCTGTCCGTCTGTCCGTCTGTCCGTCTGTCCGTCTGTCCGTCTGTCCGTCTGTCCGTCTGTCCGTCCGTCTGTCCGTCCGTCTGTCCGTGTGTCACCATCGATTATCTCAGGAACGGGTAGAGCTAGCAAGTTGAAATTTATACCATAAACTAAGGTCTATAGTCCCTATTGTGAGTATAAAAATCAAGGTCCTGAGTCAACACTATAAAAAGATATAGGCAAATTTAGGTTTTCGTGAAAACTTGTGAGTACCAAAACTTACCTTAATTATCAACTTTTTTTATTTTTCGGAATTTTTCCTTTACTTGTGCTGGAAGACCTTGCTTGTAACCAAAATTGACAATTCTAGGTCAACCGGAAGTACCCTAGAGGTTTTGGGTCGAAAACCTAAATGGTAGTTCCCGTTGACCTAGAATAACGAAATTTGGGAAAAAGCAAGGTCTTATAGCACAAATAAAGGAAAAATTCCAAAAAGTTAAAAAAGTTGAAAATTAAAGGGTGTTCCCATACATAGTTGACGCCAATTAAAATTGTCCTCCGAGTTGTATGGGCGCTCATACAATTAAGCGGACTAGCTTAATTGGCACCATGTGGCTAGGTACGGAACCCTCGGCGTACGAGTTCGACTCGCACTTGACCGGTTTTTTTATAGTGTTGAGCAGGTTGCTTTTGGTAGTTATGTAAGTACCTACCTACTTAATTATTAAAACATTTTCCCCCACTGAAGAAGTTTCTGGTATCTAGTTACAGAATACAGCTTCAATTTAAATTACTTAATGCAAAGATCAACAGATATTTTGAAAAACCGCAAACTCTTTGGTCTAATCTGCCACTGAACTCTTTAATTAGGTAAGTACTTTTATCAGAAATCTGGCTTTAATAAATGTACCTACCTTAGTGATTATTTTTTTGTTTGTTATATGAAAATATCTACGTTATTTGCGCAAATCATATTTTGGTCAATCAAGATACAACCTGACTGTCCAATCCTGCAAATTGCAAAAAAACGCAAGATTTAATTTGAATTTCGCGGGCTACAGGAAGAGGATCCTTTATCTTTGCTTGACAGTTGCTGATATGACATGACATTACGTGACATTTGTTTGACGGACAGTCAGCTGTCACGCTGTCAGATCAAACACGTCACTTGTTTGTTTTTGTTTTGATTTGTAAAGTTCTTTGAAACCTTGGGAAAAGTTTTATTTTGTATTAAGTTTTTGTCTTGTTCTAAGGTGTATACAAATGTTAATTTTAATCTAGTTTAGTAAATCAAGATGGAAGAAAATCACTTCGACAAATTTTCTCTGACTTTCGACAACGGTTCGGTAAGTTTTTACTTAGAAAAATAATAATTTAACAATAGTAATAATTACTAACACTAGTTCCTTCTAATAGAAATAAAATATTTTATAAGGTAGAATAATCAAACCACCTTAAAAACCAAAGAGTAACTTTATAAACTGGTTATAAAATGTGGTTTCAAAGTTATTCAACCTAATTTTAACCTCAAGACATTATATTGGTTACCTGTGTCTATACCTACTTAGGTACTATGTAAGCATCTTACAAAATATGAGTGCTTACATTACAAGTCAAGTGACATAATAAGCAACTCAATGCCCCCATAATACACATAGTAGGTACCTACTGCACAATAATCTAATTAAGTTACCAGTTGTGTCATTAGGAAAGAATCTAAACTGACTGCATAGTTCAATTTAGTTCATAGGCTAAGTTCTCTTTAGTTTAGTGAGTTTGTAATAAGATGTGAAACCTACTTTGTTTGACCTTAGACTGGTTAATTCCAATTTCAAATAGATTCTAAATTCAAAGATACTTTTTTAATTCAACATGATACCAACCAACATCACCATCTCCAGACTCTTCTCTGGTCAATTTTATTCAATTCTGAACATCAGTATTGTTTTCTTAACATTTGTGGAGTCGTACATCTTTCCGTTTGCTGTTTTAAAATGGATTGTTGTGCTAGCCAAATATGGTGGACTACTAAAATTCTTGAGCAATAAAACTGAGGTGAAGAAACATTGTTCTCGGTATAAATATGAGCTGCAGTTGATGACCAGCTGTAAAGGGGATCTTTTGAATTACAATGAAGTGTCTCATGTTAGTGTGGTGATGGAATCTGATGGAATCCAGGTTGGTGTATGTATGTTCGAATGAGCTAGTTCATAGGCTAACTCTGATGATGGGTGTTTTACCCCCATCATTGCTTATTCCAGGTTGGTGACAAATGAGTATAAGTAGTTTAAAACTCGAAGCTAGTTAAGTTCCTTTACAAAGCAGTCACCCATAAAACCATAAATTCATTAATTTAATTTATTAGTTTTGTACTGAACTCTGTGTTTTTAAAAACAACAACACCAACAGAATGTTGTTACTGATATTTGGTGTTAGCCTTTCTTGCCGTCTTGCAACTCTGTGTTATAGATGAAGAAGATTAGGTACTCACATATTTTTGAAATTTTGCTAAATATTATAAATCTGATAGTGTTTTCATACCATAATCAGTACCATTAGGATTAAAAATTAAATATTAAAAATTGAGCAATTAGGTACTTACCTATCTAAATAATTATGTGACATTAATTAAGTAAATCATTTTTTTTTTAGTTGTTAAGATTCCCAGTCATGCCGCTTTCGTTTCAGATAGAGGGTTTAGCAATTGTAAGTGCTTCTTCACTCAATTTTTAATCACTCCTTAATTTGACAGATTTGAGGGAAACTTGGATTATACCTAAAATAGTCTGTCCAAGTGGGAAGCAAAATTATCGTAGCTTGGTCGTTCTTTTTCCTTTCTCTTGACAGCAAAACAATTTATTGGGACTAAGGCTGCGTTTCCACCAGAGATGAGCGGTAATGCGTAGCGAGGGATGCGTTTGTAAAGAACCAATAGAATCGCTTCATTTACCTCGCCTCGGTCAGCACAGCTTTGGTGGAAACCCCCACACATTTTCACAGCACAGCTACACATCCTCGCACAACACATTTCCATCGCAGATCTCTGGTGGAAACGCAGCCATATTCAGCTGACTAAGTTAATACATATCGTCATGATCTGAACCACGATTACTGCCATGAATATTATCTCTTTCAAGAGTAGGCTCTACTTGATATACAGGGTGAATTTTTGAGATGGGGCAGTAAGGGCAGCTACCTTAACCGTTGTAGCTAGAGGAAAACGTTCTTAGGAGACTATCCTTAATTTTTGAAGGTATTAAGACTTGCATTCACAGATTTAAAAAATAATGTACAGTCAGCGAGAAAATGGGCACTTTACACAAAAACTTTTTTTGATGCCAATCGATCCTGTTTCATCTAAGGATTAAAAGGCTCTTTCAGACCAACTGGGGTTAGAGTACTAGAAAAGTCAGAAAACGCTAAAATGTATTTCTGAAACAAGACAGTAAGGGCTACCTTAACTTTTGTAGGTAGAGGAAAACGTTCTTAGGAGACTGTCCTTAACTTTTGAAGATATTTCGACCTGTATCCACAGATTTTGAAAAAAAAATGTACAGTCAGCGAGAAAATGGGCAATTTACACAAAAACTTTTTTGATGCCAATCGATCCTGTTTCATCTAAGGATTAAAAGACTCTATGAGACTAACTGAGGCAAGAGTACTACAAAAGTCAGAAAACGCAAAAAACCTTGATTATACATTTCGTACGAAATCATTTTGTCATTTGTCATCATTTTTCATCAGTTTGTCGAAATATCTTCAAAAGTAAGGGTAGCCTTCTAAGAACGTTTTCCTGTAGCTACAACGGTTAAGGTAGCTGCCCTTACTCCTCCGTCTCAAAAATACATTTTACCAATTTCTGACTTTTCTAGTACTCTTACCTGAGTTGGTCTGATAGAGCCTTTTAATCCTTAGATGAAACAGGATCGATTGGCATCAAAAAAAGTTTATGTGTAAATTACCCATTTTCTCGCTGACTGTACATTTTTTTCAAAATCTGTGAATGCAAGTCTTAATACCTTCAAAAATTAAGGATAGTCTTCTAAGAACGTTTTCCTCTAGCTACAACGGTTAAGGTATCCCTTACTGTCTTGTATCAGAAATACATTTTAGTGTTTTCTGACTTTTCTAGTACTCTAACCCCAGTTGGTCTGAAAGAGCCTTTTAATCCTTAGATGAAACAGGATCGATTGGCATCAAAAAAAGTTTTTGTGTAAAGTGCCCATTTTCTCGCTGACTGTACATTTTTTTAAAAATCTGTGATTGCAAGTCTTAATACCTTCAAAAATTAAGGATAGTCTCCTAAGAACGTTTTCCTCTAGCTACAACGGTTAAGGTAGCTGCCCTTACTGCCCCATCTCAAAAATTCACCCTGTATATATCAAGTAGAGCCTACTCTTGAAAGAGAGATAATATTGACAAAGTTAAATACCTAAATAAAACTAAACGTACCTAGTCTGAAAAATTCGTCACCAGCCTACCTTTTCCTTAACTTAGTTGACATCAATTTAATAGGCACTATGTAGTAGGTACATTGTTGTTATCCTAAAATGATGGTGATTACCATGTTACGTCAAAGCAGCAATGTACTGTATAGACTTTGACCAAGTGCCTATCTAAATAATGTCAACTGAGTTAGGGAATACGGCAGCAGGTTAGCCACTACTATTTTTATGACAACTTTACGACTGCCACGAAGCCATGAGTATCAGTTCATTTAATAAATACAAAAAAATCACCAAAACAGTACGTGAGTAGGCAGTCGGCATCAAACGGACCATTAAATAGGAGAGCTTTAACGCCGGTCGGCATCAAGTATAATAAATACTCGCTATTATCCTAATAAAGTGACCCTACCTTTGCGGTGCTAGATGTCCGGCTTTTTGCCGACTATTTTTTGACTTTGTTGCGACTGTTATTCAACTTTTCAATTCTAGGAGCAGAGTTGTCTATGGGGATGGTAGTGCCACAAGTAGTAGTGTGTACTTTCAATCCGAAAGTCGTGGTTTTGGATTCATAGATTTTCTTTTCGATAAAATATGCGCTTACTCGAGCTCTAAACGGTGAAGGAACATTAGTATTATTCTAAAGAGCGCTTACCTGGTACGTTACAAACTTCTGCAAACCGTTCATGCTAAATGAAGGTACCTATTGACTCCTGCAAAGTGCCTAATGTATATTTGGACATACCTCTGACTAGCCTCTTAGACATCTTCAAATGATCCTGAATACCTAAAGATCTCTCCCTCGAAATGGAAGTCACCAATCCAAATAATGCGGTGCGCTATGTTTAGCTATAGACCCACATTTACTAATTGCGTCCGATTTTTTGCAAGTAACAGATTACAGGCTCTTCGCCGTCTAATAAAATCCTTCACGTAAGTAAGATCGTATGAGTTTGTGAACTGGTGACGGAGTTTTTAGGCCGCCTAAAGGTCTCAAATCCTAAAATCATTCGCGTAAATTCCATGCAATACCGTTAGCCACTAGGCCAACACGACTTTGCGCATTCTCTACTAGGAATGCCAGCTCATTTAAATTTATGTAGGTCAAAGGATTAAAAACATCTGTTTCCCGGAAGGTCATTTTATAAATTTCCATTTGTTCCATTTGTTTGTTAATTTCGGTTTCTAAGTCTAAAATATGTGTAACCTTATCTAGAATTCAGGAGAGTTAAAATTATAGTGTGAAAATTTTGTTTGGATGTGAACGTATTTCATGCCTAATTGGTGCAGCTGAATTGAATATTGAAAAGTAGAGAGCAGAAATATATAATAATAAGTAGGTACTTATACAAAAATCTATTAAAATTAAAAAAATGTTTGCATTTTCGCTGTTTAAAATGTTGTTGGAAAAATATACCTAACTAGTTTTCAGAACGATCACCATCATGTAACGATTTTATAGGAACTTAACAGGAATGGAAAGTTTCGACTCGAACAGACAATTTTCTAAGAAGCACCTTTGAACAACTCCCGAACCCATCATCAGATCAGCTCGCTGTCACTATAATATTGCATAACTATAGCGAAAATCAACAAGTGTGCCAATTTCAGCTCAATCGGACACCGGGAAGCGAAATTTAACAAGCATACCTACATAAAATACATGTGCAGTTATATATAATACACCCGGCTTAAAAACATACGGTCTTTTTATCTAGTTTATCATCCCTAGCATAGTAAAGATAAATCCAGTAAGACGATACGCGCAAACATAAAAATGTAACGAAAAAGGCCGTAAACGTTTACGATGCGAAGGCATTAACCTGCTGTTCTTTGGCTAAAATTACACTTTACGAATACCGAAGATACCATCTTTATTCGTCTTTTTTATTCAGAAATTGGACACTAGACTGTTCCGACCTTTTATACATTATACATAGATAGCACTAAACATGAACATAGACTACTGAATAATAAGCAAAATGGCTTCCGTAAAGCGAGCTCTTACTAACTCTCTTTTAAAAAGGAATACCTACGTAAAGCTTAGAGAAATATTACATTTCTGTTTAGATTTTTGCGATTAACATGCAAAGACACGACTATTGCGTAAAAATAGAATGGACGTTTATAGAAACAAATGAACTGTATTTTGATGTAGAACCCATTAGCTATATAAAGTTGCAAACCAGCCCCCCTAGCCATATTACACGATCTATCGTCGCTGTAGAACGAGCTATCGTCGCGATAGAATAGAACACTTCAAAATGTATAGGAATTGACGTTCTGACCACGTGACTCATCTACTTGAAATGTCAAATCCTATACATTTTGAAGTGTTTCTATTCTACAGCGACGATAGATAGTGTAATATGGCTAGGGCCTCTGATTATCTCATCAGTGATATAAGAAACTGCCAAGACAAATACCATTTCGCCTTGACAGAAACAGAAATAAAAGTCTTGTAATAAATAAACAGTCTATTTCTTATTCTTTTGTTGGAGCATTCGTTTGCTACTCACAATATGTGACAAAAGCCATGTCGGAAAAATCCCGTCGGAATTGAAAAATTTGATAAGATTTTTCATTTTAGAAAGCCATGTGATTTTTCCTAGTTTTATGGCTACTTAAAACTACCAATAGGTGTCTACTTAGCTGTCGTTAATTGCAAACTAGTCATTTCTGATGTGACTATTTTGAATAATGTGGACAAAGAAAAGGTAGGTACCTTTACAGGTAAGATGTGGGTCCAATTTGTCCACAAGACCGTGCTATTTGGAGAAATCAAGGGGAGGGCTTTGCCCAGCAGTGGGAAACAATAGGTTAGTTATAATAATATACCTAAGTACTGTAAGTATAAGTAATGTTTAGTTAGAGTTCATTCATTATCATCATTTTCAGCTCGACAAAACACTGCTGGTTATGAGCCTCTCTTTGTTTTAGTTACATCTCTGTGATAGATAACTTCATCCATAACTGAAGCTTATTAGAGATCATTAGACCTTATATTTCGTTGTCAACCATCTAATACTTAGGATTTAGTAACCAAATCTAAAAGCCGTCTTTCACCCTTTTGTCATGAGTGGCTATTGTATTCTGTGCTATCTTTCACTCTATTGTGTTATGTCTTTGACCTGACTATATCACTTGTGCGACAATGATAACAGTGACTTGCTCGAGGTATTTTTAACCGACTTTAAAAAAATGAGGAGGTTCTCAATTCGTCGAAATTTTGCTTTTTATGTAGGTATGTTCACCGATTACTGAACCACACGGCCGCCCGATGACGCCTGGACTGATTTGGAAAATTATTTTTTTGTTTGAAAGGGATACTTCCCAATTTGTGCCTTAGTTCAAAATCGCCAACATGACTGGTCGATATCAGTTTTTCCTGGAATTTCAGTCAAGCTAGGTACTTCTAAGCGATTCAGAGCTGTGACTGTGACACCAATGTATGTCAATTGTCGATACGAGCTTCTAATGAACTGTATTGGAGTGTTTGCATTCGAATTCATAGAAATACCAATTATTTCCGTTATGTCAATGGAGATTGTAATAAACCTTCCATCTATAGGTTAATAACTGCGTTGATGTAAAAGCTCTGCCTTGAGAGAGGAGATAATATAGAGTCTGTGATAATTCTGCTTGCAGCTTAGATATTAATAGTTATTTTATCTATGTAAATTGAATTTAAGTATTTGCTGAAAGCTAGTAAATGTCAATTGAGAACAGCTGGACCGATAGGTAAAACAAGTTTTTTGTTAAAATCGCCTAGTCTGAATAAGGTTTTCAAGGAAAAAGAAAATTGAAAATAATAAAAGATACAAGATGATTTTCTTGGAATTATAAATTAAAATTATCTAGGTAGACTAGAATAGAAGTAGAGCTTTATAGTGTAATTTTATACTAAAATTTAAATTAACTTTCAGCTAAGCTACTGCGGACAGGAATGCAAAAGGATCCCCCCCGCTTTGCCGAAAATGTATGGTGCTAAAGTAAAATATTTGGATCTAAGGTAAGCTCTCACAACAAACAATTTTTTTCTTCTCTTACTGAACTACCCCTCTAAGGATATAGTCTGCCTTGAGAATATAGTAGTGATCCTTTTTAATTTTTTTACTTTACAATAGTTACCTTAATACTTACAGCAAAAATGATCCTGATAGCACTTTTTTTTTCTAGGAATATTTAAACCAACTTACATAACGCCACATTGAATACGTGACAAGTGTTGTAAGCCACGCTAACCAGCAGTTTAGTAGTACGAACTTCAACATTCAGTCTAGACTAATGAGAAAGACTCACGATTTTTGTTGAGTATGCAGATTTGTAGATACAAAAAAAACAAAAAATACTGTGTTTTTGTTTTTTTAATCGGATCAAAAATGACCGAGTTACAGAGATTTTAGTGCACCAATCTAAAAAACGCTCGCGAGAAGACCGCGACTGGCTGTGACGTCACCAGGCGCCCGCGGCTCGCTCCATTAGTACAAAATCCCTAGTTATTTTCAAACTAATTTCCGCCCGCGGCATCGCTCGCGTGGCACCTGGATAAAAAGTAGCCTATGTCCTATTCCCGCTCATTACCTATCTATATTTTAAATTTCAGCCAAATCGGTTCAGTAGTTGTCGAGTTATAGAGGAACAAACATACATCCAAACATCCAAACTTTCGAGGTCATTCACGTTTTTTGTTAAGTAAGTACTTATGCAGATTTGTAGATTTAAAAAAATTATAAATGATTTCATTTTTATTTTTAAATATGATTACGACTGTATTCCCAAGGCGCAGTAGACATATTCTATCAGATCTTTTAGGAATTTTTAGATCCGTTGAAAAAGTCTAAGCGGGTAGTCAGAGGTAGAGAAGCAGTGTTGGCCGAGTGCGCTAGTGCCTCGACTTTCAATCCGAAGGTTGTGGTTCAGTAAAAAGTTTAGAGGCAAAAATTATTTTTAAGTAGGTACCTACCTACCTACTTGCTACTTACCTAGGTAGGTACCTACCTACTTAAAAATAATTTTCGACTTTAAACTTTTTACTGAATAGGTATTTTAGGTAAGTACCGGTGCTTACCGAAAACAATAACAAACAAAACTAACAATCAGGAGTCGAATCACACTAATATTAACTTTACCTACCTAAATTATTTACCTACCTACTTAAATTATTACCTACTTAAATTATTTTTAAGTAGGTACCTACCTACTTACTACTTACTTAGGTAGGTACCTACTTAAAAATAATTTTCGCCTTTAAACTTTTTAGTGAATAGGTATTTTTTTATACATACCTACTTTTAATCGTAATACGTAATACCTAATTAATAATTTGTATGTACGAGTCAAAATAATCACATACCTACCTACCTAAACTTGGTTTTCAAATCACACTATCACACTTTCACATCACACTAATCATACTATCACACTAATATTATAAATGCGAAAGTTTGGATGTTTGGATGGATGATGTTTGTTCCTCTATAACTCAACAACCACTAAACCAATTTGGATGAAATTTTAAATATAGATAGATAATGACCAGGAATAGGACATAGGCTACTTTTTATCTGGGTACCACGCGGGCGGAAGCTAGTTAATATTAAAAATGCAAAAGTTTGGATATTTGTATTTATGTTTGTTCCTCTATAACTCGACAACCACTGAACTGATTTGGCTGAAATTTAAAACTTAGATAGTTCTTGACCTGAAATAGGACATAGGCAACTTTTTATCCAGGTGCCGCGCGAGCGAAGCCGCGGGCGGAAGCTAGTTTGAAATTAACTAGCGATTTTGTACTAGTAGACCGAGCCGCGGGCGCCTGGTGACGTCAGACGCAGCGCGAAGCTCCGAGCGCGCGTTTTGAAATGGCCGAAAAGAAAACTTGAATAACTTCGTCATTTATTGAAGGATTTTAATTATTTAAAAAACAGAATGCTCAGAATGCTAAAGAGTATACGCCCTCATACTTAGAAACCCAATATTTCGTTTAGTGATTGATTCTCATTACTTAGTCCGGTAGCGTGTGATCGGTCTGTTATCAAGCTAAATCAGAACGAATGAAGTATTTCGAAAACTTCTCAGATTTATGTCGAAAACTACATTTTTTTCTCTATTTCTTTGTCATGGTTTAAAAAGGCGTCACATTGAATCATCGTTGATAAAGAGACGTGGAGATTTTATTTCGATGTCTTTTTACGTAGTAGGTGAGCCTAGAATAGAAAACGCGTTTGTACGAAAAAGATTAGGTACTGCTACATGTCATTGTATACAGATGGTTTCTACCAAGATTTGATTTGATGTGACCGCAGCATTCGTGGACAGATGGATCGAGGTCACAAAGCGAGGCAAGATTGTATCAGAATCTAAAAAGGCCGCTCATAATAAGAATTGTATTAAATGTCGTCCCTTTTCATAGACATGAGGGTGACAAGAAAGAAACATTATTACGAATCATATTTAGAATTTAAAAAAGAAATAGCGCTACAGGCCATTTTAGCCTCCCAGGGCTCTATAAAGCGCCGTCTGAAACTACACTAGAATCGTTTGAAGTTAATTTATTGTGTTCTGAGAATAAAATACTATGAATTTATTCAAAAGTTGTAAGTACCTACCTACCTAACTAAGTAAGTACATAATAATACACTGACTAGATTAATCGCAAACTTATTTTACTGGTAGATAAATATCATCATATCACATCGTAGTTGGACAAAGTAATTCTGAACAAACCGAAAAAAAAAATAAGGTAACACCGAGCCCTTGATTTATTGTTGACTCTAACTTCAATGTTCAACGAAGACTCGTAAATAGAGCACGTTTTCTTAGGGCACGTGTGACTCAGCAACACAACATAAAAACACACCTTTTTTCCGTAACGATATTAGGCAGACTCCTGATCAATCCTGGCTCACCTTTTATTCAATCTCATCACGTTTTCGTATATTCGCCGGGTACTTTTGACCTGGCCCTTCTCCAAGATTCTAATCTGAAGCGCTGGTGGCGTAGCTTGCTTATACGTTCTTGATTGATCGTTGAAGTTAAGCAGCGTTGTCCGCGGTCACAATTTAGAAGGGTGACCGGGCACGTTACATTGTCGGTCCTGGCATTTAAGTCGTTAAGCCATGGCGGAGGCCTTTAGGCAGCCTAAAAACTCCGTCACCAGAGTTGGCCACTTGCTCACACGAACTTACTTAGTATCTCAAACACGTAACTGACTTAATTATTGTAAATTGCTTATTTCGCTTTGCATTATTGCTTATTTCGCTTGCGCTTATTGTGCTTATTTCGCTGGGCAATGTGTCTAAAAACATGCCTGTTTTAGAAACACCTTCAGACAATAACACGATAAAAATGTCTCTACGGTACCTTAGAAAGCGAACCGTTGAAACCCCAACAGACAACCCTTAATTTAACTTCTCGTTTAACCTAAACAAACCCTACCAAATGTTATACCCTCGTTCATAAATCCTTTGCAGTTACAATAGCATCGAGACGCTAAAAGGGTTGGAGGATTTCACGAGATTGGAAGAGCTGATTCTGGACAACAACAAGCTTGGGGACGGCGTTACGATCCCTTATCTGTCAAGATTAAAGACGCTCTCACTCAACAACAATCAAGTACGTGAGATACCACTCCTACTTAAGAGATTGCATTGGTTTTCCGATTTGTTTGATTCGCATCCCTGAGTGTTATAGTTATAGACTCTATGTAAATAATACCTACATCATCGAAACAGCGAGCGGGCCGCTAGTGCAAAAGAAAGTTCCATTATCATGGCCGTTATGCCCTATAATCCACAAAAAGAAATTCTTAGTGTATTTTTTTCATCTAAAACTTATAAGGCAGACAACATGCATTTACACGCAAAAAGTCTGCCTTGTAAAAACTAACTGATTTTCCGCACGAAACTTGTATCGTAAAATTAATCGAAATATCCATTGGAGCAAAGCCGAGATTCGATCAGAAGACGAAATAGAAAATCGATCCCGCTTTATAGCTCCCACTATTTTCAAGTTTTTGAATAATAAGTATCCCAACGTTCATTTTCAGAAACAAATTAACTCCTAGAAGTGAACTATTGGCATAGACAAAACACACCTAGACGGTTCATTCAAAATGATTCACTTTTAGTGAATAATGAACAGTGAACGAATTTTGCTGTGCCGATAAAAGTAGGGTGGCTTATTAGGCGGTTCATTTTCGCTTTCATTTCACCATTGTAATATCTGTGTATTTGTTGCTCATTATCGAGTTAAAATGCTTCAACTGATGTAACATTGTATAACTAAATACGTACAAACTACAATTTAGCTGTGCTATTTCTGGGTGAAGTTAATGGGATTCTGTGGGAAAACTTACAATACATCGTAGAACGTAGGTATAGGTTAGTTATAAGTACATAATATTGTACTTAACACACTTCTCCCTTTACGCACTAGTAATACGCTCATCGACTTGGAGACTTTTTTCTTGACCTTTTTGATCGAGCAACCGAAGCGTAGATCTAAGCAGGAACTTGGACCATTTAGCTTTGTATGTTTGTTCGAGCATAACTTTTGTGTTGACGAACTGATTTTGTCAACAAATTGGACTTCAGAAATGATTACGATCAAGCTCTGTGCAAGATTTGGCATTTTCAGGGTATTGTTGTATAGTTTTCGGTAGTGTTGTTTCAGTTTTAAAACCCTGCGGGTCTTACTTATGAAAGATGTTTAAAGTTGAACACTGGTTAAACAACGTCCTGTCTTTATTTGAGGATAGTGACGAATAGAGACAGGACGTTGTTTAACCAGTGTTTAACTTTAAACATCTTTCATAAGTAAGGGGGTGTATGATGATATGAACATCTCAAAATTTCAGTCCGGGTCCGGGGCGAACTATAATAATAGTACCTAGGTACTTCTATTTCTATCCATTCCTACATAATCCCGATCTCACATAAGGATTCCCTCTGTTAGAGGTGTCAGAAAACAGAGCACCTACTATGCTATACCTAAACTAGTAATAACATTTATCCCGTCTATCGAAAAGTGGCACTTAGTATCTAAAACCTACACTATTCCGCCGCAAAAGACGTGATAATATTAGAAGTATACTTTATTTTGTCTTTGTAAATTATGAATAAGCCTGATATAATTTTGGTTTGCAAATATAGAAAAAAGTCTCGGGCACGACAGTAAAGAGACGCAAAAAAATGTTGTGACTTATTACAATAAAACGAAAAAAAAGACAACGCCGAAAGCTGTGTACTTTTCATTTCATTGTTTTCATTGCTGGATTTGTAAGATTGATTGCAAGTCTGTTTATAAAGGGTTGTTTGCCGTGTGAAATGTTTCACCTTGCGAAAATGCTGCTATAATACCCAGCTTTTGTGGTTTCGTGACAGATAGGTAGCATAACTTAAATACTATTTCAGAACAGATATCTGAAATATATACTGAATCTTGAAAGCGTTGTAGACTTTCAGATCTTCAGGCATAGGTAGTCTAAATAATATTTCGGATACATGCGCACATTTTGCAGAAGTTAACATTAACGATGTTTTCAGTTTTTGTTAATGCCCATATAACTCTTTTGAAACGAAAAAGACTGACTTCCAAGTTCCATTAACATTGAGATCTTTAGATAAAAGGCCTTCTAGTTGGAAACACTATCGCGAAGTTAATGTTTGAAAGCTTCTTAGAAAACAGTGTTGTTGTGTTGCCAGATTTATCTAAAAAAAAACGAAGTAAACTAAATAGTTTCTAATCCTAAAGAAGCAAAATACAGCTTCTTTCATTGATTCTATCTTGATTTACACACCAAATAGTCATATTTTTTTAAGTTGTGAAAGTCAATTTCTGCAAGTTTTATCGCTAGTTATTTAATGGAAGATTTCTCGACTCTCCCTTTCGAAGACAGATTATTTCTGCCAGTATAAATGTGTATATGTTACTACTCAAATAAGACTACAGATAGTCCATGCATCTCGCACTATATAAAATGGAATCCCCTTATCTTGTATAAACATAACCTTTGTCTTGTTTTACGAGCATACTCTCGACTTGCAATTTCACACGAACCCAGTATCAACATATTTGCTTTATTTTGTGTATAGGTACTGAATAACGTTCATGCTTGTAACTTATTATTTTGCAACCAACGCTATTTGTATTTTACTTTTAAATACAAAGAGAAAATGTCATTATTCGCATTCGCGCGCACGCACGCACTATACTCTGCAATGATTGCAGAGCATAATGCGTGCGAATGAATGCGTAAATATCAATCCAGCTGACCCGAATTCAATCGCTTCAGTTTTTTTATTTAAGTAGGTATATAGATTTTTTGATCCGTAAAGTGTTCTGAAATTAAATTCAGAACATTTCTCTTCATTTCATTATTTTAAATCACAGTTTCTGACAAGAACGACATTTCTGTTTGCTATCAACAGCGGTATTTCAATATGTTATTTTCTCAACCAGACTAACAATTAAACAGCCATTAAATTCTTTACAATAAAACGTTTTTGTTACAGTAGGTACCTACAGGCTTTTAGTGCCTTAAAACTTTTGAAACTATCATGGTTGTGCACATTGTTAACACTACAAACGGGATATTTACCATGATTTTTGGATTTTTGAGTCTCCCGATATTTCGGCACAGTTGCATGCGCCATGATCACGGTAAACAGTGCCTTTGTGTGAAAAACCTGTTTCAGTTTTTGGGAGTTGAGTTATTATTACACGCAGCAGTAAACTTGTTTTTAAGTTAAAAGGCTACGTTGCTCCTTCAGTGTGCAGAAGAAACACGAACCATCGAAATTTTATGTAAGTTGCTCACATCAACAAGAAAAGAGCCTTTGATCTACAAACGGCTGAACGATTCTCGATCAAGCAAGTCACCTTTCAAACAAAAGCGAAATGAGAATCGGGTCATCCCTTAGCCTTAGACCATGGTTTAGGAATCATTCCTTTGAAATAGTATTTTTTTTAAATTTCGCGATCACTATTCATATTGAACATAATATATGGACACGGGATTTTATCGCGTAATTTTACCTTATATAAAAATCCCGGCGTTTCGGCTATATTACATTACAACAGCCATGGTCGCGGGCAGACGACCTGTCTGCGTGATAAAATCCCGTGTTATTTTCAATATCCCTTTGAAAGTTACCATGCCACAGACTGACATACTTACAAAATATACACGTGAAACTTACAACACTTTTTTTGTCAGAAATTAAAAATCTAAGAAGTGGACAAATTGGTAGTATTTTTATTATGACCACAAAAGTTTAGTAAAGATTACCGTATTGTAAACTGTTCACTGCGACAAACCAGTCACTGCGCTCGTTCGAAGCTGCAAACTGTTAGCATCCAATAAATTACAGTGATTTATTCAAATTCGGAGCAGTAAGAAACGCATAAATTCAGCTGTAAATTCTGAGTTTGTTTAAGCTGGGATAAGGACTAATAAAACGTCACAAAATGTTATCACTGAAATATGAATTAATAGATTTGTGTTTTATTTGATTCTAAACTAAACTAAATTTACAGATCATAGATTTGGAAGGTCTAATAAGCAAGATATCCGCAAGCTGTCCTGCGCTGTCTTACCTAAGCCTTCTCAGCAACAAGGCGTGTCCCAACGAGCTGTCGGACCTGGACAAAGATGACTCCGATTATCAGAGATACAGGTCAGTATTTTTAAAAAATGTGTTATTTTTAAAAAGAAACAAAATTGTATTTAAAGATTTTCTAAATTTCGCTTGCCTCACCAGGGAGTCAAACCAGACAAAAAAGAAAAAAGAAAAAACAAATCTCGCTATTTTATTCTCTAAAAAAAAATTTCTCAGAATAGTGCAGTATCTTTCATACTCGCAGTCAGGTTTTTTTGAATTAAAGTTTGTTAAGTTGTATATTTAAATTGTAAGTAAGTGTCGTTGAATTTTATTAAAAATAAATGTCGTTCATTTTCACCGCTAAGAAGCAAACTTCGAAGTACTTGAAGATAGTTGAATTCAATTATTTACCTACCTACACAGAACTTTACCACTTAAACTCGTGAAGCTCCTCAAATTAAGCTTTGTAGCGTCTAAGATAATTTGTGCTTGTGCTAGAAACTTTAACAGGGCTGACCCCGGGGATGACCGGTTGCAAGCCCATCGACGCTGTTAGAAAGCTAACTGGTTTCCTTACGATGTTTTCCTTCACCGTTTAAAGCTCGTGTTAATGAGCATATAAATTTTTCGAAACGAAAAATCCATTGATGTACGCGCGGGTTCGAACCTGCGACATTCAGATCGAAAGTCGAGGCACTAACCAACTCGACCAACACTGCTCTTTAAATAAAAAAATATTTTAAAAAAACAAAAACCCGACTGCGTCAAAACTAAAAAGAAAAAAACAAGCCTGCAAAGAATTACTCACAGTCGGTACCCATTCATTTTATTACCAATCAAATCTTCCCAATGTTATGGGTCCCGACTGTGAGTAATTCTTTGCAGGCTTGTTTTTTTCTTTTTAGTTTTGACGCAGTCGGGTTTTGTTTTTTTAAAATATTTTTTTATTTAACACTTTTTAGTTATGATAAAGTTGATTTTAAAATACCTATTCAACGATACCCCACTTGATATAGAGTGACGATTTTGATTCTTTTAATTTTGACAATATGGCGTCTGGTTGTAGCCCTGGTGATATTTGATTACTGTCATATCTTTAGTGACACTCCCAAGGTTGAGACAAATCGATTGACGTAAGAATCATCAAAATCGGTCCACGCGTTTGGCCTCTAGAGTGCCACATAGAAACATCCATAGCGAGAATAATTATTAATCAACTTTAAACCGTTATTTTTCCTAAACTATTACTTAAAATGAAAAATGGTAAAAGAAACATAAAGTTGATTTTGAAATACCTATTCAACGATACCCCACTTGACATGGTGTGACGATTTTGATTTTTTTAATTTTGACATTAAGGCGTCTGGTGGTGGCACTGGTGAATTTTGATTACTGTCATGCCTTATTAACACTCCCAAGGTTCAGACGAATCGATTGACGTAAGAATCATCAAAATCGGTCCACGCGTTTGGCCTCTAGAATGCCACATAGAAACATCCAAACATACATACATAGACTGATAAACACATTACCCTTCCTTTGCTTTGCGCAGTCGGGTAAAAAGAATTATCTTGAAAGAAATGGCAACAGATTTAGCAGTAGTTTGAGCTTTGGGTTTGTTTTTTGTTTATTTGAGAAACGTATACCTACCTAAGGTCTGAGTTTTGAACCTTCCAAATATATTTTAGATACTTCGTCATATACAAACTACCAAAGCTACATTTCCTGGACTCCCGTCGAGTTAGTTCGTCAGAGCGCGCCGAAGCGGCAACTCGGGGAGAGTTCATGAGAATCCGTCGACCGCGTGAGAGTGACGCGGCCATAGTGCCCGCTAGGGGGCCGGCGCTGAGACCCTTGCCTGTGGACTTTGACGCGTTGGGCAAACACAAAGGTAAGCACCTCCTATACTGTAGTGTTTAAATACTTACTTTATCTTACAAAGTACCAAAGCTACATTTCGTGGCCACTCGCGGAGAGTTCTTGAGAATCCGTCGACCGCGTGAGAGTGACGCGGCCATAGTGTCCCCTAGGGGGCCGGCGCTGAGACCCTTGCCTGTGGACTTTGACGCGTTGGGCAAACACAAAGGTAAGTACCTCCTATACTGTAGTGTTTAAATACTTACTTTATCTTACAAAGTACCAAAGCTACATTTCGTGGCCACTCGATGAGAGTTCATGAGGATCCGTCGACCGCGTGAGAGTGACGCGGCCATAGTGCCCGCTAGGGGGCCAGCGCTGAGACCCTTGCCTGTGGACTTTGACGCGTTGGGCAAACACAAAGGTAAGTACCTCCTATACTGTTAGTGTTTAAATACTTACTTTATCTTACAAAGTACCAAAGCTACATTTCGTGGCCACTCGCGGAGAGTTCTTGATAATCCGTCGTCCGCGTGAGAGTGACGCGGCCATAGTGTCCCCTAGGGGGCCGGCGCTGAGACCCTTGCCTGTGGATTTTGACGCGTTGGGCAAACACAAAGGTAAGTACCTACCTACTATACCTAGTATTTAAATACTTAGGTACTTTATCTTACAAAGTACCGAAGCTACATTTCGCGGCCACTCGCGGAGAGTTCATGAGAATCCGTCGACCGCGTGAGAGTGACGCGGCCATCGTGTCCCCTAGAGGGCCGGCGTTGAGACGCGGTTTAGGGCGGGCCTGTGGACTTTGACGCGTTGGGCAAACACAAAGGTAAGTACCTCCTATACATGTGTTTACATTCTTACTTTATCTTGCAAAGTACCAAAGCTACATTTCGCGGCCACTCCGGGAGAGTTCATGAGTATCCGTCGACCGAGTGAGAGTGACGCGGCCATAGTGCCCCCTAGGGGGCCGGCGCTAAGACCCTTGCCTGTGGTCTTTGACGCGTTGGGCAAACACAAAGGTTAGTAAGTAGGTACTTATTATTGCTCTTATACCGTAGTGTTTAGATAATTCGTCATAAGCAAACAACCATAAGGGAATTCATGAGGATTCGTCCGGAAGCGCTTGCCGATCGGTGTTGAGACCCGAGCGTTTGTCCACCGCCGCCGTCACCGAACCGTCACCGTCAACGAAATTATTTCTGTATGAGATCAAGATGACGTGACGGTCTTCTGGTGGACAGGCGGCTATAGTAAATGTATGGTCGCTACCTCGGCGCCGTCATCTCGTTCTCGTTGACGTGACGGTGACGGCGGCGGTGGACAAACGCTCTTACCTTTGGACTTTGACGTGTTGGGGAAACATACAGGTGAGCGCTTATATAATGTAACACCATAGTATTTATTAGATCCTTCGTCTAATACAAACAACTTTAGGGAACTCATGAGGATTCATCTGATGGCACATATTATCAGAGTTTTCTACTAGCTCAATAAACTTACATGACTGAACTAGGCCTTTAAGAAGACATTGTAGGTACTAAGTCATAGTGTTACTTTTCTATTTCAGGTGCCTACGGTAAATGCCAGTATAAGTACACAGGGAAGCACTCCGAGGGAAACAGATTCATCGTGAACAGTGACTTATAATCAATCAAACGAGACCTTGCCCAAAAATAATATCTTGGGTAGAGATATACTTAATATTATTATTTTCAGACATTCATGTCCCACTGCTGGGTAAAGGTGTGTCCCATTCCTATAAATACTGATATGGGCTTTATTTGTCCTTAAAGTTATAATTATTGATATTATAACCAATAAACTAGTAGTTCGCCCCGAACTGAGATCTCGCGCACCGTAGATGGCCAACATTTGGACTTTCTTCTGACTACCCCTATAATTTCAAGTGCTACTACTGCCGGGTATGCCTATTGCGCTAGCTCTTCATGGTAAAAAATACTAGCATGCATGCAATACATAATGTCGTGTCTAATTTTTCATTTATTTCATATTTATGAATTCTCGTCGTATTTTTAAAAGTATACGTCCTAGAATAAAAATAATAACTATTTTAGAATGTACAAATAAAGACCTTTCATTTGACACCACACTCAATATATTTGTTTATTTAACTTTTTTTACCCCAATTATTTTCATTTTTTATCAAATTTTTTTATCATGAAAATAAATCAAGTAGCATCTAAAATCATTGCAAACCAAACCGCAACGATGCCACTCTCTTTTTAAGACCGACCAGTCAATGAGCTACGAAGACATCGAAACTCTATGAAACGGGAGCTCTTGCAGCTCTGGTTTCGTAGTTTTTGGTCTTTGGTCGTATTTCAAAAACTATACATCCTAGATTAAAAATAAAAACCATTTTGGAATGTACAAAATAAGCCCTTTCGTATGACACCCCACTCAATATATTTGTGTAACTTTCATAATTTTTTACCCCCTTGGGAACCCAATATCTTCACAACCCCTTCATCGATTAAGCTCATATGCTCCACCGTAAATTTCCTTACCACAACCTATTGACCTACCAAGTTTCATGCAGATTGGATGAACGGTTCGACAGTTATGCTCGAACAACAATTCGTGAAACATACAAACATACAAACATACAAAGCAAAATCGCCCAACTTACCACTAAGATCTTCGCTCGCTTCGCTCGCTCGATCGATAAAACTATATGGACAAATAAAGCGGTTCAATACATTTTTTTGGGAGAGTTTGGGGGAGACCTTTGCCCAGCAGTGGGACGAAATAGGTAAAGAAAAAAAAATACATTTTCATAACGATAGTGACGATAGCTAGTTAAAGTTACGTGATGGTTAAAAACGTATGATTGCAATGACAAGAAAATAATCATATAGTTTCTCATATAGGTACCTAACGTTATTATAAAAATACCTACCTACCTGAGTATGTTAGTTGGGAATGCGTATTCAAACATTTTATGGTTGTTATCAACACGTTTTCAGTATGGGACGAACCACAGAAGGGTAAGCGTATTAATTTCGTAGTGTGGTTTCAACACTTGTAGGAACTTTAGTAAATACAGAGAGTATCTACTAAACCGAGAATGTAAACCTTGTATTCGCCGAGAAACAATCCTAGCCATGGGATATATTTATAAAATTACATATAAAGTATATTATTATTATAAGTTTCAACTGGTCTTATTGTGTTCATCATTTGTCGCCTCAGTTACTGGTGTGTAATCTAAGGTACTTAGTATATATACATTCCAAAACTGCCTTTCTTTAGTTGTAGGTAGATAAACAAAGTTTAATACTTAGTATGTAAGAAACCATGTGAGATCTAACCGTTGTTTTGTTTTATTCATTGTTATTATTAAAAAATATATTTGTCAATTATTATTTTAATATAGTCTTTATTTGTGATATTTACGCCTCTGCTGTTTTCATTGAACGCCTGAAAAGTAAATAAGTTTTTTGAAAAATATTTAGGTACCTAGTTTAGTAGGCAACCGCGAGCTGCAGACAATCTGCAGTCGGCAGTCATTCACTCACTTCAAACGTCGAAGAGCTGAATCCGCTGAGATTTCAAATTTCATATTCGAAATGATAGTGGGCAAACTTCACCCAGCTCCGCCAGCAATGTAATTAATATTACTCGAAAGACCTAACAAAACTAAGCATTTTTTATTATCGACGCATTAAAATCTATCCCGGGGGTCACTAGATAAATCCATGTTTGTACCTACCTAACCTGAGTAGTAGGTACTAGATTGTATGACAACGGGGCAAAATATTATTTTTTCGACGAGAGTGCTATTTTGAATACAGAATGGAGCGAGGGATGCTAGAGTTGAAACCCGAGCGCAGCGAGGGATTCTAGATTAGAATCCTGAGCGCAGCGAGGGATTCAAAGGACGTCATCGGAAATAGGAGATTGTTACACATGGGTTGAAAGTAACCTACCTAGGCACGAGATGGTTTGGCGCACGAGCGAAGCAAGGGCGCTAATAGTTCGAGTGCCTAAACAGGTTATTCACCATCTATCTTGTTAGAGCTATTAACACGCTGAGACGCTATGTCACGTGGCCCAACAGTTCGTATTGAAATGTATGACAGATAACTCACTTGGCTACGGTCTGGCGTCAGGATCCTGATCCTGTAATCCAGAACCCATGATCCTGACTTCGTGATCCTAATCCCGTGATCCTAATCCAGTGATCCTGCGTGATCCTATTCCCGTGATCCTAATCCTATAATCCTGATCCCGTGATTCTGATTCTGTGATCTTGATCCTGTGATCCTAATCCCGTGATCCGGATCCAATGATCCTGCATAATTCTGATCCTGTGATCCTTATCCTGTAAACCTGATTCTACGTGATCCTAATCCCGTGATCCTGATCTTCATCTTATGGTAAATAGAAATGTCAAATATAGCTGACAAAGACGACATGGCTCAATAGAAATGTCAAATAGTAGAATGTGATTTATTTAATACTTTGTCAGTAGAGAAAATCGTTTCCCAGGGAGAATTGCTTCCCAGGGACGCAAAAGTACTGTTTTCATCCCTCTGTTCAGGTAACTTCGAGCGTACTTTCCGAACATGAGAAATAAAAAAACATCCCAATAAATCAAGACTTTCATCGCTCTAATCATAATCATTTTAGCTTTTTTGTAAGTTAAACCTTTTCGACTTAAAATAAATAGAGAACCCTCGGACAGAATTTGATGCGAATTGGCACAGAAACAAGGCTTTGATACCTTCTAAGCAAAAGTAGTATAAGCTGTGGCAGCCGTGGGTCCATACATTTATGCCCAAAAATGCGGTAACAGCCGTTTTAACCTCTCTTTAAGTTAAACCTATTCGATTCAAAATAAATAGAGAACCCCGGGACAGAATTTGATGCGCATTAGCACAGAGATACAAGGCTGTGATACCTTCAAAATAAAAGTAGTCTGAGCTGTGGCGGCCGTGGGTGAAGTGCCCATATATTTTTGCCCACACTCGTTTGAATCTCACAATACATTCTTGTGTAGGTATTTAGTGAGCTCGGTCACTTGAGTGAATTCGAAGTGAGTCTACAGAACTTCGAGCTACAGAATGACTCTGCTGATTCAAATGAGCGTAAATACGGGGAGGTACTTAAATCTTATTTACTGAGGACGGAACTCCGTTGAACAGCTCTTGACTTCATCATCAGATCAGCTCGCTGTCACCATCAACTTGACAGCTATGCCGAGTTTCAACTCGATCCTGATTTCTTTTTGTTTATGATTTTATAATAAAGTGTTATATATTGCGTTGATGCTTATTTATCGATCGAGCGAGCGAAGCGAGCGAAGATCTTAGTGGTAAGTTGGGCGATTTTGCTTTGTATGTTTGTATGTTTGTATGTTTCACGAATTGTTGTTCGCGCATAACTGTCGAACCGTTCATCCAATCTGCATGAAACTTGGTAGGTCAATAGGTTGTGGTAAGGAAATTTACGGGGGAGCATATGAGTCCTATAGAATCAAAGGCGGTAATCTGTACTTGGGCTGAATTTTGGTAATTCAATAAAAACGTTTTACTAAGTCTGTTTTGAAATTATTTTGAAAGAAAGATTGCCGTATTTGAAACTAATGCTGATTTTGACGTCAATTTTGAACGCTTGAATGCCACCATTGATACAGATTGAGAAAATAATGAAACGTTATTTTAAATTCCCTAAACGGCCATACCATTAAGTCATTTTTGACAAATTTGACAGATTACCGCCTTTGATTCTATAGGACTCATATGAGCTTAATCGATGAAGGGGTTGTGAAGATATTGGGTTCCCAAGGGGGTAAAAAATTATGAAAGTTACACAAATAAATTGAGTGGGGTGTCATACGAAAGGGCTTATTTTGTACATTCCAAAATGGTTTTTATTTTTAATCTAGGATGTACCTATAGTTTTTGAAATACGACCAAAGACCAAAAACTACGAAACCAGAGCTGCAAGAGCTCCCGTTGCATAGAGTTTCGATGACTTCGTAGCTCATTGACTGGTCGGTCTTAAAAAGAGAGTGGCATCGTTGCGGTTTGGTTTGCAATGATTTTAGATGCTACTTGATTTATTTTCATGATAAAAAAAATTTTGATAAAGAATGAAAATAATTGGGGTAAAAAAAGTTAAGTAAACAAATATATTGAGTGGGCTGTCAAATGAAAGGTCTTTATTTGTACATTCCAAAATAGTTATTATTTTTATTCTAGGACGTATACTTTTAGAAATACGACGAGAATTCATAAATATGAAATACCTAAATGAAAAATTAGACGCGACATTATGTATTGCATGCATGCCAGTATTTTTTACCATGAAGAGCTAGCGCAATAGGCATACTCGGCAGTATCAGTAGTAGCACTTGAAATTATAGGGGTAGTCAGAAGAAAGTCCAAATGTAAGCCATCTACGGTGCGCGAGATCTCAGTTCGGGGCGAACTACTAGTTTATTTGCAATCGAGTAAAAACCAATTTCAAGTATTTATATGTATTTATTTCATAAATTGAATATGAATGAACCAATCAAATTGTAGGAATGCATTATGAAGGTACAGAATACATAAAAATAAATTAAGTACTAATGATATAAGAATGTCCTATATTATACAATGTTACTGTGGCGGTTTATCACATAAACCTTATGTACTTGACCAAGCTCTGTTATGTACAAAGTAAATAATGATATTTACATCAATGTTAAATGCAAAAATTGGCGTGCCCTTTAAAAATAAGCTTGGTGGTACAAAATTAAAACTCGATTTCATAGCTGTCGATGATTATTTTAAATGAGAGCATAACATGAAGCAGATATTATGTGATATTTCATTTGCTTCACAGATTTTATACGTCAGAAGTTTAATTCATGTAAACTAAAAATAATAACAAAACAATACAGAATTATATTCTCATTTTCATTGAAGTTTTTTATTTCATAAGCAGTTAATACTTTTTCTTTAGAAACCAGTTGATAGAATAACTTTAACTTCTGCTTCTTCCTTTTCCTTCAGAGAGAACTTTGATACTTTAAACAGCCTTTCGCGAACGCTACAAGAAGCTTAAAAGCGAATATATTTCGATTAACTTTTTGACTAAAACGCTAGTGTGCTCCAGCTTTCGACTAGGCGACAGTGTTATACACGAATGAGCATACTCGATTGAGCTAGTGCTGTGTTTATACGGACCTAGTAGGAGTTTTGACAATACGTATTTAAAACCCTAATTAGGGCCGTGGCTTTAAGCTCGGCGCAAACGGGCGACCGACCACAGGCACAAAACGCCAGCGACAGCGACTTTTCATATATTTTGTAGCTGTAGAAAGTGGCAACCGGCTACACGTCTATACAAAATATATGAAAACTACAGGAACTAGGTCGGTAGCGGCGTTTTGTGGCTCGTATGCGGCCAGGCTTAATACACCTAAGGCTAATACTCTACCAAAGCGGAGAGGAAAGGAGATGTGTTTAAACAACCAATTGATTTCGTTATTCACACATGACGTCATCTCGTCTGTGTCACGAGATGTGTGAATAACAAAATTCTATTGGTTTTTAAAACAAATCTTTCGTCTCCGCTTTGGTAATCTCAGTCTTACTCGTTTTTTCTTGTCGTATGATACTTAAAACTCCGACTCAGCACTTTACAGGCGAATTTAATTTTACTCAGTTATTTTATTACACAATCGGCCACTTATTGGCAAATAACTGACTTTGTGCGATGTGAGTAAATACAGCTAAAATCAAAAGTAGATTAAAAATGATTATAATTATTTCATACATTACGAATATGATGCGCACTTAACCAAATTCAAAATTTAGCAAAAATTCTTTAGAAATGTTTTTACAAATTCCTTAGAAGAAATCTACTTCTGATGCTAACTATACTGTATTGATGTGCATGTTTATCGATGGGATATTAGTTTAATTCAACATTTGATCATACCGACAGTGGTGAAAATGGGCGCTATGTCGGCATTGGCACTGAAGTGGCAGTAAATCAAATCCGGATTAAAAACAGTGTAAAAACCATGAAGTAGTACGACGGATCAAATGTTTAAATAAAAGCATGTGGTGTAAAAAGAGATGACAGCGAAGAACGTATAAAGCATATCTGATGTGACCATATTTGTGCATGACTTAAAGCAGTTTAAACATCATAAATTACTTTAGATTTAGGCATAATGTTAGGCATCAACTATCACATAACCTATTTCTACAACCTACCACGATTTACTTCTAGTTTTGAACAGGACAACGTTATTGTTACAGATGCCAATAGGATATTTGGATTTGTTTGAACTTAGCTTAATACGTAATACCGTTATATTCTTAAAATTATTCGTAGTAATTTTGTTAGGAGACGAACTTTAAACAAACAGGCGAGGGAGCCATCACAAAGATATGTTATACAAAAAGGTACAGCGTTATTAAACATCAAAGTTTATGTACACATAGAAAAATATATTAACTGTATAATAAAACTATTCCTTTGAAAAATATAAAGGTACTTAAACTCTTACTACTGTTATGTAGTTTCGATTGAAACTTTGGTTAAATCTCTTAGTTTAAAAGCAGATTAAGAAAAGCAAATATTACAACAACGCGGTCGCGTGGAATGTACGGATCACAATCGTTATTTATTTCAATTGTTTAATTGTTACGTTTCCGCTTTACGTTACTTTTACTTTAAACTTCCAAAACCAGAACACATCAGTTACTTACCTATTTAAATACAAAAATTAAAAATAAAGCAATAAATTCCCGTAAATTGCACTGTGTTCCGATTATAAGTTTAAAGATATTTGAAATATCAATTGCATTATTTTATACAAATGTGCAGTTCAAATAAAATGGCACAAAATTTTGTAATCTAAGTCCAAGTTTTCGAACACATGAAACTTGCACCGACTTAATTATCACTATCAAATGCGAAAATATCTATCACATCTCTATAATTAGAGTAGGTACAATCTGAACGTCCAATGCTAAGTGCCTAATTTGACTAAACCTTATTAATTTACATTATTATGAATAGGTTTTCGTGCAACATAGTTTAATGTTGAAAAAAAAGTGAGGTCTTTATTTTAAAAGCACAACTCATTCAAAACTATGTTTTTACTTCACAATCTCATCAGACAGTTTCTTTAGAAGGACAACTATATGTAGTAGCACGACAACAATCGGAAGAATATTCAAAACTACATTTATTTGGATTAAAAATGTGGCAAGACTGATGCAAATTTTAGGTTGAAGTTAACTTAGAAATTTATAGTTTGCTGCAATTTATCGTTCACTATGTTTAGCACCAGAATGTTGCTTTATTTTTTAACTAGCGGACACCCGCGGCTTCTCCCGCGTGAACTACTACTTTTTTATCCCACGGGAAACATGCATTTTTAAGGGATAATAAAATGTAGCCTATGTCACTCTCCAGCCCTCCAACTGTCTCCACACAAAAAATCACGTCAATCCGTCTCTCTGTTTTGACGTGGAAGCAAGACAATTAAACAAACAAACAAACAAACACACTTTCACATTTATAATATGGGTATGGATTCTTTAAAAAAAAGTATTGTAATAATACGCTTCGTCTTTTACAAGCTTTTTGAGTTATTTGACCGAAATTCCTATTGCAACTAAGTTAAATATAAGCTGTCCCCAAAGTTAGCATATTTAATTTTAACTGTCACATGAGATTGCGAATTAAAGACGCAATGATATAACTATAGATTTAAGTACACACAATATAATGGAGGTCAACACAGGTAATTGTGACCACAATAATAATCTCCGATTCACAACTATAAGAATTACAGCACAGTCCTATATACCTAAACATCGAAAAAAGTTTATAAAAATCGCGATAAAAAATAAAATTATACAATTTTGATAAAGCTCACTCAGTAAATAACGTATAATTAAATACGAAATCGACCGTTAAATTGAGGCCGGCGGTATTCACTAATATTAACAGCACTTTAAACGGCACAGAAAGCACTGAATAATTACAACTTGCTTACTAACCACTCAAATTACATCACACCATATTCATTACAAGGTAGAAGCCAAATATTAAAAGTTTCTTATTGACCTTACTTAACATTTTGGCCGAATATTCGCTTTGTCGAATATTCGACCCATGACTGACTTTTGATTATGAGAAATATTATATTTGAGTTATGTGATTCTTGTTGCATACGATTTTGATTTGTTTAGTGTAATTTTGTCATTCAAATCAGAATTAAACTTACTTTTTCAGTGGTTAGTAACCTCAACCAATCTCACCATCACTTAAGCACTCACGTCCATGTAAAATTGTCCTAGCTAAAAGTACACATAGCTCGAGTATTCGCGGGCGCGTGCGCGGGGAAACGGGCCGTACTGGCCCTGGAATAAGGGCTACACTTGCGTGACGCAGTGCGCCAGTTTCTCGACCTCGGATTGTAGGGACTGCCGTTTTTCGGATTCCTGCTTTAGTTTCGATGTTAGCTCCTCAATGGCGGCTTTGAACATTGTGTTTTGTACTTCTAATAGCTTCTCCAGGTTTGATATCTGAAAAGAGAAGTTAATGAGAATATAGCCTCATCTTCAATGAATCTTCCTGAAATCCGTGAGTCGAACGTAATAGTCCTTTTTAATCAACACACTTTTTACTACTTTTAAACTATTAAAAAATTCACTGTTCAAAATTACGAAATTTCTCTGTTGCGGATATCAAAACTTATGAGATACCCAAGCTAACTCACCCTGTTATTGAGCTGTGCGATCAAAGCATCGCTGCCCTCGCTTCGCTCCGTCTTGCTGGACAGTCGCCGCCTTTCGAGAGTGCTCGATGCACTCTTCTCGCTCTTTTCCGGTTTGTCTTCGGACTTCTCTTTCTCTGTTCGCTCCAATGTGCTTGTCCTAGAAAATATATTGATAGAAATGTTCTTTATTCAAAATTTTGAATAAAATTTTCTAGATAATGTTACAAAAGATTTAAATCTCACTCTTGTATTTTTACTATAGAAATAGACGGATTAATTCTGTTAAATCATCAGATAAAAATTTTACTAATGTAGATCGAATGTTTCGATTTTCAACCTAAAATTTGTTGAATCCCGATCATGCATCAAAAGGTACAGTTGGGCCGACGGATCTAGGCGTACGTGAAGTCAGGCTCTGCGCTGCGCAGTAGAAAATTTTGTATGAAAAAGTTGCACTGCGCATCGAAACGGCTAACTTCACGCACGCCGAGATCCGTTGGCCGTACTGTATTTTCTGTATTATTTATTAAAATATTTTTTGTTTATCTTTTCCGCTATTTTCTTATGTTCATTTTACACTAATTTATAACAAGAACATGTAAGAACTAGATGAATATCTTACCTTTCAAACACGCTACCCGTTCTATTGACGACCGAAGAGCTGATGACATTATGAGCGACAGCCTCACTCTTCTCCGTGACAGTTTTGTCCATCTTATTAGGTGACTTGTCCATAGCTATCGGTATCTCTGCGCTCGTTCGGACAGACGCGAGCGGCGGAGACGGCGCTAAGGGCTTTTTTATATCTTCGAACATGGAGGTTATTGTTCGGCCTAGAAATGAAGACTTTTTTTAGATGGGCACGTGTATTATATACTTATATTTCGATTTACCTCCAACAACCAGAGATATTTTCAAAGAATCATGAATGTGGGATGATCCTAACAGATATTTATCGCTCATGTGCATGCCAACATTTAGCATTCCATACCTATCTCCGCCTAGTAGAATAGTACCTGAGTTTCTCGCGAAGCTCTACACTGAATTTCAAATAAATTTTTCAAAGTGAATATAAATTATTTTATGTAAGTACATTATCTCTTCTCTTTTGGAAAAAAATATTAAATATAGACTGAATCATGTGGAATTGGGCAGGTCATGTCTGACGCATGCTACTACTTAAGACTGGGTTCCACCTTTAAACGAAAAAGCGGTCTTCTCTATCTACAAAGCGGCAGACCGACACAGATGGCGAGACGAGCTGCCCCCTGATTGTCTATCTTTGATAGCGACCAAAATCAGTCTCAAACTCTCAAATATGACAGTTCAATGACCACGCAAGTAGCTCTGTCACTCTCATCTCAACGAGACCGAACGCTACAAAAGATGCCTACGCGATCGTTTTAACAGTTTGAGACCAATTTGAGGTTTGAGACAAGTTAGACAATCAGCCTGCTGGACTCATCTGGAGAATTGTCAGACATTTGCTCAAGATCGAACTAAGGAAGGAAAGGGAGGTCTTTGCTCAGTGGAACAGCACAGGCTGGTTATAATAATAATCTTTCGCTATCTGTAGACATAATTTAAACGACCTAACGGGATTTTATCGCGTATCTTTGTTCATTATTTCCCGACGTTTCGAGTGCGTTACAGCTCTCGATTCTACCCGTGATTACAATTACGCGATAAAGTCCCGTTAGTTCTTTTGAATTATAATAATGTATCATACCAGCAGCGGTGGGTGAGTTAAGGATTGGCGCGGATTTGCCCGCGGGTTCCGACTCACGACTGCTCGGATCACGAGCTGCGGGAGACACGTCCTTACGGGAATCCATCGAATGACGGACTTTTGTGCTCTGAAATATGTACGTAAGGATAACTAATATTATAAAGGCGAAAGTCCGTGTGTGTTTGTGTGAATGATTGTTACCACGTATCTCCATAACTACTAAACCGATTTTGATGAAATTCGGAATGTAGATAGTTTAGGTTTTGGAATAACACATAGGCTAATTTAACCGATTTTTAACCGTCGGTAACACCGCGAGGCGCAACTAGTAGAATATATCTTTATTGAAATAAATACCTACAAAAATTAATACAGAGTCAATTAAAATAACGATATAAAACATCTGAGGTACTTAATACAATGGGTGGCCTTATCGTTAAAAGCGATCTCTTCCAGGCAACCTTTGAATGGACAGGACATAATTTTTAATAAGATAAGTTTTTAAACAAAAATATATACTTGCTAGCACTTTATACCTCGTTTATTTTTACCACTGTAAGTACAAACAACATCAATGGCTATTGGTTTCAAAAAAACCAGTTAAGTATCTTTTTTTCCATTATTATGGCCCATGTCCAACAGACTATATCAATTTGGCCGTGAAATGAATACATCTTACTAGGCTGTTTAATGCAAACCTACTCAACCACTGTAGATTGCAAAAGCTATAGAATAAAAGTTGGAAGTAGAATTAGTATACCACTAGACTACCAGCTAGCGTGCCGCCGAAAGGGACAAAAAATGAAGGGAATTCATTGTTTCGAAGTACATAATTCGGAACTTATAAGTTCCGACCGAAGAAAAAGGTGGCACGCGATAAGGGACAAAAAATATTACGCTTAGTCTCTTTTTTTCACAAGAATGTTGTATTTATCCTTCCTTGTTTTGTGTGACTGAGAAGGAACGTGTTCAGTAGTCTAGCTAGCTGTCTGATTATAAATTACTGACCTCTTCATAACTCTCCAGTACCGACATCCTGCTACTTATTGACGATGTGCTTTTCGACATTTCCATAGAATGTGTCGATCTTTTTTCTTCCAAGCCGACATCTAGGATTCTGTAAAAGAAAGATTAGTTTCATAATCTGTTGGAGCTCGAGAACACTGTTTTCGGATTAAAATTAAAGATTTAAATGTTTAGGCGCATCTTGTTATGATATTCTTGGTAGATCGTCGAAGTTAAATATTGTGCCACGGTAGCCTGTGAAATTCTCTTGCGTTTTTTTGCAATTTGCAGGACTGTGTCAGGTTGTATCTTGATCAAAATATGATTCTCGCATTCCATGTAACAAACAAAAGAGTCATCAATAACTTTCTGGCTAGCGCCACACGGATTTTCCGCGGCGGAACGTCAATACATGCAAGCCAGATCTTCATTAATTTTATTGTAATTTTTAGTTTAAAGTTTTTAATTCGATTGTTATTAACGTAACGTACGTACGGGACGTTACATTAATAACAATTAAATTAAAAAAAAAATTAAAAACCCCCTACATATCCCAAGATCTAATACAAAACAGCTGATGATCTTCAAACGCCAGAATAGATCTTCATAAAGAATATCTAAGAACCATCTCGATCACGTCAGTTTTCAAACAAAAAGAACGCATCAAAACCGGTTCATCTGTTCAGGAGCTATGATGCCACAGACAGACACACTTCAAACTTATAACACCCCTCTTTTTTGTCGAGGATTAAAAAGGATTCACTCTACTAGTGGTGCCAAGTGGTGGTGCCTAAGAAAATAAACGAAAATATAGTGACATTGAATGTGTTAACCAATTGAATGAGAACAGACCTGTCAGTGCTCCCGCCGCCGGCTTTGCTCGCAACACCGTCAGAGGCCCCCGACACGGACCGTGACTTGGTTTCTCCGAAGCTGGTCTTTTTGGCCTGGTTTAGCTTGAGCTCGGCCATCCACGGCGCTTTATGCTTCTCCCATTCTCTCGCACGTGGTCTTATTTCTTCGGCGGCTGTCGATTTGTCTGTTGGGATTGGAGGTGGTTTTTCTGTTGGCACTGTAAAATAAATAAAATAAATAAAATAAATAATAAAAGTAAGTTCATATGAGCAAGTGGCGAACTCTGGTGAAGGAGTTTCTAGGCCGCCTAAAGGCCTCCGTCATGGCTTAGCGACTTAATGCTGCATCTTGGGCACTCTTCTGACTGGCAGTAAAGTCAGTTAATTTCACTTAAACTAATTCATTTTTTTTTTTTTCATTTTTTACTAGGAGGATTCAGCATACCTTCATGACCATTACTAAGTCCAATTTGCTGTGGCGTGTCATCCCGTAGCGCCTGACTGGGCGGTCGGCGGCGAGGCGCCTTTACTCTGTAATATTTACACATTCATATTATATACTGAATCTTTACAAATCATCTATTGATACAAAAACGTAACAAACTTAAGAGTGTATCCTCACGGTATAGTACATTCTTTCAGATATTCAGACAATCAAGATCTTTTAAAACTGTCTACTTAATAGGGGTATTCAGAGCATGTCCAAATACAATGCTCATGCTCACATTTGTAATAGGGTGAGCGTTAATAATCACCTACAAATTTTCCGAAACGAAAAACTTATTGAAGCAACGGCAAATTTACTACTATCCGATGGAAATATTCCAAACGAGTTAAGTAATATATTCCTGAATTCAGAAAACTAAAAAGATTTTATAAAACTAAGCTAGAAAATGGCTCCGTGTCAATACAATTTTACAATTATAATGAAACTAAAGATATATCAATTACTGTTACATCATTCATTCATCAACTCACAAGTTTTGCAAATTATCTAACCGCCAAGAAAACAGATTGAATGAATGAATCATACACCGTTTTTGGCATATTACCAAATACATACGATCAAGATCGTTCCGCCAACGCCGTCATATCCAAAACTGATATGTTATTACATCCACGGCCTAAATTACGATGAAAAGAAACTTATTTAATTATTGTTTTTTCTAGCAAATCTTTGCTACAAAAAAATAATTGCTTCGATAGATCGTATTTGCTTAAAAAAAAATATGTTTTAAATAGAAAGAATAAATATAAAAGTTGAAGGCGGAGGACTTGGCGAGTACGTTCGCCATATTAGAAATAATAGGTCAAAAGTAGGTACCCCACTAACTTGTATGAAGAATGTTATGAGCATAAATGAAGTGGAAAAGGTGTAGGTACCTACTCGTATCAGAATCTTACCAAGTGGAAAACTGTGGTCTCTCTCTGTACCCCTTTGGGAAAGAGGCTGATTGTTTGATGATTTTATGCATGTATGCATTATAATAGAAATTAAGTAAGAACAATAAAAGTGGTAGTTTAATACTGAGATTCGTTTACTGTAATATGTTTAGCTCACCTGCTATTTAGCGTAGGCATTGACACAACCACCTTGTATGCGATTCGAAACACAACTAAATTATTTCTTTATTTTCCGGATCTGACCTTTTACGAATGACTCTTATTTTAGTTCTGTGTTTATTTGTTATGAAATTTCTTGTGTGTACGTCATTTGTAACTTCTCTATTTAGATGTAAGAAATAGGATCATTGTAAAGAAAGCTAGTCTGGAATCCGTGTTTGCTGCTCATTCTTTATGGTGAGAATACTCGCTGGCCCAGGCTCGCATTGCCTCAATTTAAACGAACTAACGGGTCTTTATCGTTTAAATTATGTCTACAGATCGCGAAAGTTTAAAATGTGCTATCGCATTGCTTCTCTATCGCTCTCGCTTTGCATCGATTCACCTTCTCACTCTCGCTCGCCTAGACTGGCCCAGCGTGTATACGCGCCTTTACGGTTATAAGCGTAAAAGAACAAGAGTAGGATTCCAGTTATAAATAAGACTTTATAAATATAATTATATTGACTTGACTGGACTTGAATTTACTTGTTTAATTTTTTTTACCATTATTGGCTGAAGACTTGGCCACCGAATAGTTGCTGGTTTGCTAGCTCCAAGTATAACTTGCAGCTGAAACTTTATTCAATTATTTGATACGCCAGCACGCGGATCACTAAGTAGCCTGTTGTGTTCAATGTTGAAAGCGTTGGAGTTAGTTGCCGGTTTACTAGTTCCGACTATGACTTTTATAGAGAAAAACACTTTCCGTGTGTGTCACTGTTTTTTACTGACCTGCCAGCGCATGGTTCACTAAGTAGCGTGTTGTAAAGTGTTGGAGTTGTCGAGTTGGTGGCAACAGTTGCCGGTTTGCTAGCTTCGACTACAATTTGTTCAGCTAAAACACTTCAGCCAATGTGTTTACTGACCTGCCAGCGCGTGGATCACTAAGTAGCGTGTTGCGTTCAATGTGGTCGAAAGTGCTGGAGTTAGTTGCCGTGTTGGCGGCAACAGTTGCCGGTTTGCTGACGCCACCGCCGTCGATACGATCCCATTCTCCGCTGCTACTACTACCGCTGCTCGATACTGTGTTGGATAGTGACTTTTCTCTGGAAAAAATAGTACTTACTTATAACATTTTAGATTGAAAAGAAAACGAGTTTGCTTTAGAGTCTAAATTTTACTTCAGTCAAGTCAAGTCAAGAAGTAAAACTTCGGTTCGCCTCGATCAATTGATCAATTGGTTTCACCATACATATCATCATCATCACAGCCGTTGGACGTCCACTGTAGGATATAGGCCTCTATCAAAGATTTCCATGTGTTGCGGTTGGAAGCGGCCTGCATCCACCGCCGACCTGCAGTTTTTACAAGGTCGTCTGTCCATTATGTCGGTGGACGTCCAACACTACGCTTGCCGCTTGCCATACATAGGTATCGTAGTTGACTAATCCATTCTACCATCGATCAATGCCGTCGATCGACGTTCGACCGATTTGTGTGGTAACCTCCTAAGGCGCAAGCCAGATAGAAGAGACGGGGCGCAGACATTTGTCTCTTCCGCGTCCTTTTCATACAAAATGTGACGGCGCCCCGTCTCTTCTGTATGTTTTGCGGCGCGAGACGCTTCTATACATATTCTATGAAAGGGACGCGGAAGAGACATATGTCTGCGACGCGTCCTCGTCTTACGTCTTTTCTGTATGTCCCGCGCCTAAGGGATTTTAAAGAGACGTGTTAATATATGTTTGAAGGTTATTTGGTAGGAACTCACTTATCAGACGACGGTAACATTTTACTCTTCAGTCCGCTGAAGAGGCCGCCGACGCCAGTAGTGGGCGTGGGACTTTTCTTTAATGGCACAGGAGGTTTCTTCACCTGAAAAAAAAAAACAAAAATATAAAATAGTAATCCTACTAATGCTAATGCTGGACAACTGCAGTGACCAGTGGAGGGAATTGGCTTTGGATCGAAAAGAGTGGAAAGCTCGAGGCGTGCCCAGCAGTGGGATAGTCTAGGTTAAATACAACAATACAATCCTACTAATATTATAAAGGCGGAAGTCCTAACTACTAAACCGATTTTCATTAAATTTGGAAGGTAGATAGTTTAGGTTCTGGAATAACACATAGGCTACTTTTTATCCCGGAAAATGTATGGTTCCCGTGGGATAAAAAAAATAGTAGACCACGTGGGCGAAGCCGCGAACCAACGGTCACATTAAATAGTCCCGTTTACTTTAGGATTGCCATTTAAAAAAAAAATCAAATTCAAATATCATTTATTCAGTAGGACCACTAGGATCACTTTGAATCGTTTTAAAAGGAAGGTGATTCTAATTCGCCGATATAATCTTACTACACTCTATTATTTATATTTAAATAAGTTTTGGTAGCAAGATCGTTTTATAAATATCAGTCGAAATGTCAGAGCATTGACCTACACGCACAAGTGGCCCAGTTGAGTGATAATATAACAATCAATTAGTATTTGACCGATTGAACGAGTATCAGTAAGGGCGAGTTAATGTCGAACAGTTGACAAATATATTTTGTAATTTATAGAGTTTGTGTCCTCCATAGAATTTGTATGGGCGCGATCTCAAAATTTATATTTCATAAGATGTATTATCTGCTGTGTGTGTGATGGGCTTAAGTAAATCCTAGCTTATTGATTTATTAGAACAATCGACGTCTACTTAGTAATGTTCTTTTGATTTAGATGCTTTCACCATAAATAAATAACATCGAACTGCCGTGTCTAAATATAATAATCAAATGTCGCACGTCACTGGAGAACGACTCGACTGATTTAGGCAATTCCTCTTTTTTTTTGGACAAGGTTTGTATGAAAGAAAATGTTCGAAAAATTACGGAAAATTAAAAACGTGGGTTAAAATCTCCATATAAAAAGTGAGACAGAAGATAGTAGGAAGATGTTCAAAAATATTGTCAGATTTGACAGATTGAATTTTCACGCTACGAAAGTGGATTGATTATGGCTCAGACTCTTCTCTTAAGCCGGAGTGCCTTTACCAACTCGGCCACGGAATCCATATTCGTCAGGAGGATCGCTTGTATCATTGCGGGTTCGAATCCCGTCGGAATTGAAAATTTTGATAAGACTTTTCATTTTCAATGTAATAATACCTAAGTGTGGTTTAACAGTAAGTATAAAAATTAAAATAATAGAAAACCGTCGTTGGCGCCTCAAAAACCGGACACGGCAACAATAATATTCTATGAAGCTTTACTGAAGTACTTTGTAAGGCTAATAAGGACTTGTAACGGCAATAACATATTGCTATACAATACCTACTTCTAAAGTCTATTCTCTAGTTTAACCTTATAAAGAAACATGTAACATTTAGTAAGACCATTCTGAATAAATATTCATTTCATTTCATTTACTTACTTGTCCATCAAGCGTTCCATCTGTAACAGTCTCCGAATGGATTATCTTCTCAACTTCACCTTTACTTGAGTTGTTGATCGTCGTCTGTGTGTTGATTTCTTTTCCCAGCGAGTTTTCTTTGTGCGAACTGTAATGTAAGCAAACCTTACTTTGAACTAACATTGTATCTACATTGGGATTGTGTCTACATGTTGTATTTCAACGCTTCTACAACTCAGACCCAAGTAAGTACTAGGTCCGTTCACATAGTTTTAGATAGTAGATTTCAAGTAACTATTATCAAACCGGTTGCCCCCAAATGACCTGCCATGATAGAAATCATATTTCATTTTGATCAAAAGTTTCCATTCTTTAGAAGATACACTGACAACTATTTTTATCCAATCCTGCAAAATAAAATATTTTTTCTATGCTATAGTAGGTAATTCCAAACTATGTGTCTAAATGGTCCAAATCAAATTTCACTATGATTCAGAAAATAATAAAAGTAGAATGTGGGCGAGGCCTGCTTACTTAATGAAATGCGCAGTTCCGCCTATTATGAGCTCTTATGTTGTTGGGATGTTTATTTTGAAACATGCTATTGGACTTTAAAGATAAAATTTCAGACGCTGGGAACTTGGATGGAACAAAATAATAACTATCTATCTGATCAGCCCACATCCACCCACTGCTATAACTGCTGTAACTTCAGGCATGGGTCGAATCGTGGAATAGTATTGTAATTTTGTAACTTCGTGAATTATGAAAGTATGAAAGTAACGAAAAAAATTGAGCAGATGTATAGGCACCCAAAGATCACAAATATGGCATAACACTAAAACTAAGATAATGGCAGTTATCATTTTCTTCCCCGGGGACGGCGAATTGTCTTTAGAGCTAGGTGGTCCTAATCCTGTTCTTTCGCGAACACCGTGAAGTATCAGGGCAACAAACACGGTATGGGGCCTAGCTTTCTTTTCGGTGATCCATCCGCTTAAATCTAAGGCTGGTTTTAGTGTCACGCGTACCGTCGGCGCTGATAGGCGAGTGATCTTTATTACAATGAAATAAGAATACTGATTGTCCAGTACGCGTGACAGTAAAACCATCCTAAATATCAAGCTCCAGTGAGGAGCCAGTCGATAAATTAACAAGTAGGTACCTTATTTTAGTCGTGGTTAGTTCTTTGACTGACGCTGTTTTCTCTGAATACTTGTTGAGAATAGGGTAGATGGGCGAGGCTGTCTTGGAAGGGGGTCGATCTGGCTTCTTCTCTTCTACTATACCAGCTGCAACTGTAACAACGAAAAGTTAATTATAATGTTGTCTCATGGAAAACATCGTGCGGAAACCAGTTAGATTCAAGCGATGCTGAGCTTGCAACCTGTCACGTATGGAATGTTAACCTTGCAAAATGGGGGCATGTCCTGTAGGTACCAAATATGTATTCTTAAATATTTCCAAGGATCTTAAACGCCAAACGTTCTCAGAGAATGTATACCACACCTTGGGGATGCAGTAGAGGTTATTTTATTTTATTAATTTTCAATTTGTCTTGATCAAATTACTAGTAAAACCCAAAGTAATGCATAGGACTTATTTAATCTAAATGGCCCGTTGTATCTTAAAGGCGAGCAAAGTGTTCACTTTACTTTCATTCCTTTCGGATTGTTCCTAAGGGACTTTACGGGACAAACTCTGTGATACTCGTAATAAAGTTCAAATTTCAAGACGCCTGATAAAAATATAAATTATTGTAGCCGATATTATTATCTAGATTAACGTTATCACTTCCAGAATTTTAATGATAATATAATATTTAATTGTCTATAGTAAATTTCATCCACATTGGTTTTGTTATGATAGAGTAGCCTAACATGCGCAACATCGAGAGTCGAGAAACGAGATATCTCGATCAGTGAAACTGCTCTAACGTATACGTTTTATAGTGGTCAAAGTAAGAATACACTGAATAAGAATACTATTAAACTTGAGGATTTTAAAGCTAATAATTAGTTTTAAATAAAATAAAATTTCGGCTAATCTTAGTTTGAAATACTTTAAAACCTTGATAAATTAATACTAATAAAAAATAAACAACACTACAGGAATAATATTTCTCAAAGATCCAGATATTTTATTTCTAAATCAGCAATAAGCAGGAAAATTCCGAAAATGATTCGATTTTATGATTGTCATCGGAAAGTTGACGTTTTTTCAGCAAAGAACGTCACTTTCCGAATTCGGAATACATTCCGAGAAGGTCTAAATCGCACTGCTGAAATCAATAAAAAGTCTTTGTATTAATCTTGGAACACCTCCGCGACTACCATCTGAATCATTACACAGATGCGTTGTGGAATAGCGTTTATAAATTATGCATGGGCTTACCCAAGGGATTATTTATGCACTCATTGCATCAACACATTATATCACTCAAGCGAGTCAGAATTACAGAGATACATCACTTAAACATAGGCCTTTTACATCTTTACTAGATGATTTATACAGTGTCAGGAGGCAATCTTTGCCTACACTCATCGGGACATTGTAGAGACTGGGACATTGTTGAGATGGAGTAGGCTTGCCCAGCACCTACACCATCCTCTCAGCTTAACCGGCCATATCCATAGGAAAGACATGGTCAATACGTGTGGGGCTGGCTAAGCCGCGGGTTTCCTCACGATGTTTTCCTTCACCGTTTAGAACTCACGTTCGTTTAGGAAAACGGTGAAGGATACATCACAATTAGAATAGAAAAACACATGAATATCAACTCACTTTCAGTCCCCATTTATCAATACAGGATAACACACATAACACAGTTTATAACACGAAACATAAAAGTCAAATAGTTTCAACAATAAAAACTGGCAACACAATACACTATAGTAATCTTTCTTCAACAGAATCACAAATCATAACTTGAAATACAGACACAGTAAATTATGCGATAAATTCTCATGTCTCTAATATTCCAGATCTAAATTCCCGCCGAATCTAAAACTCATCAATAAAAATTTAAAACGTAAAATAGAAGAGTGATACTAGAGCGACACCGACGCGATTGGTGAGGCAACTAGTTATAATTTATAAAAACACAAGGCGAGGCACGATATTACGCAAAATCACGACTACACTGAGACCTTGCCGAGAAATGTCAATATCAAAACACTGGATACTAAATACTAATCTGCTGTGGGCAGAATGTTTACAAACTACGGAGTACGCTCGTGTCTGTACTAGCTGCTGCTGACGACTTTACTTGCTAGTTGCTACGAATATAAAACGAAGCCAGAGGGACTCTACTCTTGAAACTAAAAACTATCCCCCTTACTTATGAAAAATGTTTAAAGTTGAACACTTGTTAAACAACGTCCTGTCTCTATTCGTGACCATTCACAAATAAAGACAGGACGTTGTTTAACCAGTGTTTAACTTTAAACATCTTTAAGACCCTATAAACCCTATATTTGTAAGACCCTTTATATTGTGGCAATTGTATAGTTCAGCTTATGTTGGTGAATGCTCCCAGTTCAGTTTTCACAAATATAAGTGGAGCTACGATGATTGGCCCGATATAAATAAATAAATAAAGCCTTTATTCTACTACTGTTTTCACAAATTTTCTTACTTACTAAACTAAACTAAACTAAACATGCATCTATGATTTTAAAGTTACTTTTACGTTTGGCCCGATATATCGATTGTCAATTTGTAGAGTAAAGGCTCAGATCACGACTGTAATGATGAGGAGCGGTAAACATAATCTCGGATCTTTATGCATTTATGATTCTTTGAAGATATCTAAAAGGGGTAGTCAGAGGGATATCCAAAACAGATTTTTCACTTTTATTTGATCAAAATTGATTTAATAAAATAAAATTTTACGTTTTAGAATAGAAGAGAGCGAGTTTTTTTTATTAAGCTGATATTAGTTTGCTTTGCGATTCTGAGTCTATTATCATGAAAACCAACTCTGGGAACATAATATCTCTTGTAATTTATGAATAGTAATGAAATATAAAAAATGTTTAAGTTTTTTTTTATTAAATTGTGATTGTTACTTCACTTAAGTGTAACAATATATGTAAGTATAACAAAGCACTTGTCCATAAAGTCATAACCTTAAAATTTATTCTCAACATGTACAAAGTACATTCAAAGTGTGTGAGTGACTTCAGAAGTGGTCTTACCTCATTATGTAGAGCCGTTAAACAAACAAACACACTTTGTATAGCGAGAAAACGCAGGTTGAAGAAAACACCATTATATTGTTCCGACTTTTAAAAAGATGACCAGTTTAGTGTGTTAAACTGATACTCATGGAGACTTGTTTTATACAGGTACTTACTTAATGTTTTTGTTATTGATTGGTACCTAAGATATTTTGTTGTGATATTACCCGCACCTATAGAGCTATGTAATTAATTCAATTATTTTAAAAAAATGTTTTTTGCTTCTTACTTAACTTAAACCTCGCATAACTTAAACACCATTTTAAATTGGGGATAGACTCATCGGAATTACATATACCTATCCACTCTCCCACGACCTCCCTAACTAAACTTTTAGCGGGCAGAATGAGAAAGAATCACGATTTTAGTTGAGTATGCAGATTTGTAGACACAAAAAAAACAAAAAATACTGTGTTTTTGGTTTTTTAATCGGATCAAAAATGACCGAGTTACAGAGATTTTAGTGCACCAATCTAAAAAACGCTCGCGAGAAGGCCGCGACTGGCTGTGACGTCACCAGGCGCCCGCGGCTCGCTCCACTAGTACAAAATCCCTAGTTATTTTCAAACTAATTTCCGCCCGCGGCATCGCTCGCGTGGCACCTGGATAAAAAGTAGCCTATGTCCTATTCCCGCTCATTACCTATCTATATTTTAAATTTCAGCCAAATCGGTTCAGTAGTTGTCGAGTTATAGAGGAACAAACATACATCCAAACATCCAAACTTTCGTGGTCATTCACGTTTTTTGTTAAGTAAGTACTTATGCAGATTTGTAGATTAAAAAAAATTATAAATGATTTCATTTTTATTTTTAAATATGATTACGACTGTATTCCCAAGGCGCAGTAGACATATTCTATCAGATCTTTTAGGAATTTTTAGATCCGTTGAAAAAGTCTAAGCGGGTAGTCAGAGGTAGAGAAGCAGTGTTGGCCGAGTGCGCTAGTGCCTCGACTTTCAATCCGAAGGTTGTGGGTTGGAACCCAGCCGTGCATCAATGGATTTTTCGTTTCGAAAAATGTATAAGTGGGTACCTAAGTAGGTATGCGCTTTAACACGAGCTCTAAACGGTGAAGGAAAATATTGTGATAGTGTGATTTGAAAACCAAGTTTAGGTAGGTAGGTATGTGATTATTTTGACTCGTACATACAAATTATTAATTAGGTATTACGATTAAAAGTAGGTACTTATGTATAAAAAATTACTTATTCACTAAAAAGTTTAAAGGCGAAAATTATTTTTAAGTAGGTACCTACCTAGGTAAGTAGTAAGTAGGTAGGTACCTACTTAAAAATAATTTATGTAGGTAATAATTTAAGTAGATAATTTAGGTAGGTGAAGTTAATATTAGTGTGATTCGACTCCTGATTGTTAGTTTTGTTTGTTATTGTTTTCGGTAAGTACCGGTACCTACCTAAAATACTTATTCAGTAAAAAGTTTAATGGCGAAAATTATTTTTAAGTAGGTACCTACCTACCTACTTACTACTTACCTAGGTAGGTACCTACCTACTTACTACTTACCTATGTAGGTACCTACTTAAAAATAATTTTCGACTTTAAACTTTTTACTGAATAGGTATTTTAGGTAAGTACCGGTACTTACCGAAAATAATAACAAACAAAACTAACAATCAGGAGTCGAATCACACTAATATTAACTTTACCTACCTAAATTATTTACCTACCTACCTACTTAAATTATTACCTACATAAATTATTTTTAAGTAGGTACCTACCTACTTACTACTTACCTAGGTAGGTACCTACTTAAAAATAATTTTCGCCTTTGAACTTTTTAGTGAATAGGTATTTTTTTATACATACTTTTAATCGTAATACCTCATTAATCATTTGTATGTACGAGTCAAAATAATCACATACCTACCTACCTAAACTTGGTTTTCAAATCACACTATCACACTTTCGCATCACACTAATCATACTATCACACTAATATTATAAATGCGAAAGTTTGGATGTTTGGATGGATGATGTTTGTTCCTCTATAACTCAACAACTACTAAACCAATTTGGTTGAAATTTTAAATATAGATAGATAATGACCAGGAATAGGACATAGGCTACTTTTTATCTGGGTACCACGCGAACAAAGCCGCGGGCGGAAGCTAGTTAATATTAAAAATGCAAAAGTTTGGATATTTGGATTTATGTTTGTTCCTCTATAACTCGACAATCACTGAACTGATTTGGCTGAAATTTAAAACGTAGATAGTTCTTGACCTGAAATAGGACATAGGCTACTTTTTATCCAGGTGCCGCGCGAGCGAAGCCGCGGGCGGAAGCTAGTTTGAAATTAACTAGCGATTTTGTACTAGTAGACCGAGCCGCGGGCGCCTGGTGACGTCAGACGCAGCGCGAAGCTCCGAGCGCGCGTTTTGAAATGGCCGAAAAGAAAACTTGAATAACTTCGTCATTTATTGATGGATTTTAATTATTTAAAAAACAGAATGCTCAGAATGCTAAAGAGTATACGCCCTCATACTTAGAAACCCAATATTTCGTTTAGTGATTGATCCCCATTGGCCGAGGGGATTAGTACCTCGACTTTCGATCCGAAGGTCGTGGGTTCGAATCCTAGCCGTGCATCAATGGATTTTTCGGATTTATATGCGCAGAGCTCAAAACGTGAAGGAAAACATCGTGAGGAAACCTGCGGCTTAGTCAGCCCCTACGTTTTGTCCATGTAACTCCTATGGATATGGCCGCGGCGGTTAGGCTGTAAGGATGGTTTAGGTGCTAGGCAAGCCGACTCCGTCTCAAAACAATGTCCTAGACAATAAGTTCCCGTTAAGTGTGGGCTAAGATTGCCCCCTGACACTGTATAAAGCATCTAGTAAAAGATGTAAAGGCCTAAGTTTTTTAACCTTCCAGCTGATTAGAGTTACAAATGTTACCTCCCGGAACAGAACATCGGATGCCATGATTATGACTAAAATGAATGTGTTGTCTGTAAAAACTTCCAATGCCATAAAAATAAAGGTTATCAAAGAGCATACACCACCAACATTGTATAGTAGAAAATGTCTTGTTCTTATAATAGTACATTATGTAAGTTAGGGACAATAAGGGCACTTAGGTACAAAGAACGGGAACAAAGAATATAAATTCCTAGAAAACGAACGTAGTACACTGATAAATAGTACCTACTAAGCTACAGGATGAAATAAGTTTGTCTACAATCACAAACAGTCTATGATCTAATAATGAAATAACCCAACTGACCTGTTAGTCGAGTAAAAACAATAGTTATGTCACTTTATTACAAAACATTAAAACCTTCATCACGGTGCCGAAATCAAGTCGTATAATTCGTTGAAAATTCGCAAGATATTTCGACAATACTTACGCAAATTTATTTATGGAAATAGGTAGGTACATTTTATACTAGTGCTTATGGTGTGTTAAATTGTCGAATCCGTATTAGTAAGTTCGTATGATAAGCTACTCGTAGTAGTGGCTATCTCTGGTGACAGAATTTTTCGTCGTTTTTTCGAAATGTAAAATGCATTGACGCCGTGATTCGAGCCCACGATGATCTAAAGTCGAGGCACTATCCCAATCAAACAACACTGCTGTAGATTATGATGATAAGTATGTATTTACAAAAAAAGAAGTAGTATATTAGTCAGGTAGTTCCCATAACACGAGCTCTGCTTACTTTTTGGGGCTATGATGCTGTGTGAAATGTCCAGCATTATTTATACTTTATTATGATAATGATAATCACTTCAAAGTATAGAACAAAGTCGCTTTTCCGCTGTCTGTCCCTATGTGTACTTAGATCTTTACTACGCAACGGATTTTGATACGGTTTTTTTAAATAGATAGAGTGATTCAAGAGGAAGGTTTATATGTATAATACATGCATAATATAGTAGAGAAACACTGATAATTTTAGAGGTTTTTAATGTGATGTGACCCGTGCGAAGCCGGGGCGGGTCGCTAGTATTATTATAAACAAGCGATTACGCAACTTTGAACCAGTAGAAATGTTGTCTATGCAGCAATGATCTAAAGAATGAGCAGCGATTAGAAACGAAGTCATCAAGTGATATTTAAAATACAATCAATGTCTCATAATGTTCCTATTCATTAACGCAAGAAATGGCAGTTCAAAAGAGATTCATTAAACATCGATTTATTAAAAACACAGAGTTGATTTATTAATGACTAGATGCAGTGCTAGTTTACAAAAGAATAGAATAGACAAAAGTTTTTTTTCGCTACAAAATACTCTTGTGTTAAATTATAAGACTAGCAGCGCCCTCGCGTCGTTGCCCCTGTAGTGATGGTTTATGGTGGTGATAATGATGATGAAAAACAGCTCATAACCTTCCTCAAGAGTTTAGCTATCACATGCAGAAATAATTTTTCAAATCCGACTAATAGTTCCTGGGATTAGCGCGTCCGAACAAACAAACAAACAAACACTCTTGGGTAATCCGTATGATTTCATGATTTAAAAAAAATCAGTGTGCTTCCATCGGTTTGTGAAAACAAATCTAAAATGATACTTTAGTTTAAATGGCAATTTATTATTTTCCAATTTCAATCAAAACTAGGTTTTTGATATCACAATGCCTTCTAGGAAGTGAATGTAAGAATGAAAGAAGAACACATTCAATTTAATTAACGAGTTATGAAAATTACTAAAACACTTTGCATAATCAATATATTAAGATACCGTAACGGCGGCGACGCGACGCCGTCGTAGGCGATAAACAATGATTCATTTACCGTCGCAGAATTCGAGATATCATCAAGAAAGCCATTCAAAAATGCTAAAATATAATAAATATATAAAACTAACCCGACTTCGTTTTGTATATTTAAGATGTAACATAACATTTGTGTACGCAACATAGTCTCAAACCCTCACGATTATACTGGGCGCAGATATTACTACTGTTTAATTATCTTATCAACATCCTTACACGTGATTCACGCATTTGCACTACACACCCATTACGCTGACTAGACAAAACAAAACTTTTTACTTGTAGATTTTTAAACATATACCCATCCTACATTTTTTGTTTTTCAAGACTATCTAATCCAATACACTGCCTATGTTACAATACCAAATGGGTCCCATTAGGAATTATTCGTCAAATTCAAGTGTTTTTGTACTCAAAAGAAGGTCTCCATATTGGATTGTCTTCTTCCTATGGCGGTAACTAAACTCACGAGTAATCATCATCTGTATTTCGCCTCCCTATAAGCCCCTTTCGGGCTTCTCTTGGAAACTATTGTATTGATGTCCCCTTTATCTAACGGACAAACACCATCTTCAAAACCACCATACGATTTTCGCTGTTATTTTTTTTTTGAATACACAAGCATACGACCCACTTGATGGTAAGCGGTTACCGTAGCCTATGGACCACCACCACCTAACACCAGAGGAGTCACACTCGCGCTGCTGACCCTTTAAAAGAGGAATCACTGCGCCTACAACACAATTGACAAGACTGGTTCACCAGAGCACCCCAGCGCTTCCACGCAGAGCTCTGTCAACCTTACTCACCGCAGGAACACAACACCATTCGAGTAGAATGATGTTATTTGACTGCGATATTCTGTAAGGCGGAGGTACTTCACCAGTCGGGCTGCTCGAATATAGAATGAGAAAAACCCACTAAGTATGTCCTTCCTCCTATCCGTACCCATATTATAAATGTGAAAGTGTGTTTATTTGTCCTTCTTTCACGTCAAAACAGAGCGACAGATTGACGTGGTTTTTTGTGTGGAAATAGATGGAGGGCTGGAGAGTAACATGGCTACTTTTTATCCGGGTACCACGCGAGCGAAGACGCGGGCAGCAGCTAGTATTCCTATAAGTATAAAATTTTGACTCACCAGTAGGTAGCATTTGTACGAAATTGTCGGGGAACAGTCCAACCCGGCCATGTATCTCGCCTCTCCACCATCCTCTATCAGGGGCCTCCTTGGAGACTATCGTCACTATTTCCCCTTCAGCTAACGTCAGCTCGTCTTCATTCACCGCCGAGTATGGGAACAGCACGCGACATTGCTCCTTAACTGTTGGTAAAATAAGTGATGTTATTGACTGGCAGACTGCATTAATTTCTAGGAAATGTAGAATTCCACCATCATATAAAATAACGATGTACATCAGTGATTCCCAAAGTGGTCCAGGTGGACCCCCAGGGGTCCACGGGAGACTCGAAAGGGGTCCACGTTGGTTCTCATTTTCTGACGAGTTTTGGGAATATGGTAGAAATGTAGCAGCAAGGGGTCCACCGAAACCAGTAAAATTTTGAAAGGGGTCCATGAGAAAAAAAAGTTTGGGAACCACTGATGTACATAAATGTAAGACTGAATGGGACCACTGGCTAAATCTTCTAGAAATACGCCAAGCAGTGGACTTCAATATAATGTATGTTTACAGTGCATGAACTAATCTGCTGCACTATACATAGGTACATTTAACTTGCTGAATTTGTCATTACAAATTGCTACATCTTACTTTGCTACTTATATTACAATTTTGAAAGTTTCTGAGCATGTTTAAATGTTTATCTTTCAATCACATCTAAAAATTAATAAAACTTGGAGTAGATGTAGTTAATGATCTGAAAAAGCATAGACTTCCTCAAATCTTGTTACCAAAGAGGAAGCTAGTTTACTACAGAGAATAATAACAGATTAAGAAAAAAAGCTTATCAGTAGAGCTAGATCGAAGAAAGATCACACACAAGCAAAATAACTATGTCAGGACAACAATGTAAATTCCTGACCTCTTCCTACCCCTCTGAAACAACTGAGATTTTATGTATCCACTCAAAGGAGTCATCGAGCTTAATATGGATATCATTATGAACGGCGCGAGTCCCAACAATTTGCCATTTGACTGTACTTTATTGAATTACCGTCTGCAACCCAATCGTTCGCATTACGAGATTACGAGTGAGTAAACGGTAAACTGCTATAGCAGATGAATTGCTGGAGATTCGCTACAAAATTCTTGTATTTAATTTAGATCTGTGAACGCAAATAAAACATGAAGCTAGCCTTTGAAGACATTAGGCCTACAAAACCTAATAAACTGACATTATCAGTACTCTGTTAGGTACTGATGTTATGTTTCGCGTAGTTCAAAAATCGATTTCCTGGTAGTTTAGGTTTACCACTTGCGGCTCAGTTGTTAAGCCCTGCCCACCGCTGCTCTGATTGCGGTATAAATTGTTTTGTATTGTTAGTCTGTCGTGTCCCACTTCTTGACAAATGCCTCCCCTTGATCTATCCAGTTATTGCGGCCATTATTGGCACAAGCTGCAGTTCATTGCAAACGCGACAGGTTGCAAGGTCAACGCCGCTAATCATATAGGTTAAAAGGACCACGTTTTACCCTCATCCACATACCACTAATACCCATGAACTAATATGGGAATTTGACATTATCGCTGTGGTCTGCGATGAGGAAAATCACACGTGAATCAGATTTATTGGTATTTTAGAACATAGTACATTTAATACCTTTTTGTTATTTCAAGTATTTGGTTCTCATTTTCTCAACAACCTTTTATTTAACAACTAGCTACTGCCCGCAGCTTCGCTCGCGTTGTACCCGGGTAAAAAGTAGCTTATGTTACTCTCCAGCCTTCCAACTATCTCCACACAAAAAATCACGTCAATCCGTCGCTCTGTTTTGACGTGAAAGCAGGACAAATAAACAAATAAATAAACACACTATCACGTTTATAATATGGGTACGGAGGTACGGATTACGCGAATACTCATGTATGAACTGTAAAGTTTAGTAAATAGTTTTTAAATACCGTTCACCAGTATACCGTTTCGGTATCTTAACGTATTTATTGGCTTGTGCAAATTGGTATTTGTGTATCTCTGATCGTATATATTACGTTAAAACCAGTTCACTTGTACAAACTAAAGCTTGCAGTGTTTGGAACAAAAGTGACAACAAGAGTACAACAAGAGTGTGCAAGCCGAATGTATAATATCCGTACCCATATTATAAACGTGAAAGTGTGTTTATCTGTTTGTTTATTTGTCCTGCTTTCACGTCAAAACAGAGCGACGGATTGACGTAATTTTTTGTGAGGAGATAGATGGAGGGCTGGAGAGTAACATAGGCTACTTTTTATCCGGGTACCACGCGAGCGAAGCCACGGGCAGCAGCTAGTAGGTACATAAGTCAATAAAAATGTTGTATACGTTCAATTAGAATACACTTTTGTTTGTACAAAAATGTTGCACAAGTGTCTACAGGCCGGATATTACATAATGACCGCACAAACTTAAAAGAACACGGCTCTTAGCATCTGTGAGACGTTGTGGCTTACCACATTGAACCCATAAAAGGGAATAGGTAACGGTTCAACCCGCACACGTTTCTAAACAATACACTCTGATGTGAGAACTGTGGAATTAATTTGCTTTATGACAGCTTACGCGTGTAGTGACTAGTGAGTCATTTGATAAGTCGGTAAGCTTTGTGTTGAATGAAATTGTTAGTTTCAAGACTTTGTCATTGTTTTCCCTACTTACTTATATAACTATCACAATTATTTCTGTATCACTTTCGTGAATCAATAATTTTTTAAACGATAAAATATTTTGGTTTGCAATCATGTACTCATGAAACCGCAGGTCTAAAAGAACAGAGAAAAAAAAAACAGTCATAAGCTTATAGAAAATGAAAAGTCTTAAGTATCAAAATTTTCGGGATTCGAACCCGCATTGATACAAGCGATCCTCCTCAAGCCGGAGTGCCTTAACCGACTCGGGCCACGAAATCCATATGCGTCGGGTCGAAAATCTTGTTAAACAATTTACAAAATTTACAAACTTACCAGGTTTAGGTGGCAACGCCGGCGCCGGTTCTATAGGAGTGGTACTAGTAGGTGGGTCTAACATCACAACGAAGTTCGAAGGGAACACGCCCACCTTCCCCTGTCTCTTGCCCTGCCACCAGCCTTCTTCTACCTGCAATAATGTTAGAGTGACAATTTTTATCTTGTGTCCTTTTCGCACATAATGGAGCTTGTATATTATGAATTATTTATCTGATTCCTTTTTTATGGGTTACATATTATTAGTTAGAGTTGAATGATTCAAATGGAGATTGTAGTTATGTACTCGTAGTTATCGGCCGGGCATCAACGGTATTTCGGTCGAGAAATTTATATGCGCCTTAAACGATGAAGGAAAACATCGTGAGGGAACCAATTAGCTTTCTACGGTGCAGGCCAGACAGAGGAGACGTAAGACGAGGACGCGTCGCGGACAGGGCGCCAGCGAACAGCGTTGCGCCCGCGTCCCGTCTCTTCTGTATGTTTTGCGCCGCGACGCTTCTATACATTTTCTATGAAAGGGACGCGGAAGAGACAAATGTCCACGCCCCGTCTGCGTCTTACGTCTTTTCTGTGTGTCCAGCGCCTAACAGCGGCGATGGGTCTGCAACCTGTCACTTATAGAATAAAAAAAAACCGGTCAAGTGCGAGTCGAACTCGTACGCCGAGGGTTCCGTGCCTAGCCATGGTGCCAATTTAGCTAGTCCGCTTAATTGTATGAGCGCCCATACAACTCGGAGGACAATTTTAATTGGCGTCAACTATGTAAGTATGTATGGGAACACCCTTTAATTTTCAACTTTTTTAACTTTTTGGAATTTTTCCTTTATTTGTGCTATAAGACCTTGCTTTTTGCCAAATTTCGTTATTCTAGGTCAACGGGAACTACCATTTAGGTTTTCGACCCAAAACCTCTAGGGTACTTCCGGTTGACCTAGAATTGTCAATTTTGGTTACAAGCAAGGTCTTCCAGCACAAGTAAAGGAAAAATTCCGAAAAATAAAAAAAGTTGATAATTAAGGTAAGTTTTGGTACTCACAAGTTTTCACGAAAACCTAAATTTGCCTATATCTTTTTATAGTGTTGACTCAGGACCTTGATTTTTATACTCACAGTAGGGACTATAGACCTTAGTATATGGTATAAATTTCAACTTGCTAGCTCTACCCGTTCCTGAGATAATCGATGGTGACACACGGACAGACAGACAGACAGACGGACAGACGGACAGACGGACAGACGGACAGACGGACAAGAAAGTGATCTTATAAGGGTTCCTTTTTTTACCTTTTAAGGTACGGAACCCTAAAAAGCGAAAGTCGGGGCACTATCAAAATCGCATAACACGGCTCTAAAGTGCCAATGTATTTAAAAGTAACTTATAATGTTACTACGACATCAGTATAACTTACCTCCCCCAGTACTTCGAGCACGTCGCCGACACAGAGCGGCAACTCATCAGGGTTTGCCGGCTGGTAGCTGAATACCGCGCGACACCTGCCTTGTACGCCGCCCGGTCTGCTAAAATGATAACACATTAACAAATCTCCTAACTAATTCTACCATCCACAAATTCTGGGATCTTTATTAACAGGCCAATTCTACTATTCAACGTCTACCATTCCGCTTTCTTTTATTTAGTTCTCCAAAATGTCATACACTAGAATAGCTTTTTCAAACGTTCGTTCATCTAATTTGTGTTGATGTATGTGTGATCAATAATCAGCAGTATTTATGATCGGTTTATGTATCAAATACATACATATTACCGATCATACAACAATATAGTATTAATGAGTTCCCTCATAGTTCCTCAATTATGATGAATGAAGAAAAGGATATTGGGATTCTAAAATCTCTACCATTCTCTTGTCTTCATAGAGTTTTCTCGTGAAGGTACGTTCTAACAACCTTATTCACATGCAGAATTAAAACACTACACGGTAAGAGCGGCGGAAGTTTCCAGAAAAGTTCAAATTTTCACTCAGAAAAATCTAACTGTTTCATTTTAGTACAGGCTGCCATACCTTCTTACCAAAAGGATAATTTACTTTTCACCTCAGCAGCTCGAAAGGGCATCCTTTGCTGCGAGAAACCAGTGTGCAAAATCGCATTTTGCACACTGGTTTCAGTGAGGAAAAGTGATTTGAAATTCGAATGTTGTCGATTGACACGTGATAGTGCATGGCGGTCAATCGCTAGCCTGTCTATGAAAAAAAAAAACAAATAACGCACCTTTTAAAAATAAAATAGCGGGAATTTGTTTCTGTTACGCTAGTTATTTGTTGAAAATTCATAAAACAATAAAGATGAGTGAAACCAGTGGCAAATACACTAATTTATCTCCAGAGAGAAGAGTTGTGAGACAAAAAGTGATTGTGATGAACAAAGTTCCCTTCCTGAGAAGCACGTAGGTAAGTTCTGAACAAAACAGAAACTTTTAATTTCCAAAACTACAATAACTGTTATATGTTCTTTTAATTTCTGAAAAAATGCGTTATTTTTAAATAGATTTAAATGAATACCTATTATGGATTAGTTGCTTCAATAGGTACAAAGTTGTATCTTTTATTTGTAGGTTAATGTTCTCGCTGCTGAGGTGAAAAAATTTGTGTGCTACACGAGACCAAAGTTTTTCACATCTCGTGCCTTTGAATTCCTCGCTAGACTCGGGATTCTAACGTAGAATCACTCGCTACGCTCGTGATTCAATTCTTAGAATCCCTCGTTCGCTCGGGATTCAAAATCAGCACTCGAGGTAAACATCAACTTTGCTCTCTTGTTGCACAAATAACTATTATGTATTTACATAAACTGTGACTGAAATAACATGTTCTCAATTCGGGTAATTTTTTGGGTGCTTCTATTTACTTTCTAGTGCATAACATTGAATCAAGTACCTAATATTTATGTTGGAACCTGAATTTTTATGACCAAAACATGAAATCAGTGACGCGATGCAGATAACATCAGGTTTCATTAATTTGTATGTGAGTCAGCTAGCAATTTTACCTTGTCCTTTAAGTTGACTTTATCGTGGCGAATAACACATGTCTGAGCTTATAATGTCAGAACATAAACAATCTTCACTTCCACAACACAAAAATGTCACAGTTGTCCTTACAAACAAATATTCCAAACAAGTCAAAAATATTACACTCGGAAACCAGTTTAGCAGTCAAAGCGTTTCATACGAGCAAAATAATTCTTCGAAATATCTTCAAGCTATATCTAGGAGACTCTTTAAGCCGAAAAGAATCAAAGAACGAAAACCTAGGCCCAATTTTCACAGTGAAAATGTCCAAAAACAGTAAAAAATATCAGCCACGACCGAACGCAAACACTGACTGTATGCGAACCGTGTTATCGCTTACATTATCAGTGCCGATTAGATAGCGTGCACAATCATTATTTCTACTAATCGAAAAATATTAAAATACCGTGATTATAAAGTTATATCCCACCGGACGGGCAAAGCAGGCCGAAAGTCTACAAATGCCTTACATGATTGATCCTAAGATATTGAATAGATTTTCGTATTTTCAAGGTCTTGTGATGGACTTCCGCAGAGTCACGCCTAAATCAATAAACTAATTGATCCTAATACATAATAATGAATGTTTGTATTGTACCTCAATCAGGCAGTAACTTTAGGGTCGATTTTAATTAAATCCCAGGCCTCTATGATTTTATATTTGTACCGTTTGGTGTAGAAACTTTAGAAGTCCTAAAAACCAGTACCTACCTAATTTGTATTTGGCAAAGATTTAATTTTTTATCAATCACCCCTAAACCCTTATGTTTGAAAAGGATTATAATATTGAGTGGACTACCGGAGTATCTTGTAGAGTAAATGATAATTTTATTTTTCAATCAAAAATTGATGTCTTTTGAGGCGATCGTGCTCTATCGTAGACTGCACCACCGCTTACCATTATCCGAGATCGCATTGGTAAAAATATCGAAAAAAATATTTTGGCGTAAAAAGACGAGTCCTATAAAAAGTGCGCGGAGATGGCTAAAATGATGAGTACAAAGATATTCAGAAATTAAAATCGCCATGTCTGTTGTGATTGAGTTTATAAATAACTTATATGTTATACAATTTAGCTGACGACTTCATTACTGAGTGAAAATTATATTAACCAGCATAATTTACAAATTACAAAAGTAAAAACCAGTTACGTGTGTACCACTTTCGCTATTATCCGGTGTGCATCAACACTAACTTCCCGTCGTAAGTTTTCAATTAGGTTTATGAGGTACTTACAATTTATAAAATACGTAAAGCATGTAATAAGCCTTACTTAACACATGAATCTTAAATGACCAGTGATAATGAAAGATGTGAATGAAGTTTTCGAACAACTGACTTACAAATAGCTATTACTATATTCACATCTAAATAAATGTTTTTTTAGCTCGATTTTCGAAAGGGCCAGTTACGATTTTTTTTTCTTTTACTTAGGTTGTCAATTATGTAAAATCTTGAATTAATAAAAAATTATTTCAAAAAAACAAAAAACCCGACTGCGTTAAAACTAAAAAGAAAAAAAACAAGCCTGCAAAGAATGACTCACAGTCGGTACCCATTTATTTGATTACCAATCAAATCTTCCCAATGTTTTGGGTCCCGACTGTGAGTAATTCTTTGCAGGCTTGTTTTTTTTCTTTTTAGTTTTAACGCAGTCGGGTTTTTTGTTTTTTTGAAATAATTTTTTATTTTACACTTTTTAGTTATGATGATTATTAAGATTTGTTTATTTTTTCTTAAAGTTTGGTACGTAAATTAGCGAGAATGATTATTAATTAACTTTAAACCGTTATATTTCCTAAACTATTATTTTAAATGAAAAATGGTAAAAGAAACCTAAAGTTGATTTTAAAATACCTATTCAACGATACCCCACTTGACATGGTGTGACGATTTTGAATTTTTGAATTTTGACAATATGGCGTCTGGTTGCGGCACTACTGAATTTTGATTACTTTCATGTCTTTAGTGACACTCGCAAGGTTGAGACAAATCGATTGACGTAAGAATCATCAAAATCGGTCCACGCGTTTGGCCTCTAGAGTGCCACATAGAAACATCCATAGCGAGCATTATTATTGATCAACTTTAAACCGTTATTTTTCCTAAACTATTAATTAAAATGGAAAATGGTAAAAGGAACCTAAAGTTGATTTTAAAATACCTATTCAACGATACCCCACTTGACATGGTATGACGATTTTGAATTTTTGAATTTTGACAATATGGCGTCTGGTTGTGGCACTGGTGAATTTTGTTTACTGTCATGTCTTTAATAACACTCCCAAGGTTGAGACGAATCGATTGACGTAAGAATTATCAAAATCGGTCCACGCGTTTGGACTCTAGAGTGCCACATAGAAACATCCAAACATACATAGACTGATAAACACATTACCCTTCCTTTGCTTTGCGCAGTCGGGTAAAAATAGAAAACCCTAACGACAGTGAGCCATGCAAAATATATGGTAAAAATTCTTAAAAGGCGATCCAACAAAGAACAGGATACTTTCGCGCGTAGAAATCAGGAAAATGTAATTTAACAGCATAGAATAGAAAACATTTTACTGTAATTGCAGTAATTGTAGGTACCTACTAACACTAAAAATAGCTGACAACACAAATATTTTTGTAGTTTTAAATCCAAGCTTCAGTGAAAGTATTGCTCATTAGATTCTCAGGGGAGCGGTTACAAAGTTTGAATATGCAAATATTTATTTTAGGTCTGTTTGCTATCGCACAGGGAATTATCAAGGGCGCATAACTGTGAATGTCACACTTGCTTATGATATCTCCGAATCAGATAGACTTTTGAAACAACATAAGCGGTTGTATTAAGGCGCTTATACCAGCCGATGACCTTGAGCGAATGGGTGTGGCTACTATTTCGGCCCCGCACCACCCGCACCTTCCGCGCGGTTCCGCGCCGGCCGCGAAATAGTTTTCGCGCGTAACCTAAACCGCAATTGAAGACATCCGTGGAATGGTAAACGAATGCTGAGACGCGAGAGATGCGGGTTCGATTCCCACTACGGGATACATTTTTACAAGATCTGCAAGTACCTATTTGTTCCTGGTCTGTGTTTTGTGGTAAGTAGGTACCTAGGTACCTAACTTCCTAGCATAATGTGAGTAACCTAGGTACCTAACGAAATTCTTGATACCCATGACGGATTCCTAGTGTAGGGACTACCTAGTGGAGGTTTTATGTTATTGTATCAACGAGTAGGTACGTAAATAAGATACGGGTGGAATGATTTCAAAACAAAATCTCTAAGCTAAAGGAGAAAGGGAATACTGGACCTAGAGACAAAATTACGGTTATAGGTGGTGTTTTAACCGTTTGGCTAAAAAATCCAAAAAAAAACTGATTTTTGAGAACTTTCACCTTGAATAAAATGTTTAGCATGGTGACCTATTCATTCGCATAATGTTATTTGTCATAAAATCATACGACATACGTATCTAGTCATAAAATTTTGTAGTCAATTATTACATTCGCATAATTATTTACAGGCATACATTTCTGATGTCCTAATATTTTTTAAACATAATGATAATGAGCATAATGGTGACAACTCCTTTTGTCATACTACATTTTGATACTGACTTTGTTAGAAATAAACCTTTATGTCCTAATATTTATTGGACATAATGTTTAGTAGTCCTAATTTACTGTTTTATCATAAGTAGGCAAAATAGGTCAGGTTTATAAAATGTTTCATACACCCACGCAGATAGAACTTGCTCACAGAAAAAATAAGTAGGTTTAGGTTTTTTTTATAGCACGCGTTTCACACACCCACGCAGAAAGGACTTTCTCACAGAAAAAAATAGTAGGTTTTGGTTATTTTTTATAGCACGCGTTTCACACACCCACGCAGAAAAGACTTGCTCACAGGAAAAACTAGTAGGTTTTGGTTATTTTTTTATAGCACGCCTTTCACACACCCACGCAGAAAGGACTTTGTCACAGAAAAAATAGTAGGTTGTGGTAATTTTTTTTATAGCACGTTACGCATATTTTTTTTAGTCATAGTTTTAAAAGCCATAACGTTTCACGTCCTAATATTTGTTATTCATAAGCATTTATAATAATAACATCACTACTCCTACCATCACTTGTAATAATTCAACTAGTAATAAAATATAAATGCCATAATTTTTTAAGTCCTATTCATTGATAATCCTATTTAGCCATATTTATAACTTGACATACAGTTATGTACGCATAATATTTGTCGTCATAATAGTATCAAACCATACTACTTCGATAAACAAAAGTTTTTAATGTCATAATTTTTGAAGTCATATTCATTGAAAATCATAAAATATTTTAGTGTCCTGTCGCATCCCAAACTACTTCCTGCACTGTCTGTACGCCTATCCCTGCTTGAATTCAAGCAATACAACGATATAATTATGTGAAGACTACTGTTTTATTCGAGAAACACATAGCTTACCCGGCTAGGATAAAATGTATCCTAGCTAGATTATTTTTTTTGAGAGCAATTCCTTTCTACGTGGGTGTGTGATTTTTCTGTGAGCAAGTCCTTTCTGCGTGGGTGTGTGAAACGTGTGCTATAAAAAATAAACCAAAACCTACTATTTTTTTCTTTGAGAAAGTCCTTTCTGTGTGGGTGTGTGAAACGCGTGCTATAAAAAAAAAACCGATCAAGTGCGAGTCGAACTCGTACGCCGAGGGTTCCGTGCCTAGCCATGGTGCCAATTAAGCTAGTCCGCTTAATTGTATGAGCGCCCATACAACTCGGAGGACAATTTTAATTGGCGTCAACTATGTATGTATGGGAACACCCTTTAATTTTCAACTTTTTTAACTTTTTGGAATTTTTCCTTTATTTGTGCTATAAGACCTTGCTTTTTGCCAAATTTCGTTATTCTAGGTCAACGGGAACTACCATTTAGGTTTTCGACCCAAAACCTCTAGGGTACTTCCGGTTGACCTAGAATTGTCAATTTTGGTTACAAGCAAGGTCTTCCAGCACAAGTAAAGGAAAAATTCCGAAAAATAAAAAAAGTTGATAATTAAGGTAAGTTTTGGTACTCACAAGTTTTCACGAAAACCTAAATTTGCCTATATCTTCTTATAGTGTTGACTCAGGACCTTGATTTTTATACTCACAGTAGGGACTATAGACTTTAGTATATGGTATAAATTTCAACTTGCTAGCTCTACCCGTTCCTGAGATAATCGATGGTGACACACGGACAGACGGACAGACAGACGGACAGACGGACAGACGGACAGACGGACAGACGGACAGACGGACAAGAAAGTGATCTTATAAGGGTTCCTTTTTTTACCTTTTAAGGTACGGAACCCTAAAAATAACCAAAACCTAAATTTTTTTTCTGTGAGCTAGGCCTTTCTGCGTGGGTGTATGAAACATTTTATAAACCTGACCTATTTTGCCTAATTATGATAAAATGTGAGAAAGTCCTTTCAGCGTGGGTGTGTGAAACGCGTGCTATAAAAAAAATTACCAAAACCTACTAGTTTTTTCTGTGAGAAAGTCCTTTCTGCGTTGGTTTGGGAACCGCATGCTATAAAAAAAATAACCAAAACCTACTGTTTTTTTCTGTGAGCAAGTCCTTTCTGCGTGGGTGTATGACACATTTTATAAACCTGACCTATTTTGCCTAATTATGATAAAATGTGAGCAAGTCTGCGTGGGTGTGTAAAACACGTGCTATAAAAAAATAACCAAAACCTACTATTTTTCCTGTGAGAAAGTCCTTTCTGCGTGGGTGTGTGAAACGCGTGCTATAAAAAAAATAACCAAAACCTAATGTTTAACTGTGTACAAGTCTTTTCTGGGTGTATGAAACGCGTTCTATAAAAATAACCGAAACCTACTAGTTTTTTCTGTGAGAAAGTCCTTTCTGCATGGGTGTGTGAAACGCGTGCTATGAAAAAAATAACCAAAACCTACTATTTTTCTGTGAGAAAGTCCTTTCTGCGTGGGTGTGTGAAACGCATGCCATAAAAAAATAACCAAAACCTAATGTTTTTATTGTGTGCAAGTCTTTTCTGGGTGTGTGAAACGCGTTCTATAAAAATAACCAAAACCTACTACCTATTTTTTTCTGTGAGAAAGTCCTTTCTGCGTTGTTGGTGTGTGAAACAATACATGTGCTATAAAAAAAATAACCAAAACCTACTAGTTTTTTCTGTGAGCAAGTCTTTTCTGCGTAGGTGTGTGAAACGCGTGCTATAAAAAAATAACCAAAACCAACTGTTTTTTTCTGTGAGCAAGTCCTTTCTGCGTGGGTGTATGAAACATTTTATAAACCTGACCTAGTTTGCCCACTTATGATAAAATGTGAGCAAGTCTTTTCTGCGTGGGTGTGTGAACCGCATGCTATAAAAAAAAAATAACCAAAACCTACTGTTTTTTTTGTGAGCAAGTCCTTTCTGCGTGGGTGTATGAAACATTTTATAAACCTGACCTATTTTGCCTAATTATGATAAAATGTGAGCAAGTCTGCGTGGGTGTGTAAAACACGTGTTATAAAAAAATAACCAAAACCTACTATTTTTTTCTGTGAGAAAGTCCTTTCTGCGTTGGTGTGTGAAACGCGTGCTATAAATAAAATAACCAAAACATACTAGTTTTTCTGTGAGAAAGTCCTTTCTGCATGGGTGTGTGAAACGCGTGCTATAAAAAAAATAACCAAAACCTACTATTTTTCTGTGAGAAAGTCCTTTCTGCGTGGGTGTGTGAAACGCGTGCCATAAAAAAATAACCAAAACCTACTAGTTTTTTCTGTGAGCAAGTCTTTTCTGCGTGGGTGTATGAAACATTTTATAAACCTGACCTAGTTTGCCCACTTATGATAAAATGTGAGCAAGTCTTTTCTGCGTGGGTGTGTGAAACGCGTGCTAAAAAAAAAAATAACCAAAACCTACTATTTTTTCTGTGAGCAAGTCCTTTCTGCGTGGGTGTGTAAAACGGTTCTCTATTTTGTCTCCGAAAAGTTATTTCCATAATATTACAATCTATAAATTCGATTTTCATAATTATAGATTACCCGAGTAATCGGCATCTATAATGTAGGGACTCCGAATATAGTTACTACTAATATCAGCATCCATAATGATTAAAATGTATAAAGTCATTCGCAATAAATATTACATTCCATAACACTAGTAACTCATAAATTGTTTCTCCTAATTATGTATTATCATAAATTTTAAAATCTATAAAATTTTTAGAACATTTTTAAAATCTTTAGTGTTGTGTTGAGTGATGGAACAGCGCCCCCTGCGCTTTGTTACCTATAGGTACTTAAATAAAAAAAGTTGACTAAGTTTTTGGAGTTTTACCTAAATATTACCTACCTACCTCCTTTACAGCACCACCGTGTTAGATAAGATAAGATAAACGTTTATTTCACACACACACAGAGGATACAGAACAGAAAAAAAGATAATACGGAGAAGGTTATAAACAATAGAACAGACCATAAAAAGGTTAACATACCAGTGTGGTGCCAAAAAGGCCCAGTCTCAGCTAATGCTGGATACTCCCATGAGGTCCCATGGGTTAGCCAACATTTTTGGCGCTTTGGCGGCCGCTGAGGAGAAGAGGAGGAGAAGGAGAAACCGCCCACTTCTTACTTCCCTTAAATTGAAGTGCTACCCTTACTTTTCTGGGATGGGCTCCCGCCAGAACTCTCGCGAAGTCGCCCCTGAGTGTCACTTCGCCCCCTCAACCTTCACTGCGCTACGGAGGTCGCCGGCTCGCTTCGCTCGCCACCTCCCCCCTTCGCTTCGCTCGGTTGAGAGGGCTTGCTCCACTCAGGACCTCCCACGCGAGCTTCTGGCTCCGCGTTTTTTATATACACTCTAGGGGTGTCACGCACAAGACCACGTGGGGTCAGGGTGCTCTTTGTCGGATCTGTCACTCATTTTAAACCTAACCTACTCGAGTCGGGGTGCTGCGTGTCAGATCTGTCATTCATTTCGAACCTGTTTTAAGTAGGTATGTTACAAATACCTGTAGGTGACCTCACTATTATGATACAGTTTATTTAAGTATTTATTATAAGCACAGTTACTTAAATACACAATATTACAAATACCACTCACACATTACTTTTGTGTTTGTTTACTACCTCAGCTACCAAATCTACTAAAAATTCACTCGAAAACATGATTATTCGGAAGTGTAAGTTTTATGATTCGTAATTATTATGACACGTAAGTTTATAACTATGAAAGTTAGGGATTGAGAAATTAGGTAACATAAATTTATGAATTTCAAACTTCAGGGTTAACAATATATTATTGTAAATGATATTTATGAGACCATAATATTATGAATGGTGATGTTTCGGAGACACTTGTTATTAATGGTGTGACGATCACTTTTCGGAGACAAAATGGGAACCCGTGTAAAACACGTGCTTTAAAAAAAATAACCAAACCCTACTATTTTTTCTGTAAGGAAGTCCTTTCTGCGTGGTGTGTGAAACGCACGTGCTATAAAAAAACCAAAACCTACTATTTTTTTCTGTGAGCAAGTCCTTTCTGCGTAGGTGTGTAAAACGCGTGCTATAAAAAAAATTACCAAAACCTACTATTTTTTCTGTAAGCAAGTCCTTTCTGCGTGGTGTGTGAAACGCGTGCTATAAAAAAAACCTACACTACTTATTTTTCTGTGAGCAAGTCCTATCTGCGTGGGTATATGAAACATTTTATAAACCTGACCTATTTTGCCTACTTATGATAAAACAGTAAATTAGGACTACTAAACATTATGTCCAATAAATATTAGGACATAAAGGTTTATTACTAACAAAATTATTTTCAAAATGTAGTATGACAAAAAGTTTTAGGAGTTGTCACCATTATGCTCATTACCATTATGTTTGAAAAATATTAGGACATCAGAAATGTATGCCTGTAAATAATTATGCGAATGTAATAGGTAATATGACTAGGTACAATATTTTATGACTAGATACGTACCTACCTATGTCGTATGATTTTATGACAAATAACATTATGCGAATGAATAGGTCACCAAATCAAGGTGATCCTATTGTGTTCGAATTGAATAAAATATTTTTGACTTTGACTTTGGATGTTTTACCAAGGATGTTCTAGTAGGTATACCTACTCAAGCATTATCACTCCAGTTTCAACTTGAACTTGTTCGGTCTCTGTACATGTAAATTAATAATAATGTACGTGAGATCAGTAGGTACGGTAGACACCTACCCAACAATAATGAGTAAGAATAAGAAGAAAAGAATACGGATCGCTCTGATGTGTCGTCGGTGACCCAGATTCATTACCTTTTCTCGAGTGTATTTAGGTCTCTACAGGTAAATTAGGTAGGTACCTACTAAGTAAAATACCTACATACCTACTTATTTACATCTATCTTCGTTCATTTGTTCTTTCCTACCTATAGGTACCTTATGTCCGCGCGCGAGTTGAGTGCAGAGCATACGAATCGGCTAGTGTTGAATTGAAGGACAACACATAGCTATACATACACAGCACCTATAGGTACCTACTGGTTGGTTTTACAATGTGAAATTGACTCTTATGTACATGCGCCAGAGAGGTCCTACCTAACTATGTATGTAGTAGGTAGGTATCTTATCTAGTAGTAGTAGGTATAGGTAGGTTCCACGAGATCATTTTCTTTTGGAATTGGTATAATACCTACCTACTTACCTATTTTCTTTATCGGGAAGTTGTCTTTTTCACAACCTCCTAAAATAACAAACATACCTACTTAAAAACATGAAAATCTACATAGGTAGGTACCTACTTAATATTTCTAATAGGAAGTAACAACAAATTATTATCTAACACTAAATAAAGCGTCCATGCGCTAATAACATTTAATTTCGTAACACTAAATAAAACGTTCATGCGCGGATAACTTATATTTCTAAATAAATCGTCTGTGTGCGAATAACATAAAATACCAATAAGTCGACAAGCAAAAAAAGGTGAGTGCGAGGCAGACGAACACAACCATCCCGTACGACAGTCAGCATTACTCTGCCGCCCGTCGCCCCTGCGACCGTAACGCCCACTAATTATTCGGAAAAATGGAAAATAATTAATTGCCACGAGAAAAACCGTCGCAGCAAAAAATCATATTTGTAATTTGAAGGTAAAGTCTTTGCGCACATTTTAGTGAAAAAAAAATGTCAAAATTTTATGTCGTTTAGAGGTAGAATCGAATCAAAAGTCGAAAACAGCTACACTTTGTTATTTTTTTTCACATAGTAAATAAACAGGTAGAACTTTTTCGTATTTACAATTTGCAGATAAAAGGTCAAAGAATGACATATATTTTTTTGAGCACACAAAACTGATTCCTCTATGAGGAGAATGCCTCCAAAGAAGACCAATCCGGTCCTATATGCGCCTTAAGTAAGTTCGTATGAGCAAGTGGCCAACTCTGGTGACTGAGTTTTTAGGCCGCCTAAAGGCCTGTCATGGGTTAACGACTTAAAAGCCGGAACCAACAATTTAAAGTGCCCTCCTAAGCACGGAAGCGCTCAGGTCATTATGACACTTGCGGTCACCCATCCAAATTGTGACCGCGCACAACGTTGCTTAACTTCAACGATCAATCAAGAATGTCTCAGCAAGCTACGCCACGAGCGCTTCAACGGTTCTAATGTTTGTTAAAGATGCAAGACATGCGAATCGGAGAAAAGCTCCATGACCAAGTTCAGTTTACCCCGTTAGTGGCTGTAAGAAACTAAATAAATTAGTCGATTTGTTACACACTACTAAGAGCTGTGGATTTTGTTTGATAAATAAATCAATAAATAGATAAAACGTCCGCTCCCAAAAAAGTGCTTAGCTCAAACAGTTGTTTGAATCCCTTAAAATAAGGTAGCCTGTGATGGTAACGAATGTACCATCACCCTGTCCATCACCCTGTATAAGCGTGTAATTTTCTGCACTCTCGATGTTCATACCTCCGAAGATCCTCGACAGATCCTCACCTAATTTTTATGGCACCGATTGGAAAGTATACCCTTTCAAAAAAAGGAAGAATTTACCAAAACTATTCAGGCGTCTTCGAGTAATCGGTGAACATACATAAAAAAAATGATTCCGACGAATTGAGAACCTCCTCCTTTTTTTAAAGTCGGTTAATAATAAAAAGAGGTAATGTTTGTTTGTACGTAGGAGGTAATCTCCGAAACTACTAATCCGATTTCGAAAATTCTTTCACCAGTATTTATAATGAACTTTCAGGATAAACATAGGCTATAATATGTTATGTAAGTACCTCGCAGGCAACGCCGCGGGCGGAAGCTAGTAGATTATGAGGAAGTAAGTCCTACTTGATACAACATTACATTAGTCATGACATCACTGATTGAGTTAGCACACATTGGCTAGACCAGTGAGGAAAAACTATGTAAACAAAACAGTAGGTAGGAACAGTTATAGTTGACTTGATGTTGGTTGGTTCATTGCTAATCAATAATGCTGGTGAACTGTGAGAACGTTTTTTGTAAACATAAGAAATAGTTTTTTTTGGTAGCGATTTTAATAAAGTTTGAAAAAATCATATAGAATCATGCATGCTAGGATTTTTTCTGTTATAGGTGTGACTTCAGAGTTTTGAGTTCGATTCTCAGGGTGGGACAAATTGTGCTCCATATTTGTTAGTATAAATGTGTACCCATATACCATGGGTACCCGTAATTTTTTAAAACAACGACACTGGACTAACATAGTGTACGATCTGGTATAATGTTTGTGACTATGGGTGTGAACCTAGAATTGAACTTCATGTGGTGATGATGAAGCTAAACTTTGACATACTTAAATGAGTTGAATATTTACGAAACTTAGCTACCTACTGAGATTCGTTCCAACCAAGTTCCAACAGATAAACGTAATCTCAGTGGCATCATTAATGACATAAGAAACCAGTTTGACATATTTGTTTTAAATGAAATATGTATAATTTGCTATAATCTAGCTAGCTGGTTTATTACTTCCTAATTAATTGTATTTGCATTTGTAATTATGAACTACTAAGCTTTTGACAGTGACATACTTGAAACACTGTGAATTTTTTGAAAGTTATTTAATAAGTATGTACTCGTATAATACCAGCGAGACGCTTAAGGTATGATTCCGAACTCCACCGCAGTAGTGCTGCCGCAGCACTACTGGTCCCCAATATGTTCTTCACAGGTTTATCATGATTACATTCCGAGCTCCGCAGCAGTGTCGCCACGCCCCGCCGCGACAGACCAGTAGTGACGCGACATCTTTTGAACACAAAGCAACTGAATGAATACACAACAGCGCAACACAGCGAATCAGCGCGGCAGGCAGCACTGCTGCGCAGCACCACCGTGGCTGCACTGCTGCGTGCAGCTGAGATCGGAATCATACCCTTATGGTGGAGCAACGAGAGCGAGCCATCAGCCTGATCGTCAGCTCGTCCGGCTCCGATGCATCGTACACATAGTTACCTGGTGCTATTAGTGTCAGGTAGCACTGACACGAAGTTGTCGGGGAACATGCCCCGGCGGCCGCGCAGCTCGCCCCGCCACCAGCCCCCCGGCAGTCTCTCGACATCGCGCAGCACATCCCCCGGTCTGATCGTCAGCTCGTCCGGCTCCGATGCATCGTACACATAGTTCACCATGCAGGACACTGCGGACAAAATACAAACATAAAATTTTTTGGTGTGATGGAACCTTCTTTCGATCTGAAGATCGTAAGTATGAATGCCGGCCATGCATAATAGGCTACTTGACTAGTTTTTAAAAACCATCTCACATTATAATAATGTGAGATGGTTTTTAAACCGATACGCCGCAAACTCAGTCGGCCGCTAACAGTTTGCCTACTTGCCTATAATTAATATAGAGGTGTAGGTATAGGGACTGTAGAAATAATATTTAGGCTGTGTCCCCAGTAGGCAAACTGTTAGCGGCCGACTGAGTTTGCGGAGTATCGGTTTAGTACGCCCTTCCTCATATTTGAAATGGAGTGTCCACAGTTTGCAAGTTTTGCGCTCACTTTACGCAGTCGGCCGCTAACAGTTTGCCCACTAGGGACTTTGCCTTATTTTAAGTATTTCATTAAAAAAATCATTACATTTTTTTCGCAAATAAATCCAAAATAAAATTATTTGTATTGAAGTTGGAATGCTATGATTATTAAACAGTTTTGACTGCCATAATTTAATGTGATGTTACAGAATTGTAAGAAATGCTCGATTCAACACTTGCTCTCCAATGGTTTCCGAGGTTGATTTTCATACATTGATGTCATTGATGTTTCGATGCCATATTGCTGTAAGACAGACACCCTTTATCAGTGTAGATATTATTTCATATTGTTTTGTTATTTAGTTCAAATTGCAGTTAAAATCTAAATTTATATAGGTAAATCTAATCTAAATCAATTCAGATGGCAATAATTTTTTTTTGCATAATTACTATTTAATGTTGTTTTTTTATGGATATACAATATCAATTTTTTTAATTCAATTTAATTTTTGAAATTTAATTTATATTTATAATTAATAAATAAATTAGTTAAATAATTTATTATTTTTCGTATTTTCAAATAGCCTTATGTGTTTTTGGTTTGAAAATATGTAAACGCATTGTGAGGAAAAAGGTTAGTCCCTATTATAATAGGCTGGCAACCTATCTCATATGATGTATGCTAGTTTCATCTGAAAGAATATCTACCGTTGCTTGGATACAGTAGTAAACCTGCAGTGCAAATACCATTCTTATCAATTGTTAAATTTAACATTTAGAATCAGTAAAATTTGATAAAATTGTATTTATCACTGAAAAATCCAATTCAATTAGTTTTGTCGATTCTTCACGATTGTCAAGAACGGTACTTGCACTGGTGTACTATTAAACGGTATCTATAGTCGTATTGCTCATTATACGGACTAAAATTGAAGGAAAAAATGTCATTTTTCCTTCAATTTTGATTAGTTTTGATACGTTTTATGTCAAAATTGAAGGAAAAATTACATTTTTTCCTTCACTTTTAGTCCGTATAATGAGCAATACGACTATAATGTCAGGTTGTGGACAATAATGTCTTTCCTTAGCTAGATGAATCAAACTTTGTCAGTATTTAAATCAACAATTTAATTGACATGTATTGTGTGAACACAATATCTACAACCTAGTCATAATATCTGTCTGGGCCTCACCAGAATGCGATTTAATTATTTTATCAATACAACTGAATTCTTAAATACTTACATTTTATTCTCAATTGTAAACAATAAAATGCTAGGTGCAGTTATTTTAACCACGTTACACCTACGTGGAGCGGTATCACATTCCGGCAAGGTCTATATATATTTTGAATGGGTTGTAAATACTTGGTCTTTCATTGTCGTTCATATCTTTCATCACTGGACAAGCATTAATTCCTCAAAAATGTATTGTAGGAACTAGAGCATCCTGATATTCATGCGTCCAAAATATAGGCAAGAACTAAATTTTCTTGTTTTTTAAACTTAAGTTGGTCAATTTGTTGTCTGTAAACCTTTAGTAATGCAATTACAATTACCTATCTTAATCTGTGTTGTAAATATATGACCTCATTTACATAGTCAGAGTTTCTTGATACAATGTTCCCACTTTCAACATCAGTAATCTCAGATAAAGCATATTCACATTCTGACTAATGATAAAGAAGGCACGTCTTGGGATTTGTTTATTAGTATTTACCGTGCACAATTGTGACATCATAACAATCCAATGACTCATCCTACTACGGGGATACAAACCATTTACATGGTCAACTTTTATGTACCTAACATTTAGACTAATTTATTCACACAATGATTATACATGGATAATTCTGTGATAAGCGAAGATAAACCGATTTGATCTTGTGACAATCAAAACTATGTCAGTATGTTTATCACTTATTTTTAATTACTCTCATGCCAAAAAATGCATGGGCTGATCTGCAAGTGTACAATAGCTAATCTCATATCGCAAAGCACAAAAGAAACATAATAATAGGCGTGAATAACTGTATTCATACCCAAGAATCACTCCTTGGTGACAAGGAACTGTACTCACCCTTCTGATTTGCATTTGTCTCCATTTCGGACATTTCACATAAATCACATCATCATCCTATGTCTTATGCATTTGGGAACACACTGCACATTTCACAGTTTACACAAAACGACACAAAACACAATATTTAATCAATTTCCTGATCGAGAAACACGGGAGCAAGCGTGCGGCGTTGATAAATTTCATTTGAGATAGGGATGTTCGATACGATACGATATTTTCGTGTATCGATACAATGGCATACGATACACCCGATATTTATATCGATACAATGGCATACGATACGGCGTATCGATACAACACATGCAAGGTGTATCGGATCGAAAGTATCGTATCAAATTATTTTGATAACTAATTGTTTTGACTTGCAAGTTACCCGGTTAAAAGGTGGCATAGGTCGTATTTCCGGTCATTATTATAACTATGTTTAAATTTCAGGCAAATCGGTGCAGTGGTTGTCGTGTTTTATAGGAACAAACATAAGTCCAAACTTTCGCATTTTTTAATATTAGTTTGATATCACAAAACACCTTTTTTGACAGTTATAACTATGCACATTTTCGTAATATCTAGTGCACATTATTAAAATAAAATATTTTTTTAATTAATAAAGTACCTGCATACTTTGTCTTGATTCGATACTGTATCGATACGATATATCGTATCAAATGCCCTGTATCGATACGTGTATCGATACAATGCGTTACGATATATTGCGATACGAAATATCGATACAATCCGAAATATCGAACATCCCTAATTTGAGATAGGGATGTTCGATACGATACGATATTTTCGTGTATCGATACAATGGCATACGATACACCCGATATTTATATCGATACAATGGCATACGATACGGCGTATCGATACAACACATGCAAGGTGTATCGGATCGAAAGTATCGTATCAAATTATTTTGATAACTAATTGTTTTGACTTGCAAGTTACCCGGTTAAAAGGTGGCATAGGTCGTATTTCCGGTCATTATTATAACTATGTTTAAATTTCAGGCAAATCGGTGCAGTGGTTGTCGTGTTTTATAGGAACAAACATAAGTCCAAACTTTCGCATTTTTTAATATTAGTTTGATATCACAAAACACCTTTTTTGACAGTTATAACTATGCACATTTTCGTAATATCTAGTGCACATTATTAAAATAAAATATTTTTTTAATTAATAAAGTACCTGCATACTTTGTCTTGATTCGATACTGTATCGATACGATATATCGTATCAAATGCCCTGTATCGATACGTGTATCGATACAATGCGTTACGATATATTGCGATACGAAATATCGATACAATCCGAAATATCGAACATCCCTAATTTGAGATAGGGATGTTCGATACGATACGATATTTTCGTGTATCGATACAATGGCATACGATACACCCGATATTTATATCGATACAATGGCATACGATACGGCGTATCGATACAACACATGCAAGGTGTATCGGATCGAAAGTATCGTATCAAATTATTTTGATAACTAATTGTTTTGACTTGCAAGTTACCCGGTTAAAAGGTGGCATAGGTCGTATTTCCGGTCATTATTATAACTATGTTTAAATTTCAGGCAAATCGGTGCAGTGGTTGTCGTGTTTTATAGGAACAAACATAAGTCCAAACTTTCGCATTTTTTAATATTAGTTTGATATCACAAAACACCTTTTTTGACAGTTATAACTATGCACATTTTCGTAATATCTAGTGCACATTATTAAAATAAAATATTTTTTTAATTAATAAAGTACCTGCATACTTTGTCTTGATTCGATACTGTATCGATACGATATATCGTATCAAATGCCCTGTATCGATACGTGTATCGATACAATGCGTTACGATATATTGCGATACGAAATATCGATACAATCCGAAATATCGAACATCCCTAATTTGAGATAGGGATGTTCGATACGATACGATATTTTCGTGTATCGATACAATGGCATACGATACACCCGATATTTATATCGATACAATGGCATACGATACGGCGTATCGATACAACACATGCAAGGTGTATCGGATCGAAAGTATCGTATCAAATTATTTTGTTATCGAATTGTTTTGACTTGCAAGTTACCCGGTTAAAAGGTGGCATAGGTCCTATTTCCGGTCTTTATTTATCTATGTTTAGATTTCAGGCAAATCGGTTCAGTGATTGTCGAGTTTTAGAGGAACAAACATACGTCCAAACTTTCGTATTTTTAATATTAGTTTGATATTATAAAAATCCTTTTTTGACAGTTATAACTACGCACATTTTCGTAATAGTGCATATTATTAAAATAAAATATATATTTTTAATTATAAAAGTACCTGCATACTTTATCTTGATTCGATACTGTATCGATACGATATATCGTATCAAATGCCCTGTATCGATACGCGTATCGATACAATGCGTTACGATATATTGCGATACGAAATATCGATACAATCCGAAATATCGAACATCCCTAATTTGAGAAATGTCAAATTTGGTTTTTCTTTGTTGTCAAAATTTACAAGTGGCAAAGAAAGTGATTGTATTCTACCATCTTTTACAGTTCGAATCTTCGTGCACGAACTTTGCACAAACGACCGATATTTTACATTAAATAACAGTATTGTTTTGCAAACGTTTTGATAGGATCAAGATAGGATTTACAAATTATTTTATTAAAAAAATCTAAGCTAAAGGCTCAAACACATGTTGGGCCAGTCTAGGCCAGTATAGGTGAGTGCGAGCGAGAAGGCAAATCGATGCAAGGCGAGAGCGATCGAGAGGCAATGTGACCCTGCCCTGGGCCAACATGTGTTAGCGCCTTAAACGGATGTACTCATCTAATAGCGGAAGTTTGTGTTGGTTTGTTTGAGCGCGCTTTTTTCAAATCTGACTATAAAGCTGGGAACAAATTATCGGACGCGGCTGACGGACGCGGCAGACAGCCGCGACTGATAGATATCTAGATAATGAATGTACACTGAATTGTGCAAACTATCGGATGTAAGCCGCGGACGTAACCTTGGCTGACCTTGAGCGTTCGGACGTCCGACAGAAATCTGGCTCGCTGGATGTTTTTGTCAGCCGAAAACGTCCGCGGACGGTATGTACGGGGTACGGGACGCGTCAGTGCGTCAGAAGGACGCGGACTATGCGAGAGCTTGCACGTGTGTATCGTAAAAAATGGATGAATGAATTATCGAGTGTGTTCGCAACAAGGAATTACTGTATAATCATAAATTAAAGGATTACAAAAATGCAATGGAATGACGTTGTTGCACGTCCGCAAGCCAGGTCCCGTTCGACTGTGCACACTTATCAGTCGCGGCTGTCTGCCGCGTCCGTAAGCCGCGTCCGACAGTATGTTTCCAGCTTTAAGCTGGAAACATACTTTCTGACGCGGCTTACGGACGCGGCAGACAGCCGCGACTGAATAGGTATCTGGATATAGAACGAACATAGAACTGTGCACATTATCTGACGAAAGTCGCGGACGCGTCCTTGGACCTTCAGACGTCCGAAGGCAATCTGGCCCGCTGGGTGTTCGGACGGTGTGCACATTTATCAGTCGCGGCTGTCAGCCGCGTCCGTCAGCCGCGTCCGATAATTTGTTCCCAGCTTTATAGTCTTGAGATCGCTAGGAGTATTATTACTAACTATAACTATTTCTATGATGAGATTTGAAAATGTCTTTCTGCATTTGATTTAAACTACCTTGAGGAAAAAGGCTACTTTTCACTATCCATCATCATCACCATCACTACAGGAGCAACGCCGCGAGGACGCTGCTAATATACCTAACGATAAAAATTATCTAGATTATCAATTTATCACATTAGATTTCAAAACTGTATATGATAACAGTTTTTAGAGAATAAATATTTGAGTAGGTACATACTAAGTAGGTACTTTATTTCTAAAACAGAGCCAATAAAGTCAATAATGATCAATAGGTAATAATTTATTTATAACAATTTATAGACTACAGTGTTATGCAATATTTCACTTATTACTTCTTGAGCGGGCCAACTGTATCAGGTGGAACGCCAAGTTCTTCATCAGTCCAGGTGCTGGGGTCTACATACGGCCATTCACCCTGAAAAATAAAATACGAGGTTGAATTTTTTTCAGCAAAGAAACGTAACTTTCCCTATTCGGAATTCATTCTGAGCAGGGGCGTAGCTATAGCTTTGTTAAGGGGGGGTCCAAAGGTTCCAATATACAAAGATCTTTGTTAAGGGGGGGTCCAAGGGTTCCAAAATACAAAAATTGACTAGGTTTCCTCCGAACTTAATGGGCTAAGGGGGGGGGTCCGGACCCCCTAAACCCCCCCTTATATACGTCCATGATTCTGAGAAATGTGTGAAACCCCCTGCAGATGACTTGTAAGTGAATAATTATTTTTGCAATGTGATCATTGTGTGTATGCTTTTGTCCTGTAGGCCTAACATGTGCAATATCGAGAGTCGAGAAATCAGATTTCTCGATCGGTTAAACGGCTCTAGCGAATGCGTTAGAGTAGTACGTCCGATCGAGATATCTCTCTCGATGTTGCACATGTTAGGCCGGCTGATTTACATACATACATAAATAAAATCACACCTGTTTCCCATCATAGGGGTAGGCAGAGACCACAGATCTCCACTTGCTATGATCCTGACACACTTCTTGCGCTTCATTCACTCTCATCACATTCTTCATGCAAGCTTGTCCTGATTTAATATTGCTAAACGGTACTTACATAGACATGCTCAGGCTCCGTGAAAATATGGTAAAAGATCCACCACCAAGCTACTGCCCCAATTCCTTCTGCCAAGTATACCACCTTCTTAGATGGCAAAGGAGGTGGCATGCGATAGGACCACACTCTGAAATAAGCGTTAATTTATTTTTGTAATTCTACAAATTAGGTTTAACGCGTGGGAAATTATTCCTGTAGTATTGTCGGTGATTTAGACTCTGGAAATGTTTGGAGTCATCTGAAGAATTCTCTCCATCTGGGTAAGAGATTCACGGTATGGACACTTCTCAAGGTCGCGCTTGCTCAACCTAAATCGATGATATTTTCAACAGTTACATAAATCATAATATGAAAAGTTTTTAACTAATTTTAAGTTTCAATAGGTATCGCACTGGTTGCAGTTTATTTTGAACGTTATCAAACCTGAAAGCTGTAAGTGCAGTTTCATTTTAACGCAGAATGAATTAATTCAGTATTATTTTTCAAAATAATGACATAACACCTTACCCATGACCAGAGTTCCTTTTCGTTTGGTTCAGATTATCAGCAGCATTTTTAAGTGATCTAAGGAGAATAGCCCTGGAGACGAGAGTTTTGGATAACATTTTGTAGGCCTGAAATAAAATTCCAAGCCTTTGAAATGACCAAAATGCTGTTTTTTCGAACCAAACCAAATCTAAAAATCACAAATTGCACGTTTGGCTTTTGCAGTATTGACGTTTTTTTTGGCTGTGTTACTGTCAGTGTCAAATCCTATTTGACTTTGAATCATAATCTAGTCAGTTGACAGTCAGATACAGTTTTGTTCCAAAAAAAATAAAGCTTTTTGGGGAACAGGGTGGAATAGTTCCCCAAAGGCAGAGTAGGTGGTTCCTCTGCAAAGCAAAACGGGCCGGCCCATCTGATACATAAAGTTGAGTGGCGCCATCTGTAGAGCGTAGCATGTCTATGTAGTTCATCTAGCGACAGGTAGATGTCGCTTTAGCTTAAAAATGCATGAAAACCAGAATTAAATATTTAACTTCCATTCTACGTTTTTATTTTGAGAAGTTTATTTTTTATTTCAATTACTTACATAACTAAGAATTATTTTAAGTGAGGGCGGTAGGGTAGGAGAGCAATGGATCCAGCTGGCACAAAACCGCTAGGAGTCATGGAATGATGGAGAAGAGGTCTTCCCAGCGTTCTTTCTGTTCTGAGTTCTCAGCAGTGGGTGTTACAGGCTGCTTAGATAGACGTAGACATACGTAGATACTGAGGTGTTTAATTAACACAGTTTTATCAAATCTGTAAAACTAAATACTTACTCAGAAGCTATTGCTCATTAGGAAATACAACTAAGTACCTATAATGGTTTTGATACTAGCAGAGCAAAATTTTGGTAGGTAGGTAAAAAACTGTCTTTCTTTTTAAAGTTTTATTATTCTAAACTAAACTTAACAATTGCAAGATAGATCCGATACTACAATCATAGTACTTACATTTTACCTGTCTACTTAGTACTAGTACCTACTTCATTTTAGTCTTACTAAAATTATCTAAGTACAAGTTCTTTTCAATTAATAAATAAATACCTATATACTTAATTAAATGAACCTAAGAAGTCTTAGCCTGATCTTGACAGCATGGTATAGGTCCTTTAACTGGGTTTCCATCATCTGGTATTGCTTGATCATTAAAAGGAACATTATCAAGCTTTAAAGTGTCTTCAGTTATCCTAGCCTCTGGAATAGAAAATTAAATTATATTAATAAAATAAACTATAATATTATGAACAGCAGGCTTAAAAAGGTTGAAATAGCAGAATCACATTAGGAATTGAACTATAAGCCGTCTCTTTTCATTGACTGAGAGTGAAAAGAGACAGCTTATAGTTCAATTCCTATTGATTCTGCTATAGCGACCTTTTTAAGCCCGCTGTTGGAACAATAATTATCTAAGTATACCATTATCACAGCCAGATTTAGAAAAAGAATGAATTTCTTCAGTTTGTTTGTACAATGTGGAGGGTTTAAGTTTGTTCTTAAAATACTCCTCATTTATTTTGAGTGTTGCTGCAGTTATCAGGAATCACTGTAGCAAAACTTCTTTAACCATTTATATATGGCACATTATTCCACATGCATGGACATAGAATTATCATTAGGTGCCCAAGAAAAGTTGGGACAGCCCTGATAGTAATCTTACTAATATTATAAATGCGAAAGTTTCTGGGGATGTATGGATTGTACAGTAAATAATGTATGTACTCTTTCATGCAAAAACTACTGAACAGATTTTAATGAAACTTGGAATATACATAGTTTATGAGCTGGAATAACACATAGGCAACTTTTTATCCACATGGGTAGGTACAACGCGAGAGCAAACCGCGGGCGGAATATAAAAGGATCAATAATAGAACATACCAAATACACCCGGTTTCACTTCCCGTGCTTGAATGATTTGAGTTTTCAACTCTCTTTCAACATCTTCACTGAACTTTATCATCTGAAAACATAATTATTGTTCTATAGTAGTTTATAGTACTTTTATTGGATAACCAATAACATGTTCCCTGCCGAGCCTCTGCGGTGCCCTCTCGAGGAGAGTTCCATAGCTCAGCGTATACATGTTTCACATGTGCATTTTAATTTAGGCACTAAGGGTTTTACTTATGAAAGATGTTTAAAGTTGAACACTGATTAAACAACATCCTGTCTTTATTTGTGGATAGTGAAGAATAGAGACAGGATGTTGTTTAACCAGTGTTCAATTTTAAACATCTTTCATAAGTAAGGGAGTGAATGTGTAGTATGATCTAGTCAAAATAGTAATGTTTTAGTACTCACAGCTTTAATTGATTCTTCGTCTTTCACATGTTTATTCTTAGAATACTCCTCATTTATTTTGAGTCTTGCTGCAGTTATCGCTTTTATGTCACCAGCAAATACTTTGAGACTAGTTCGATGTAATTTTTTGAAGCTCTTTAAAACCTGAAAATCAGAACATTTTATTGTCTCTCTCAGAGTGTTATGATGAATGAATGTTTTTCTAAATATTTACTTACTATTTTTCGAGTATTTTCCATTTTTATAATAATTTATTATGTAATGCAGTTATGTATTTTCGAAATGAAGCGCACGCAATTCACTGAAAGGAAGTTTCAAAGAGTATATATATATAACCCCAAGCTAACTGCTGTGTTCTGCAAAAATGTTTTTAGTTAAAACCAAGTTTAGTTTGTGGATAAAATAATTGTTTTTCATTTCAAGAAAATTAGAAAAACAAAACAAAACAATGATCTGTCAGTCGAGTCAACCGACAGGTTAACAGTTTACTGACATGACATTGACAATCTGTTGCTGACATGTCACTGCACCACACAGAACTAGTCACTGTGTCAGTGTCACTGTCACCGTGACAATCACCCTTTCTGACAGATGAACAGGTGGCACTCTGACAGGGCAAATTGAATGGATTTGTAGAAAAAATAAAAATTCTATACCTACCTAATTTTTTCTATGGCCGGCCAAAACGCAACCAAACAAACAAATACAATGATTTTGTACACTAAAATGAAATAAAATAATAGCTGCAAATGCTGCAATGGTCCTTCGAAGAATTTTTGATGAACAACCAGACAACAATCAGGTTTCAAGCTTTCAAGCTAACAACAAAAAATATTAACCATGACTTTTTCTATTTGTCTTCTAAAAACAGTTGCCTTTTTGGTAAGTTTAGTGTACCTACTAGATCAGATCAGAGTTTAGAACTTTAAAACTGCCACATAATAAGATGAACATATTTTTTAAACTTCCTTGATTTAGGCATTTCTAGGCTAGGTACTTATCTATTAATATCTTATTTTTTTCCCCTAGCTTTCTGCTGCGGCCTCACCCATTAGGGCAGTGGTCGTCACACTTTTCTGGCCAAGGGCCGCATAGGACAATGTGGGGTATCACTGCGGGCCGCACATTCTTGAATTATTTATTTGATGATTTTACGAAATTCCTATACTTGTGGGGTAAAATCCTAGTAGGTACCTACCTAACTACCTAATAACGAACTTGAAACTTAGCTAAATTTTGCGGTGCTCAAAGACTCGCAGCTTGTTGGTTCTTATTCTATGGTCTGACATAACTCACTTTGCTCGCAATATGCCTACTCCTGAAGTTATAATGCAAGCGAATAGAGCTCCAAACCAAGCGAGCGAATCGAGCCGAATTTTTGCAAGTCAAATGCAATATGTTACACTTTTTTTTTGCGGTGGTGATCAAAGAAAAAACTCGCTGCTTATCGGTTCATATTCTGTTGTTAGACTACTCACTTTACTCACAATATATACCTTACTAATGAAGTTAAATGCGAGCGAAGCGAGCCGAATTTTTCAAGACAAATGCAACATGTGACACTTGATTTTGTTTGCGGTGATCAAAGAAAAAAACTCGTTGCTTATAGGTTCTTATACTTTACTTAGATTTTACTAACTTTTCTCGCAAAATAACTGACTCATGAAGTCTTAGGCGAGCGAAGCGAGCTGAATTTTTTAAGACAAATGCAATATTGTGACACTTCATTTTGTTTGCGATGATCAAAGAAAAAACTCGCTGCTTATCGGTTTCTATTTTGTGGTTAGACTACTCACTTTACTCGCAATATATACTTTACTCGTGAAGTTAAATGCGAGCGAAGCGAGCCGAATTTTTTAAGACAAATGCAACATGTGACACTTGATTTTTTTTACGGTGATCAAAGAAAAAACTCGCTGCTTATAGGTTCTTATACTTTACTTAGACTTTACTAACTTTTCTCGCAAAATATCCTACTCATGAAGCTATATGCGAGCGAAGCGAGCCGAATTTTTTAAGACAAATGCAATATTGTGACTAGGGATTGCAATCCCGCAAAGCGGGATCCCGCAATCCCGCGGGATCCCGCAGCTTTTATTGGGCTGCTGGATCCCGCACCTTCAAAGCGCGGATCCGCGGATCCCGCAAATGAAAAATTTGGCGTTAAAACTTCGCGTAAATCGCGAGTAGCACGAGCGCGATGTTGCCGTTTCGCACAGACCACCGCGCCAGCGACTAGCAGACGGTTGGCGGGCTGTCCTGTCATCCGTACTCAATTACAAATGTGAAAGTGTGTTTATTTGTTTGTTTATTGGTCCTGCTTTCACGTCAAAACAGAGCGACGGATTGACGTGATTTTTTGCGTGGAGATAGTTGGAGGGCTGGAGAGTAACATAGGCTACTTTTTATCCGGGTACCACGCGAGCGTAGCCGCAGGCAGCAGCTAGTTGTTTATAAATGGCACTGCGCTGCGCACGTCTTTCTGTAGGTGACGAGTATTTTCGTACTCACCGTCCGGCATTTTACGTAAGTACCTAAACTTTAATGTTTTTGATTTAGTTTTTTTTTTGTGCTATTTTAAAAGCTGATTGTGCCGTAAATAGTAATATAATTAAAGTTGCGTGAAAAATTATGGTGGTTTTTGTTTTTGTTAATATAATGTTTTTTGAATATAATAAGATATATTAACGTTTATTTGACACACACAAGTTACAGTAAGTACATTAGGAAAAGCACAGCATAAAGTAGGTACCTAATGAATAAAAAATTACACAAACAAAAATAACTAAAATCTAAAGAAAACTGTTAACAATAATGTGCGTGCGTACCTGCCTACTACTCTTTGTGGTGCCAAATAGGCCCAGTCTCAGTATAATGCTGGCTCCTGTTGCTTAATGTAAGAAACGTTTAATAAAAGTTGATTTTTTACTCAAAATCTGTTGTTTCAATTTGATTTTATACATAATTTCTAAGATGCGGGATCCCGCGGATCCCGCGCGGGATTGACTAAACCCGCACTAATCCCGCGCGGGATTGAATGGGCTGCGGGATTGCAATCCCTAATTGTGACAGTTGATTTTGTTTGCGATGATCAAAGAACAAACTTGCTGCTTATCGGTTCTTATTTGGTGGTTAGACTTTACTCCCTTTATTTGCAATATATAACTTACTCATGAAGTTAAATGCGAGCGAAGCGATCCGAATTTTTTAAGACAAATGAAACATGAGACACTTGATTTGGTTTGCGATGTTCAAAGAAAAAAACTCGCTGCTTATCGATTCCTATTTTGTGGTTAGATTACTCACTTGATTCGCAATATACCGTAGTTATGAAGATAAATGCGAGCGAAGCGAGCCAAATTTTTTTAAACAACTACAACATGTGACACTTGATTTTGTTTGCGGTGTTCATAGAAAGGCTCGTTGCTTGTCGGTTCCTATTTTGTGGTCAGACATAAATCACTTTGCTCTCATTATACCTACTCAACTCTGAAACTAAAATGCGAGCAAAGTGAGCTCTAAACCAAGCAAACAAAGCAAGCTTCCTTATCTCGAAGTTTTTAAGTCAATTACACTTATTGGGCCTTACTTAGGAAAGCCTCTCAAGGCGATTACACTGTTTAAATAACAGGTTTTGTGAAATTCTTACCTATTAATCCATTTCAAGGATGAGAGGCAGCCATTGTGACGTTTAAATAGCTGTCAAATGTTAACAGGCTCATGACCTAGTTTAAGTCTTGTGTCAAATGTTGAGACCAAAGATTAGGGATGTTCGATATTTCGGATTGTATCGATATTTCGTATCGCAATATATCGTAACGCATTGTATCGATACGCGTATCGATACAGGGCATTTGATACGATATATCGTATCGATACAGTATCGAATCAAGACAAAGTATGCAGGTACTTTAATAATTAAAAACTATATATTTTATTTGAATAATGTGCACTATTACGAAATTGTGCGTAGTTTTATCTGTCAAAAAAGGTGTTTTGTGATATCAAACTAGTATTAAAAAATGCGAAAGTTTGGACGTATGTTTGTTCCTCTAAAACTCGACAACCACTGAACCGATTTGCCTGAAATTTAAACATAGATAAATAATGACCGGAAATAGGACCTATGCCACCTTTTAACCGGGTAACTTGCAAGTCAAAACAATTCGTTATCAAAATAATTTGATACGATACTTTCGATCCGATACACCTTGCATGTGTTGTATCGATACGCCGTATCGTATGCCATTGTATCGATACAAATATCGGGTGTATCGTATGCCATTGTATCGATACACGAAAATATCGTATCGTATCGAACATCCCTACCAAAGATGGCCGGATTTATTACATTCCAATCAGCTGTGTCGTGAAAGTGTGAACTCGACTCTCGACGAAAATGGAAAATTTTGATAACTTTTAACCGGATTTTTCTGGAGGTGATGAGACGCTCATATGCCACTATCAAGACAACAATTATTGCATGTGCCTGTGCTGCATAATTTGGCAATTATACTCCATGAAGAATATAATGCAGCATTTCTTTAAAGTGAGGATGAAGAAATAGAAGCTGATGTTGTAATCGACGACGACGTAGCACACATAACAAGAAACATGTACTTACATAGAAAATGATCTTTAATTTTAAGAAGTTTTAACAAGAACAAGAATATTGAATTGTAATGAATAATTATACCTACTACAACATAATCATATTCATTTATAAATATAACTAGCTTCCACCCATACAGTAGCAGTAGGTACCCAGATAAAAAGTAGCCCAATGTCCTATTCCTTGTCATTATCTAAAATTTTAATTTCAGCCAAATCGGTTTGGTGGTTGTCAAGTTATAGAGCAGTGGTTCTTAACCTTTTAGTGATGAGGGACCATTTGATAAACTTTCTGACTTGCCGCGGACCACCAACAGTAAGTTTTCTCTTTCAACTTTGATCCTTTGTCGCTTGTTTAATTTTTTTGGATAGCTTCGCGGACCACTTCAAGTGGTTCCAGGGACCACCAGTGGTCCGCGGACCATAGGTTAAGAACCACTGTTATAGAGGAACAAACATACATTCAAACTTCCGCATTTCTAATATTAGTGAGATGAGATAGGGAGACCAGCAGCACCCTCTTGCCGTTGCCCCCGTAGTGATGGTATATGGTGATCTGATGATGATGATGGTGAAAAGTATCCTATACTCTTCGTCAAGAGTTTAGCTATCACATGTAGAAATAATTTTTCAAATACAACTAGTAGTTCAGATTAGCTCGTTCAAACAAACAAACTCTTCCGCTTTACTATATTAGTATAGATAGTGATTGCTGTTATGATACTGTCCTGTATAGTTAGGAAATAACACAAATAACAAAGGCAGAATTTACATTAGAGAAAGATCATTTTAATAATCAATAAAAAACCTTAATTTTTATTATAACATCCTCTAATTATATTTAGAACTCTCCTTTTATTTTACAACATTACTCTTACAAGTTTATCTTCTCTGATTCATCATTACATTCATGACTCATGAATCATGAGTGACTTCCCTCGCTGTCCCTTTGAGGTGTTCTTGGTTTTCACTGAAGCAGTCAGACTTGGATCTGTCTGTTTAAAAGAAATTAAATTGTATGCTTATGTGTGCAAATTGTAGTGTACACTGGAATATATGTAAGAATATAAGTATAGAAATAGGTACCTTCTTGCATAGGTACCAGATGGAATCCACCGTAAGTTTCTGAGGAACCCTCCTTAGATCCTGATCTACAGTAGGTAGGTACTCATTTTCCAACATCACTCTTACAAGTTTATCTCCTTTAATTCATTCATGTCATGAGTGACTTCCCTTCTCTCTGTCCTTTTGAGGTGTTTTTGGTTTTCACTGAAGCAGTCCGACTTAGATCTGTTTAAAAGAAATTGAATGATCATGTATGCAAAGTGTGTACACTGGAATATACGTAAGAATATAAGTACCTATAGAAATAGGTACCTTCTTGCATACCACCGTGAGTTTCTGAGGAATCCTCTCCTTCAGGTCCTGATCTTCAGGTCTTCAGGTCCTTCAGGTCCTGAGGTAGGTGGACTAGGCAGGAAAAAATCCACAGTTACTTTCCTTGCTGCTATAAAGGTCTTCTTATTGATTGAACAGACATTTTTTCAAAATTAATCAAACAAAATAACAAATAGAAACACAATCCCAAATAGTGTTACCAGGTGTCCCGAATTTCGCGGGACGTCCCGCTTTTCAGGGGTCTAGGGACGCGTCCCGCGCGACCCTTGCGCGGGACGCCAAATGTCCCGCTTTTTGGGAAACAAAAAATCACCGCACTAGTTTACACGTTTGAACACAGTACAAGCAGTACGCAGAGTTATAATACGAGACAAACAAGTTGTTCGTGACGTATGGCTCTATCTCGCTCTTTGGCCTATGAATTGCGTATTGAGCATCATTTTCACGTGGTTCGCTAAGAGGACAACTTGTTTCTTGAGTACTATATGTCGCAGTCACAGGGCGACAGAGAGAGAGCTATAAAGCTGTCCTGTTTCACGCGCGCTCACTTGCTTTGCCATGCCAGTTTCTTCTCAGAAATTGATCCACACTATATGGATGGTATAATAAAACAGATTTTTCTATTTTTACTATTCAACAGGTTCGATTCCTGGCCTCGAAAATGATTATTTTCAAAATCTAATGATGCAGTTTTACTTTTTATTAAAATCGGTTACGAGTCTCCTTTGAGTGTTTTTCGCTATCGCTAGTAGTTTCTGATTTGGCCCGAGGCACTCTTGAAAAACTTACCCTGTATAACTCGGTTCTGACTGAGTGTAGATGTATACTGTTCTCACAGATATTGTTTTTTATACTCCTAAGAGTTTATATTTTGATGTTTGGTTGATGGCCGCGCGATATAAAAAAGGCACCACTTTCCGGCATAGGCTTTTACAAAAACTATTTGCTTTCATGGCATCCATACCAGTATCAAATGCTGCCACAGAGAGGATATTTTCTCAAGCGAATATTATTTGGTCCGATAGAAGAAATAGGTTATCTCTCGAGAATGTAAAAGCAGAAATACAAATAAAGACCAACTTCAAAATGACATGTAGTGAATTTTATGACTACGCAATCCTACTAATATTATAAAGGCGAAAGTCCGTGTGTGTGTGTGTGTGTGAATGTTTGTTACCACCTCTAACTGCTGAACCGATTTTGATAAAATTTAGAATGTAGATAGATTAGGTTCTGTAATGGGACATAGACTAATAAAGTCTTGGAAAATCAACCCCTAAAGGGGTGAAAAAGGGTAAATACTTTTGTATGAATCTTTTTAACGCGTTGTCCTATTTACTTGAAACTTTGTTTAGATATTATGTAAAATCAAAAATGATTGAATACGTGTTTCAGGATTTTTCAAAATAACTCTCAAAAAGGGGTAAAACGGGGTTTCAAACTTTGTGCGGAAACTTTTTAATGAGTTATGCGGATTAGCTTGAAATTTGGTTCGAATACTTTAAATACAAAATAAATAAACACGTGTTTCAGGGTTTTTCAAAATAACTCTCAAAAAGAGGTAAAATGGGGTGTCAAAGATTGTGTACGGTCACGTACATTTTTAAGTAGGTGACTGAGTCGGCATTTTACGCCGTCTCGACATTTAACTAATACAATCGACAGTGCTAAACTAACTACCTACCGAGGGAGACACGGGTCGGAAACGCCAATCTTTCCCCGATTACGTGAACTTATCTTTAACTTAACTTTTAACTATTTTACTATATTTTGAACTTTATTAAACTCAGTGAATTTGCATACGTGTTTCAACTTATTTAACTGTGCACTCAAATCCAACTTACTAACTTTTACATATTTTAAACTTACGTGACTTGAACTAAAACTAACTAACTCTTAACAGTGAACAGTCTAACGGGACTGTTCAGATTGTATGAGAACTTTTTGACAAGTGGTGCGGTTGGCTCGAAACTTGATTAGAATACTTTAAATACAAAATAAATGAACACTTATTTCAGGGTTTTTCAAAATAACCCTCGAAAAGAGGTAAAATGTTGTGACAAAGTTACTCGCTTCGCTCGCATATTAGGTTTATGAGTATTTTGCGAGCAAAATAATCCAAAGTTAGGAACCGATAACCATCCATCTTTTTCTTAGAGCACCGTTAGCAAAATCAAGTGTCACGTGTTAAAGTCTAAAAAATTTCCGCTCGCTTCGCTCGCATATTACTTTCATGAGTATTTTACGAGCAAATTAATTTACTGTTATGAACCGACAACCATCCATCTTTTTCTTAGAGCACCGTTAGCAAAATCAAGTGTCACGTGTTAAATTTGTCTAAAAAATTTCCGCTCGCTACGCTCGCGTATTACTTTCATGAGTGTTTTACGAGCAAATTAATTTACTGTTAGGAACCGACAACCATCCATCTTTTTCTTAGAGAGTCGTTAGCAAAATCAAGTGTACCTACCTAACATATTGTATTTGTCTAAAAAAAATCCGCTGGCTTCGCTCGCATATTACTTGCATGAGTATTTTGCGAGAAAAAGAATTTAATGTTAGGAACCGACAAACATCTATCTTTTTCTTAGAGCACCGTTATCAAAATCAAGTGTCGCATGTTGCTTTCCTCAAAAAAAAAATCAGCTACCACCGCGGGTAACACCGCGGGTCACAGCTAGTAAACCAATAATTTCTAATAGGGCCTCCAGACTCTCGAGAGAAGGCTCGGCGAGAAGTCTCGCCCGAGACTTCGCGAAGAACAAACAAGCTATCCACACTCTCAATTGTTCTCAGTCGTGATCTGTTGCTTATCCGGTATGGACGTCGATTTTGAAACTGCACCCGGTTTGGCTCTGTGTGCCATTGCATACTGTAACTTTGTTAATGTTGTAACTAAAAATAATGTTAAAAAAAAAATATATACTTAATGTAAAAAACTTTTATCTTAGTAGTTTCGATATTTAGCATCCCATAAAATAGGCTCAGATTGAAAAAAATCGATAAATTTCAACTCTATTTATTATTCCACATTTTTACGAAAGAAAATTCTCGAAAAAACAAACAATATGGATGTCTGCCCACCGCCGCTCATTAATCTGCAATGAGACAAAACGTGAGTGTAGGACCCTTCTCTTTTCTCGCCCGAGAAATCCTTTGGCTCGGCCAAAAATACCGACACCGATCGGAGAACAGGCAAGCCAGAGAACGAGAAGGCGAGAAGCTCTTCACACTCACGCTTCTCGGGTGTTCTCGGGGGTTCTCTACGAGAGTCTGGAGGCCCTTTAAGGAACAAAACTTTCTACCTAACTACAAGAAAAAAGGTAGCTACCCTGAAATGCCCAAAAAATTGTTACACCCTTTATAATTTTCCAGATAGGTAGGTACTTATTACATAAATATTAAACTTTGATTTTACAAAGCTTGTTTTTTTTGTCGTCCCGAATTATAGCACAAAGTCCCGCTTTTTGGAACCTGCTGTCCCGAAATATGGCATAACACACCTGGCAACACTAATCCCAAATGTAAACAAATCAGTTGACTGACAGATTGACACTGACTGACTTGTTTGTCAGTCACCACACAGATGCAAAAACGTGGTTTTGCAGATTGCGTTCGTTCTAAAGTCGGATATAGACGGGGATATTCGTGTAAAATCGTGTCAATCGTTCAAATTTCGTGGATCTGTGGGTTTCTCGGCTGAACAACAGAGATTTTGCCCTTATAGGTGAAGCCAATTTCATGACTGACTTAAACATGAGAGACCGCTCCACTGCTGTTCCATTGAGAACAGCTTAAGTTGTAGCTTAAACACCTTACATAAGTAAGACCCATTATTGTAGCAACGTAGGTATCATCATTCATCATCACCATTTTCTTGCCCTTTTCCCACTAGGTTGGGTCGGCACAACATGTTCTTCTCTAACGTGGTAGAATCATTATCTACTGAAATTGTTTGCTTGGTCGCGGGCCAATATCGTCCCGCGGGCCGCACAAATATCGCCCGCGGGCCGCATGCGGCCCGCGGGCCGCACTTTGACGACCACTGCATTAGGGTATCAACATTTTAGTAGGTACCTACCTACACCTAGAATCGATTCAGATCTCAATTTACATACCTACATATAATTACACCTGTATCCCATCATAGGGGTAGGCAGAGACCACAGATTAATTCAATTTACACTTGTTCCAAATTCTATTCAAATCTGTCCAGTGGTTTAGGCATGATTGGAATAAACAAAATCATCCTAAATAGGTACACAATCTTTTATTAAATCAAAACAAGAAAGAATTTAACAAATAAGTAACTAATTTTAAAAATTCACAGGATCTTCTAGCAGTTGGGCTTATAGTACCATTAGTGCCTAGTCATGTGCGTGCTATGGGAGGGAACCATATTTACATTGGGCTACTTGGCTCCATCTACGCAGGGTTTCAGCTAGGCTCAGGACCACTGATTGTAAGACATTTCAAAATAATATTTAAGTGCAGGCAAGTGTTGTGCAAGCACATACAGGATCAATTTTCAATCAGCCTGCAACAAATATTAGAGAATTTGTGAAAAACAACTGCCCTTCTAACTTCATGCCTTCATGCATGTAACTTGCCTTGTATGTAGTAGGTACCTACCTAGTTGTCAATTTCTAGTGTCTTGCATGCATATTCATTGAGATGCCACTCAAAAGCCAATCTTGCATGATTTAATAATTTCTGCTGAAATTAATTGCTTATTACAGTAACCTTACTATTTTTTGATTTCAGGGCAGTCTCAGTGATTTAAAAGGAAGAAAAACAATTTTAATTATGACATTACTCTTCTGCAGTGTTGCTTATACTATAACTGGACTTACAAGTTCAATAAATGTTATTTTGGTGCTCAGGGCTTTTCTTGGTAAATATGTCTAGTTTAGTTACTCTGAATTTAGCAATAGTAATTGGTTATGGCTACAGCGAAGGTCCATAGATAGAAAATTATTAGTTTAAGAGCATGTTTAATGGTGCAAGGAAGCTAGCTGTAGATTGATAGATGTTGGGCTAGGTTAATTGAAGTATTGTTCTTTCAGGTTTCTTCAAACAAACACAAATGTTGACGAAGGCAATGGTGCCAGATTATGTAGCTCATGAGCAGAAGCAGGGAGAAATATATGGAAAAATGATGGCAATTTCTGGAGCTGGTATTACCCTGGGTCCAGTAATAGGGGGGCATATAGTAGAAGATTACCCGGAGCATGGGTTTACTTTTATATCAACAATAGTTGGTATTTGTTTTGTTATAAATGCAGGTGAGATTTCATATTCTTAAATAATTGCAGTATAATTCATCTAAATCCATTTCTTCACTATCCTGACTTGAGAAAGAAGTAGTTTTTCTTCTGTGATAAGTATTTTCTATTTCATTTTCAGGTTTAGTTTATTTACTACCAAAAGCAACGAAAAGAAAAACAAGAAGAAAATCAAAGAATATTTCAACACAAAATCTTCTACATTCCGTAATGTGTAGCCTCAAGGAATCTTTTGTTGAACTGTATAACATAGAATGGTCTCGCTATTGGGATGTCTTTTTACTAAAAGGCTTGGTAGGGTTTGCAATGGGAGTCTACTATTCCAACTATAGTCTTTATCTAAAAACACAATATACCCTCTCACCAAAGTATGTAGGCTATATAATTTCATTCCAGGGAGTCATAGGATCCTTATCAAGTTATTTTATGGGTTTTATCAACAGTTTCTATCCTCATGATAAGGATTACAGCCAAAGAAACTTCCATGTTTTTTTGCTCATGACTTCTTCATTAGCTGGTTTGATTTTGTCATTCAATGTGTATGTTTATATGATGTGGTTGATACCTCTAGCGGTTGGTAATGCTATGGGCAGGTTGATAACTTTAGAAATGGTGTTGAAACGAAGTCACGGTGATCATAGAGGCACTCTGATTGGTGCATCGAATAGTGTAAGATCATTGTCTGGGGTCATCGCTCCTATGGTTGCTGGGTTTATTGGACAGTTCTATGGAATTTCCTATGTTATTTATGCTTCTTTGTTGTCAACCCTTTTAGGGGTTGTTATGAGTTACCAGATAAAACATAAAAGACTGAAAGTTGATTAAATTGTGAAATTGATTTTCAATAAAATTTTATATATGATATTGTCATATTATTTCTTCCTACATTATAGTATCTTGAAACTCAATAGGTCATAAAACGTTCCTAGGTACTGCTCATTTGTCATAGTAGGCAAAATTACTTAGGGGTTTGCTGGAAACATGAAATAGCCTGAAAGAAAACATCAGTGATTAGGTACAAACTATTTTAATAAATTTACAATTAATAACAAGCCTATATAAACGAAATAGCAGCTAAGATGATTATTCGCCTTCCAAAGCACGCATTTGCTTTTTCCTCATATCCTGAATAAGTTTCTGCATATCTTCTCGATCTTTTTGATTTTCTGGAGGGAAAATCTGGCGCTTGGTGTTGGTGACCCATTCCTCAAAGTACTTCGGCTGATTGAAAACAAAGAAGAGCGCTACTGGAAAAGCGGTGTACATGGCCATCCGGCCGACTTCGAGCTTCCAATTGCCCATTTTTTCTTCTTCCTTTTCTTGAGATTTCAGCGACTTTTCAAAGACAGGAGAACTATTATAACTGTCCTGTCCCGTGTTTTCGTCTCTAGCCTCTAGATTTTATAATTGAGAAGTAAATTCGGCGGCTAGTCCAAGAAATTTCAATTTATTTTGTAAATATTTTGACAGAAATGGAATGAATGATCCTTTTATCATTGATATGTCAAATTGACAATGAATAGTTGTGTCATTGACGCTGACAATTTTGAATTACAAATAATATTGACACTGATTGATTCTTATTTTGTTGTCTTTCACTTGATGTTATAAAAGGCCAATAAAAATTTAAAAAATTCCTTTCTTTGGCCATACCAACTTTGCTAAGTTTTAAAGAAGAAAAAACATTGATCCGAAATCACAGTTCTGTGATTTCGGATCAATGTTTTTTTACTCGATTACCTACTTCTAATCGAGTAATACCTACGTCATAGTAGTGACGTTTCAAAGCAGAGGGCCTAGTGCGAGTTTTCGCTGTAGGTAGGGTCTTCGAGCTCGAAGTGTAGGGTTTAGGTATACCCTACATTTTCAAAAATAGGTAGGTAAGTATTTAGCTTTGATTCTAGACTGGAGGTACCCAAAGATTACACTGGTCAACAAAATAAACATTTTTGGTTTTTTCCTCAGATTTTTTTTTTGTTTCTAGCTCAGTTTGGTGTTCTTATTTTGAATATGAAAACAGTTTTTCTCTAACAGCTTTTGTTTTTGCGTTACAGCTAATAAAAAAAAACTATCCCCATTTTCCGATTTTGTTCAGATTTTTATGTTTTGACGGACACTATAATATATTTTTTTGTTGTTTTTGATATGGCTTCGTCAAGAAAACGTTGTTTGCATAATCCACAGTATTTTTGCTATATTTGTGGCTATATATCTTTGAAAAACATCGGAAAACTTTATAAAACTGCGTAAAAACTGCGTATTTTCATCACCTTCTTTAGAATAACATTGTGCTATGAAGATAAACCATGGGTACCTCATTATTGTGTACCAAAAATGTGTTTTTTGCCTGCGACTATGGTCTTATTGAGAAAAAAATGCTTCAAAGTTCGGAAACCCCATGATTTGGCGAGAACCTCAATTTGTTTTGGTCAAAATTAACTTTCTTGGAAACAAGAAGTCTAACAAATTTTCACGAGCTGAGATGCAACATGAGCATAAAAATTAACTTCTTACACTCACAGGAGGAAGGAAATAGTGAGTTTTTCTCACTCTATTCAAAAAAACTGACTGGGGAAGTACCTCCGCCTTACAGAATATCGCAGCCAAATAACATCATTGTTTTCGAATGGTGTTGTGTTTCTGCGGTGAGTAAGGTTACCAGAGCTCTGCGAGGAAGCGCTGCGGTGACAACTGGTGGACCAGTCTTGTCCATTGGGTTTGTCGGCGCAGTGGTTCCTCTTTGAAAGAGACAGCAGCACGTGTATGACGTCCTCTGGTTTCGCAGACGTCCATAGGCTACGGTAATCGCTCACCATCAGGTCCGTCAGGACCGTATGCTTGTCTGCTACCTACCTTAGTAGTATAAAAAAACCCTCCAGAAAATCTGGGCGATTTTAGTAAAGAGCAGGATGAAATATTTCATCAAGATATAAGTACGGTCAATAAAAAAGCGTTACCAAGAAAGGTGGGACTCATACATAATGGCCAACTGCTGTTGGAGCTTGCAACGAGATCAACCTGAAGTCGTTCATGCAAGGAAACCATAAAAAGTTCATTTGCTAGTGTTAAAATGGAAATTTTACTCAAATATGTCGTAATTTTCTAGTAATTTTTAGTAAAATTGAAAAACTGTATATTTCAAAAACTAAAGCTGTTAGCAATGATCCAGTATTTTTTTGTTAATCAGGGTCCTATAAATAATCAATAACAGTAAAAAAAATCATGGAAAAAAAAATGGTGTTGACCAGTGTTATTTTAATCAAATCAAAGGTAGGTAGTTACGCAAACTTGTGTTGGTAGACGTTTAAGTAGGTACGTAGGTAGGTACTTAGGATTAAAAAATTAGGTATATTTTAGGTACCTACCTAAGTAGATGATAAACAACTTAAGTAAGTACCTACCTACCTATTATTATTTCTAGTTATTTTGCTTCAGAGTCAGAAATGCTTTGCTACGTTTTTCAATTCTGTTCAACTTTAATTTAAACTGATTTTAAATCGACATGATCTAAGCTCCTCGGTGGGCATAGCACGAGCAACATGGAAATTGCTATGCTATTACTGGAATTTGCGCCGTGTAATAGCTGCCATTATCCTCTCTCATCTCAGGTCGCATCTACACAAAATGCTGGATTCTCGGTAGCCCCTAGTGACTTTGTTAAGTAGGTACCTAGGTACCTACTTTTAAATTTCAGAACTTAGATCAACCTGTGGCTTTATACCTACCTACCTACTTTAGTTTTATAGGTAGGTAGGTGATTGCCATAGTAAGTACCTAACTAGGTAAGTGCGTACCTACCCGGCGGGGTAATTACGAGACATCCGAAATTTCGGGTAAAAATAAGACATATCAAAAAAACCTCAATATAGCATCTTTTATTAACCTTTGTTCAGTTTAAAATGAACCTTATACTGTAATAAATATGTTGTGTTTTTTTGGAAATCTATACTAATAGTGTTCAAGAATTATTGAACAAAATAACTAGGACCACAAAATTTGGCGCAAAAAATTTACGTCAGCGTTGACAAACTTTATTAATTGTCGCACGCCTATAACGCGCACGCAGACGGCTTCCCGTCCCGCAATGCTGAATGGATTGTTCTTGCGCTGGCGATTCACCATTTTCGTCTATCTTTTGCTAGGGCACAGTGTGAACGTATTCTTTTTTCGAAAAAAAATGAGACACGTTTTCGGGAAAATATAAGACAGCTATCGTGAAAAAATAAGACAAGATCTCTAGGGAGGATTATTTCAGAAAAATGCAAAGAAGTGTTCTAAAGCTAAAATTTAAGGATCTGAGGACAGCAACAACTTAACAGTGATTTAATAAACGAATAAAAAATATTTTATTCGCTACTAATATAATTTATTCGATCCAAAAAGTCGAAATTGTACCGAAATTGTCATAAAACTGCCAAATCCAAAGCAAAAAATTAAAAGAAGTGCACATAAATTTGATTTTGACTTAAAAAAGTATCATTTTAATTAACGTAAAAATGTCTCATATTTGACCCCACTTTGATTTTTGTCCCTCACTTCTAGTTTTGTGGCTCTAAATCGTTTATTTGTTGTAATTCAGATCTCAATAATAACGTTGTATAAGTTTTACTATTAATCTAAACTAAATACTTGTTAACCAAATAATTACATTACAAAGACTTCAGAAGTTAAGCAAAGCTTTTTATGGTATCTTTCATTTTCAATTTTTTTAAATGGAAATTGAAAGATATTTTGGACTGTCAAAGCTATTTTGTATTATTTTTAACCGAATAAAGCACGCAGTTGAATAATACGTAAACCGTAGGAATTGTATGCTGTCTTATATTTGGACTACGATGTTTCATAATACCCCATGGTAGCGGAAAAATATGAGACACATATTTTAGGTAAAAAGTCTAGTATTTTGAAGCTTTTTTGAGAAATTGATACTAATACAGAGTAGGTTGCATGTCAGTCGATGTATTTACAAGTTCAGGAAATACATACTTAAACGGTTTTTAGAAGCCTGAAAATTCAAAAGTTATTGTTTTCGTCTTATAATTACCCCGCTTGCTTGACCCTACCTATTCTGTTTTAAGTAGGTAGGTACATAACATAGCCCACCATAACAAGAATGAAATCAGTCGGAGATGATTGAGCGTAACCTGCCACCAAAAACCTATGATCCTGTCGTAGATGAATTAGGTATAATTTATCTAAGGATCCTGTTTTCTATGAGAATAATCCTGACTCGAGTCCAATCTAAAACAATAGTCTCGGTAAAATAAAACAATAAAATTCAAACAACAGCAGAAGTCATGTTTTGGTTTACGCGCCACTATTTGCGGTTTCATCATAAATGCAACAGGTAGGGTATCTACGCATATTTGTTTGTAAAATTATGAAAATAATAATAAGTAGGTAATACCTATTAGAGTACCTACCTACCTACATAAATACCTAAGTAGGTACTTACCTACCTTAATTCAGTTAGGTACCTATCTGTATCTACGTACTACATGTACATCTACACCTACCATTAGGTTGATGGACTATCATAAGCAAGTGTTTCGAAAACATAGCGTCCCTAAAGACAAACAGATAAATCCTTAGGCTAAAGGTTCGTTCAGGTAGTCAGTCCATTCTGTATAGATAAATAGCTATTACTTAATCCACGTTATATCAAAACATTTCCAGCAATGTCTGTATTCAGATAACAAATCGGAATCGTGCTGGGTCCACATTAGCAGGCCGCACGCTCCGGCCACACGGAATCTGATAGGTAATACCACGGTTGGAGCCTGCTCCAAGTTACTATTACTTTACTTGATACTCCCGCGGCTTCTCCCACGTTTCTCCGCGAGAGTAACCATTTTCATTCACCCACAAATCATTCATCATTTTCATCACGAAGAAAGAAAAGGCCTACCATCATGAAATCAATGTATTTACGACTGATCTTGAGTCAATTTCAGCGATTAACTTTCTTCGAAGTGGCACTAGTGGGTAGGTATGTTAGTTCAAGATATTTATGTTGCCACAGGTTTTCCATGGGACTTCAGGGTAGGACTTAACGGTAGGTACTTACCTGATAATTATAAAGAGGTAAGTACTTACTTACCTATTACATTGCCATCCAATCAAATTTTAGTGGTGCTAAATTAAATTAAATTAAATTTATTTAATTAAATTTTAGTTTTCAATATAGATAGGTAGGTAGGTAGGTATGTACCTACCTATTCTTTTTTTACCTTATCGTTTCTATCCAAATTGGTTGTGATTTTATTAACATCAAAACGAACTTGCGTATTTTCGTTCTACCTAAGTAGTAGGATGTTCGTATCGTCGCAATGGTAAGTATTATTTCCTCCAAGACTCGGTGCTATTTCATGTTATTACAGCTCGTTGGTGTTCCGCCGTCGACAATATCGGTCGATCGCTCGGTTACTCGCCCTTCGCTGTCCGATATCGGTAGAGCATGCATGGCACGAGAGCGAAGCGAAGCTACTTACCCTAACTGGGAGTTGCCATAGTGGGCATAAGTAAACCAGCAACTATATTTTGCGAGCAAAGCGAGTTAGAAGCAAAGGCCTAAAAAAATCAGTAGGTATCGGTATTGTATCCTATCGGAAAGAACATGATGGTTGTCCAAGGGCGGATCCAGGGGGGGGTCAGGGGGGTCATGACCCCCCCCTGGGCCGGATTGGGCCGGGTCCAGGACCTAGGTGGACGACCAATTAAAATTATTCTATTGAACATGTACTTCAGGATTTTGAAAACTACCTCCAAACGCGGTGCTCGGATTGTAAAAGTTGGTATTGGAACTTTATAACGCGTATTGTGATTTGCTTGAAACTCTGTTAAAATACCTACTGTGAATGCAAAATAATGGACACGTGTTTCAGGATTTTCTTTAAGAACATTAAAAGAATTTTTTCGCTTCATAAGTATTTTGCGAACAAAGTGAGTTATGTCTAACCAAAGAATAAGAACCGACAAGCAGCCAGCCTTTTCATTGAGCACCGTCAAAAAGCAAAATCAAGTGTCACATGTTGAGTTTGTCTACAAGAATCGCCAGAGAATTGGAAGCGACCAGCAGCCAGCCTTTTCTTTAAGACCCGTAATAGCAAAATCAAGTGTCACATGTATTTGTATTTGTCTAAAAAAAATCGGCTCGCTTCGCTCGCTTTTTGGCTTCATGAGTATTAAATGTGTAAAGTGAGCTATGTCTGACCTTTTCGTTGGACACCGTAATAGCAAAATCAAGTGTCACAACATGTTGTATTTGTCTAAAAAAAATCGGCCCGCTTTGCTCGCTTTTTAGCTTCATGAGTATTTAATGCGCAAAGTGAGTTATGTCTGACCAGAAAAGTGGAACCGACAAGCAGCCAGACTTTTCGTTGAGCACCGTAATAGCAAAATCAAGTGTCACATCATGTTGTGTTTGTCTAAAAAAAATCGGCTCGCTTCGCTCGCTATTTAGCTTCATGAGTATTTAATGTGCAAAGTGAGTTATGTCTGACCATAGAATTGGAACCGACAAGCAGCCAGCCTTTTCGTTGAGCACCATAATAGCAAAATCAAGTGTCAATGTTGTATTTGTCTAATAAAATCGGCTCGCTTCGCTCGCTTTTTAGCTTCATGAGTATTTAATGCGCAAAGTAAGTTATGTCTGACCAGAAAGTTGGAACCGACAAGCAGCCAGCCTTTTCGTTGAGCACCGTAGGTAATAGAAAAAATCGGCTCGCTTCACTCGCTGTTTAGCTTCATGAGTATTTAATACGCAAAGTGAGTTAAGTCTGACCAGAGTATTGGAACCGATAATCAGCCAGACTTTTCGTTGAGCACCGTAATAGCAAAATCAAGTGTCAATGTTGTATTTGTCTAAAAAAAATCGGCTCGCTTCGCTCGCTTTTTAGCTTCATGAGTAGGTATTTAATGCGCAAAGTAAGTTATGTCTGACCAGAGAAATGGAACTGACATGCAGCCAGTCTTTTCTTTGAGCACCGTTGGCAACATCAAGTCACACGCATTTGTTTTAAAAAAAGGCTCGCTTCTCTAAAATAGTTACTTACTGCATTACGTAGGTACTTATACTTACTTATGAAAGTAATCTAACACGTACGAAGTCGCGGGTAACGGCTAGTTAAATTATAACTTCTTGTTACTTGACCACGACTATGTGACCCCCCCCTGGCACCAAAGCTGGATCCGCCCTTGTGGTTGTCACTGTGGCCGCTGCAACTGTCACCGGATTAAGCGGCTGTACTAGTGTAAGTAACATGACACTTAAAAAACTCCACTCAGTTCAGAGAATAGGCCGTGGAGTGTGCCGTGGAATCCCAAATTTGGGACCGCATGCGGGTTAAGTTAGGACTCTACGATCGTGAACTATTTAGGTACTTAGCTGCGTGCGGAAACTACATCTAGCCAATTATTGTTCCAAGTTTCCAACACACAGAATACACACGGAAACGATATCAAATGCCTAGGTGCTGCTTTTACTAACATCTCAATTTCATAGTCCATGTCGCGAAGCTGTAAGCAGATTTGTATATAAATTAAGCGCCACTTAATATGACAATTTACGACCGTGTCTAACAGGGCTTTGGATAGGAAGGCCCGTCAGGCCTGCACTGCAGCCTATACGGTAACCTTGGAGGGAAAATTTTACGAGGCGTGTAACTTTAAACGATGTTTATAGTTACGATTGTCGCTGGAGGGTGGTGGTGGAATGGAAAGCTTTTTTGTATCAGTTACCATTAAGTATGGATTTTTATTGTCAGAGCCTCATTTTTTAATGCAAGTAGGTACCTACCTACCTAAGTTTATCTTCGGTCTTGCCTCTAAATGAGAGATTATTTTATGTGTAGGTACCTACCTACTTAATCCTATGTGTAATTAATTATCTTCCTACAGAATGTGGTTAACTCAGTGTTCTGACTGTTATTGCATCGTCTAATTATTATTAGTAATCGCATGCAGCACCGTGCTTTTTATCTCTCCACAAACTCAATATCGTGTTCATTACTCTTGCAATTAATTTTACAGACTCGTATTTATTTTCACTCAAAGTTTACAACCGGTGATCAATTAATTCAACTCCTAGAAAGGACATCTTTATGTGTCCGTCGTGCATGGAGTTTTAACGGTCCTATGTAATGTATTGAGCTCCACAAGTCATCTGTCAGCGGGTATTAACGGGTCTGGTAGGCTAACCTACTATAGGGGATGATTCATGAAGACCTGGCAGAGACAAGGCCGACTGAGTCTATTCTAAGAATTAGTACGAGGATTTTGCACTTTTAAAAAGTGATATTAAATTATAGGTAGGTAGGTAGGTACCTATTCTCAGTTTTCAAGAAGGTTAAGAAAATTCTATATTTTTGAGCGCATTATGGATGGAAAACATTGTGAGAGGATAAAGTGCGCTTGTTGTAGGGTAGACTGGGTACGGTTGTGCCAATTTTCATTTGATCGCCCATAATTTCGTAAATGTTCCAGTCAGATGGAAGCAAGGTGTGTTTTATAGTGAAATGGACATTTGTCTACGTATAAATATTTCAATTTTGTCCATAATTGCAACGGTTAACTTATAGGAGCCATTTGAAAAAAAAAAGAAAAAATGTCACAATCGTCCTTACCCCCAGGACAGTTGTGACAGTGCCTGGGGTCAAAAGTGACAGGTTCAAAAATAAACACAAATTGTCCTTAATCAACTTTATTGCACGTAATAAATGTCATACAATCATTTTGTAGTGAATACGTCGGTAAAAAAGAAATATTTGCATCTTTTATATATACCAACATATATGAAGCGGAAGTTTGTTTGTTTGTTTGTTTGAACGCGCTAATCTCAGGAATTAGCAGTCGGATTTGTAAAATTCTTTCTGCATTTGATATCTAAACTCTTGAGGAAGGTTATAGGCTACTTTTCATCATCATCATCATCATCATCACCATATACCATCACTACAGGGGCAACTCCGAGAGGGCGCTGCTAGTAACTAATAAGGCTCTGTAGCATCTTTAATCATTAAAAGTCTTCATATTAATCAGCAAATAGGTTATTAACTTGTAAACAGCTGCTTAATATCATCATCAGATTAAAATACACATAAATGGTCTATGGCACGTAATAAATGTCATTTTGTGGTAAAACACAGGAAAAATAGTAACATTTGTATCACTTAAAACATTTGTTTTCTGCTTACAAGTCATACTGACCTCTTTCCGTTTTCTTTACATGTCGTCGGGGCATCTATAGGCAAAAAACAGTTGATTACTTATGTCACAACTGTACCCAAAAAATATGGCACAACTGTACCCATTGCATACATTTGCAAAAAAAAAATTGCTATGACTATACCAGATAACCTACGTTCAAAGTAATCACTGCTATTTAACCACTAATGTTTAAGCTTTTACGAGAAAAACACTTATCACTCTATCTGTACACATAAAACCACAATCACACAAAGAAATCGAACAAAAAAACGTTCATTTCATCGAAAAATAGTAATGTGGTACTCTGCAAGCCGCTACTTTGAGCGCTGGCTTATGCAATAGTGTGACACAGGTTCGGACAGGCATGCTGCTCCTTTCTTCCCTTGCACCCACCCCCGTATTCCTTATAGTTTCGGAAATATGACGACTGTCACTACCGTACCCTGGCACAATCGTACCCAGTCTCCCCTACTACCAATCGTATGCTTAGATCTGCTTCTGACTACCTTCTATTTGTAGGTAGGTAGGTACCTACCTATATATTTAAATACTAATCTTAATAGGTACTTAAGCCTGGAAATTAATATGTAAAAACGTAGGTAAGTAGGTACCTATCAAAGGTTACAGCTATTTTTTTTTAATTGATTAAGTAGCCAACTAAGTGCGACTTAATGACTTAAATAATGAAGCACTTAAATTATCACTCCCCCCGTATATTGACAGACACTGGCTGGTTCTGTGTAGGAAAATAATCATCATTCGCATAGGTCACACACTAGTGAATGAATACAGTAAAAGCTCTACCTGCCTGCCTAGATAGATACACAACACAGGTTAATATCAAAAGGTCAAGTTTCCGTGCATGTATTTAGTTACGGTACTTCACAATCACAAAAGATTTATCATCCAATAATCGTTTTATAAATGTTATTCATGAAGTCTTTGTTGCAGCCCCGAGCTCTGCGGGGGTCGTCGCAGAGGCGTATTTTAAGATTCAGCGCCCTAGGCCAGTAAGGTTTGCCGCCCCCTGCAAATATTCGTCTCGGGCTTGAAACTTGGTTTGCACTCTGCTCGCAAAATAGTCATGAAGCTTAATAAGCGAGCGAAGCGAGCCGATTTTTTCTACGACAACAACAGACACTTGATTTTGCTTACGGTTCTCAAAGAAAAGGTTGGCTGGTTGTAGGCTCCTATTCTATATGCGAGCGAAGCGAGCCGAATTTTTTTATGACAAATGCAATATGTGACACTTGATTTTGCTTCCGGTTCTCAAAGAAAAGGTTGGCTGCTTGTCGGTCCCTATTCTATATGCGAGCGAAGCGAGCCGAATTTTTTTATGACAAATGCAATATGTGACACTTGATTTTGCTTCCGGTTCTCAAAGAAAAGGTTGGCTGCTTGCCTTATTGACAAATGCAATATGTGACACTTGATTTTGCTTCCGGTTCTCAAAGAAAAGGTTGGCTGCTTGTCGGTCCCTATTCTATATGCGAGCGAAGCGAGCCGAATTTTTTTATGACAAATGCAATATGTGACACTTGATTTTGCTTCCGGTTCTCAAAGAAAAGGTTGGCTGCTTGTCGGTTCCTATTCTATATGCGAGCGAAGCGAGCCGGATTTTTTTATGACAAATGTGACACTTGATTTTGCTTACGGTTCTCAAAGAAAAGGTTGGCTGCTTGCCTTATTGACAAATTCAATATTTGACACTTGATTTTGCTTACGGTTCTCAAAGAAAAGGTTGGCTGCCTGTCGGTTCCTATTCTATACGCGAGCGAAGCGAGCCGAATTTTTTAATGACAAATGTAACATGTGACACTTAATTTTGCTTACGGTTCTCAAAGAAAAGGTTGGCTGCTTGTCGGTTCCTCGGTTCCTATTCTATATGCGAGCGAAGCGAGCCGAATTTTTTTATGACAAATGCAACATGTATTGTGACACAAGAAATGTTTTCCTAAAATCGTCTCGAGGATTTATTCCCAGAATACCAATTTATTGTAACGAATTATCCCTTCGAGCTTAAAAGAAATCCTACGTTTCCTGTCAAATGAAAATTTCTGAAAATGGCCAGTCAGTGAAACGATAGTCTTGATGTCTAAAACTTTACAACTAAATAAATTTTAGTTTTTGTTCCTCGCTCTTAACCAAATAAGTTTTAGCTTTTGTTAATTAGGTACCTAGGCTTTTTTTTAATTTCTTCGTGCATATAAGGATAAAAAGAAAGGCGCATGAAACTGAAAGCGCGGGGCGGCGCAAGCCGCCTCTCGCTCCGAGTCAAATAAGTTTTAACTTTTGTTAGTTAGGTAGACTTTTTTTACTTTCTTCAGGCATATAAGGACAAAAAGAAAGGCGCATGAAACTGAAAGCACGGGGCGGCGCAAGCCCCCCTCTCTCTCAACCAAATAAGTTTTACCTTTTATTTAGTTCGTTAGGCTTTTTTTAAAATTTTCTGGCATGTAAGGACAAAAAAAAGGCTCATGAAGCTGAGAGCGAGAGGCGGCGCAAGCCGCCCCTCGCCAACCAAATTTTAGTTTTTGTTAATCAGGTAAGCTTTTTTTAAAATTTCTTTTGGCATTATAAGGCCAAAAAGAAAGGCGCAAGCTGAGAGGCTGAGGGGCGGCTTGCGCCGCCCCTCGTAGTCTGCCGCCCCGGGCCATGGCCCTCTTGGCCTAACGCCGGCTCCATACGTTGGGACCAACGTTGGTCCCAACGTTGGGGCCAAGATTTCGTGAACCATCCACACGTTGGCGATACACCAGTCTTGTTCCGTCAGAGCCAACGTGCAGACGTCCGATGTCTGCGCGTCCGATACAGAAATTGAAATTTCTCTAAGTGATTTTACATTACTGAATACCAATTTTATCACAATCACATCACATCATGTCACTATCACACTTCACACAACACACTATATTATAAAAGCGAAAGTTTGGATGTTTGGATGTACGTTTGTTCCTCTCTAACACGACAACCACTTAACCGATATGGGTGATATTTAAAATATAGATAGATAATAACCGGAAATAGGACATAGGCTACTTTTTATCCCAAAAAATTGCACGGTTCCCGTAACATAAAAAAAAATAGTAGACTCCATCATCAGATCAGCTCGCTGTCACCATATTATTACATTGTAGTCAGAACTTGACAAATATGCCGAGTTTCAACTCAATCGGCCTATTTACTGAGGAGTTCTGTTGAACAGCTCTTGACTCCATCATCAGATCAGCTTGTTGATACCATAATATTTCATTGTCACCGAGAATCTATAAGTGTGCAAAATTTCAGCCCGATAGTTCTACAAACACAATAAATAAGGAATACGATGACATTCTCGCTCGTCAGTCGACACGTGCGCTCACGATGCGCGTCGAAACGGGACTGAGCATAGCGCCAACGTGTGGACGGATCCCCAACGTTGGCGCGCCAACTTCCTTTGATAAAACCGACACGGCACGGCCAAGCCCCAACGTTGGCCCCAACGTTGGCGCCAAGCTATTTTGTCAGCACCACACGTTGGTGAGAGGCATTGGGACCAACGTTGGCCCCAACGTGTGGATGCGGGGTAAGGGTAAATACGCCCCTGGGTCGTCGGTGTTGATTCAAAACGATTTCAATTTGTAGGTACCTACCGTTGCATAATTTGGAAAACCTTTGGAACCCATGTTGGGTTGAATGGTTAGATGAATGATAGGTAACTTACCAAAATAATGCGCAATTCAACCTTGTTGCACTTTTGCAACCGCCTCGTGCGAATGTCAGTCGAAATTGAAATTCGAATCCCATTCGATAAAGTTAACGGCGATGGTAGCCTTATTGTTAGGTACTTTTGATTAGAGTACCTAGGTTCCGATAGATTAAATATACCTACAAATTCATTAAAATTTATATCTACAATCTTTATAGCTCAATTTGCCTTAGCGCTTACAAGTGGTCGACTGTAAGGTAGCCACTACAGAAGTATAATTATATAGAGATATAGATAATAATAGGTAGGTAAATAGGTATATCTGTTGGGTCTTAGGGAAGTTGGTAGGTACCTATATAGGTAAGTAATTATTTTATAATAGGCTAAATTACATTTAGCGAGGCAGGTTGCTGTAAATCTCAAGGAAATGATCACTGCTTTGTTTCCTTTCCTTTCACTGAATGCTCCGAGCTATGTTTTGATTTTAACACCTGCTTTATCTTCGTGTATTGCATGCTCTAGATTTCAAAACTTGCAAATGTTACATTTCTACCAATGAATTTTGAGCTGAAGTAAAGTATTCCTTAAAAAGATTACCTACAATGCATCTCGCATGTAGGCAGATGTTTAATTCTCATATACTTACCTAATGCCAAAAGCGGAAATGAATTCAAGTCTCTAGCCATTTCATTTCATATAACAGGTGATACTTTTTCATTGCTTTTTCTTACCAAAGGCGCCCCTAGCGGACCGTTTTGTGAATTTATGTAGCATCTTTCCAAACAAAACGTCAAAAACTCGCACTAGACCTATAGTTTAAACTAAAACTATGGGTAGATAGGTACCTACTTACAATTTTCCAGAGCTAAATCAGGAAGCTTGCATGTTACGTAATTTAACACACCGTTGTGCGAGACCTTAGGTAATGCAGTCTGCTTCATAACCGAGCCCTTTTAATTCACAATCATTTTAAAATCTCATTACATCGCGCAAATTGTCCGTTTGGAACCTGCAATTTTGGCGCAGTTGTGAGGAATTTATCTTACTTACCTTTGATGAGGTTGTTGGAGAGTTTAATCTACAAGTTCTTGGGATAGTTACATACCTGTAATATGGTTGGTAGCTGGTTACTTAGCCAACATGAAAACTTTGTCGAATGGAGACTTAAAAAAAAATATTTAAAAAAAACAAAAACCCGACTGCGTCAAAACTAAAAAGAAAAAAACAAGCCTGCAAAGAATTACTCACAGTCGGTACCCATTCATTTTATTACCAATCAAATCTTCCCAATGTTATGGGTCCCGACTGTGAGTAATTCTTTGCAGGCTTGTTTTTTTCTTTTTAGTTTTGACGCAGTCGGGTTTTTGTTTTTTTAAAATATTTTTTTATTTAACACTTTTTAGTTATGATAAAGTTGATTTTAAAATACCTTGATTAACTATTACCTACCCAACAAGAAATTAATAAACCAACTAAACTAAGAAACTTCGTATCGCCCTAATTATTTATTCAATTTTATTCATCAAATCCATCCAATCCAATTCCCCATCAGCCAATAATTCAATCCAATCCAATAATATCAAAAACTTTCGATAATGGCCCTCAAAAATTGATAGAATAGGTAAACTTTTCAAAACGCAACGATAGCGCGATCTAGGATTGGTTCAGATTTAGCAGCGACATCTAGTTGTGTTTTTGGTAATTAATGTAAATAAAAAATAATACTGAGGGTTGCGATGTTTGTAACTTCTGAACTACAAAACCGATGACCTTGAAATTTTTACAGAACATTTTAAAGTAGGTACATACCTACTTTCTAACAAAATTACCCTTCCTTTGCGTTGCGCAGTCGGGTAAAAAGAATCAATAAAATCGTACTATGTGTTAATGAATTACAACCAGATACCTACCTACCTACTCATTTTGATTTTCATTTCCTCTCCCAAGGGAACCGTCTTGAATTTCAGTAAGTAAGTAGGTATAGTAATCAAAAGTATCCTATTTATACCTCGTAGTAGTATAGTATGTATGCACTCAAATAATACCAAGTTTCATTTAAATCCGTCCAGTAGTTTCGTTCGACCGAGACGTGATGCGCGGCCAAGATACACACAAACAGAATTTTAAACCGTTATATTTCCTAAGCTATTATTTAAAATGAAAAATAGTAAAAGAAACCTAACATTGATTTTTAAATACCTATTCAACGATACCCCACTTGACATAGTTCGTCAATTTTGAGTTTTTCAATTTTGACAATATGGCGTCTGGTTGGGGAGGTCGGGGGAGGGGGAGGGGGAGGGGGAGGGGGAGGGGGAGGGGGAGGGGGAGGGGGAGGGGGAGGGGGAGGGGGAGGGGGAGGGGGAGGGGGAGGGGGAGGGGGAGGGGGAGGGGGAGGGAGAGGGGGAGGGAGAGGGGGAGGGAGAGGGGGAGGGAGAGGGGGGAGGGAGAGGGGGAGGGAGAGGGGGAGGGAGAGGGGGAGGGAGAGGGGGAGGGAGAGGGGGAGGGAGAGGGGAAGGGAGAGGGGAAGGGAGAGGGGGAGGGAGAGGAGGAGGGGGAGAGGGAGGGGGAGGGAGAGGGGAGGGGGAGGGGGAGGGAGACCCAAACATGGATCTTCCACTGTTATTCACTGAGAAGTTCTGACACAATAGGTCCTGACTCCATCAGATCAGCAGCTGTCACCATATTATTACATTGTAGTCGGAACTTCACCGATACGCTGAGTTCCAAGTTTCAACTCGATCGGACTATTTACTGAAGAGTTCTGTTGAACAGCTCCTGATGACATCCTCAGATCAGCTTGTTATGACCATATTATTACATTGTAGTCGGAACTTGACAGATATGCCGAGTTTTAACTAAATCGGCTTATTTACTGAGGAGTTCTGTTGAACAGCTTCTGACTCCATCATCAGGTCAGCTTAATGTTACCATCATATTGCATTGTCACTGATATCCTATCAAGTTCTTAAAAAATTCCCGAATCGCGTATGCCTTTAAAATATGAAGAGTTACCTCGATTTCTCCAAGATCCCATCATCAGATCCTGACCTGATGATCAAAAGGAACATTGGAAAAGTGTACCCTTTCAAACAAAAAAAGAATCTTTGAAATCGGTCGAGGCGTCTTCGAGTAACCGGTGAACGTACACAAAAAACACAAAAAAAAAAAATCCGACGAATTGAGAACCTCCTCCTTATTTTTTTAAGTTCGGTTAAGAATACAATAATTTTGTAAGTATTTAAGTCGTTTCACTATCACGTTTCCATCTTGCTACTTTACACCTAAACTACTTTCGCACCCGTAAAAACTACCACGAAATAAAGTACTAAAAAATTCAATAATTTATGTAAGTACTTATTTCGATCATTTTCGATGTTTTAGTCATTCGCATTTGGAATTTATACTTATTAAGCATTCTACTTTGTAAACGTTCGGCAATTGAAACTTTCGGCATTTCGAGCATTCTGACTTTTAGCTTTCGACCTTACAAACTTCTATCTTCCAAGCTTTCTGCATTTCAACCGTTCTACATATCGAATTTCGCTATTTTAAGCATCGGCATTTCAAGGATCGGCATTTCGGTTTTCGGACTTTTCATATGTACCCGTGGAACTGTATCCGTATCCGGACTTTGTGATTAATGGATACCTACATATCTAGTGCATAGGTACTTACCTACCTCCGTAGGTGTTTTTGCTTTTGAGAATAGAATATTTGGCTTGGTTATCCAAAACGTAGTACCTAGGTAGGTAAGTATCTACTTAAGCATTAATAGGTAGGTATGTTTACCTATGTATTCCTACTCCTACCTGCTTAACTTTTGGCTAGGTACTTTATTAATGTTTCAACGTGTTGTAGAGTTTTTATTTTAAGTAGGTAGGTACCTAGGTATCTAGTTCTAAAAGGTGGCCGCGGTGGGTGTAATTTAACTACTTACCACAGCATTGTGCTACTTACCTATTTTAAAATTTGGACTAGGCCCTCTGTGGGCCTTGAGTGAGCCAGAGAGGATAATCTTGTTGACAAACTATACTGACTTTACTGACGTTTTAAACAAATTATCTGTATAACTCAACTGTTAGGTCTTCGTTTAATGTAGGTAAGTACTACTTACATGCGTTTTATTGTATTTTATAGTCACGGAGCCAAGCCAATTTAGAATCGTTACATAAAATAATCGATTTCGGTGTACTAGAGGATGGAGGGACCATGTCTCCCAGCAGCAAATGAAGTATCCAGGGGGTTTGTAAAAGTCTTCAAGCGATTGTAGAACTTATTAGAAAATTTGTAAAACCTCTAGAAAAAAAGTTATAGCACATTTTGTATGGTCCCTCAGTTCTCTCATTGAATTTTCCAGATCTCGGAAAGTATATTGAAACTGAAGATAACGTGACTACAGACCTTTTGTAAAAAGTTTCCCACGACGAATTAACTGAAAACCAGGTCACGAAGTCATTTCTACAAAAAGATATAACGTAAAAACTGTGGTCCCTCAATCCTCCAATGCATTTTTGTAAATATCTCTCATTTAAATCAAAATAACCAGCTCTCTACTATTGTAAAAGTTTGTAAAAGTGCTATAGACATTTGTAAAAATAAAAAGAAGCAATAATACTGTCACGATTCCGAGATAGACGCGGTTTTGTGTGGTCCCTCAATCCTCACTTTAAACAATTGGGAATAACTTTTTGTAAAAAGGAGTAATAGAAAAATAAACCTGCTCACCTTTTAGTAAATTTTTTTTACAAACGGATAGCAAAGTTACATTTGGGATCAACGATATATTTGCTGAGTTATTCAATAAAAACTAATCCTATGATAGTAGTGTGACCACACATTTAAACAATTAAGGAAAAGTCTTGGACGAACTAGATGTCTAGACCCCGATTTCGAGCGTCAAAACGCCAACATAAAGATCAACCAACTGTTGGTTGACTCGTTCGTTTCGCTCATTCAGTCGCGCTAAGGTCGTTGTACTGTAAACATGAATTTGGCGGCAAACAAAAAAATGGCGATTTGTGCCATCAAAGTGTGCAGGAATTACAAAGGACGACTAAAAATAAATAAGGAACTTACATAGCATCGGTAAGTAAACTATAAATAACTATAAGTTTTGAAAACTAGAAAATCAAACTTTGTAATTTTATCCTAACATGTTTTAGGAGGGTTGCCATAATTATTCTTTGATTTTACCCATGTGAGAGCGTGAGCAAATAAAAAAAAATGTTGAATCCAAGGATTTTATATACAAACAAGATGGTTAAGTCGACTTTAATGTAAAAGGGACTTTGAACCTTATCACGACTGTACAACGATCTATTATAATTTAATCTTGGTTATAAGGATTGTTGGTCTTGTTGAGAGGCTTTCTTGGTAGCTTTGTCTCTTTCACACTCGTTGTTGGATTAGTAGTGTGCCTAAGTCATTGATATTTCAGGATATTTTTACCTTATCGCGCTCGACAAAATCAGCGCTTGATTTCGATCCTTGGTTTCGATCCTTGAATTCGATCCTTGATTTCGATCCTTGGTTACGATCCAGGATTTCGATCTTGATTTTGATCCTTGATTTCGATCCTTGATTTCAATCCTTGATTCTTGAATCTTGAATCTGAAATCTTGAATCTTGAATCTTTGAAGTGACAGCTGTCAAACTTCAAACCGCCATATCTCATGAATTACTCGTCCTAGACTCCCCGTTCTCAGTTCAAATGAAAGCTATGACTAAGATCTTCATTTGAACTGACAGCTGTCAAACTTAAAACGGCCATATCTCGGAAACTACTCGTCCTAGACTCCCCGTTCTCAGTTTAAATGAAAGCTATGACCAAGATCTTCGTTTTAAGTGACAACTGTCAAAATGACATCTGTCATCTGAAATGTAGATCTTGGTCATAGCTTTCATTTGAACTGAGAACGGTGAGTCTAGGACGAATAGTTTCCGAGATATGTGCCTCGATCGCCAGTATGCACAAGTTTACTATTCGATCCGTGACTGTAGTAAAGGCTCTCAAATGTATGGGATTCCGGTGCAGCGCCTCCAGTGGTAACTTGACTGAACTAAAATCCCAATACATTTGAGAGATTAAACTACAGTCACGGATCGAATAGTAGACTTTGTGCATACTCGTGCTAAAGGCTATGACCGTTTTAAGTTTGACAGCTGTCAGTTCAAAGCTTAAAACGGTCATATCTCGGAAACTACTCGTCCTAGACTCCCCGTTCTCATTTCAAATGAAAGCTATGACCAAGATCTTCATTTTAAGTGACAGCTGTCATAATAACATCTGTCATCTGAAATGTAGATCTTGGTCATAGCTTTCATTTGAACTGAGAACGGTGAGTCTAGGACAAGGAATTTCTATACTACGTACCTGGAATGCTGACTGAGACAGAAAACAAGGTCCGCTTGAGAGATAAAACTTGGGCGGCGTGTCTCTTTCTAAACGGTGACCATAAACTAAACATTCCTAGTCCCTAAGGGGCCTTTTCCATCATTTTCTGATTTACGTGATGTTTCAGGGCATGATTTTTGAATTAAAATACTGATACAATTTTGATCCTTCATTTTGATTCTTGAATCTTGAATCTTGATTCTTGAATCTGAAAACTGAAATTTTGAATCTTGAATCTTTGAAGTGACAGTTGTCAAACTTAAAACCGCCATATCTCGGGAACTACTCGTCCTAGACTCCCCGTTCTCAGTTCAAATGAAATCTATGACCAAGATCTTCATTTGAAGTGACAGCTGTCAAACTTCAAACGGCCATATCTTGGAAACTACTCGTCCTAGACTCCCCGTTCAAAGTTCAAATGAAAGCTAAGACCAAGATCTTCATTTGAAGTGACAGCTGTCAAACTTCAAATGGCTATATCTCGGGAACTACTCGTCCTAGACTCCCCGTTCTCAGTTCAAATGAAAGCTATTGAAGAGATCTTCATTTAAACTTTTAAAGTGACAGATGTCAAACTTCAATCAGCCATATCTCGAAATCTACTCATCCTAGACTCTTCCTTTGTAGCTCAAATGAAAGCTATGACCAAGATCTACATTTTCAATAACAGCTGTCAAAATGACATCTGTCATCTGAAATGTAGGTCTTGGTCATAGCTTTCATTTGAACTGAGAACGGGGAGTCTAGGACGAGTAGTTCCCGAGATATGGCCATTTGAAGTTTGACAGCTGTCACTTCAAATGAAGATCTTGGTCATAGCTTTCATTTGAACTGAGAACGGGGAGTCTAGGACGAGTAATTAATGAGATATGGCGGATTGAACTTTGACAGCTGTCACTAGATTCAAGATTTCAAATTCAAGATTCAAGAATCAAGGATTGAAATCAAGGATCGAAATCCAGAATCGAAACCAAGGATCAAATACTTACAAGAAAAATTAAGTAAACAAAAACCAGTATTGACCGCAAAAAATTTGAAACAAAAGAGATGGCCGATTCCTCGAATAAATTTGCCCCACAGATGCCAACAGGAAAGAATGCTTGCGTCATGACCAAATTGGGATTTTTGGGTTTGTTTTTTTATTTTATAATGAGTCTCCATTCATCTTCATCCTCTAAATAGTGGGATTTAAAAGTTATTCTAATATAAAGCAGCAGGCTATGACGCCCAGCATGAACGGAGAACCTAGGAAACTATATTTTTAAGGTTCCTATAGTAAAAGCTTTGCTTACGTTGGGGATAGATGGCGCTGTGTGAACATTTACTTTTTCATTATTATAATTAGGACTAGCAGAATTTTAAGTGAAGTAGGTATAGAAAATAAATGACGCACACAGGTGCTCCCAGTACCTACAATTTAAAGCAAAAAAGAAAAGTACTTAGGAAAAATTGAGAATTTCATCAATAAAATTATCTACACTCGTGTGCAGTGATTCTGTACTTACCACCTAAAATAAAATATGATATAAATAAATAAAATAAAAAGCCTTTTATTTCTCTATAATTAACATTTTTTTCTTATCACTAATGTTTATAATCTAAGTAGGTACTAGAGAACCCCTAAGGTGAAGGCCTCCTCCAAAGCCAGCCATCTGTCCCTGTCTTGTGCTACTCGGAGCCAGTTTGGTCCAGCAGTTTTCTTGATGTCGTCGTCCCAGCGAGCGTATGGTCTTCCTATGCAGCGTCGACCTCTTGGACCCTCCCAATTTGTCACTCTCCTAGTCCATCTTCCATCTTGTAGACGGGCTACATGTCCAGCCCACTTCCATTTTAGTCAGTATGCATATCCCAAGGCTGTACTGTTTGTAATTTTAAATAAAATATGATAAATCCTCATAAATCACATCACAACACAATCACACAACTGAAACTCAACGAAATTCCTTTTACATCTGTCAAATTCTTGTCCGTCTGTTTTGTTTACTATTTGAGTGTCATGTCAACCGCGAAAAAGAAGGTAGGTCTATCTGATAAAATATTCTCTGTGATACCTAATAGCCCCTCCAGACTCTCGGCAAGAAACCCCGACAACACCCGAGAAGCGTGAATGTGAGGAGTTTCTCGCCTTCTTGTTCTCGCGCTTCGGTGTCGGTACCTATTTTTGGCCGAGACAAAGGATTTCAAACAGATCACGAGTGAGAAAATTGAGAGTGTGGATAATTTGTTTGTTCTTCGAGAAGTCTCGGTGAAACTTCTCGCCGTGAGTCTGGAGAGGCATTACGGACTGTAGTACCGGAAGTGACTAAAGTTACTAATAAAATAACATAATTATATTCCCACAAGGCACGAGATATCTAAGTATTCTGTATGTACCAGTTAATTTTGTGATATTTTATTTAAATAATATTATTCAGACGCATAGTCTAATTCGATATTCGGCTCTGGGGCAGTATTCGGCCAAATATTTTTAGAGACACCTCGAAATCATAACATATTTTCCCCTATTTTATGGGAAATTTTCAAGAGCTGGTATCAATAAAAATGGATGACAATGTTGACAGGTGACGCAAAGCACTTGTATAGACAATAGAAGATTTGCATACTTGTGTGCGTAATACGCACACTAGCGTTTCAAAGCTTGTTCTTGTTGCGATTGAAGCGAAAGAGTCCATCTAGACATATAATTAATCAAAGGCAAAAGTACATGTAAGTTAGTATGTACGTACCTACCCACAATGTTTTTGTTTTACTAAGTAGGTAGGTAAGTACTTTGTAAATATTAATAATAATATATTTATTTATTCAGACTACTTGGGTCCATTCCATACAATATGTCTAAAAGAAAATTATGATTAAACGAACTTACCTTAGTAGGTTAGTAATATATGAACACAATGTAGTATCGCGTAAGTGATTCCACTTCAGCACTTAAGTTTAGAAAATAAAATAGAATAAAATAAAATGTTGCCGTAAATGGCAACACAGTCTTTTATTTTTTCAAAGTTTCCGATTAACCCCCACTCAGCCCATGTTTCCTGTTTGAGCTCAGCCATTTGTTCATCATTACGTTTAGAGGATATTTCCGCAACGGCTTGGGTTAACAGGGAGGGTGGGTGTTGCCCTACTAATGTCTTCGGACGGAGCCCATCGTATAATTATGATAGAACTTCACGTAGGTACAGGTAAATTCGTTAAATCATTAATTATACTCGTGCTCTGTCCTCGACATTAGTAGGTTAGTAATATAGGAAAACAATGTAGATGTTGAGAGCATGTGAAGGAAATATCAATACTCACTCAGGTTACTGATGAACCTGAAATACAAATAAACCTGGCATTAGGTACCATTTATTTATATTTATGAAGTTCATATTATTTAAGTATCTATTTATTTAATAGTTGCATCAAGGTGTGCACTAGTACATTCAAATAAAATAAAATAAAATACAAATACCTTGGTACTTAAACATAAACTGTGTGGCACCTCAATTACACATGCAAACGTCACTGCAATAATGTTGTTCAATTATTGACAATAATAGATACAATAAGGTGATTAATTGAATATTAGAATTTAACAGATTAGAATAAGGATTAATAGAGTCAATGATTATTATACCCTAGTTAAGTTACTTCATAGTTACCGATTATTACACAGTAGTGTACTACGAAACATGGATACACTTAATTTTTTGTCCCTTTTGGGGGCACGCTAACTGGTAGTCTATATCTTTAATAGGTCCATGGTACATACTAACGTACATTGTACTTTTCCTTAATTGTTTAAATGTGTGGTCACACTACTATCATAGGATTAGTTTTTATTGAATAACTCAGCAAATATATCGTTGATCCCAAATGTAACTTTGCTATCCGTTTGTAAAAAAAATTTACTAAAAGGTGAGCAGGTTTATTTTTCTATTACTCCTTTTTACAAAAAGTTATTCCCAATTGTTTAAAGTGAGGATTGAGGGACCACACAAAACCGCGTCTATCTCGGAATCGTGACAGTATTATTGCTTCTTTTTATTTTTACAAATGTCTATAGCACTTTTACAAACTTTTACAATGGTAGAGAGCTGGTTATTTTGATTTAAATGAGAGATATTTACAAAAATGCATTGGAGGATTGAGGGACCACAGTTTTTACGTTATATCTTTTTGTAGAAATGACTTCGTGACCTGGTTTTCAGTTAATTCGTCGTGGGAAACTTTTTACAAAAGGTCTGTAGTCACGTTATCTTCAGTTTCAATATACTTTCCGAGATCTGGAAAATTCAATGAGAGAACTGAGGGACCATACAAAATGTGCTATAACTTTTTTTCTAGAGGTTTTACAAATTTTCTAATAAGTTCTACAATCGCTTGAAGACTTTTACAAACCCCCTGGATACTTCATTTGCTGCTGGGAGACATGGTCCCTCCATCCTCTAGTACATGATTTCGGAGAGGAACGGAGATTGTAGGGATTTGTGACTTTGACACAGACACTCCATCAAGACGTTTGTTATGTAAGTAGGTATGTCAATGTCGCTGGTCAGGTCACTGTCAAGTCAGCAGTCAGTGTCAGTGATTTGATTTTCGTCCACGTTGTAGCGTTTGTTTGTAAACAACAAGCGTTTTTCTTAGAAAAATTGCTAAAGCATTATAAACTGTGTTAAATTAAAATTAGTAATCACTTGGAAATTTCTCTAATCCAGAAGAATGTCTAAAAGTCTCGACACCGCTGTTGTGGACAACATAGTTGAAGCTTGCCTCAAATTGTATTCCGAAGTTCCTAAATCCGGTAAACCAACAGAGAATGAGTGGACTGTGCTATCTTGTGTAGTGAAATATGAGAGAGAAAAAGAAATTGAAGTAGTTTCTCTTGGCACCGGCTCGAAATGTATCGGGGCTACGAAAATGTCTCCAAGAGGAGATATTCTGAACGACAGTCATGCAGAGGTATTCGCTCGACGAGGATTCCTCATTTATCTTTACGAGAACATTGAAAAAGCTATTAGGAACGAGCATTCTATTTTCAAATACAGTAATAAGAAGTATGAGCTGAAAAGCGACATAGAATTCGCGTTTTTTTCAAGTCAGCTTCCATGCGGCGATGCGTCCATTATTCCTAAATCAGAAAACGACGAACACTTTGGTGACATACTCCATACTAATAAGCGGAAAATAGAAGACACTAGCCAATTAGAACCAAAAAAATATAAACTGGAGTTTGATATACATCGGACCGGGGCAAAATGTCTTCCAAATTCAGAGCAAGACTGTAAAGAATCTGGTGCTAAGTATCACACTGCTGGCCTTGTGAGGACGAAGCCAGGGAGAGGCGACAGAACTTTATCTGTCTCATGCAGTGATAAAATTGCACGATGGGCACATTTAGGTATACAAGGAAGCCTCCTTAGCTTGCTATGTGCCCCTATATACATAAAATACTATATATTTGGTGCTGGTGTGCCTTACTCTAAAGAAACCTTGCATAGGGCCATACTAAATAGGAGTTCTGACTGTGGATGTACAAAGCCTAGAGTTATGCCCCAATTTTATCAGTCTTATATAAAGTTTCAAGGGATTAGAAGTGAAGAAACTGTAAGACCCGCAACAGGAAGTATTGTATGGGTCAAACTTAATGCACAGTAAGTAGTACAATTTTTGATGTTTCATTCTACCTAAGTGTACCTATGTAACCACCTTATAATTAAAACCTGATGTCAAATGACATTAAATTATCATTTAATTCCTAGAGGGAGGAAAAACAGATGTATTAGATGGCATATATTCACCAACCATAGACGTAGAATTTTAAATTGAATGAGTAAATCAGATGGAGAAAATGCCTTGTAAAATGCTTTTTACAAAGAAAGAACATTAAGGTTTACTTACTAAATCTCATCAATCATATTTCAGTGTTACATTATTTATGTATTTTGGTCCCAGTTGCCTGATGAAAAAATAATAAAATAAATTGATCAGGCAAGTTTTGGAGTGGTCCCAGCCTGAGTACCCATTTTCATTAATACTGTGTCAATGTTCATATAATTTTTAAAAAATTACCAAGAATGATCAGAATTTGACAAGATGTGTGAATGGCAGAAATGAAAAGAGGCCTATGCCCAGCAGTGGGATGAGAAGGGCTGATGATGATGATTATGATCAGCAATTGAACCCACAACCATTGTATTGAAAGTTGAGACGCCATTCAGAAAACATTATTATTAGAGTTGTGATTCAAAGTTACTTTATTTATTTCATTTAATTACAGATTATCCGAAGTAGCAGTACAAGGGAAAAAGTTGGGGCTAACAAAAAAGAAGGCATCCTCACCTACAAACTCTTTATGCATCAGTAAATACAATTTATACAAGAAATTCATTAATATTCTGGAAAAGAATGAAGAAATAAGAAAAAGTATACTAAACAATGATAGTTTAAGCTCAATTCCTTACAATGAAATGAAAAGGAAATCAATTGGTTATTGTGAGAGGTGGTCGGACGTGAAGGATAAGTTTTTCAAATCTTGGACAGTGAAGCCTGATATGTGGAGCTTCTGTGTTGAATGAAAATACAAGGTAAAGATTTATTTAATATATTTTATTTATTTTAACGAACTATATACTTACAGCCTTAACATAAAGACCAAAGATAGTCCTAGTTTAAGCAGGTTAAAACTACAGATTAAACCAAAATATCAACAGTAATAAAGGTAGTTACTTAAAACACCGAATTTTTTTTATGCACATGAGCTCAAACAGTGAAGGAAACCAGTTGGCTTAATAATGAGCGACAACAAGCACTTCTGCAAAATGTAAGTAAATAATCAATATAAATAAATAAATATTGCTGGACATTTAACATAGCGCCATCTAGACCCAAACTAAGCAAAGCTTGTATTATGGGAACCAGATAACTGATAGGATACTTATATTTGTAAATACATTACTTAAAATAGTTTATAACACCCAGACACAGAACAAACACCTATGTTCATCACACAAATGTTTGTCCTGGGTGGGAATTGAACCCACGACCTACAGTGTAGAAGGCAAAGCTACTACCAACTGAGCTGAGAGGCTAGTCAAATATGTATATTTGGATCTTCCGCTGACTACTCCTTTAGATATCAAATGATCTTGATCTACATAAAGATCTGAGAGAAAGCCTACCGCGCCTTGGCAATACAAGAGATCATGTTTCGTTTTTCGGTTAGCACCACATTCAATGACACAATAACACATTGACTCAAGGGTAAATGACACAATGACTCAAGGGTATAAGGCGCCTGTCGACTTAGCATCAGGCTCGCTGCATGACAGTCTCATTACTGCGTTTAGGATTAGAACCACAATGCTTTGAACAATGTCTTTGTGGCCATGAGCCCCGCGGAGCGGATTACTAAATGAAATATGATCACAACCGTATCCATGTGGTACATTTTCAGATTTACAGAAGACCGAAAAGAAAGTTAGGCTCCAAAGTTCAAATCGTATTAGTTGTCTTTTCTGCACGGTATTGGTCTCGAAAGAACAGGAGTAGAATCGTCCAGCTCTGAGACTATTCAAAGTGATCTGAAATTCTCAATAATTTGCATAATTTTAGATCTCGGTCCAGCAAAGCTGTCTAGGTGGTCTTTGGTCTCCCTCTCGGTCTTTTGCCGGAGATGGGATGTCCTATTATCAGTAAGCAGTAAGTAAGCGAGACGAGAGGAGCTGTGTTTAAAACTTTAAACAACCAATAGAATTTCGTTGTTCACACATGTCATCTCTGTGTCACCAGAAAAGCGAAATTATATTGGTTGTTTAAACACATCTCTCGTTTCCACTTCGGTGGAGTCTCAGCCTTGGCCTTATTGAATAAATTAAAAAAACCTATACCTACTGGAGTATGTATCAGGTACGATCTAATAGTCGCTCCGCTCAGTACTCAGTTGCAGCCACCAATCTAGTTGACATCCATTAATTAAGTACTTCGTGCATTACGTTTAAGTGACGAAACGAAACGACCGCTTAGATACCTTGTCTTGCCCACTAAGATTATTTGTTTAGTAATCGCTTAGTAGGACTACCAGTACTATTACGTAGTACTAGTATTCTGTGGTACTATTCATTTCTATTCAGATAAAATTGTCTCCTATGCCATAAATTGTTGGTTCAATTTTTGTTGAAATAAAAGTACCATAATCAATAAACATATTTTATAGCGTTAGCGAAATAAACCGTTTTATGAATACGCAATAAACACCTTTAGTCGAAGTAGGCCGAGAATATTGATTTCAATTTTCACACCAAAACAATACAAAGTCAACAATTTTATGCACTAAAAAGCGCTTTTAAATAAAAAACAAGGACAAACGGATCACGATGTATCTTACTTAGGTACTTACTAACTTAGGCATTCAAGTGCCTGTGTTAGTCAAAGGCAGGACTTGACTAGATCTACAGAATGAGGAGGCAATCTATGCCAACACCTATCGAAACACCGTAATGCCTGAGACGTTGTTGAGGTGGAGTAGACTTGCCCAGCACCTAAACCATGCTCTTAGGTTAACCAGCCATATCCACAGAAAAAACATGGTCGATACGTGTGGGGCTGACTAAGTCGCGGGTTTCCTCGCGATGTTTTCCTTCACCATTTAGTGCGCATGCGAAAGTCGAGGTACTAACCCACTCTGCCAAAGGCAGGACTTAATGCTCACAAAGGCACATGGCTATTTTGCAGTAGCCGAAAATGCCTTACAAAATATCGAAACAAAAATTTATCGTTTCTCTCAATCCTAAGAAGCAATTGAATGGCTTTCAATTCATAAAAATAATAACTAAATATGACAAGACAAAGCTCACTTTGTTACATTTTAGTATAAATCACGCCCACGTTGCCCGAATCCCGTAAGGACCACCAGTACGAATACTTACATGATATTATGTGACACGATGAAGTTTTATTGAGGACTAATTTCCGCCCGTGGTGTCGCCCGCAATGTACAGACCCTAACAAACTGATTAACTATTTCAGGTATTTTAAGATCCATTAAAAACTGATTTATAACTTTTATAAATAATAGATAAACTAGGAAAACTTACGATCGAGGATAATATCTTTAATGATCTTAATCTTTTTTGACCAGCTATACTTTATCTTGTTTTAAGCGCAGCTCACATAAGCTATCTAAACGAGTTAAGTTCAATCAGTTTAGCTTCTATGTATAGTTTTAACTCACAATCTTATTTGAGTTACAAATTCGAACTCACATCGACTCTCACTGATTTGGCAACATTTATGTAATTCCATGATATAAGCTACAGGCAGTTCTAAAATCGATTTTATTTCCTGAGATTTCTGGTTCCACGTTTGCGGCTTAGTTTGTAAGCCCCACCCACGGCGGCTCAGTTTCTGTGGCGTTATTTTCTAGCGATAGAGAAGCAATGGAAAGACATACTTGAAATTCGTCTATTATTTGCGTTCACTGCTTTTCTACCGTAATGTAGCCTTCTTTTATTCCTTTTTCTGTGAGCATGAGCACCGGTAAACAATGACGACCACAGACCGTTCGAGGAAGCTTTTATAATAGCATTAAAGTTAAGTCAAACAAATGATCATATCTCATATTTCCTCTCCCACACAAAGGACAAGATTATGACGTCACTGGCTTACTCCCGTGGTTTTATTATGCAGCTTGAAAGACCACGAATTATATTTTTATCTAAATCTTACAAAAAAATAATTAAAATTACCACAAAATCCAAAAAAGTTTTCATAGCTTTTTCCATAAGTACAAAAAATAATAAAAAACTAATTACAAAATACATTATTTTAAGGACCTTATGAACATCATCATCCTAGAGAATATAAGTATCACTGTTCGATATAGGCCTCTCTTAAATACGTACCTACTTCCCGAAAAAAATAATTTGTCATCCAACATCTGTATCCCTTAAAATGTTGCAAGTACGTCCCGAATTAAATTACGAACAAATGTAAGGGAGTGTACACATTGCGTTTTTTGCAGCGCGTTTGTATCGATACAAACGCGATTCGAACGAGATGCGAACGCGCAGCCCCCCTCCCGGTTCGCTTTTGTATGGAAAAAAACGCGTTGCGAACGCGCGTTTGTATCGATACAAACGCGCAGCTCAAAAACGCGCTGCAGAAAACGCAATGTGTACACTCCCTAAAACAAATTAAATAAAAATGTAAATCAATGTTTCAACAGCGTGAATCATAAACACCCTCACAAACTTTCGCATTTATGAAATTAGTTGTATTAATTGCAAACATCTCAGGTTTCCTTGTCGACGTATTATCACAAACATTTTGTAACATTATCAGACACATTATTCTTGCATTTACAAATCGGCAAATGCTAACTGGTAGACGCGCAACGACATTAATTACCTACTTACTAGATTAAGCAACGGTGACATTTTGCAAATGACGCCGAAACATTCTGCAAGACTAGTCTTCGGTTTAAACTTTGTCCTCCCGCGAATATTCATGTTTCCTGCCCATGTGGTATGATTTTGAACGTTTTCTACTGAAATAATTAAGAATTTCGCTTTCTTTAGTTGGTGACTGGCCCTTCAGCTCAGTTGGTACTTTAGTAGCTCTGCATTCTGCGCTGTTGGTCGTGGGTTCGATTACCACCCATGAACCATGATCCACAGAACAGTTGCTGTAGGGTCACGTTTTGGAGTTAAAAGCAAATACTTAATGTTAAGTTTGGCAACACTTACAAGTATGTATAATCGATGAAACAACAGCTTTCATGCGTGGTTTCTACGTTTAAAAGGCTAAAAAAACTTGTATCAATACATTACCGTTTATGGACCAAAAGTCAAAACACGTATACGTCCATTAAAATGTACCTGCAAATTGATCTCATATCGATATCTCAGCTGCATTCTGTTTGCTTTTTCTTACCTACTTTAGGTGTTAATTAATTCCAACCCGTTAACCCAGTGTTGCTACTGGTGTTATTTATACAGTGACAGTGCTCAGAAATACCTGAACAACTCGGTTAGTCAATACTACTCGCTTACAATTAAATCAATACTGACAGCTCTATTGCTGAGTCGTAGTTTTGATCCATAGGAAATGTTTCAGGGAAACATAAAATGATCACATAAACATTCAATCAAAATATTAAGACGAGTGGGCTGTCCCAGATTTGGACAGAAACATTTCATTACTTTTTCCAGTTACTTCGGTTTTACTCAACTTTGTAAAACGTCACCATCATCGTCGCGTTTTAGATTTGTCACATCATAATGCTTTATTGCTGTCCTCGGGCTCCAATGTGTTATTTTGGCCCAGAACTCATTCAGACTATTTAAAAATCATAAATTAGACACAAGCATTTTTGATTTCATCGATCATCATAAAACTCAATTAATAATTCGAAATCGATCAATTCATGATAAAGGCTATGCTCAAAAATAGCAGCTACTGCTAAAATAAAGTAATTCGTAATCTGTATATTAAAAGTAGGTAGGCATTTCGTCCTTGTCAATTTGCACTCGGCCTAACAAGTCTCACTTTCTACAGCCCTACGTGTCTCGTCTTATCAACACTTCACGGGATTGAGTTTTAATCACTCGTCGCCGCTCACCGTGCCATTTCCAGTGTGTTTATCTTTGTTGTCACAGCGCCAGTCATCAAAAGTAGCTGAGCAACTCAGTTGTTCTATTGAACCTATACATTTCATTATATTTGATTTCTGGCTATCCGATTTATCTTTTGTTTGAAAAAATTAAGTGAAAACGAACTTCCGTTTTGTTGATCACTTTCCACTTGTTCACTGTAACTAGTCATTATTTCTTCATTTAGGACATGACATTGCCCGATTTTCTTGTCTTGCTCGTGTCCACCATCCTCCTGTAATAATTAATCATCTGGCAGATGCTGCCACCCACTGCCAAAACCATTTATCATTTCCTTCTGTACTCGCACTTATTCGAGTTATTCGCTTCAGTAGATCGCCATGACTTGAAGACACAGAAGAAATCATTGTTGCTGACTAAATGACGTATGATGTTTCACTCTGGCAATCATTTTTCACAATGGATTCTTGATTCTGTAGAGCCGATCGTGCGTGGCAGTACCTTGTTCTGTAATAATAAGATAAAAAATAGTCTTACAATAGCAATCTCCAACTGATACGTCCATTTTCTGGGTTATTGATGTTTTTGAGATTTTTCCAAATAGACCCTAAAATTACTCGAACGTCATACCGTAGGTCCTTGACGCAACCTGCAGCAAACACCGTGTCAATCTTGAACAGTTGTTTTTGACTCGGTCTCAGTCGAATCTATACATTCGAAAGGTATTGGTACAGTAGGTAAGGTATGTATCGGTTCTGGGCAAGATAAGACAGAGGTCTTCAGATGCTTCTTTTTACTCCACCACTTGCCCCACTCTAGAGACACAAGCTTAAGAAGTTTAAGTGAGATGAAGAGTAAAGCGTTTGAGCTTTTGTTGTTTGAACTTGAAGGGTACGTTCAGTCAGAGATAGGTTTTGGTTGGGAAATTGGTCAGCTCGAATTCTTTTCACCGTAAGCAGACAGGAGTGAAACAGACACGGCGGGGTGCACAATTCAGACTTACTCAGCATCGCTTTTCGACAGACTGCGCCCGGCCCGTTCCGTGTTCAGGTTCACCCACTTTCTACCGGAAGGCAATTAAAAATAATTTGCATTTCTCTTTGTGAGTCTGTCAATACTCCGCGCGAATTTGTACGCGCCGCAACGAGAGCGAGATGACTCCTTCGATTCCACCAATTATTCGGACAGCTTTGTTAACTTAATGTAGTCGGTGAAAGAACTTTCACGGGACTGTGATTATTTTAAAAGGTAAAATGTAAAAATCAAGTGGAGGAAGTAAAAACTCTTAGGGAGTCGACTTGTCTACCTAGGTAGTGTCTCCATATACATATACCTACACTATTAATAGTAAGTATTTAAATTGCATGATAGTTTTCCACTGGCTGATTTAGACCTTTTTCTTTTTACAATTCATGGTTTGTGTTTAAAAAAACATGTGAAAACGCTTGGTCTAGCCAGTTCCACACGTAATTCATCTTGTCTTTCCTTTGGACACCTTTTGGTCAGGCCGAACCGAATACATAACTCAACACACTCCAAGCTTATTTTGAGAAGTTTGATAGGATGCAATGTGGTAAAGGATGGCGCTGCATAAAACATCTAGCTAGAATGTATAAAAGCACAGTTCATTCAAAAGTCAAAAGTCAAAAGTCAAATTCGTTTATTCAATAAGATCACAAGTGTACCACTTTGAAACGTCTTAAGAGCTAGGTGATTCTACTCCTGTTCCTTCGTGACCAAGACCGTGAAGAACCATTCACAAATCTAACGTCTTTTATATGGACGCTCTTTCAGAATTTTCGACTTGTGAATAACAGAAGATTTCAGCTGCGAATATTGTCAATGTAATTAGTTGTAAACACCTTTAATTCCCAATGAGTTCAACCACCTGCTGATATTTAAAGCTATAAAAAACGCTGCCACAATATGACCGCGAAATTAAGAGGCAATCAGATTAAGTGGTAAGTTTAGAAGATTATAGAACCGTTAACTACAGGGCGTAAAGAGCATTATTCTTTTCGACACGATGAACACTTTAATTTCGACCTGAAGTCTTTCTTTTCTAAGTTGAAACTTTTGTGTAGTGCCATTTAGATCTGATTCTTTCAGATATTTCTAACCAAGGGTACGCGTCAGAAGTAGGGCATGCAATACCGGGACTAATCTCAATACCGGTATTGAGTTCGGTATTGGAGCCCAATACCGGAATACCGGTATTAATACCGGTATTGGCATTTTTATTTGAAATTCTAGTTTTTCCTAAAAAACAAAAATATTGAATGTAATTTAAGCTAATTTTAGCAAGATTTATTGGTCAAAGACATGATACGAAGAAAAACTGCAGGAATAAAATCAAAATAATTTGTATTTCTATGAACATGTATAAAATATAGTATCTATCTGAGTGACGTCACGAGCTTTGACGCGAGTGTATCGAGCTAATATATTCGAGTTCTAAAAAATAGTAAACGCAACCAAAGTTTAGTTTCAGTAGTGCTACCCTGAGGATTGCAGTGTTGTGAGACTGATGTGCTAATAGGACTGTGTACATTTATTAGTAGTGACTAAATAACAGTAATAAACGAAAGTCGGAACTGGTTCGGGAGTACGTTTACCCACTTTTATAAAAAAAAAAAAAACCATTCAAAAAACGAATAACTTAGTAAATCTCCATCTAGTGCCATAGAAAGTGTGCCGAACTGTATTTTAGTGACGACTGTGCATCTGTTTGTCTGCGCTGGGTGTATCAATTTTAATTGATCGACTCGAATATACCGTATCAGATACCGCCATCTATCGACGAGTAGAAGAACCTATCTCTGTGGCCAAGTCAGAAACTAATAGACAATCATTAAATCATAGACAACAGCGCTATTACATCACTAGTGCCATCTTTCGCCGAGTAACTGAGTTTTTATCCCGAGGCACCTTTTATTTACTTTAAAACATGGTTACTTGTTCGGCCTGCGGGAAACATCTAAGAGGTGGCGCTGTATGTCCCGGCTGCAAGAGTGTGAGCCACTTCGAGTGTGTCTGTCTCCCGGCGGGATCGAAGGTCTCCGATACCTGGCGCTGTGGAGCCTGCCAGGCCTCCGCACCCAAAGGCCGGGACCCATCGACGCCGGTCCGCACGGCGCAGCTGAACTTCGCCGCCATCGAGGAGCCGATGGCGCTCGACGAAACGGCGAATAACATCACCGCCGAGTTCTCCGATGCGGAGCTACAGCTGCAGATGCGCGCGCTGCGAGAGGAATTGCTGGCGGAGTTCGCCAGCATGCACAGCGCGCTAGTCTCGGACCTGAACACCATAAAAACGGAATTCCGATCTATGTTCACCGAGCTGCGGGAGTTCCGCTCCGAGATGGTCGAGCTGCGCATCTCCGTGGCGGGCGTGGGGCAGCGGATGGACGTCCTCGAGCGCAGACTGGAGGCGGTGGAGCGACGCCGCGAGGAGCCTGCGTCCGAGGTCGCGGCGCTGGAGCGCTGCGTCGCCGAGCTGAGGGAGGAGCTCAACGAGCGCGACCAGGACGCGCTCCTCGCCGACCTGGACATCGGGAACCTGCCGGAGGAGCGCGGGGAGAACGTGCTGCACGCCGTCACGGTGCTGGCCGCCAAGCTGGGCGTCCCGCTGGAGGAGCGCGACGTGGTGTTCGCGGAGCGGGTCGGAGCGCCGCCGCGGAGCGAGGGGACCGAGGGCGGACCGGTGCGCGCGCGCCGCGTCGTGGTGCGCCTCGCGCGCCGCGACCTCCGCGACCGCCTGCTGCAGGGCGCGCGCGTGCGCCGCACGCTGACCGCCGCCGACGCTGGCCGGGATGCCGCCGCCGCCGCCTCACGAATCTTCGTGAACGAGCGGCTGACGCGGGCCAACCGCCAGTTGTTCCATCGCGTGCGAGAGGAGTGCCGTCTGGCGCAGTGGCGCTTCGCGTGGACCAAGCGCGGCCGGGTGTACGCGAGGCAGGCCGAGGGCAAGCCTGCCTACCCCTTCCGCACGGAGACAGACGTTGCGAGGATTTTTGTCCGAGCTTCTGTTTGAGTTTGAACAGCCATTATGTTAAAATCCGACCTACAAATAAAATACATAATAATGTTATTTACTCATTCTTAATATCCATATATTTATTATTTTTCAAGTTATGTAAGGGTTTCAGTGTCTTTTACATCAAGTTGCTTTCATGTTCTATAAATGTTTTTAAATATGTATATCTTGTGCAAAATATTGTAACTCTCACCTTCACTATGATAAATATTAATTTCAATACTGAAATAGGTCATTCATTGTTCTGTTTAATATTGTCATGGTTTACTTGCCACCTCCGATACATTTATCTCACTTATTCTAAATATTTTTACACTGTGTCTCATAACTACTATGCTTTTCCAAATTTACACTATTGTATGATTAGGTGGGTGCAAATAGGTTCTTGCCCACAGAGAAATTTAACCCAACCACTATATTCTATAAAAATCTTAATTAGCTTCACTATTCACCTACACCCGTATCTCAGTTTATTATTTGTCCTATTTTTATCTAATTATCGCCCCCATCTCTTACCCGCCTATTATTACTTACATAATTATTTATTGTGCCTATTGACCGAAAACCTTTCATTCCATTACCAAAACTTCCTTTAAAAAACCTTAAAGTTGGTCTCTTTAACGCAGGGTCTCTTAATACTGGTCAGGATGAATTCACTGTTGCAGTGGATGAGCTTGGTCCCGATATCCTAGCTATTAATGAAACCTGGATCGGCCCACAACAGGACTATAAAGCACCCAAATTAAATGACTTTCGTTTCATATATGAACCTAGGCATACTAGTATCAAAAGAGGTCGTGGTGGGGGTGTTGGTTTCTTTATTAAAAGAGGCTGCAATGCGCGCGCCTGCTCCTACCCGATCGTGCCCTCTGTGGAACAATTGTGGCTGAGGCTCAGTGTGCTTGGCAAGACAGTCATCATTGGTACGGGCTACCGTGCACCCTGGCAGGACACGACTTCTTTTCTTGATGCTATCATGGACTCAATTGCTTCATTCCCCAAATGTGATAACATTATCTTTGTAGGAGACCTGAATATTGACATGAATGACCCAAAGAACAGACAACTCCCTTTATTGCAGCGTTTTCTACACTGTCATAAACTGACACAGGTGATCACAGAACCAACACATCTAAACGTGCACAATAAACTTACTCTCATTGACCTAGTCTGTACAGATGCTACAGTACGTAGTATATCTATGAAGCACACCCCTGAGCTGGGCAGGCATGCTATGGTGGTGGTTCAATTTAACATCAAAAAGGATAAACCCCCTCCACGTTTTCTTACATACAGACCTCTAAAAAATATTCTTCCTGAGCTTTTTAATAACGACCTTAATAATATTGATTGGGACTTTTTTCCTTCAATAAGTTCTTTAAGCGATAGGGTTTCTACTTTTACAACTTTAATCCATTACTTATTTGATCTACATGCACCTATAAAGACTACTAAATTTAATTCGCCCCCCCATCCTTGGTTAACAGACACAATTAAATCTATGATTGGCATTAGAGACAATTATCATAAAGATTATAAGTTGCATAAGACAGCCCTGAGAAAAAAAAGTTATAAAGACATGAAAAAGCTAGTAGAAAAAGCAATCGACAATGAGAAGTGCGCTTTCTTTACTCGGAACATAAATGACAATGCGGGAAACTCTAAGAAACTTTGGAAGAACCTCAAATGCAATATTATTCCAAACAAAAAGCAGAATTCAGAACTTCCCCCCCAGTTTAACGATCCTAACATAATTAATTCCCATTTTCTCAACATACCTGGACACAATCACATCTCTATTTCCCAGCTAACTTACTATGAGTTTCATCGTCACAGCCCTCATCAATTCTCTCTACAGCCTGTGAGTGAGTTTACAGTTTTAAAAGTCATCCAAAGTTTTAAATCAAACGCATTGGGCATAGACGGTGTTTCTTTGGAAATGATACTGTTGACCTTGCCTCAATCGCTACCTACGATCACTAGCATAATAAATACATCTATAATAAGTTCCACCTTTCCAGAGGCATGGAGGGTTGCAGTTGTCAAGCCTATCCCCAAAAATAATCAACCTACTCTGCTCAGTGACCTCAGACCAATAAGTCTACTCCCTTGTCTTTCAAAGGTCTTGGAAAAGATTGTCTGCATGCAAATGATCAAATTTCTTGAGGTAAATCAGGTACTTCCCCAATATCAGTCTGGCTTCCGTAAAGGACATAGCACATCCACCGCCCTCATGGATGTGGTTGATAATTTACTGGCGGCTCAGGATAAGGGGATGTGTAGTATCCTTGTTCTGTTGGACTTTTCTAGGGCCTTCGACTCAATTAATATCCCACTACTGCTGTCTAAACTTTGTTACTATGGTTTTGACCCTAAAACAATAAGATGGTTCTCCAGTTACTTGGAAAATAGATCTCAATGTGTTGAATTACAGTTGCCAAATGGTAAATCACTTAGATCCTCACCTTGCCCAGTTCCGTGCGGTGTGCCACAGGGATCGATCCTCGGTCCGATCCTGTTTATCCTGTACAGCGCAGATATAGTCAGCAACATAACTTCCTGCCGATACCATATCTATGCAGATGACTTGCAACTGTACTATTCTTTCAAGCCTGCAGACTGTGTCAGCGCTGTATCTGCAGTCAACAGTGATCTGAAACAGGTATCTCTGTGGTCCGTCCAAAACTCCCTAGTCCTAAATCCTGCCAAATCCAAATATATGATGTTCGGAACCAAGAAAACACTTGAGAAGCTGGCTAACACACAAGTGGTAATAAGGGTTGGCGATGGGATGGTTGAACGCATTACAGAGGCTAAGAATCTTGGTTTAGTCATGGACAGTCATCTTCGATTTGAGGCCCATGTTGCTGAATGTGTTCGACAATCCCTCTTTCGCCTCAAAGCTCTTTATAAAATCCGTCCTTTTTTGAGTGAGGCTGTGCGGGTCACTCTGTGTGAATCTCTAGTGCTGTCTCGCCTTAATTACTGTGACACGGTCTATGGTCCCTGCCTTTTGAGTCGAACTGAAAAATTAGTGCAACGGGTTCAGAACTCATGTGCACGTTTCTGTTTCCCTATTCCCCCCCGTACCCACGTTACTCCCTTCCTTAATTCCGCTAACATGTTGAAAATGAAAGCGCGTAGAAAACTCCACCTTGCAACACTTCTCTTTGGCTTGACCCATTCCAAACTACCCACCTACCTGTACTCCAAGCTTAAATGGGCCGATGCTAGCTCACGTTACCCTAAACGAGCATGTAATCACGTCGTTTTTCTCGCGCCGAGTCACAAATCTGTAGCTTTTCGTGGATCGTTTCGTTTTGCTGCCACTCGGTGCTGGAACGATCTTCCCCCTCCTTTGTATGACCTAAAAACAATTCACTCATTTAGACGTAATCTCAAAAAACATCTTATCAATACGCAAAAGTGCTCGTAAGTGTGCATACTCACCCATCACTCGAATCTTCCCTGATTGCACTCTTCGCTTAGTTCCATTCCAGATTTTCATATCCCGATTCCCACTCTCTCCCAGTTCCACCTTTCCTTATTTTCATCTACCTACTTTTCACGACGACCGATGCCAACGTGTCGGACGACGTGGCAAAAAAAACCACGTTTCTCGTAAAAATAACCTTCTCATCTGTTGTTCGTTTTGTAAATGTCAGTGTCATAAGTCAATGGCGTACTACGTGACTTTGACAAGTAACTGGTTCTTTTATTTCTTTTTTTAATATTTTTTCTGGCTTTTCACGATACCATAAACATACACAGTGAATCAAAACGCACCCTACTATTCACTATTTCACTACCACAATCATTATCTATTCCTGTACCACCACCTACTTACTTCTTACCTTTTATGTAGACATTTGTGTATTTTTTTGTAAACTGGTTTATCTTTTATTTCATTTTATTACTTACCTACATTTAATTATGTATTTTATCATCCCCTTTTACTACCTATTTTATTCCGTGCCTTTAAGCAGCTATGAGTTATCCACTTCTCCTTGCTCGTGGAGTCACCACTTCTCAGGCCCAGTCTGAAAATCAGTGTTGCTCTGCTACTTCTGGCGCAGAGTAACAAAAAGCTGAGACTGGTCCCTTTTGACCCACCACAGCGCAGACCTTTTTTCACCCGCCTACTTACCTACTCGATTGTTGGTGTACCTACTGCCTACCTACCTACGTTAAAAAGTATGTTTGTAATTTGCCTCTTCTTTGTTCCTTCTTGTGTTGTCTATCTCTCTAGTTAAGTTCTTATTATTTTTGTACCTACTTTTTGTGTGTGTCTGTGCTGTTAAAGTGTGTGTCAATAAAGCTGTTATCTATCTATCTATCTATCTATACTCACATAACAAAAGAGATCAATCAATAAACTTAGTGTACCTACTTAACTTTACCTAAATGTAGATACTACCAAACGATGCAGGATGCATTAGGAACTTTTTGGATTAGGAAGTCTTTAAGGTAATAACATTATCTAAGTACTACTTATTACTGGAGAGACTATTATTGGATCGATTCAGCAGCTAATCCAGCGTCACAATTTCACAAAAGTAATCACACTCACAGACACAACATTTGCGAACCGACTGACGGACCGACTGACGGCGCGGAAGCGGGGGTAGAGTGAGAGAGCGCTAGAGCTGGCCAGCGAACCATTTTTAAGGCGCGTTCATACGCTCGCGTGCAAACAGACAACGAGCACATTATTTTCTGTTGCGTCCGGTCTCCTCAAGATGAAAGTGACAGAGCTACACCGTGCTTGATCTAATCATATTTCTGTCTCGATGAATTTCTGTTTGCAAGTGAGCGTGTAAACCCACCGTAATACCACTTGCCGGCCGCGACGTAGTTTATGATCTGGAATAACACATAGGCTACTTTTTACCCAGGTAGGCGCAGTCGCAGGCACATGGATGCTAGTAATTCTTATGATAGTAATTAAAGTAAACATAGACGTACAATACGATTAGCGTATCATAATCATAATCATAATCATTCATTTATTGCAAGAAATATGGTCATAACAAGATCTTAATACTATATAAAGTGTCACATACTTCACCAAAAAACATCGGCATGCAAAATTACATAAAATAAATTGAATTTAATAAAATGTCACTAAAATAAAATAAAATTAAAAAATTGAAATAATTTGAAATGTCATGTTTAGTTAATATTAATTAATTACTGTATGTCCAAGAATTCGTTTACACTATAAAATGCTTTTTCGATAAGCCACAATTTTAACTTTTTTATAAATAATCGCATAGGTAAATTTTTAATATCATTAGGGATTTTATTAAATATAGTACCAGACATGGCATAACAGTTATTTACATATAAGGCTGTCTTAGGTGTCCTGGCCAGAACAATCCTGTTAGGATTACGTACACATCTAGGGTATATGTCACTAGCCTTAATAAATAAATTCGAATGTTCCTTGACAAATTTAGCAGCCTCAAAAATGTACATACTGGGCAATGTTAATAGTTTTAATTTTATAAAAATAGGTTTGCACGATTCCCAAGGTGGAATACCGACAATTGCGCGTACACATTTTTTTTGGCCAATGAAAGCGACATTTATGTTTGTAGAATTTCCCCATAGAATAAGTCCGTAATTTAAGTTAGAGGTTACGAATCCATGATATGCAGTCATTATAGTTTTAAGGCTAGAAGTTTTACGAAGTCTGTAAATAATATAGACGAATTTATTTAATTTTTTTCTTACAACATCAATATGGGCTTTCCAGTTACATCTATGGTCAAGTGTGATACCTAAAAATTTCGTCTCTTTTACAGCTTCTATCTTATGGTCATTATAATTAATACTAAGTTTATCAATGTCTTTTGTCGAATTGGTAAATTGAATAAAATTTGTCTTGGTCAGGTTTGGCATCTATCTAGGCATTCGTAAAGTTAGCTGTTTCGATGCACAGTAGGTATACAATTTAGCAAGAAAATGCTCTACTGCGCACGACAAAAGACCGAATTCCGGGATCCGTTAACCATACTAACGTACGGAATTATTTGATATTGATTTCCTCAAAACCGGTATTGTCCGGTATCGATTACTTCAATACCGGTATTGAAATACCGGACAAATCCTCCGGGATCCCGGTATTTCGGTATTACGGGATCCCGGTATTCATGCCCTAGTCAGAAGTCGCTCTCAGCGGCCGCCCTTGCTACGAATTCAGGCTATAATTTTGGTTGTATTGTTTCATTGGTACCTAAGTATATAAAGTTGTCATTCGGTCTTTAACGTGCAACTAGTATTAATGAGAAAGTCCTGAAAGAAATGTCTTTTTTGTTATTTAATGAGTTTTTAGCAGGAATCAGGAGGCCTTCAGGCGATCTAAAACTCCATTACCAGAGTTAGCTAACTAGCTCATACGAACAAACATACAAACAAGGATACCCCCCAATGAGACGACGCAAGCTATAAATAATATTGTTATTTCAGGCCACTTTCAGGCCATGTTTTGAGACACCCTGTAGTTACTTCACCTAATAAATTGCTCTAATTTGCTATGCTACTGCTGTTTTTTTTCTTTAAATGCCAACTTCATATCCACGAGGTGATAGGTCGTGGTAATGCAAAAAATCTGGGTCCATTAGCATTAGTGTTTTTATTTCTAATTAGCTTGAAGATGTTTAGCATGGTTTATTATTGACTAGCTGATGCCCGCGGCTTCGCCCGCGTGAACTACTATTTTGTTTATCCCCCGTGAACCGTGCATTTTTTCGGGATAAAAAGTAGCCTATGTCCTATTCCCGGTCATTATCTATCTATGTTTCAAATTTCAGCCAAATCGGTTCAGTGGTTGTCGAGTTATAGAGGAACAAACATAATTATATCCAAACATCCAAACATCTAAACATCCAAATTTTCGTATTTATAATATTAGTGTGATAGTGTGATTATAATATTAGTGTGAAGTGTGATGTGATGGAATTTTCCTGTCTTTATTTATAAGTTTGGAAAGCAAAATTAAACTGCTTTCAAAAATGAGTACCTAAACTAATTAAACCTGCTAAGTAAGTTCATAATGATACCTGAAATTGATAGCGGAGAATATGGACTGGCAGGATGCTTTCATGAGGACAAAAGTGCACACTGTGCACTCGTAGTCGTAGCATATTCGCACCCCTAGACGAAAACCCCGCTAACTCGAAAAACCTACTTTTTCAGAAATGACAAAAAACTGATTTAAAAATCTATGACAGACTATGAAAAACGTAAAATTATTTATGAAATTTGAACAAAACCCTTGACGGTAGGTATAGTTACGTGTGTTATATCACCGTATAGGTAATCAGTTTAGGAATTCGAAAACGCAACTAACTCCATTTGGGCACATTTTGAATATTCGGAGTTTTCTAGGGGTGCGATTATCAGCAGGCTGACTGTCTAACGTGTCTCAAACCTCAAATTGTTCTCAAACCAGATAGTTAATTGATTCAGGCGTGACTTTGCGGAAGTCCATATTCAGATTTTTTTGAAAGTTTTAAAATATCTAGTACTCCTCCGCCAATCTATACCAAAAAAGATTCGTCAAAATTTTCACGCTAAAGCCACCCAACCACCCACTTTCCACAGCCTAACCTTACTATGCCAGGTTAGTCAGGGCAAATCCAAAACACGTGTCGAAGACCATCAAGTTTTTGTTTTTGTTTTCGCGCTGGTGCTGTTCCCGGATTTGCCCTGACTAACCTGGCATAGTAAGGTTAGGCTGTGGAAAGTGGGTGGTTGGGTGGCTTTAGCGTGAAAATTTTGACGAATCTTTTTTGGTATAGATTGGCGGAGGAGTACTAGATATTTTGAAACTTTAAAAAAAAAAATCTGTTCTCAAACCGTCAAACCGTCTAAGTCTAATTTGTGCAAAGTAGGTACTAACATGACGCATGAAAAGAGTTCAAATTATTTCATGAAATACGGATACATCACACTTCACCACAATATTCATGCGGAATAAGTAGATAGATAAATAATTAATTAATTCATTACCTACACAATAATAATCCCGTTAAATTTTAATATCTTAAATTCCTACGTAAGAATTCCCAAATGTGTATCGCACACATTATAATGGCTTTCTTACAGTTCCGTTCTTTAATTAAATCCGGATTTCCGTACTTTTCTCTTTATCGTTTTTCAATTGCTCCAGAAACACAAATACTTAGGTACTTCTTTTAAAACAAACATTTTGCAACAATTTCATTTTTTTTTGCAACAATCGTTTGTGCAGGTTTTTCCGTAAGTTAATCATACAATTCTCCTATGTAAATCGACCCTTGCGTAAGACAAATATAATCTGAAACAAACTTAATCACATTTCTTCGATGTAGTTTAGTCAACTTTAAGCTTACTCTTTGCTTGTGTTTTCAGAAGTAGGCTAAATCTGCATTACTAAATATAACTACTTTATTTTTTAGATGATGGATATAAAGCCCGTCACAGACTTAGCTATAATATATATTATATTATAGCTAGGCATATTACTATATATTTTCTATACTAATTTTCGCGTGACCGCACACTCAGCTATAATATATACGGTATAATAGTACGGTATATTAATATACCTAGTCGGTTCATAAGTTCTGTCACAACCCTATTATTTTTAAGTTTCAAATACTGTCTAGAAATCTTTTATTGATATTGAAAAAAGAACATTTGAGCTTTCTAAAAATACAAAATAAATGCACTTAAGTTCATTTTTCAAAATGGAATGGACGATAAAGGAAGATAGAGTCGCGGTTATCACGTTGCACCAGAAGATCAGAAAGGTGTGAAAACTAGTGCTGTTGTGTAGATACCAAAATATCGTCCTTACAAACATAGTGGAACCTCTTTATTTATTTATTTATTTATTTATTTATTTGTTTAACTAGCACGAACATGTCAATTACACTAATTAAAAAGAACAATAACTACAGAATACAAGTCAAATTTAAAAAAATGCTAAAAAGATATTATGTCCACAAAGTAAAAATTATAACAATAAAAAAATAAACTATTCCAAGAAATGTCAATATTATAATAGGTAGGTACATAGGTATAGTCAAAAGGACAAACGAACATTTACACAGACTTCTCACAGAACTTCAGACATGCAGACAGAATTTCCTTCCATCCATCCACAAACACATCGCATTCAGGGTTCTCATTCAAGAGGTCATTGAGCGCAGAAAGAGTACGAGGAATGGGAGACTGGGCATGCGCGACCGTGTGACAGGAAGGTTCCTGGAACAGCCGGTGCCTTCTGTTACGGTAATAGTTGTCGGGGACGTAGAGCCTTGCCAAATCGTCATGGAGATCAGGAGCATCGATCTTACCACGGAGAACCTTGCACATGGTAATTAACTGGTCGTTCGCTCTTCGAACTTCCAAGCTGTTATAGCCTAAGCAGCCCATAAGGAACTTTGTCTGGTACATGTACGGATAGTATCCAAACAAGTGCTTGTAAAGAAAACGAAGAAAAGCCTTTTGCACCTTTTCCAACAAAAGGGTATAGGTACTTTCATGTGGATGCCACACACATGAGCTAGCCTCCAGCTTACTTCGCACGAGCGCGCAGTATAAAAGCTTTATAACATGACTGCTTCTAAAGTCGCGGACGTTCCTCAACACAAAGCCCAATCTACGGAAGGATTCCTTGGCTACGGACGTGATATGAACATTGAATGTTAGTTTAGAGTCAAACAATCTCTTTCCCAAACAATGTTCGAAAACAGACCCTGGACTTTCCAGCAAGACTCTGCACCAGCTCATAGGGCACGAAGCACTCAAAACCCGTAAAATCGACTTTATCAGGCACGAAGACTGGCCCTCGTCTAGCCCAGAGTTAAATCCACTGGACTGCAAAATATGGCAGCATTTAGAGGAGAAAGTCTGCGCTAAGCTTTATCAAAATTTGGAATCTCTCCGTGCATCTCTGGTTAAAGCAGCGGCAGCAATAGACACAAATGTGGTGCGTGCTGCAATCGACGACTAGCCGCGTCGCTAAGAGCCTGTATTCAAAATCGGGGGGGTCATTTTGAATGTTATTAGTAAAATTGTATATTTTACATTTAATTATCTTTCTTTTCACGTACAACTTTAAAACAATAAACACAATTTATATGATTTATTTAGTTAAATGTTTGAGACAGAACTTATGACCCGACTAGGTATATTATAGCTAAGTCTGTGACGGGCTTTATACATTATTCATTATTACAAACTTATCGGTTTAGAATAGTCTTTTTTAAACTTTCGCGATCACTATTCATATTGAAAAGTTTTATGGATACATACTCCAGTCTGCCAGCGACCACGGCTATTGCAACATAGCCGAAACGTCGGGAAAAATAAGGTAAATTACGCGATAAAATCCCGTGTCCATAAAACTTATCGGTTTAGAATAAGATGACAGTTGATAGGAGGATATGGAAGAAAAAGACATGTTATGCTTACCCCACGTAGGTGGGAAAAGGGCAGGAACATAATAATCGGTTTAAGATACTTTTGAACTGGCCCTTTCCCAATTTGTCACCAATTTTGTCCAAAACTTTTTTCAAAAAAGTTAATAATTTCGTAAAATTTTCGAAATCCATAATTCTTCACACACCAGACTTCAGCACCTTAGTTCCATAGGTTCTAAAAGATAATAATATTGTGAAGTTTTGAAATCCCCAATTCTTCACCTAACTTCAAACCAATCTCTCGTTCTATAGTTTCTAGAATATTGTGTAAAGATCACAGTTAGGTCGTAAATTGGACGCTCTTCACGGATCCCGCTATAGCAGAGGGTGTGCTCGCTCACGACTCAATGTTTATCCACAACATAACAAATTGCCACAGACAAATCCACAACAGAACTTAAATCATCTCTTTGTTTGTTCAGCGTTTTTATGATAATTGTTTTCGTATAGTATCAATCAACGGTCTGCTTTATTGAGGAACTGTCTAAGATTATGCCTCTTGGTTTTGGATGAATTTGAGATAGTACTGTCCCTTAATTTATGCGTGGAAATGCTTATTTTCGTGTCCAACTTAGATTATCAATAATGTCTCAAAGAAGGTCGTTCATTTTGGGCCCAAAAGCCAAACTGCCGGCCAAGACAAAAAATCTGATTCTGATCGAAAAATCGAATATCTCCTGAAAGTTCAAGGCAGTGGTAAAGTTAGGCGTTTGCAATTTTTTTATAATTTTTTTCAGTCAAGGGATTTTTTAAATAAAATTTATGGAAATAAAACTTTTCTTCGCAAAAAAATCAACTGAAATGGTTTAAGAGACTTGTTGCCCTAACGAAAAATACTCAGATTGACTTCCCAAACGTGACCGCCATACCATTTTTTTTGACCGGCACTTTGGCTTTTGGGCCCACAATAATGTATGAAGCATGAATGACCTTCCTTATCGACTGAATCTTAATAATAAAAAAAGTACTAACATAAGAAAATGTTGAGATATTACAATGGAAAAGATGTAAATTGGGGTCTATGAATTCACCTATTCTAAGATATTTTACTTGTTAATTGCAGTCACCGGAGACAGTATAAGTGTCCGTTCAACATTATTGATGTCCGTCTTTAAGACCAGAAGTATCATTACATCTGCAATTACAGGTATTGTTCATTTTCTTAGTGCTTAACAGTTTATTTACCGTTTTTCACTATAGAATTTCAAGATTATTTACTATCTATTCATTTCACGTAGGCATTGGAAGAAATCCATTACTTATTTTATATTCCTCCTCTCCGTTGTACAGTTATCCATCTGTGTGGTCCATATAGAGGGTTTTTAAGGGTCATTTCGCCAGATCGTTTACTTGAAATTAGTCAATATAGCGGGCGAGTGCTAGCTGCGTCCGCGGCCATCAGTTCGCGGCTCGTTCGTGCCGCGCCTGACGGTTCCAGGTCAAAGGTATTTATTTACCTAACAGATATATCGGCCGGATAGCCTTTTTCGCAACTCGTTGTGCCACCCGTGAACGCCTGCATTAACACCACTCACCATCCTAAATTATGCACCCGTTACGAACGAACCCCGTAGGTATTTATTAAGCTGTAAATATATTTTTTATTAAATGAATGTCTCGTAACTTTGGACATCGTCAAAAAGCATTACGTTAACTGTTAATCGCATTTCAATACGTTATCTTTATGAATTGCCGTCAACTGTAATGCGGAGAAAACTCGCACTTAAACGTATGGACTTCATTTATTTTTTTATTATTGCTGTGCCAAAAACGTTGACGCGATTTCGAGTTGAACCCCTCGAATGAACAACTGAGTTACTAATGGCTGACCCCATTGTGTAAGATAGATAGGTATTTCGATTTATTTTTATTGTTGAAAACAAAACTTGATACTTTCTGCACGCTCTATATTTACATCGCCAGCAGCATGTTTTATCGCCGTACATTCGAGTAGCAATTTTATAATTCCAGTTTTGTTTTATAGCCAATGTTCTATTAGTTTAGTAGGTAATTTAGCTAGAGCTTAAACGTTGTAATCATTTTGATGATAGGTGGTCGTGTATGTAGTGTTATTAGAGTTTAATCTGGCCAGACTCGCCGGCGACTTGTCAGCTTACATTTTCTCTTCATTACTTTTTGCTCGCGAATTTTTTGTTAGCAACTGTCATTTGAAATTTGATCGCATTATATTGCTGTCAATGATTTGGGACGACTTTATTTGAGGTGAACCGCAAGAAGGTCAACATACATTTACCAATTCGCCAACTCTGTTCTACTTTATAGTAGGTATATGAACCTATTAAGATCTGATGTGTATATTTCATTTATTAATCCCTCATATTCTTTCTATTTTATTTATCTTTTCATTGACATTAATTGTGTCAGTCCCTGTCCTAACTGGAGGTGTCAGTTTATGATACTTTGTTTCATGTAAAGGGACGTTATCGTGAACATTACGCCGTAAACTGATTAAGTTTATGTGGTCGTTTTGATAAGCCGGTTACTAGCTCAGTGGAGCTCTTGCTCGCCGACTTAGAAGTTCTCAGATGCACCTAGTAACTGGACACTAAGCTGTGGATTATAGATAGGTTTGTGGCATCGGTTCGCAAGCTGCAACTATGTTGACGGTGACGACTGACTCGACTCAGCACGTGCTTAGTCCGTTCTCGTTCCTCACTATATCAGATCAGCTCTTTATTACCTTCATTTATTACCACGATCCATGCTTTCTCTGTTGTCCGACGATAGCGGAAATTTCATGAACACTCGTTTACCGTCCGACGACTAGTCTTAGATAGCCCATTTGCAAATGTAATGGCTTTCTGCTAAACTTATTTGCTGTGAATTGTAGACTATTTTGCTTTCTTCGGTTACGTAAAATCAAAAATATGCATGGGAAAGTTTTGTTTATATTGCTGTCACTTAAATAACCATCTTAATTCCAACGGCCAAGAATTTAATCTCACCACGACATACCAGAACGCTTACTACAAGTATGTTGATTTTAAGCGATGCCATTCCATTAGGTGGAGACGGCGTTCGTGCAAAATCACGCAGGAATTTTATCTTAGATGTGGGACAGCGGTTATTAACGACACACTTTTTTCTTTGTGTCTGCGATATAGTGTGGAGCAATCGATGTTATTTTAAAATTTATTATCGTATTGAAAAATGTTATGTAACGTGGTGTGAACAGTGATATCCGTGTAGAGAGCATGTCGCGGCCGTGTCGTCGCGTCGAGGCCTCGCCGAACGAGCGTGCCGGCTGTCCATCGTCCATGTACCCAACGTTTTAATGACTTTATCGCGCACTTATCGAAAAACAAACGAACATTACAATAAAACCATCATGATTACAGGACACACATTCACAGTTTATGTAACTTCGGATGTCGATATCGAAACTGGGCGGGTTTTTGCCGAATTCGGTCGATCGTTCTACAAACGGTTTCAAAATCTCAAAGGTAATAATTTTGTATTTATCGATGACTTTATTATTGGCGCATAGCGATATATGGCAGAAAATATTGTGGGGCATGTTGGAACTATTAATAAAATTAATTGGACTGCTCTCGCAAGGCTGGACTCGCAGTCGACTCTTTATAACGTGAAATACAACGCTCGTATTTTATGCTTTTGTTTCTTTTATGCGGTGAATTATGGATTTGCGGTAAGACAGTCTGGTGACAGTAATTTTAGTGTCTTGGGCGCCGTCGATGTATCACGGTCACCTACAGTTTAAAACGCAATTAGTAAAAACGCATACAAGTCGATGAAGGCCGAGTAAAAATAACCCTGCGTTTCCATTGTAACCACACAGTAATGAGTTATGTATGAATCATCCTCGTATTAATCATTCAATAACCGCGAGCTTTTACCGAAGCTATTTATTTTAGATTACAGGGTTCGCGAGTCTCGTATGAAGATAAAGCTTCGTTCATATTGGTCGAGCAAATTGCTTCGGAAATTGATTACGGCGAAGCGATTACCAATGTAAACTAGACTTTAACGGCGCATAAAAACAAATAACTGTCAATTATCGGCAAGGCGAAACGTTGTATTGTAATTAAAATTGCAGTTTTGTCATTTTGCCGAGTCGAATGCTGGATTAATTAGTGCCTCTGGCAGAAACAACAAAGTGTTGGGCGCCAATCGAGTGACCCGATCTCCGACTGTCTGTAGTTATTGGATTTTATACAGCGAAGAGTCTGCCTACCTTCGTGAACGTCTGAACTTTGGATTACCATCTTCACAGACACCATGAAGTGAACTCTGGGATATTTCAAAGCGGAATCTGGTAAATGATTAGCATTCAATGACTTTTCTTTAAAGGTCTTGTAGTTATCGTTTTGGAATAGATACTGCTAAATTGCTAAATTCTGTTTTGCCATAAACATTTGCTAATTTATTTTGCAACTGTAAAATGATCGATTGACCGCGGTAGTTGCAAAGTTTGTAAACATCACGCAAGGTATTGTTTCGCGATGCTGTGCGCTTCAACCACATACTTCCGCATCTCTCAGCATCAACCTCACTAAAAGCTCTTTACATTGAAGTTCATGAGTATCACGTGAGATCTCAACGATTCGTATTGTATACAAAACCGGCTCTATTGCCTTAGCGTTAGATCATGAGTGCTGAGGCATGCTTGCATGTAACTCAACCCAGGCTCCGCGAAGTTCATTACTAGTCGTTTCAATCGCCGTTTCTCAATGCAAATTTTTCATCTCTCATCTGAATGCTAGAAACTATTAGCGTGTATTGTACTAAGACGTTTAGTGTTGGTACACAGCTAGTGAGGCTAAATGATGGAGAGATATCAATCGCTTAATAGGTAAGTGTGAACAGGGCTGCCATTGTCGGGCCCATTAACAAACGAGTTTTGACACGCGAGTGTGTACTTGCGAAATGTTCGACTCACGACTAAATAAATAAATGCTTATTTACATCGTTGCCCAAGACCTGATACCTAATTTAATTAGAACGGCTTTAATTGAATATCGGACACAATAACAAGACCGGTGATACTGTTGTTGAGATATTTATAATCTGTGTTTATGCAGGATTATCTGTGGTCACTAGACCGCTTCCTTTTCCTGTGAATTGTGAATCCTAGAACATGTCTGTCGTAAATATAAAATAGAAAAATACAGTTATTACTTTCATTCCTAAATATTTAATACCAGTTCTCATAGGTTATGGGCCATTGACGCCCGGTAGTGTTAGATTAGTTGTAGGGAAGTCTGACGGTATCGTTCTGCAGAACTTATCTTTTCAGAGTTTGCACAGGCCAAGCACAGGCATACAAAATGGCGTTGTCGACCACGACCACGCCGGCAAATTTTCCCCAGCTAAAAGCCGAGGCATTCGATAACTGGTTATTCCGAGTACATTGCCTACTCGAGGAAAGAGGTCTGAAAGATATTTCGGAAGTGGATAAAATTGATGACAAAAACAAAACCTCCGATGCAAAAGCGAAAAGTCTTATTGTGCAATGTTTGACTGATAGACACTTGAATATCGTCAAAGAGTGTAAAAGTGCTCATGAAATGCTAAGTGTTTTAAGAAACACATTCCAAAGAAAAAGTGTCATATCCAAAATCACACTGAGAAGAAAATTGTTGACTCTAAAACACACTGGAAGTAAACTTGAAGACTACTTTGCAAAATTTGACGATATAATAAGAGAATTAGAGGTTTCAGGAGAAAAGATTGAAGAAAGCGATAAGGTCTGCTATCTCCTGACAGGATTAGGCGAGGAATACAACCATATAATCACAGCAATTGAGACGGTAAATACCGAAGTAAAACTAGAATTTGTGAAGATGAAACTTCTGGACCATGAAGTCAGAAAAGAAAAATGTTCAAACCAAGATGATCAAAATCAGTCTTCATTTATAAGCACAAATATAATATGCTATAGATGCAAAAGGAAAGGCCACAAGGCATATGATTGCCGCATGAGTAGTAGAGGCAGAGGCAGAGGGTTTAGAGGTCCTAGAGGCAGAGGTGGAGCCGCTCATCCAGCAGAAGAGGAGAGTTTGCCCATGTTCATAGCATCGGAACAAGCGTTAGCAGCTGAAAACATGACCAATCTGTTGTCATTTGTTGTTGATTCCGGTGCCACACAACATTTTGTTCAGGAAAGTTATGAGAAATACATGACCAAGCTTGAAGATCTGTCTCACCAATTAAAAGTGAAAATTGCCAATGGAGAAATTCTAACTGCGACAAAGAAAGGTATTTTAGATGCCACCTACAACAATGAAAGGATAAGAATAGAAGCTGTAATTTTACCTGGTCTAAGTACAAACTTAATGTCAGTATCCAAATTGGTGGAAAGAGGAATGGAAGTGAATTTTAAAAATGGAAAACTGATTATAAAACACCAGAATAAGTCGTACCATGGTGTGAAAAAGGGTCAGTTGTATACATTCACAGTAAAATTGAATGCTAAAATAGAAGATGCAGGTTCATGTAAAGAGACAAATAAAGAAACTGAAGAAAATATAAACATATGGCATCAAAGATTTGGACACATGTGCAGAAAGAATTTAGCAATATTAGGATTACCATTCAGCAAAGAAGTATGTGAGCCATGTATGAAAAATAAAGCAACAAGATTACCGTTCAAGAGAATTCAAAGTCCAAGGTCCAGTCAAATAGGCGAATTGATTCATACTGATATATCAGGTCCAGCTAGAGTGCCGACCAATGAGGGATACAAATATTTCCAGACCATAATTGATGATTACAGTCATTTCACACATACATATTTGTTAAGAAACAAGTCTGAAGCTACAGAGAAATTAATATTATATATAAAGGAAATGGAAAGACAAATGGATGTAAAAATCAAAAGAATTAGATGCGACAATGGTGGAGAGTTCACGGCAAATCGACTAAAAGAATACTGTCAAGAAAAAGGAATAAAATTGGAATACACTCAAAGTTACAGCCCGCAGCAGAACGGGAAAGCTGAAAGAATGAACAGAACGATCTACGATAAAGCCAGAACAATGCTTGATGAGTCAAATCTCCCGAGAACATTATGGGGACAAGCTGTACTGACAGCTACATTTTTGATAAATCGCTCACCAAGCTCAGCTATAAGAAACAATGTTCCAGCAAAGATAATGAATAAAGAATTTGACATGAACAAAATAAAAATTTTTGGGTGTAAAGCTTGGGCACACAATATGCCAAAAGGTGACAAATTATCGAGCCGTGCAACTGAATACAGAATGGTTGGCTACTCTACCAATGGTTACACACTATGGAATCCAAATACTGATGAAATCACAGTATCAAGGGATGTAAGATTCGATGAAAACAATATAAAATATGAAGAAAACATAATAAACGAGAATCAAAAATCAGTCAGAGTAATGTATCAAGAACAGGACGAAAATAAAATAGAAGACACAATTGAAGAGCCAAAAACAACCCGAACTGAAAGAGTAGTAGTAGAATCAAAACAAGAACCAAGCACAAGTAAATCGAGGTCAGGTCGAGAAGTGAAAAAGCCTCAACATTTAAATGATTATGAAGTCTATGAAGCTTATTGCTTACTGTCAAGTGAAAATGACCCGACAACATATAAACAAGCTGTAGAACAAAGTACTGAATGGAAAACAGCAGTAGAAAGTGAGATAAAGTCACTAGAAGAACAAAACACATGGTTAGAAACTGAGCTGCCGAAGGGATGTAAAACAATAGACACAAAGTGGATTTTTAAAACCAAGTCAGATGGAACTAGAAAAGCGAGGTTGGTTGCCAGAGGTTTCCAACAAGAAGCTGAAGACTATGTGTATGCTCCAGTGGCAAAGATGACAACTATAAGAATGGGATTATCACAAGCAGTTAATAACGACTGGATGATACATCAATTAGATATACCCACAGCATTCTTGAATGGAAAACTTGAGACAGAAGTTTACATTAAAGTTCCAGAGGGAGTAAATGTGAAGAATAGAACAAAAGAAACTGTCTTGAGACTGAATAAAGCTTTGTATGGACTCAAAGAATCACCAAAGTGCTGGAATAAAACATTTGATTCGTTTTGTAAGAAAATAAACATGATACGATCAAAATATGATATATGCTTATATACAGGCAAAGAGATATGGCTAATACTATTTGTAGATGATATAATGTTAATGGGTAATGAAAAAGAAGTAAATAAAGTGATCAAACTATTACAAGAAGAATTCAAAGCAAAAAACTTGGGAAGTATAAGTAATTTTCTTGGAATAGAGATACAGAGAACTAAAAATACAATAAAGTTATCTCAAAAACAGTTTATTGAAAATGTGTTACAAAAGTTCAATATGTCTAACTGCAAAGATGCAAAGACACCGATGGAAAATAACTTTCAAGTACCTGAAAAAGAAGAAATAATTAGTAACACACCATACAGAGAGCTAATTGGATGTCTAAATTACCTAGCTACAATAAGCAGACCGGATATAACTTTTGCTACTTCATTTCTGAGTAGATACCTAGACAAACCTACAAGAAGCTTATGGACTGCAGCAAAGAGAATATTGCACTATCTGAAAGCCACTCAACACTTGGAGTTGACCTACCGCAAGAAAGAAAAGAATAATAATCTTTCTATCATTTCAGGTTTTACAGATGCAGATTGGGCCGGTGATAAAACTGACAGAAAAAGCGTCAGTGGCATGGTTATTTATCACCAAGGTAACCTAATCTCATGGTCTTCAAAGAAACAACAAACCGTGGCATTATCAACAGCTGAGGCCGAGTATGTGGCTGCAGCAGTATGTTGCAGTGAGCTGCTATTTGTTCGAGGACTATCTACAGACTTTCAAGATCAGTGCAGTGTAGAATTACGAGTGGACAATCAAAGTGCGATAAAAATGATTATGAACAGTGAAAATACGAAGCATTCCAAACATATTGATATCAAGTATCATTTCATAAAAGACATTATTTCTAGAGACATTCTTACAGTGCATTACGTAAATACTAGTGAAAATACTTCGGACATTATGACGAAGCCCTTGTGTAGTGTTAAACATTGTTATTTTCGTGCAAATTTGTTCAATTGATAAACTTTTGTTTGTTTACATGTAAAATTAGTAAAGACAATTTGAGGTTAGGATGTAGAAAAGTCAAACGTCAAACAGAAGTTGTTATAAATGTCAAATCACTCAAATGTCACTTTAGTGTTGCCATTATGTTAAAACTAAAAACTGCTAAATTTTGCAATTTCATGTTAGAATAATTTTCTTGCTAAGTTAAAATAGAAACTTGAAATTGAGAGGGAGTGTTGAGATATTTATAATCTGTGTTTATGCAGGATTATCTGTGGTCACTAGACCGCTTCCTTTTCCTGTGAATTGTGAATCCTAGAACATGTCTGTCGTAAATATAAAATAGAAAAATACAGTTATTACTTTCATTCCTAAATATTTAATACCAGTTCTCATAACTGTTGCAACAAATTAATCAAAGTTATGATCCGTGTGCGTCGCGCTCTTTGTTGCGGTACTGACTTATTTGTTGTGAAACGTTATTTAGGTATGTTAACAAAGGCAATAATTTTGTGAATGTGGTAATACGGTTAATGGTTTGTGTCTGAAGGTATATTGATCTTGATCGTAAGCACCAGCCGTCGACGGCAGGGCTGCCTTTTAAACAAGCACCAGAATTTATAATTTAGAAGAATTTACATTTAAAAAGACTGACAGTAATCCTAAATATTTCGGTAAGGTCCCACTAACATACCTTGCTTGATTTGTCTAAATAATTTGATGATTATGACATTTTTTTTCTTAATAGTCCGGACATATAAATAGGGACGGTCGAAAGCCGGATTTTTCCGGACGTCTAGCAGACGCGACGGCGGTGCTGCGCAGGCGCCGGTAGCTCGCATTTCAAGTGCACTCGATTTATTCTATTCTAAATCGATGTTAGTTTTGTGATATCATATTCAGCCGAGGCAGCTTCGTTGAATGTATTAATATATTATTCTTGAGGTTTACTGCTAAGGTATCTACATATATTCCATTTTGGTAGTCGTAAAATATTAGAATAATAGTTTAAATCACAGCGTTTCTCAGAATTCATATTTTTCAGAATATTTTTAAATACCTACTATAACTCACACAATCTTTACCAACTTTTTTGTAGACTTTGTTGTTTTTTCAAAGTGGGCTGTAGTGGTTTTGATTTATACTTTTTTTAAAGAAATGTATTTACTCTCCTGCAGTTTTAATTTAACCTAATTGAAAAAAGTAAAATCAAAGGCAGTAGAAACTTCAGTCAACATTTTCTTACGCCCACAGTTTGTATTACCATAAATGTGATAGAAATGAAACATAGAAAATTATAATCCTCCCGATCACTCGAGAAAGCTCTGGATAGGTTATTGAAAGTGGCCGTTTGGGTTCAATACTGATACAGAATGGTATGATTATGTTAACCTAGACCTGTAAAGCCTTGGGCTGTTAGGTATAGCTGGTGAAATGTATGCTTATTTTATGACGTGCAATAGGTATAAGTACTGTTTTTGTGACGTAGTAGGTACATTAGAAAGAGCATTGTTTTTTGGAAATAAGAATTTGTTAGCTTATATAATGTAATTTAATAATATAAGACTACTTGGATGACGTTGAATCGTCGAAGAGCTAAGTGATTCAACTATTGTTCTTTCGCGACCAATACTGTAAAGAATCATTGTAGTAAACACGATATGGGGTGTAGTTTTTTGTTTCGGTGTCCCAATGAAATGCAATTCTTAAATGAGTCCATGTCATTGGGTTATAAATTTATATCATGCATTCGTGGTGTAGCTTGATTACTCGTAGTATTCTTGGTAGATTGTTAAAGGTAGCAAAGATTTGCGCGTTCCTGAAATGATCAGAAAATCAGTAATATTACGATCAACTCAGCGTTTCTGTGCTTCGATTCATGTTAAATTGTCGGTCCCTGCTGTAAAGTCATGACGAAGGCCAGAGGCTTTCAGCAGGCCTAAAATATCCAGAGCCTACTAGCTCATACGAACTTTCTTTATAGTATTTAAATTCCTTTAAACAATAAAATTATGTACCCATAGATAGAGGTAACAAAAATTGATCGCCAAAACAGACTATTGCTTCGGACAACCCATTATATCAGCCGCGACAAAAGATACCTACGCGATCGTTTTGACAGTTTCAGACCAATTTGAGGTTTGAGACAAGTTAGAAAATCAGCTCGCTGATTGTGGCCTTCTAGTGTGTCTGTTGGATAGCGTGCGTATTGTTTTAATTATTCTGAGTGACGTTTGTTCTTCGCAGTTCCAAAATTATCAAATCTAACCTGATATATTGTATCATCATTACATTATCATCCATAGCCTGACTTCACTGCACTGGGCATATTGTTCCTTTTGTTAGTGCCAAGAATTCATCTCCTGAGATTGTTGATCCATGTTTAATTTTATCTCTAAGCTATGAACCTGTGGCTATAAAAAACTCATCGTAGGAAGTTATTGCATAAATACGTGCATGGCAAACCTTGTTGCAAGGTGTAGGGAAGTTGTCGCCTTAATGATCACTTTGCGTTTAGAAACAGCCTTTTTCTAAACCCAACCTTCCTTAATTAGCAGAGAAACTAGTGATCCAACTTCTATGCAAATGCATTTTCTTCTATTTTCGAAAGTACCATCTTGAGAATTATGCACCAGGCTTATCATTGATTCATTGGATTTTACTTTTACATGAGGTCGAAGTGAAATGAGAAACGAATTGATTGAATTCTTTGGCATATTGAATACCTGCTAGCGAAGTCGATTTTAATGAAAAAGAAATGCTGTTCTAGTAAATTATTTAGTGGACAAATCAAAATTTACAAACATAATATTGCAAAGCCCATCAAAATTATAATTTACGAGAGGTTTCAAAGACTTTGAAAAGACAGAAAAGGTTTGTAGAAAGTGTCGTTACTATTTATAGGACTTACACTTGATAAAAAGTCCATACTACGAATTTGTCAAAGTGCTACCTTAGCCAGATCAATAAGGAAAAATTAATTAAACTATTAATTTCTCAGATTTGTACTTATTAATCCATGAGTATAGGTACCGTACTGAGTAAATCTTGCCAAAAACAACAAGATTTTCCAATGGAAGGTCCATGAATAATTTTCCCTGTGTTTTACAAAATCAATAATGACTGAATCTACGTTACAATTATTATTAAAGATGGTTCCATCTACTGGTTTCTTATAACTATATTTCTCACTACAGGTCAACATGGCTTTCAGATCTTCTTCTATGTATTTCTTTTTTCGTGTCGCAGTTATAATCTATAGCCACTTTGAGAAGGTGACTTATAGTTAAGTAGGTATTTATTTATGGGGGTCTTTTACGACCTTCTCTGCTTAATTTTAATTCAGTCATAGGTCCAATTATATTTTACTGTAGTTTCCTGCTTTCCCGTCTTCTCGACTATGTATAAATCACCTGGTTACAGTAATGTAGACTTATCTACTTGTATTATTTTAAGCTAAGAAGCTGTAGGAGAGCTCAGGCGTAGGCGGATCGGGTCCAATTATGTCGCAGCGAGAACGAATTTATGGCGACATGCGACGCGACGCTCTCACCTTGACATGTCGCAGACACCCGATCCGGACCAGCTCCCGGACCTTCCGGCGTCTTCATAACAAAAGTCAAAATTCTTATCCGACATTCCCTTGAATTACTAACAGAAAAACACCACAGAATGTAACCTAGTCAAAGTAAACAATTCTGAAACGGTTCCTTGAAAATTGGTCAGTGAATTGATTTGGATAAATTGAAATACTAAATGTATGCGCTGCGCATACGTAGGTACGTTCAGCTTTAGGAGTCAAAGGCTGCATGGAGGCTGCGCTCGCGCAAGTCCTAGCTCTCGAGTCGGGCAGAGAGGTGCCGGATTGCAGACAGTCGCGCGGGAAACGCCGCAGCGAACGGTCGAGCGCTCCGCTTGTCCAAATTCCTCTCGAAAATTGCATTTATCGATCGTATTTACGATAACTTACACTATTTTTTGCGACAACGATCGCGTACCGTAAATAAAGTGTTAGATTCGTATGTGGTTCATAAAAGAATAACATAAATATGTCCGGTTAGGCGATTTTTATTGGATAAACTGTGAAAAACCAACTCTGTCCAAATGAAGATGACTGTGAATCGTATAAGGGTGGTGGTTCTAGGGAGTCCGCGCAGTGGAAAGTCAGGTTAGTAATTGCATTTCCTTGTTCAGTTTCTAGTGGTCTTCTAGCATTTACTTGTCCTAATATAGTTTAATTTGATCTAAATTGCGGTAAATGACTTTTCTCTTATCGGCTTCTTTATCGAATTTCTCAAAGAAAGTGGTAAAAGATTTTTATACTCCATAATGCTCTTTGACAGTACCGTAGGTACTTAAGTTGTAAAAAAATTGAACGACTTTATAATAAAGTGCCCCAATATTTATAATGTACTTATGAAATAAAATAAAACATGTATTATCGCGGTCCGGTTTTCACAAGTTTTATATGCACCCTGTAATTTAAGACCACCAAATTGGTTGTCGCTCCACACCGTATGAATAGCGGGATATGCGAAATTTTTCGTTCAACAAAAAATCTTTGTTCTTGCAAAAGTTGAAATTGTTAACGCTAACGGTATCTCCCATGCTTTAAATTACTATAATCAGTGCAATGTGTTATCCAGGGCCAGTTTATAATACCTACATTTAAATATTTGTAAATAATTTTTTTCAGACCGACTTGCAAAAAAACAGTCAGTTCAATTTAACTTATATGATTTGTTTTATTACTACCTCTATATAAGCATAAAACATATCCCAAATTTCATTCACCCGTCTGAGATGCAGAACCAAATATTTATTTAACCTTCATCTTATCGGTGCATTCTATTCATTGGGACTCTGATTATTAACGTAAACACATTAGTACAACATACAACAATTAAAACAAATATTGTGTGAACAATTGTGCCCTTTTGATAGAAATTGACTTGTTATTTTGAATCATTAAAAAAATGTACTTTCCTAGAAAAGTCTTTACCTACGCTTTGACAAACTTTGCAAATACAAAGAAAATCAATGAATCCATGCGTAGAATCAATTGAATATTTAAAGTTTAGATATTCTGATGATTTACTCAGAATAATCTTATGATCTTCTATTTTGTATTCAATAATAGGAAATTGACAAAATATTGTTGTCCTTTTAGTTCATACCATCAATCACTCTGCATCGGATAAAGATCTCACGTGCAGGTAGATACTGTTATTGAGTAAGAACCCACAGTCACATACGTAGACCTGACACTCTGACCCTAAAGGATTCCACGTCGTGAGTATCGACTGAGAGCCAAGGTCTTGCAATTTGTTATTCACCGATTACATTTTATTTCAATGATTTGACCATGTAACCTCTCATCTCCCAGGCACCTTGCCCATGAGATCGTCATCAGCTATGACTCAAATTGCATGTAATCAAAATTAATAATGTATGCATCCAATAAAATGACATATAAGTGGAATTCTGTTCTGATGCTTGTCCACAATATTAATAACAGCACTTAAGCAATTAAAGGAAATTCCATTACTTCTTTAGCAACTCTCAGCCGTTAAAATGCCTCCAAGTCTTTAGCGAAACAGGAATCCGCGTAGCTTTTTCATTTGTATAATGTATGTAGTAGTGTTGCGTGTGGAACGACGACCTCGACGGCGCGATGGCGTTAATGGGCGAAGAGTTACACAACGCGGTCCGGCGGCTGGCGCCACGGCAGCCGGCGCGCTCCTCGGGAAATCGCACCGCTGACCCACCGGCCGAGTCGCACACCTCGCCTCTGGTATAGGCGACTGGTTGTAATTGCACCGCCCTAATTGTCCGCCGGCTGACGGCCGACAGACGCATGCGTTTGCAATTCATTACACCGCGCCGCATCCAGCCCACCACAGGGCCGACATGCGAAATTGTTTTCAAAGCAGATCCTGTCTACGAGCCGCCCGTGGGAGTGGCCCTCGTCACTCACGGATCCGCGGCCAACTAACATCGTTTAATGCCTCTAGGACGGCGCAGCTCAGCTTAAAATTATTCTCAGACCCCGTTCTTATAAATAGCTTGGATTGAGGTAGTTTATTCGCACAAAATGGATTCCGTTACGTGGACACTCGTTAAGTAGTCGCAGCCCCATATTTATCTCCACGCCGATATCTGGGTCAGGCTGCGGCTTCGCTCTCAAAAATATGATTTACTGTATGTACCTTAGCACCCTGTGGTTATCAGAGGAATTAATATTAAAACGGCAAGGTTTAATTATCTCGAGCTAATAAAGATTTTCAATTAGGCAGACCGCAGCTGCGTGCGTAGGTACCATACTTTTCGCCGGAAAAGGATTGCGTGAGAGCAATGAACTTGCTTGTTGCGAAAGAAAATTACCGCGGCTTAATGATGAACTCGAAAGATGGCATGCAGCTGCATGTAAAGATTCTTGGATGTATTTTTTTGCGGCGTGTCGCGTTGGTGTCAAGCTGGACGTTAATATCGCCGAGAGGTTTATGTCGATGTTGGACGTATGCTCGCGACCTCCTCACGGTGATGAATAGCGGCCCTCTTGAAATATTGATGTATTGCTGACTTGCTCACTCGCCACATGCCCATTTTACCATGTTTTACTTCTCAAAAAAATTAAGTAAATATATAAATTTGTGTTATATTTTAGGGTACACGAATGTAATATTTTGTTGCGAGACATCAGTTAAGTTTTCAAAATATTTAAAGTACCTACCTACAGTCTAAGTTTACTGATAGATGAATACAAAGGCTGACCATTTTTTCAACATCACTGACCGATCAAACACTGTCAATACCGATCATACTAGAATACTGGCCGACAACGCAGCCATCACGGTCAGTTCGACAGCTGATGGATGGTATTGGTAATCTATTAATTACCCACAGTTCTCTACTGATGGTCCATCATCGGTTCCCTTCTATTGTTTCTGTTGCCGCTCCATCTATCAACCCACGTGGTGCCATGTTGTTTGATCATAGTAATTTGTCTTACGCTTCGGTGATTATAAAACTTTTTTATTAGAAACCGATAGTCGAGTTTGATCGATCTCCGTTTAGGATGCGATGATAATGTTGGTGTATTTTTGCTTTGGAATTTCTCGTGTCAATATAGTTGTGGTTCTTTTCTGTATGAATATCGAAAGGCTTGATTCCCGTGTAGATAATATTGAGCGATGGTGTGCTACACGAGCAAAAAATTCAATTCCGCATGGTTCCAGCCGAAGTGGACCAATGAAACTTTATCATAACATACGTAATCGGATCGCGGAGAAAGTAATACGCTTATTACAAATACGCGGATAAAAAAATCGAAAGGAAAATAAGAGTGTGGAATTTTGATCGTATTTCATAAACCACGCATGTTGTAACGCGGCGCCAAGAAACTTGAAAGGTTCTTGACTCTGTTTTATAGTTGTCACAACTATCTGATATGATTTCTTATCTTCTATTATTGCTATCGAAGTGAGCAATAAACGTACACAATTATTTCTCAACTAGATGCGAAGCACAAAGAATGATAAAATCTGTGGGTTTCGTAGTCCACATTTGATTTACAAAGAATTGTAACATCTGTGGGTGTGTTTTGTTCGCATTCAATTTCCTGAAATGACGCAGTATTTACGTACCTACATACATCAAACTTACAATGGAGCTAATTCTGTGCATACTCTACTATAAATCTGAATTTGAAAATGGTCTAACCTATTTTGTGATGAATTATTATGATGTTGTAATTCTAATTTCCTTTGTAGCTCGTTAGTGGCACAAGCAGTTCCTCAGGTATATACAGGGTGATCTAGTTCTTAGCTGAAGGATCTGGGGCACGGCTGCATCACTTTGCCCGGCCTGGGGGTACTTTGAATGGACGACTTCCCTTTCCTTCCTATCAATATAACATGTTACTTCCTTGACAAAGTTCTGTACAGACCTATTTATGTTGTATTCTTTTAATTGTTTGTACTGAATAATTTAAAATGTACTTTGCTCTATTATTTTTATTATTGAATTTTGATATTAAGGAAAAAAGTGACTAATCTCTTTCCTCAGAAGTGGTTTTACACAATCTGGTCTAATATCATCATTGATACAGAAGGGATCATCCTTTTCTAAGAGAATAATAACAAAATTACAGTGCTCCTTTTTAAATGAGCAGTCCCATAATGTAAAATCAACTCCAGAAACCTGATTCTGGATCTTAAGAAGTTATAAAATAAATTCTAAATCTATTATCATTTGTAGACTGGCGCCAGCACCCAGAATTGTCATTGCACGGGCCCTAGGCGAAAAAGGCTAAGAATGCGTTCGGAATGCCCAAGTCCATTGTCATGCAAGCTCGCTGCAGTTGCATAGAATGTCACAGAAGAAATAATATGGTATTGTGCGGTTGTGTAACAGGCCGGTCAAGGGACCGACGGATATGGTCACTCTCCTTTGGGAAGCGATCAAATGATAGGCTTTGAATGCGAATCAGCTTATGTAACCTGTTTTATAAAATAGCAAAAGCTCTTGGGGCTGCGTTAGACCAGTATCAAATAATATATTAATTAAAAAATAAAGACTCCTTTTAAAAAGAAAGAAAAATGAATTTGCTACATCTGTTATACAATACTGCTTAACTTTCTGGGAAAACTTTTGTGTAGTATCAATCTCTCAAAATGTGCTATTTAGGATGATAACTATAATCTTCAGATTTTGTGATTGGCCAGCCAAACCCACCGATCAAAACAAAGTGGCTATAACAATAACGACATTACTACATTTGTAAATTGAATCACACATCCAAAAGCAAATTACATGTTTCCATTCAGTGGTAACCATAATTATAGACATCAAGAAAAGTACTTGCGTTTGTAACTCAGCGTTTGAATAACAGGTACAGTCGCTAACAGATAGTGTATATCAGTTAACTTCGTTGAATCCTACTTGAGTTTCGAAATTGCAGACTAAAAATTATCAAATGCACCTGATTTTAGGTTGTAAGACTTACCGTAACTATTCAAAAAATCATCATAATAGTCATCATTATCACTGTCCAATATATAAAAGTCTACTGCATCCAGCATCAGTCTTTCACATTCAACCAACACAACTATGGAAGGGCCATTCTACACTACTACGGACGAGTAATGGTCTTCATCCATTAAATCCTTAGAATAAGAAGTAATAGCTGGCATTAAAATGATTCTACTCAATCGAAACGAGTTACTTTATCTCGCAACAGTACCAGCATGTAATCATGTTTTTGAATAGACAGCTCCCTTTGACGTGGAAGGATTCCTCAATTCTCCACGCTTCATTTTGTCGGTAGCCTGTATATACCTATTGATAGTATTGAAGCGACTTGCACCGTCATTGTATTTGATAACTGTTTACATTGTACTACCCTCCAGGGAACACCGGGAGTGAAAAGACTAATCAATGCAATGATTGCTTCTAGAAAGTTGAGGGTGATGACCCCGTAATTGTTCACTTGTGTGATGGTGCAACTTGTTTATTAGTTTTTACCTGGGCGGTGAAGATTAAAGATTTTTTGTTGGGTATATTTGAAATCATGGCACCCGAAGATGGATATCGAAAAAGTGCCTATCGATATGTGATCTTGTCTTAAGGCTCTTTTTGTAAGTTTTTTCACAGAAGAGTTTTTGTGCTCACTACCGAATTGAACATAATAAATCACCCAAGATATTACGTTTTAGATTCCACTAGTTTTTATTACTTACCTAAGTTCTTTATAGCTAAAACTCTACAAGATAGAACGCATAGAAGAGATATCTAAAATACGAATACTCAATAAGAGAATTAGTAAAAACTTTTCATTCATAAGATCACGCAATTTTACCGCAAGAGCAGGTAGAGATCTTCATATGTTACAATCCAGACATACAAGCATCGTTCTAGTAATTTGTAGTAGTTTTTAAATAAGTTTGTCTCTTTGTTGCAGCTGTGGTGGTACGCTATCTTACAAAGCGGTACATCGGGGAATATAGCTCCACTGGAGGTGAGTGAGAACACTATTTTTCGTATCTCGTAGAAAAAATGCTCAAAACTCTCTGTAATCTCTCTAATTACGCAGACTGAATCAACGTGAATGCACAGCAAGAAACATTTGAAAAAGACTGTAAATTGAATAACTGAATAGAAACCTAGAGAAGCTGGCACGGCTAGTTAAGTCATCTGTAAAATTGCACCCAGACGGGATTTTAATCCGCAACATCGGCCTAACCTCTAGTCCGATTGAGTTGGGCAAACGACATCCTGGATAAAGTTTCCTTGGAGTGCGTCCTTCACAGTATGCTCCGTAAGCGGCTAGTTTGTTCATAAGGATTGTGGTCATCAGCACTTTCAAAGGACACCTTACTTTTGTCTTACTTGTAAATTGTCAAACCTTTGTCAGGACGGGTCATACGAATTGACCTGTGTCTGAAATAGCTTAGCAAGTACGTAAGTTTCTTTGTAAATTGAGAGCAACTAGGCCAAGAAATTATTATGACATAAACAAAAAGCCCGGAACAGCAAATTATCAGTGACATTCAAATCAGAGCAGAAATTACGTTGAAATGATATTTTTCGTCGCAATCAACTGCAAATGTCTTTCCTTCCGACCTTTTAGAGTGTGTCGTAGGAACTGCGTCACAATATTGCTTTTATGATTATGATATTAAATGTTAAGGCTGAGAAGTTTCTTAAAGCTCTGGTCTCTCAAGAAACGGCAACTGTCCAAAAACGACCGTTTTACGCGATATAACTATTTTGTATTTATATCTGCCTCCAAACTTTTGACGATCAAATCTTAAGACTGATGAAAGGTGAATTAAAAAACTTTCCTAGACCTTGAAGATGTTTGGGTCCGTTAGTTTAAACAAAATGATTTAATAATACGATTAATTAACTGATTTGAAAATTTGCTCATGTCGCGTAATTTTAAATATGTAAGTTTTACGTCTGTTTTTTGACGATCGCCGTCTTTACGAAACAATAAGCAGGCATAAAAGCGGAACCGTGACAAAACAACCTCTGCAAGTCAGGATAATGTACCGTAATTTTCTTGTTACAGATTTCCTTTATCAGCACAGAGTGGCTTTCGACGGCGCCCTTTCCGAAGTTGAAATACTAGATACATCTAATTGTGCGGTAAGAAACGACAGCTATCTTTCTTTGGTTCAGTTTTATTCGAGGGCGACTCACTGCCAAGCCAAGGACCTTATCATTTTAACAAAGTATTGCAAAGTATGTCTTTCTTTTTACTGCGGTTACTTATTACGCACAAAAATTGTTTGAGGATACGAGGCCATGTATCTAAATGTAGAGATTTCGGTCAGTGTTCAGTCTCAGATCAGTGGTTTTAATAGATTCAACGAATTTGCATTCAAATCTACTGTACTTGCATTTAATCGTATGATCCCACGAATTCCTTGAAAAAAATATACCAATCATGCAAATGATGACTGTTAAAAAAACGTTTCAAAATTTTTAATAACGGTAAGTAACCTTATAATATTTGGGACCTTTCAATATTTTTTTTTAATATTTGGGACAAATTGACAATCGATATTAGTCTAGCATATGTAAAAACTGAGTTCAGAATATGCGGCGTCAAAATAACATGTTTCGTTTCTTAATTTTCATCATTTCTTAATTTTCCTAGTGTGGAATAAGAGAGAAGAAAAAAACTGATGAAGAAAAACTATTTACTTATTTATAAAAATAAAGGACACATGCATAGAGTGATCCCCTGCCTAGTGAACAAAAGACTCAAAGCGAACATAATAGACAGGTCGATAGTTTTAGTAAACAATAGAGATGTGTATACGATGCTGAAGCCAACAATTTAATTAGACGAAGTTTATGTGCCGTGTACTGGCTTATCAGATGCAATCGTACTGGCGTGTTCTGCCTTGGGCTATCCTCTAAAACCTACGCGTTGCGTAATAGATGTTTTCATTAATAAACATTCCTACACACGACTACCTACGCACCTTTTTACAATTGAAGAAAGATGTTATCGATTCCTTACTACTTTACGATGTTTGATTAACGATATGGACGTTTGGAAAAAATATTTTTCGCATATTTACGTCAAAACAATATGTAAAACATAGTATCGTGTGTTTAGAATAATAAATCATTTTCAAATTACATCAAAATTTTGATATTGATAGTTTAAATTTAAACACATTTTGACATTTCAAACAAATTCATAGGAATAACTGGTCTACGCGTAACCAAACAAACGGAAAATTTATTTACCTTTCATAAAGAAGTAACCAAACAAGTCAAACAAAACACAGGCGGAAAATTTATTTCCCTTCAATAAAGATAAAGAAGACATTTTACGGCTTTTATTCAAGTTGTACTCGTATCTAAACAATTTGACTATGCTTTATTAAAATAATCGATAACGGAACTGAGATCGAAGAATCGATTGTTGCGCAATCGGCGATTTTATTCGGTGCAGCGTCTGACCTCGATACTGGATTCCGTGGCGTACCTACTCTTGTGACTTCATTATACAAGTTCAGTGACTTTTTATTACGATTCTTACGTCGGCTATTTTGAGGTGACGATAAAAATAAACGGATGCTTTATAGAGTTTGATAGTGCGATATGACTAAGAGAGATTCAAGATTTAGTTTTTTAGTAGTTATCTAATCGATAATCATGCTCTAGACCAGGATGGGGCAAACTTTTTTCAGCTAGGGCCAAATAAAACCTATGAAATGAAATAGGGCCCAGATTTGTTTAAGTAGCTTTTAAAAAAATTGTGACCATTATTCAAGTGTCTACATTCATTTTCAAGACGATGCTCGGCCGGACGGGCCGGATTAAAACGGTTCGCGGGCCGGAGATGGCCCGCGGGCCGTAGTTAGCCCATTATTATGATGGCTCATTCGGTATTATTCGCAAAGAATTTGATAATGCTCAATGTTTCACCTTGATAATGACACTTGGGTGGGGAATCACATCCGCGGTAGATCATCAAGCCGAGAGACGTAATACTGCGGATGTTATTAAAGGTTATAAGGGATTATACTATAAATAGTGAGGGTTCCTTGAGACTTAGCTGATAGAAATGTAATAGATTCGGACAATGAACATTATAACATTTTTAACATAGAAACTTGGAATAATAAAGTGTGCTCTATAGACGAACCACACTTTGGCGACATTAGCGACAGCGACAGCTTTAAAATCACAAGAAGTAGTTTCGCGAATTTCCGTAGGGTTTAGGTATTGACATTTTCTGAAATCCTCATATGGTGAAGTTATATTTTGTCGTTATAGCCGCTCACTGTGCTCTTAAGAGTTCAGTAGAATGCCTTAGCTGCAAAACACGATTTGGGAATTTTCTGTTGCAATATGAGTCCTAAAACTGAGTCCTAAAACTACTGAGTGCATGAGTTCTACTGCATGAGTCCTAAAACTACTATAAATAATATAGAATACATTAAATATCGTCCCATATGCTTTAATACTTATGGTAGTAATACCAGAACTTCCCTAGTTTATCATTCTCCAACCTCCAATCAGATTCGAGGCTGTCTCCCCGAGCACGTCCGTTGGGGCGATGCGTTCGCTGTGGTGTACTCCGTTTGCGAGAGGCGCTCCTTCCTCGCGGCCGCTGAGCTGCTGTCCCTGCTGGAGCGGACCAGGCTGCCGGGCTGCGCCGCTGTCACCCTCCTGGGGAACAAACGTGACCTCGAGCACGCGAGGTGAGACTTAGGAGATAACAAACTTGTGCTTTGTCTTGTACGTATATGTCTTTTGCCAGCCGAATTTCAGACTTCCAGAAACTTTAAGTACCTACGGCGGAAGATTTGATTTACCTCCCTACATAAATTACTGACGATAGACGGGTCTCCGAAGACGTCTGAACTATAATATATTTTCTACTAGCCCAAGGAAAGAAACATCATTAAAGCTTCCTGATCTAAAAGTCAACTTGAGGAAATCGTCTTGTACCTAATGATGCCAGAGGATCTGAGAGCAAACTTAGGGATATAAGTAGTCCTAAGCGTGAAAATGGATATGTATAGTAGCGTGGGTCAAAATTTTTTTTTTTCGATTTTCAACTTCTAATAGCGATAAAAAGTGGCTAAATATGGTTGAAATGAGACGTGCAAAATATGGTTGCTTTATAATAATGTTAACTGCCTCCGAATTTAATTTGAAAATTCAAAAAATCTTGAAATTGGTGTTGTATTCATGAACTGATAAAAGTACTATGCAGGTAGTTTTTGGTTACAGTTTTGTCTTGAAACATAAGATAGTATTATATATTTACTTATTAATTAACATTATTTACCATTTTCTTAGGAAAAGTGAGATTTTGAGAGTGTGAAATCTCGAGCTTTTGTCGCAAAAGTGACGTTGTACGTTTGAAGTTCGAAGATTACTTTTTAACAATGGAAATGTCTAAAAAGTGTTTTAAGCATTCTTTAATTGATGATAATAGCGATAATAAAGATAATTTACTACCAAGTAACAACGGTATTCTTAAACATTATGAAGAATTGAGGTGCCAATGGGAATTCGAAAATGACTTACAAAAAGAACCAACTTGCATTGAGATATTGCATAATTTTTATTGATTGAATTAAAAATAATAGACAAAAGGACTTATTATTATAAATTCAGATAAAAGGGTGTTACAAATGCTTAAAGTACATCATTTGAAGTCTAAAAACCTACTAAAGTCCTTGCCTAAAACTTCACCAAAACATTACAGATTTCAAGAATAGCAGGAAAGCTCTTTTCGACATTTCTAGCTGAAAAAGCATAGATTTGAATGAGGGCAGGAGGCCTGACGATCTCAATGTACCTACAAATTAACACAATTGATGAAATATCAATTCAAAAAATGATAAAAGGAACATCCATGATACTACCACCAAAATACAATAGAAATACTTCTTGCCTGTATTTCAATGGAGTTTTTCGGGATTTTCACAAGGTAAAATGCCTCATGCTCGTTGGTTCACACAAACAAGTTGCATTTTTTTTAATTTATTCATCCACAGAAGCTCCTTCAATAAATCTGGTGATTCTAGCAACGAAAGATTTAAAAGTTTTGGTTCACTATTAAGATCCACGCTACCTGCAATGAAAGACCGCAATACATGCAAAAGATAATTGCCACATCAAGATAATAATCAATAGAATTCAAAGGAATAAAAGATTTTGTCATATTTAGCCTGTATTTTGCTCATCCTGATAACTTTTTGCTAGCAATGTTGTCTAATCTACAAAAAAACATTAGAAAGTTTACCGCTCGTCGAATTCTGAAAGAATTAATTAATTTCTCGCACAAAACTAAGATTTCTCAAGTTCCTGAACAATTTAAATGCATATTCTTATGTTGATCTGATTTATTAGTGACTAAATGCTACCGAACCATCGATTCAAAGGTGCAAAATGACGAAAACTTACAAACTTTTGTTGTACAAGTGGGCGAAGGCGAACTGCCTCTGTTTCGCATGCCATGTCATTGTAAGGTGTGGAAAGAGCTATTACGACTTTGGTTGAAGCATCCAACACTTTAAACACCAAATTTGAGAGAAAAGGACTTATAATCGGTTCAGCTAAAGCCACGCAAACATATGCGCACATTTTACAGTAAAGAAGGATTTTGCTATTCTTTGTAGACCTAACCTGCATTTTTTAGATAAGTAACTGAGTAATTTATAATTAAGTATACAAATATGACTTCTTGTATCGTGGTTTGTTCCAAAATAAACCATACACAAGTATATTTTCATAGTTTTCAGCAGGATTTTCCAAAGACCTTTTTTTGTAATTTTTTAAAAGTTTAACTTCGATTCGGAGGCAGAAGACGATTTTCAATCCGTGTCATATTTTGCAGGTGGATTATTGACGTAATATGGCACCTTTTTATCACTATTAGAAACTGAAAAAAAAATATTTTTTTTTCTCCATACAAGAGTGACCCACCCTAATGTATAGTATCTTGATACCTGAAAATTGTTAAATCGATGATACCTTTCAGATTAGAGTAGACTTGGCAAGGTCTTGTTGTGCATAGAGTGGGTTTGAACATATAAGTTTTGCAGGGAGGTCCACGCAGAGGAAGGTCAGGAGTTGTCCCTACGTTTCGGCTGTCAGTTCTACGAGGTGTCGGCGGCGGAGTCGTGCGCCGGCGCCGCTCTCGCTTTCCACGCGCTGCTGCGAGAGGCGCGCTCTTTGGCACTACTGCTGCCAACACCTAGGAGGAAACTGGCTGCTTATTCTGTCTCTAAGGTAAGATGGTTTGACAATTAGCTCTCATTCCATCCTCTAGGCCAGTGTTCCGCAAACTTTTTGTGTTCAAGGTACACTAGGAAATCGAAAAATTTTGGAGGTAGGTACACCATAAATGAAATATCTTTTTTTGCTGCTTCTGCTGCTTCCTTCATTAGCGTCATCAGTACTTTGGCGGTTCGCTGCACTCGCTCATACATTTTCATATTCCCTCATTATTTCGGTATCATTATTCGGTTAAGGCTACTCTCTAATTAAAACTCAAGACTAAATTGTTCTCTTTTACAGGTAATCGGAACGATATTTGGCAAAAACAGCAAGAGTGTCCGAAAAAAACGTCCGTCTCTAAGCATTTAACTTAGTTCTAGTTTTTAGCTTTAGTTCAAATCCCACAGACTGTTATGTAAAATATAGTTTTAAGATTATTTTAAAGCTGTTAGTAATTAAGATTTATAGTACATTTAGATCCAGCATTTATAGAGTATCCATTATTGATGTAGTAAGAACAAACTTACAGCAAAATAATATTTGAGTTGTGTACCCAGTATTCTGTTAAAGATTTATATTAAACCTCGCACTAGAATTACAACTGGTCACAGATAAAAGGTGTAAATATCGGGATACCTTGTAAGTTAGGCGCGTAAAGGACTCTACACACAAAAGCCATAGACAGTCGGCGACATCGACATGCGCGCCAAAAGTCGCCGACATTTAATTTTGTCGCTGACTGTCAGTGGCTTAGGTGTGTATAGTCTTTTAGATTTACAGTAGGCATAAGGAACCTTGTAAAATAGATAAGTGTCTATAATAAAATTTCATAAAAGTTTTATTTGTTGTTTTTTTTACTCTATATTTAGATAAAAAGTAGCCTATGTCCTATTCCCGCCTATATTCCGGGTCATTATCTATCTATGTTTTAAATTTCAGGAAAATCGGTTCAGTGGTTGTCGAATTATAGAGGAACAAGCATACATCCATCCAAACATTCGCATTTATTTTATAATATTCGCAAGTGTGAAGTGTGATAGTGATGTAGGTAATTAATTAGTGAACTTTTGAAATTGAAATATGACTGCAGAGTCCTAGATGTGGGTCTTGGAAGATTCTATTAGGTAGGTACCTACATCACTTATACCATGGACTAAATATTATGGTAGGTAGGTACTTACCTAGGTAGTACTTATGTATGAATTGGCAATTGACTTTGAAAAACTCACGTCAACTGAAGTCGCTACCGAATAGGCAGGACACCTCAAATCTTGATCAAGATCTTCTACAAGTTTCAAAAACATTGAGCCCATTATTCATAAAAAAAATACAATTTAGCAAGGCTCTACCTATAGAATGTTTTTTTCTTGTCACTCTTGTGTCAATGAAAAGAGATTGCAACAGATTTGGCAGCCATCTGAGCTCTGAGGAAAACATGTCATTTTTCCTTCAATTTTGATTAGTTTTGATACGTTTTATGTCAAAATTGAAGGAAAAATGTCATTTTTTTTCCTTCACTTTAGTCCGTATAATGAGCAATACGACTATAGGAATCCTCCACGTCCATTGTGAAGAAGGTTTTTTTTGAGTTTTTACCTACCTAAGCATCAAATACTTTAATTTGTTTTGTTGCTTGTAGGTACCTACTCCTCGTACGCGTTAGAACGAGATGAACCAAAATAGAAAATACGTCTATCGTAATGCAAGATATTTTTATCAGGTCCAAAAAAATGGCTACATTCTTGAATAGGAAATTCTTCTCATGGGAAAGCGTACAAGTAAAACTGCTGCTATTTCCGGAGTTATGTAGCCTATTAACACCGGCACCCTGTGGCGTATTACAGACATACATGGTCCAATTGGACTAACTAGTCAAAAGCTTCGATCATGGAACACCTTTCGACGGTAACAAGTCGCAACGTCTACACTTTTACCGTCATTTTACCGTCATGAGGCGACTGAATTGCCACCAATTACTTGACAACTATTGAAACTGTTGGGTAAGCCACTAAACGTTTAGCTCTTCTAAATTGTTTTTAGCTTCTCGTAACAAGTGCAAAGAGAGATATTCTATGTAGGCAAAATGTGCACTTGTGTGTGAATAGCGTCACTGATTGGATGAGATTCTCATGGTTTTGTCCATTGATTACCTGATTAGGTGGTACCTATAGCTACAAAAATTGCCGTAGCGAGCGCCCTTAGAGAATAGATAATCACTAGGTTCAGAACGCAGGAACGTTGGCGCCGGTAATGCGATCAACAGTTCGGATTTATTGCTCGTATCTTCACATCGGGATCGGTGCATCTACAGGGTGAGAGGCTTGAACATTGAAGTTATACCTACAGCAAAAATAAATGAACAACGTCAAACCTACCTATATTTATCTAGTCCTGAGAACTAACACAACTACAAGCGAAGCTCCAAGATCCCTACGATTATGTGCTCGCCTCATCCAGCATCCACTGCCGGTCCATGACGTCATAAACTCGTCCACCCAAGACTTCTAACAAGGCAAAACGTCCGACGAGTCTTTTTCCATAACTACTTAAAAGCTTATTAGCATCATCTTTATACACCCTGTATAGTTATCTGAATATATACCCTGCGGAACGAATGGAACATTACATAACCACAATTGCTTATTGCACTTGCTACGGTGCATCTACTGTAGGGATAAACTACACTTTTAATAATCGCATACTTCAGGATTTTTATAAGTTATTTTTTAGCACAAAAGGACACTGCAAGGTGCCCCGACGGGACCAACAACAATAGGTAGGTAGGTACTATTACTTTATATCGGCCGATTTTAATCAACGTCTGCTTAAACGATAAGGAATTAAAACTAGTAGTTCGCCCCGAACTGAGATCTCGCGCACCGTTGTGTTGGTAGCCTAGATTTGGACTTGTTTCTGACTACCCCTATACCTACGTTAAGTGCTCCTTCTAGTGTTTACCACACAATGATATCTAATGCGCTACCTCAGTATGGTAAAGATTATAGGCATGCATGCAATACATTAAGTCGTGTCATGTTTATATTCAATAGTTGACCCCGCGAACTTCGTACCGCGTCTCAGGGAAGGCCTCTTAGTTCGAAAAATTATTAAAATAGCAGTTCAATACAAAATGTATGAGAAAATCAATTCCCTCCCCTCCCCCTCTCCCTCCTCTCCCCCCCTCTCCCCCCCCCCTCCCCTCCCCTCCCTCTCCATCTCCCCCCTCCATCCCCTCCCCCTCCCTCCCCTCCCCTCCCCCTCCCACCCCTCCCCCTCCCTCCCCTCCACCCCACCCCCTCCTTCCCCCCGCCCCTCCCCGCCCCTCCCCCTCCCCCTTCCCTCCCCCTCCCTGGTTTCCCCACGATGTTTTCTTTCACCGTTTAGAGCTCGTGTTAATGCGCATTTAAATTTTTCTAATCGAAAAATCCATTGATGAGCACGGCCAGGGTTCGAACTTACGACCTATGAATCGAAAGTCGAGCACTCTTCCACTCGGCCAACACGGCTTTTATTTTCAATCTCAAGAAAAAATATCAAGTAGCAACTAAAAACATTGCAAACCAAACCACAACGATGCCACACTCTTTGTCTGTTAACCAGACCTACGAATACATCGAAACTCTATGAAACGGGAGCTCTCTCCATACTTCCGTTAATTGGTTTCCATAATTTTTCTGTTTCACTGTATTTCAAAAACTATAGAACCTAGAAGAAAACTAAAAACCATTTTGGAATGTATAAATTGAGTACTTTCATATGACACCCCACTCAATATATTTGGGTAACTTTGAAAAAAATTTACCCCCTTGGGAACCCTATATCTTTACAACCCCTTCATCGATTACGCTCATATGCTCCACAGCAAATTTCCATAGCACAACCTATTGACCTATCAAGTTTCATACAGATTGGATAAGCGGTTCGACAGTTATGCGAGAACATAAAAATGAAACATACAAACATACAAACATACAAAGCAAAATCGCCTAACTTGCCACTAAGATCTTCGCTCGCTTCGCTCGCTCGATCGATTACTATTTAAAGGAGATGTTTCATGGTTGTATGGTCTGTATGGTCCTTTTCCCACTGTCATTTTTAAATTATTTTGATTTGTTTAGTGCAAGTTCCTAAAATAACTTTCGCACGTAGAGCAACACAAAATATCAAACAATATGGCGGGGTGGTATTGAGTTACGTAAATGTTTTGAAAGTTGTTGTCAATTTTGACAAGTAGATAGCGCATCACACAACTTAAACTAATGAATGAGAATGAAACAATAATAATCAGTCAAAATCATAAAATGACAAAATACAAGTGGCTGCTACAAACTGTTACACTATCATGGCTGTAGCTGCCCAGGATATTAGATACCTATGTTAGGTACCAGTGTAAAACGACAATGATAACGACGCCGACGTCGATATTTAAACATTTCTCTGCAGAGAACTATGATTCAAATGGAAGTTGGAGTATATTTTCGAAATTCACTGATTTATTCACTATTCTCTGTCTGGTGCACAAAAACCAGGCCTGCTTTGGAACATCTCTTTTTAAAGATTTACAGATACAAAATTAGTTTTCGAAGATTAAATAAGTACCTACTTATAGGTACTTACATGAAAAAAGTGGGAAACAGTAGAAAAGTGAATGTAACATCTTATTCTGTGGTGGCAGCTATTTTTTATATTTACGGCCAGTTTAGCTTAGATACACCTATAGGTACACACTCGACACTAGAAGGAGAGTTCCAAATAAAACAAACACAATCCAGCAGAGCTGAAGCAAGCTTTCGTCCAGCACAAATTATGCTCTTGAACTTGATAGGTTTATCTTCGTTTCCGCTCAATCGGTTCGCCATTCGGACTTCTGATATTGCACTTGGCTTTCACATGTTATTGAGCAAGTTACATAGGTTCCTGTATTAGAGCGGTTGTGCATTGCGTCTCGTCCGAAAACGAACAAACTCAAACTAGATGAATCCGTTAAAATTCTACATGACATATTATGTGATTACATGAGATAGGTATCTACCCTACACTGATTAGGGATATCAAATTAAATTACGCGTAGGTAGGTAGGTACTTACTAATAACTTGTTCCGAATACTGAATTCGTTTGAACACTTCAAAACTGTACAAATGTTGGACTCTTCTTTAAAATTAGATTAGGTATCACACATTACTGAAGAATACCTACCTAAATTCGTATGCGCTAGCACTCGTGACGAAATGAACTTATAGGCCTCCATCATTTAAAGACTGGATCGGCCTTTTAATATACTTACCTACTCCAATCTGAGACCTATGTTTCGAATTGAAGGTACTTACCTAGGTACTTGAACTTGAAAGTACTAAAACCATCTTAAACTAGGTAAGTGTATGCACAAATAAATATTTACCAAGTAAGTAAGTATATTTTATTATGTTATAGAAGGTATATTTTCGGACTCTGATCAAACAGTGCACAAGCACCCTCAGACATTATCGGCGATCGGACGTGGGCCCGGACAAGGTCGTGAAACTCTCTCCGCCCTGTCCGATCGATATTAGTCCGACACCGACACTCGGACGGACACATCGCGAGTGAAAACAGAAACTCATTAGAGCTTTTAACGACACCGTAGGTGTATTGCGGGATGTGTGACACTATCGCGCATGATCTATGAAAGTGGACATGCGCCCGCGTCTATGTAACTATAGTAAGATGGCAAGAGGTAAGTTAGCTGATTTGTGTGAGATGGTGGCCGGCTAATTTTCTAATTGCAACTTTACTTCGGTTACACCGATGTAAATTCGTATGATACAAAACTCTTTTAAAACTTTAGAAACGGTAGGTAGGTGATAGAATCCAAAAGTGAATTGCAAAATTTTGGGGTTGAGACCCTGGGTCCGTGGGGTACCGGGGCCCATCACGTATTCAAAATTCTTTCTGGGCGCCTAATCGAAGCGACGGACGCGTGATCCAAGCTGGCACTTATTCGGCTCAACGGTTCAGCATTGCCATCCAGAATGGTAAAGCTGCCAGTGTCTTGGGCACGCTTCAGACATGCAGTTGCTTGGATCAGTTGAGCTACCTATAGATCGTTTTCAAAGATCCTTAGGTGGCATCTGGTTCTAATCGTATTTTTTAAGCAAATTCTTTTCAATCACTCTGCTTTAGGTCAATGACCCCTGATCAAAATAGAAAGCGTTTCATGGTATTTAAAATGCCATTATACTGACTTAATTAATGATCTATTCATCAAAATATCTGAGTTATCCTCTTATCCTCTTAATCATTTCCGCGCACTTGAGAACACTCTTATGAATTGTACTAGAACCTAGCTCATTTGCCAAACTGTATGATAAACGCTACGTATACAGGGTGTGGCAAATTCTTGGTCACTGAAGGGTAGCTACCTTTTCTGTTGTAGTTAGAGAGTTTTGTTCTTAGGAAACTTTGGTTTTATTTTGGAGAAAAAAATAATTGCATTTTTAGATTTTTGAAAAAAAGTACAGTTAGCCTAAAAACATACATTTGTTAAAAAAAACAAGTTGGTCTTAATCGACTCTATTTCCCATCAGGAACACTTCTCCCAAAGTAACTTACCAAATCAAATCGTAAGTTTTTACAATAATTCAAAAAACACATCCCATACATTTTCTATGAAATTAGAAGTTGTAAACATTACAGTGAAACTTATTCGATCGTTCTTAATTTAATTTCATAAGTGCTCCGGCAAGCTGGGAGGCTATTTTAAAGCGTGTATTTAAATTTAGAACAAAGTGCTTCCCTGCAGATGTAAAATTACCATTCTCTCTTGCGGCTCTATCTGAGGCGCATAAGGCTTTACAATAGCCTCCCAGCATGCCGAAGCAGTTCCGAATTTAAATTAATAACCATCAAATAATTGGCACTATAATGTTTACTACTAGGTACTAATTTCATAGAAAATGTATGGGATGTGTTTTTTTGAATTATTGCAAAAACTTACGATTTGATTTGGTAAGTTACTTTGGGAGAAGTGTTCCTGATGGGAAATAGAGTCGATTAAGACCAACTTGTTTTTTTTGACAAATGTAACTTTTTAGGCTAACTGTACTTTTTTTCAAAAATCTAAAAATGCAATTATTTTTTTCTTCAAAATAAAACCGAAGTTTCCTAAGAACAAAACTCTCTAACTACAAGAGAAAAGGTAGCTACCCTTCAGTGACCAAGAATTTGCCACACCCTGTATAGTATGATAGCCTACGGTGCTACGATAATGATCAATTTTGCAAGTCGAACTTCAAAATTCGCATTCACAGTACACACTAATTCAATCAGAAGAGGGTCAACAACGGATGACCCCACATCGGCGATATTTAGCGTCAATTAATAAATGTAATGAATCACGGGAGAAAGCTAGATGTAATCAGAGAAACGAAATCTCGATGAGTGCGTATCCAGTGTCAATGGAAAGATCACGACACTAAAACTGTTGGTGAAATTCCGTAAAGTCCGTGACATTCACACTTTAACTCTAACACAGAAGTAATTTTTAAATTATTGACGGGACTTAATCGCGTAATGAAATCATTTTATTTACCTCGACGTTATTTAGAAGTAAGTTCGTATGAAAGGCCAACTGCCTTGGTAATGAAGTTTCTAAACCGTCTGAAAGTTAAGAAATTACATACTATAGTCGTATTGCTCATTATACGGACTAAAATTTTGATTAGTTTTGATACGTTATATGTCAAAATTGAAGGAAAAATGACATTTTTTCCTTCACTTTTAGTCCGTATAATGAGCAATACGACTATAAATCCAAACACATAGAAACAAAATTCACCTCAAAGTCCGAAATTGGTTGACGTGCGGATATTGATAGTATCATTTGAAAAACAAATGCAGAAATGAGAGATCATAAAACATCCTCGATTGATGCTCCTAATAGAAATCAAGGAATATAATCTGATGACGTAAATCTAATCAGATCAACGTATCAGAGTAATATGACGAAACCGAATCAATGTACAGAAGTTGCGATGTTGCGCTGCGATGCAACGAATGACAAGTGTAGCGTTGGGAAATAAGTCGCAATGTCTTGCGTCCCGATGCAGATGCAGAGGGAATGTACTCAGGTTACTATTTAGGGGCTATCTTGAACCTTATTGGCTGATTGGATTGCCTCGAATCTCGATTCCATGGGGTTCCAAATACCGGTTAAAATAGATTTTTCGTTTGAAAACTTTAAAAGGGTTTTAACACGCGATACGAGTTCTAAACGAAGAGGAAGAAAATGCGAGGAAATGCAGTTTAGTTAGCTCCACACGTATTGACTATGTCACCTCTGTGGATAAAGCTAATTAAGCTGTGAAAATAGTTTTTATTAGGATCAGGGCAAGCATACTCTACAATGTGTGTCAAAAGAGAACATAATTATTAAAGTGAGGAAAGTTATTATTTTATAAAATATGAGTGCGTTTTAATATTTAACAGAACAAAATCATTAAACACAAATAAATCAATCAATTCTACTAACATTATAAAATGCAAAAGTGTTTGAGGATGTTTGTGGCTTAGTTTCCATAATTACTACTACATATTTTAGTTAAACTTGGAATAAAACACGTTTTATAATTGAATTAGGATAATCAGAAACCACAAGAATAAAGCCGAGCTAGAAATAGAGCCAGAGCTAGCCTAGATTTATAAAGAGATGTTTTTGTCAGTAGGTAGGCAAGTAGAAGGTCTTTGGAATCACTCCTTCAAAAAATTATGATTGTATGATGAATATGATGAAGAAAAACATGGTGAGGAAACCGGTTAGCTTTCCAATAGCTTGCAAGCTGTCAGGAATGGAATGCTAACTTCTGCAAAATGTGGGCATGTATCAAATAATGTACTTGGACATACTCCTGAACCTATAGATATCTTAGAATTTGCCCTAATATCTGAGGGAATGTCTACCACACCTTGGAAATAGAATCATGATCATGTTTCGTTTTTTTTTTCAAAAATCAAACATACAGAAACCAGAAGAAAGTTTTCTGTCTTGTTCAGAAACAGTCATTCACAAAATGGCTTCCCAGTGTTTGAAAATAGCAAAATATAGTTTTCTTTATTCAGGCATGAAGCTACAAGGCTACCTATTGTTTAAATAAACATTTCAGTAAACAATAGGCTAGATATTATCGTAGAACAAAACTATCACACACGTGATGCACACCTGAATCCTTATCCATCCGCTTATCCACTGCAAATAGTTGAACGCACGAAAGCAAACAAATTCCTGAGACGTTGCAATTGCCTTAGAATACTTTAGGTAACTGGGTTTGGTAATAAATTACCTAGTATATCGCCCATAATATGGCACTGTGTGAATGGAACAGCTGGAAGGGGAAGACGAACATACCTTGATCAGATTGGTGATGTTTTGGAGAAAAGCCATGTCAAAAGTACCCTAAACCGGCGAGCTTGTATGAAAAATGTGATGAGAGTGAATGAGGCGAAAGACGTGTGTCAGGATCGTAGCAAGTGGAAATGCGTGGTCTCTGCCTACCCCTGTGGGAAAGAGGCGTGATTTTATGCATGTATGTATGTATGTAATATGACGCTTTTTAATTCTCTCTGAAGCAAATAATATTCACCATCTATTTCGCTCGGCTCAGGAACCTTGTCCTGTGAGCCCTCACTGAGTACGTCCCAAGTATTTTATCATCCACTTTCATCTGAACGTTTAGATGAAACGATTACCAGTTTTAGTCTAATTGCTCGTGTCTGGAGTCATTGAGACTGATGCATGACTGGCGCTGGAACCTGTAGCTGGATATAGTCAGCTTTAGAAGTTATTGTATATTGCAAAAGAAAAAACAGTCACAATAAGACCCCAGACTGCAATCTTTTCTATAAGCTGATAGTATGGTCTGTTCTTAATCAGTATGAAGATGTAGGAATGCAAGCGTGCCCACTATAACGATTCAGAAATTTCAGAATCGGCCATGTTTGCACTAGCAGCCCAAACCGACCAAGCTTTCGGCCGATATAGGTAAAAGTTTGCAATCTACGAGGGGTCTATTTGAAGAAGAAGAGAAGAAGTATGTAGGTACCTACTTACCTAGTTTATACATATAACGATAAACATGATTGTAACTGATCTTTTATTACACAGCAAATATATTATGTTAAATTAATAAGCAGTGACAGAAAAAAACATTAATAGACTAGTAGGTACCTATGTGGTTTAAAAAATGATAAACATGTTATTGATCTTGCATAGTAAAAAATAGATGCAAATAACATCTGCAGTGACAGATTACTTCGCAGTGAAAAGTCATAAGCCTCTGTAGCTGACTGTACAAATGATACAGGTTTCACGGTTAGCTACGGTGGAAATTAATTTCTACCTTAAAATATTGGCTTAACTAAGCAATCAAATAAAGCTATTACGGGTTATTGGCCAATGTTGTTTTTGTAAATTTAAAATGTCTATTTGTTAGTAAGTATCACTTAATTTAGCGTGTGGTGCCAGGCAAAATTTAGCAGAGTTGATTTTGTAACGACGCGAGTACATTTACTTTGACGAATTTATTTTTATTAAGTACTTATAAGTAATTATTATTATCATTTAGGTACTTTTTATTTCATCCAGACGTAGTATTATAATAATTATGTTTTGTGTCCATACTATATGGGGCCAGCACAATATGCTCTTTTATTTGTTTGTCCATAATAAGTGTAGTGTCTCTACATTTTTTAAGTAAGTAAGTAGGTATACATACCTATAAAATTTACAGAAACTAGAAAAAGTTCAGTTGTTGAGGGCGAAAAATAGTAAATCGCTTCCTAGTAACTCCATTGGTACCTATACCCTAATTTCTACTCAAAACGCCGGAAGATAGGATAACATAAAATATTAGTTTCCGTGATATTTATGTTTCTTAAAATATGGATTGTGAATGGGTAAGAAAATTTTCTGTATCATCTAATCTTTTATCAGAGCTAAGTTATCGTTGGCATCTAAAAACAATCGCTTAGTTTTATTAGCAACATTGTCATGACCAAGATCTTTCGCATAGATAGGAGTATCTCTACCGTGCTATATTTTATGTGCTACCTTGTAACACATTAAAGGCAAGTATCTCACTTACAGTAGGAAAACTTTTTAACTTTTTTTTATGAATATAAACTACAACAAAAGTTGAATAATGCGTTTCCTGCTACCCCTCCTAACGATTTATAATCGTTCTTGTACTTACCAGTAGAGCATTAAATAGAATCGAAAAGTACCTAGATTGGTTAAAAAAAGCAGACAAGTAAATAAGTAGGTAGGTACACTATAAATCTTGGTCAAAACTAAAAATAATTTTCTAAATAATGTGTATGTAGGTAGGTACCTAATGTAATTTTTTTTAGTAGGTAGGAAGGTACCTATTCTATAACTGTATTTTTTCATACCTACTTTTTACTTAGGTACCTACCTCAAATTAGTCTCAAACTCTCAAAACGATCGCGTGGGTATCTTTTGTCGCGTTTTGTCTCGTTGAGGTGAGAGTGACAGAGCCACTTGCGTGGTCACTGAACTGTCTATTTGACAGTTCGAGACCGATTTTGGTCGCTATCGAAGATAGACAACCAAGGTGCTAAACAGACCTGTAATACTGGTAGTAGCAGTTCTCCTGTGACTAGTAAATTCGCAGAGACGGGCTCTACGGCCACAGACCACAAGATACCCTTGTGCGCACCTTGTCCGTTTTATGTAATGTTGGCTATTGGATAATACGAACAGCGGATGCTTCGTGGCTTACTAGGAAACTTTCAGACAAAACTGTGTGTAAATAAGGTCGTATTTGAGCCAGTCAGTTTCGTAACTAGCCTTTTTTGCGCTTATAACCAGCTTTTGCTCACTTTGCAATGCTCTAACTTTACCTCTGTGCTGTTCTAGCGTCTGCACTAGATGCCTGGGTTACCACTGGTACACCTAGTTACCGCTAATGAGGCTAGAGCAAAAAGCTTATTCTGAAAGCAGAGTTTTTAGACCACCCTTAAAACCTCTGCCATAGCTAGCCGCCAAAAAGCACGGAAGCGCTCAATGCCACTAATGGTCACTTATCCATTTTGTGACCATGAAGAACGTCGCTTATCATCGACAGTTCGACACTGCCTACAAGTCGCAGTCTGGTAGGGTCAGTAAAAAAGTTAAATCAACGTTTTGTTTCGTTGTAGGTATTAAAAAAACATGGATTTAGTATTCAAACGTGCCAGTAAACCAAGACAAGTTAATAAATAACTAATCTACTAAGTCTTATGGTCTACCAAAAGCTCTTTTCCTAATAGCGTTGTTTTCGTATCGATGGATGGATGGATGTTTGTTACTCTTTCACGCAAAAACGACTAAGTAAATGGATTTGGCTGAAACTTAGAATACCTAAGTAGGTGTACAGAGTGTATAACCCGGAAAAACACATAGGCTACCTACTTTTTATTCGGGTAAGTACCACGGGAGCGAAGCCGCGGGCGTATACTAGTTATTTATTTCTAGATACAGCAGGTAGGTACCTACCTACTTTGTTCATAATCGCAGTATTTCAATTTCAAATTGGTTTCCAAAGAATCCAATTAACCACTAACAACGTTTGTATTCAAAAATTACAACGCCATAAACAAAACGAGTTACAAATTGAATCATCAAAACATAAATCTATGTTTCGCAATAGTAACTGTAAAAATTACAAGATCGAATTGTATAATAACCGGCCCAATGGGCCTGTTTCACTCTGGACTAGCTTTCATTAAAAATGAACTCAACTTCGTCATCCTAAAACTTAAAATATTATCAAAAAAAAGCTCTCAATTAATTTTTTGTAAAAAAAATAACTTAAAAAAAATAATTTTAAAGAAAGTTTTTTTTTTTTCTGAACCTTACTAAAAAAGTTGCAATTACTAATGTCGTGATTTCGATTATTTTGTTATAATAAATCTGTATTTGCAATGGCAACAGCATACTGACGACAATGTTCTAAAGTTGGTATCTCTGCTTGCACGTGATTGGACCGATTATGGGCAGCCAATCACGAACAACTTTAAGTTCAGCCAATCACGTCATTCGTACATTTCGAAAAATAGGGGGGGATCTAACTTGGAGAAGGGAATGCAGAGATCGAGCATTCCGGGTCTGGCAGTCGAGCCGAGCAGTCATCTACTAAACCACAAGAAATACTAGTCATATTATATCTACCTATTCACTATATAAAGTATATTCAATAGTCTAAAGTGTTAAATCTAAGCAGATACCAGAATAAATTGCTGATACGAAGTGGCCTGTTTTAATTTACTTTATCTCAGCAAGTGGGATTTCGAATCAAGGTAAGATCTTGATTTTTAATTTTTACTATTTACTTTGAGTACTTATTTAACTGTAACAAATTAATTTATTATTGTTATGTATGTAGTAATTTCATTATTAGAAGATTTGTCTACACGATTCGGTCGGGATTACTCCGAGACTATCCGATTGTGCAAACATTTCATAAAAATTGTGGGTGATTTTATTGTCTTACTTGATTGAATTGTTGTTCGCTAGAACCAGTCGGTATAGTACCGAGATTATCTGGATCTGCGAATACCTTTCAATTTGTGGGATATAAATTACCCGCTAAACTAAGTGGATTTATTGCATACATAATGATAATTTAAGTATGTGGTGATTATGTTACGAGTTGTGGGTAATTTTATTATACTTACTTAATTGAATTGTTTTTCGCTTGGACCAGTCGGTACAAAACCGAGACTATCTGGACCTGCGAATTCCTTTCAATTTGTTGGTTACGAATTACCCACAGTAGAATGTTTTATTATAATTTTAACTTATTTTCTACCGACACTGCGTTGAATAAAGTACCTAAATGATGAAACCAAAGTTAATGAATTTGCTGAATAGTTATGATAAATTATGAGTGGACATGGACAGTCTTGCCTTTCTTGTCGGAAACTTGTCACGGTTACTCCATTGGCAATGTATTACGATGAAGGGTAATTCTTTCATCTTATAATTTCTAGTTAAAATAAATGGGTGCAGTCTTGCCTTTCTTGTCGGAGACTTGTCACGGTTACTCCATTGGCAATGTGTTACGATGAAGGGTAATTCTTATATCCTATTTTTTTGGCTAAGATCGTAACTTATTCATGTAAGAAATTAATTTTACCCAACTGCGAAGAAGGGTTTTGGTTTCTTTAGTTTATGTTCTTAATTCATCAATAATTTTATTTAATGCTGGATTATTAAAGTAAATATATATTTATATATGTATATACAATAAACATATACCTACTTTATTTATAGTCTCACGCATATGGTACAATTATATTTTTTATGAACAGTTCATAAAGATTATGGGGTTGGTGGAGGTTTGCCTTTTGTCAGAAGCATTCGGTTAAAGCTACTCTTTAATAATGCAGTACGATGAAAGGTGATTCTTGCCCTACCTTATGGTCTTTGGCTAAGGTTGTACCACATGTGTGATCAGTTGGCTAAGTATGCCATTGTGAATAATTTCATGAACCAAGTGTGTTCAGATGGCTAAGTATGCCATTATGAATAAATTAATGAACCAAGTGCGTTCAGATGGCTAAGTATGCCATTATGAATAAATTAATGAACCAAGTGCGTTCATGTGGCTAAGTATGCCATTATGAATATTATAAAAGTATGCCATTGAATAAGGATTCTTACCGATTACAACTTACCAACATTACCGATTTACACAGCTAGTAGGATTTAAAATATTTAAAGTAAAATAAACTTTTTAATAGATTTTATTTTTATTTTATTAGGCTCAACTCATTTGAGTCGGTAATTTGATGCCGAGCACGGGCCTAGGCCAAGTGCACATCATTTATTATTATTATATTTTTTTTGTTGAGTTATCATAATGTTAACACTTCTTTTTTTTCCCTCGAGGTCATGAGCTCTGACGAGTCGGAAGTCCATAGGCGAGTCATCCTAAGAGCTGGACGACTACGCACCCGTAAAAAAGAGGCCAAACGAAACGAGTGGCTGGTAGAAGACATAAGCGGACACACACCGGTGCCAGTGATGGCCAATGAGTCACCGTCCACTTCAGACGGTCCAGCACCAAAGAGGCGGAAGGAGTCTGCGAGCCTGACTTCTGACGAGGTACTGAAACTTATAACTTCACTGCAAAAGCCTAGTGAGCAAACTTCTCATCGGTTGAGTAACAATCATATGAACAATGTCGTTCCGGAATTTGATCCGGCTAGTAAAAGTCAAAGTGTAGAAAGCTGGATTAGGAAGGTTAATGAGTGTGTAAATATATACGAATGGAACGAGAAGCAGACCATACATTTTGCCCTGCAGAAGCTAACTGGACTTGCAAAAAAATGGTTTGAGGCACTACCATCAGTAGTATTCAGTTGGGCTGAATGGCAAACAAAACTACAGAAAGCTTTTCCGAGCGAGCAAAACTATGGTCGACTTCTCGAGGAAATGTTAGAATACACTTCTCGTAATAATGAAAACTTGCGACAATATTTTTATGAGAAACTTACTCTTGTAAATAGGTGCGGTATCAGTGGCAGAAATGCCGTAGATTGTGTTATACACGGGCTTACTGACAAATCGATCAGGAATGGGGCTCAAGCTCTAAATTGCAATGAACCAGAAGACTTACTGAATTTTCTCAATTCCCAACGTGCCAATGATAACAATATGCCATTTAGAAAGCGTTATGATAGTTCGACAAAACGACCCAACTCTAGCCTCGTGCCTAACACTAACAATTATAGCACGGTTACTTGTTTTAACTGTCGTGAAAAGGGGCATCCCTATTTTAAGTGTCCGAAACCAATAAAAAGGTGTCAAAAATGTCAAAGGGTCGGTCACGAATCAGAGACTTGTAAATTAGAATCAATGAGTTCACGCGTAGATATCAAGGTTGATAAATCTCAGGAACGCAAGACTTTAGTAATCTCCGCGCAGGATAACACCAACGACAAGTTTTTCAAGAAGGCCACAGTAAACGGTCTGAGCTATGTTGCGTATATTGACTTTGGAAGTGACAGTAGCCTGATCAGGGAGACAGACGCTAAATGTTTGGACGCCCAAAGAAGTTTCTCTAACCTACCGTCAATTAAAGGTTTTGGAAATTCCACAGTTACTCCAATTTGCAAGACAATGGTTAACATAAAAATAGACGAAGTTGAGACCCAAATTGAATTACTTGTCGTTAGTGATGAGTTCCTAAATTCTCCTCTGTTAATAGGGCAAGATTTTACAGAGCTGCCTTTTGTCACTGTACTCAAAGACAACAGCAGTCTGTTTTTCTACAGAAATCCGCATAACTGTTTCGATCTTAGCGACAGTTTAAAATTGACAGTGGTAGATGAGGTAGAAATTCCAAGCGTAGGGCTTGTAGCCGTGTCAACATCAGACCCCAATTTTACAGGCGATGTTTATGTCGAAGGTTATATATGTGGAGAACCAAAAAAAGAGTGTCGTTTGCATCAGGGTGCATACCGTATAGAGTCTGGTAAGGGTCACTTAGTCGTAACAAATCTAATGAGAGAACCGCTCACACTGCAGTCAAATACGTTGATAGCTAGAGCCACACCTTTCGCAGAAAGGCGGCTTAGACGTGTTAATAGAATTATTAAAGACACATCTTTGCTACAACCGCTACAAAGGTCAGAAATAAATGTAGGGCAAGGTATTGGTGAGGAAATGTTTGAGAGGCTTTATCAACTTCTGCAGTCATATCGTGATTGTTTTGCTCTTAGCTTAGACGAAATAGGATGTATTAGTGGTACAGAAATGAAAATTGAATTAATTGATGACAAACCTGTAGTCTATCGACCATATCGATTATCACATGCGGAAAGAGGACAAGTGAGCGAAGTAATTGATGAGCTATTAAAGAACGATATTATTCAAGAGTCATGTTCAAACTTTGCAAGCCCTATTCTGATGGTTAGGAAGAAAACAGGGGAACAACGACTTTGTGTTGATTATAGGGCCCTCAATAACAAAACTAAAAAGAACTGTTTCCCGATTCCATTGATTGATGATCAGCTAACAAATCTCAGTGGTAATATTTTTTTTACAACGCTCGATCTAGCATCTGGATACTACCAGATCCCAATGGCAAAAGAAAGTCAACATCTTACGGCTTTCGTAACGCCGGATGGGCATTATGAATTCAAACGGATGCCGTTTGGCCTAGCCAATGCCCCGGCAGTGTTTCAAAAGGTAATTAATGACATGCTTGGCTCTAAGCGTTTTGATTCTGCGCTAGCGTACTTAGATGACATTCTAGTGCCATCGGTGGATCTGGTAGAAGGTTTCGGTCGACTAGAAGAAGTCCTTAAATTACTTCGGCAAAATAATCTCACGTTAAAACTTTCAAAATGTCGATTTTTTGATACCTCTATAAACTACCTCGGCTATGAAATCTCAATTAATGGAATCAGGCCTAATGAAAGTAAGGTATTAGCTGTTAAAGAGTTCCCTACTCCTAAAAACGTTCATGAAGTTCGTCAGTTTCTAGGTTTAGCAGGATATTTTAGGAAATTTATCAAGAGTTTCGGTGAAATTGCTAGGCCCTTGACGTACTTGCTTAAAAAAGACTCCATTTTTAAGTGGGGGGATCAAGAGATTCAAGCGTTTGAATTATTGAAAAACAGATTGATTGACCGTCCCATTCTAGCTCTTTACAATCCAAGATTTGAGACAGAACTACACACCGATGCTAGTGCGCTAGGGTTAGGTGGGATACTGATGCAGTGGCAGGAGAACCCTAGAGTTTTAAAACCAGTGGCTTACTTCAGTAGACAGACGACTCCCGAGGAACGTCATCTTCACTCGTACGAACTCGAAACATTGGCCATTGTAAGCTCGCTAAAAAAATTTAGGGTGTATCTCATAGGATTACAATTTAAAGTTGTGACTGATTGCCACGCACTCAGAACAACCTTGACCAAACGAGACCTTGTCCCACGGATCGCCAGATGGTGGCTCCAAATAAGTGAGTTTACATTCGATATTGATTATAGACCTGGTTCTCGCATGGCTCATGTTGACGCTCTCAGTCGGAATACCAACTTAGGAATTGACAAAACAAATGATTCCAACGTAACAGTTTATAATATCGAAAAAGAAAATTGGTTCTTGACTTTACAAATGACAGACCCAGACATCTCACGAATCGTAAAGATTCTTAAGCCCGATACAGACGAAGAGGTTAAAGATATTAAGTTACACTATGTAGTCAAAAATCATAAAGTTTACCGGAAGGTAGAGGATAAGTTGTGTCTTGTAGTTCCTCGCAGTGCTAGGTTACAAATATGTAAAATGAATCACGATGATATAGGTCACCTTGGCGAAGCCAAAACACTAGAGAAAATTCAAAGTCAGTTCTGGTTCCCCAAAATGCGTCGATTTGTCAAGAAGTATTTAAGTAGATGTATAGAGTGTGCTTACAATAAAGATACATGCGCAAAAAAGAAAACTGGATATTTGTATCCAATAGAAAAAGTAAGCGTACCCTTTCATACAGTGCACATCGATCATCTAGGTCCATTTGTAAAAAGCAAAAGCAACAATTCATACATCCTAACAGTTGTAGATGGGTTCACAAAATATGTTTTTGCCAAAGCCGTAAAAGATACAAAAACCAAAAGTACAATAAAGGTTCTTGAAAATATTTTTCATGATTTCGGTTTACCCACTCGCATTATTTCGGATCGCGGCACTTCCTTTACGTCAAAAGCTTTTGAATGTTTTTGTATCCAGCACGGCATCAAACATGTATTAAACGCTGTAGCGTGTCCCAGAGCGAACGGACAAGCAGAACGGTTCAATCAAACTATTTTGAATTCATTATCAAAGCATGGCTCTGGTAAAGACGAACGTTACTGGGACACGTGGTTAGGAAACGTACAGTGGGGCATTAATAATACTGTTAACAGCACTACACAGAAAACAGCAGCAGAAGTTTTGTTTGGCGTCAGAATGCGTGATAGCTTATCTAATAAACTAGATATAGAAACAAACGATTTTCCTGCAAATTTAAAGGAAGTAAGAGCTGAAGTATCTGCTAATATTAACAAAACTCAAGAAAAACAGAAAACCACGCACGACGCTAATAGAATTCCTGCTCCTGTATATACTGAAGGTAGTTTAGTTAAGATTACCAGAACAAACTTTTACAATAAAGGCAACAGCACAAAACTCTTGAGCAAATTCATCGGACCTTACAAAATTGTAAAAGCTATGGGTAATGATAGATATAAAATAACAAATGTACAAGGTTTTGATAATAAAAATAGAGTATTCGAAACCGTGGTTGCAGCAGACAGAATAAGGCCTTGGATTAATATTAAGTCGCATGATGGCTTAGATCACCTTCCCAGTTCAAGCGATGATAGTGACAGCGAGGTTCCTTTATCTGTACTGCAAAAACGGAAACTGAAATGATTTGTATAAAATTCAAACCCGAATGTCGTGATTAAGTTAGTAGGCATCTTAAGTTTAATCTTCTTTCTCATGAGTTTATATAGATTTAATAAGTTAGCAATAACTAAGGTGTAAAAAATAGGATTGTAAATTTAATAAGTGATTAAGTTTTTGACTGATTATTTTTTAGTTATTTTCATGAATAATATCCAAATAAGCTGTTGTTTTTTGTACATATTCATGTAAAAGTATTTTATTTTAGTTTTTGTAATTTAAAAAAAAAACATTTTGATAAACAATCAATGCTACAAATATTTATTGTAAAGTTGACTGCTGTGGCTATGATTTAGATAATCTCGTACGCCGGGAGGTCGTACGATATCGGATGGCCGAATGTCGTGATTTCGATTATTTTGTTATAATAAATCTGTATTTGCAATGGCAACAGCATACTGACGACAATGTTCTAAAGTTGGTATCTCTGCTTGCACGTGATTGGACCGATTATGGGCAGCCAATCACGAACAACTTTAAGTTCAGCCAATCACGTCATTCGTACATTTCGAAAAATAGGGGGGGATCTAACTTGGAGAAGGGAATGCAGAGATCGAGCATTCCGGGTCTGGCAGTCGAGCCGAGCAGTCATCTACTAAACCACAAGAAATACTAGTCATATTATATCTACCTATTCACTATATAAAGTATATTCAATAGTCTAAAGTGTTAAATCTAAGCAGATACCAGAATAAATTGCTGATACGAAGTGGCCTGTTTTAATTTACTTTACTAAGTACCTACATTTTTTTATTTTTTCGAATCCATTAACAATATTTTATTGCAATTTTGCTTAGATTTTTCTTTTTAAAATTAAATCACTCAAAATGTCGTCAAAGCAATCGACCAAAACGAGAGTGAAGCTTCTTTCAACATCACAAACATTGTAATCTGTGATGTTACTCCCACACAGAATTGTAGGTAGGTATCGAATTAAGCACTTTATAGAGTTAATGGAGATCCAGATCACCTGTCGGTTTGGTGACGAATGAGGCTTCGTATCGAAGAATCATCGGTGAAAGTGACAAGGTTGTAAAACTACTAGAAATGACTGAGCAATCAACTCTCTTGCTAGGTACCTACAAGAGAGTTGATACTCAGTCATTTCTAGTCTTCTCTTGAACGATATTGAAATTGGGCTGTGTTTGTACTTTTTAAATATCAATGTCCTATTTTCGTGATAATAATAGAATGTTCTAAAATCTTGGTTGAATTGGTTGTTGAAGTTGGAAAAGACAGAACTAAATGTTAGAGATTATAAAGTGGGAACCGGAAGCCGACTTTGGGTTAAACAGCAGGCAAACACCAAAATTTTCTCGACTCGAGATGTCACGTTGCCCGTGCTAGGCCTACTGGTATCGAAATTTTATACAAAGTGATACTTTGCGTCTTGTTTGTCAAAACCTTGTGAACTTGTCAACCCGACCACATACATTAAAAACATCATGTACGGAAACAATGAAAAAGTCTACTAAATTACGTGGGTTGATTTAACAATAGACATAATCGCTATAGGTATTCTGTATTCGTACAACATTAGCCAAAAAAAGTATTCTGTGTTATCTAGTCACGAATTAGTCATGTACTTGACTACTTACCTATTCTAATTTTGTACCACGTGGGCGACGCGACATCTCGACAATCTAGTCGATTCTAGACTGTCTAGTCTAGTCTAGTGGTCTCTGAGGATAATGATCCCGCCAGCACATTTGAAACTTTAAACTCTGTAAATACTTACTTATGCTAGGTAATCATCATAATCTACATCCCCAGCCTGATTTCACTCACTGCTGGGTATAGCCTCTTACCACGGTCTTATCCACTTGGACAGTAAGAAAATATAAAAAAAAAATCTACCTGATTAATATTCAGGGTAGGTATGGTACCTTTATCGAATTAGTTTCTTCACGATAACTTCTAGCCACCCAAATAGTAATTTTCATCTCAATTACTGATAATTATTTTAAATTATTTCTAATTCTTGAATTCTAAGCCGACTTAATGGATATTATAAACTAGTAGTTCGCCCCGAACTGAGATCTCGCGCACCGTAGATGGCCAACATTTGGACTTTCTTCTGACTACCCCTATAATTTCAAGTGCTACTACTGCCGGGTATGCCTATTGCGCTAGCTCTTCATGGTAAAAAATACTAGCATGCATGCAATACATAATGTCGTGTCTAATTTTTCATTTATTTCATATTTATGAATTCTCGTCGTATTTTTAAAAGTATACGTCCTAGAATAAAAATAATAACTATTTTAGAATGTACAAATAAAGACCTTTCATTTGACACCGCACTCAATATATTTGTTTACTTAACTTTTTTTACCCCAATTATTTTCATTTTTTATCAAATTTTTTTTTATCATGAAAATAAATCAAGTAGCATCTAAAATCATTGCAAACCAAACCGCAACGATGCCACTCTCTTTTTAAGACCGACCAGTCAATGAGCTACGAAGACATCGAAACTCTATGAAACGGGAGCTCTTGCAGCTCTGGTTTCGTAGTTTTTGGTCTTTGGTCGTATTTCAAAAACTATACATCCTAGATTAAAAATAAAAACCATTTTGGAATGTACAAAATAAGCCCTTTCGTATGACACCCCACTCAATATATTTGTGTAACTTTCATAATTTTTTACCCCCTTGGGAACCCAATATCTTCACAACCCCTTCATCGATTAAGCTCATATGCTCCACCGTAAATTTCCTTACCACAACCTATTAACCTACCAAGTTTCATGCAGATTGGATGAACGGTTCGACAGTTATGCTCGAACAACAATTCGTGAAACATACAAACATACAAACATACAAACATACAAACATACAAACATACAAAGCAAAATCGCCCAACTTACCACTAAGATCTTCGCTCGCTTCGCTCGCTCGATCGATAAGTAAATCAAAACAAATCAATGATTTCTAAACTTGATATGATAAGATCATTGTCGTTTCTAGCAAAGTCAGTTCCTTGTGATGCTGCACCAAGTAAGCAGATAACGATAAAAAGCTAATATGTATTTGTGCTTATGTTGCGTAAAGCTAGTCCTATAGATAAGAACCAAACTGGCATTTTGGCTAATTTAGAATTAAATTTCACCAACGAAATCATAGTTTGAAAAGGTGACACTTACTTAAGGGGTGGTAAAATATTTTTGGATTATTTATTTAAAAAAATTAAGAAAAAAATGTTTTTTATTTAAAAAATTAATTATTTACCTAACATAATCATAAAACAACCTTCTTAAGTATAAATATGTCAATTTGGTTCGTCGAAACTACTCCTTGGGTAAAGCTTTAGGCCGCCCATAGACGTAACTGAATCAAGTTTAAATATTTAAAAATGTAAACAGTAAAATAACTCTTTTTTCCGCTTTAATTATTATTCGCAGGAGCGTCCAAAATCAAGTTTTGTGTTACAGTGGTATGCGTCTAATGACTTGAGGCAGCTACCGTAATCCTACTTTGACAGATTACAGATGTTATGACAGTGAATGATATGAAAGTGAGATTCGGAACGGTATTTTATCGAAAGTTAAATTTACTTCATAGTTTGCGTAATTAAAGTATCTTAATGTGTAAGTATCTATTTTAGGATTTTTGTCACTAGCGGTAATTTAGAATTTGGAGCATGACTTTTGGACCGTATTTGTAAACACCAACTCGCTTTTAAAAAACGACTTTTCCGACGCTTCCTATAAAGGCAAATCTGATTTGGCATTCAGTGCGTCAACTTGCGACTCTATCTCCAGGAATGGTAGCCATCTGCTTTGATCTTCAGTAGGTAAGTACCTATAATGTTACCTATAAAAGAAAATCATTGATTACAGATTTAGTTTTTTTTTCTAGTCCCTCGAGTGGGGTAGATTTTTTTATTTATTTAATTGTTTATTTATCTACCGCAGGCGGTTTTTTTTTTAGTTTTTTGTAAACTGCCTCCTGTTTAGCAATAGAACTGACTGTCGAATTTCATAAAAAAATGCCCTTCTTGCCTATGTTGGTAGAAGAGGCCCTTAACCTTTTTACGAGGCACCTTTGCTTACGCATTGCAATAACGAGTGTGATTGTGGAAATTGATGCCGTCATTCTTGAACATTTCCCGAATTTCAATAGACTTCGTTAATATATTGTAAGGTATGAGTATCAAGAAGCAATAAATGAACTTACGAAAGTACAGTCAGAAACAGAAGAACATTTTGGCCTCTATTAATAAACTCCGCTCATCTTGTGTTATATTACGGATTACGGATACGGATACGGATACTATTGCCATCCTTATTTGTCACTGTCTAACAAAAACGGATGGCAATAGTTTAATCCGTGGCGCAACTTTGACAGTTAATCCGAGTTTATTAATAGAGGCCTTTAAGTTTTAATCCATGTTACATCAAAACTAACGGTTTTTGTTAAAGTATGTGGAGTATGAGATTATGGACATGAGCAAATATTCTATACCAACTGTTACGACTAGTGGTGGTTTTTATATACAATTAAACACCAAATTACACTGTCATACACAAAAATTTATTGTACGGTTCTTCAATTGCCCGGTCACTGATTTTACGGTTGCTTTAAGAAAAGTGTGTGGACAAGTGACTCCCCTCGGATAGTCCAGGCTGATGTGGAGCCGATGAGAGTCTCGCAAGGTGTCCGATGTCAGAAGAACGCGGAGGAACGCCAATGAACACGCCAGTGGTAGATTTGGCGGCAAAACTTCTTGTTCTTCACAGCCGTAACCCTGGACCCTGGAATTCCATATAAAAATTCCGTCAGGACACGTCTAACGTTCTCTCCCTCTGATTGTGACCATCGTAGCCAAGCGAGATGAAGATGCTGGTAACTATGTGAGGAGAGTACTGAGGTGATGTATGTAGTGTCACAATCAGAGCGGAGTGTACATGAGAAAATGATAGTGAAATGATAGAATGAAAGAGTAAAAGTGCAGTAGGATATCTAGTGTATTGTGTAGATACCTAGTTAATGAAAGCATTGTGAGAAAAAGGCTGAAATTAACACAAAATAAAATAAATGACCGTTAAAATACGTTACAAAGTCTACCTACAGTTTTGTGGAAATAATTGTTCAACACTTACCGAATACGGGATTTTACACTGAATTTATAGTTAATTATGGCCTTCGACTGCAATGAGTTTTAGGATTAAAATCAGTAAAAAGAAATAGGCAAAATGTTGAATATTCAACGTTCGTAGCTAGCGCGCGCAAACAGGTAATATGACTGTACTCTGAGACGGTTTGCGGCGACTGAACTCCGAGCTCGCAAAATGGCGGTTAGAAAACGCTTACGCAGTAATAAACCGTTATGCCGATGCCGGCACCATAGACAGCGTAAACAGTACAGTTCACAGCATGAGGAAGTATTCCGCGCATCGCTTGTGACTTTAGGCATGGTAAAAGAATGTGAAATAGCGAATAGTATGTATTTTCTTTCATTCGATACCTACGTATTTATTTTAAATATAATAAAACTAGATATTTTGTTTTATTTATTATTATTAAATTCCTAAAAACTATTGTATCTACGTAAAATAACGTATATACGTTACACAACATATAAAGAGGAAGAGTTTATTTGTTTGTTTGAACGAGCTAATCTCAGGAACTACGGTCGGATTTGAAAAAACCTTCCTGTATTTGATAGCTAAACTCTTGGGGCAGGTTATAGGCTACCTTTCATCATCATTATCACCACCATATACCGTCGCGGGTGACGCCGCTAGTTTGCTGTAGGTAATGTTTGTTATAAAAATATTTCTACTTAGGTAGGTACACTTAAAAGAGTACTGTGTTGACTGGGCAGGGAATTTATTACAGAATCTTAAATGCCTGAAGACCTAAGAAAATATCAAGCGTGCTTCGAAGAAATCGCGGTCCCGTTTCGTTTAACATTTCGAGACGATGTCCAACAAGGAAGCAACCTTAAAACACAGGATGTTACAAATCCGGGTCACGGCAAAAATAATTAAAAAATGCAACACACAAATACAAAATGCGTTTCAGATGTTAGCTCGCCCTTGTCGGCCATACAGACAAACAGTGCAGATTAAACATTTAATACATGGAACTGCACTCTCTGATGAAAGGTGATGCACCAAGGTTTGTTTGTGTGTTTGTAAAGCAATGGTATTTGCACATTTTATTTCAGTTAAGTTTTTTTATACAAATTGTAATGGGAGAATGTCTACCGATACAGTCGTGATTTTGTTTAGTTCGAGTTGTGTTTCGATCAAGTTTCCCTCAGCATGATTATCCTAAATGATTCTTACTAAAATATCTATGCAGAAAATTCAAACGGAGAGAAATAATAAACCAAAGCTTGGTCTTCTATTATGTATGTGGCTCTACTTAGTTTCTAGATAAATTAAGTGTTAGGACAACATGCGACATCGCACGACATTCCTCAACACGTGTCTCGAATTATTCTCAAAGCTAGCCCCATAGTTTGTTGCTCTGATTCTTCACGATGTTGTTCGCGAAAGAACAGGAGTAGAATCAAAACCCAAATATCATTTATTCTCAGGACTACTAGAACTGATTCTAGTAGTCCTGAGAATAAATGATATTTGGGTTTTGATTTTTTTTTAAAATTCGTCTTGGATACAAGTGCTGGGTAGGTTTAAACGAGGGCTAACGCCTAGAGCTACGATATTATCACGCACACGCTCAAAACCCGGCGCCAACTAGGGTCGAACTACACTGGAAACACGGTTCATTCATTCTACAATCGTTCATCAACTGACAATGTATTCAACGGATGTGAGGCATCCAGTTTTCGGCTTTCGTTGATGTACCTAGGTATATGTATATTTATATTTTGTTTTTATTCAAAATTTCTTTTTTACTCCATTTTATTATACCTACCATGTCCACAACATTATCTACAAGCAAGCTAAACATAGACTCAAATATGTGAAGACGTTTAAATAGTCAATAGTTAAATTTTCACAATAGTTAAGTATTTAAGTAGTTATTATAAGGACTGTCTGTTTTCCAAAACTATAAAAAAAATCCATTGAATACTTTGTCAGTGGATGTTTGTTAGCCTTAATTAAAAAAGTTAACTAAAAAATCAGTTGTAAAAAAGAAAAAGTAAGATACCTACTAGAAAAATGCGTTAGCAAACTTAATTAAATTTGCGTTTTCATTTTGGTATCTAGTATGAAATAGAAAATAAATAAAACACAGAATAGCTTTCGTTTTGTGATTTTGTAGAATAATATAGTAATTTTTGTTTTATGAAACAACACAACATTAAAAATACTTAGGTATGTTTTTTTTTCACGTTTTTGTACGTGAATAATTAAGCTAAACAAGTTGAATAGACATTAGATCATTGTAGCCCTGTTACTATTTATTGCTAGTCTTTCCAGAACTGATGCATCGTCCTTAATACGCAGAAATAAAGGCCATTTTCGACGTAACATAGTTCCAACATTTCAACAATAAATCTAAAACTCGCAATAAATATTTTCTACCTTAGATTAAAGGAGCTAAAGTTGATATTGGTCTGATTCGGTTTTGATATTAATATGCTCACAATTTCGCTATCGATTCCCGACATCCGCTCATTACAAGGTGGTGGAATGTTGTTCAACACATTATAATAAGAATTGTTAGTGGAAGAGTGAAAATAGCCGCAATTTTATGGTGTTATGCTTTATAAGTAGATTCGTGGAGATTAATTTCATATCTTAACCCTCCTATTCTTGTGGCTATCTTTTTCATCATAACTATGTTAGTGGCCTTTTCCTTTATATCCATACCGAGAATACATTGAACGCCCCTCGTAAGTACTTTTTTTGTTATCAATCTAAATTCTATTTATTTTCTAATTATGTGTAGATTCTGCCATATTTTTTACGAATATTAAGTAGAAATAAAAAAAATTGTTTAATTGCACTTTTTCAACAAATAATGGTAAGTAGGTATAATACCTAATTATAAATTACATTTTTGTGTTCCTTTCTGTCCTCACCGTGCGTAAACAATTCTCAATCATTATTTGCATGTTGCCTGTTCTTTCCTTATATTGTAGTACTTAATCCCTTCGCAATAAATATTATGCACAAATACGCTAAATTTCAACAAACTCGATTATGGTCACGAGTAGTTTAATATTATTTAAGCACACTTTATGTTATTAAGTTCAATATTGATGTAATAAAGATATCAGCTGATTGCTGTATTATTACTGAGAGATTTACGAGAGTGTATCGCAAATATAACTGGCTGTGTAATTATGATATCGATAAAGTAATTCGTTAAGGCTTAGGCCGATAATCCACGGACTGCTAAGATTTGTCAGCGGATAAAACACAAATCAATAAGTATAATCTTAAATTAAAACATAAGTCATGTCAATATAAGTTAGTATTCTGTATTTTTGAAAATAAATAAATACATTTTAGATTAAAATATTCAAACGGATGAGATTACGGTTCGAACTGGACTCTCATTGAGAACGTTGTTGCATTATTGGATCGCAAACAATAGAAAACTGAAAGAAAAGCCTTTCCCCTATATACTTAAAAAACAAATAAATAATAATAATAACTACAAAAACATTTAGTTTGTTTAAAAGGGATAGTGTCTCCGTAACATTATTTAACGTAGTTTAGGTACACAAGGTAGGTAGATATTAGCTAAGGTTGTTATTTAAAAACTGAATAATATATTGCAAGCTGTATTCATCTATATTTGGAATTGCATACCGTAAAATACGCCAACATTGCCCGCTTTTTTCGAATAATTTCAATTTTTGTAAAAAATTTCTATGGGAACGTAAGTATTTTCTTTTATCATCTGCTATTATAAGATTATGTGCATGTATTACTTTATCAGATTTTATGATGCGTCAATATTTAATTAAGTATTTTATACATTTTGATGGCGGGCAAAGTTATCTGGACTTTTAGCCAACATTGCCCACGTTGATTTTTGACGCAAATATAGCCTCTAGAGAGATGAAATAAAAAGCCAATACAAGAATTTAGGCAATAATGGCGTTTACTTTAGGTTTTAAAACGATACTATAGAAGGTTTCCTAGCAAAGTGGCTGGGCAAAGTTACCCTGACATTTTTTGTCTTTTTCATACAAACCGCATTTCACAAATTAAAAGTGCTAGGGTTGGCACTTCTTAGTTAACTGATCTTGTGATTGTAGTGTTTGTAGGTATAAAAAAACTGGTTATTTTTCATTCAGGTATTTATTTAATAAACTTTAATCAACATATTTATATAGGTACCCAAATGAAAATGAAATACTAATTGAGATCAAATGATGTTAGGAGCTAAATTAAAATAATTACTAAACTATTAGACATTTTCAGCTAACTGTCACTATTATTATTGCATTGTCACCGAAGACTCATAATTTTACCTAAATTCAGCTCAATTTGACACCGGGAAGTAGGTCAAATTAAGCTTGCAAGAATTGACCCGGACAAACATACTTACAAACATAGGAACTTACAAACATACAAACATTGCAAGTTAATTAAAAGCTTTAAAAAAAACAAGTTTCTGAAGTGCCAACCCTAAGCTTATTTTGATGGCGGGCAATGTTGTCAATAGTAGATCGCTACATTGCTGGATAACTTTGCCCACCGCTATAACTCTTGTTTGAAAAGACATTCAGCAACGATAACAACATATTAATACTCCTAAAATGTTCTTACATATCATAATATTAATAAAACTAACCTGTGTTTTCGCCATCACTTACAATTCACTTATGAATTTGCACCAAAATTTGCCCGCGAAAATACGCACCGTACTCGAAGAGTTCCAACAAGTTACTGAGTGAAGCTAGCGACACACCAGATAGACAGTGTTGCTAGACACATAACCTATTTTCTATCAAATTCAAAAAATGTTAACATATTATTCAAATATTTTTGCAATTTAAAGATTTGCTTAAAAATTGATCTTCGGGCAAAATTACCCTTGGTGGCAATGTTGGCGTATTTTACGGTATAAATTTTATCATACAAGCCTGTAAGTTCTGTAAGCATGTAAGCATGTAATTCTCTTAAGATGATTCAAAGTGATTATAGTGGTCCTACTGAATAAATTATTTTTGTTTTTTTTTAAGCTATACGTCTACTCCGGGCCTAAGGAATTATCAACGAAACTTGATTGTGTTTTTCAACTACAATTCTAATTAAGAGCCCTATTATTTGCGCATAGATTCAGCAAGAGATTAACGTAGTTAACGTTTAGTATGGCATAATTTCAATTAAAGTTTGTACTTGGGTTTACTTTCAGATGGTTTTGTATTTTATCTGTGGTGTCATGGACAATTTGACCGCTATAAATAAGAGCCTGTCCAGATGACGCGTCTCACGCGCGAGTCCGCTCGCGCGTACACACTCGCGCGTTCTTGAGATACTAGAGCTACATACAAAATTGAAACGCGCGAGTGGTCTCGCGCGTAGATCGCGTCATCTGGACAGGCTACGCGCGAGTGGTATCGCGCGTGAAACGCTTCATCTGGACAGGCTCTAAGGGTGCGACTACTTGTGACATAAAAACAAGTGATCTAATGTATGTGTAATGGTAAGTTACTTTGCGTAATGAAATATGATATACATTATAACTGACTAGCAGCGCTCTCGCGGCGTTGCCCCCGTAGTGATGGTTTATGGTGATGATGATGATAAGTAGCCTATAACCTTCCTCAAAAAATTTGCTATCTTATGCAGAAATATTTTTTCAAATCCGACTGGTAGTTCCTGAGATTACCGCGTTCAAACAAACAAACAAACTCTTCCGCTTTATTATATTAGTATAGAATCTATGTTTCAGTATAAACGCGAATACTGAAACGCTACTTAAATTATTTGGATGTACTGATGTATTTAAGACGTTCTTCTCTTCAGAATCGTATACAAAAATGACAGTTAATGTCAATGATAATCACCACTTAGGTAAACTAAGTACCTAGCGTTTCAGAATTCGTGTGTTGGTATTGAAAATACATTGCTATCTCCATCTAGTGACTGCATTTTAGAATTTAAAGCGTGTTCCTAAACTAAGTTCTCCAACATCTAATAACTTAAGCATCGACTCGCGAAACATTTGCCGAGTATTTACATACCGCATGCGCTGCGAAAGGTATCCACGGGCATACACTTTAGAATACTTGGTATGTCGTAGAGCAGGGGTGCCCATACTTATAATGTCGGCGATCGACCAGAAAATATTTTGAAAGCAAACGATCAACTAAACTACATACTATGTAGGTAGGTAAGGTAGGTACTGAAAACATTTTTTTAAATATTGTTTTACTGCACTTTTAAATTGAATATAGATAGGTACTTACATCAAAATGAAGAAATCGTAACTTTCGAATCACAAATTTTGTCTTGATGATGATGGATAGCACTGCATATTATCCGCGTAATTTTCATATAGATGGTGTTGCTGGCGATCGACTCGAAAAGCTTCGCGATCGACCGGTCGATCGCGATCGACTGTTTGGGCACCCCTGTCGTAGAGTATCTAAGAAATAAGTAGGTACGGAGGTGTTGAAGATATTTTTTTAAACTTTTGTTTTAGAAAATGCCACCTCTTTCTAGAGAGATGCGCAACCGTAATCGTTTACCTACCGACCCTTAGATGGCTTAGCTGGTTTTAATTGTATTCTGTAAAATTATATAAATATGTAGTACCTAGTATAGTTTTAGTAAATAAATGGATTCTACCACAATTTATGTTAAAAAAGTGATTGAATTTGCAAATTAATGTAGATTAAAAAATTAATCAAAACGTCGCGTTTTTTTTTGCGTCATTGAGTTGTGAGCTACTCTGAAAGTTTCAGCCGGATAGCTGATAGAGAAAGACAGACAGACAAACAAGAAACTGACTTAATAAAACGTGATAAAAAAATATTTTGATTTAGTTTAAACTAACTTTAACTTTGAAATGTTTAGTGATATTTTTCACTGGGCCATAGCTAATTTTTTTTTTCAATAACTTGGTTTTTTCCAAGCTCTTTTTAGGTTTTTATTCAAACTACAAATTCAATAAACAAATCGATATCTGTCACTGTCTTCCTTCCTTATGTTAAATCGTGCTATCCCTTTCTTTTACTGTTTCTCTACTCTGTGAAGATCGACCGATACCAGTAGCCCCGGGATACCCGTAAATATACATCTGGAGTGTACCGGGACCCGGGACTATCGCGATAACGATCCCGGCCATTCGATACGCATCGCTCCTTGTTTCCTCTGGGAATAAACTAGATGCAACATCGCCTGAACCTCGCCCCTTCGGAGATCAAGAAGCTACGAGTAAATATCGAGAAAGGGATTTTATAAACATTCAGCGGAAACAGGGAATTGTTTTATTAAAAAAAATCTCCTTTTATTGTTTTTAAAAAAAGGTTAAAAAAAAAAGTTTTAATAAAAACAAAAGAATGCATACCTATCGAGAAAGGGATTTCATAAACATTGAGTGGAAACTAAGGAAAATGATAATATGTATTAGAAAAAAAGAATTTTATTGTTTTAAAAATTGTTTTTTTTTATGTTTTCGTTTAAATAAAAACAAAAGAATGCATATCGAGAATGGGATTTTATAAACGTTGAGCGGAAACTCTACATATTCTGGACATACCTCTGACTACCCCCTTAGATATGTTTTCAGAAAAAGAAATCTCATTTTATTGTTATTGTTTTGATAAATCAATCGAAATAATGCGTTTGTTTTCGTAAAATTAAAGTTTATTTTCATTTAAAAAAAGGTATTTTTCGTGATCATATGACTAAAACTTTTTGTAATTTCTTCTACTTTTGAGTTATCTTATTTAGAAGTCAGGGGAAAACCACATCTAGAAATACAATCTCGTAAAAATTCACTTTAGTTAAAAAAATAATAAGTAGGTACTTACTTACTCAGGTATAAAATTTCGCAAATCGTGAATTTGTTTGAAAGTTTGATACCTACTAGGAGTCTCAGATAAATTCTTGGTTCAAAGTTAAAATTATTTTTGTAATAATTTAAAGGACAAGTATAAAACTCAATGAATACTAAATTAAGCCTTTGTTGATTGTTTGCGAAATTAATTTGGTAATAGGTACCTATCTTTGTAGCGAGGTCATTCATTATACGCAAATGCTTACAATGTTAATACGTGGACGGGAAAGTATCTACTTACCTACTAAGTATTGCAATAAGAAGGTAGCTACAGGTTGACTCAGAATAGAGGTTACATCGACAACTATGATGACTCCGTAGGACTAGGAGCGAGTAGCCGGTTTAAAAACAACCGGAGTGAATTTTAGCAAGAATAATAAACTAGCAGCGCCCTCGCGGCATTGCCTTTGTAGTGATGATGGTTTATTTCCTTTTCCTTTCTAAAGAGTTTAACTATCAAAGTGGATTTTTTTTTTCAAATCTGATTGGTAATTCCTAGGATTACCGCGTTCAAACAAACAAACAAACTCGTTAGCTTCATATTGGCACAGATGAATGAGATTCATAATTTTATTTTTTACAAATATCTTTCAATCGATAAGTTCAGTTTTATTATAAATGTAGATAGATTAATTACAATTTTAGTTCGAGTACTTTTAAACTTTTACATTAAATAATACAGGGTGGAAAAAATGAATGGGCCCTGGAGGGAAACTACTTTAAATCCTTAAGATACAGTATTTTACTTAAAGGAAACATTCCTTTATTTTTAGAAAGAAACATAACTGCATTCAAAGATTTTCTAAAATTCGCTTGCTTCACCCAGGAATCGAACCAGCTAAAAATTCAAAAATTAAATACTCCCTATTTTATTCCACTAGTCGATACATTCAATACTAAAGATAAAACTTCTAAAAGAAACATGAGGACACACTTACACTCGTCTGTCGTACAAAAAATCCATGAAATCTAATATTTAGTACATAAGGGCTTTAATTGCAATTTAGCTCTACATACAGTGGAATGGTGAGTAGTGTCATTCAGACCTTCTCGGAATGTATTCCAAATGCGGAAAATAACGGTCTTCGCTGAAAAACCGTAAACTTTTCGAAGAAACTCATCAAATAGGATGCATTTTCGGAAGTTTGAATCTCACCTCAAATAGACAAATACCGTCTAGAAAAGTTTTGACGCGAAAGGTGAAATAATAAAAATTCATGAAAAAAAATTGTGAAAATTAATGTTAGATTTCATGATCTTTTTTATTTCTAAAACCAAATGTGTGTTATAAAGATTTTATCCTGACATTAATCCTATCGATTAGTGGTATTAAATAGAGCGAGGTTTGTTTTATAATTTTTAGCTGGTTCGATTCCGGGTGAGGCAAGTGAATTTTAGAAAATCTATGAATGCAGTTTTGTTTCTTTTTAAAAATAAAGGAATGTTTCCTTTAAGTAAAATACTGTATCTTAAGGATTTAAAGTAGTTTCCCTCCGGGGCCCATTCATTTTTTCCACCCTGTATATTCAACTTTTCCGGATTTCTGGAATCAAAAATTGCCTATACAATGCGTGCAAACTATTATCGTTGATACCTCTATATTGGGTCCAAGTGTAACTCAGAGTGGTGTTAAGGTTTATTACACGACCACCATCATTGGTCCAAGGTGAAATTAAACATGAATTGTAATATAAGTTTGACATTATGATCAAATCAAGTGAGTAATAATTACCCATTGCAAGTTGCAGTAACATTGATGGATAGCTCAAAAAGACCGAATAATATCAAGATAAGCCAATAGTTAGCAGTTTTATTGAAAACTCAGGAAATTAAATTCCACCTATGGTGGAACTTAATTACGCCATGACTTAGAGCGTTTGTCCACCGCCGCCGTCACCGAACCGTCACCGTCAACGAGATTATTTCTGTATGAGATCAAGATGACGTGACGGTCTTCTGGTGGACAGGCGGCTATAGTAAATGTATGGTCGCTACCTCGGCGCCGTCATCTCGTTCTCGTTGACGTGCCGGTGACGGCGGCGGCGGTGGACAAACGTTCTTAGAGCGTTTGTCCACCGCCGCCGTCACCGAACCGTCACCGTCAACGAGATTATTTCTGTATGAGATCAAGATGACGTGACGGTCTTCTGGTGGACAGGCGGCTATAGTAAATGTATGGTCGCTACCTCGGCGCCGTCATCTCGTTCTCGTTGACGTACCGGTGACGGCGGCGGTGGACAAACGTTCTTAGAGCGTTTGTCCACCGCCGCCGTCACCGAACCGTCACCGTCAACGAGATTATTTCTGTATGAGATCAAGATGACGTGACGGTCTTCTGGTGGACAGGCGGCTATAGTAAATGTATGGTCGCTACCTCGGCGCCGTCATCTCGTTCTCGTTGACGTGCCGGTGACGGCGGCAGTGGACAAACGCTCTTACTCTGCCGAACCGTGGACTCTAATTGTAGGATTTTTTATTTATTTATTTATTCTTGTTGCACAAATGACAGTTATAAAATGCTTAGATCTAGACAGGTAATGGCAAAGGCGAGCTAAACCCAAAAAAGAGTTCTCTTCCAGCAAACCTTAATGGGAGAAAGAGATGGAATTTTAATAGTGGGAGAAGGAATTTTAATGTTTTTTAATGTTTTAACTTAATACACAAGAATCTTTAATATTTTCAGAGTTTATTTCAGGATGGAATGTAATTTCTATAGTTAGCAGTAATTAAGTTCATCAGAAGCATATAAGTTCAATATAGATAAGTTTAGTATTACTTTGTTCCTATCTAAGTAAAAATTTACAAAAATATAGCTCGTAGTTTGTTGTAGTATTGTACCAATTACAGAAAAGCCCGTGGGATAGCTTGAATGATTGAACTGAAGCGAATTATTAATTCAGCAAAGTATACTAGCTGTTTTATATGAGCTGGTGTACAGGCTGTTTTAGTTAGAGCTGGTATAAACACGTAGGTTTATTGCAATTTGTCTATTGAATTGTTATTTTGTATTTTCTTTTAACCTTGAGTCTATTATAGCTATTGTCTTCCTGATAAGACGAAACGAATGAAATTAAATTACTGGAAGTGGCAAACATTGTTTTTTTATAAAAAATAAAAGTCATATTTAAAAATAATAATGATATACCTACCTACTTAATAGTAATAATAATAATATTGCTGGACATTTCACACAGCGCTTTCTAGCCCCAAACTAAGCAAACCTTACTATTGGAACCAGATAACTGATAGAATACTTACCCATATACCTTTTTGTAAATACATACATAGAATACTTTTTAACACCCAGACACAGAACAAACATCTAAGTTCATCACACAAATGTTTGTCCTGAGTGAGAATCGAACCCACGACCTACAGCGCATATAAACTCAGTGAGTATAAAAAAATATGAAAAATGTAGTTCGTACGGGAATAAGTAGCGCGTTTAAATCTTTTACTTCAGAAAAAGTCTAAGAATCTTATCATTAAACTATAAAAGTAAGTTCGTATGAGCTAGTGACCAACTCTGGTGATGAAGACTTACTTTGGGGCTAGATGATGTTATGTAAAATGTCCAGCATTATTTATTTATATTAGTTTATTTTGCAGAAATTAGCATTCTATACTCACGATGAAGGAAAACATGGTGAGGAAACCCGCGGCTTAGTCAGCCTCACACGTATTGACCATGTCTTTCCTGCGGATATGGCCGGTTTAGCTGAGAGGATGGTTTAGGTGCTCGGCCTCCACTTCAACAATGTCCCAGGCACTAATACAGTATCCCGTTAAATGTAGGCAAAGATTGCCTGAAACTCTGTATAAATCATCTAGTAAAAAATGTAAAGGCCTAATTTTTTTTATTTTACGAGTAATATTCCTGTTTGTATTTTTTTTTACATTATTAGATGTTTTCTAATGTAATGACTGTTCCATTCACACGAAACTTGTGGTTTTGCGTGAATTTGTATTGTTGCGTAATTTTCTCATTATGTTATTGATTTCACCAAGTTCTTTGATGGAGTCCCGCTGCGCAGGCGGCGCGAACTGCCGACTCATTTCTGTGGAAAGATGAAGGTTGGGATTGTACAGTTAAATGCAACAGTCAATAAGCAATCGTATGAAATTAGGTATTAATAAAAAAGTATACAGGTTGCCCCACCCTGTATTTTGGTCTTTCTAACGTACTAGAAGATGTTCGTACCGCCTTAGAATTCGAGATACCTAATCTTCAAAAAAATTTATCGCACAAAAGTTGAAAAATACAAATATCAAAAAAAGCCTAAATTTCCATACGAATGTCGGTAAGTAGAGTAGGTACCTATGTGAAAATAAATTTTCTTCACAATTCTTTTTTTTTCTTTTTTTCTTTATATTGGATTCGCACGGTTGTGCATTCAGCCAGTGTCAAGTAATTAAATAAACTTCAAGTATAATAAGAATAATAAGTAGAAATAAGATATATAAATACATATTACCATACATAAATAGAATATCCCACCCCTCCCCTTGTGCCTCAGTAAAGATGTGGGGCTTTACTGAAACATCAACACAGACTTTTTGGGAGAACTTGAAAAGCAATGTTATCCGATTCTGTTTCACTTCCCCACACTTATGCACGTTCACAAACACTTAACGGTTAATAATCCACCATTATTACACATTAACATTCGAAGAAACACAAGTTTTGGAAAATAAAACAAAAATGAAACTTGACTTCTCAAATTCTCGCCAAAAAGCCTTCACAATTCTTATTTCGTGAAATTTTCCGGTGTTTTAATAGTTATTCTGTATTCAGGGTGAAGACAAATCCATCAAAGATCATAAAAATCGATCAAGCCGTTCTTCAATTTTAGATGGTGTACCTAACTCGACTTTGTTTTATATTCGATTTGTACAGGGGTAGTAATAAGCAAGGCCAACCATGCAGTAAAAATAAAATGTTATTCAATGCTCGAATTCCCAGTTACTTGTGAAGGTAAAATATAAATGTGAAGGTGACTTTTCTAGAAACCTAAACTGATTGTCGAAAGCTCTAGCGTTTCGCAACACGCCTTATCTATGATACAAATCGCCTTGATAAGAATAGCTTTAATTTATTATTTCAATAGAAAGAAAGTTGATGAATGAAAGCTGTTTCACACTATCAAATAAAAGATATAATGCAACAAAGCGTAGATGTAGATTTGCATAATTTTATGCTCGTACAGTACCTAATAAAGAATGTTAAGATTTGTGTACACTGTGAAAATATTTTTTTTTGTGAGGAATAGATATGGTAATTTGGATGGGTTACCGATACTTAGCTATTAGGTATATTTGTAGCATATGAGGCTTCTATTAAGAGGCCTTATACAAAATTTTCTGATTTACGTGATGTTTCGGGGCAGGATTTTTCAATGAAAACACTGTATTTTTAAAAAAATTATGGCACAGCATGAAATATCATTTCAATTTTGTACTATTAAATGAGCTACTTTTGTATTTTTATTATTTCTTTTTGATTAATCGACCTCAAACCGGCGACTGTTTTGTGAATTTTTGCTGTAAGAGGTTTAGAAATCACCATATTTACGAATCATTTTGACGTCCAAATGGTATAAAAAAATTACGATGTTTTGCTGTGATAGTCAACCAAACTATTAAATGGATCACTTTTTACTACATTTATTTAGTTTTTGAGTAAAAAAATCTTTAACTTAGTCCAAATTTCGAGAAAACGGCCAAAGAATTGCTTTTGATTTTGGCTACTTAGAACTGACTTAGAACTCTTGTTCGTAAAATTAACAAAACAGAAATAAACTTCAGTTCAAAATCAATCCTTTTCTGAAAAAAAAAATTCAAAAAGATTAAAAAATTGGCAATGAAAAATCTTTTAAAACAACCTAAAACGCGTCGTATCTACTACCCTATCTACTCGACGCAAGCAGACCGCGCCAAGCGCTTCTAGGGGGTGGACGTATCGCTTTGCATCCCGGAGCTCGCACTGAGTCGACTCGCAAAGCACGTCGCCGGCTACGAAGAATATAGCGCAATAGGAGCGTTTGATACATTGGTTGCTAAGTTATTAATTACCTATTTTTAAATATTTTCTGAGGGGCTAAAAAGGCCGTTAAAGCAGAATAATGATCTGAATTGTAGTGTAACTAATATTACTACTTATTACATAATAATAGGGTGACAGCGAGCTGATCTGATGATGGAGTCAGGACCTGTTCCATGGAATTTTATGATGATATGGGTATCAAATGAAAGGGCTTGATGAGCGAAACACAATGCTGATCTGATGATGGTGTAAGGATCTGTTCCCTGGAACTTTTTAATGATATGGGTATCAAATGAAAGGGCTTGATGACTGAAACACAATGCTGATCTGATGATGGAGTCAGGACCTGTTCCATCGAACTTTATAATGATATGGGTATCAAAAGAAAGAGTTTGATGAGCGCAACACAATGCTGATCAGATGATGGAGTCAGGACCTGTTCCATGGAACTTTTTAATGATATGGGTATCAAATGAAAGGGTTTGATGAGCGAAACACAATGCTGATCTGATGATGGAGTCAGGACCTGTTCCATGGAACTTTTTAATAATATGGGTATCAAATGAAAGGGCTTGATGAGCGCAACACAATGCTGATCTGATGATGGAGTCAAGACCTGTTCCATGGAACTTTTTAATGATATGGGTATCAAATGAAAGGGCTTGATGAGCGCAACACAATGCTGATCTGATGATGGAGTCAGGACCTGGTTCATGGAACTTTTTAATGATATGGGTATCAAATGAAAGGGCTTGATGAGCGCAACACAATGCTGATCTGATGATGGAGTCAGGACCTGGTTCATGGAACTTTTTAATGATATGGGTATCAAATGAAAGGGTTTGATGAGCGAAACACAATGCTGATCTGATGATGGAGTCGGGACCTGGTTCATGGAACTTTTTAATCATATGGGTATCAAATGAAAGGGCTTGATGAGCAAAACATAATGCTGATCTGATGATGGAGTTATGACCTGTTCCATGGAACTTTTAATGATAATATGGGTTTCAAATGAAAGGGCGTGATGAACAAAACACAATGCTGATCTGATGATGGAGTCAGGACCTGTTCCCTGGAACTTTATAATGATATGGGTATCAAATGAAAGGGTTTGATGAGCGAAACACAATGCTGATCTGATGATGGAGTCAGGACCTGGTTCATGGAACTTTTTAATGATATGGGTATCAAATGAAAGGGTTTGATGAGCGAAACACAATGCTGATCTGATGATGGAGTCGGGACCTGGTTCATGGAACTTTTTAATCATATGGGTATCAAATGAAAGGGCTTGATGAGCAAAACATAATGCTGATCTGATGATGGAGTTATGACCTGTTCCATGGAACTTTTAATGATAATATGGGTTTCAAATGAAAGGGCGTGATGAACAAAACACAATGCTGATCTGATGATGGAGTCAGGACCTGTTCCCTGGAACTTTATAATGATATGGGTATCAAATGAAAGGGCTTGATGAGCGAAACACAAAGCTGGGTCGGGGTTTACTTTGACTTTGATTCTTGATTTTGCCTTTCACTTTGATTCTTGATTTTCAATTTTAGTTTTTCTATTCTCGGATCTCGGATTCTTGATTTTCGATTTTCGAGTCTCAATTCTTGATTATCGGATCTTGGATATCGGGTTCTTGATTCTTGATCTTGATTTTCAATTTTCGATTATCAATTCTCGGATCTTGTATCTCGGATTCTTAATTCTTGATTTTGATTTTCAATTTTTTAATTTTTGATTTTGGTTCTTGATTCTTGTTTCTCATTTCTCGATTCTCGGATCTCGGATTTTTATTTCTTGATTTTGATTTTAAAATTAAAATCAAGATTAAAAATGAAAAATCAAACATCAAAAATCGAAGTCAAAAGTAAATCCTAACCCAGCTTTGTGTTTCGCGCATAAAACCCTTTCATTTGATACCCATATCATTATAAAGTTCCATGGAACAGGTCCTGATTCCATCATCAGATCAGCATTGTGTTTTGCTCATTAAACCCTTTCATTTGATACCCATATCATTATAAAGTTCGATGGAACAGGTCCTGACTCCATCATCAGATCAGCATTGTGTTGCGCTCATCAAGCCCTTTCATTTGATACCCAATACCCATATAATTAAAAAGTTCCATGGAGCAAGTCCTGACTCCATCATCAGATCAGAATTGTGTTTCGCTCATCAAACCCTTTCATTTGATACCCATATCATTAAAAAGTTCCATGGAGCAGGTCCTGACTCCATCATCAGATCAGCATTGTGTTTCGCTCATCAAACCCTTTCATTTGATACCCATATCATTAAAAAGTTCCATGGAACAGGTCCTGACTCCATCATCAGATCAGCATTGTGTTGCGCTCATCAAGCCCTTTCATTTGATACCCATATCATTAAAAAGTTCCATGGAGCAGGTCCTGGCTCCATCATTAGATCAGCATTGTGTTGCGCTCATCAAGCCCTGTCATTTGATACCCATATCATTAAAAAGTTCCATGGAACAGGTCCTGACTCCATCATCAGATGAGCTAGCTGTCACCGTATTATTTCATTGTAGTCGGAACTTGACTGACATGCTGAGATCCAAGTTTCAACTCAATCGGACTATTTACTGAAGAGTTCTGTTGAAAAGCTCCTGACTCCATCAGATCAGCACAATATGGTTTATGGGACAAAGAAACAAACATTTATTTTTTGTAATTATTTGTATTCAAGGTGTAACTAACCCGACTTTGTTTTGTGTTATAAGGTGCAGCGGGGCAATTCTGGCCGAAAAATTTTAGTCAAAATTTAAAACTTCAATGCTCTCGTTCCTTATTGAGTTAGGCTAATTCTGACAAATTGGTATTATGTAACCTTTATCTGCCTTTTTCTTTATTGTATTTTTGTTAAAGAAAAAGCATATTTAAATGGTGAAATAACACAATTTTAACTAAAAACTGGAAAATGCCAGAATAGCCCCTCAGCGGGGTAATTCCGTCAGGTGGTGATATTATTCGAACCAATGATGCTATGATACTAAATCCAGAAGCTTTACAAACTAGACAACACAATACACGCGAATTTGAACATTCTAATCTCCTACGATGGTCCAGTTTCTATAAAAAACCTGTTAAAATTTTTGTGGGGTAATTCTGGCATCACTCTTTAGTCTCCCATACATGCTAGTGTTGGGACCCTGACTATCGATAAACAGAGTATCCGCAAAAATCGCGCGCAAAAATGATGTATGAAATGTAATTTGCCCCGAACTGAGATCTCGCGAACGGTAGATCACTTACATTTGGACTTTCTTCTGATTACCCCTATACTTTCAAGTGCTACTAAAGCCAAGTATGTCTATTGCGCTAGCTTGTCATCCTACTAATATTATAAAGGCGAAAGTCCGTGTGTGTGAATGTTTGTTCCCACGTATCTCAATAACTACTAAACCAATTTTGATAAAATTTGGAATGTAGATAGATAATGACCGGGAATAGGACATAAACTACTTTTTATCCTGAAAAATGCACGGTTCCCGTGGGATAAAAAAATAGTAGAGCACGCGGGCGAAGCCGCGGGCGTCCGCTAGTGGTAAATAATACTGGCAAGCATGCAATAGGTACATAATGTAGAGTCTAATTTTTTATGAATTCTCGTCGTATTTCAAAAAGTATACCACCTAGAATAAAAATGAATGTACAAATAAAGACCTTTCATGACACCCCACTCAATTAAGTTACTTTTTTTACCCCCTTGGGAACTCAATATTTTGGCAACCCCTTTATCGATTAAGCTCATATGCTCCACCGTACATTGCTATAGCAAAACCTAATGACCTACCAAGTTTCATGCAGATTGGATGAACGGTTCGACAATTATGCGAGAACAAGAATTCGTGAAACATCGGTTTACAAAGCAAAATCGCCATACTTACCACTAAAATCTTCGTTCGCTTCGCTCGTTCGATCGAAAATTTAATGCATGTCGACTATGGTTTAATTAAGCTCAAATAAAGCCACAAACAAATACTTATACAAAGCAATGTCGCATTAGTTAACTCTGAGATCTTCACTCGCTCGATTAGTTTAGTATTATTTTTATCGACGTTTACTTCATTGCTGTGGACATCACTGGTTTTTGGCAACTTCATACAAAATCGGTGGGGCAATTATGGCAACCGATTTCGATAAAATTACATAAAATCAACACTTTGTGGGGTAATTATAGCGGATGCAATAACACAGAAGAAACAATGAGTAGAAACGAACTAGTACGATTAAAATAATCTCCAGTCTAAAATACACCTCCTTAGCTTGTTCAATTTTCAATTAAACCGCGAAAACCACTTAATAATTACAAAAACTCGAGGAGCTAATATTTTTACACCCTCCGAAAAATAGGTGACTGTCAAAATTATGCTGTCAATCAGTCAGTTTTTGCGCTAGAAATGCCACCTATCGTTTATGAATGAACAAAACATTTCTCTACGCGTACATAGATGTCTCTTCGAGGTATAAGTCATAGAACGAGAGATATAACCATGTGCCATAATTACCCCGCTGCCAGAATTGCCCCGCTGCACCTTACCTATACCTACCTAAGTACCTACCCAAAAAGTATTTTTACTATCGCAAATAAATCAATCACATGAAAATTACCAAAACCGTTTAGTCTAAGAAACGGAGCGCTGTTCATCGGGTGTTAGAATTTAGCAACTTTTGTCCCTGCGAGCGCTGATTTTGTCGAGCGTGAAATTGTATAATGGCTCTTAAGGCGGTGGTTTGCACCGGAAACCAAGACCGGTGACTGAGACCAGAGACACGCTTTGAAGGACCGCGCGACAGAGACAGGACAGAGAACAATCAGTTTAAATGACAACGGTCTCCTGTCTCTATAACTGCGGGCTGATTGTCAAACTTGTCTCAAACCTCAAAATGATCTCAAACTGTCAAAACGATCGCGTATCTTTCGTCGCGTCTCGTTGAGATGAGAGTGACAGAGCTACTTGCGTGGTCACTGAACTGTCATATTTGACAGTTTGAGTTCAATTTTGGTCGCTATCAAAGATAGACAATCAGGGGGCTGGTCTCCGGTCTCAGTCACAGCCGCGCACCTTAAGATGGCAAAGTGTCAGGCAATTTAGAAACTTTGTAAACAGAGTTGTAGCTACTACTAGCTAATACGAACCCATTGTAACGACTTTATGAACAACGCCTAACGGTCGTGCGGTCAGCCTACGCCAGAACATAATCCTACAAACATTTTATATTACTTTAATTATACAAATAGCGAGGCGTTGAGCCGAATTATTATATTATAATCTTGTTTGTTGATATAATAAACTTGGATGACGTTGGATGACGATTTATTGTTAACTAGCGATCCGCTTCGGCTTCACATCACATTAGAGATTTTGCGCGAATGCCTAAGATTCTGTGAGCGAAATGAAATATCATATATTTTTAAGATTATTATTATTGAATTTTATATTGTTATCTGACCGAATAAAGATTTATTATCGAATTGGCAACCTATAAGTATTATTTTTAATTTTAATTCTGTAAGCATAATATTATAACTAATGAAATAACTACCTAATTAATTCATAATTATTCAATAATTTTAAGGATGTATTTTAATTAACGTAATTGGTTAATACCGTGTTAATTAAATAAATAAATAAATAAAAAAATTAGAAACCTCTAAAATTATCAGTGTTTCTCTGCTATATTATGCATGTATTATACATAAAACCTTCCTCTTGAATTATTCTATCTATTAAAAAAATAACGCATCAAAATCCGTTGCGTAGTTTTAAAGGTCTAAGCACACATAGGGACAGACAGCGGGAAGCGACTTTGTTTTATATAGTAGTGATAGTGATTCATGACATTGAAAGTGGTTTGACGATTTGTATGCAAACTGCATTTTCTTCAGCAGTTTAGGATTGCTTTGTATATTTTATTTTATTTATGACCCTCAACGGAAAAATCACATTATTTTAACTTTTTTTAGTAACTTAATTTCATTTATTCCTTCACGTTATGAGGAGAGATGAAAACATGTCACAAAAAAGTGATGAGTACAAGTGTGTCAGGGTACACAAGTAGAGGAAGGCCTAAGAAGAAGTTTTATGATTGTGTGGATATGAATGTGAGAGGAGTGGATTCAGAGTTGACGAATGATAGAGGTGAGTGGAAGAGAAAAACATGTTGTGCCGACCCCACTTAGCGTGGGATAAGGACAGGAGACTGATGAATTTCATTTATTCATTAATTAATTCATGATTCTGTTTTATCACAAGCTGTTCTCAAGCAGTAGAATTTGTAATATACGATTGCAGGAAGTAGGATATTATTACGATGAAAGGAACAATTACATAATGATCGTGTCTGGAGATGGTTGATATCCCCATTCCTTTTGCCCTTCACATTTTGAAGGTTTGCGAATGTGTTAGGCTGATTTTAGTCTCACGCTCACCGTCAGCGCTGATAGGCGAGTGATCTTTATTATAATGAAATAAGGATACTGATTGTCCAGCACTGATGAGAGCAATCAGCGTAGCCATTTCTGCTAAACTAATTCAGGCCTTATTGCGACCCTGAACGTAGAGTATTAAAAGTTTGGCTCGTTGATAGACGTAATTTGTAGCATCGTAAACAATTGATAGTGATGTAGTGAGGTCAATAATTTTATGACCAAGGCTGTGTCCCGAGTAGGCAAACTGTGAGCGGCCGATTGAGTTTGCGGCGTATCGGTTTAGTACGCTCTTCCATATTTGAAATGGAGTGTCCACAGTATTTCTAGTTTGCGCTCACTGTACGCAGTTTGCAGCGTTACGCGACAAACTAGCAAACTGTGGACACTCCATTTCAAATATGGAAGAGCGTACTAAACCGATACGCCGCAAACTCAGTCGGCCGCTCACAGTTTACCTACTGGGGACACAGCCTAAGGTTAGGTCTAATGTCAAAGTGGACATGGTCATCAAAACATGAAAGAGTTGCCACATTTAAAAAATTGCTAGATTTAAGGGAAATTTTGGTATTTTAGATACAAGAAGTGAACGATTGATATTACATTTAAGGTTTTATTTAAAAAAAAAAAAATATGATCACGATTGCATTCCCCAGGCGAGGTAGACTCTCTCTCAGATCTTTTTTTTAGACATTTTAAGGATCCTTTGAAGATGTTTAAGGGGGTAGTCAGAGGTATATCCAGAAACAATTTGGTACATGCCCACATTTTGCAGAAGTTAGCATTCCATACGTGACAGATTGCAAGCCCATCGATGCTATTAGAAAGGGAACTGGTTTCCTCACGATGTTTTCTTTCACCACTTTTCTTTACACGATTATTAACTTTGTTAGGTACATTTTTTCCTATTGTACCTAGGTGTTGTTATTCATACTTTTTTTTTTGATTATTTCGTAAACTTGCCTAGATGTACAAACTTTATGGCGTCTGAAGTGCGCGGCAGATTTGACTTTGCGCAGGTACAGTCAACAATAGAATAGAGTAAACTTTATCTACATAGCCCGCCTAGCCCCGTCCCTCACCGCTCACCTCCTCGCACTTGCGTTGACTGTACCTGCGCAAAGTCGAACCTGCGCGCACTTCAGCCGCCATAAAGTTTGCGGCGCACTCTGCCTAAGTAATCCTTTCACCTCCAGTGTTCTTAGCTCCATTGTGAGTGCACTTGCAAAACTTCCCGCAGCATGTTGTGACATGAAGCTTTTTGTGAGCTTATCGGATCCTCGTGAAATATTGCTCGCGTACTAGTTCTCACTTCGGTTTCACCACCGCACAAAGGTTATCGAATGAACGAGGCAATTTTTGAGCTTTTGTTCTATTAAAAGTTTTTTGTTGAATACCTAACATTTTTTTAGTCCCAAGCTTTTAGTAGGCAACAGAGAGCCGATTAAAAAGAGCCTAAACACGTATATATTTTAATCTTGTTCACTGAGGAGTCCACTTTAGTTCATTAGTTGAACAGTTCCCCACTCTTCAACGGAATATTGCAATGTCACCGAGAATGTATATAGGTGTAGGTGCCTACCAATTTCAGCTCAATTTATGTTGTTGTAGTTGTAAAAGCTAACTAATTTCTTCACGCTGTTTTCTTTCACGTTTGGAGCTTGTGCTGATATGTGATTACATTAAAAAAAAAACCATTTAAGTATGCACGGACGGGTTCGAACCCACGACCTTCGAATTGAAAGTCAAGGCACTAACCACTCGGAAAAAACGGCTCTATTTTTATAAGAATGGAATATAATAAAAAATACATTTTATTAATTATCGACGTCAATAAAACTTATCTAAATCAATTTATTTAAGCATCGAAAGTGCTTTATAAATAAAGTGCATAATTAATGATTTGAAGGTTCCGTGATCATTTTTAACTTGTATTACAAAGTAATAAAATTATTCCATTCACTGCAAAGTTGATTATGCTTTTCATTTTGTCGACTTAAAATAAATATATATTTTTAGCAATCAGAGACTGATTGAATTAAAAAAAACAAATTTATTAACCTAAAACTAATTTACATGAACAGTGAAAGATTGTGATTAAATGATTTTAGAAATTTATCCTAACGACCAAGTAACAAGGTAGGTAGGTACTTCTTAAACAAACAAATAACCGCAACGATACAAAATACGCAAGGTAATAGGTCCGAACAGCATGACGGTTCGCAGCGGAATGAGCGCCCATCCACCGTTCCGTCCGCTTTTATAGTGATTGGTTGCCGCTATTTAAAATCACGTCCATCACGGCCTCTCCTGATGCTTCTGGCGTCTCGACAGATTAGTAGGTACGTCGATGATGCCGTGACTAGTCGAGTACAGGCATATCGAAACCACGAGAAGGTCCTGGTTCCTGATCGTCTGGTGTTGCATGGTCGTGCTGATCGAGCATGGCAGGCCCGGGCTGGTCCTGCTCTGGGTCATTATCATCACTTGCTGCTGTGAACAAGGCACACATGTTACCAATAGGCAAAGTGCCTTATAAATATCCCTTTCATGCATTTTAGTCAGTTTAGTGGGTTAGGTTATGTTACTAGTAACTACAACAACACTATAATAGCTGAGTACTTTAGTACTTCCAAGGTAAAATTCATTTTTTTTTCATGAAATTGAAGCAACTTAATGAAATACTAAACACTCAGCTAGATTAGAAACACAACAACAAGTAAACATAACTAGAACATGCCAAATAACGAACACTGTGAACGCACGTTACACAGCGACTGATCGGTTTGCAAGACCGACCAGCTTCCATGGCCATTGAAACACCATTCCAAGGGACTTGGTGATAATGCCTCAAGGGCCAACCGTGCGATACCTCAAGGGTCAACCGTACAATACCTCAAGGGCCACTCGGGTACGCATACCCTCAAAGAAGGCAGAACACGACTCGGGAGTCCGTTCGCCTTTCCACGGTACCATAAACTGGGCAGCGGCATATGTTGACTTCCCATATGACCCGGACATCAGCCTCAGTTCATACCGATCATGAGGCAGGACCCGCACCACTCGATATGGGCCGCGCATGCCATGATCAAGCTTGCCCGTCGACTGGGCGTACTTGATCACAAACACCAGGTCACACCCTCCTGAAACACACAAGGAGGACGTCTGCCTCGATTAGTACGAGTGTCCATTGCTGCCTGATTTTCAGCTAACCGTTCGGCTGTCCTTTGCCTAGTAAACTCTCTGATTCGGCTACTATAGTAGGTAACTTTACACAAGGCCTCACGATTAAAATTTAGGCCTCGAAGTTTCAGGAGCACAATGCCAAACTAGTGCGCGAGTTACCGGCATGGTATCTTCTGTAGGTACTAAGAGAGAAAAGTCAACATTTGTTTCGTAATGTACATCACCAGTTGCAAGTTTACACGTGACCTCAGATTAGACCACAGGTCACATAAAAATTTACAGACCACAGGTTACAGATTAAAAATCACGTACCGCAGCACAGATCATACCGACCGTACCTTTTATCTTAGTTCGTCCATCGCCTACGAAACTATCAATCGCTATCCACTAACCTATCGTCATATTGTCTAAAACCCCAAAGCTATAAACTGTATGAGTGCGTGTACCTACGAATGTTAAACGTATATGAATTTAGTAAAATCTTCTGTGTTAAAAGGATAGCAACCAACAGAGACATAGACGACGTTTTACCGGATTAAGACAAAACCAGTCAAAAACTCTCGTGCCGAAGATCGCGGCACACGTCCACCGCCAGCGGCACTCCCTGCATGCCTGGCGCCTCGCCGTCGCACGACAGCACCTGCGTGGGCGTCTACACCAGCCGTCAGCGCACCCGCGCCGCCACCAGCCGCGCCACGCGCACCGGCCACTGTGCTACTGCCTGCGCCAGTATGCCAAACACCATGTTGTAAAGGACACGCGTTGAACTTCACTGTACACAGAGAAAACCTTATTAAAAACGTGAGATCACCAAGCGCAAACTTCATTTCACATACTCACCATGACAAGCTCGGCTTCACCTGACCAAGACTCACTACTCTGCAAAGATATCAATCCTTGATAGTAAGTTAGGTACGTTTGCGCAGGTTAGAAAACCCAGCTCCAGTGTACATGTCACTCGATGGAGTAGCTCAATACCTTTATGAACAATTAAAAGCAAAACAACATCATAGACACAGACGAGAACATTACCTTCATTACTGAGGAGAGATCAGAACACCAGGTTAACTTTAATTTAGTTACCTACTTGACTATGAATGCGCACTAAAGTATGTCGTAGCTGCCACTTTAACCTACGCGTCATTTATACTGCGTATGATTATCAGAACCATCAGTTCCTCAATTCAACTACGAGTAAAAACCTTACAAAACAAACAAAACAAAACGTCAACTGCTTCGATCCGTTTTACAACCCACCAATGACCAATGAGGCCAGGTCTACCCTGCCGTAACGACACTTTCAAACAAATTACCAACAAGGTTTAGCAAATCATTGTCACTTTGGAGAACGAAACAAAACAGTAATAAAAGACTCACAGTTACTCCGCGGCGGGTCCGGCGGCGGCACGGAGGGCGTGCGCACGCTTCGCGAACGCTCCTCACGAACCTGGTTGCTAGGTACCTCAGTATGACCGTTGCCACCGCATACTTCACCGTGGCAACGGGGAAGCACAAAGTGATGATCACGGGAGGGCGGCTCACGGGCGCGTCGCCCATGACAGCCATGTGAGCACCGATGCGGTGAACAGTCACGAGAGTGGCTGCACTGTCGCCAGGAACGGGGCGCTGATACGGCGAATGATCGCGCGAGTGGCTGCGCGACCGCCGAACGCGGGAGTAGCCACGCGACCGCTGATCGCGGGAAGACCGGCACGGCGACCGATCACGTGAGCGCCGGATCGGCGAACGATCACGTGAATAGCTGCGTGATTGCCGACTACGACGTACGGCACGGTCACGCGTATGGCTGCGGGATCGCCGACCACGGGACCTCCTGTCCCGCGAGAGTTTTCTCCGCGATCCAGACGAGCGTCTTCGGTGACGTGACCGAGAGCGACTCGATCTCTTCATCTCCTTAAATCACTGCACAACACACAATAATGGTGCACAAATGCACCCTAGTTAAGTAAATATGTACGTGAAAATAAAGAGAATTTAAGAAGTACCCACACTTGATTATTTTTCATGATAAAAACTTATTAACACGTTTTGATAAATCTCGTAAATGTCAGGATGATAGTGGGAGATGTTTTCTTTATCCCCTCTTCTGATTTTAGCAATCAGAGACTGATTGAATTAAAAAAACAAATTTATTAACCTAAAACTAATTTACATGAACAGTGAAAGATTGTGATTAAATGATTTTAGAAATTTATCCTAACGACCAAGTAACAAGGTAGGTAGGTACTTCTTAAACAAACAAATAACCGCAACGATACAAAATACGCAAGGTAATAGGTCCGAACAGCATGACGGTTCGCAGCGGAATGAGCGCCCATCCACCGTTCCGTCCGCTTTTATAGTGATTGGTTGCCGCTATTTAAAATCACGTCCATCAATATATTATTTAGTAAAATTATATATAAGTATTTTATTTAGTAAAAGTTTAACAAAGGTCAATAAATAAGCCGTGTTGGCCGAGTGGGTTAGTACCTGGACTTTAGATACGAAGGTCGTGGGTTCAAATCCCAGCTGTGCATCAATAGATTTTTCGCCTCAAAAAATTTAATTAACACGAACTCTAATCAGTGAAGGAAAACATCGTGAGGAAACCCACGGCTGAGTTAGCCTTACACGTATTGACCATGTGTTTTCTGTGGATATGGCCAGTTAAGCACTACAGTGTATTGCCTCCTGACATTGTATGAATCATCTATTAAAAGAGGTAAAGGTCTCAGTTTTTTACCTTAAGTTAATACCAAACTATTGCACGTGTGTTTCAGGCTTGCATACTACATTTCAGATTCAAGTTTTTAGTTTTAAACAGCTGTGAGCTGTTGAGCCATCTAAGGAGCCTAGCAAACGATATTATCAAATCTTAAGTGATCCAAGTCAACAGGTAAATGACAAAATACTAAGTAAGTATTGAAAATGAACAAAATATTTACCTACATTCGAAGCGCTCGTGGCGTAGCTTGCTTAGACGTTCTGGATAGATCGTTGAAGTTTAGCGAAGTTTTGAACGGTCACAATTTGGATGGGTGACCGCAAGTGGCATTAACAACAGCCCTTCCCTGCTTCAGATGACACGTTAAATTCTCAGTCCCGGCTTTTAAGTCGTTAAGTCATTAGGAAGGCGGGCTAAAAACTCCGTCACCAGAGTTAGCCACTAGCTCATAAAACTTAGGGACATCATCATCATCATCATCATCATCATAATCATCCGCCTATAGCAGTCCACTGCTGGAGATAGGCATCCCCTAATGAGCGTCATCGCGCCCTGTCTTCAGCTTGACGCATCCAACTTGTGCCGACAGCCTTTCATATAATTTTTTTCAAGAAAATACTACATTCAAACGGCTACTAATCTGTCGCCATCTTTTTTCAATTAAGATTTACACAACAAAAAAAAAATGGTCATTTTAAAACGGAACCCTACAAAACAGGAGTTATCTAACTAAAATTAACCCTTTTTTTCTCATATCAATGGAAGATATATATCACATCATGTTTATCTTGCTGACAGAGTGTTCGTCAGAGGCCGAGGTGCAGCTGCAATCAAACGACTAATTATGCTCATTAGATGATACTTTCGGTTATTCATGAGGTTGCTACTCTTGAGGCTTTGGACTCTTTTCTTTACTGATGTGCTAATAAAGCAGTCTACTGCGATATAGATGTTGCAAAAATGTATTATTTTTAAACTAGTTGCGCCCCGCGGTGTTACCCGCGGTTAGATTAGCCTATGTGCTATTCCAGAACCTAAACTATTTATATTTCAAATTTCGGTTCAGTAGTTATTACCTATCACACACAACAGAGGGAGACGTTGTCGAATAAAGAGCATTATTATAAATGTTACAAAAAAGTTTTAAGTTTGCCTATAAGAATAGGTACCTACTTATGTAAAAAATAAAATTTTCTAAACACCTTATAAAATGTAAAGTTTATCAAAACCATGGGACTTTCACGTTATAATTACGCGAATAAATTAAACAGAAATGTTTAGAATTAGAAAAGCTAGCTAGTAATTATCTAAAGATGTACATTTCCCCACATAATAATAAACAGGCATTAGAAAGTCGACTCTGAGGTCGCTTGTGCAATACCACCCTTGAATCTCGAGTCCCATGCCCTTAGCACTCATTTTTAACTCTATATAAAACATCAATATATAAAATACTAGCTGCTGCCCGCGGCTTCGCTCGCGTGGTACCCGGATAAAAAGTGACCTATCTTACTTTCCACTTCTCCAGCCTTCCAACTATCTCCACACAAAAAATCACGTCAATCCGTCGCTCTGTTTTGACGTGAAAGCAGGACAAATAAACACACTTTCACATTTATAATATGGGTAAGGATATACTTTATTGATCAACTGATTGACAACTTCATTACTAAGTTCTTAAAATCGACCGAAAGCTTTGTAAATAAGTTACAGGCATCATTTGCTCAAGTAAAGTTTATCTAAAATTAAATATAAGGTTATGTACCTACGTCGTTTTATCGATTATTTTTATTGATTGAGCTTAGATGAATTTTACAGTGCTTTGAAGTATATATTAAGATTATTATTATATATAGATATATATATTTAGAATGGCCGTGATGATAATGCTGTTTTTATAAAGATACTTGATTCTGTTTTTTGGATACATGTTGCTCCAACACAAACTTACTAGTTAGATAAATTAATCTGGAAGCCCATCTTAAAATATGAGGAGTGTATTTTTGCATTTTCAATATAACAAGCTCGCAAGCTTATCCATATAGTTAGAAGCTGATGCTTAAGGTACTGCACCCCATCATTAACGGACTTTCACTGAGGAAATGCAATTTTCTAGAAAACGGTAGCACGAAGAATCTGTTTTTATCCGTTCGTGGGACGCCCGCGGCGTGTTACCGCACAATGCACTAAGTAGACTCTTGGCTGACCCACATCGCTGGGAATGGGAAAATAGGACCCCGGTTACATACAAAACCGGCTGCATATTGACAAATAAGACTAAGTTCAGATGAACGCGCGGTTAGCTCGGTGCGCGGTTTAAGATTGTAACAAATCAATGTTGTTGTGTACATGACCGCGCGTCACCGCGCGTGCCCGCGCACCCGCCATGCACAGCGCGCCGAGCCAACCGCGCGTCGCCGCGCGTTCATCTGAACTTAGCCTTAAATGTAATTTATGAATGTTCGTATAAGCCAGTGGCTAGTTCTAGTGAGAAAGTTTTTGGGCCACCTGAAAGCCTCCATCATGGCTTAACTATGTACTTAAAAGTCGGGACAGATAAATTAAAGTGACCTCTGAAGCACGGAAGTACTCGTCAGCTCGCTGGTAATGCCACTCACACATCTCGACGCGTTTGCGTCGTTTTACTATAGAATTCCCATGGCTATCTTTTGGCTCCATACATCAGACCCATATAGGAGCAGAGTACTTGTCAAGACAAATCAAACGAGCCCAAACTCGATGGGGTTGCGTCTATTACAGAGTTCACTGCCCACCTTCCAGCTCCATCATCAGATCAGCTTAATGTCATAATAAAATTGCATTGTCATCCGTATTAGGTACATATGCATGGAACATTTCAACTCAATCCAACTGAAAAGTGAGTCAAATTTTACTTACAAGATTTGATAACAGACAGACACCGGGACAGGTGAAAATAAATAAAAGGTTTTTATAAAAACACAAATCGGTTAAATTGGTCGATATTAAGCAATTTAGGCATTCTATAACTGGCAACTGACATCCACCTGCGGGAGAATGATCCTTTGACTCAACTCTGGAATTTGAGTCAAAATGGGACATTGTTGCACGCTATGGTGATTTTAGCCTACCAGCCTCTTTCTACCTGCGCTTATATCCGATAAATTGCCAAGACTTTTCGAAAAACACATAATCACTTGGTTACAAAAAAGAGTCTCCGTATTGGTAGTTCTGGTTTTACAAAGTGATCCTAGCGGTCCTACTGAATAAATGATTTCAGGATTCTCGTAGTTGAGGTCAAACGCACGATGCTACTACTATGAAAGTAAATAATAACTAGCAGTTTATCGAACTCTAAATAGCAATTATTTTATTTATTCACTTGTGAAATAGAACTTATTCTCTCCGTGAATCGTGACGCATTGTTGGTGATAAGGGTTCGCTATTGTTTAATGAAATATAGTCGATATTTCTAGAGCTAGGTAGCAATACTTCAAGTCTGTTTGATTCCTAAATAGCTGGGACCGTCAAAAAGCAGACAAACTTGTATTTTCACAAAAGTGTATTTTCAATCGGTAAGGATCACCAGGCCAATTCTATTCTGCAACGTTTACCATTCCGCTGCGTTTTGTTGCGTTCTCAAAAATGTCAGTTATTAGGTTGAAATAGTAGAAGAATAGCTTTTAAAACGTTTGTTCTACCGAAGACCTAACTATAGCTACAGCTGAAAACGGAAGATGTATGTCGGAAAGTTTGGCTGAAGCTCATCTACTGTTCAGAACTCTTTTCCAAAATTACATTTATTTGATACAAGTACATTCGCCTAGGTCTTCCCCTTCCAGCTGTCCCATTCACACTAGTCTTGAGCACCATATTTGACTTCATCCTATCAATATGCCCAAAAAACACATCTTCTTTTTCGCCACACTGTTCCCTTATCTGTTCCTCACAAAGTTTACCAACATGTTTGTTTTTTATAACGTCGTTAAATTACGGCAGTAATATTACAACTAAATAACTAATCAAGTCTTTACTGTTAGTAAATACGATACAATCTGTCTGTTTTCACAATGGCCTGCTAAGAGAAGTAAGTGTGGATTGATGGAGTTAATATGCTATGGCTTTTGTATTATATTTCCTTATTTGATGAAAAAGAAACGATATCACGACCGATCCCCAAGCAAAGTATACATTATCAGTAGACATTTTATTTTGAACTACAATGTATTTCTTTGAAAATGAAATGTCTTATTTTTTTTAATACATTTTATTGTTGTGTCTGTAAAAGATATTTTTTGAAAACAAGAAAAACTGTCTTCACTTTTTTGATATTTGTCAATTATGGGATCACATGGAGAGTACCTATAGATACCCTACAAAAATAAATTTAAAATCGGTCCACAATTGACGGACAAATCAGTGGATATGCAAAAAAAAAAAAAAATACCTACACCTACGGTCGAACACAAAACATTCTCCTTTTTTAAGTCGATTGCGTTGACATTGACCGGTCCCGGCTTTTAGGTCGTTAAGCCATGACGAACACCTAAAAACTCCTTCACTAGAGTTATCATGGTCAAAACAAAGCATGATTGATGGTCCTATTTTCCTGATGTACAACATTCATTTTTAGAACATCCTATCATTTATTAAGTATCATTTGAAATGAAAGAAAGTGCATTTAAAATAAATACATGGGACGCATAACTGCATATCAAGGGTACATTTCAATTTAAAATCACCCTTATTTCGTAGAGTCAAAGTTCAAAATCTTAAAATTAATTTTGTTTAATACATTTGAGAGACAACCACGTGTTAGTAAGATTGATAGTTGGATGTTTGTAAGCCGTTTAGTATAATGGTTTGTAAAGGCTTGGTTTCCTGGATTTAAGTAGCAGTTAAACATGAACAGATTCACGTAACTCAATGCAGTAGACATCAGCAGCATTTACACGCAGAGATCGGCCTGCGGATTTTCCCGCGGATCGATCTCTGCCATTCCAACCTTTGACAGTTTTATCCGCGGATATCCGTAAAGATATCTTTACAGATATCTGTACAGTCCAGATCCGTGCTAAAAACTCTACCGTTTAAAGGCCGCTAGTTTTATCCGCGGATATCTTTACAGATATCTGTACAGTCCACACAACGATCTATTATCATTTAATCTTGGTTATAAGGATTGTTGGTCTTGTTGAGAGGCTTTCTTGGTAGCTTTGTCTCTTTCACACTCGTTGTTGGATTAGTAGTGTGCCCATGTCATTTAAATTTCAGGATATTTTTACTTTATCGCGCTCGACAAAATCAGCGCTTGATTTCGATCCATGGTTTCGATCCTTGAATTCGATCCTTGATTTTGATCCTTGATTTTGATTTCGATCCTTGATTTCGATCCTTGGTTTCGATCTTGGATTTCGATCCTTGATTCTTGAATTTTGAACCTTGAATCTGAAATTTTGAATCTTGAATCTTTGAAGTGACAGCTGTCAAACTTCAAATGACCATATCTCGGGAACTACTCGTCCTAGACTCCCCGTTCTCAGTTCAAATGAAAGCTATGACCAAGATCTTCATTTGAAGTGACAGCTGTCAAACTTCAAATGGCCATATCTCGGGAACTACTCGTCCTAGACTCCCCGTTCTCAGTTCAAATGAAAGCTATGACCAAGATCTTCATTTGAAGTGACAGCTGTCAAACTTCAAATGGCCATATCGCGGGAACTACTCGTCCTAGACTCCCCGTTCTCAGTTCAAATGAAAGCTATGACCAAGATCTTCATTTGAAGTGACAGCTGTCAAACTTCAAATGGCCATATCTCGGGAACTACTCGTCCTAGACTCCCCGTTCTCAGTTCAAATGAAAGCTATGACCAAGATCTTCATTTGAAGTGACAGCTGTCAAACTTAAAACCGCCATATCTCGGGAACTACTCGTCCTAGACTCCCCGTTCCCAGTTCAAATGAAAGCTATGACCAAGATCTTCATTTGAAGTGACAGCTGTCAAACTTCAAATGGCCATATCTCGGGAACTACTCGTACTAGACTCCCCGTTCTCAGTTCAAATGAAATCTATGACCAAGATCTACATTTCAGATGACAGATGTCATTTTGACAGCTGTTATTGAAAATGTAGATCTTGGTCATAGCTTTCATTTGAACTGAGAACGGGGAGTCTAGGACGAGTAGTTCCCGAGATATGGCGGTTTGAAGTTTGACAGCTGTCACTTCAAATAAAGATCTTGGTCATAGCTTTCATTTGAACTGGGAACGGGGAGTCTAGGACGAGTAGTTCCCGAGATATGGCCATTTGAAGTTTGACAGCTGTCACTTCAAATGAAGATCTTGGTCATAGCTTTCATTTGAACTGGGAACGGGGAGTCTAGGACGAGTAGTTCCCGAGATATGGCGGTTTGAAGTTTGACAGCTGTCACTTCAAATGAAGATCTTGGTCATAGCTTTCATTTGAACTGGGAACGGGGAGTCTAGGACGAGTAGTTCCCGAGATATGGCCATTTGAAGTTTGACAGCTGTCACTTCAAATGAAGATCTTGGTCATAGCTTTCATTTGAACTGGGAACGGGGAGTCTGGACGAGTAGTTCCCGAGATATGGCGGTTTGAAGTTTGACAGCTGTCACTTCAAATGAAGATCTTGGTCATAGCTTTCATTTGAACTGGGAACGGGGAGTCTAGGACGAGTAGTTTCCGAGATATGGTGCTTTGAAGTTTGACAGCTGTCACTTGAAATGAAGATCTTGGTCATAGCTTTCATTTGAACTGAGAACGGGGAGTCTAGGACGAGTAGTTCCCGAGATATGGCCATTTGAAGTTTGACAGCTGTCACTTCTAAGATTCAAGATTCAAAATTTGATAGGGCCTCCAGACTCTCTGCGAGAACCCCCGAGAACACCCGAGAAGCGTGAGTGTGAGGAGCTTCTCGCCTTCTCGTTCTCTGGCTCGCCTGTTCTCCGATCGGTGTCGGTATTTTTGGCCGAGACAAAGGATTTCAAACATCACGACGGAGAAAAATTGAGAGTGTGGATAGCTTGTTTGTTCTTCGAGAAGTCTCGGCGAGACTTCTAGCCGAGCTTTCTCTCGAGAGTCTGGAGGGGCTATCAGATTCAAGGTTCAAAATTCAAGAATCAAGAAAAAAACTTTGTAAATTTATACCGTTCCACGCGCCAGTCCAAAATCTGCGGTTATCTGTACAGATATCTTTAAAGATATCTTTACAGATATCTTTACAGTCCGGATCCGTGGGAAAATCTTTAGCGTTTAAAGGCCGCTAGTTTTATCCGCGGATATCTTTAAAGATATCTTTACAGATATCTTTACAGATATCTTTACAGTCCGGATCCGTGGGATAATCTCTATCGTGTAAATGCCGCTATCCACTCAAAACTATTGACATTTAAGATTATTTGACTACCTTAGCGCAAGGCACGCCTAAAACACAGGAGGTTGCGGATTCTATTTCCGCCCCAAAGCAAATGTTTTTGTGCTCTGTATGTCTTGGGTCTGGGTGTTTTTCTGTGCATAATACGAGTAAGTACCTATGTAAATGTATTTAAATGAAAAAAGATAAAAGTAGTATTTCGGTCATGTAGTTCCTTAGCATTATTTATTTATTTTATTTCATTTACAGGCCAGGGTGTTAGTCAAAGACAAAGCATCAATTAGGTTAGGGTAAAAGCGGGTATCCCCGGTCAGGCGACAATGCCGGTCACCTCATTATCTTCCAAAATATAGCGTATATTCTCACATACGCACACATCACATAGAGGGTGGCGTGAGTATTCCTTGTGCCAACGCTCCTGCCCCCGCTCAATTCCGAGCACGCGTTTGGGAGTACCATACGTTAGTATGTTTCGCGAAGTATCGTTGTAACTTTTTGGTCGCGGAACATAAGAGGTGAGTGTTTTGATTTCCATGTTTCATTTATTTTCAGTAGTGATTATAGCCGAGTAGCTATTTATCTACCCATGTAATCACAAGATTCGAGCACTTTGCACCAGGTTTTCGTTAAAAATATATTTAATCTGAAAAGTATACGTGCGGCTAATGCCGGTCATGCTGACCGGTATTTCCCGCAAGTTATGTTTGCAAGTATTTAGATGATATTTTTGACTTTTTGATCTGTTGTACCTAATATTATTATTACCCGACTACACGCAGAAAGGATGGTTATGTTTTTCGAGTGCTTGTATGTATTTAAGTAAGTATGTTCTTAGGTATGTATACATAAATGTCTATTTCTTTGTGCCGCTCTACAGCCTAAACAGTTCAATTTATTTTAACGTATTGAGGTGTCATTAGATTTGGTTTGGCTGTGGGAGTGCTTTAAATAATGTTATTTAGGTTATAAAAAATACGTCAAATTTTGTTATGTTAGGTTTTTCGTTTCAATTAATAATTTTTGCTTATTTTCTTTTACAGGATATCGGGAATTAAAGTAATACTTAAGTCTCGAAGGGGAAATGGAGCCAAAAAGCACAAAAGTATGCGATTTGTGCCGCTGAAAACCTTGACCGGCATTGCCAACCTACTGACCGGTATTACCCGCCATGTCGGGCAATGGCGGTCAAAGCCAATTTATTTTAAAAGTGTTTTTTTTTTGCCAAAATTTGAATAGTTCTGATCTTAATGGTTGTGATTATGTTAGAAGAATACCTAAAGTTACCTCTAATAAGAGTTTTTTTAATAAACATCAATTTTTGAATGAATAGTAGTAATTCTTGCTTAGGTGACCGGCAATACCCGTTCTTACCCTATTAATTATTACATCGCTAAATTTTGTGGAAATTTTATTTACCTATTTTATTTATTAAGTAAATTAAAATTAGATCAAAACTGTTTTGTCCAAATGCACTTAACCGTGACTTTACGGCCGTTTAAAGACGGCGCTGTTTTCCTAGGTAACCAAGGCTCAGTTAATAGGCATTGGCTTCTCACGTACTTTCGTGTCTTCACGTACAAAACTCATGCTGGGATATGCTTTGAAAATTGACGCATTTCTTTGCATGACGCATGCTTTTTTTAAGCCTTTTTAATCATGAAAATGGTCGTCCTATGTGGTACTGGTACCTACGTACGTACCGAGGCATACTTACCGATACATTATATTTTGCTATTTATAACAACAGATGTAATTATCTCATCAAAGATGAACGAATGAACAAGCATGAAGCTTGTATTGTAAGTCTATCTTTTTTATACTACGGAACTCTATATAGATTTCCTTGTTTGTCCTTTTTTCACATTCTAACCAGGGGTTAGCCGATTTAACTCTCCAATGTCGGTGGGTTAGAATTTTAAAACTTTTACCCAGGTTGACGCCTAACTTTAAATGACGTAAGAGTGTTATTTTTAGTTGTCCAATGAGCAATCAGAGAAAAAATGTAAGTACCTAACCCGGGTTAACTCGCGCAAGTGGGCCTAAGTGACAGTAACAAAACAGTGTCATCTTTTTCATCCATTTTAATATGAAAAGTTAGTTTTCTAAGGTGTGAGTTCACTCTTTCAAGATGATATATCTGCCTGGTCGCTCAAAGCTTGCGGCGCATCTAACGATTTGTATCAATGGAGAAAACGGTATTTCTCATGTCTTAAATGGTCAACCGTTATTTCACTGTTTTGAATTAATTTAATTATCTTTAGGTTAATTGATACCGGAAATGTAATGGAGAATCTTCCTACGCAACAAAAATAAAGATGCTTTATATCAACATTATTAAATCACAATCGATAGCAGATCTAGAGATCGTATTCAGAGATTAGAATTCGATCTCGATTGCTCAAGAATAATAATTTAATAGAAATGTCATTGTGGAAGGTAATTATAGAGCGTAACCAGCAAAGAAGTTCGAGAGCTTTCTAGAAAGGCAAGCTGTGACATTGTAAATGATAGTAGCTCATCTGAGACACCGTAAGAAAAAGAACTTAGGCATTTACATCTTTTTTTATTTTTTTTTGAAGAACTCTCAAAAATATACACCTCTTCGACTAGCCTAGACTAGATGTAAATAGAGGCCGTAGTCTAATGGCGAAGTAGTCGGAGAGTAAATGCGCCGACAACACAATAGACAAGACTGGTCCACCAGCTGCCTCCGCAGCGCTTCCTCGCAGAGCTCTGGCAACTTTACTCACCGCGAGAACACCATCCGAGAAGAGAGTCTATCAGTTATCTGGTTTCCATAGGAGGTACAAGCTTTGCTTACGTTGAGGCTAGATTGATATTATAATTATGGACTACGTCAGTCAAGAGCCGTGTTGGCCGAGGGGATTAGTACCTCGACTTTCGATCCGAAGGTCGTGGGTTCGAATCCTGGCCGTGCATCAATGGATTTTTCGTTTCGAAAAATTTCTATATGCGCATTAACACGAGCTCTAAACGGTGAAGGAAAACATCGTGGGGAAACCCGCGGCTTAGTCAGCCCCACACGTATTGACCATTGTCTTTTCTGTGGATATGGCTGGTTAAGCTGAGAGGATGGTGTAGGTGCTGGGCAAGCCTACTCCATCTCAACATTGTCCCAGGCACTACAGTGAGATTGCCTCCTAACACTGTATAAAATAATCATCTAGTAGGTAAAGATGTAAAGGCCTAAGTTACGTCAGTCAGTATAGAAATATAGTCGTGCTTTTTTTTATTTCGGCCTCTCAGTTTTGGCCTCTCAGGTTGAGCTGAGCTTCTAGGTTGATCATTTCTGTTTTCGCAATTGTGTGGGTTATTGAAAGCGTGGCGATCGTATCTACGTTGTTAGTTATTAGCCGTGTTGATTTAATGCCGCTCTCGGTGAGTTACTTGACCACCCTTTATTAACTCTGTTAGTCTATGTACCTACCTTGACTTTTTCTTATCATCATTATTTATATTTATATAAGTCTAGTTTGATGTACCTACCTTGACTTTTTCTTATCATCATTATTTACATTTATATTGTCATTTTCATCTACATATACAGGGTGTGGCAAATTCTTGGTCACTAAAGGGTAGCTACCTTTTCTCATGTAGTTAGAGAGTTTTGTTCTTAGGAAACTTCGGTTTTATTTTGAAGAAAAAAATAATTGCATTTTTAGATTTTTGAAAAAAAGTACAGTTAGCCTAAAAAATTACATTTGTCAAAAAAAACAAGTTGGTCTTAATCGACTCTATTTCCCTCCAGGAACACTTCTCCCAAAGTAACTTATCAAATCAAATCGTAAGTTTTTGCAATAATTCAAAAAAACACATCCCATACATTTTCTATGAAATTAGTGCCTAGTTGTAAACATTATAGTGCCAATTATTCGATGGTTATTAGTTTAAATTCGTAACTGCTTCGGCATGCTGGGAGGCTATTGTAAAGCCTTATGCGCCTCAGACAGAGCCGCAAGAGAGAATGGTAATTTTACATCTGCAGGGAAGCACTTTGTTCTAAATTTAAATACACGCTTTACAATAGCCTCCCAGCTTGCCGGAGCAGTTATGAAATTAAATTAAGAACGATCGAATAAGTTTCACTGTAATGTTTACAACTTCTAATTTCATAGAAAATGTATGGGATGTGTTTTTTTGAATTATTGCAAAAACTTACGATTTGATTTGGTAAGTTACTTTAGGAGAAATGTTCCTGATGGGAAATAGAGTCGATTAAGACCAACTTGTTTTTTTTGACAAATGTAATTTTTTAGGCTAACTGTACTTTTTTTCAAAAATCTAAAAATGCAATTATTTTTTTCTTCAAAATAAAACCGAAGTTTCCTAAGAACAAAACTCTCTAACTACAAGAGAAAAGGTAGCTACCCTTCAGTGACCAAGAATTTGCCACACCCTGTATATTTATACCAAAGTCCCGAGATCCCGCTCATGCATTTCAAACAATGTCCCAGGAACTACAGTGTCCCGATGAGTGTAGGCAAAGATTTCCTCCTGACTCTGTATAAATCATCTAGTCTAAAGATGTAAAGGTCTAAGTTTTTAGGGATGCGCATTAACAAGAGTTTTAAGAGACGTAAGAAAACATCGTGAGGAAACGTTCATCACCGATTGTTTTTGTAGGTCTATGTTTATGTTAACCTGTAGAATTTATCCATTAATTTATACTTCCAGTGCATTTATATCGTTGCTTGTGTGTAGTCAACCATTTTTCTACTTTTCATTTGTTTCAATAATTTTATTACTTGGCATAATAATTATGTACCTAGATTGTGACGTACATATTGATATCCCTAAATATATCAACTTATGAAATATTTGACAAGTTGGTTTATATTAAATTAAGTATAATTAAAAAACAATGTTGGTATCATATGTGACCCGCGGACAAAACTAGTTTTCCAATAGGTTGCCAAAGTGTTACTGTAATGACATTGGACTCTGTAGAGCGTAGTCGGTTGAATAACAACCAGTCAGGCAAAGTATTGCCTACATGTTAATCAACTACTGACAAGAAAACTCGGCACCTCAATGTTCATGTTCAAGCTAATTCCTAAAGACAGCCTTCAGGTCATACCTGTCAAAAATTAATTGTATCTGACACCTACACCTCTGTCCTTTTCTAATCTTGAATCTTAGATAGAGATGAAGCATCACAGGTGCGCACGTGAATGAACTTGGATGCTATTACGTTACTCATTGCATAAGGCTCTGTGTTCTAATATTGCACTGCAAAATTATTACGGTCTAATTAAGATACAACAAACTTTGACATTTTGCGGCTTTGAGACCTGACAAGACTTGTTCTGCAGATGCAATATTTCCGCATTGATGTCTGTGTTTATATTTGCGTGACTAAAAAGTACGAGGATCTAGCTATAGTCAGCAAAGTCGGTAAACAGTTCAGATTTTTAAAGCTCAGTCATTTTCAAATGATTACTTTAAATATAAACTTTTCCATGAATAGATAGATAATGACCGGAAATAGGACATAGGCTGCTTTTTTTCCGGGTACCGCGCGAGCGAAGCCGCAGGCGGAAGCTAGTTATAATTATGTGTGTATTAACAAAATGGATTATCACTTGTCCGAAATAAAAACTTTTGATTTGATTTGAAAACAAACATGTGTTATTTTGGCAAGTTACTTTATGTCTGCGATTTGTCTTAAATGTATTTCATATATATTACTGATCCCGATAACAAAATACGAAACGAGATCGAGCGCAGATATTTTTTCAATAAACACGCCATGTTTTATTTTGGCATTCCAATTACTTCAACATAAAACTTGAGCAACAGCAAATGTAACAATACGATCCATTGAACTTTGGCTCCCAATTCGAGCGAACAATTGCAGTGTGTCAAGATTTCCATAAGTTACCCACAAGTCAATTTTCAAAGGTGTTGGCGACTCAAAGGTCGGTGTTGCGTAACGATACTGACATTTGCAGGGCTGGGTATCAGAGCCGGACGTCATCGTCATACTCAATATCAGTACCTAGTCCTTTATAGTACCTAACCAAGTATCTTGTAGAAAATAAACTCCTTTTACGTGTACATTGCCACCATGTCACAGAACAGATAATAAATAAATAAATAATAAATCATTTATTTCAGGCAACAATAGCAAGTAAAAGATGTAAAATACTTAAAACTACGGCCCATATAATAATACTACGTACAGAATGGACACTGTGAATTAGAGCTGGCGAGGAGTTGACTGACGACAGAACGCGCGCAGACGCGACGACGAGACCGAGACCACAGCGCACATTATTCATACGGTGAAAACCTTACTGTGTACAAAACTGACATTGTGTAGTGTAAATATAGGTAGTTAGACGCTGCTTTTATACATAGAGATTTCGTCGAGTGTTCGGGGTTTGACCATGTTCCAATGTCCTCCAAAGGACGGGGCCTCACCGCCTGTCACGTATCATATTTTGATCAAGATACGTGGCACAGTCCTGCAAATTGCAAAAACGCAAGATTACGCGGGCTACCGTGGCACAACCACCTTAGACTAAGTACTAGTAGGTATAACCAACTTTGATTAGTTGAGCTATTAGCAGGTCGTAAACTATCCCTAGGAGGCTTAACTGATTCTATATTTGCCTTTATGCATATAAAGCTGCAAGTAAAATCTCTGGCCTTCTTGTTCAACCACATTTCGAGTCGGTCGATACTTTAACTTTACGCCGTGTTTTTGCACAGGTTCAAGACGATCAAGTTTAAGGGAAGTTGTTTTATCTGAATTAGTACTCGATTGTAGGCCTGAAGTTGCTGAACAACTAAATGAAAAGGAACTGCACAGTCAAATATTGATAAACGACTATTCGCATTAAACACTTTATCAAATGGAATACTAAGAAAACCTTAACAACATCATACTATTAGGTAGAGAAGATGGATTATGCCCAGCAGTGGGTCACTACAAGGGACAATGATGATGAAGACACTATTAAAATCTGGGACCGAATGACCAACATACCAAACTGATGATTATGTTGTAATTTGTCTCACTTATAAGTGTGAACCTATATGTGAAGAATTTTCTTCACTAAATAAAAAATATTTTATGGAGATGATTCAAAATACGTTAACCTAGCGTTCTGTCATACAACAGAGATTCAACACCTACAAACTATACTGGTGTAATTTTTTAGGTCTGTTTTGAACAATAATTACGTAGGTTCTGAGAATAATGTCCTTAAAAATAGAAGATTAATAATAGCTGCACATGATTAGAAATGCGATGGACTAGTTAGAGCTGTTTGATCAGTTCAGGTGTTTTAGGACATTCAACTGCTAAGCTATATACAATCGAAGTTGCATTTACAAACATGGGAGACTCTAAAGGCACAAGAAGGCTCGGACATTCTACCAGTTGTCGTTTATGGTGAAGCTCGGGGGTTTGACCCTGATAAGCGGTTGTGCAATCGAAATTATCGAATCTGTTTCCAGAGTCATTCCTTGGTTAGTAACATACCTTTCAGAAGGTATTCTTCTGTTCTGTATGTAGAGTTATAGAGATACTCGCGGGATTCGTAAAATTCTTATGAATTCAATTCATAAACAGCTTTATCCTATGCTTGAGGTTCATAGTTTTTTCATTTTTATACGACTTTTATACATGCAAAACACGATATAATGATTTGCAAGTTTGTATGTTAGGTTTGTATGTTTGTATGTTAAGGTAGGTATGTATAGGTACTTATATTTGTCCACTCATTTTGCCGAAACTATTAATCAGATGTGACCGTTTCATTATTGCTTTAGATTTACTTCAAATTAGGGAACAGTACAAGTTTCAAATCCGGTGCGATTTTCAGACTTCCGAAAATGCATCCGATTCGATGATTTTCTTCGGAAAGCTGACGTTTTTCAGCGAAGATACTTCACTTTCCGAATTCGGAATGCATTCCGAGAAGGTCCGAATCGGGCCTCAGAGTACTTGCCTAACTGTTCAAGATGGGACTGTTGTGTGAAGTATTCCTAAACGTTACGTGCAATGATTAGTCAGTCGGTTATTAGTTTTTCTGAAAAAATATATTGTTATAATAAATCAAAATTCAGGCATGGCCGGGATTAATTTCGCGACCTTCGAATGCTGAGGTAGGTACCACACGTATTACCTCAATATATCGCTTACACAATCGAGATCAAGCTTCAAAAGTGATAGTTTAAAATAAAACATTAATTTTAATTCGAAACGGATATTAATTTATTGATATGTTACACCTCGTTTTAATTTATTGGTCCGGAAGAAATCAGTCATCTTCGATCAGTAGCTGGACTGGGTAATAAAAATTAGAAAACAAGTTAATGTGTTTAGCGGATTTATTGACATTGATGATAATTGTCAGGATGATGGATTGCCTACGTCCTCAGAGAGTCGATAATCGACAAGCATAATTAAGTTGGAAAGTTTCGGCCTAATAGAAGCTTAGTAAGCAATGCTCATTGAACAAGTTGATTAAAAAAAAAACCCGGCTTCAATGTTATAAATAGCAATTTTCTGCACTCTCGAGGTGCATTTCTGTTCATAATCCTCACCAAATTTTTGTGGCACCAATCGCACCCTTTGAAACAAAAAAAGGATTTTCCAAATCGGTCCAGGCGTCTTCGAGTACCTAATCGGTGAACGAACATACATTAAAAAAAACCCAAAAAAAAAAGATTCCGACGAATTGAGAACCTCCTCCTTTTTTTGAAGTCAGTTAAAAATAACTGTGGTAACTTCCACAGTTCTTTTTTTAAGTCAGAATTTGGGCGTCTAATTTGAGTTATGAGCTGAAAAGACGGGATTTGGGAGGTGCATGTCACAGCTGAACAAAACTACTACAACTAAAGTACATAGTTTAACAGTGCGATTCGGACTTCCGAAAATGCATTCGATTCGATGAATTTCTTCGAAAAGAAACGTCACTTTTCAAATTCGAAATACATTCCGAGAAGATCTGAATGGCACTGCAGGAGGTCTTTACGTCATAGGATTTCGTGGATAAGTTGGTTTAAGCACTCCGTCTTTAGGGAGGATTGGTTTGATCAAAGCTGGTTTGAATCCCGTCGCAATTGAAAATTTTTGATGATTCAGTCAGTAATAAAATTTTCTGGGAAGTCTTTACTAACGACACTTAAACAGTTTAGCAACGTCTGTCCATAGGCAACATAACGATTGGCTACAGATTCGTGCTTCTGGCGAAAGTTCAACAAAAGTTCTGCGAAAGGGTGTCCCGAAATTGATGGCCCTGTCAGCGTCCGGAATCGAACCTGCTCATCGCACGCACCTTTACATCACGCGAGGTCCTTCACCTCATGGGGTCTTCGCTCATTTTCTTGCGGCACAAACACAGAATTCACTCGTAATATTAAATAAACCAGTGGCTAAACAAAACATTTTTTAAAAATCGACTTCAATGTTAAAGCTTAGCAATTTTCTACACTCTCGAGGTGCATTTCTGTTTATAACTCCGAAGATCCTTGACAGATCCTCAAGAAATTTTTGTAGCACCCACCAGTCGGAAAGTAATAAACAAAACCCTTTCAAACAAAAAAGAGTATTCCAAATCGGTCTAGGCGTCTTCGTGTAATCGGTGAACATACATAAAAAAAATCGAAAGATTGAGAAACTCCTCCTTTTTTAAGTCGGTTAAAAACGGAACGTCATGTATTTTAGCGGTTTATTCACTCCGACAACCTCTAATTGACGAAGTATGCGGAGCGGAGGTCGAAGATTCACCAAATCAAACAGGTAAAAGCTACAATCACTATCCCAACATCGCCTAGACATCCAGGTCAGTTATGTAAACAATACTCCATTCCCAATCAGAGCATGTACCGTGATTGGTACTGACTCTGACAAGTGGGTCAGTAGTCATGTTGGCTAGTTTTTCACCGCAGCTTCACCTGTAGGCTTTTATTCCTGGCTTTTGACGTAAAACGTCTTATAAATCGATGAACGCCGGCTGCACGAAAAAGCCTCATTGTCACGTTCCGCCTGAGCCGAGCGTGCAAGCGAGAGCGCGGAACAAGCGATAGAGAGGCACGATCGTTCATCAATGTTTTCTTCTGACGTTATCACGTAAAAATCACACTTTTCGTAAGGCTCTCGTCACGCATTCACCAGCTTACTCCTCAAGTCAAAAGTCAAAAGAAGTTTTACTTCAAAAGTGGCTAGATCTAACGAGACTAGCGTAGTTGGCAACAAATTTCAGTCGATTTCTAGCTAGATCTGACTTATTAGATTAACTCTATCTCCAGTTCCATCTCGTGCTGCTGCGCTTATGAGCTAGCAATATTTTATACCTTGCATAAGTGCTATAGATCCAGCTTTGCTCAACTTAGAGGTAACGGTAGGACGAAATATTTTAACAAAAATTCAGTGAGTCAAACTTCCTGCAACTTTTTGTCCCAATTCTGCCACAATTCGTTTCATGATACCCTAACATTGCTGAAATAGAACATCGTGTTAAAACTTGGTAAATGCTAGATTTTGAATTTCGTTTATTTACGAGTACAGTTTACATTACGAGTATTGTTGTTGCAAGTGCTTTTTCAATATACCTACTTGCCTTTTTTTAAACTTTCGCGATCTGCACCTATTTTGTAACACACGGTAAATCGCTAACTCGGATTCGTTCAAACAAAAATTGTTTTTTACGATGAATACTTTGAAATGGCAGAAGATGGTTGAAAAAAGTGATAGACATGTTTTGCACTAAATAACAATGTTGTTCGTAAAAATCAATTTGTTTTAACGAATCCGAGTTAGCGACTTACCGTGTGTTACAAAATAGGGGTGCTGAACACATTATAAATAAAAAGGTAATTTACTTGATAAATACCCGGATACATTATGTATTTATAATACCTACTACACTGATGGGACCTCTAATTCGTGTGGTATTATAATAAAAAGCACGCATACGATTATCAGTTCTAGATATGGACTTGACCGACTGTTTTGATCTATTCGTGTCACAACAAACCTGTCTGTAATTCATACAATTAGTTCGAAAAATCGATTTTACAATCTCAAGATCTCTTGCACAAACCCTTTAACAGGACAATGCATGGATTAAGAAACCACAAAATAAATCATGAATGCAATGTTACAAGCGAGAGTGAGTGGAGATGTAATTTGTAACTCTTTTTCATACGTGACCTTACAGTCCGAAAACAGAGATCGTAAATCTTTGGCATGCTATCTGTATGTAGGTATGTTTGTTTCTACTATGTGGGGTTCTAGAGACCAAAGGCGTGGACCGATTTTGATGATTCATACGTCAACCGATTAGTCTTATCATTTTAACCTTGCGAGTGTCACTAAAGACATTACAGTAATCAAAATACACCAGTGTCACAACCAGACGCCTTAGTGTCAAATTTAAAAATATAAAAACCGACGATCGAATCTTCATCATCATTATCAGCCTACCCGCTGCTGGGTGTAGGAATCCTCTCTAACAAGAGGACATGCTATGCCAATGCCAGAGGCTGGACCGGGTTCCATCTATTCTCGTCCGACTACACTGCCCTGCCCATATCGACGACGAAAGGTGGAGTGGTAGTATTTTAGTATTCCTTTTCTCTCTCTCTCGTCGTTCTCTCATGTCTGAGGATCGTGGTCAACTTCGGTTTTGTCTCTGGAACGGATGATCTGCCTCCACCGGTTTCTATCTAGCGCGTCTTTTACAACCGTGTAAAATTTTGAAGAGGATGAGTCTTTCACTTCATCGGCCCATCTTGTTGGTGAACGGTCACGTTTCCTTCGTTGTTCCCAACTACGATCAGTTTTTGTAGACTTTCATTACCTCTGTGTACCACGTTGCCTAATAAAATGGTCACCCAAGCCATTATGCAAACGTTGGCGCCGGCTACCGTTCTGACGTGACGTGTTTCCTGAACCCCAGAGTAATTGACTAACGATAATAAAATTGACACTAAACAACGTATAATTACCTCAAGCTGTCGCCTACAGTCCGCATGATCGACCCTTAGGTCTACAATCGCTTGTGACTACAAGAATGACTGTGTCGGTCTGGCGTTTCAAGAGATTTGTTCCCAAGTTGTAGTCATGCGGAGATGAAGATTGTTGCGTAATTGGCCATAAGTTAGTATAATGAGCATCAGGAAGCTACAGCGCTATTAATATTTGCTTTAGGTGTACGTTTTAGATAAGTGGCTACTTTCAAAGGTCCGTATGAAATTATTGATTGCATTACTATCGTAAAATTATCTTTATTAGTACGATACTGAGACACTTTATATCTCGGTATAGTCAACTTAGTCAAGGTACCTACTTATTTAATTCTGGAATCCTGTAATTTTTTTTTTCTATCACGGATGAAACGTAATTGAAAAAAAATCTAAATATAAAATAAAAACAATACATGGACAATGGACATTGTATTATGTTGTAACATAATAACATAGGATTTTAATGAAACTTTGAATATTTAGATACATAGCTTAGGACATAGGTACATTCTACTTTTTATCCGGGTCGTAGTACAATGTAAGCGAAGCCGCAGGCGAAAAAAATAAAAAAAAATACAAACATACTATATAAACATACGAATCCTTATAAAGTAAACATACTGTGTTCTGAGCATACAAGTATAGTACACTCAGATTCGCTTCGCACTGAAGCAGATCCATCAATCCACAAGAGCAATGCCCCATTGGTTCAATCAGACCGAATGTATACGCCATCAGTCATGCAGTTGCAACTTCTTGCATCCTTTGAGGTCAGGCTGACATTGGCATTGCTTTGTCAATGCCAGCCGGGATGATGTTGTCAGGTTTCGGGCTTTGTAGACGAGCGACTATGTACCTACAACTACTTTTTATCCCGAAAAAATGCATGGTTCCCGTGGGATAAACAAAATAGTACTCCACGCGGGCGAAGCCGCGGGCGTCAGCTAGTAGCTTATAATCTTCCTCAAGAAATGAGCTGTCGGATGCAGAAAGATTTTTAAAATCCAATTGCTAGTTTCAGAGATTAGCTCGATCAAATACAAAAGTTTGTTGTGTCACTTCGAACGATTGTGTTCTAAATTTAAAATGAAATCCTGTTGCGATGTGTTCAATACATTCAATACCTAAGGCAAGGCATTCAATTTCAAAATTTCAAAGTTTCAAGGCCTGTGCCTCACCATGATCATGATGAAGATTCTGTACATTAATTGATATTTTGATTGAACAAAAACGTTTTTAAAAACATTTAGTTTATTAAACACTTCAGGGGAGAAGTGTAGGGACGAGTAGGTACTTACCTTACTTACCATCTTCATAATTATTGGACAGTTAACAATAAAAATCTATAGAAAATAACCTAAAAATAAACACTGCACTTTTACACAATGATTTTAAAATTCTACATTTAAAAATGTAATTTTGCGAAATTGTCCGTTTGTTCGATGTTCAAGTTCAATCGGAGTGTCAATTCCTTGTCCTGTCTGCACTGACATAGCATTCAGGCGATGAATAGCTTTGTTAAACTACCCGCGTCGGACACGACAGAAATATCGCGGGCATGTGTTAATGATGGGCTAGGGTTGCTAGGTTACATTTTACTAATAATCATAAATTGAAAATTTAAAGAAACTCTCGAAAGAAATAAAGCAAAACTAACACTGTCGATTATGACACCTTTCAAACAAAAAAAAACCGCATTAAAATCGGTTCAGGAACTATTATGCCACAGACAGACACAGATATACAGATAAGTACACACTACAAACTTATCCCTCTTTTTCGTCGGGGGATTAAAACACGGCGTATAATAATAATATAAACTAATATAATAAAGCGGAAGAGATTGTTTGTTTGTTTGAACGCGATAATCTCTGGAAGTACCAGTCGCATTTGAAAATTATTTCTGCATTTGATATATTAGTCCTTTCATCATCATCATTATCAGATGCCATCACTACCTATGCAGGGAACGCCGCGAGGGTGCAGCAAGTTATTTAGTTAGATAGGTAGAGTGCGTCGCAAACTATATGGCAGCTGAAGTGCGCGGCAGATTCGACTTTGCCCAGGTACAGTCAACGCAATAGAATAGAGTAAACTTTATCTACATAGCCCGCCTAGTCCCGCCCCTAACCGCCTTCACCTCCCCGCAATTGCGTTGACTGTACCTGCGCAAAATTGAATCTGTCGCGTATTTCAAGCCGCCATAAAGTTTGCGGCGCACTATTATGTGTGTAAGTAATGTAAATGCCTAAGATTGATAATGTTAGCAGCCCTAAGACGAATATTGTCTATTCCTTCTCAGCCTTTTTGCGCATAAACTACACAATAGGCTTAGTTACAAGTTAACGTACAATACGTTCTTTGGAAATGTTCGAGTAATGATGGTGATTTCATTGTTAGATCTTAGACCTGGCCAGGCCAGGAACTGAAATCCAGGCCTCATGCCTTCTCATTGCTAGAAAGTAAATAATCCAAGGTTCAACTAAGTATTAAAGGCCTTACTTATAAACTTGAACACTGCTTAAATAATGCTCAAGATTCTCCCTGTCTCTATTTGACAAAAAAGGATGGCAATTGTTTAAACGGTGTTTCAATTTTAAGAGAATTTTGTAAGAAGAGTGTTTAATAGCATGTACCTATGTATATATTAATTAAGTTTTGGATTAATAGACTGCTTAAAAGCAAGAAAAAAATCTAATTGGCGTATTTATAAAAAAAACTGAGCGCACACCGCGCCGAATTCTCAAAGTACTGCCAGATTCGGTTAAATCGGACGATTCGTCCGAGGTGTGCGAGGTTTTATACGATTTCATACAAAGAGTTCTAAAATTCGATTAAAATCGCGCGTGTGCGGTGTAGGTGTGCGGCCACCATAAAAACTCCGTCACTAGAGTTGGCCACTAGTTCATACGAACTAAGTAATCTAAACTTTCTGTTGTAAACAAAGTATGTCCATCTAGTTTCTATAAAATATTTTCTATTCTCAATGGCAGGTTCAAAGAAGAGTGTCTATAATTAACTGGTGATTTAAGATCTAGTCGAGTGAGGACGTTAGGGATTTAACTGTTTATTAATAGAAAGGCCTAGAGCTGAAACTTGAAAGTACTATATTAAAGCTTACATTTGCAATAGTTAGTAACTTTATATTACAAAAGGTTTCGCTTGCGCCTTCGCTCGCATAGTACAATTTTTAAACGACTTTAAAAGAAGAGGTTTTATTTTCGACTGTATGTATGTTTTTATGTATTGTATGTTCACCGATTTCTCAGGCAATTGTGGACCGATAGGTGCGTTCGGCATGGATAGGTGTGCAGCCACCTTTAGCGATAATTTTGCTAGTCAGTGTACAACAGAATCAGCGCTAATGATATTTTTGGTCACTTCGCCTTCGTCGACTTTTTCATTTTTGGATGTCGACTATACCAAAACTCCTCCTAATACAGGTATTACTATACTTATAAGGAGGCCTCAAACCCATGTAACTGAAAATAGACTAAGAAACTGAAATAAAATATTTGTTTTGATTTAAAAACTTAAAAGTCCTTGGAGTTTATACATCAACATTTGTGTTTTTTTACATTGAACATCCAACATTGTTGCTGCATTCGATTTGCGGAGAAACCAATACAATATTGTAACCTCTTTTGAATCGTAAAAATTGATTCCATACACATTACTTTCATTGGTGTCTCAGACTCATAAATATTTGCCAATCAGGAATAATGATAAAAGTTAGTACTTATTAACACTTTCTTTATCGGGTCTTTACCCTGTTTTAATACTTAACTGTATTTAATGATGCCAAACAAAAGTTGTCAGCCGCGGTCTTTGTAAGTGGGTAGGTACAGTTGTCATAATGGATCTAGGCATTCGTGAAGTTAGGCTTTTTGCTGCGCAGTTGAAAATTTTGTATGAAAAAGTTACACTGCCCATCGAAACGGCTAACTTCACGAATGCCAAGATCCGTTGGAACACGTGTACCTCGTGAGCCTGGGTTTTTGTCAAGATTACATTAGCATCAGTAGGTAACAACAGTACCAACCAGACACAGAAGAAACATCTATGTTCTTCACACAAAATTTGTGTGATGACAAAAGTATTTGTGTCACAAATGTTTGTCTTGGGTGGGAATCGAACGACCTATGCGCAGAAGGCAGAGCCACTACCAACTGAGCTAAGAGACCACCTGGGCAATTCTACTAGATGACAACGTCAATCATTCCGCTGCGGTTTGTTTCGATCTCTTAAATGTCAGCCATTTGGTGAATAGTAGAATAGCTTTTCAAAAAGTTCTGTCAAAGTTCAAACCATAGCTAAAACCTCACCACAACGGAGCCGTTTGTCATTAGTAGAATAGGAAACAGTCGAAAATCAGAGGTTTAGTTGAGGTTTTGCTTGAGGTTGATAAAAAGTTTGGTACTAGAATTGACACCCAGTCTGATTAGATCATCATCATTATCGTTGCTTATCACAACTAGGAAGAGACGAATATTTTCTGATATGTTATTCATAAAATCTGTTATACAATAGTAATTACTTGGTTTTATAACTCCAATATTTTGATTTAACACGTTACAAAAAGTCGACTGCAGATAAAGGTTAATCGTTGTGATTGAATATGCATTTCCTTTTCGTATCGTAACTTTTTATCCAAAACTTTAGTTCAGGCGATGGTTACGATTTTATACCTTTACTGTGCTATTACAGAAATTAAATAAGAGTTTTCAACTTAGCTTTATTCTACTATCTCGTCGGGCGTCTTGCACTATGATTCCTGAATGTATTTAGCTAGCCTAAACGCATTTAACGCATACAAAAAAGCGTTTAGGTCAGCTTATTAAATACTCTTTAGGGAGTGTCCACATTGCGTTTTCTGCAGCGCGTTTTTGAGCTGCGCGTTTGTATCGATACAAACGCGCGTTCGCAACGCGTATTTTTCCATACAAAAGCGAACCGGGAGGGGCTGCGCGGGGGGCTGCGCGTTCGCATCGCGTTCGAATCGCGTTTGTATCGATACAAACGCGCTGCAAAAAACGCAATGTGGACACTCCCTTAAATCGTGGTGCAATGCAAGACCTCCCTTAGTTGTTACAGTTTGCATGAGTTTTTTCAAACCACCCAAGTTAAAAGATCTTTTTTTAATTTTCAATTTTATACGCTGTCATTGTGTGGAAAGGAAAGGTACTGTATTATGTCGGTATAATATGCAAAATGCGTAGTCAAACGTGTTTAACTCCACTAGACAGAATATCAAATGCCTGAGTACCTACGTGAAAGAATATTACCTGGATGATATGTATATATTTTTTCTTTTTTTATGTACCTACCTGTAATACTCAAGGGTAATAATATTCTATAAAGTATATTTTTTTACAGGAGAGCCTAAATTACATTCCGGTCATTTACAAAAACATCGCGTGGAAAATCGTAATGAACTTTTTCGAACCTAAAATTATGATATGACATAACTTTGTCGAAACGTAACGTGCGCACACGCAAAAACCAAAAGGTCAGGATAAAGGAATAAGTAGCAACATTTAATTGGCCACTTTCGAACTACCTATGTTTACTGTACAATTCGCGACAAAAGTTGCTTCATTTTACAACCTTTTTTATGGTTTAATTGATTTTTGTTACCAATTAGAAGTTGTAAACGGAAAGACGTGTTCATTTAGAAGTCACGATGTTTTTATAGCTTTCTGTGGTTGTTTAGCTTTATTACTTTACGTTAATTTTATTACTAGTTTGAGTTTGTTTAAAAGAATGGTGTAAGTCGATTTTGCAACTAAACGGGTAAAGAAAACAGCAAAGAAAAGTGTCTAAAAAAATTATAAAATTGAGTATGATGAGAAAATTACTTAAGTATAAAAAAATATCTCAGATGAATAATGATCTAGAATTTCTTTTACGGACTTGTTAACTTTGTTAACTGAAGGTCTCTAAGCAAAACCTCGGACAGACAGACAAACGGACATGTCGAAACTATAAGGGTTCCTTGTCCTACGGAACCCTAAAAATCAGCTCTATTATTAAAAAAGTTATTAAATTTAGCTCTATTATAGAACAATGAGACCAAATACAGTTCGAACTGTTATTTTGTCATCGATTGTACATTTTATTTAAATAATTTGCATTCGTGACGCCATTGCAGCAATTAACTGCGTGAAAAGTAACGTCATCCAATAATTCACGCGATCGAAGGGTACGTCCGGATTTAAAACAACGGTAAATTTACATACCACAACGTTTATTACCAGAATAAATTAATGAAAAACATAGGTACCTTCGAAAATGAAAAACTTATTGAAATTTTCAATTCCGACGGGATTCGAACCCGCAATGATACAAGCGATCCTCCTTTAGCCGGAGTGCCTTTACCAATTCGGCCACTTATACTTTACAAAACATATTAGACCCAGTTAAGCCATATAAGGATCGTTGCACATGATATATTGATAGCTAAACTGATCCAAGTCACAGTGAGTCATAAGCGTGCCCAAGCCCAAGATACTAGTGGCATAAAAAAAACTATCATTTCAGTTATCTGGCTTTCAGGCAACGCGTGATCCAACTAAAGTTTATCAACGCGCGTATGTTTGACTCGTGCTTGAGCCGAAGCACAGATGACTAGTATGATTAGTCATCTGTGGCCGAAGCACGCTTTTATGTGTACGGATTTATTAGACCACTTGGTTCATAAAACGCGCGTTTTAAAACGCCTAAATGCTCTTGCACTGTTTGTCGGCAGACCAACTTACAATGTTTATTATCTGTGAACTTAAAATTACTTTCAATAGTAGATAGAACATTTATAACCTAGCCAAAGCAAACATACAGTCCACCCCCACACTGCTTACTTTAGTGATCACAATATTTATTTATTAATCCAGAAAAGCGAGTGAAGCTACAGGCAGTAGTTAGTGTTCGTTAATTACTTTAAAACAATCTTGTTGAAAGTCTGCCGAGTTGGAATTTATTGAGTGGACAGCGAAAGTCTAGGGTGTATTGTCTTAATTTTAAACTACGCCAGGCATCCATTATATTATAGGACCAAATTCCTATAAGCTAAAGAGAAAGTAGATAAGAAGTCTTTAGATTTAGGTTTTTTTTTAACTAAAATAGGTTCGTGTTTGCCTGATGTAAAGCAACAGTGTGGTCTAAGATGGTACGCTTACCTAGAAGGAACCTATTGACTCTCGATTTGAAGACACCCAAATTATACTTTTCTGGAAATACAGGCCCCGGCAAGGAGTTCCACATTTTCGCCGTGCGTATGAAAAATGTAGACTCAAAGCGCTTAGTACGAATACTGGGAACATCAACGATGAAATGAAAGGTGCAATTAAATTAGGTAGGTTGGTACTACATTTTTGTTTATAATTAAATTCTTCCTTACTCATTGGTAAACATTTTTAACTTTCAACCAACCAACGAACGGTCTAAATGAAAAAAACTTCGAGAAAGTTATAGGAATGGTTGACATTGTAAATTAGAAGAATTGGGGCCCAGATACAATGCGCCCATAAAAACCCACACAAGACCAGTGGGCCTAGCATGCGCGTGACAAATTTTCCCGAGTAGAGAAAATTATCTGTCTGAAAATTATCAAGTTAAAACTAGTCTAAAGTTAAAATTTTAAAAATTTTCATTGTATTTTAGAGCAGTTTGACCTATCGAGATAATTCGTTTCTGGACTCGAGAAAATTTGGCACGTTGCGCATAACCAGGCCCACAGAACGTGAGCCACTAAAATTAACCCAAGAATGTAAACGTGACTTAGGAATTCATTGATTGCGAATAGACAAACGACTTGTAATTAACCAGTTACGTACAACCCAGCTTCTACTGGCTAAAATTGGTTCAAGTCATTGCATGCGTCATTTGTTTCTGTAATTAGAAACAGTGAATCGTATCTCAAGAAATTTACTACTCACTAGCTGAAGCTTGGCTTTATACACAAAGGAAACGAAACGAAGCAACCAAAAAATCAGCTTGCAATAGAATTTTCTTGATGCTCCCTCATGAAAACCGATCACCCTCTTTTTGTTTTTCCCAAACCTCCATAGTCTTACCGTGCTAATTTCATTCGAAATTATATGGTCAGTCACTATTCGCATACATTCTCTCCGATCTTTAGGAAAATGTCTAAAGCCTTGACCAAACCAAACGGACGTCTCGGCGGAATCAGAGGACGCATTGTGACACCGATTGTCATCATTGGTGTCACGGTGCGTCCTCTGATTGGACAACAACTGATCGCCACCTTGCACGCCACCGCGTACGTTAGCTGAACGCTTTGGTTTGGTCAAGGCTTAAGGGAGCAAGGGATAGTCAGAGACGCCTCCATATATATATATATATATATATATATATACATGTATATATACATCGTGATTACGAACCAAGAAAGGCTATTCTTGGAAAGTTTTATACCAACTTCACTCACAGTGATTATAGGGCCCTTTAACATGTGACATCACGAACCAGCAATTTAAACGGTGCTATTTTCTCTGCCCACTGTTTTTATTTAATTAACACTTTCACACGTAACAAAGTGTGCAAGGAGGACTTAGGGAGGGGGTACACTGCGTTTTTTGCATCGCGTTTGTATGCAAACGCGCAGCGCAGCTCAAAAACACTGCAGAAAACGTCGAGCAATAAGGGAGTGAGCACACGAAAAGATGCTGGGCTTGCAAAAATATGGTTTTATTCATCACCATCTTCCTGACTTTATCATTTTTTTAGGGTTTGTAAAAGAAAAAGATAGCTAGTTATTTTTGTTGCTTTATTTTTTCTTAACTTCGTTTTTTCATAACTTTGCTTACTGCGCAGCTTGACAGCCAGCGTTCTTTGTATATGACGCGAACTATAAGTACCTAAGTTTATTTTGTCTTTTGTTTTCGTTGAGTTTTACAAAAGTTTAATATTGAAGTAGACCTCTAAACAACAAATAGCTATAATCAGCTATCTATTCACCAGGAATCGACAGACTCCAGTCTGACTGCGGAAGGTCACCCTGGATTTATGGGGCACGAGCCCTTTGTGGAGCCGCCGACACGGCCACTCTTCACTCTAACGGGCCGTGTTGCGCTGAAATACTTATTGCAAACGTGCGCATTGTGTGGACATGACGAACTTTAAAACAATATAAAAAAAACTGGTCGTCACGAGATGTAAAACACGAAATCCATGACGGCGAAAGAGCGTCATGCCGTATGCCGTCACGGCATAAGTCGATTGGTCCAAGTGAAACTAGAAGTTTCATATCAAAAGGAAATTAAAAATAAATAGGACCTAACAATTATATAATTCATCCAGATCAATACTAAAGTAAATCAAAAGGTACTAGTTACATGGTACCACAACAACAAGACTAAGAACTTGCAGACCATGCAAACATTTGCCGCCGCGAGAATCGAACGCGTTTTTCTATATGTCTTTATCCGGATATAGAAATTTTCTCAGAGTCAAGAACTTAAAAAAAAATGTTTTAAAGAAAGAAAATACGTTAAACGTTATGAATGGCCTCCGACTAATCTTGACATATCTAATAAAAGGTTATTGATTATCTGAAGATTCAGGTACCTAACAGCTTTACTTGAATATTTTTTTTCAGTCGTTAGCTAGGTACTTATAGCTGTATTCCTGTCGTCAATTCACGGGAACACATTATCTCTGCATATATATAATATATATACCTATATATATATTTATGCAGAGATTTTTGCGCGAAAAATAAGTTTAATACCATTTCAGCCTTCATCCTCTATCAAACCACTTTCCAAAATATTTCAAAATTTCTAATTCAAGGCTTCCTCAAATTCACGAAAACATTAACAATCGCCAATGGGGACGTTTGGATGTAGGGAAGACAAAATTTTATGATAAATCGGTTCATCCGTTTATTGCCGATCCATAGAATTCTATCACCAATCAATTGTCAAACAGGCAACTATTTCCCTGCAGTATCGCAAATCTGGCGTAAGTGCCGTATCGTCGCCTTATCATCCTCGTTATCGAACATTCGAAGTACACCACAACTCCATCCGAATCCCTTACTTATACTACTGTGAACTAGTGTACAGGTTGTTCAATATTTTTATCCTTAGATTATGTAGAGTCGGCACAGTTTTTCTCTTATTTTGCGGCCGTATCAATATTCATTACTTTTTATCCATCCCTCTAATTTTCATCATCAAATTCTTCGTAGTTATCCAATTCTCATTATAGATGCTTGATTCGGCAACTCATGCATTCGGAACAGACTGGAGCTCTTAGATATTCAGTAGGTTAAATATACCTACAGCGAAAGTTTTCGAAGCTTTTTTTTTGGCTCAATTAAACCCAAACGGCTGAGCTGACTTGAATTAGGCATACTAATAATATAGATACAATATAACCTGGAGGCTAACTCTCACCTCCCAATACGATGGAATTTATTACTTTCAAATAAAATGGCTGCATTATTATCGGGGTATAATGAAAAAGAAGCCACGAATGCAAGCTAGTTTTGAACAAATGCCTATAGTTTGTGATATTGCGAGCATCCTGTATCAACCCTGTGGCAACTGGGAACATTGGCAACGATCGTTCAAGTAAAACAGTTCTCGTGTTTTCCGTCGAAAGCGTTCGTGAATCAACTTAAATGTTGAAATAAATCGGAAATCGAACCTTTGCGATTTATTAGGTTAAAGAAATGTTAGTTCAGTGAGATTCAAAATGTCACGAGTTTTACCGGTTAGGTGCCGAAAGAATAAAGTGATTTTGTGAGCTTTGGGTGAGATAAGATTTCAACATTGTCTGATTGCGAGGTGCATATTTATCGAGTCACTGGTTCTTTTTAGTTCAGAAAAATATCAGAAACATTATAAGACCACTAACACCCATGCATGGTTATGCTCATAATAGAGATGTTATATTTATAATATTTAAGCATTTCAAGTTATAAGCATTTTTGAATATTGAGAGAAAATGCTTAAGACAAAAACTGAATGTCTGCATCTAACGCTATGCTCTCATAATAGGCGTCGCTACTACCGACATTCATTAGGCCTGTTTCCTGTAATGCTCAATCACTAAATTAATGTATTAATCTAATGAACTAAGATTCACAGATTCCGTAAAACATATTTATTATTGAAATTATAGTGAGATTAATTTTATTTTTGATAAAATAAAACCATAAAATACGGCTATCCGCCATGATAGATGAAACACCAATCAGAGCGAATTACGTCACAAGTGTTACTGTCAGTGAACAGAACAAACTTCATTCATACAAATCGCATAACTCTTCAAGTTTTGGTAGGTAGTCGTTTTTTGGTTTTAATTTGTTCTTAGTGCTTAATTTAGGTATATCTATTTTATCGTCCGTCGTTTTCTCAAAAGATACAATAGTGAAACCAGGATTTACCACGGCAAATTCGTCTAATTTGCCTAAAGTGGATGTTCTAATGTTGGGAGAGTTTCTGGGAACAAACAATGATTTTTGTTCGGCAGAATTCAGAAATGTGAAGGCTTCCGCGTAAATAGACATATTATAATAGATAATAAGAAAAGTTTTTTCCATAAAATCAATTTAAAAGCACAATAAAGATTTTTTCATACATACCTTCTACTTAGGTATTAATCTCGAAAATAAGCTATATTGGAAACTAAATTTGTTGTTTGTTGTTAGAAAATATAATGTTAATAACTTTGTTCCTTTAACAGGCTTACTAAGCACCTACATAATATATTTCTTTGTTTTAGATCCGCCGTGCAAGAGTACCTAAACCACTTTTTACAGATAGTTTTGTTCGATGGAACGTTTTTATACAACTTTTCAGGTGTCTATTTCGAATTATTGTCGCACTTAGGCACTACACACCACTTATATCCTTTGGAATTCACAATTAAAATGAATTTATTTAGAAAATTGTTCACTAACATCACTTTGTACGTATTGGTTACATAAGGCTGTTACAGTCATGACGTCACAGGAGACGCCATGACATATTGAAGCGTTTTGGCGTGAATTTTAAATATTAAACTTAAAAGTTTTATTTTTCTGTAAATCTCATTAGTTATTGTGAAATATATTATTTTTAGCAATCAGAAGCAACCTCTGAACATTGTAGTACCATTTTTCAAAATTAGGAAACAGGCCTTTGCGACTCCAAATTAATTGGTAGGTATCAAAAATTGTGATAGGCTTGCAACCAAGCTATTTAAAAAACTAACAAATACAAAAAACACTCACTTTTTGCTAGTTGTTAGTTTTTCAAGAGGCAGAAATATTGTATATTTGGACGTGCCTCTGACTACTCTCTAGACACATTCAAAAATTATGGACTTTACAAAAATCTGATCGGCTACTACCATTCCTGTGAATCAATCGTAGGCTTCTTTATAATCAATTTAAAATCCTATTCATACATATTTTAATGAGCTGCAAATATTAAATTCTATAGAAAAGATCTAGGTGTCAGTTCATCCATTCACATCATGTATCTTTGTCACTCATATAATAGGACGATGAGACGACAAATCTTGGTCGTTTATCGCGAGATCGCTGGTAAACGTAAAACAGGGTATGACTGGCAACACTCAAGTGTCACATTACAAGGGATAACTCTATCCTGAATGACAGAGTTGGAAAAGTCCGGCTTTTAACGAACACTCAACGAACTATTGCTAACCTAATAAACTTTTCGACACGTTACTTTAACCTAAGACAAAAATTATAAATAAACAAGTCAAGCTTAAATGATGATTTTTAATAGAAGTTACATGTTTTCTCATATATATATATATATATAACCACATTTCTTATTTTAATAATCAATTATGGGAGAGCGTGTATCATTAGAGATCTAGGTAAACCCGCTACAGTGTATCGAAATTCAATCTTTAGAGGGTGCACCTAATTATGATAATACTATGCAGATAAAAGGAATGGTAATAATATTCTCCTATTTATTATTATCGTAGTGGAATGTAATAAGCTTAGAGAGCGTGAAGATTTCACTAAAAGATTTTATAAAGCAATTTTACATTTACGAAGAGCCTAATAGGATTTGATGTTTTTTTACATTTAATAAAAAGTATTGAATGAAAAATATTGAACGTTATTTTGATCCATCGATAACTCTTAGTTTTCTTTCGAAAAGACTTTTAATAGGAATTGTTTGGAGTTTGTATTCTTATGGTAAAAAAAATCCTGAAAAACAATTTTGAAAAATACCTGTTTTACTCTTTGTTTGCCATATAACCCAAGAGCATTTAATATTTTCGAGTAGGTAATTATTTTATTCGACAAGCCTATATTTCTGTTATTATCAAGTAATCAGGTAAAAACAGCTTTTATTTAGGAAATAGCATTTTCCTGCTCTTTCATGAAAAAATAGGTAAGTAACTATACTTTTTGTGAATACACAGTAAAAACAGCTTTTCTGTCATTGTCCTTTTTTCTCACGAGTAAAAGATAATTCTCTATCCCGCTCGCACCGCGCCTCTCGCTGAGCCAAAGCTCAGGCGCGAAGCTTAGTACTACTAAACTTCGCGTTACTAGTTTAGTAACTAGTAGCCCTGTTGCTATTACAGATGAACAGTCGATGGTGCTGGCACCTTAACATGAGTTATGGAAAGGATCAGATATTTCCCCTCGGGCTGGCGTGTCGATACGCCGATACCCACCCCTGGTTTGGCGGTGAACCTACGAACTCTGTCAATGGCGTATCATAAAATATTGCCATAACCACTTCCTAGTTGCTGGTTGATGTTTTTAAAGCTTGATGCGGGTCATTTAATCTAGTTTGTTGGAGTAAAATCTCTTAGTTCAATACAAAGCAGCCTTAAGTATAAAATACTCACCGGAACCGTGTTAGCTGACCGGGGTAGTGCCATTTTAATTCGAAGGTCGTGGGTTCGAATAGCCGTGCAACAATGAAGTTTTTTTTCGAATTTGCAGAAAACTTTTTAACACTACGATAGTGTATTAAGTTGCAGAATTAACACTACGATAGTGTTTTATTTGTTTAACTTCTTCAACTCTTCCACGCACCCTTAACTTAAATTGTCGGTCCCGGCTTTTCAGTCGTTAAGCCATGACGGAGGCCTTTAGGCGGCTTCAAAGCTCCGTCACCAGAGTTGGCCACTTGCTCATACAAACTTACTTATAGTGAACGCACACTTAGCCGCAACGCAGTCCCCGCAGTCTCCGCAGTCATCGCTTTGCTTCAGGGACTGCGGCGACTGCGGCGCGGCTAGGTGTGCGAGGAACTTCATATAAAGAAATCAAATGCGAGGACTGCGGAGACTGCGGTGCGGCCCATATCTGCGTTCACCCTTACTTACCATTAACTTGCATGGACATCAACACTGTGTACATTACGAATGCCAAAATAAACGTAAAAAGAGAAGAGACTAATATAATAGACCTTTGCCTCGTCTTTCCAAAGGACCGCTATCTTCCCGGCTTAAGCTCCAAGAAATAAAAACCGTTTTACATGACGGATAACCGCGTGCGATAGCAATTAGTCATGCGATTACTTCTCGTTACTCAATGCAGAGCGATCGCAAGTAGCTGACGGAGACGTAACTCAACTGTGCCCTATCGAACGCAACAGTGCGACAACATTTAGAGGCATAAAAACCTTCAAAATGAAAAGTGTTGATTTATTTACGTTTATAATCCATACTTCTTATCCATACCCTTTTTATAAATCTGAAAGTGTGTTTGTTTGTTTATTTGTTTGTCCTGCTTTCACGTCAAAACAGAAAGACGGATTGACGTGATTTTTGCGTGGAGATAGTTGGAGGGCTGGAGAGTGACATAGGCTACTTTTTATCCCGAAAAAATGCATGTTTCCCGTGGGAAAAAAAAGTAGTAGTCCACGCTGGCGAAGCCGCAGGCGTCCTCTAGTTTTTAATAATAAAATGTTAAATCATACTTAGGTACAGGTATTTCATTTAAAATGAAAAGTTTTATAAAAAAGTTTTATCCCGTCGGTCGGAATCGCATCAATTAATTATTTTTAAATGTCGGAAGATCTTATAGTTGTCTATGTATGTCTAGTGTTTCTGAGGATAAGTTGCATGTATTACGTTTTGTTTACTATGCATTCGCTTACGATTAATACCATTTATTATAAGTAATTGTGGTTATGCGAAATTCAGAAGTTTTCGGAATGTATTCCGAATTCGAAAAGTGACGCTGAAAAAAAAAACATCAACTTTCAGAAGATAATCATCGAATTGGATGCATTTTCGGAAGTCTGAATCGCACTGCAGAATATAAGTTCTTACACTTTTAAATCACCGAATACCAGTAGGTATGGGAGGTTAGTGCGAGTCCTTTCGCCGATTTTGCCAACGAATCCTCCCAATTGTGCCTCAATGTAGTTTCTTAGAATGCAATTCGAGTTACTGATATATTTATTATCTGTATCAGTTTCTTGGAGCGTAAATATCGCGCACTGGAGCATCTTGCATTTCTCGCACTTGCTTTTTAATTATAACTCTTGTATTCGATTTATTGGATTCTTGTGAAATAAGTCGTAACACTAGATAGTACAACGATACCCTATAAAATGTGCTGTTTTATACTTTATTTTTTCTGTGAGCGTAAAATTTTTACGATGTCTGTCGGATCCCTTCGGTAAATGTTCAGTCAAGTTCAATAAGTTGGTTTCTGATAAATATAAGTTGATAGCATTTTTATGTTCACAAAACTACATAATTTTTCTTCAATTTATTGGAACGTAAAACGTTGCAATCGTCACTAGATATAATCCGTACCCCTATTATAAATGTGAAAGTGTGTTTGTTTGTTTGTTTATTTGTCGTGGAATCACGTCAAAACGGAGCGACGGATTGACGTGATTTTTTATGTGGAGATATGTACTATGTAGGTACTTTTTATCCGAGTACCATGCGAGCGAAGCCGCGGGCAGCAGCTAGTTACTTATATTTGAGTCGTATTGTCTGATGAGATGGGCGGCTTGAAGGAATGGAGAAAGATGGACGACAGCTGTATCGGAATGGTGGCCGAGAGACACCCGACGAACGCGAAGCAGGTCGCCCGCTCGTTGGTCTGATGATATCGTGAACGTGGTAGGGCAGCATTGGACGAGGCCTCGCAAAGTTATATGCTTTGCAAATGAATCGAAGAGAAAAGAGTAAAGAGGAGGCCGAACCAGCAGTATGTGCATACAGGCTGAATATATACATAGATAAATTGGCTGAATGACTAGACAGGATCCGAGAGTTTTGTATCGGCTGTGCTATATCAAATTGTTACAATGAAAAAAGTAAGACAAATAGTGACAGGGCGAATTTTGAGCATTGTTTAACCAGTGTTTAAGTTGAGAGGTGTTTTTATGTGAGGCCTATGAACTCTAATTTTTTTGAGAACTAGGTAGGTAGGTACTATTGTACTTTTTATTGTAAAATAGGACGATTGATCACCAGTCCTTCCAACGATCAATTTGTCACAAACTATCTGTGAAGAAACTATGTGTGAAGTCACACTGTGAGATCGCCTTTGTTTTTTTACTTTAGTTTCTAAAGATATTCTGATCTAATGACTCAGTCAATCGATCGAGGAATCGGTTCAATGCATCTTTTGTATATTAGTGCGTAGCGCGTTAATTACGTAGGTAGGTAGGTACGCACAATGTAACTATTAGGTATCTTATAGTGCGTAAGCTTACGTATTACTTTGCGTCAGAACGATTGCATTATCTATTTTGTTACGCTTAGTTGATTATAATAATTTAAGGGCGTCTTGCACCACGATTCTTAATTGTATTTAGCTAACCTAAACGAAACCGAAAAAATGCCTTATTCATGTGCAATTTAAAAACAGACTATAATCACTACATAATAGGGCCGATTTCATTTCAACTGAACGCTATCAACTAAATAAAAATAAAACTTCAAAAGTCAATTTTTCATAGGAAATTATGGCAGTTGCTTGACAGCTCTTGAACGCGGTTTAGATGTGTTAATCGCGATCCGTTTCGCTGGTGAATTCGACACTCAGTACTTTTTACCAATGTCCACCATAGTAACGAACGATACAAGCACAGCTATTGAAATAATTATTTGCAAACTGATGTTGTTTTTGCATAAACTCTATTATTATAATGTCTTAGCACAAATAATACCTGCTCCGCTAGGGGGCGTGTCTGTAGATAATGTCAGGCGCCAGCGTCGAGGTGTATTTATGACGCTTACTCATGGGCACCGACTGTGTTCCTTCAGATCAGGCATTACAAACTGCATTTTCAAAAGGGCCAGCCCCCATACCATGAGCTTTAAATGCGATTCAGTTTAGGTCCTAAACTGAACTGCTTCGCTAATTTGTCACATGACGTATGCTATGACGCTGACGAAATATCCGAACCTAAATCAAGGATTTCAAATACTACGTAACTGGATAGTTCACTGAAACAGAAAACGCGGTCCGTCACTGAAACAGAAAACCTAAACTGAACTGAATTGTTTACTAAGACGTCATGGTACGGCTACAGGAACCAAACGACTCCATAGCACATTCCCTGTCCAGCCACAGCAGTGATTTAGATAATTTCTTAGCTTGATCACCGCAGACTTGGACTAATAGATGTAGATCTTGGTTTGGAATAGCATATTATATTATATACCTAGGCTATTACAATGTTGCTACCACGCGAGCAAGGTCGGGGTGGAACTTACTCGTAATGCTAAATATAAACGGCATAATACATTTTTTTTAAATTGTAGATATATGAGAACCAGGCAGATGCAATGAGCCACCGCTATATTTCAAAAATGTGACATTGCCGTTCTTTACGAATATTGCCAACAGGGACGCATACGCATCCCTCACTCTCTCCCCAAATTGCAAGCAGCGCAAGCTGAAGACGTACGCCCAGTGATCGAATTTATAAAAATGTATCACAAAAGCAAGTTTTTTGTGTTGATTTCATTCTTTTTCTACATTTTTTGGGTGTTACCTACAGGTTTTTTTGCCTGTTACGTATGATAACACATACATAACGTTGTAAATTACACTATAGTTAGTTTACTGTGTCATCATTTACCAGGTGAAATTCTGAGGTTTGTTTTGTCAATGGGGTGTGTCCAGCAATGATCCATGACATAGTGTCCTGCATTGAACCATAGTTCTCACATACATTTTCCCAGTCCGAGCTGCACCTACCATTCATATACGTTGAGAAACTGAACCACCTACTTATTACAACTAGATTTGTATGATAACCTACTTATAATTAGTATTATGATAAAAAAACCATATTGCTTGATGTCAGTACATAGATTTTATTAAGACTAAGATACTCAAGCCTATATATAATTAACAGTACCTCTAACGGCTTATATTTCGTAGTTAGTAATAATTTTGCTGATAGGTAATAATAATAAAGTAAAAACATTGCCCTTTCTCTTGGTAAATAGGTGGTTCATTGCAGAATTCGGTCTGGTTCAATGCGTACCACCCGTGTTACGCAATGAACCAATTCTCATTTTTTGCTAAATCTGTATTTCTTAGAAATCTAAAGATTATATGAATAAACTAATAATGCACAATCTTAGCCAGATTAATCACCTTACTTCACGCCAAATCTTAGATCCGTAAGTCAAAAAATGTAAAAGATATGGACGTTTGAATTTTACCTGGTTCATTGCTGGACAACCCACCCTACTTATTTATTATTATTATTTGCTTATTATTTACTAGGTACATATGTATATATTTTTGATTTAAATTAGTTATTTTTATTTATCTTCTTTACTGTTTATTATTATTATTATCTTTTTTTTTTTACTTTGTTAGTAGTATGAAGGTACTTAATTGCCACACCTTCTCGCCTTCTGTTTTGTTCTGTCCAATCCATCCTAGGTTGCCTGGAAGAGATCGCTTTAAGCGATAAGGCCGCCAATTGTTTTTACCTATGTTTAGATAATTTATACTTAAGGTTTCTTTGTGGTAAACAATAAAGTGTTATCTATCTATCTATCTATCTATGAGAGAGCTCTTTTTATTTTAAGTTAGGATTTAATGTTTTTGTTTGTAAATTACAAAGGTTCCTAATAACCTGCCTAAAAATACAATAATGTTTTGTAATTATATGGACCTAGGAGATGTTTAAAGTAAAGAATTTATTGTTTTATTATTAAGTACACACACGTGGCTTGCAGGCCGCATGTTTGAAATGCCTGCTTGTGATAAACTTATCTAGACAATTGTAGGCACTGTAATGTTTATTTGCACTGCGAATGCTTAGACGGTGATGTGTTTTTTTAATAATTTGAAAACATTTTAATAGGTACAGTTTGGTTCATGGAGTTTAACAACACATTCTTTTTATTAGTAATCTTTTTTATCCTACTGCTAGATAGTTATTATACGATAGGTACACAACCAATGATCTTCTATATAAACTGAGGTAGATGCGTTGTACCCCGCTCTGCGTGGCGAAGAAAATTCAAGCTAATTAGCTTGGGTCAACTCAGTCGCACTCTGTCTTGCTCCGGTGTTACACGCATTTACACGCAGCACGCACATAATTTATCTCTTTCCGACAACGGGGTTTTATAATATCACTGCCATCTTTTAGTTTTCTTGAGTGATATAAACAAAGCTGCGTATATTCTACCTAAGTAGTGATGGCAACATTTTGCCGCGGTTTAGAGTTTTTTCTAATGAATATAACGTCTCTATGGTAATATCTCATTGTACACAACACTATAAAATTACATAGGAAGTCAAAAAAATTATCATAAAATTAACGAAGGTTATTTATTGGGGGGATTTATAATTAGTTACTGTTTATCTAAGTGCATCCTTACATGAAACGAAACGATTCTAGAGCACAAAACTTCAAAATTTCATCACCTGCATTGGTCAATAAACGTATCAGTAGAACGCAATCTCTGGTACAGTCTAACAAAAAGAAGTTACATCAAGAAATACTTTATTTTCGAAAAGATTTGAACAGTATTGCTTCTACGCCTAAATATTTTACAGATGCATTTGTAAAGAAATTTCTTGATGTAACACTCTGTCCAAAGTTGTATTGGATCATGTTTTTCGTCAATGCAACTTCTGTGTTGAGCCTTGCTGTATAAAGTTAAGTGAGAGCGCGTTGAAATCCGCATCATAAATAATTTTAAAGAGTTTGTTTGAAAGAAACCAATGGAGAAACTGAAAGTAAGAATTATTGAACACTGACAATGTGTTGACCTTTTACAAGACACGATGTACCCCAATAACTCAAATATTCAATACTTTGGTATCGATTGTAACAAAAGGATATTAAGCTTGCACAATGGAGAAATCAACGTCATTTATTTAAGAGGTCGAGTTAACAAGGTGACCAGACCACCAGGTAAGTATTTGCTTGTCTTGGTTTCCTATACCTAGGACTATAAGTCTAGTGATGGCTGTCACTTTCGTTCGATGGGTTTATACTAGGCTTAAAGGCATGTTAGGACTTCAATCCTGGGTATAAAGTCCTCAAACTACGATGAAGAGATAAACAATTTGTCCGTGACAACATGAGAGAAGCTTTACGTTTGTTGATTGACGCCTACCATCACATTCAAACTCGCACATGGTTGAATCCAGTGTTTGATTGCCCAAAATTAAACCTGAAATTTAAACTTTAAATTAAACCATCTCAACAGTGTCCCAGGCACTACAGTGTCCCGATAAGTGTAGGCAAAGATTGCCTCCTGACACTGTATAAATCATCTAGTAGAGATGTAAAGGCCTAAGTCTCTTGTCTCCTCTCGGGAACAGGACGCAGGGACAAACAGGAATAACTCGTATTTGTATTTTTACTTTATTGATGGTTATTTAACTGTATTGATGATTATTTGATTCATTTTCTTTTATTTTTAAGTATGAAAAATTGTGATTGGACGAAGTACAAAGATCAGTCTGCTTAATCTGTCTGGAAACTTGCCATCCTCAATTATGTTGTAGAGTAAAAAATATTTTCTAAATGCTTTAGAGATTGCTCATTGGTGTTCCAATTTCAACTTTCTTTTTCGAATTAGTTCTCTATTTTTAGGTTAAAATCTTGCAATAACTCTAGCGCCGTTAGGTATGCCAGTTAAGGCGAGGCACAAAGATTTTTGAGTAGCGCTATCTCTTTCTTCTTTTGTCGTTTAAGTACAAGAGATACCTGTATAATAAAACTCTCGTGTCTGGATCGTATCCGGTGCGTGACGTGCAATACAATATTATGCATTATTATGCTCTTCGTACATTTTACGAAGGTTTCTATTTAATATGGAAAAAACTTCGCATAGGGATTGTCTGGCTGGCTATGGCTGAAGATTCACGCCACAGGCGTACCAGTAAGAAAGTAAGTTTGTATGATTTATTGGCTAACTCTGTAGACGGAGGTTTTAGGCCACCTTGAAACCTTCGTCTTTAACATCTTAAAAGCCAGGACCGACCATTTAAAATTTCCTCCAAAGCACGGAAGCGCACCGCTATAAATGACGCACACTTCCAAATTGTAACGTAGCTTAACTTTAACGATCTATCAAGAACGTATAAGCAAGTTACACCACGAGCGCTTCCAATTAATGCAAACACTAATAAGCATAACTTTAAATCCACATTAAAAAAAAGGTAGAGTCCATTTCATGCAAGATGTCCCTTCAGGGCTGTGTTGGTATGTATCTATGTTTCCAAATTCCTTTCTAGTAAACTATGTGTCAACCATGGGCGTATCTGTTTTTTAACCTTGGGTAGAACTTTATACGTTTTTGCCCATTTTCCTTTACATAGCTTGTTCGTTAATTCTACGAAATTCGTTTTTTTTTACATACTTTTTACGTTAATTCTACAAAATTCGTTGGCGAATTTGGCTTCATGCAAGAGATTATTGGATGAATTTTGCAGTTTTGTAGCTACCACATAACTGCTGTTAACAAGCCACTTTTATTGTAAAAACCGAAGTAAAATATTAAATTTTAAACCAAATTATAGTATTAAAATATCAGCTCTCTATATACATTTTTGACGTATTTAGGTTTTCAGAGTAGGTTCCGAATATAATTATTGTCTTTCAACCACAGCCATAACCTACTTTAAAACTCTATATAGGGAGAGCAAATTAAGGACCGTTACCCTTAATAACGTTACAACTGTAAAATGCATCGACGCTAGTTTTTGGAGTTCCTTACAAATTCCAGTAAATAATAACTTTTGCTGCAGTAAATTCGAAACATGTCAAGACACCAATGCATTTGTTTTTTAAAAACATGTTCTACCAAGTTATTTCATAATAATATGCTTTTTTTTTTCACCAATGTACTCTCGAACAAAGGTAAGTTTTGGGAATCAATCAGTATTCTAATAAAGACAATGGGATTGTACCTAATCTGTCTTGTAAGGAAATAAAAAGTCTCTAAATATGATCTGTTTGATCTACAAAGACATACGTACGTACATGTATTTATTATGTCTATGAAGACTAAGCAAGTCTTCAAAGACTATAAAGAGACATGATACATTTGTAAGAGATTTTGGTTTTGTCAGCTTTGTGTGATGTTTTTGATTTAATATACAGTCCCGTCAAATTTATAAGGAACTCCGGGGATCATTAATAATCACTCTTGACCGGTTATTTGCATAATTTGGTTCACGGATCCGATGGAGTGATGGAGATAAATGTACTCCGAATGACCCGCGAGCAAAAATTGACGTTGAAAATTAGGACATGTCTCTGAAAACACAATGGTAACCTACATTTTTACAATACTCTCTAAATGTACATATGATTAATCTAAGAGAAAAGATGAAAGTTGGACAAATAAATGTGATTAGATATGCAATGACCCGTTGTTAAAATGCTGAGACTAAACATTCGTAAACAATCTAGTTGATTGGATAAGATTAACATATTTCTTTTCATAGTTTTTTTTTTGTAGTTTTTATTTTAATTAAAATACATAAACAAAGAAACACATAGTTTAAGGTCATACCTACTTGAACATTTAAATATTTAAAAAAAAACGCACAAACAAAACAGCCATCAACAAGTTCCCATACCGTTTAATTGTAAATAAGCATGGCGAACTACTAACATAGGTACGCGATAAAGTTCCCATAAAATAATACTGCCATAGCTATTTTATTGGAAGAAAGCGTGGCAAAATAGTAACGTGTCACTATAAGGCTAAAACTGAATAGATAGTAAGTAGGTAAAGAAGAAAATATGATCGTTGATCGATTACAATGTGCACTCTACAGGCCAAACGTTTGATCGCAAATCCAGTCGACAGCATTGCTAGTAGAGTAGATTAAAGTTCGAATGAATCACACTATCACACTTTATATCACACTAATCACACTATATCATCACACTTATCACACTAATATTATAAATGCGAAAGTTTGGATGTTTTTTTGTTCCTCTATAACTCGACAACCACAACCGATTTGGCTGAAATTTAAAATATAGAAAGATACTCGTAATGACCAGAATTGGGACATAGGCTACATTATTATTCTATTATATTCTCTAGGAGGTAAAAGGAGGTATGTCCATCAAAATGTTTGAAACATGACCACATTTTGCAGAAATAATTGCCAAAAGAGTTGGGCATGAATTACAGAACTTTAATTCGAAAATCAAAAGCTCAAATAACGATTCTATATGCCGGCCACATTTCGTCAGGCCACCTTCGAAAATGGACAAGTTTCTTTTTTATCTTTTTGGTTCAGAAGCCAATAATAAATGTCGAAAATGATGGCTTTATAATTAGCAAACCTAATAAGCTTACCATCAAAATGAAGACGGTTCTAAAACCGGTTCTTCCCGTGGCCGGCTAAAATTAGTTATAACGTTTTTTGTTACGTTTTGGCTACCGAATATGTTGTAATAAGATACTGTATCTCAGCGGGACATTGAGGAGCCCAATCGGGTTCGTATACTTCTGACACTTATTGGCCCTAATTCCACCAATTCGAATGGAATTGGACGCAAATTGATACGTAATGATTCGCAAAGAGGTACTTACTTAAAATTTGTCCTTTTTTGAAAGAGTTCAGTTAACTAGTTGCAATTTCTAAAAAGATATTATTCTTGATAAAATATGATTAGGGACATTAAAATATTTCAAGTATCAAAATAATAACCAGATTTTAATACTTATAAATCCATAATACAAACACTTAAGGTTCGTAGAAGTGCGAAGTGTGCATAACAGATTACTACCATAACTGCAGTCGCCCGCCCATTTAGCGACGCTGCTGAAGGGCAATAAGCCCTGCCAATCAGCTAGATAAAGCAATTCAAGTGTTAGATAGAACCCGATGATGGATCAGTTGAGTCGAAAACCAAATCTTAAGCTGGAAAGTGATTTATGTGACTTAAAAGATTTCCTATAGTTGATTTGAAAGAATCAATAAAGATCAAGGAAACCGGGTTACTAAGCCCTTATCAGTTCCGATATGGCAATGATAAGAATGATAAGGTTTTGGGTCAATGTGACTACCCTAGTCTTTAAGCACTAGTTTTGATCTTGTGGAAACTATAGCAAAATTAAATTTTAATAGGTACGTAGGTTGTGTAAGTAGGTCTGCTGTGATTTGTTACGTTTTAATAAATAAAAATATATACTTAGAAAATAATTAGGATTCTTTTCATAAAATTAAACTGCAATTTTCCTCATAAAATCTTAGTTACATACTTTCATACCAATCAAATTTCAAGCTAATTGATTTATCGGCTATTCATAATAATGATAAGTAAGTACTTATGTATAAATAATATTTTTACAAAAAAAAAAAACAGACTTCAAAACTCTACTTTTCTGGTACCTAGCCGTCCGTGGTCTTTCTCATCAGTTACCAAATTATACTTTCTGAATGCAAAAGGTATATTTAGGAGTCTCAATGCTCATGGATTTCATCATCAGAATTGGATTTTGATATAAATGAGACCAATTTGGAAGTTTTTCAGATAAAAGTTTTTTTTTTAACTAAAATAGGTTTGCGTTTGACCTGTTTCTCCTCAATTCAAAAACAATTCAAATCTGTTTCTAAATGACGGAGTTCTGACGTAACAAATGAAAAAAAAAACTAACAAACTTTAAAAACAAAAAAACTTAATTAAGAACCTCATTTTTTTGAAGTCGATTGACAAAACGTACTAGTGCTAGCCATTGTATTAGGTAAAGGTGCCAATTTTATCACAGAACATGGACAAGTCAAGTAGGCGACACTGATGGATACTCTGTTTGTATGGAAACGGATAAACTAGATCGGATCTGTAGTAAATGCAACACTATCGATTTGTCCCACTTTTCGTTATTTTCCGATCATTATTCAAAGCTAAGTAGGTTTACTTCCTAGAGTTCGATTTGGTTTATTTGTCTTAGAGATAAGATTTAGGCATGAAATCTGTGTCAAATCTATAAGAAAACAAAAATTTGACCTAAAATTCGAATTGTTATCTTCCTAAATTATGTGCAATAAATCAGTTAGGCTTAGATTGGGCCAAACTATGTCAAGTCGATGTTTAACAATATGGGATACGTAGGTACATAAACTCTCTTTAGCCGATTTCATCAACAACTGTTAGGTACTGTTATCCTTGTTGCTGACCTATCCTAGATATTTCATAGACGCGTTCAAACGAAAAACTAAAATTAAAAAAAAAAACTACATCCAATAACATGTTGGTCAAAAAGTAGCAGTCCACTTTTTAAAACTGAATGTTCATCAACTTTTGTATCAACTATACCTACAAACAAGAAAGGAACACAGTAACCACACGAAGTCCTATAACCACGGCAGGTGTCGTCTGACACATCTCCACTTTTATTAACCGACATCAAAAAAAGTACATAATTTCGAGTTTCGACGGTTATTTTTTCGATCCTTTTTGGATTAAAGAACAGTACCTATTTTTTATTTTGAGATTCTTATCGTTATGTTGGTTGATTTGATTAGGTTTGAATTGATGTGAAATAGTTAAATTAGGTTGTTTTGACATATTCAAACTAACCCTACCCTACTCATGTACGTACGGCCTTACAATAGTTTTATAAAACATTTCTGATTCTGATGTTTCATGCAAATCAAAGTTTTGCTTCAACAACTAAAGTAGCAAAAAGGAAAGATACTTCTAAAATTTTTAGCAAATTTTTGGTTCCTTATCCGTTTTGAGCTAAATTGGTAGGTACCTATAAAGTAGTATCCTCCTGACGCCTGTACATAAATCATATTGAAAGTTAAAGACCTGTTTTTGATGAAAGGACTTATTTTAGATATAAAATAAAAAAATCTTCATGAGAAAAACCAATTTTAGAACCGATTTTGTCAATAATATGAAGAAAAAAAACAAAAAATAGTTATCCTAAAATAAACTTTAGACAAAGGGCTTGTTAAAATTCCGCCATTATAAACTAATAGGCCTCTTTGATTTGTAAAACCTTTTCCAATGGGCAACAAAGGGATCTCTAAAAACTTGAGAAATAAAACGAAGCTGGAAATTCAAGGTTCTAAATTATTTGCAAGAACTAATCCATTGGTTGCTATTTGTGTTAAAACTTCCTCAATATTTGCTGAAATAGAAACAATTTACCCAATTTTTAATAGTCTTTTAACAGTAGAAATCCAAAACACTCGCTATATAAAGCGGAAGAGTTTTTTTGTTTCAACGCGCTAATCTCAGGAACTACCAGTCCGATTTGAAAAATTATTTCCGCATTTTATAGCTAATTCTTGAAGAAGGTTATAGGCTACTTTTTATCATCATCATAACCATATACCATTACTACGGGGGCAACGCCGCGAGGGCGCTGCTAGTAACATTAGGGTGACAAATCTACATCGAGCTATGCTGCGCTGTACTGCGCTGTGCTATGTTTGGTCAACTCGCTCGTCTAATATTTCAATGACGTTACAAACAAACCATGCTGTGCTGCGCTGTGTGAGGCTGCGCTCTGTTTACGACGTTTTGTTTGACGTAACCATAGCACAGCGCAGTACAGCGCAGCATAGCTCGATGTAGATTTGTCACCCTTAAACTGTTATTAGCAGCGCCCTCGCATCTAAAAAACTCGGCGGTAAGTTTATAAAATGTATTGGTTCCAATATTTTGCTGAAACCATCATATTTTGACAGAACATTTGGCTATGATGATTTGTAAAACATAATTGAGGCGTTGTGTAGTGTAAACAATATAAATATAATTTGTCAGTTCGTCTTTTTCAGTAGGTATCGACTTTTCATATTATGGGGAAAGCAATCATTTTTCATTTACCTGACTTTTTTATGCTACTAGGTGGGGTTGTTGGTACAAAATGGTTCCTTTCTCAATTTTTTATTTTTTTATTTTTTCGGCATAATATTTTATAAACTTATTTTACCTAACTTATAATCATAATTCGAACCTAATATTGATACCTAATAACACCCTTAAGGGTCGGACAGGGTTTTTGTAACTTGCTACAAGAAGTAACTCAGTGAAACAATCCTTGTCTATTTGAACATTCACATTTGTAAATCAGTTACAATTACCCAGTAGGTAGGTATTTAAAGATTCAACGTCATTTGATCTGTTGGAATGTCAGATAGAGAAGTAGTTTTATACTTTGGTTGGTACAGTCAGCGTCATCAATCGGTATCCCCCTATTGATTTGAACAATGACTCTTTTCATTTCAACCTTGGATTTCAGTCGGGTATTATATCAGCTATTTTTGTTTAGGAACTCGAGCGAAATAAGATATCCATAAGTAAGTAAGAATGTAAAAGTTTTTACAAAAGTTGAGATCAACGGCTTGCAAACCGACCTCTTACTAGGGGGATACCAATTAATGACGCTTTCTGTACATTCCGATGCGCTCAGTAACTAATCTATGCAAGACATTGATGCTAAGTGTACTCTTTTCATTAACTGAGATTGTAAACATAAACATCAACCTCAATTCTATTTTAGTGTCAGTTGCTGGGAATTTTTAGTGCTCAATTATCCTAATTAATTCTGAATGTAGAACTATCGTGTTGAATGCCTACATACCAAACGTAATAAGATACTACTCGTATAAAATTCCTTTTAACTTCTGTCAAAATTGAAACACCATTTGTTTAACCAATGTTCAAGTTGAGAGACATAAAGGCCTTTGATGTAGAATTAAAATTAGGTAATCAGGAATAGATGCGAATGCACAAGGTACCCACCAGTAGGTATACTTATTATTCTATGCCACTGGTAGGTAAGAGGTTTATATAATGGGATTATTTCTAGTTTCAGCCTTGTGGTGAAGTTGTACGAGTATCTACGGGGTTCATGGTTATCATAATATTTTATATAGGTTCAGCCTTTATTTCAATACTAGGCATTTTTTCTTTTGTTCCAACTACCTGGAGTTTATTTTTCCTTAAACTTTTAAACCTTGAATTTATGTTTCGATTCAAGCTCAAAACTTAGTATATTTCTTTAGAGCCGACATTTATATCGTTCGTCTTTGCTGATATAATTTATACAGTTTACATCGATGAACTATCAATGAAAAAAAAAAAGAAATATTTTTAATAGTGATGTTGTTCATTTTATTTTAACTAGATTAAAAATGGGAAGCGCTCGATACTAAGATAAACTCTAGTTGCGCAAGCAAACCTAAAAACACAATGATACACAAAAGTTTATTGAAAACAACAGCAAGATTATTTGCTTCAAACCGTTCATTAACAACGGCCATGAAAACCCCAACTAAACAAAATGCATTTGCAGTCAATCTCACACACGGCTCAATCTAATAGACGTGCCTTAATGTGAGTTGCGCCAATTTTGTCGACGGCAGTCGCTCGCTAGCAGGTGTACGGTGCGCGCGTGCGTCAACTTGCATAACTGCTGATCCGCGAACGCATTCAAAATTTCAAACATATTTTTTTTAAGCATTCGATTTTTTGCATATTTAATTTTCAAATCTACGTCTCGCACGTTGTATCGCAGAGGTTGCTAGTGCCGTGCTTGACAAACGGACTGATGAAGATGACTGTCAATCGAATAAGGGTGGTGGTGCTCGGGAGTCCACGATGCGGAAAGTCGGGTAAGGATTTAAAACAACTTAGTATCCTATGATATTAGCTTAGTATCTGACAGTCTTAAAGAAAGCAGGGGCTAAATTGAGGTCCTGTGACTGTTTAAAGTGGACTAGATTATATATAGGTTAAAGATTTGTTGTATATTTTGTTAGGATCCCCACGTTATTCCTAAAAGCTTTGGATTGTTGGAATCTGAAATAAAACGTGTTAACTATAAAAAAGTAGGTAAAAGGTTTAAATTAGACTTATCTTATCATGCAACCAGAACCAAGTAAAGCTCTCGATAAAAGATTTTACGATAAAATCTCCAAAAGAGCCGCTAAATTATATTTTAACGATGCACCAACATTTTTTTCTGGTTCGTCGGAATCAATTATCTCTAATGACCTAGTGAGTTCCTTGATTTATTTTGAGATTGCCTCCAGGTGGTAATTAGGATTATTAAATTAATTACTACTAAACTTTTTTATGATAAATTACTGAGGGACAACAATTCGGGACCGTTCGATGAGCGAACCTAACTTTATGTACCACATATTTATTATCTCTACCAAGTATTTACTGTAGATGCTTAGGTACAGTTCCACTGATTTAATGGCATTGGCAATGTAGCGGACTGCATAATAGATTTATAGAGCTAAATTGCCGTTGTTCTTTGATCTAAATAGACAGTTTACAGGATTGTGCCTAAGAATTCGATTCCGATTATACATGAATCTTTCAATTCTTAGTTTGAGATATTTATGAGTGGTCCTTAAGATTCGTTTTTGATGCTTAATACACGAGTCTTGAGTCTTGTTTCAACGATGTTAATATTATACACGAGTCCCAAGACCCGTGTATAACCACCAATTTTTAATTACCTTAAACAAATTTTGGTAACGTGATATCGATAGGTCTTCTGTCTAAAAAAAGTTCTCGGCTGCGAAATGTATTAGACTCCTTTCAAGCGGTCCAGAATCATCCCAACTTGCCGCTGGGTTAAACGACATCGGCTTCTTTTAACCCGATAAAATATGAATCAGGCAGGTGTGTCTAATCTAATTACGGACACGATGCTTTGATCAGCGATAAGGTGAATTCAATATTCAAACGCCCATAAGCTCTCATAAGTTTAATGTTTATTGGGTCAGGCATGAAAACGCGGAAATTTCCCGCTATCTCCTACATAGGGTTTATTTATCAATTCAAATTTGCGTATAATGCGCAGTGGAATGTATAAACAAAAGTAAAGTTATGCGCTGCATATCATAACTTATCATATAATGTTATCATTGTTTGTGCGGGATTTACTTTGAATCTTTCCACGTTGGCACAGTTCAATGTCTATCAAATCTTCCATGTATGCATGGCTGATAACATTACTCGGAAATGAACAAAGAAGTACCTAGCTATCAATTGAGTCAGTGATTGAGAATTTTGATGAAATGCGACGATAGTCGTGTGAAGCAGGATGTGGATGCAATCTGTCATTAACTGGAGCATGCACTTCACGTAAACTTATATGGTTTATCCGGGATGAATCAGGGACACGAGTACTATACTGCACATTTCATCTACACTACCTATACATTCATTATATACCTATAGCTTTATGTCCCACGTACAACTAATATAACAAAGAAACGAAACTGAAATACGATTGCATTCTTAAGGCGAGGCAAATCTTCAGGTGTTCAAAATTCCTTGAAGATATCTAAGACGCATCAGAAGATCTATATAGAGTGATAGTAGACTCAGAAACAACAAAGAAAACTTCTGAAGCGGCCAATGATTTAAAAGTTATGAGCACCGAAAAAATAATTTGATGGAATGCAAAAAATAAATATGAATAACTAAAGAAACAAGTGATGACCGATGTGGCAAAGTTAGTCACTAGTGTAAAATATCATGGAGACACAATCTACTCATACAATTATAAATACAAGTATGAACGAAACAATCTCCAACATTCGCAGACAGCTTTTTATGGTCCTGTCAATTTGCCAAATTCTCAAGTGTGCGGAATGCGGTTGAAGAAAACCTAGATGGATAGGATACGAATGAAATCCCAGAAGCTACGTAATCGGATGACACTTGATTTACCGTGAAGCCTTTGAAAAGCAGGCTTAGAGAAGCAATATCATGTAACAACGAAGGCTACGCTGATACAATACTGTTATTTGAAACTCCTTGAGTTGTTAGTACCTGTGAGTATTTACAAACATTGTAATATGGATTGGACATGAATCTACATTGACGACCTTAATAACCAATGTGACATCTACTGCGTCGTTTTTTTTTTAAGGTTTGGACCTGATTCGATAAATATATAAGTCAGTCTATTTTGCCTATATAACTGATTTAGGTACATCTTTTGTTTGAAGATAGGGATTTTAATTTAAAAGTTACATCACATGACTCATGTACCCGTAGGTACATACATTATGAACCAGTAATAAATCGTTGATTAGTAACGGGCGTACCAAATACTGAGCGGTGCCTCTGGCCATGTGCATCGGGAATACTTGAAGTACCAAATGATCTTTGATGCTGACTTATTTATTGTTCTGGTTAAACTGATTGCAGATATTTGACCTGTAACACTAAATAACAAAGAATCCTGTACAACACAAACACACGTACCAGATATCTTTGTAAATACTAACAAAACACGTACAGAAATCTATATTGAAATTCTCGTGTTGTAGTGTGTTATATATTTTGATGGAAAAGGTCAAACTGTAGGTATTTCTTAATTCTTTGAAATATTTCAATACCAGTATTGAGTTAGATTAACATTCTAACCTATGAATTTGTATTTCTACCTAATTACCTCTGTGTTACGCTAGATTGCATTTCGTTGTGGTCTGTGGCCTGAGGTTGTATCTGATAAGTGCAACTTGGGATCAGTTTTTGGACTATTTTATCTTATTTTGTTTCAATTATAAATCAGTTAAACTATTGTTCGAAAAAAACAATTAGGTTTGAATTTTTATATACTTACCTACCTTTTTTATATTCTTTAGTTTTTTTTAAATATCTAAAAATATATTAATGTAACTAATAATATATTCTTAGATATTTTTGAAATTACATTTCAACTCAGGTTAGTTTATTACGCGAAGGCATTTTAATTAATTTAGATGTAGGCATACTAATCATATAAACCGTCGAATTAAAACTAATCAAACTAGTAGTTCGCCCCGAACTGAGATCTCGCGCACCGTAGATGGCTTATATTTGGACTTTCTTCTGACTACCCCTATAATTTCAAGTGCTACTACTGATACTGCCGAGTATGCCTATTGCGCTAGCTCTTCATGGTAAAAAATACTGGCATGCATGCAATACATAATGTCGTGTCTAATTTTTCATTTAGGTATTTCATATTTATGAATTCTCGTCGTATTTCTAAAAGTATACGTCCTAGAATAAAAATAATAACTATTTTGGAATGTACAAATAAAGACCTTTCATTTGACAGCCCACTCAATATATTTGTTTACTTAACTTTTTTTACCCCAATTATTTTCATTCTTTATCAAAATTTTTTTTATCATGAAAATAAATCAAGTAGCATCTAAAATCATTGCAAACCAAACCGCAACGATGCCACTCTCTTTTTAAGACCGACCAGTCAATGAGCTACGAAGTGATCGAAACTCTATGCAACGGGAGCTCTTGCAGCTCTGGTTTCGTAGTTTTTGGTCTTTGGTCGTATTTCAAAAACTATACATCCTAGATTAAAAATAAAAACCATTTTGGAATGTACAAAATAAGCCCTTTCGTATGACACCCCACTCAATTTATTTGTGTAACTTTCATAATTTTTTACCCCCTTGGGAACCCAATATCTTCACAACCCCTTCATCGATTAAGCTCATATGCTCCCCCGTAAATTTCCTTACCACAACCTATTGACCTACCAAGTTTCATGCAGATTGGATGAACGGTTCGACAGTTATGCGCGAACAACAATTCGTGAAACATACAAACATACAAACATACAAACATTCAAACATACAAACATACAAACATACAAAGCAAAATCGCCCAACTTACCACTAAGATCTTCGCTCGCTTCGCTCGCTCGATCGATAAATCATTAACCGACTCGGCTCGATAGAAGCACAAAGCTTAATCAATTAATTATCAGAACCCATGATGCTACTTGATTTACTAAACTGCGATGCAATAGAAAGTATAATATAAACAATAACTTAGCGAAAGCCAACAAGTGAAATTGATTTATGATTGCGGCGACGAGACGTCGTTTTTCGGAAACACTTCAATATATTAACATAACAATTATAGAAAGATTAGGTAATAGGTTTGACGGATGCCGGTGTTGAGCAACTATTACGGCAATACTTGAATTTTATATAGCATTTCGAACCTGATTTTATATGAGCTTTATTACCTATCTGAACGTTCAACTGATTGCTGTTGAATGAAGCGTATAAACAGATACTAGTAAAATCTTGACCAAGCATTATTCAAGTAGATGCATTTTAACGAGATTTAGTATTAAGTATTTCTTAAAACATTATCTGCATCGGGTTTCAAAATAATGATGTTTTCCAAATAATTCTGTACTAAAAGATGAAATATTTACAAAACAACATCAGCAGTTACCATGCTATAAATATTTTTACTCCAATCGTGAAACACACCAAAATCACACCATAATATTTATTCAACGTTTAATTTACTCACAACGCCGTGATGATCAACAACGTTTTGCTGTATCTTTTATGGAAAATATAAATAGTGTTTTAATGTATGTAGGTATGTTTGTATGAGCTAGTGGCTAACTCGGTTGCACTCATCAAAGTGATGAGTCTGATGAGAGAGACTGACTCTGAGTTTCTAGGCCAACTAAAGTTCTTCGTCATGACTTAAAAACCTTGTACGACAATAATTCCTTAAAATAACAACCACAGTTGTATGGATATTCAAACTTCTAGATTCTATTTTTAAAATGCCACGAGTATCAGTGAGCCATCGTGAACTTCAAACAAATTGTTTACAAACATTGTTGCCGAGACCCACCGTGACTTGGCTCGAGGCACAAAAACAAAAGCGCAGAGCTTTCAACCCATCAAGGTGTGTCGGAACAAACTACATTATAAGTAAAGCACATTACGCATTACGTAAGACAATCAATCAAGCTTGACCGCATGTTGATTATGTGATTAAGTTAACGTCAGCGACGTAAAGCTTCGATAGTTTAGAAACTCAGCGACAAGCGAAGCGGGATTTACCAAGAATAGTGAAATAATATGTAGTTGAATATTCTATCTTTAACAGTGCAAATTCACATTGTTTGATACATACATTGTAGTTTTAAAACTTCAGTGTAAGTATTTATTGGAAAATTTGAAAGTCTTTGCCTAGCAGTGGGGATACTGAGAAGAGTAACTAGTCAGTAATAATAATTAAAAGTTAAAAATCATATGCACATGCTCGTTTTTTTGAACGTTCTAGTACTTCTTCAAATACCGCAATGACAGAGAGAAAAGCAATCCAGTAAAATTAATTTCAAGAATTTAGATAAACACAGTAAATTCCATTGCTGCAGAGTCATCCTTTCCAATGTCACTATATTTTTGTTCGCTACCTTAAACATCGAGGTCTTAGACTCTGCCTCAGGCCAAAAGTGTTTGTGACGTGTGTGTATAATGAATTTGTAATATTAATTACGAAAATAAATATTAAACGTTTCTTCATGTCTGTTAGGTAATCAAGTGCTATGATAGCCTAGTTGGAGACACTTTAGTTTTGTAAGAACAACATGCGTTCAACGAAATAGAAATGTATGTAAGTACTAAAATAAACCTTGTAAGAAAACGAAGCAACACTGAGAAAGAAAGTATGAAATAATAAGTTTTTATAATAAAGTTAGTAAAGTAAGTAATAAAAAATTATTCTGCATCTTTACATTAGTGACACAAAACACACTACTAGTCTCAAATTGAAATGTAGTACAACTTATAGTTCTATCTGAATGCACTGATTTCAAAGAACCTATAGTTTGTTAATAAAGTTGTCAACACTAATGCTATGGGTGACATGAAGTTTCGTTTCGGTATCGAGAACGAGCGAAATGTCAACGGGCTTGTATTTATAGCCCGCGGTCCGTGCCAGTGAGTCATCTTAACGTCTGCCGGGACACCCGTTCACGGCTCACTTACTCACTACACAACTCACGAAATACTCTATCGAACAGTCACCGACTTGAATAACTGTTTTACAAATAGAAAATATTTTTAGTCGTCGAATATAAATTCGGCGGTTCGATTCAAAAATAGTTTATTGTTGTTTGCATTTGATATTTCCTTGTTTGCATTCTTCCCGAAAAAACGGTGTTTGAGTATTAACTGCATCAACTGTATTAGTTTTGTTTATATAGCTAATCTGATTATCAGAAACTTTTGTTTGCCTTCTTACTAAATTTCTATGACAAAATTTTAATGACCGTCGTGCTTTAGTTTTGTGGCACAAAATGCCACGCATCAGTATAAGATGAGTGAAATATTAATTAGCATGTCGAGCTACCGTCCACTTGTAGAGAAAGTACCACAAAATCTTCGTCCACGCGACGAAAGATATTATCATCAATAACAATTTTAATTTTATAATCCTCTGTAACGTAATGCCAAACGGTAGTCATTGACGAAAGTATAGTTTAATTAAGTGACGATATGAGGTTTATAAAAATGTTAATTAAACTGTCGGTGTCCAATTACCGAGGCGCGGACGACGGGATCGTGTGATCACCTCGGCTGATGCTTTTAATTAACATTAAGCTTTAGCTACCGTATTTGCTTGAATTTCCTTCCCTGAGTCCCGTTATGGCAGCCATGGTCCTCGTTACCGGCGAAATTCAGACCAAGGGAATAAATTGTTACTTTAAAACTGGGTACCATGAACGCTTCACGGTTAAGATCTTAATAAGCGCCCTCCTTGTACGAGACCGACCGTAATCACAGTAGTCACTGTAGCTGGAACATAAATTCATCATTATCATTCCTGATATTGTCCATAGCAGGACATTATTCTTATTTATAATTACTAGGTCTTAATTTTTCCCTTGAAATTCATCGCAATTAAAATATCATAAACAGTACATGAGATGTTCTTCGTTAACTACGCAATAATTTTACAGTTGTTTTACAGATAATAATTTAAATGCTGATTGTTGTATTTCACTTGAATTATTGGCATTTAGATGATTTAAGTTGGTAAAACTTACTTACTTTAAGTTGGTAAAACCCAAATAGACCTAGCATCCATCTTAATTTGTTCTTCAACATTAACAAACTGTGAAGGATTTCTGTATTTTTTCATTTTGAAATGAAAATGTTTTAGATTGAAGTTCTAAAGAATTCAAAGTAGGCAATATAGAAGGATCCTTCTCATTGCAACATCGACCCAGATGTTCAGCTTTATCTGAAAGAGTAATGTTCTCGTGGATCACCTTGAACTGTTCACTATCAGACAGTGAAAGTCCTCGTTAGTGGAGGTAATTGGTGCGTTTTACCAGTCTTGTGTCAATACAAAACGATATTTAATGTAAAATATACTCTAATTCATCGGTTTTAGGTCCAATATCATTGAATTTAACCTCTCTTTCTTTTCATCTCGTCTGTTGTTTGTTCATAGTTTCTTTCTCTATTTATCAACTGTCTTTGTTCCATGCTCAATTATAATTTCTCTTGTTTTGCTTTTACTAGGTACTGGTTTTATATTACAACGGTTTAACTAAAACATTTGCTAAATACATATTTTAATTATTATCATTTAAAATTTGTATTTTAGGAGTGAAACATTTGTTCGTTGTTAGTATTATTATTCTAGTCTCCGGTTGTTTATTTGCACGATTTGATAAGAAACTCAGATTCTGCAATATGTTCAGCTGAAGTCCGCCTAGCTATAGCTGAACGTGACTGGCCAATTAGTTAAACTGGCCTTGTTTACCCGGGTATTGCGGCTTCTGGGAGTTTTGCTTTGTCTGTAGTTTATTGTGTTTGTACACTGATTCGTAATAGATTATAAACTTATTAGTTTCTAGAAAGCTAGGATAAAAGGAGATCAACAATTATTTTAACAGTAGGTATTTGTAAACTTATTGATCACAACCGAAGCTACATACCGTAGTTAATAAATAAAATATAAATATCAATCCTTTTCTTAACATTTTTTATTTTTATTAGCGACCCACTTGATGGAAATTTTATCAATTATGTAACTAAAATTGAAGTTAGAGATGATAAATGGTTAAAAATGCAATAGAGCTGACATGTGAAATAAATAAATCTCAATTTAGGAACAGAACGGAACAGAACAGAACGGAAACATGCTTACAATTAAATTGAAAAGTATAAAGAATCAAGATCATCCAATGCCCCTGACCCCGGCTGCTTATCTTCAAACCTGTTTGAATCAGCATAGATAGACTGACCAGTAAATCGAATGCATATTGACGAAACGACAACTTTATCTCAGCATGAACCCGCATATCTGTCTCGGGAGCAAAGCTATAAAACCTAGCCTTCCCATAGCGCGCCGCGATTCTGAGCCACTCGGTGCGACTGTATCGGTAGTCCTGTCGTTGACAAAGCGTATTTTGAAAAAATTGTCTATTTTTGTAGTAAGTTGGGTTTAACTGTTTTCCTTGATTACGATTTCTGTTATGTAATAGAGATCTTTCAAAATACGCTTTACAAAATACGTGACAGTTTCCTATTTTCATCACTATTCACACTGGAGGTTGGCCGTTGACAGTTCCGAATGGAAAATTAATAATTAATCTATGCTTGATTTATTTTTAGATTGAATACAGTACAATAAAACAATTTCCCTGCTCGTACCTCCTAAGTGGGGTCAGCACAAAATTTTCTTTCTTCATTTTCATCACTCGTCATCTCAGCACTCACTCCTTTCACACACAATCATCTTTTCTCAAGCCTGCCTCTATAGGTGTATGTATATGTCGCAGCCAACTGGCTGAATTAGCCATTCAATTAAACTGCTAGCCATTTAGTTGAACAACGCCATTCAATTAAACGGCTGAACGTCTCGGCTAGCCAAGTCAGACGAAACTCAACCAATTGATTGAATGTCAATATTATGAATTTTAAATCCACATGCATGTTCATCACTCGTTGAGTATTTCAGTTTGAGCACAGTAGGTACATAAAACTTTATAGTGTAAGTGTGTTTGTATCAGCCGAATCGAAAGTTCCAGATCAGGGAGTCTGATGAGACGTAAAGATATCATTTCACGAACTATTCTCTCCGTTATTATCATCGTATTTCTTTGGCATCGTCTCCGTGCATCACTAAGTTTCAGGCTACAGCACGACTTTACGATATTAACTGTCATAACTAATATATTTTCGCTATTTCATAGCTTGTGCTATTATAAACGTTGTTACATGCCAAGTGCGATGTGATGTTCATAGGTAGGTACTAGCTTTTGCCTGTTATTTCACTAGCAGTTCGTGACCTAATAAAAAGGGGGATTTTTAACTGCACTTCTGTTTACGATTGAACGAAAATTTTCAAAATGCTTCACATTTAAGTAAGTTAGGTACTTAATTACTTAGTTTAAATTTTCGGATTCCATTAAAAAGAAGTTAGTTTTTACTTTACGGTCAAGACATTTTGCATGCACTAAGGAAGCGATAGAAAATTCATTCAATCGTATTAATTGCAAAGTTCGTTTCTAGTACTATTTAGTAGCGATAACAGTAACGTGCTTCGATGTACATTCTAGAACCTAGGAGTTATAACCATTCAGTTGGCTAACACCTCCGATACGCTCCAGTCTACATATCTGCATATTCGTGCTTACAACATAGCTAAAGAATTGTGAAATAGGGCATGTCATGTCATATATCTGGTGGCATTCTAATATTCTCAGGGTATCACAAGTCTGGTAGATATAATAGGTACATTATAGAGCGGTCCATAAAAGAAGCATTGCCGGAAGATCGCGAGTATGCGGGCCGAGGCGAAGCCGAAGCACGCATCACAGAGTCCGGCAATGCTCAGTTGTAAGGCTTGTGTAGTGCGTTTTTCAAACATGCGGGTAAATTGAAGTAGGTAAAGTCAATATAAACTAATTTTAGAAGGCAGAGCTACTACCAACTGAGCTAAGAGGCCAGTCAAGAAATATCTAGACTCTTTCTGACATAGTATAAAATACAATACATCATTTCTGTGATTTTGAAAACTTAGATAAAATATCATACATTTTTTGTTTGAGAGATCTAACATGATATTATATAAATTATATGTACCTACCTACATATTTCCAAATTAACATTTTAAACAAAGTTAAGAATGTAAACGACATAGTTGAACAGAAGAGTTTTTTTTTTCAGAATTCAAAGTTATTTCATGTTAACTCTACCGAAAGTACAGAAGTGCCTATTTCATCCAAAGATACGGTACTGTAGTTACCATCAGTAAAAGCCGGTTCAATGTGTCTTACAATGTTATTTAACAATCTTAAACATTCATGGCTCGCGTCGAGAGACTTATCATTACAGTAATTTTCATCAATTTTGTAATACTTCGTTTAGCTTTACATTGTTTTTAACGTTTTACTATTTAATTGGCTTTGTAAGCTTCACTATAGGTATTTCAGATGTATTAAAGTCTATGTAGCCCTTTTGTCTGCTTTCCCTCTAATTGAGGCTTGTAGTTATAAATTCATTGTGGTATACAACTTTTGTAACACCTCTTGCCGATTAGTTGCTAATTGCAGCTTTCTCTGTTTTCAAGTCGTTTCAATTGATACGAGGTGTTTCATCGAGAGAGATAAAGTGTAAAGAGCCGGTTACTATAATTTTACCTTCGCAGATAGTAAACTAAGAGATTGCCAACATAAAGTTAATGATTTTCCGCTTGTTTCAGCCGTGGTTGTTCGTTACCTGACAAAGCGGTACATCGGAGAGTACAGTTCGACAGGCGGTAAGTTTATTAAGCTTTATTTATTGACCTGAGTCGGTTATATCATTGTTACGTTCTTGCTTGTAGCAGTTATATCCCTACTGGCATCAGACCCGTAATCGCGATTGCGTTGTCGATATGATGGGAATGTCAAATCTTGTAAGACAGAAATACCGATGAAGACGAGCCCTTACTGAGGGCACTTACAAGATGCCAAGCGCCTAGTGCCAATGGACGGTTTATTTGCGATATTGGCAACACCTCGCGAGAGCCAAGGCTGGACCGGCGCCCGGCTCGGCCGATGACCTTTCGCAAATATTTTGCAAAAGTGTTGCACTTATTCCCTTATCTCAAAATCTTGCTATTCGTTCTTAACTACTCTGAATTGCTACAACTATCAAAGCTTTTGAGCCTTTATTGGCATTCTACTCAAAGTAAAAGTACTTACTTCCGTTTTGCTTTTAAAAAACAACTCCTAACCTCAATGTTTAACAAGCCCAGTCTGACCGTCTCTATCCAAGAGTTATACGTATCAATTAATTATGTGATATTTCGATTGTTCGATTTTCGCTGAGAACAGTTGTGTTACTCGCGACCGCGCGTACCAACAGTGCAAAGTGCTTACGCATCACAACAATGCCGTCGCGACACGGCCTGACCGCGAAGATGACCTAGTTATACATCGCGTACGGCTCGTTTGCATAGACGGCAAATCATATTGTTAAGGCGACGCTACTACTTGTTTTAACAATGAATACCTCACCGTCTAAAGATGGCAGTATAACGCTGCGAACAGAAACAGAGCATTTATTGTTCAATCGCTTCAAAGAAGAACGGGACCGTCTTTTTGAAGAAAGACAAGAACGAAAAAAGCTGGAGAGCCTCGTAGATGACTTAAAAAGTCAAATCGAAATTCTTCAGCAACAGCTGAAATGTGTAATGAACACCAACTCAACCCCACCAGCAACTACAAACGACGAAAACTCTACATCACATGCCGAATATGGCACTGATGAGGAGGAACTAGCCAAGGAAACAGAGTGGATCAGAACCAAGACAAGGAAGAAAAGAAAATTGAACACCTCACCTTCGCTCTCACCCCAGGAAGACAGAACTACTTCCACTAAAGAAAAAACTAAGAAAGTTCTCTCACCCCCTCCTATTATAGTCGACGGGGTGAATAACTACCAAAACTTTTATGACTTCTTGTCAAAAAATCAGCCATCAGCCACCTTCACAGTAAAGATGATGAGCGGTGATAGCGTTAAAGTCAATTCTTGCAATGAAGATGCATATAGGTGTTTAACAAAAACACTCTCAGACAATAACTGTCTCTGGCATTCTTATGAGAACAAGCAAGATAGACCAATAAGAGTAATGGTCAAAAAATTACCTTCAACCTGCAAACCTGAGAGGATCATTGAAGACCTCACAAACCAAGGGTACAAGATTGAGGATGCGGTAAACAAACTGAGCTGGAAAACTAAGGAACCACTCAATATGTTCATGCTAACCTTTAGCAACCAGGAGGACATCAACAAAGTGTACGACATTAAATACATACTGGGGTGCGTTGTTGAGATGCAACCACTACGATCAACAAAACTTATCCCCCAATGTAAAAGATGCCAGGCGTATGGACACACTCATAAGTATTGTGCTAAAGAGCCAAGATGTGTTAAATGCACAGGTAAGCACCTAACCAAAGACTGCAAAAAACCAGCTGGAGAGAAACCTAAATGCGTCCACTGTGGAGAAGCACACCCGGCCAACTATAGAGGTTGCATGATAGCCAAAGAAATCCAAAAAAATAGGAACAAGGCCGCCAAGAAACCATTAGTTGGCCGGCAACAGCAAACACCAAGAGTACTGGTAAGTGACAGATCATTAGATACTAACCAGCCTAAACCACAAATAAGGCGCACAGGCACCGCTAACAAAACTGTGTCCTACGCTCAAGTAGCAGCAAAAAACATTCCAACTACTCACCACAATGAGCAATCCAGTCACTTGAACAGCAACAAATTAGACGAAATCTTAAAACTCATGACAACATTCGATGAGCGGCTAAAGAAAATAGAAAATAGCGACAGAACAGCTATACCTAAGGCCAAAAAATGACTCGCACGATTAAAATAATGGCATGGAATTGCAATGGGCTACTACAACATCAGAACGAACTGCAAGTAGTCCTAGATATGGAAAACATTGATGTTTGTCTCATATCAGAAACACATTTTACAAAGCAAACACATATCAAATTCAAAGGCTACAAAGTTTACCACGCACTTCACCCAGCTAACAAAGGCAGGGGAGGCAGTGCTGTTATTGTAAAGGAATATATCAAACATCATGAAGAAAGCAAATACGAAGAGCCGGATATTCAGTCTGTTTCAATTCGAATTGCTACTGAGCAGTATCCATCCAGTATCCAGAGCATAAGCTCATTCCGCACGAAAATACAGCCAAGTATTTGGGTATGACGCTTGACGCAAAGCTGCGCTGGAAGGCTCACGTCAAGAAGAAAAAAGATGAGTTGGAGCTACGCTACAAACAGATGTACTGGCTGCTTGGCAGACAAGCCGCTCTATCAGTACACAACAAAATTATCTTATACAAACAGGTCCTAATGCCAGTATGGACCTATGGTATACAGCTGTGGGGCTGTACCAAAAAAAGTAACATTCTCATCATCCAACGTTTTCAAAATAAAGTTCTTAGGGGTATCGTGAATGCCCCCTGGTACGTAAGAAACGAAGACCTTCACCGGGACCTTAACATAGACTTCGTTGATAAAGTTATAAAAAAATACGCAGAAGCTCACGAAAAAAGACTTCATCACCATGTGAACGTCGAGGCCATCCAGCTCCTCGATAACACAGACCTAGTGAGAAGACTCAAACGAACTAAACCATTTGAGTTAGTGTAGTGTAAAATTATATGAAATTGTTAGTGAATAAGTGCTACATAATATAAAGAACACAAGAACAAAGTGTCTTCCCCTTAAATAGAGACAGTAAGAAACGTGCCGTTGGGCACATTCTTAAATATAAGCAACTTTATAAAACTAAGTCAAATTCAAATTGCTCATTGGCCTACTTGGCTAGATTGTAATTTTATTAGGGTATAATTAACTATTTGATTTTACACTAAAGAACGGAAAAAAAAAAAAAAAAAAAAAAAAAAAAATTAATTATAATTTGTTACTGTCCGGGCGGCTAATAGGCACGCATTTGATCTGCCGTATCGATCAAGAACATTACGAGCTCATGTGACCTACTTGCGATGGTATCTGCAAAGCCAATAGCCAATAGTTGAAGCGAATTGAGATGTGAATAAAATGTTGTTGTTACAGACTTTATGTACCAACACCGGGTTGCTGTTGATGGTGCTACGTCTGAAGTGGAAGTCTTGGACACGTGTGGATGTGCGGTAAATATATTTTAATCTTCTATATTTCAATTACTTTTTGAATCCAACTCTTACTTATTACATTCAGATAGATTTCATGGAGGAAATGCGAATTTTAAAGTATTTATCCTTGTTGCAGAAACGTGGATGCCTAGCGGAGCACTTACGATGGGGTGACGCATTCGCTGTGGTGTACTCAGTTTGTGATCGTCGATCATTCTTGGCGGCAGCTGAACTCCTGGCTCTGTTGGAGCGGACCAGACTACCAGGCTGCACAGCTGTCACGCTACTGGGGAACAAACGGGACTTGGAACATGCCAGGTGGGTTATTTTAGTTGACAACGTGACATATCTTCACGGGCATAACGTCAAGCATATAATTTATTTGGATATAATTCTTGTCAGTATTTGTGTAACATTATGATAAAAACAAACATTGGTATTATCGATCCCGGATGATCTCTTGTAAACAGGAAGTGCGTTAGAGCAACAAACTATTCGCATAGTATTTGTAAATAAAGAAGCATAGCTTCGTAGAAAATTTCAGTATTTTTAAATTTCCTTTCCGAAAAGTACCTACATATCCATTAAACGATGCTTGTTTTTCGTTGAAATTTAAATTTGATATCAGTTGATATCGATAATAGTAATCTGGATTACTTATCTGGAGAATTGACAGACATTGTTCAAGATTGAACTGCGTGCAGAAAGAGAAGCGAGGCTTTTGGCTAGCAATGAAACATCACTGGCTGATAATAATAATAAATTGGGGTTTTAATTACATGCTACTGCAAAAACTCTACACTAGCCGGCATAACATGTGCAACATCGAGAGAGATATCTCGATCGAACAAACTGCTCTAACGCACACGTTAGAGAAGTTTAACCGATCAAGAAGTCTCGTTCTTCGACTCTCGATGTTGCACATGTTAGGCCGGCTAGTCAAAAGATCAAAAGTCTAGGTCAAACATAGATATAGTTCGGGGGAATTCCTAACATCGAGTCTCTTTTGAACAGAGTCGTTAAAGCAGAGGAAGGACAGGAGTTGTCCCTTCGTTTCGGATGCCAGTTCTACGAGGTGTCGGCGGCGGAGTCGTGCGCCGGCGCCGCGCTCGCCTTCCATGCGCTGCTGCGCGAAGCGCGCTCGTTGGCACTACTGCTGCCCACACCTAGGAGGAAACTAGCTGCCTATTCTGTCTCTAAGGTAAAATTTAGCTTACTTATCTTCTTTATCCCTCTTATACTCAGAGGGACTGACAGTCTCAGAAGCATCCAAAGTTACTGGAGTTTGGGAATTACTGTTGTAGCTTCTTTGTCCATAATTATTATCTTGTTGACTATTTATGACTCTTTGGACGCTACCAATAATATGATCGACAGAGGTAGTGAGGTCGGGTTAAATAGTGTAATCAGCCTGTTTTATTTCTGTATATTATTTTCTATCAGATGTTTTACAGCTTTCGAAATCTTATCAAGCATAAACTTTCTACCACAGCATTTTCTATGACTGTTTTAAATATCTTTCAATCTGGTGGTTTATGTCAACTATGACGTGTATTAATGAACGGTTTCTATCCATCAGGTGATCGGCACGATTCTCGGATTGAGCAACAAAAGCGTCAGGAAGAAACGGCCGTCGCTCAGCATATGAGGCGTTGTTGGGCCGTGTGGTACCTTGTTCACTCCGTGATAGGAGTTTTTTTATTATTTCTGTATCGCACAGAATGCTTTTATCTCTGTACCGTGGAGATTTGTCGACTGACAGTGGCTCGGGAGTTATCGATCAGGGAATAATAGACTTTATGATGGGAGATGTGGATACCGATGAGCCTATGCTATATTATTGCCTATTTGTAAATAATTGTACAGTAGCTACTAAACAGCTGATATAGTCTTGTAGGTTGTCATTACGAAGTACATAATCTGAGTAATTGTTTCGAAGTTATGTCACTACGTAAATTGATTTTAAATGCAAGTCAATGTTATTTATTGTTAGTTTGCATTCTTTAATATCTGGTTCTAATCGGTAAATGAAGCCAATATGAGATCAAAATGAATGTATTCAGAATCAAAGTTTGATCTTTACATGTTGGTCAAATAATACCTAGTAGGTAGGTAGATACTATAGTCGTATTGCTCATTATACGGACTAAAATTGAAAGAAAAAATGTCATTTTTCCTTCAATTTTGATTAGTTTTGATACGTTTTATGTCAAAATTGAAGGAAAAATGTCATTTTTTCCTTCACTTTTAGTCCGTATAATGAGCAATACGACTATACATAGGATTTATTTAAAAGAGTTATTTAATGATTTTTATAACCCGGATTCCAATGTCATTTTATTACCTACGAGATTTTCAAATTAATAACCATAATTTTTGAATAAGTACCTACTTACTTACTGTTATTTTTTAGATGTATCATTTTAAAAGACAATTAAAATTAGGTCCTTACCAAAAATTACACGACAGAGTAACTTTGTACTTTAAACTGTTATTAAACAAAGTTTAGTTAAATATAACTAATCCATTGTGCCTTTTGTCTTAGCTTTTGATAAATCTAAATAATTTATAATGTGCCATTTTGTTTTGAGCCTACGTACAACCTGTTAAAACTAATAAATTATCAATTTACATTTCCTCGTTTTATTTACTTATCAATATCTAGCACTAGGTAATATAATTTCCGTTCTAAGTTATGTGGCAATTTAAAAGTTAGCGATAACATGAAAAAGCTGTTGGGATGGCGTTAATAACGCTAAGCAACTTGTCTAAGAGCCGATAACACACGACGAGTAGCAGCTTGGGAAAGCAAATTAAGATATCGATATGTAATTTTACGGAGCAAAAAAAGTAGAGGAAGCGTGGTCCCTTTTTACAAGTTTTCTATATTATAACTTGGTGGTTTCCCAACGAGTAACACCAGATCCTGTCACAGTGTGATTCGTTGGGATTTTTTTTCCAACGAGTAACACTGTTACACAAACGTGTCACGTTGGGAACATTTCTATAAAAAAAAGTTGCAACGAGTAACAGTGTGACTCAATACCAATTAATTTTCCTAGATGAAAATTACTCTTTACTCAAATTAAAATAATTTTCAACATTAAGATGTAGGTATATTTGATCAGGTGGAATCTTGCAACACACCTAATTTTGAACCACTTCCCGGTATCCGATCGATTTGAAATGGGTCTTACTTCTGAAAGATGTTTAAAGTTGAACACTGGTTAAACAACGACCTGTCTTTATTTGTGGATAGTGAAGAATAGAGACAGGACGTTGTTTAAGATCATATTTTTTCGACAAAAAACTTATAGAAAACTAGTGTTAAACTGATTTAAGCACATTATTTTCGGAGGATGCTAAGTGCTTAGGGACCATCATGGTACTGGTAATGGTACTAGTGGCTATGAAGCTAAAAATCTTTGATTTTAAATTTAAATTTAACTTATACGAATATGGTTCAAAACTTAGCATTTTATGTCAGGGGCTCCAAAATAGTGTAGGTCTAACCTACGTTTTATAAACATTTTAATAGCCTATATGCTACTCTAGGCCACGATCTACAATCTACATCTTTTTAAAGTTTCAATCAAATCCTTTATGAAGTTTTCATCAAAACATACAAAGTTTTACTTCTACAGGCAACATTAGTAGGATAACTTTTGCTATACGGGCCATGTCTATTTGCTATCTCTACTCATTTTTTCTGCTCTCTGGGTAATACTGATATAAGGCGGTAATACACAGTCATTTGCTTGCAAATTCTGAGATATTTCAGCATCCTGTTAGTGGCCGCACCTTAACCCACGCCCGTTTAAGCAACTGATAGCTAACACATCCTTAATTAAAAGGAAACTTTATATGGAAGTGTTTTCTGTTAATGTACGGTGTTGCAGCTTCTGTAAACACACACTAATCTACATAACACGTCGTATTAACATATTAAACCTACCTAGTAGATATTATAGGTATTTAATTATGGAAATGGGAGGATTGCGCCGCGCAAAATATCCTTTGATTTATTGAGTTCTAGGAAATAATGATTTATTTTTATGGGTTAATTAAAGCACACACTTTCATAATGGTATGATGTAACAGAATTAATGTGATTAGAAACTGATGTTGCTTTATATTTTTTTCCAAACGATTGAAATCGGAGCTATTTTAGTTTGTAGGTAGAGTCAAAGTTGAAAGAATTGCGAATTTAGGAAAAAAGTGATCTCTATTAAAATTTAATTGAATAAATGTTAAAATTACGAGTGGTTCAGGAAATAAAAAAAAAAAAAAATAACAAATTGTGCCGACTAGGACTCCGCAGGTAAAGGTAACATTTTAGTTCAATAGGTGCTAACATAAAACAGTTTCACAGAATAGTATTTTAGAACGTGAGTTTTTCGTACTGCATCCCTTTTGGGTATAGGCACAGAGAAATGAACAGAGAAACAGCGGTCTAACATTGACTTTTATAATAGCCTATTCTTGTAGGGCTGTCACTTATGGAAATAAACTAACTGCGCCGCGCGGTGTCACTCGCGTAGTGTTAAAATAATAAACGGACAGCTGGTACTGCTGACGGACGGATGGTATTTGCTCTGTAGGTACTCTGACAGACATGTCGAGTTTCAATTTAATCGGCTAATTTACGGAGGAGTTCTTTTGAACAGCTCCTGACTCCATCATCAAACCAGCTCATTGTCACCATGTAGGTACCTAATTACAGTGTAGTCGGGACTTGACAGACATGTCGAGTTTTAACTCCATCGGTTTATTTACTGAGGAGTTCATGATCAGCTCGAAAATACCAAATTATTATAAGTTTAGGTATCCGAATTACATACAAATGCAAATTTTCAAATCGATACGACAATGAAAAGTACCTACTTACCTAGATTAAAATCGACTTTAAATATTAGTAAATAGGTACCATTACCTACTTATTATGTAGGTACTTACAGAAAATTACTTCAATAATATTTCAATAAAATGGTAGTAGGTAGGTACGTAAACTTACCGGTCACGTTTTTTTGAGTAGGTAAGTAGGTAGGTATGTGAAAAATTATAACTTTTATTTTTCTCTGCATGACTTTGCCTAGCTAGATGTAAGTACCTACTCACCTTACCTACTGGCTGAATGAAAATTAACTCGAAAAAGACCGCGCCACAGATTCATTAATAGTTACTACGTAACCCGCGCGGCCGCCGCATACTCGTAGCATTCGCGGCCTCCGAGCGTCCCTTACCGCATAGCCGCCGGTCGGCCGCCGGAGTTTGCCGAGACTGGCCGAGAGCTCACGAAGCGGCCGCCCGCCGCTCGTAAGTGAGCCTGTCGGTGAACGCGCACGCACACAACGCTGCGCATGTAGTGAAGTACCTATTATCGCGCGTTGTTTGAGTTTGTCTCTCTGGTTACTCGGTGGTATAGGCCTCCTCCATTAGCTTCCATTTTTCTTTGTCTTTGGCAACCATTGACCGTTTCCACAATCTCATCCAACCATCTCTTTCTGGGTTTGTAAGCCCGCCGTTTGCCTTTTGGTCTCTTCCAAATTGTAGTGAGTCTTGTCCATGTCGTGCATGAATCAAAGCATCTGTCACTCTAGTTTTACTCCTTATTTCTGTATTTTTAGATTTTGTTTATTTTTCTCAGTTTCAGAATATTTCTTTCCAAATCACATTGGCATTTTGTGATTTTGTCCATTGTCTATTTTGTGAACCTACTCATACTCAGCTCAGGCGACTGAGACCGCTCTAAAACTAGGACCGCGGTCCCCAGCTTGATCGATTTATTTTATTGTAGACCCAAGTTTGACATCAACATGTTAAGAGCCATTATACAATCTCGCGCTCGACAAAATCAGCGCTCGGAGGGACAAAAGTTGCTAAATTCTAACACCCGATGAACAGCGCTCCGTTTCTTAGACTAAACGGTTTTGGTAATTTTCATGTGATTGATTTATTTGCGATAGTAAAAATACTTTTTGGGTACCTAGGTACTTAGGTAGGTATAGGTATAACACAAAACAAAGTCGGGTTAGTTACACCTTGAATACAAATAATTACAAAAAATAAATGTTTGTTTCTTTGTCCCATAAACCATATTGTGCTGATCTGATGGAGTCAGGAGCTTTTCAATAGAACTCCTCAGTAAATAGTCCGATTGAGTTGAAACTTGGATCTCAGCATGTCAGTCAAGTTCCGACTACAATGAAATAATATGGTGACAGCTAGCTCATCTGATGATGGAATCAGGACCTGTTCCATGGAACTTTTTAATGATATGGGTATCAAATGAAAGGGCTTGATGAGCGCAACACAATGCTGATCTGATGATGGAGTCAGGACCTGTTCCATGGAACTTTTTAATGATATGGGTATCAAATGAAAGGGTTTGCTGAGCGAAACACAATGCTGATCTGATGATGGAGTCAGGACCTGTTCCATGGAACTTTATAATGATATGGGTATCAAATGAAAGGGCTTGATGAGCGAAACACAATGCTGATCTGATGATGGAGTCAGGACCTGCTCCATGGAACTTTTTAATAATATGGGTATCAAATGAAAGGGCTTGATGAGCGCAACACAATGCTGATCTGATGATGGAGTCAGGACCTGTTCCATGGAACTTTATAATGATGTGGGTATCAAATGAAAGGGTTTGCTGAGCGAAACACAATGCTGATCTGATGATGGAGTCAGGACCTGTTCCATGGAACTTTATAATGATATGGGTATCAAATGAAAGGGCTTGATGAGCGAAACACAATGCTGATCTGATGATGGAGTCAGGACCTGTTCCATGGAACTTTTTAATGATATGGGTATCAAATGAAAGGGCTTGATGAGCGAAACACAATGCTGATCTGATGATGGAGTCAGGACCTGTTCCATGGAACTTTTTAATGATATGGGTATCAAATGAAAGGGCTTGATGAGCGAAACACAAAGCTGGGTCGGGGTGTAGAAAAGGGTGTGCAGTTAGTAGGCAGCCAGGACTTGGTTTTGAAAAATTTCGACAATTTTTTTCATATTATAGACTTTTTATAAAGATCTCTCAAAAATAAAGCTTTTTTACCAAGTTTTTTTTTGTCCGACTTGTAGTTTTTGAGAAAATTGATGATTTACCTATGTGCCAGTGCCTTAGTTAATTTATTTAATTTCTCGAAAACTAACAGTCCAATAGAAAAATGGTTTTTGCAAAAAACCTTTGTTTTTGTTCATACTTTATAGTTAGATCGAGAAAAAGGTATGTTAATAGAGTAGCTACGTCAACATTTTTTCTAAGTGTAGCTACACTTGTAAATGCACCAGTGCCAAGGACTTATAAAAATTTCGGATATTTCGCTTACTTAGGGAGTGTACACATTGCGTTTTTTGCAGCGCGTTTGTATCGATACAAACGCGATTCGAACGCGATGCGAACGCGCAGCCCCCGCGCAGCCCCTCCCGGTTCGCTTTTGTATGGAAAAAAACGCGTTGCGAACGCGCGTTTGTATCGATACAAACGCGCAGCTCAAAAACGCGCTGCAGATAACGCAATGTGTACACTCCCTTAGGTACCTATAGTCGGATTGCTCACATAGACGTGTGGCTCTCCCGAGCCACACGTCCACACTAACCGAGCTGCTTCGCGCGGCAAATGCCTCGCGAGGCTGCTCGCTCTGTGTGGACCCGCCTATTAGGTATACGCACAAAAATTGACGGACAAAATGTCATTTTTCATATATTTTTAGTTCGTATAATGAGCAATTCGACTATACTTTCCTTTTTTAAATTCTTTTTTCCTTTGTTTTTTAGAGCAGGTAAAAATAAAGTGTATTTGCCTTATAAAACATTTGTGTCCGATGCCTAATTTCGTGAAAAATCTGAGTTTTAAAATGTTCTAAGTACCTACCTACCTATAGGTATTTATTTTCTCAAAAAACTACAAGTCGGACAAGAAAAAATTATAAGTAGGTAAGGTTAAAATTATTTAGTTTTACGAGATACCTACTTATAAAAATATCTAGAAAAGTCAACAATATGAAAAAAAAAAATTGACGAAAGTTGTTGGAACACATTCAAAATTACAAAAGCCTATGCCGGAAAGTGGTCCTTTTTTTTTCGCGCGGCCATCAACTAAACATGGAAATATAAACTCCTAACGCCGGCTCCATACGTTGGGACCAACGTTGGTCCCAACGTTGGGGCCAAGCTATTTTGTGAGCACCACACGTTGGTGAGAGGCATTGGCCCCAACGTTGGCCCCAACGTGTGGATGCGGGGTAAGAGTATATCAAACAATATTCGTGAGAACAGTAGGTATACATCTGTTCTCAGTCGGAACCGAGTTATACAGGATGACTTTTTCAAGAGTGCCTTTAGGGCCAAACCTGAAACTACCAGCAATAGCTAAAAACACTGAAACTAGTCTCGTAACCAATTTTGACAAAAAGTAAAACTGCATCATTACATTTTAAAAATAATAATTTTTCTGGCCAGGAATCGAACCTGTTGGTTCAAAAAACAAACTTTCTTTATTATTGTACCATCCAACAGTGTAGATAATAAGGATCAATTTCTGGGAAGAAACTGCACGTGCCAAACTAGTGGAAAGTGTTGATTTTTAATACACTGATTATTTTTTTAGTATTTCGTACATTACCCATAACTTTATTATTAGTTTGCCGTATGTAGTTTCTTCTAAGAAATTTATCCTTATCACTATCGGATCGCCTTGATGCGTTGTGTGACTTGTGATTGTTATTGATCAGCGTTATTCACAGGTTTTTAAAAGAACCGAAATAACCGAAAACCCGGTTCTTAATACTTTGAGAACCTGTTCTTCTTGGAGCCCCAAGAACCGGGTAATCCCGGTTCTTTCGGTTCCGAGTAAATCCGGTTCCAATGCCCTACTCATAACGTGAGAACGGCTCGACCGATTTAGCTGATTTATTTTTCATTGTGTTTGTAATTGTCAGGACAAAGTGAAGGTGAAAGGTGATCGAAGCGACGCGTGATCCCAAGTCTGGCACTTTTTTGGCTCAACGTATCAGCATTGCCATCCAGCGCGGTAATGCTGCCAGTGTCTTGGGCACGCTTCCGTCTGGCAGTGGCTTGGATCAGTTGAGCTACCTATAGATCGTTTCCAACGATCCTTAGGTGGCTCAACTGGGCTTTTTGTATTTTATACTTTTATGTTAATGTAGTAGGAAGTTTAGTTTCTGTAAATAAATCTAATATAATCAAGTAAAATTCATTAGTATTATGTTATTTTAACAGCCAATAAACATTGAATAATGAACAAGGTTCGTATGGAAGATTCAAGTTGATTCAAGCTAGACTAATAAGAAAACACAAATAGGAGTGTAAAATATAATTATAGTAACAATATAAAAAAACACATTATATAGTCAAATATTTGCTTATTAATGCTAAATTAATGGTTCTATATTTTGTCTCCGAAATATACACCGTTTTATTTTTGGTCAGTTTAAAGCCGGCGCCTACGTAATCTATATCGATAACCTTACTCAAAAATAATAATAAATATGAGATCTATTTTTTTGCAATTAATAATATCACGAAACATAGGTAGGATAAACCACGGAGATACGTGCTCTGTGCTCAGCTGTTGCTACAGCATAGAGTCTATGCTACGTCGTAGTCATACATACATACCTAGGTCATAAGCTCTGCGCGCCTACGACACCATAACAAGTGTTTTACTCACTTTTGTTAATCTTTTCAACTATTTAGTTTCGTATGAAATACTTATCAAATTCAAAAACTAAACCAACGACACGAATACGATTAAGCAATACAAGCAGTGGGTGCTGGCTTTAAACTGACCCAGAATTAACGGTGTATGCCTAATATAATATAGCGGTTTTTCATAATCATCTATTACCCAAATAAAGAATAACAACACTTGTGTACAATCGATTTTGGGAGACAAAATGGGAACCCTAAATGAAAATTTGCCGTAAAGGCATTGATCTTGCCTTTCTTGGGTCTATGATTTCCGGCAATACGCAATCTTGGTAGAACCGAGTCAATTTGGGTAGCATTTTCGCCTGCCAAAAAACGTCGTCTTTCTCCACTCTTACGACTTTCAATGAAAAATCAGGACCAGTCCATACAGCAAATACACATACGTTTTTTTGCGCTATGTGCAACTGGCCCTGAACTTGGTAGTACCAGTCATGGTTTTTGTTCATCTCGACTTGAGATTGGCTGTTCACTTTAAAACATTTCAGTTTTTTATCTTGCAAGGCGGTATCAGGATCAATTCCAAAAAGTGAGCTTGGGCATTTCACCTCCACTAATCCTTCACTGCACAATCCATCTGGAGTCGCGCCTAAATAAAAATATTCCTCATCTATGAAAAGACCACATTTTTCAATATTTATATTTTCTTGAACACTGAGTTGTGCCAAAGCCTTTGGTTCATTGTCCCTACCATGTTTTATTGAGGTAATGTGGTCCAGGTTATACGAATACAGAAGGGATTTCACAAGGGGAGCAGAGTTTTGGTTCGCTCGTCTTTTGCAAATCTTACTAAAGGTAGACGCAGTAAGTATGCACCTTCTAAGTTCAAGCCACAAAGAGCTTTCTGCCTGTAATACAGTAGCTCTCTCAATTTCATGGCGTTTTGACGCCTGTTGTTTTAAATTGTCCAAAAACAGTTGTTTTCCTCTCTCATAATCTGCAGCTTCCATATCTGGTCTTTCACATTCCTTTCCGTAATGAGCATCTACAAGATTATAATTAATTTTTTTGCGAGCACTACCTGCACGAGCCTTTACTTCTCGAGTATTTTTCGCATGTCTCCTGGTTTCTAACAATTTTAATGACTTTCCTGGACTAGCGTAACAAATTGATTTGTGAAAAGTGTATTGTGGCTTTCCGGTGTTAAAAGATACCACTGCGGCATAACATCGTGTAGTGTAGGAGTCTTTTAGTGAAAAGTTGACACGTTTCCCACCTACCATCTTAGCCACAATACTATTGAACTGTTCTGCGCGATTATTGGTAAAAGCATGTAAAAGGCTTCGGGAATTATAGGCGAGTTGAGATGCATTCTTTTTTAGCTTCAAAAATAGTGTTGGTATTAGTGGGACTAGATTAGGCTCTTTTTTTCTCTCATCTGTGCAGTAATAACTGTCACAATTTGCATGGTCCCCAAAGATGTGTTGTGGGCTATTTAAAATGTCTTTTTGGAGGTTTTCAATTTTATCAGAACTTGAACCAACGTCTTGTTGTCTGTGTCTAATAGCAGCACGAACAGCAGTACGTAGTCTTTTCAGTCGGTCCATATTTAAAAGTTTACGTTCGTTCAGAGGAACAGCAGTATCTTTTTGAAGAAGCATATTCTTTCCATTGTAATTCCGCAACAAATGGTTTGTGCATTCAATTTTTTGAATTGGGATATCCGGGTATGGTCGACTCTCCAATATACTTTTATAGGTACTAGAATCGCCATCTGCAATCAGTATGTTGTAAATTAAATTTCTGTCCTCAATGGAATTTTTAAAACCTTCAACTAATATGGCTTGCTCCATGCTGGTTGAAGATCCCGAATGATTTTTAGTGCATTTGTGGGCTTTTGCTGGTTGACCTTTATTGTTTGCTCTAGTGCAAATGACACAATATTTGTTGCGGACTCCAATGTGTAGAACTTTACCACTATTTTCCCCGATTATGGCTGCAACACCAGAGAGTGCAGAATAATTACTTTTATACGAGCGTTTGCTCCAACAGGCATCCGCTTGGACTGGTATCATTGCTATACCTGCATTGTTAACATCGCCTCGTGATTTCGCCGCTTCAATTTCCTGTTTGGCAGCATTTGCCATTGTTTCTTCGGCAGCAGTCTTCCACATGACGGAAATAGCATCGTGTTTTTTACCATATAATCGAGATGGCATGGTTGGCAAATCCATCGATGCAGTGATCTCGTTAAGGTTTGATAGACCAATTCCCGTAATTATTGAACCTGATACCGCCGCTGCATTAAGGTCAAGTCTTGCTTCAGTTGTGTTGCTGTCTGAAGTTTTTAGAACGAAGCTAGATCCACACATCGTACACTTCATGTCAAATTTAGATATGAGACCCTCCTGTTTCTCTTTACTTATTTTGAGATGGCTCAATTTGCAGCCGAATTTCTCGCTGTGTTCGCTTATATTTTGTAATTGACTCCAAAAGTATTGGAAATCAATTATCCTTCTGCCTTCAACTATGAAATCATCCTAAAAACAGAACTAACGATGAAACATTGCATTTAAAAAACAATATAAAGAAATAATATAATGAGTGCAAAAAATATTTACGATTGAGTCTGAAAGTATCATTGATTCATCTAGGTCGCCGGGGTGTAATGCAACATGTCCTGTGCTGTCCGTGGACTGATCATCTGAGACAATCATAATATTTGCATGGTTATCTACGTTCTTATCAGAGGATGGCGCACCTTGGGCGACACCAGGTTCGTCACATGTAGCACCCTCAATTTCCTAAAAATACGATAAGTAATTTGAAATAAACAAGTTGCGTTATAAATATAAATTATGACACAAATTATACGAACTAGTGTACCTCTGTAGAATTAGAAGTTGAATTATTTGTATCTTCATCTATGTCCGCATTCGTCAGAATTGAATCTGCTACTGGATCTCTGAAACAATTTCATTTTAATTTTCATTCAAGGAGGAAAAATCTTACAGCCAGTTTTTAAAGGAAAAATTTCAATTTATACTATCAGAAAAAAAATATTTATAATTTTCAATATCGGAATTGCTGACCTGGAATCATTCCTGGCTCGACTTGAATCTATTAAGCCATGGAATTTTTTTTTGCGCTTTGCAGCACCATATTTATAGCCCTTGCTCTTTCCAACCATACTTGAATCTGTGAATATGAAACTATGATATAATTATAGGTAGGTACAAACAAAAAATGTACCGTCCCCGCGCGCGCATGACAATGCCCCCTTTAGCGTCCACGGCATTTCGTGCGAGTTGCGCGCTCTAACCCACGCGCGACCTTCTCAACAAAAAAACGATTAAAGAAGAAAAAGTGCTTTAACTATATCCAAAATACTTGCGGAAAGCTTATAAAATGCCGAATTTAATTAAATTCAAAGTAACTTTACTCAATTGAAGTACAAAAGGTAATTAAAGGTTGAAATGGCCATGCCGATTTTGTATGGGAGGTTGGTGCTTTTTTTTTTTCGCGCGGCCTTCTTACATTGAAATATGATTAAACTCAATGTATAGGAGTATTTGTCTTTTTTAATCTTTCGCGATCAGAACACCTTATATCGTCTATATATCAATCGTATACAGGGTGTGGCAAATTCTTGGTCACTGTAGGGTAGCTACCTTTTCTCTTGTAGTTAGAAAGTTTTGTTCTTAGGAAACTTCAGTTTTATTTTGAAGAAAAAAATAATTGCATTTTTAGATTTTTGAAAAAAGTACAGTTAGCCTAAAAAATTACATTTGTCAAAAAAAAACAAGTTGGTCTTAATCGACTCTATTTCCCACCAAGAACACTTCTCCCAAAGTGACTTATCAAATCAAATCGTAAGTTTTTGCAATAATTCAAAAAAACACATCCCATACATTTTCTATGAAATTAGTAGTTGTATTTGTAGTTGTACTTATTCGATGGTTATTAATTTAAATTCGTAACTGCTTCGGCATGCTTGGAGGCTATTGTAAAGCCTTAGGCGCCTCAGACAGAGCCACAAGAAAGAATGGTATGCATGGAGCATACCATTTGTACATCTGCAGGGAAGCACTTTGTTCTAAATTTAAATACGTGCTTTACAATAGCCTCCCAGCTTGCCGGAGCAGTTATGAAATTAAATTAAGAAAGATCGAATTAGTTGCACTGTAATGTTTACAACTCCTAATTTCATAGAAAATGTACGAGATGTGTTTTTTTGAATTATTGCAAAAACTTACGATTTGATTTGATAAGTTACTTTGGGAGAAGTGTTCCTGGTGGGAAATAGAGTCGATTAAGACCAACTTGTTTTTTTCGACAAATGTAATTTTTTAGGCTAACTGTACTTTTTTTCAAAAATCTAAAAATGCAATTATTTTTTTCTTCAAAATAAAACTGAAGTTTCCTAAGAACAAAACTTTCTAACTACAAGAGAAAAGGTAGCTACCCTTCAGTGACCAAGAATTTGCCACACCCTGTATAATATCGCATATAAAACGTCGGGCAAAATAAAAAGGTAATTTACGTGATAAATGCCCGGATACACGTGTCTATATAGTATAGGAGTATATCAAACAATATTTGGGAGAACAGTATACATCTGATCTCAGTCGGAACCGAGTTATACAGGGTGAGTTTTTCAAGGGTGCCTTTAGGGCCAAACCTGAAACTATTAGCAATAGCTAAAAACCCTCAAAGGAGTCTCGTAACCAATTTTGATAAAAAGTAAAACTGCATCATTCGATTTTAAAAATAATATTTTTTTTGGTCAGGAATCGAACCTGTTGCTTCAAAATAAACTTTCTTTATTATTATACCATCCGATAGTGTAGTGTAGATAGTAAGGATCAATTTCTGAGAAGAAACTACATACGTCAAAATAATAATAAAGTTATGGGTAATGTACGAATTACGAAATACTAAAAAAAATAATTAGTGTATTAAAAATCAACACTTTCCACTAGTTTGGCACGTGCAGTTTATTTCCAGAAATTGATCCTTATTATCTACACTATTGGATGGTACAATAATAAAGAAAGCTTGTTTTTTTGAACCAACAGGTTCGATTCCTGGCCAGTCAAAATATTATTTTTAAAATCTAATGATGCAGTTTAACTTTTTATCAAAATTGATTACGAGTCTTCTTTGAGTGTTTTTAGCTATTGCTTGTAGTTTCAGGTTTGGCCCTAAAGGCACTCTTGAAAAAGTCATCCTGTATAACTCGGTTCCGACTGAGAGCAGATGTATACTGTTTTCACGAATATTGTTTGATATACTCATAACGCCGGCTCCATACGTTGGGACCAACGTTGGTCCCAACGTTGGCGCCAAGATTTCGTAAACCATCCACACGTTGGCGATACACCAGTCTTGTTCCGTCAGAGCCAACGTGCAGACGTCCGATGTCTGCGCGTCCGATACAGAAATTGAAATTTCTCTAAGTGATTTTACATTACTGAATACCAATTTTATCACAATCACATCACGTCATGTCACTATCACACTTCACACAACACACTATAATAAAAATGCGAAAGTTTGGATGTTTGGATGTATGTTTGTTCCTCTATAACACGACAACCACATAACCGATATGGGTGAAATTTAAAATATAGATAGATAATAACCGGAAATAGGACAGAGGCTACTTTTTATCCCAAAAAATTGCACGGTTCCCGTAACATAAAAAAAAAATAGTAGACTCCATCATCAGATCAGCTCGCTGTTACCATATTATTACATTGTAGTCAGAACTTGACAAATATGCCGAGTTTCAACTCAATCGGTTTATTTACTGAGGAGTTCTGTTGAACAGCTCTTGACTCCATCATCAGATCAGCTTGTTGATACCATAATATTTCATTGTCACCGAGAATCTATAAGTGTGCAAAATTTCAGCCCGATAGTTCTACAAACACAATAAAATAGAAATACGATGACATTCTCGCTCGTCAGTCGACACGTGTCGAAACGGGACTGAGCATAGCGCCAACGTGTGGACGGATCCCCAACGTTGGCGCGCCAACTTCCTTTGATAAAACCGACACGGCACGGCCAACTCCCAACGTTGGCCCCAACGTTGGGGCCAAGCTATTTTGTTCAGCTCCACACGTTGGTGAGAGACGTTGGGGCCAACGTTGGCCCCAACGTGTGGATGCGGGGTGAGAGTTTATATTTCAATGTTTAGTTGATGGCCGCGCGAAAAAAAAGGCACCACTTTTCGACGTAGGCTTTTGGATATCACAATAATTTTGCCGAAATCGTTTTTTTATTTTTTATTTTAACAAAACCATTGTATTTGTAAATAATAACTATACCTACTGGATAAAAGTAGGTGGTACATGATCTACCCTTTTTGGTAAATGAGACTTATCTCAATATTAATATGCTTTGTCAATTTTTTTGAAAATTTTTTCAAAAGTATCTAGGTACCTCGTGTACGTAAAATAATTATAGGTACTCCTCTCAAGGTAGAGTCGGATTCAGCACTGAAGTCCGATAGACGCAGCGCTGCTATCGCAGAACTAGGTTATATAATAAATTACCTACTAATTGTTCAAATAAGGCTTCAACAATAATAATTATGCTAGTTTGTACGTTCGTTAGCTCTACACACCAGAACAACTGAACGACCGTGACTAAAAGAGCCTATTAAAGTAAATAAAACAATTAGTTTCCGCTTTTGCCGTAGGACTTGAGTGCTGAATCCTACTCTAGCTGGCTGACTCCCGGGCGATTCAAAAATCTGCCAAGATGGCCGCCTAATGATCCGTCCACACTTTATATGGCATGGGTTATAATAACTGGTAGGTAGGTAGGTACATACGGATTAGATATCCTTATTTGTTTCTCTAGTAAGTAATTTTAATTTAATAGTTGAGTAGGTACCTTTACCTACATAATTGTATTATTAAAAATAATTAATAATCGATTTTCTCAAAAACTGCAAGTTGGACAAATAAAATTGTTCGGTAAAAAGACTTTATTTTTACAAGATCTATAAGAAAAGTCAATAATAATAACTATCTTTTTTTTTATTAAATAATGAATCATCGATTTTCTCAAAAACTACAAGTCGGACAAAAAAAATTATCCGGTAGAAAAGCTTTAATTTTACAAGATCTTTATCAATTAAATACCAAAGCACCCAAAATAACAATTAAAATATGACTCCAAAATATTATCCAAATAGACGTGTGAATAAAGCATAATTTATGTAATATTGAGGCACTACGAACGAGACCAACACAAAAATCCCGAATGACACTTTTCAAAAGTATGAAAATCAGAGAACACCAGACACATAATGTTTCTAAGCGTACAAAGTTTTAGCATTTATCTTCAGAAAATAATCTAAACCATGTACAGTACGGCCAACGGATCTCGGCGTGCGTGATGTTAGCCGTTTCGATGCGCAGTGCAACTTTTTCATACAAAATTTTCTACTGCGCAGCGCAGAGCCTGACTTCACGTACGCCTAGATCCGTTGGCCCAACTGTAGGGATTCAATAGGTACAACATTAAAATTATCAAAACGGCCACCATTACGATGGCATGGCACATCTTTTGAAGCTGTAATATCTAGATTTTTTGTTTCAGAACTTTCGTTATCATACACTATCGTAAAGCTTACACTTTTAGGTACCTACCATTATTTTGATATACCCATTCTTGTGAAATTACGTAGTAATAAAACAGAGCACCTACTTACCACAATATCCGCAAGCCAGTAGGTTTGAACAAATTCACTTGAAATCACAAATCACAAAATGTCAGACCGAAAAGTACCCACAGAAAAGAAAGAACAAGAACCAAGAAGATTCTAAACTACGTAACTGGAGTGCTAACTGACATTTAATGTACAAAGGATTTTGAACCTTATCACGACTGAACAACGATCTATTATCATTTAATCTTGGTTATAAGGATTGTTGGTCTTGTTGAGAGGCTTTCTTGGGTGCTTTGTCTCTTTCACACAGTTGCAAAAAGAAAGAGACACACCGCCCAAGTTTTATTTCTCAAGCGGACCTTGTTTTCTGTCTCAGTCAGCGTTCCAGGTACGTAGTATAGAAATTCCTTGACAAGAACCTATAATTTTATTCGAGAAAAAATTTCTTGCCAGTCGCAAAAAAACTATTCGTACAGGAACTGTGCCCTTTAGAGCACCATCTAGTAACGATTTTCCAAACTAAAACCATCAGTCTTTACTGAATGAGCGGTTTGAACAGCTGGTTGGCGCTTGGGGATGGTTGATCCCGTAGTCGGATTCAGCACTGAAGTCCGATAGACTAGGTTATGTAAAAAATTACTAATTGTCCAAATAAGGCTTGAACAATAATAATTATGCTAGTTTGTAGCATAATTATTCGTTCGCAAGCTCTACACACCAGAACAACTGAACGACCTTGACTATAAGAGCCTATAGAGTAAATAAAACAATTAGTTCCCGCTTTTACCGTAGGACTTGAGTGCTGAATCCGCCGTAACGACTAGTGTTACCAGGTGTCCCGAATTTCGCGGGACGTCCCGCTTTTCAGGGGTCTAGGGACGCGTCCCGCACGACCCTTGCGCGGGACGCCAAATGTCCCGCTTTTTGGGAATCAAAAAATCACCGCACTAGTTTACACGTTTGAACACAGTACAAGGCAGTACGCAGAGTTATAATACGAGACAAACAAGTTGTTCGTGACGTATGGCTCTATCTCGCTCTTTGGCCTATGAATTGCGTATTGAGCATCCTTTTCACGTGGTTCGCTAAGAGGACATCTTGTTTCTTGAGTACTATATGTCGCAGTCACAGGGCGATAGAGAGAAAGCTATAAAGCTGTCCTGTTTCACGCGCGCTCACTCGCTTTGCCATGCCAGTTTCTTCTCAGAAATTGATCCTTATTATCCACACTATATGGATGGTATAATAAAAAAGATTTTTTTTTTTTTTACTATTCAACAGGTTCGATTCCTGGCCACGAAAATGATAATTTTCAAAATCTAATGATGCAGTTTTACTTTTATTAAAATCGGTTACGAGACTCCTTTGAGTGTTTTTCGCTATCGCTAGTAGTTTCTGATTTGGCCCTAGAGGCAATCTTGAACTCACCAAACTCACCCTGTATAACTCGGTTCTGATCTGACTGAGTGTAGATGTATACTGTTCTCACAAATATTGTTTTTTAGGCTGCGTTTCCACCAGAGATGAGCGGTAATGCGTAGCGAGGGATGTGTTTTTAAAGAACCAATAGAATCGCTTCATTTACCTCTCCTGGTGGAAACGGCTCAGCGGAGCTAGGTTTTTGCGCATACAAAACAAGCGAGGGATGTGTTGCGAGAAATGTGTTGCGAGGAATGTGTTAAGAGGAATGTGTTGCGAGGAATGTGTACGAGGGATGTGTTGCGAGGAATGTGTTAATAGGAATGTGTTGTTGAATGACATGGTCACAACTCATTTATGTCGACACATTTCACAGCTTCACACATTAACACATCCTCGCACCACAAATTAATGCGCATTTTCACAGCTCCGCTACACATCCTCGCACGACACATTTCCATCGCACATCTCTGGTGGAAACACCCACACATTTTCACAGCACAGCTAGACATCCTCGCACGACACATTTCCATCGCACATCTCTGGTGGAAACGCAGCCTTATACTCCTAAGAGTTTATATTTTGATGTTTGGTTGATGGCCGCGCGATATAAAAAAGGCACCACTTTCCGGCATAGGCTTTTACAAAAACTATTTGATTCATGGCATCCAATCCATACCAGTATCAAATGCTGCCACAGAGAGGATATTTTCTCAAGCGAATATTAAGTATTTAGTTCGATAGAAGAAATTAATAGGTTATCTCTTGAGCATGTAAAAGCAGAAATACAAATAAAGACCAACTTCAAAATGACATGTAGTGAATTTTATGACTACGCAATCCTACTAATATTATAAAGGCGAAAGTCCGTGTGTGTGTGTGTGTGAATGTTTGTTACCACCTCTGTAACTGCTGAACCGATTTTGATGAAGAATATAGATAGATTAGGTTCTGTAATGGGACATAGACTAATAAAATTATGGAAAATCAACTCCTAAAGGGGTGAAAAAGGGTAAATACTTTTGTATGAATCTTTTTAACGCGTTGTCCTATTTACTTGAAACTTTGTTTAGATATGTAAAATCAAAAATGATTGAATACGTGTTTCAGGATTTTTCAAAATAACTCTCAAAAAAGGGGTAAAACGGGGTTTCAAACTTTGTGCGGAAACTTTTTAATGAGTTATGCGATTAGCTTGAAATTTGGTTCGAATGCTTTAAATACAAAATAAATAAACACGTGTTTCAGGGTTTTTCAAAATAACTCTCAAAAAGAGGTAAAATGGGGTGTCAAAGATTGTATGGGAACTTTTTGACAAGTGGTGCGGTTGGCTCGAAACTTGATTAGAATACTTTAAATACAAAATAAATGAACACTTATTTCAGGGTTTTTCAAAATAACCCTCGAAAAGGGGTAAAGTGGTGTGACAAAGTGACTCGCTTCGCTCGCATATTAGGTTTATGAGTATTTTGCGAGCAAAATAATTCAAAGTTAGGAATCGATAACCATCCATCTTTTGTCACGTGTTAAATTTGTCTAAAAAAATTCCGCTCTCTTCACTCGCATATTACTTTCATGAGCAGGGGAAGCTCGCTTTGCTCGCATATTACTTTCATGAGTTTTTTACGAGCAAATTAATTTACTGTTAGGAACCAACAACCATCCATCTTTTTCTTAGAGCACCGTTAGCAAAATCAAGTGTCACGTGTTAAATTTGTCTAAAAAATTTACGCTCGCTTCGCTCGCGTATTACTTTCATGGATATTTTACGAGCAAATTAATTTACTGTTAGGAACCGACAACCATCCATCTTTTTCTTAGAGAACCGTTAGCAAAATCAAGTGTAACATGTTGTATTTGTCTAAAAAAATTCCGCTCGCTTCGCTCGCATATTACTTGCATGAGTATTTTGCGAGAAAAAGAATTGAATGTTAGGAACCGACAAACATCCATCTTTTTCTTAGAGCACCGTTATCAAAATCAAGTGTCGCATGTTGCATTTCTCAAAACAAATCAGCTCCCACCGCGGGTAACACCGCGGGGCACAGCTAGTAAGCCAATAATTTCTTAGGAACAAAACTTTCTAATTACAAGAAAAAAGGTAGCTACCCTGAAATGCCCAAAAATTCGTTACACCCTTTATAATTTTCCAGATAGGTACTTATTACATAAGTATTCAACTTTGATTATACAACGCTTGTTTTTTTTTTGTCGTCCCGAATTATAGCACAAAGTCCCGCTTTTTGGAACCTGCTGTCCCGAAATATGGCATAACACACCTGGCAACACTAGTAACGACTGACCCTATTGACGCTTCTCTCAACTCCATCATCAGATCAGCTCGCTGCCACTATAATTTTATTGCAGTTGGTAGGGGCCTGTCAAGGATTGGAGGGGGGGGGGGGGTCATGGGGGTCATGACCTCGGTTCGCGAATGGCTGTCGGAACTTGACTGATAAGCCCAGGTTCAACTCAATCGACCTATTAACTGAGGAGTTTTATTGAACAGGTCCTGACTCCATCATCAGATCAGCATTGTGTTTCGCTCATCAAGCCCTTTCATTTGATACCCATATCATTAAAAAGTTCCATGGAACAGTTCCTGACTCCATCATCAGATCAGCTTGATGTCACCATATTATTACATTGTAGCCGGAACTTCACAGATTATGCTAAGTTCCGAGTTTCAACTCTCGTTGTAGCAGAATCATTATAATTATTATATTCGTTCTATAAAAAATTCAAAAAAAAAAAATTTCAAAAATCTGCTCTATCGGCCTTTTTAGACCCGCAGAAAATAATTAATAAAAATAGGTAATAACTTAGCAGCCAATGTATCAAACGCTTATACCGCACTATATTCTTCGTAGCCGGCGACGTGCTTTGCAAGTCGACTCAGTGCGAGCTCCGGGATGCAAAGCGATACGTCCACCCCCTAGAAGCGCTCGGCGCGGACTGCTTGCGTCGAGTAGATAGGGTAGTAGATACGGCGCGTTTTAGGTTGTTTTAAAAGATTTTTAATTGCCAATTTCTTTATCTCTTTGCATTTTTTTTTTCAGAAATGGATAGATTATGAACTGAAGTTTATTTCTGTTTTGTTCATTTTACGAACAAGGGTTCTAAGTCAGTTCTAAGTAGCCGAAATCAAAAGCAATTCTTTGGCCATTTTCTCTAAAATTTGACTAAGTTAAAGATTTTTTTACTCAAAAACTAAATAAAGGTAGTAAAAAGTGATCCATTTAATAGTTTAGTTGACTATCACAGCAATACATCGTAATTTTTTTATATTGTTTGGACGTCAAAATTATTCGTAAATATGGTGATTTCTAAACCTCTTACAGCAAAAATTCACAAAACAGTCGCCGGTTCGAGGTCGATTAATCAAAATGAAATAATAAAAATAAAAAAGTGGCTCATTTAATAGTACATAATTGAAATGATATTTCATGCTGTGCCATAAAATTTTTAAAAATACAGTGTTTTCATTGAAAAATCCTGCCCCAAAACATCACGTAAATCAGAAAATTTTGTTTAAGGGCTCTTAAGCAAGGCTATAGATTAGTATCTACAACTACTTTTTTCAAGTTTAGGCTTTACGGTCCATTCAGGACTTCACGTTAGGTAAGTTAAAAAAAAAACTTACAATATCCTCTGAAGATGTCTAGGAAGGAAGTCAAAGACAAGTCCAAATATACGTTTTGTCACACATTGTCCATCGTCTATACTTAACCATGTCTAAACGCACCTACTCGTATATAAATGCGTATATAGCTGTGTTCTAAGAAACAAAAATCCATGACTGCGTTGCTGTGATTCGAAATGAACATAAGATCGAAAGTCAAGATGCTATTTTACTCAGCAAAAACGGCTCACACTTAAGTTTTTGTAATTTCAACACTTTTTAACGATGGCGCAAATAGTTTAAAAATGCTTATAACACGTTTACTCCTTTCACTGTTCAGAAGACCCACTTTTCTATGTGCAGGTTCAAAGCGAAACTTGCATGTAATATGGTGATATTGCGAAAAATTACGCTTAATTAAGACATTTACTGCTTTTAAATGGTGCTGTTCTGGTCATCAGACCATCAAGATTGTAGCAGTCGACTCGTTTGGACCAGCTTCGTGTGCATAAACGGTTAAAAGCCGTGTTAGTTTTAAATTAGAAAATTAAATGGCTCATTATATTGGATGTACCTGCGTAATTAAATTCATATAAACTAATCTGGTTATTTTAAAATCAAATGACGCTCCATATTGCACTTTGGGAGTAGGTATTATTTTATCTATGGTTTGGTTATCAGTGTATTCTATGCTTTGAGTATCAGTGTTACCTATAGTTAATTTATGAGTAGGTAAGTAAATAGATTATGTCAAAACATACCTACCTATTTATTAAACAATTTGTACCACTCTTATAAAGTATGAGTATAAGTACGTATGAGGGAGGTAACTGAGGCGGATAAGTGTATCCTAATGGTTAATAAAGGAGGAGATGAGAGCTCATCAAAGAATGTGATGCTCGACGAATTTCATGATAGATAGCCATTTATTCGGTAAATGGCTTCATGATACTACTGATACTACTAAGACAAGAGATGGAGTCTCGATACGGTGATTAACTTGTGCTAGCTACACAAAAAGCAGTAACTCTCTCGTGATGACTTGATTTGTAAAACAAAATGCATGATTGACAAAAAGAAACGATTCTTTTCTCTCATTGACCCCAAAATTATGTTCAGAAAGAGAAAAGAGATGTTTTATAATTTCTAAGGTGCGTACCTAATGGTATGAAATTAGGTCAAAACAGATTTAAATCATGGGTTTTCTTGAAAATGTCTACTAAATCTAACGTACCTAACTAACGCGGTGCAAATAATTAGAATTGGAATAAGTACTTCTTAGAATGTCCGTCTGAAATTACTAATGAAAGTTGAGGATCACAAATCATGTCAGGTACAATAAAAGAAATCACGATGAAAGAAGACCTAAGGCATTGTAGACGTCCGAGATCTTTATAGACATTCAGGATCCTTTGAAGTGGTTCTAGTAGTAAATACATTAGCTATTTATATATAATTGAATAAGGAATTAAACTGATAAAGTTATATAATATTATTAGGTTTATACAAACCTAAGACATCACAAGTTTAACTTAAATTTAATAGAAACAATATACAAATTAGGATGTACACAAGAATGATAGAGACAACAAGAAAGACAAGAACATAATGAAATACAATAGGCATTAGTATAACGAGCAATAATGAAAAAGAATTGTTTTTTGGCATCTAAAAAGTAATAAAGCAAAAGTAATATTTAAAGCTACCTAAAATACTCATGAATGCAAAACCATACAATACTTCTCAGTATTGAAAGCCCCGTGCAATCTCAGCGGATACTAAAGACAGGATAAATGTTTAGCAATTAACACTTCGTTGCAGCACAGCCTATAACTACAGCTAGTTCAAAGCCGAGGCTATAAAATAAAACCACGAAATTCGCAGCTTAATATCATCTTGTCAGAAATTGAATGTGGCATACATAATTGAATAACTTTACAAAGTAGTTTCTTAGAAAAAATAAAATCGACTGAAGGAAACTTTAGTTAGACCTTTAGTAGGTACCTATGAAGCAGCTACATTTGTGTAAGAGATCTAAAAAATTCAAAACCGACTTGAATGTTATAAGCTGAGTAATTTTCTGCACTCTCGAGGTCCATTTCTGTTCATAACTCCGAAGATCCTCGACAGATATTCACCACACTTTTATGGCACCAATTGGAAAGTATACCCTTTCAAACTAAAAAAGAATTTCAAATCGGTCCAGGCGTATTCGAGTAATCGGTGAACATACATAAAAAAACCACAAAAAAAGATTCCAACGTATTGAGAACCTCCTACAATCAAATCAGCACAATATATCCAATACACCTACTGCTGAATATACCTACCTACGCTTTCTCATTTTCACTCCACTTTTTCCAATCCTGTGTGTGCCAGTCGAACACAATGTTTTGCCTTTACAATATTAGGTGATGACTTAGCTAGTCATTTCCTTAGCTACGACTGTCTATTCAAGTTCCCACAGGATTGATGGTGGAACCACCCACCAGATCTCGACGAAGGGATTTAAATTGCTTGGCATTCATCAGGTGTCTCAATGCTCCTAGAGATGATAAATGTGGCCTTTTCATCCTGAGAGACGGGTAATTGCGAATGGTCTATTCAGACTACTTTTTAGCTATTTTTATTTCCGATTCAGAGGTCGGGTTATTTCTGAACATTATGCGATTGAGTATCGAGAATTTGATTAGATGCATGGAATCTTTGAATAACACTTTGAAGAAAATTTATATTTTACACTTTCATATTAGAAAATAATAATATTTTTATGAGCTCGATTTTCCATAAACCTATTCTTCTCTCTATACATTACAAATCCATTGAATTTTATATAGGGATAGTTTTATTACTAAAGTTATTTTATGATCTGTTTTTTACTAAATGAACGGTTGAGAAATTTTGAATGCATTTGTATACGTTTTGAATGAAATTACAAGCCGGTGAAGAGTTCTTTCCCATAATATCGCAAGCCAACGATATATTTTCATTTTGTTGAAAAGAGTTTGTTTTGACAAAATCGCAGTCGTTCATCAAGGGATCGGCATCGCATTACCAGCCTAGGTTTTCCCGTCATCGGAATTTTGTTCTGAAGCAACTGTCTCTAATCTGATGTACCTACACATATTCCTTTGATAATGTTGACCTATCAAGAGGTTTAGATAAAAGTTTCTCCTTATTATATCAAAGAGAAGAGATGGCACCAAATTTAGCAACCGCTTGAACGATTGCAAGCGTAGGTGTAACTTATCATCCCCCATAATTAGGTACCTACTACCTACTACTTGGAGTCGGCACAACCCTTCTATCAACCGTCATTTCAGTGCTCACTCCTTTCACACAACAGTCTGTGTATATTTTGCACTACCAGTACCAACGTATCACACATTCATTTCCATTGCGGGTTAATTATAACCATGACTCTCATTCCTCCTCATGACATGCCCAAACAACGCTAACCTTATACTCCTCAAGTAACGTATAACTATAAGATCATTACAAATATCAGGGTGAAGCACTTACCTGATATCTTTCCCTGGAACGAATCATAAGTAAACTTCTAGGAAGTAAGCTTTAGACACCGTACACAGAATTCGTGCCCGCAATATTCGATAGGTTGTATTTTCTAAGAATGCAGACGTCCGATTGTGTAAATTACAAGCTCTTATTTCATATCAAGTCCTATTCTCATCTTGGTGCTCTATTGTTATGTGAAGTGTTTGTTGAAGTTATTGGTAAGTAAGTTCATACCAAGATTCGTATGGAAATATTATGTCATCATCATCTCCCCAGCAATGTATAAGTGGGTCAGTACCTACAATAAGTTATTTTCCTCTAGCCATGCTATATCAGTCAGTAAGTACGGTAATTTTTTTTAAATATTTAGAATGGCAAACAACCTGTTTTTTATTTGATAACCTATACCTACCTCTTACCCTATTTTGTTTTGAACAGGAATAAAAATTAAAAAGAAAACAATAATACCTAAGTAAAATAAGTACCTACAAGTAGGTAGGTACCTTACCTATAGCAAGCTGAATTATCAGCATGAGTTGTTTTTATTTCCATAGAATTAAAGACCCCTATGAAAATTGCAAAAATGTAAAGAGCAGCCCCCCTAGCCATATTACACTATCTATCGTCGCGATAGAATAGAAACACTTCAAAATGTATAGGATTTGACGTTTCAAGTAGATGAGTCACGTGGTCAGAACGTCAATTCCTATACATTTTGAAGTGTTCTATTCTACAGCGACGATAGATCGTTCTACAGCGACGATAGATCGTGTAATATGGCTAGGGCCCCAGGTTCTTTATCAACAATATAAAAGAAATTATTACTCGTAAGTAGGCTCCTCACTGGTTTTCATAGGTTTATTAAATACGAAAGCGTTCGTAAAGATCTTAGGTACCTTCAAGGAAACAAGTACATACGGAAATATATATTTTACTAGTTATAATTTAGCTGTTTGCATTCAATGGACAACCCGTAATAATATAAACTTGACAATTATTATTATTATCCGACATGGCAGGTGTCGCATTTCGCTTGTATAATATTAATAACTTATTTTCACAGCTTCCGCTTGCGGATTACGGATGAAATAGGAACCAACTGAATATTGGTATATATATAAATATATATACTTACCTATGTATAAGATATACCTACCCTAGTACGTCTTTCAGCGATAATATTCGTTGTTTATTTCTGGCTAACTAATTAAAAACATTAAGTAGGTACTAAGTTTACCTTTTTTTTACTAAGGTACCTTTTTGCATCTAATCCTATAATGCCACAAGAACTTTTGAGTTTTTCTTACTTTGACGAGCCTCACGCTGGCGCTGTCCGATTGGCTTCCTACTGGAGCTTGACTATTTAGATTTAAGAAGATGGATCACCGAAAAGAAAGCTAGGCTGAAAATAGAATAAAATAAAAAAAGACACCCGAAAGAAAATAAAAAAAGAACTGACAAAATCTAAATTAAAAAAACAATCTGTCAATGGTTGAGATTCGATCTCGCAACCTTCAGATACTCCAACCACTTAGCCACTCAGATAACAGCAGCAGTAGCGAAATTGCGAACCACATTGCACGGGTAAAATTTTTGCGTGAAAATGCCGAGAAAACGAATTCTCCCAGATAATGAGACCTAGCTAGATTGATAAGCTAACTAAGTAGAGCCACAGAATAAATAGGTAGGTACTTACCTATTCTGTGGTAGAGCACAAGTAAGCAGTTTCTAAATCTGTTGCCATCTCTTTTCAATAAAATGTGACAAGGAAAGAAGCACTCCTAACTCATTTAGAACGGGATAAGACTTAAATATATTGTTATGGTAACTTGAGAACTGTCTGTTCGTCGAGAATAGGATCCGGACATTAGAAAAGAAACATTTTATAAAATTGCTTTCAGCTACCGTCTGATCCGTTAAATAAAAATAAACTTACGTAACATAATAATCGTTAAAATTTACAATCGAAAGTTTTGAAATAAAACATTGTTTGGTCGATTTCGCTCCGGGAACGTTTCTATGGTCGCCATAACATTACCATAAAAACACGAATTCGCTGCCCACTCGATAGACTTTGTTCCAAAATGTTCTCGATAAACATCTCCGAAATGGATTATCGGTCATTCCCACCGAAACTTGATAACTTTGGAAGTGTTTAGACCTTTCAAGTATCTAGGATGGACTAATGTGCGAAGATGTATTTTGAAATGTTATTTGTTAATTCTTAAGTCTGTAGGTACCTACAAGGTTTTTTTTGTATGTCTGTCTTGTCTTCTGAATAAAATAAAATAAACAAATACGGAGGGCCTTACTTATGTAAGATGTTTAAAGTTAAACACTGATTAACAACGTCCTGACTTTATTTGTGGATAGTGACAAACAGAGACAGGACGTTGTTTGAACAGTGTTAAACTTTAAACATCTTTCATAAGTAAGGGGGTTAATAAATAAAAAATCTCACGTTACCTATTCCCTGCCCCGACACTGCGGTGCTCTCCGAAGCAGAGGGCGCCGCAGGAGGCACCCGGCACCCGGAGCACAGGTGCGTCATGGCACTGAACGTGTTATTAGATATCTTAATATAGGCACTTCTAAAACAGGATTATTTAATGATCCCCACAAGTATTATACTTATAATTATAACTAAGAATTTTATATTCAGCTAAGCGGCATGAACACAGCCACGATTAAATCAAACAATTATTATTATAGAGACTGATGCATCTGTACCATTTTACGCCGAATAATGGTTGTTTTTACTATGATTTAAATATAACCCAGGATGAGTACCATGTATAAGTGCACTTAGAACATAACAATTAAAAAACCAGTAATACAACTACACAAACATAAGAAACTTGTTACTCAGCATTACTTCTTTTACGAGATGCCTTGCACATCTCTATTACGAAAGAAATCTTAAAATAGAAGTATTGGTATTTGAATATTTAAGCAACTATGCCTTATGAGGGCATCACTAGCATTCCATGTCTTGCATTATGTTAATGTGCCATTTCAATGTGCGCATCCGTAGTATCATGCGCTCCCTGGCGCCGGCAAAACTCCTAAACTCAAAAAGCCACAACCACCAGAATTCTTCAAACCAAACTGCACTTACTGAACTTATGTAGTAAGGTATTTTTTATGTAACCAAGATCGAAAGCAGAACCCTAGTGTTCTTAAAACCTTTTTGCTAATCGAGTCGAAGGTTTCAGTGTGTTGAGAGTTTTTTATTCCGAATGAACGCTGAGTAAATAAGTGTGGTGATTATACGTAAATACTCTATTCTAGACTATAAACAGGTTTGTGAGAATCTTTCATTTGTAAGATAAAATTAGGGACCACGGACCTATGTGGCTAATTAAAAAAAAGTTAACTTCAATGTTATTATGAGAAATTTTCTGCACTCTCGAGGTGCATTTCTGTTCATAACTCAGAAGATCCTCGACAGATCCTCACCAATTTTTATGGCACCAATCGGAAATAAAAAACCAAAAGAAAAAACCCTTTGAAACAAAAAAATAATTTTCCAAATCGGTCCAGGTGTCTTCAAGTAATCGGTGAAAATACAATTTTTTTGTCATAAAAATAGGACAAAAAAAAAAGATTCCGACGAGTTGAGAGCCTCCTCCTTTTTTGAAGTGGGTTAAAAAGGATGTTAATTGTTCAAACGGTGTTTCAATTTTAACAGAATTTTATAAGTAGGTACTTAGAGGGGTTTATGTTTGGATGTTGTGTTTCAATTTCAATCATGCCTTTAATAAACTAACTAGGTACTGGACCGATTTTAATGAAACTTGGAATAAGTTTAGATCATAGCTTGGATTATCTTATTTGGCTATTTCAAATGTCTGTACCACGCGAGCGAAGACGCAGGAGGAAGTTAGTATAATTCCAAAAAACGTGTTTTGGTTCACTCACGAATTCTGCCAACAGACTTTATTGGTTGTGAGACAAGGGCAGGCGCAAGGTCTTAACGCAGTCTAGATGTGAACGCCCCGATTCACCAGTGCATTTTGTATTTCGGTGTAGCAGTGCATAAATCACAGAAATGGGACGCAATACCGTAAGTATCACAAGGTGAGCGCTACTTACATGAAGCAATCTACTGTAATGAGGTCGTAGTTTGTTCGGTTCTCGGGACCTACCTGTCTAATAACGATTTTGTCATACAATTAGTACTTAGTACTAATATTGTTGTTTCAAGCCTGCATCATACCTGCAGGGCAATAGCTTTCCTCAATCAATACGAATACCAGCTACTATTGCAAAATCTGGGCATATGCCAAAATGCATGTTTGAACAACTTTCTTCTCTACCTCTTTCAAGTCTTTGATACGATTGAAGATCTTCGACTTTGCAAGCCCACATTCAAGCAGTGTCTGAGTTGTGTAAATCAGAAACATGTTAGCTTAAATTCAGACATCTAAATTTTACCTAGATACAAAAGTTTACCTTCAGATCTAATGCTAGAGCTGCATTGATGGATTTCAATAATTACTGCCCTCTGTCAAATAAACAAACTACCGAGGAATTATAAACTAAATTATCGAGTAATCCGAGATATACCACCGTTTTATTTCGTCATTTTTGTCAACCAACATCTTTAGTCACAAAAGAAAAGTCGCAGATCAGTAAATGATACGTCCCTTGAAGGTTATGAAGACAAGAACAGATTCCATAGCCGAGGAATGTTTGACATTATAAGTCCATTACAATATTGCAAAAACCAGTATCGCTTCAGTTAAATAACAGATTCTAGAGAAAAAATTATCTGCGAAGAGTTTCTGCGAAATAAATGAATTTTTAAACGGTTGTAGAAACTCCAGCAGCGGGCTTGATGACGAAGAAATACTTTTAAAGTGAATTTTATAATGCACAACACTCAAAAATGTCACATCTTCTTTCGAGTTGATACTATCAACAAATAGAGTCATTTAGACCACAAGGTGGCCTTACTTTTGAGTAGGTAAGTTGTACTAATTGCCGTACTGTCTTATTAAAAACAACCATACGTAAATTTTATTAGTCCATCCACATTTAGGCTGAGACTCCACTAAAGCGGAGAGGAGAGGAGATGTGTTTAAACAACCAATAGAACTTCGTTATTCACACATCTCGTGATGACATTGTCTGAATAACGAAATTTCATTGGTTGTTCAAACACATCTCCTCTCCTCTCCGCTTTAGTGGAGTCTCAGCCTTAAGCTAGGTATGTAAAATAGTCTCTGTACACCAATACGTAAATGAATCAAGGTAGCAACAGTTATTGTTAACTAGAAATGTATTTATTACCTTAATCTAGTTCAGCAAAATGAAACGAGCGTATAATACAACGTAGGCGTGGTAAGATTTATAAGACAAAACAGCATAAGGTAGTAGTGGATTCTAATACCAGGGAGTTGGACACGCACTTGTCTAGTTGCGGATTATCATTAAATTTTAAGATAGGTACCTATTGCTGTGATCATGTGAGAAGACTGCTTGATATGAAAGTGGATGGATATATGAGTAGAGGTAGACCAAAGAAAAGATGGATGGATTGTGTGAAAGTTGACATGAGTAAGAAAGGGATGAATGTTGAGATGACGGCTGATAGAGGGAAATGGAAGAAGAATACATGTTGTGCCGACCACACGTAAGTGGGAAAAAGGCAGGAAGATGATGATGATTGCTGTGATCATGAGACTGAAGTGGAGATGGGCGGGACACTTGGCGAGACGTGGTGACGGCAGGTGGAGTAAGGCCTTAACCATATGGAATCCCAGGGAGAACAAACGCAGTGCTGGCAGACCACCTGCTAGATGGGTAGACGACATTGTTAAGGTCGCCAACAAGACCTGGATGCGATCGGCCCAACACCGAAACGAGTGGCATGAAATGGAGGAGGCCTACACCCAGCAGCAGGTTGACACAGGCTGAGAATGATGATGATAATTGCTGTGATATAAACTGAACCATGATAATTGTCTAGACATGTCCTTTATGCACTTGAGTAGGTTTACGAGATCGTTTTTAGTCCACCTGAAGGCGTCATGGCTTAACGACTTTATTTATAGCCGGGACCGACAGTTTAAGGTGCCCTTAAAAAGAACAGAAGTCCTCAATTATTGCCACTTGTGGTAACACATCCATTTTGTGACCGCGCAGGGCGTCGATTCCGGTACCGAACTTTTTATCAACCTCAACCAAAACCTCAACTAAAGCGACTGTTTCCATGACTACTAATAACAAACGACTCAGTTGTGGTGAGGTTTTGAACTTTGTTAGCTATTCTACTATTTCACCAAATGGCTGACATTTAAGAGTTCGAACCAAAACCAAAGCGGTTGTCATTTAATAGAATACAGGCCCAGGGCGTGGATTCTCGTACCGAACTTTTTATCAACCTTAACCAAAACTTCAACTAAAGCGACTGTTTCCATGACTACTAATAACAAACGACTCAGTTGTGGTGAGGTTTTGGACTTTGGCAGTACAAATTTTTGAAAAGCTTTTCTACTATTTCACCAAATGTTATTGTCCATTTCACCAAATTAAAAATTAAATTAAATAAAATTAAAAAAATTAAATGACAACCGCTTTGGTTTTGGTTCGAACTCTTAAATGTCAGCCATTTGGTGAAATAGTAGAATAGCTTTTCAAAAATTTGTACTGCCAAAGTTCAAAACCTCACCACAACTGAGTCGTTTGTTATTAGTAGTCATGGAAACAGTCGCTTTAGTTGAGGTTTTGGTTGAGGTTGATAAAAAGTTCGGTACCGGAATCGACGCCCTGAACTTGCTTAAAGCGTGTTCTAGACGGTTTGAAACCACAGCTTCTACCAAAGTGACCTTGGCAGAAGAGCACGCCTTTCTACCAATGGCGTCATCGAAATTTACTGTCTACCAATGGCGTCTTAGATGTCACGTGAAATTTGGCATGACACCACTAACTACACGGTTCAAGCTCCTACATTCAACACCTTGATTCTTACATTGCCGTTTACATTTGAAGTTTCAAAGGTCAGTAACCCTCACCTTTGTCCAGAATAATGGAAGTGAAAGATAAATTCATCATCATCCACAGTCCGAGTTCACCCACTGCTGGACGAGGCTTCTTATTTATGCTATTTTTCACGTTACTGTGCTATAGCCTCATCCAGGTGTGGCCCGCGACGTTCCCTAGATGGGCAGAAAAAATATTTATTTGAAAATCTTGATGCTTGATGATTTCGGTTGAAAGAAACAGTTTGCTAGTTAGTAATTGTCTAATTTACTAACACAGTGAAACTATAGAATGGCTTTTGATGAAATATATAGAATGGTTAAGTATACCTATTACCTAGGTACTAAACAGAACATGAAAATGAAAATTTACAAAGTACTTATTTATAAAACTCGTAAGTAATTTAATTTAGGAAAATATATTGATGGGAAAGGAAGGAGCTTATCTGTGAGAACTATCAACTTGAAAGTAATAAAGTACAATCAAGAGACTCATCAAGCCATTTGTAGATTTCCTGCGAGGGCCTCAGTAATCGACGAAGAAATCTGATATTCTTGAAACCATTCCCGTATAAAAATGAATTGATTCCTATCAATACCGGGTTTGTAGATCACTGCAATTCAAATGTATTTTTATGTTGTGAGAAAGTCACACCATGCATTTTATTATTAAGTGCTAGCTTCTACCTGCGGCTTTGGCTAGCGTGGTACCTACCAACATTTTAGATCACCTATAGGTTTCCTATTGTACAAAATGGCTACGATTTCGTGGAATCAATATTTTAAATCGATCAAAACGATCCACACCAAGTTTCAGCCTAATCGATTCTCTGGTTAAGGCGTGTCTGAAGCACCAGACATATAAACTTTCAGATTTACAATATTTGAAGGATAACTTTTTTCATTGATAAGCCGTCTTCGATGCCGTTATGATTTGGTAACTCAGAACACATAGGTAGCTTTTATAACCTTTCAAAATGTCACATACCGACATAAGTAAGTTTATATTACTGCATGTAGATTGTAGGTAGGTACAGTCAGAGACAAAAATAGATGAACATTTTGAGTTTGTAATTTGTAAAGTTTAGTGAACCCGTGAAAATCTGATCAAAATTTTAACTTAGATGCTTTGCTCTGCTCTTTTTTTAATTTTATACAAAACTTAACAATTTCGCACACAACGTGAAGAAAAAGTGACGAAAAAATGACAAAATGTTCATCGATTCTTGTCGCTGACTGTACAAGATGGCGCTTAGGTAGTTACCTATATAGTTTAACTCCCGAAAGAAGTCCCGCGGAACTTTGAGAAACTACAAAAAAACTGCTTCGAAGAGAATTTTGTCAAACGATCTACTCACTAGCTTCTTCATCGTTTCTATCATCGTTTCGAAAGATGCAGCTGTTCCTAAACACTCTCATCTTTTCAAAGTGACTCATAAGCTAGTATTGGACTAGAGCTAGTAGTAGCTACATTTATCTAGAACAGTCGCATAAATAAGATCGAATATAGGCGATTGCGATGCAAAGTGGCAGCTATGTAATGGAGTGTCATTGTTTCTGCATCTGGATTTTGTACGTGACTGTACCAATAATAATCTACTGCGGTTTTATGTCCTTTTAAAAATAACGCCTGTAATTTGATCCTTATTTTACAATTCATGTAATTTGATAGGCTTGTAAGTAGCTGAACAGAAACAAAGAATCTTATTTCTTCTCACAGACGCTTGGCACTGATTCCAGGAAGGTAATCATTGTGGTACCTATAAGTAATCACGAAAATCACGTTCACTGGTTCAAGCTTATTTTTTTTTCCACTTTTTGCACGTGCAAGTTTCAAGCGAGTGAATGCAAATAAAAAAATGCGTTTACCGTTGCGGCTTCCGACATCCTTTGTAGATTTCTAGGGTGTAAGTCAGAGGAACGAATATGTTACCTATGTACATAGAAACCCACTTTGAAAGCATACATACACAGTGACAGCCTGTCACTTTTAAAAAAGGTGATGTGGTAGGTGAGTTTACAAGAGAATACCTAATCACCAATGTGCAGCAAATAACGGGTTTGAAACTTTGAAGCAGCATTCATGAAATAGTATCTAGGAATGACAAAATCGTTTAAAATAGTTACGTTGTGGCCTAACATTAGTTACTTGCTGCAAGTGTTATGATTTAGTACGAGTGCGTAGTGGCACAGAAAAACTAATAAAATGAGCATAGAAATGAATTTCAATTCTGCATCTATGAAAGTCAAAAGACGAGCACTCTCACCATATAAGACTCGAAACTCACTTTGTGATGAGATGTCAACTGCACTATTCTCAAAATGACGAAGAGGAAGGGGAAGAACCTGGTCTTCCCTTTCAGGTACTCCACGACCTTTTCGAGTTTCATGGTGTGATAGTAAAAGTAAGTTCGTATGAGCAAGTGGCCAACTCTGGTGACGGAGTTTTTAGGCCGAATAAAAGCCTCCGTCATGGCTTAAGGACTTAAAAGCCGAGACCGACATTTAACGTGCCCTCCGAAGCACGGAAGCGCTCAGCTTGGTGTGATGAACTTGGGACACGTAGAGCTAATTCTGTTAAGGATCGATTGAAATTATTTTGATGTGCTTCTGACTCCTAGACATTTTGTAAGGATCTGAGAGCTGAACTGACTAGGAGTCCTATACATTTACTAAAGATCTTGGTTGTTTGATCAGGTAGATTTCTATCTTCTCTAGTGATACTGGGGATCCAGCCGTGAACCTGTTTACGTTTTTGTTACTGTGAACGTTTAAGTTTTTAGCTATTAGTGGAATTTACCCAAGGCTATTCACTGTCAAGCAGGGTTCGAAAAAATCCGATTTTTATAATAAATATCAAAAATCCGATTTTTTGATATTTATCCGATATATATCGGATATATATCCAGGCTGAGAATAAGAAGCGAATTTCATTCTCTAAGAGTATTAAACACTTTAAAATGTGAAAGTAATTTGTAAAATAATATAAGTGTCAAATTACCACAATATTTTATTTAAAAAACCTAATAAAGGGATCATGTTGTGACATCCTCTATCATTATCATCTAATCTACACATGTTTAAGCAAATAAATAATCTTTATCTTTATCTTTAAAAGAATTAGTGTTTATTTAAGAAAGATTTTTTATAATTTTTTATTTGTTATAGTGTTAAACCACACTTAGGTATTTACATTTATGTATCATTGCGGGTTCGAATCCGAAGTTCGAATTGAATTTTTTATAAGATTTTTCATTTTCAAAATATTTTTTAATGAACAATTAAAAAAAAAACACTTCAAAAACAATCTAAATTATTCGGAATTGTAGTTTTTCGCTACGTGTTGCCAGGGTTAACATTAATCTCCAAAATTTTTAGTTTAGAAGACAGGAAAAAATCCATTGATATAATATCAAGATAAAAATCAATTGATATATATCGTGATATATATCATGATATATATCCGTTGATATAAATCGGCGAACCCTGCTGTCAAGTAATACTAAAATAGTAGCAAAACGTGGCATGTACCTATGCAAAGCATCTGACGACCAAATTATACCAATTGTAACATTGGTTTCTGATTTCTGAATGCAATGTTTGCAACTGAATCCAAAACCAAAACCTGGTCCTACTAAAAATGATGTTGTCTTTGACTTTGAGACATCCAAAATCTTAACTACTCAGATTTCGAAAAAAATACAGGCTCACATCCACAAGGTCTCTACTTGACATTTTTTGAAGATGTCTAAAAACAGTCAGGGTAACGCACCTATATACAAGTAAATGCCTATATATATCTACACATGAAAAAAACCGTTATAAAATGTATGAATGTAGATTGGAACAGTTTCGTATCTAAGTTTTATAATATCAACCATTATAATATGGTACCACTAGTAGGAAGCAATTAATAGCATGTGTTGTTTATCACGTAGTGTCACAGCAGGTGACTGGGCGTTCCGGGAATGCTAGCCGTGTGGGCATCAGACCAGCTGTGGGCGAACTTATTATATTTGTTTTACATTGATTGATATGTTCTTGGGTCAAACTTTAGGGATGTTTCAGGATAGGCATGACTAGATTGGATGTAGGGGTCTTTTCAAGTCAGGTTTGAGAGCAAAAACGATTCTGTAATTATCGAGGTTCAGTTTATATTTGACTCAAGAGCATCGTATTAAATTTCTTGTGTCAATTTTATGGACGTTTCAAGATAGGCAAGACTAGGCTGGGTTGTCTTAAGGGTTTTAGGGTTAGGTCGGGGAGTAAGGTATCCGTATTACTGTGTTTCAATTCACATTGATGAGGGTTTTTGTTGACATAATTACAAGCTAAACTATACCTACTATCGTTATGGACATTCCGTCCGTCGCCGGCCCCTACTCCTGATAAACCTTTATGCATTTACAAGTTTCGCGTTGAAGTTTGTAGGTACCTACATACCTAAGTCCAGAAAAGTTCATAAAATATAAACATAACAAACTACCTAAAGTGTTCCTTTCCATTTGGATACTGTTACAGTTTCATTAGATTCAAGCTTATGTACCTACCTAGGTACCTAGGTGCAAAATATAAACATAGTGTAGGTTTCTATTTCTCAGAATCACTGGTTTTGGCAACCGTTATCATCCCATTAAAATAGTATTTGGTCACAACCGACCACAATGTTACAGTTTTGATTTCATAACTACTTACTTGGAATATAATCGAGTAGAAGAAAATGTCTACAGACCACACAAGAAAGTGGATTATAGGGAGGAGATTAGGTACAATGATATTTTACATTGCAGGTACTAGGTCATTTTTATACTGTTCATAGTCACCAGTATTTTCTGTGGATATGGCCGGTTAAGCTGAGAGGATGGTGTAGGTGCTGGGCAAGCCTACTCCATCTCAACATTGTCCCAGGCACTACAATGTCCCGATAAATGTAGGCAAAGATTGCCTCCTGACACTGTATAAATCATCTAGTAAAGACGTAAAGGCCTAAGTTTATTCACCAGTAAATTTAGCAAGTCACTCTTTTTCTTAGTCAGCATCTTCATTACTGAGGGTCGCGTCTATTTAGAATTTGGATTGATCACTCGTTGCACTATGCTTCTCCACGTTTTCCTGTCTTCGGCGGTCTGCAAAGCTTCAGGTATGGGCAGGCCGGTGAGCGATTTTACTTGGTCTGACCAACGGTCAATCAAGTCATTAGATAGAGTTTTTTTTCTTGTCATTCTCATGGTAAGATTTAGTAACAATTTGAGCTTTAGAAATAATGCATAAGGGTTATACGTGGCAGCCCTGAATAACGGTGCCAGTGCATCCTATTTATCTAGGAAATGCAGAATAAATTCAACAGCTCACGTGCGCTTACGTATCTACTGTTTCTTGATGTTGGTTTGCATTCGTACGTATCATCCATCATATTTCATACGGTATAAACCCCGTTATTTAACTCATTTTATGTTACATCGAAAATCCTGCGCAAGATTTTCATACTAAAACTACTTGACAACATTTCTTGACACGATTATAAAATTAATATTTACCTACTATGTCATTCAAATTAGACTTCTAGGCTTCCTAGAGCACGGACGGCTGCTTTTGTTGCCGTCTCTCATTGACGTAAGAGTGACAGGGAAAAAACAATTAAACGTCTAAGGCTTTGCTAAATTGACTAATTATTATGAATTATTGGTTTCTTCAAAGCTATGTTTTTTTTTGGGTTATTCCCGCTCGTCCCCACGCGTCGTCCCCATCGGGGACCAACGGGAAAAAAAATTCCCACTCGTCCCCACTTATAATTTCGATGGGGACGAACGGGAACTCGACTTCCCGTTGGTCCCCACTGAAATAATGTTTTTGTTTTTACTTAAATCAAAGCAAGTTAATTAATACATACATAGTTTAATTGATTTGAAACCATGGAGTATAGCTCTGCTTTTCCTTTAGATTTAAATTTTCTCGCGTTTTGTTGGTTTTTTAATTTTTTAAATAAAATAAAATAAAAATTCGGTGGCATTGTATACAGGGTGAATTTTTGAGACGGGGCAGTAAGGGCAGCTACCTTAACCGTTGTAGCTAGAGGAAAACGTTCTTAGAAGACCATCCTTAATTTTTAAAAATATTTCGACCTGCAATCACAGATTTTGAAAAAAATGTACAGTCAGCGAGAAAATGGGCCATTTACACAAAAACTTTTTTTGATGCCAATCGATCCTGTTTCATCTAAGGATAAAAAGGCTCTTTCAGACCAACTGAGGTTAGAGTACTAGAAAAGTCAGAAATCGCTAAAATGTATTTCTGAGACAAGACAGTAAGGGCTACCTTAACCGTTGTAGCTACAGGAAAACGTTTTTAGGAGAATATCCTTAACTTTTGAAGATATTTCAACCTGCATTCACAGATTTTGAAAAAAATGTACAGTCAGCGAGAAAATGGGCAATTTACATAAAAACTTTTTTTGATGCCAGTCGATCCTGTTTCATCTAAGGATTAAAAGACTCTATCGGACCCACTGAGGCAAGAGTACTAGAAAAGTCGAAAACGCAAATAACTTTGATTATACATTTCGTACCAAATCAATTTGTCATTTGTCATAATTTTTCATCATTTTGTCGAAATATCTTCAAAAGTAAAGGTAGTCTCCTATGAAAGATTTCCTGTAGCTTCAACGGTTAAAGTAGCTGCCTTTACTGCTCCGTCTTAAAAATACATTTTAGCAATTTCTGACTTTTCTAGTACTCTTACCTCAGTTGGTCCGAAAGAGCCTTTTAATCCTTAGATGAAACAGGATCGACTGGCATCAAAAAAAGTTTTTGTGTAAATTGCCCATTTTCTCGCTGACTGTACATTTTTTTCAAAATCTGTGAATGCAGGTTGAAATATCTTCAAAAGTTAAGGATAGTCTCCTAAGAACGTTTTCCTGTAGCTACAACGGTTAAGGTAACCCTTACTGTCTTGTCTTAGAAATACATTTTAGCGATTTCTGACTTTTCTAGTACTCTAACCTCAGTTGGTCTGAAAGAGCCTTTTTATCCTTAGATGAAACAGGATCGATTGGCATCAAAAAAAGTTTTTGTGTAAATGGCCCATTTTCTCGCTGACTGTACATTTTTTTCAAAATCTGTGAATGCAGGTCGAAATATTTTCAAAAATTAAGGATGATCTCCTAAGAACGTTTTCCTCTAGCTACAACGGTTAAGGTAGCTGCCCTTACTGCCCCGTCTCAAAAATTCACCCTGTATAATGAAGCCTAGATGTATTTATTTAGAGTACCTAACTTTTAATACTTATAATTAGAATTGCTATACAACATAGAAGTTGACAGGCCTCTCAGCTCTGTTAGTAACTCTGCCTTCTGCACTGTAGGTCGTGGGTTCGATTTCCACCCAGGACAAACATGTGTGATGAACATAGTTCGTTCTATGACTGGTTTTAAAATAATAAAAGTATGTACCTATTTACAAAATACCTATGTATTCTATTAGTTATTTTGTTCCCAAGCTTTGCTTGTTATTTTTTATTATCGATCGAGCGAGCGAAGCGAGCGAAGATCTTAGTGGTAAGTTGGGCGATTTTGCTTTGTATGTTTGTATGTTTGTATGTTTGTATGTTTGTATGTTTCACGAATTGTTGTTCGAGCATAACTGTCGAACCGTTCATCCAATCTGCATGAAACTTGGTAGGTCAATAGGTTGTGGTAAGGAAATTTACGGGGGAGCATATGAGCTTAATCGATGAAGGGGTTGTGAAGATATTGGGTTCCCAAGGGGGTAAAAAATTATGAAAGTTACACAAATAAATTGAGTGGGGTGTCATACGAAAGGGCTTATTTTGTACATTCCAAAATGGTTTTTATTTTTAATCTAGGATGTATAGTTTTTGAAATACGACCAAAGACCAAAAACTACGAAACCAGAGCTGCAAGAGCTCCCGTTGCATAGAGTTTCGATGACTTCGTAGCTCATTGACTGGTCGTTCTTAAAAAGAGAGTGGCATCGTTGCGGTTTGGTTTGCAATGATTTTAGATGCTACTTGATTTATTTTCATGATAAAAAAAATTTTGATAAAGAATGAAAATAATTGGGGTAAAAAAAGTTAAGTAAACAAATATATTGAGTGGGCTGTCAAATGAAAGGTCTTTATTTGTACATTCCAAAATAGTTATTATTTTTATTCTAGGACGTATACTTTTAGAAATACGACGAGAATTCATAAATAGAATTCGTGCTTTTCGTGGGTCTTTTCGCTTTGCAGCCACGCGTTGCTGGAATGATTTGCCCCCTCCTTTACGTGCTCTGAAATCGTTAAATGCTTTTAAATTACATTACAAAGAGCACTTATTGACAATCCAATCTCGCTGCTAAGTGAAAAGTCGGGGAGATTTTATCTGCAATCTGCAATAGTTCATTCCCGTAGGTAGGTAGGTACTTACCTTCTGGGTGCGCACGATCCGCTGGAGGGCTTCCTCTTTTTGGTAGGTAATTCCGCTCAAACCTCCCTCACGCAGCGGAAAATGCTTTTTTCTGCCTCGGAAGCGGTCTGCGTGAACGCCCCAGAGCAGAGGTGCGAGTTCAAATAATTTAAATGTTCTCTTCTCTTGTAATTCTGCACTCTGGACGCCCTCTGGTGTCCGATCTTGACTGACCGACCCATCACTCACAACTCACAATCACCATTTCTTGATTTTCTTGATGAGGACCAAGGACGCCATCCAAGCCAACACCATTTTTCTTTTTCTGATAAATGTTCGAATTTTTGTTTGTTTGGTAGGTATGAAAATTATTATAAAAAATATGTAGATTATTTAATCTTTGAAATGTTGGTATACAATGTAATCACTGTTCCGCTCCTGTCAATGTCACTTATTATTCTGTCACTGTCTATTGTCATTTTTTTGTTTGTTTACTTGTTAGTTTTTCAATGTAATTATCTTGCCGTTTTTATTTGTTTCTTTTTTATTGTTTGATTTGTTATAAATAGTGTTTCGTTTCTTTTTTTCACGTCCGTTGGTGTCCGTGTAGTCACCCTATTTAAATAAAGGCACAGTCTGAAAATCAGCGCTGTCTCCCATGGGACCCCATGGGAGTATCCAGCATTAGCTGAGACTGGGCCTTTTTGGCACCGCTGGTATGTTTTTATTCTGTTTTTTTATGTTTACTTATAGTCGGATTGCTCATTATACGGACTGGAATTGAAGGAAAAATGACATTTTTCCTTCAATTTTTTATATGTTTTTAGTCCGTGTAATGAGCAATACGACTACGACTATTGAACTATATTTCTCTGTGTACCTTTTTCTGTTCTGTATCCTCTGTGTGTGTGCCAAATAAACGTTATCTTATCTTATCTTATCTTATATGAAATACCTAAATGAAAAATTAGACACGACATTATGTATTGCATGCATGCCAGTATTTTTTACCATGAAGAGCTAGCGCAATAGGCATACACGGCAGTATCAGTAGTAGCACTTGAAATTATAGGGGTAGTCAGAAGAAAGTCCAAATGTAAGCCATCTACGGTGCGCGAGATCTCAGTTCGGGGCGAACTACTAGTTAATTATATTCTTGAATCAAATTATTAGAGCAACGATTAATTTTTTCATATAACAATAATAAATATAAATATTGCTGGACATTTCACACAGCGCCACTTAGTACCTACAAGCTTTGGGGCTAGAGCCCCAAACTAAGCAAAGCTTGTATTAAGGGAACCAGAGAACTGATAGAATACTTATATGCTCTTTTTTTAAATACGTACATATAATACTTTATAACACCCAGACACAGAACAAACATCTATGTTCATCACACAAATGTTTGTCCTGGGTGGGATTCGAACCCACGACCTATAACACAGATGGCAGAGCTACTACCAACTGAGCCAAGAGGCCAGTCTTACAATATTCTGCCAGTGTCAAGTTGTAAGAAAAAAATACAAAATATCAAATCATTAGTCTTTTGGGGAACAGGGTGGAATCGTTCCCCAAAGGCAGAGTAGGTGGTTCCTCTGCAACGGGTCAGCCCATCTGGCCCACTTGCCCGTGGTCTTTCGACCGACAGTTGATGTCTGATAGTCCTAGATATACAGGGTGTGGCAAATTCTTGGTCACTGAAGGGTAGCTACCTTTTCTCTTGTAGTTAGAAAGTTTTGTTCTTAGGAAACTTCAGTTTTATTTTGAAGAAAAAAATAATTGCATTTTTAGATTTTTTAAAAAAAGTACAGTTAGCCTAAAAAATTACATTTGTCAAAAAAAACAAGTTGGTCTTAATCGACTCTATTTCCCACCAGGAACACTTCTCCCAAAGTAACTTATCAAATCAAATCGTAAGTTTTCGCAATAATTCAAAAAAACACATCCAATACATTTTCTATGAAATAAAGAGTTGTAAACATTACAGTACCACTTAATTGATCGTTCTTAATTTAATTTCGTAACTGCTCCGGCAAGCTGGGACGCTATTGTAAAGCGCGTATTTAAATTTAGAACAAAGTGCTTCCGTGCAGATGTACAAAAAGTATGCTCCATGCATACCAACATCTCTTGCGGCTCTGTCTGAAGGGCCTAAGGCTTTACAATAGCCTCCCAGCATGCCTAAGCAGTTACTAATTTAAATTAATAACCATCGAATAAGTGGCACTAAAATGTTTACAACTACTAATTTCATAGAAAATGTATGGGATGTGTTTTTTTGAATTATTGCAAAAACTTACGATTTGATTTGATAGGTTAATTTGGGAGAAGTGTTCCTAGTGGGAAATAGAGTCGATTAAGACCAACTTGTTTTTTTTGACAAATGTAATTTTTTAGGCTAACTGTACTTTTTTTCAAAAATCTAAAAATGCAATTATTTTTTTCTTCAAAATAAAACTGAAGTTTCCTAAGAACAAAACTTTCTAACTACAAGAGAAAAGGTAGCTACCCTTCAGTGACCAAGAATTTGCCACACCCTGTATTTCAATTCATTGGAAACTTTGCTTGCGAGTTCTAGAACTGTTGATGTTGAGTGGCGCCATCTTCGCTGATGCTCGTAAGCTCGTAGTGCGTAGCATGTCTATGTAGTTCAACTAGCGACAGGTAGATGTCGCTACAGTCTAATGGTCAAGTTAGCTAATTTTGAGGAACATGGTTAATTCTCTTCGAAACTCTTAACGGCTGTCTTCAGTCACGTAGAATGTTATCTAATTTTCCGTTCTATTTGCAATCACTCGTACTGTAAATCCGGTCTTCATTAAATACAACGCCACCGAAATTACATAAGTATTCAAAAACTAACAAAATGCGAGACTATTTAAATTAAAAGGAAAAGCAGAGCGATTCTCGATTATTTCAAATCAATTAAACTATGTACCTATGTATTAATGTACTTGCTTTGATTTAAGTAAAAACAAAAACATTATTAGAGTGGGGACCAACGGGAAGTCGAGTTCCCGTTCGTCCCCATGGAAATTATAAGTGGGGACGAGCGGGAAAATTTCTTCCCGTTGGTCCCCGATGGGGACGAAGCGTGGGGACGAGCGGGAATAACCCTTTTTTTTGGTTTTCAAAATACTTAGGTAGGTAGGTACCTACCTACTTAATTTTAAGTCGTCTCCGTCTTATCATATTTTTATCTGTCCGAGGATAATTAATGTATTTCAATTCCTAATCTATTTTAATTTTAAGTTCATTATTAGGTACAATAGATTTTTCATACAATATTTATATTAGACATTATTTAACACACGGGAATTACTCACGTAAAATTATCGTCGATTTAGATACCGACAATGTTTCGATTCATCCGGAGAATCTTCATCTGGGTAAGGAGGGAGTTGCGGCAAGGTTACTCCTCGCGGTCGCGTCTCACACTCTCAGTGTGAGACGCGACCGCGAGGAGTAACCTTGTAATTCCCGTGTGTTAAATAATGTCTAGTACAACTCACGAAAGTTTTGAAAGTGAAAAAAAATATTTATATTAGTCTAAGTTCATAGAAGGTACTTACTAACGATGCATTTTACCCTACTGTACTGTACAGGTGGATAGGGTACCTATTCTCAAAACATCCGGCTGGCATCAGCGTTCGTTAATACGTCAGTCAAAGTCGAGTGACAAGGCCTAAACTCGGAGCGTTCGACTTGCACCGCACCAGCTAGATCAAAGACGGTGCTTAATAGGCATTGGGCCATGTATGAGCTATCGAACTGTCTCTTATTGGATCCAAGATGGGGAGGTAACTTAAACAATCGATGTAACAAAAGTATTACGACAAGAACGGAGATTTTCACTTTCTAGGCAATGTAATGTATAGACAGTATTAAGTAGACTAGATTATAATTATTATGTATGTAGGTACATCGAAAGCTCAGATAAATTTATCAATGGCATCGAGTTTGATTTTTTACTAATTAAAAAACGGCTATTTTTATGCATAAAAGAGCAGTCATCATTGATACATTTAATCATAACTAATGAATGACAAAACAAATCTGAGGAAACGAGATAAAAAGTCGCACTTGCTGCGCGCACCCTGAAACATAAGATAGAGTTTTCGGAAAGAAAGCCGGACTTTTTAGAAACAAAGAGGCAAAACAGCTCTGAAAATGTCCGGCTAAAGTATCAGCTCTAGTGCACCATCACGAGCACTGCCATAATAGACCACCTATGACCTGACCCCATTGTTCTGGCGCCCTGTTTGATACGATTTATTGGAAAATCAAAACGGTTATAGAGAAATAATTTATTGCCAGCTTCAGTACCTACTTATAGTTTGTGGCTATGTTATGATACCCTTATTTTAAAGGGGTACTTCTAAATGAGGCATGAAGAAAGTAGTAATTTGTTAAAATAGTTTTTTCAGCTTTACTTATGCCAAAAAAACTGACGATAAGTCATTGTTAATAATTCCTGGAATCTTTAAATATCCTTTGAAAACATAGGACTTTTCCGTGTGAGTACTGAGATAATGAATCAGAATATTATTGTAGTTGCAAGACTATTTCATTTAAATAAGTAATACTTAGATACATTTTAATATACCTACCTAAGGATCCGTAGGTATGAAAAAAAGATTGAATGTTAGTTTTCAACAAGTGAATTATTGATCTAAAAATTACTGTGTCTAGTTCTCACGGGTATCTAATGATGACGGACAGGTAATCCATATAGCTCTGTACGGAAGCCGAGCCGTTAGCTTGTTCTTGGAAAATAGTGGCTGAGTCATTGTACGGCACCAAACATCTGTGAAGATCCATTTTTGTCCTAGAGGGGTTCGATAAGAAATACAAGACGAACCTTCCTTAGTTTTGCCAGTTCAGCTAACTTAGTCAAAAATATAGGTACCTAGTCAAACAAATAAAATTTTTGTCCCAGAGGGGTTCGATAAGAAATACAAAACGAACCTTCCTTAGTTTTGTCAGTTCAGCTAACTTAGCCAAAAATATAAGTAGGTACCTAGTCAAACAAATAAAAAACAGTCTAACAATAATCTGATCTAAGTGAAGTTTATAATTAGTCACGGCGTAATTTGTATAAAACTGAGGCATAGTTCATGTCCTGTTAAAGCATTCATAACCTTTACACCATCTGAAAGAAAATATATTTCCAAAAACTGACTTGCAGCCTGAATATACACAAAACGACGAAAATAAAAACCGGAAATAAAAGAATGCAAAGTGTTTCCTGAAAAGTATCAGGAACAACCCATATTTTTAAGCTCTCAAAATATTTGCAGAAAAGTTCAATACCCCTGTATTTGATGTAATTTTTCAACACGTTTATTTAAAACCTTTCTAACCATGACTCAATGCCAACAATCGATATAGGTAGAGTATGGAATGGATTACTCAGAATACAGGAAGAAATATGGTATTTTTCATGATACCAGGAAAGCAATGAAGGTGTGTTTCCTCTCCACTTATTTTGAGAAACAAATTAACAGCCTACTATTTCCATGCCTACGTAATGTGACCGATATAAATATGATTTTTCAATGAAAATATTTATCTTTTAAAATTCATAAAGAGATGTAAGATTATTATTACTACCTACCTAATTGAATTCAGTTACCTATTCGAAAAGTTAAGTTTCACAAATGAAACTTTTAAAATAAGTAAGCTACTTCGATATATTCGTAAGTGGGCGAAATACCTGAAATATTGCAAAGATCAACCCGAAAATAGTTATTTCTTCACATTAATTCTTCGAACTTCAGATTGACTCATTAAAATCAATAAGATTCCAAGATGCCAAAACGTTACGATGTCCCCTTGATGTCCCAATATTATTTTGTTTACTCACTTATGGCGATCTTAATGCAGTTTTGATCACAAAGTTTTTGAATCGAAAATTTTATCGAAGTAGTTGAATCGAAAATTTTGTAAAGACTTTTTCATTTTCTATGAAATAATACCTAAGTTTGGATTTTAGGTTTGTTTTCATTTTAAAATTTATGTGCAAATTCGCCTGCCGCAGGCCCCTTAAGCCAGTCTAAAAGCGCAGGTATTAGTAAGGAAACATGAAAAACAAGGGAATTTTAATTTAATATCTAACGTTTTGGATATTTTTTTTTTCCTCAATTATAAGGATCGGATTATACTCGTAGGTGCTTCTAAGTAATCGTCTATTATGAGTCTTCAAGCAAACTACAACCAGCGCTTCGTAGATTACAACCTTTGTTTCTTGCCCATCTCCTTTTTCGAAAAGATTGCATCAAATATGGATTCTTGATGCAATCCCGCATAATTTTCTTTATCTCTACAATCTCAGACATCATTATAACAAAATAATGATGCGTTTTTTTACCGTGTACTTACAGATAACAGTAACTCAAGATGTTGTACACATTTCGTGTCGTCCAAAATAGTATTTACCTCGTTAACGCGTCCTAGTATGAATGTTATGTAATGGTCGTGCCTATTTAAGTATGAAACATAAAGCTGTTGTAGTCGGCCAGCTTTATAAGATAGGGTATTGAGTGCGTTTTTTGTGATTCAGTACGGCCGGCATTTGAAACCAACTGATGTATGTTTAGGTTCCGAGCAGGCACGTTCTAAGATAAGTATTCTTGGACTTAGTGCGCATTATAAATCTACCATATTTGCCAGTTTTTTTTGTTTCATTTCATAATTTGTGCCTTTGTTGTCATAAAACCGTTGTATCAGACTGCTTTTACTTACGCGTATCTTTTAACCCTACCTTCTTTATTCTCTTCTTATATATTTTTCAATCAGCTCATCATAATCTTCATCTATAACTCAACTTTGCATATAACTAGGCATCGCATCGACCCCTCTTTGCTTGTCCATTTCTCTACATTATTATTAACCAAAAGCTCAAAATATAGGCAAACAAGGACCTTAACCTAAGTTATATAACTTAAGATAAAGGCAAATCAGAATTTAATAGGTTAAGTAGACGGATGTGCCTGACACAGGCTCGTAACAGGTGGATGCAGACGCGCCTTAAATGGCAGACTCGGGACCTTAAATGGAAGGCAGTAGAATGCGCATGCGCCGTACTATGAAGACTATTATAATAAACATTGCAGGCTATTGGGTTCCTCTTTAAATTGACACGTTTTGTTTAAATTGGATTGCGTTGATGTTGATTGAATATTGTCAGTAACATGGCATACCAACATCAATATTTTTAAAATTTTTGTTTTTGAGATTTTGCTGTTGATTTTTACCATGGCATTCCATAGTGAAAGCATCCAGAAGGATGAAATGAAAATGTGGTTGTTTCTGTTCACAAATAAACTGACATAAAAACAGTTTAAGTACCTACCAAGCATAATTACCTACGAAAAATCCATTGATGCACGGTCAGGATTTGAACCCCGGCCAACACGGCTCAAAGTCATATGTACTTATACCTACGGCAGCATATTCTCAGGGTCATTTTTCTTATAGGCTTGAAAATTATTGGTAGTGTTACTACTATACACTTTACACGGCAGGTAGATCTGGTTGCTCTGCCTGTCCATGCCCAAAATTGAGCTCCAAACTTTCCCAAATAAACTCTTCAAACATTAGGTAACGCTACAAAATAGGAGTTCACTCCTACTCAATGCCACCAGTGACGAGTTTATTTGGTCTACCTATTAGCATCAAAATGAACGTGATCATGGCATTCCGAAACGGGCCAGAAGAAAGTAAGAAACTGCTAATCAAATTCACAAATTCGCTATCGATGTGTCAATTTGGAAATCAAATAAATCAATATTTATGTATTGGATATTTGCTGGGTGGGTTGGAAAAATACCGAGGTGGTTTACATTTTAGTGTTGATGAGAATGGATGAGCGATAAACTTGGGAGTGTATGACGACCTTAGCTTAGAGATCTGGTGAGGGAGACCTTGGCTGAGCCAAGCGAACGAAGTGGTGCGTTCGGTCCTCAAGGTAGGACTATTTTTTGCATGGTCTACAGATATTTGTAGAAGGTTTGGGTATTGTGATACCTTAGTAGTTGTAATTTCCGATTCCTTTGATACAGGGAATCCTACTGTCCCTCAGGACTACACCAGTAAGTGAAGTTGTAATGTCTTAGGTTTAGGCACCTGTAAAGTTACAAACTTTATAAATAAATAACTATAACTTTATCAGATATTGTTGATTTATTATTTGCTCTAATTTAGAAACACTCTGTAGGATTAAAAAACTGCCTTTTAGATAGATAACACTTTATTGTTCACCATAAAGAGGTAAAAACAATTGGCGGCCTTATCGCTTAAAGCGATCTTTTCCAGGCATTCTTTTAAAGCTTTACTAGACAATTACAATTTAAGAAAATGGGTGTAAAGTTTTATAACGAAAAATCTATTTTTACATACAGGTTTCGAACCCGAAAGTTGAGTGAGGTAGGTACTTCGGCTATCACGTATTAGGACTACTACTACTATTATAGAACTCTTTAAACTATAATCCTAAAGCAGATACCGATCTCACTGCTTCAAGAGTCGCAAATTCATTTTGCTATAAATAAAACAGATTACCTAACACGTAGTTTACGAGCGTATAGCCGTTCATTAGCTACTGTTCACTTTCACCGCTCCACTCGTTGTTATTCTGTGCGGGTCAAGTTTACACGACTTCCGATGTGGATTCGTTGCTCATTAATCGCTGGTATAAGCCGTGTTGATGTGTCGTATCAGCCGTGCCCTCTCTACCTAAAAAAAATAACAGTTGTCTGAAAAGTCGGTTTACGGACGATAATTTTTCGTGATGTCATAAGAAAACATTGATGAACGATCGTGTCTCTCTACCGCTTGTTTTTCGCTCTCACTTGCACGCTCGGCTCAGGCGGAACGTGACACTTTTTCATGCGTGCAGCCGGCGTTCAGAGATAAGACGTTATCACGTCATTAAGGTTCGTCTTAATTGCTTTTAGATTTTGTCTAAACACCTCACGGTAGAGGGCTTTTTAATAACTTAGCAGCTAAAAAGCTCGAAAAGAAAAGTTTAAAAAGCTTTACTCGATATCAAAACCTTTTTTCTATTTCAAGCGCAGAGTTAGGTTGATGTTTTCAGATCTTCCTATACTTTTTCTTCAGACACAAGTTCAAATCCTGTCTAGGTGCAGTTTTTAGGATGCATTTAGAAAATCTTAGTGATCCCAAATGTACCTAAGGTTAACACTATAAAGTAAAAATTTATTAATCAAGATTCTTTGAATAAGATTAAGGGGTAGTCAAAAGAAAGTTACAGACTAGTAATGATATCTTAGAAGCCACTTGGTATGGTCAGTCAGATCAATGGCAGCGCCTAGCGTGGCGAATTCCAAAACCTGTAAGATCGTAGTTTTATTTGGGTTATTCGTGGCGCGGCGGGACGTGTCGGGAATCCTAAATGACGGGAGAAAGAAGTGCCCTATTCTGAAACCACTTGCTAAACAAAAACGAGTTTTATTTCAAGAATAACCTAGGAATACACAAATCAACTAATCAAATCGAAATAAACCGACCGATTGGTCGTCCCAAGTATCGCTGGAGCGATAGAATAGAACCTGCGCGACCTCGGAGCCGACAACTGGCTAGAGACAGCAATGGACAGAAGGAAGTGGCGAATTTTCGGAGACCAAGACTCAATTTGGGTCCCAGAGCCAATGGAGTAAGTAAGTAATTAAATCAAAATAACTATAACTAGTAGACAGAGGTGCGTAACTCTAACTATTACACTCTGAAGAGTTTTTAGAGCGTTTTGGTAACCTGATGGTCTCAATGGTTTTCAATGTTTCGGTTATTCTATTTTTTTTCGAACTTAGATGCGTCATTATTGCGGATTGTCAATACATTCGAAAAAAAATCTGGTAATTTTCTGAGTGAACTCGATCAAGACTTTAAAGATCAAGAAATTAATCTCGTCGAATGTGGGATCGAGAATGCCATAAAAAACTGAAATATATCTTAAGTTTAAAATTAAGTTTCCGGAAGAAGAATCCGTACCCGTATTATAAATGTGAAAGTGTGTTTATTTGTCCTGCTTTCACGTCAAAACAGAGCGACGGATTGACTTGATTTTTTGTGTGGAGATAGTTGGAGGGCTGGAGAGTAACATAGGCTACTTTTTATCCGGGTACCACGCGAGCGAAGCCGCGGGCAGCAGCTAGTATTTTATACTTAAAATTAACCTCATAATACAGAATCAGACCACGGGTCGGACACCGCATTCCTTGCATACATAGCGTGCAATAAAACGAATTAGAAGTGATGAGTGGCTTCCAATCTAATTATACCAGGGCAGGTTGAGGAATGAGCTATCCCGAGGAGTCTAATTTTAACCGTGGCAGACGTGAATGCGTTTCCTACATTGTAGGTATGCAAGTTTACTCTTAACTTGTTACCAGTCATTCACCGCTTTGGTATTTCCAGTTTGTGGTTATATTTTTCAAAATGAATTTGTTTTTTTAAACATTTCTTGCTTGTTATCCATTAAAGTGTAAACATGGATACATTTTGGTACTTGATGGTAAGCAGATATCGTATCTTAGAAACATTATTGTAAGTACCTACTTATAAAAAATAATTTAAAACAATTATTTTGTAGGACCCTATTATTATATTAAGTACAAGTTACTTATTACAAGTTATTCAGTTTCCATAATCCAATTAGACAAAGAACCTTCTTTACCTACAATTTGAATTTTAAGTGGTTTTTGACTGCTAAGATTATCATTGTTCTTTTTATAAAATTGTAAATCGTTAATACTTAAATTAAAAAAAAAACAGTTTATCGATATTCAATAAGTACCTATGTACTTACCTACTTATTTTCATCAAGCTTAGATCAGAAGATCTATTTTTGGAATCGTCATCGCTTTAGTTAGAGTTTCACAGAACATACTTTTTTTTCAGTACCTACTAATTTGTCAACCAATTCACATTTATATGTATTTTGGCACATAAATCGACGATATTGATATTTAAATAAGGATGTGTGAGCACTTGCTAAATAAACCGCAAACTTTACATGAAACGTTACCAATTCCGTGAACAAAAATTCAAGATAACCTTATAAGGTTAGATCAAGGCTAGATTGAAGTTTCTTTCTTTACTCGCCTCACGACTACTCTTTGATAAATGCTAAACGTTTCGATAAAAATCTAGTTTCTCGTGTTAAAAGGCATTTAAAATGATTAATAGGATGCTAAAATTAATAGACAGTGATTGTTTGAGTAGGTAAATAAATACCTAGTTCAATGAGAAGAGACGCTCGTTCTCAATGTGTTTGTTTAATTTGTAAACAATCGTTGAAAAGATGTCGGCATTTGAACTAGCATTTATAATTAGGTACCTACGTAGAATAATTTTGTAAATAAATAATTGTAAATATGTAGTAGTTTAGTTTCTGTAAATAAATAAACATTATGTACCTACGTATCTAATGGTATTTTGGGATTCAAATTTTAATATTAAAACATCCGTGGATATTATAAATTTTGTTGGTTTGAAACTACATTTCAATACTATTTCATTTTTTTTTACTTCATTCCAGTTGGGCACAGGTGTCTATGGTGAGGTAGGTAGGTATCTATACGAACTTACAAACAAACTTTGCTTTAAATATTAGTGTAGATTAGCTTTAGTAGGATAATAATGAATTCAATTTGATATAAATCTGAGCTAAAAAGCCTGTGCGAGAATTTACAAGATCCGCAGCAGAAATAAACAAGACGACATAATAATGTAAATGAATGCACCCGATTCCGTTCACCGTTGTGGCGTTGCTATGCAGTCGCCAGGAGGATCTCATCATTAAATGTCTAGGTTAGCCCCTACTAGGGGTTTCCTCCTTGTTTTAACCCCTGACGAAAGAAGGGTGTATAAGTTTGTAGTGTGTCTTTGTGTCCGCCTGTGGCATCATAGCTCCTGAACGGATGAACTGATTTTTTTTAAAGATGTCTTTTTCGAGAACGTTTCTAGCTCTAGTAGATAGCCCCCCTTACTTATGAAAGATATTTAAAGTTGAACACTGGTTGAACAACGTCCTGTCTCTGTTTGTCACTATCCACAAATAAAGACAGGACGTTGTTTAACCAGTGTTTCACTATAAACATCTTTCATAAGTAAGGCCCAGTATGTCGGGGGTTTTTCATTAAAAATTTTAATCGAATTGTTATTTTAATAATATCACTATCTCTTTTTGATTAAGGTAAGCTGTTATTACTATTTATTGATATATTAGTAGGGGAGACCGGGGACAAACGTAACAGTTTGTATTCCATGCCAGATTTCTCGTTAGTAATAACCATTATGATAAAATAATTATAGCCATATTAAACTTTCGTTTATGGTCTATAAATGTACACTATAATTTTATAAAATATGTCATGGTTTCTGATAATTATTAAGCTGCGAAAAAAAATTGGAAATTGTTACTTTCGACCCCATGGTTAGGGCGATAGTAACAGAGCGTGGGTCGAAAGTAACACCGTATAAATTCTCCCCTTTGTTACAATAACAATAAAAAACAACGTTAAATCAAATTATTTAGTTCAAAGTTAAATACCTAGTACAAAAATAATTATTTTTTTATGTAAGGTTATCTTGAGATTCATGTTTCTATTTAGTATATATTTCTTATCTTTGTGTTGTCTTTTAAATGTTCATCTGCTGCTTTTCTATAGACTTCTGTGCTAGTGGTGCCTCTATTAGTTTTTCTAATACGTTGCCGTGGCATTCTGTTAAACAAAAAAAAGAAAAAAAAGTTTCATAACATCGCACTCATATTTACTATTAAAGTAACACGTTACTTATGTCCTGCCATGAGATGTTACTTTTGTACCCAACCCCGTTTTTGATATTTGATGCCAAATAACATTGAAACTGAACGTGTTACACGAAAACAACTTATATCATGCTAAAGACAATCTTAAGGTTAATCAACGAACTAATAGTCATAATTGTTATCAGCATCTTAATTCTACGTAAACACTAAATGAATAAACAACAAGCAACCTACTTTTGGTGCAAAAAATCACGATACGTCCACTAACACAACCTTGCCGCATGATGCGGGCCCGGAGACTGCACTCAGGCGCGGGGGCCGGTGCAAGCTAACAACCACCGGTCGCGCACGTCGTTCCGGCTATTGGACAAGGCTACGGAGCGTTTGTTACTTTCAACCCGCCGTTACGTTTGTCCCCGGTCTCCCCTACTAAGAAGGAACTCGTATGATGAATATTTGGACTCTAGCCCTGTTACTCGTAATAGACTTGGAAATATTTTTCCTACAGCTCAAACGGATATATTTATCAGAGTAATTCATCATCTCTTTCGTACCTACCAAGTAAAAATTATCAACTTATTGCATATTTATTTCTATTATAAGATCATCAATCAAATGTTCTTGAAATGATTGAACATCACGGTTCTTTAGATCCGGTAGTGTTGATCAAATTTAAATCAAAATTAAAATCTCGTATCGAAAGAGAATCAAGTTGTTGAATGTTTGCTTATGTCGCACAAGTAGATGCTTCTTTGTATTCCTCATTAGATAAGGATAGTCTTTTGATAAATGAATCTTACTTGCAAATCAATATCAATAATTTGCAAGATATATTTGACTCGAATCTGAATAAATGGTAGGTACCTAGGTACTTCATTTATTTTTGCCGGTTACATCTAATACATTGCATATTTCGTATTTAACAAGTATAAAGATAAGTACCTACCTAAGTATTAAGTACTTTAGTATTTTGCAACCAAAATGTGATTAAGGGCTGATTTTTCAATTGATAAATAACTTTTATCTGAGGAATAAATATGGCGTTATGACATATTTTCAATACAATATCTGTCAAATCGCATATTTATTTCCTCAGATAAGAGTTATCTAGGTATTGAAAAATCAGCCCTTAATAAGCTAAACTATCCAATGATTCTAGATCATGTCAATTTTATCAGATTTTTTGTCATAACATTTATTATTGTGTCAAAAGATCTTGAAAGTCTTATACAGATATAGTACAGACCAGGGAGAATGTCTACCTTGGCAGATTCTGATCCTGTTTTTTTTATATCTTAGACATAGTGATTATTCTTGGTACGACATTACAGCATCGCAACGTACTTGTAGTAGGCGCCTGCGCCCAGACAGGTAACGCTTGCTTGGCAATTAGCATCCTTCGACCGGATTGTTAGCATTCTTCCTGTCGTCTCCGTTCCCACATCAAAAGTAACTTATTATTCAACAGACAAGATATTGGCCGTGTTAGCTGAGATGGCACTTCGATTCCAATTGCAAGTTCAAAATAAAAACAGTACGCAAAATGGATCTAGGAATTCGTGAAGTTAGCCGTTTCGATGCGCAGTGCAGCTTTTTCATACAAAATTTACTGCGCAGCGAAACGGCTAACTTCACGAATGCCTGTGCGTACAATCAATACATCAATAGATTTTTGTTTCAGAAAAAAATTTATTACCTAACATAAACTTCTAACGGTGAAGGAAGACATCGTAAGGAAACCAGTTACCCAGTAAACCAGTACCTATAAGGCCATAGTAATCTGACTGACACGTATGGAATTCTGACTTTTGCAAACTGTGGGCGAATAAAACAAAGTAAGGCTAATCAAAGTACATAGGTAAAAGTAAATAATCTTCCAGTTTATGACAAAGTTTTGAAGCTTTCTTCACCAGCTTATTCATCGTCTGCAGAAAATCTTCTGCAAATGCTAAGAAATACAGCGGTACCTAACACTGTTTGTTCTTAGACCATGTCAGATTTTTCAAAGGGTTTTCACTTCGAAATCCATAGAATGGCAAGCGAAAGTGTCGTCTTCTATGCGCAGGCGCTACAATACTGGCGAAAGCTGCCGACGGCTTTGTTCGCACAATGACATCGTTCAGAAGCTTATTGGTGATCAAGATTGCTGATGGTGGTGGTGAGGTAAGATTGCTGATGCAACCGTTCTATGGTCTTTTGTAGGGCTTCATTAACATGCAAGCAAAAAGGATTTTGTAAAGACACTTCTTAGTCTTTTACACGAATGGTTTTGACATCAAATTAAAATATTCAAAGACTTTGCATTAATGATCATGCTTATTTATATTCTTGTAAGAATGTGGACTTTAGAATGCGAAGATCCTGGCATATTTGTATTTTTTTTGTTTTTATTCATTAATTCTCTCCATCACATTGCTACAAAGTAATGTTGGTCGGATTAGGGCTTGTTTTATACTAAAAGAAAAAGACTGGTGGGTTGTTCGCGCGATATTTTCCTTCCACGTTTAGAGCTCGTGTTAATGCGCATTAACTTTTCCGAAACGAAAAATCCACGCTACTATCCCACTAGCTCAAAACGGCCCGTTGTATAGACAAGAATAAATTATTGGAGCTTTCAAGCATTCTAAGCATTATGACAACATAACTGACCTTTACGCATAATGAGCTTACTAACTTTATTAGAAACTTGGAAGAAGATGTTGAAGAAAATGAAGATCGACCTCTGTGGCGCAGTGGGCGAAGGCCCGCCTGAAACGCAGCAGGTTGCGGGTTCAATTCAAATCCTGAGGCCAATGTTTGTTTAATCTGCAAATATTTGTAGGGGTTCTGGGTGTTTTTCTCTATTATGTATTTAGGGATTATATCAATCAAAGTTCCCATAACACAAGCTCTGCTTAGTTTGGGGCTAGATGAAGCTGTGTGAAATGTCCAGCATTAGGTAAGTATTTATTTATCCAGAAAATCTAGTGAAAATAAAAGTGGTACTCACCACACCGTTTAAACCAAGCCTATGACTGCAGTTACCTCTATAATTTAGCTTCTGTACATTGTAATTTTACAATACAAACCATACTTCTAAAACTCAGCCTCGATAAATAATTTTGCGACCGGTTAAATACACAGCGAATACGACTTGGCATGATGTTCATTGCAAAATATTTTGAAAGTGTTAGTTTTATAGTCCAACTAACGTGTAGCTTTTGTTGATAGACACTGATGATTTTAATTATAGATGAGTAGAAAAGAAGAGTTGTTTATGCGACCATCAAAGGGAATCTTAAAAGAAGTAGCCTTATTTACTTCGATTTCGGCATTGCAAAGAATATAATTTGGAAACATACATGAATGGTATGAAAGTTTGATTTGATTAGAATCGATTCGAAAATCTGCACGACAAAAATCGGTCATTGAACTTGTGATCAATGTAGTCACTAAAACAAAAGCCCTTTGCATACCTCCCGTCCTGTTGTCGCTTACGCAAGGCAATTACGATGATAATCTCAAAGAACAATTACAATATAATCGAATTATCTGCATCTTTGGCCGCAAGCTGCATACAGTGTCGTGTCGTCTTGCGCAATTAAGATGCGGCTAGATACTTCGGTAATTTAATACAACTGGCTCTTTTACTGTCTCAAACTATTATTTTGGGTCTTATAAACAAGCACACTTTTCTGATTGATAACATGAATAAAATATGTATGAAAATGAATAATCGCTAAAAACTGTGTCAGACTAATATTATTGGCATTCTTTCAAGATAATGCACAAGACACCTATCACTATAATAGGAAGATGAAACGTACCAAGTTTATCTACGAGCAGTAGGTATCAATGTAGGCAATTGGGATTTTTTAGACCAGGGCTAATTACTAATAAGATACTTTATAAAGCCCGTTTCTATTTGATTATTTGCTAATGAGATTGATTTTAAGTCTACTCTTACCGCTTTTATGGATGTTACTAATCAATTTTCATTTATTCATAATTTAAATGAGTGAAGAGAAGATTATTGAACTCTCAAAATACCCACACAACAAGTCAATATAAGTCGCGGCCATAAAGATACTATTTACAAAGCCGCGGGCGAGAATAAATCAGTAACGGTGTAAGAAAAAGTGAAGTCACATTACGCAAATTACGTAACTCTAACCGTATCTCATAAACCCATTTGTCAGGAGATAGCATCAATCGATGTGAACAATACGCTTACGTAACAGACGAAAGCGAAACAATTAGGAGATAGGGAGATCATCATCGACTTTCGCGAAGATCATATCTCAACCCACTAATCAACAGGATTTATTTTCATCACGAATGAAGCAAATATGACAGGCCAAATTAAAATTTCACAAATTGCGATCGTATCGATGAAAGGAGATCCAATTTATTTGCTTTATTAAATTACAAACTCTCTAAAACTTTGAAAGGATGCAGGTGCGGTTCTTTGATAAAAATATAGACGAGAATTTATAGGCGTTATTCAAATCACATTCAGGCATAATTTATGCGCGCACAATCATCGCATACATGCAGTAAATAACGTTTATAGCGCAAGGAACCCGAGGTAATTTTCGCTGGAAATCCAGCAAACATTCGTAATATATCGATCGATTTGAAATTGCACGAGTTGCCCCAAGAAAATATTATACGATCGACAATTTCAAATAGGTGCGTAATTACGCACATGCAGGTAATATATCAAACAAACTCATTATTGAAGTTCTTGCAATCGTACATCTTCTTTTGCGGTTCTCGTTCGATAAGTGTAAATAGCGTAGTGGATCTAGTAAATTGAGCATAATGTCGTCCTAAAGGCTATTCAGTACGTTTTCAATGCGATATTTATTTTAATTCGCGTTTCGCCGACAGGGTTCCCAAGATTTTATCTTGTCACGCCTTGGCTCATTGTAGGAGCAGGCCTAAACGACGTTATGTTTTGTTGGTGCAAAAAACACGATCAATTGCATTCGCTGGACTTTAACAAGACAATGATAGATGCGGTTGGAAAAGTTGAAATGCATTTTAATTGCTTAATCGGCTCTGGTTTCAAAATAAACAAGTCGACTAGGTATTTTGCCTTTTAGAATAAATTGCTTTCAAAGACAGGTTTCAACAATTGATTTCTGAAGCACGTGATGGAATTTGCTCTTAAACGCGAGACTGTTTATGGTTGTTCCTTTAATGACTCTGTGCATAGCAAAAGAATTAAATTATGAATGGCTTAGAATTTATCTAAAGAAACATTATAATTACAGGTAAGAACAGTATTTACTTACCTAACTACCTACTATAACTTAAAAAGTAAAGAAGTCTGAACTAAACTGAAAATAACTAGTGTAAAATAGTTAGAATAAACTTTCATATTTACAAGTAGTCATGACCAATTTAATAGGGAAAGAATATGGTTGGTCATAGTTAAGAAAACTCATCACTGTGTCACAGATTACTAAATAGTTACTACCTATCGTCAGAAACATAGCTGCACGTAGAAATAGGTAGGTAGGTATAGGTACTTACTAGGAGCGAAACGTCTATAATTTATGTTGCAGTTTAGTTTCGAAATAACATTACTTTCGGCCCTTTTGTCTTGGCCGCAATGTCTTGAACAATAGAAATGCGTATTAGATTCTTTTGAAAATAAGCTAGTACGCTTTCAGATTGTTTCTCGAACTAAGTTCTTTGAAGAAGCCGTTATACACTATGGATGAAAAGGCCTGAATTGTGACCTATATTTTGTTTTAAGTTACCTACTTATTTAGTTGGTTTAAAAACGAAATACCTACCACGCTTTTATGGATTTTTTTTTAAATAAATTATTGTAGGTAGGTACTTATTGTAATCGGTCCTTGAAAAATTTGTAAAGTTTCAATTTATTCCGACGTTTTGAAGTGGATTTACCTACGTTTAATGATTCCATTTACTTTAATAGAAATAAATAAAGAATACAAACTATAAAAGCGTGTTTAAAAACTAGAGTAATAAAAAAACTAACAGTAAACTGCAGCCCTAGTGGTAGTACTTATAATGACTTATATTTCCAAAAACAAAGTCTTTTCTTGATCGTTTTCCCCCTTACTTATGAAAGATGTTTAAAGTTGAACACCGGTTAAACAACGTTACGTCTCTGTTTGTCACTACCTAAAATACGCCAACATTGCCCGCTTTTTTCGAATAATTTCAATTTTTGTAAAAATTTTCTATGGGAACGTAAGTATTTTCTTTTATCATCTGCTATTATAAGATTATGTGCATGTATTACTTTATCAGATTTTATGATGCGTCAATATTTAATTAAGTATTTTATACAATTTGATGGCGGGCAAAGTTATCTGGACTTTTAGCCAACATTGCCCACGTTGATTTTTGACGCAAATATAGCCTCTAGAGAGATGAAATAAAAAGCCAATACAAGAATTTAGGCAATAATGGCGTTTACTTTAGGTTTTAAAACGATACTATAGAAGGTTTCCTAGCAAAGTGGCTGGGCAAAGTTACCCTGACATTTTTTGTCTTTTTCATACAAACCGCATTTCACAAATTAAAAGTGCTAGGGTTGGCACTTCTTAGTTAACTGATCTTGTGATCGTAGTTGTTGTAGGTATAAAAAAAACTGGTTATTTTTCATTCAGGTATTTATTTAATAAACTTTAATCAACATATTTATATAGGTACCCAAATGAAAATGAAATACTAATTGAGATCAAATTATGTTAGGAGCTAAATTAAAATAATTACTAAACTATTAGACATTTTCAGCTAACTGTCACTATTATTATTGCATTGTCACCGAAGACTCATAATTTTACCTAAATTCAGCTCAATTTGACACCGGGAAGTAGGTCAAATTAAGCTTGCAAGAATTGACTCGGACAAACATACTTACAAACATAGGAACTTACAAACATACAAACATTGCAAGTTAATTAAAAGCTTTAAAAAAAACAAGTTTCTGAAGTGCCAACCCTAAGCTTATTTTGATGGCGGGCAATGTTGTCAATAGTAGATCGCTACATTGCTGGATAACTTTGCCCACCGCTATAACTCTTGTTTGAAAAGACATTCAGCAACGATAATAACATATTAATACTCCTAAAATGTTCTTACATATCATAATATTAATAAAACTAACCTGTGTTTTCGCCATCACTCACAATTCACTTATGAATTTGCACCAAAATTTGCCCGCGAAAATACGCACCGTACTCGAAGAGTTCCAACAAGTTACTGAGTGAAGCTAGCGACACACCAGATAGACAGTGTTGCTAGACACATAACCTATTTTCTATCAAAGTCAAAAAATGTTAACATATTATTCAAATATTTTTGCAATTTAAAGATTTGCTTAAAAATTGATCTTCGGGCAAAATTACCCTTGGTGGCAATGTTGGCGTATTTTACGGTATCCATAATTAAAGACAGGACGTTGTTTAACCAGTGTTTAACTTTAAACATCTTTCATAAGTAAGGCCCTTTCTTCGCATTGTAGAGCAGAAATTATTAAAAGTAATTACCTATTAGGTATTTTCGCAATACGAAATGGGTCTTACTTATGAAAGATGTTTAAAGTTGAACACTGTCCTGTCTCTATTTGTCACTATCTAACAAATAGAGACAGGACGTTGTTTAACCAATGTTTAACTTTAAACATCTTTCATAAGAGGGTAAATATTTAAGTAAATATGAAAAACAACAATGATATAACAAGCCTTCAAAAACGACGTTTCAATTAAAGAAGACAGGTAAGAAAACTTGTTGCCAAATGTAAATGTTATTAACATTACCAAGGAGAAAATTATGTAAATGGCTTGTATAACAAATGAAAGTTACACTTGTGATGGAATTGTCGTAATTAGTAAGCAGCTTTTTTTGCCGAAGGCAGTTTGGCAAATATTATATTTTCGCACGCGTCTACGTTTTTAACAGACTTCAAAAAAGGAGGAGGTGCTATGTTCGCCCAAAACTTTCCTTGGCTATGCTCGACTAGACGCTCGAAAGATAGTAAACTAAGGCGTCGAGTAAGCAAGCATAGCTAATTCACACCAAACATGCTTCTGACGCTTATCTTATTAAAGATGGGTAGGTCCGACGATAATTCGGAGCTACATCTTGATGTACATCCAGCTCCAAAGAGCTACATCCAGGTCCCGTGTCCGTCGGACCCATATGGGTTCGGTACTGCGGGAGCATAGGTTTTAAAGGTTCCTTCGCGCGCGATGCCGTTCCGCCGCCCCGTCTAAAGACCTACACACAGGTCCCGTGTCCGTTGCACTCATACAGGTCCAGCTCGCACTCCCATCTATGCAGTACCTATCCTTTCCGTCCGCACTCCTAATGACCTACATAGGTTCCGTGTCCGTTGTACCCAACCCTAGCTAGATACCAGTGGCGAGGGATGAAAGACAGTAGGGGTCTTACTTAAGAAAGACGTTTATAGTGAAACACTGGTTAAACAACGTCCTGTCTTTATTTGTGGATAGTGACAAACAGAGACAGGACGTTGTTCAACTTTAAACATCTTTCATAAGTAAGGGGGTAGGTAGGTAGGTATCTATCTACATTGTGTAGGTACCTACTTGTAACTCCAATTGTACCTACTTGTAACTCCAATTGTACCTATTTATTTGAACTAAGTCTATAAATGTTACCTAATACACTACCTACACAATTTAGGTATGTACCTACTACTGCCTATTAAGTAGGTAAGTAATTATATTTGAACTAAGTCTATAAATGTTACCTAATACACTACCTACACAATTTAGGTATGTGCCTACTACTACCTATTAAGTAGGTAAGTAATTAGTCTTAGAGAAACACAACGGTCGGTAGGTACAAATAAAACTTGCAAGCTACACACAAAAGAGAGAGAAAAAATTAGGTATGCGTCGTACGTATGCAATCGCGTAGGTAGGTAGGTAGGTATAAAAATAAATATGGCCTACTACTTACATCTTGATGATATGACACGCGCGACACTCGACACGCTTCATTTATTTACACTGACCTGACTTGACACACGAAAACACAAACAAAAATTAACCAGCTCGGTGTTGCACACGCAAACTTCGCTTGAGGTCTCGCACCTGCACCCTTCCCGCAGTTCCCGGACCTATGCAGTACCCCACTCCGTCCGCACTCCGCCGTCCGCCCGCTCCGCGTTGCAGCTCCGCGTTACCGCTCCGGATTGCAGCTCCGCGTTACCGCTCCGGTTGCAGCTCCGCGTTATCGCTCCGGGTTACCAGTCCGCGCCGTCCGCCGTCCGCCGTCCGGACCGGCGGACCGGTATCCGAGTTGACGCGCGATGTACATCCATCATTACCGCGAGGGATTCCGGTCCGCGGTCCGGTATCCATCCGGACCTACTCATCGCTATATCTTATAGGTAAGTAGGTAGGTACTAATTATATAAAGCGAAAGAGTTTTTTTGTTTGAACGCGCTAATCTCAGGAACTACCAGTCCGATTTGAAAAATTCTGCATTTGATAGCTAAACTCTTGAGGAAGGTTATAGGCTACTTTTCATAATCATCATCACTATATACCTACCATCACTATGGGGGCAACGCCGCGAGGGTGCTGCTAGTTTAGGTATATGTATGTATAGCGTCACTTAAAACACAGAGCGTCATCTATGAGTGGAATAGTACCTCGACTTTCGATCACAGCCGTGCATCAATTGTTTTTTCGTAATCAATATGCACATTAACATGAGCTCAGGAGAACATCGTGAGGAAACCCGCGGCTTAGTCAGCCCCAGAATTGACCATGTCTTTCCTGTGGATATGGCCGGTTAAGCTGAGAGGATGGTTTAGGTGCTGTGCAACCCTACTCCATCTCAACAATATCCCGGCACTACGGGGTCCAACAGGGCTAAAAAGGCCGCTATAGTAGTAGAATCACAATAGGAATTGCAATATACCTATATGTAACTATAACGGCCTTTTTAACCCCGCTGTTAGGTGTACCTAGGCAGAGAATGCCTCCTGACACTGTATAAATTACCTAGTAAATGTAAAGGCGTAACGTTTTTTAAGACACAGACTAGTCTGTAGGTAGGTACATAGCTAGATCCAGAATCATTTAAGGACATCGAATAAAGTTTTCCTTTTTTGATTTTTCGTAAAATTATATAATTTCTGTATGTAAATTAATTTTAAATACCATCACACGCCGTTGGTAAATCTGTGGTAAGCCCATTGCAAAATTTACCGTGTTTCACCAGACGGCAAAGATTTATGCGTTCATTTTATCAGACACATGCGATATGGTAATTAATTACCTAATTACAATAACTTATCCTTAAGTCATTGATCACGAAATGAGGCTTGTCTCTTGCATAACGAAAAAACCAGTAAAAGTGGTCTGAGTATTGCAATAGATTAACATCCAGCTAATTAGGCACTAAGTAACTAATCAATACTATACCATAGCTTAGTTAAGACAGTTAGTTCATTTAAACCAGTGATGGGCAAACTACGGCCCGCGGGCCATCTCCGGCCCGCGAACCTTTTTAATCCGGCCCGCCGGCGCCGCGCCAGCATTCTTACTCAATCCGTACTATTCAATGTAAACACTTTCAAAATTGTTAAATTTTTTTTTAGTGTTCTGTGAGTAATAGTAAAAACCAGTTAAAAAATCTGGCCCCCATTACATTTCATTGGTTTTGTTTGGCCCCTGATGAAAAAAGTTTGCCCATCCCTGATTTAAACACTCCGTAGTCCGTAGCTATCATTATAATCATCAGCCTAAAATAGTTATTGTTGGATAATAGCCTTCATCAATAAACTTTTAAAACGAACGATTGTAAGCATCCTTTTAACAATCGACTACTAGCATTTCTTACGAGTATAACGCCATTAATCCCATGAGTGAGTCCATGCTACACTTCGTTTTGCCATCAATTATTTTTGCTTTTCGAAAACGGTGAAGGAAAGCATCGTACCGAAACCAATTGATGTTTTAATCAGTGACAATATGCTTATAAACTATCGCGTAGATTTTACTAACATGCAAAAAGTGGGCATGTGTCTTCAAATCTGGGTGGAGTCTATTTTCATGTGAATTTGGTTGTAAGCCTATCTTTTTATTATTACAATCGGTTACTTTGATTACCATTACTTTATTGAAATTCATCTAGCTAATCTTTTTATGGACTGTGTCGATTTAAAAAGAGTAAACAAGTCTGTTGGTCAGTAATAATTACACGGTTCTAGAAAAACTATCGAAAATGCCGTTTACGTAATTCGAATTGACTTCCGCATTACACAAAACAGTACAAATGTTTTTTTTATAGCAAATTTCTAATTTAGGTGATTTAATTTAAAACATTTAAGGCTACATCATAACATAACTCGTTTATCGTTAAGACTAACAATTTAAATAGACAAAAGGTCAGAAGAGCTTAGTCATAAAGGTGGAATCAGACAGTTCCTTTTTCGTTCAATTCCGTCGTTAATTTTGCATATTTCAATCAAAGTGACACACCTGAACTAAGAATGAAAGAAAAGTGTCATAGAAAACCCCAGCATTCATTCGAGTGATCTTTCACTTGAGTGAACAGTCTGATTCCACCTTTAAAAGCTTCACAGAATAACCTAGAAGTTTATGCTTTTCTACGGTCTACTGAGAAATGTTAACTGCTAGAGCGCAAATGCGACATCATTTATAATTTAAATAACATTCTTACACTTTATAGGATTATCAAAACATGTTTCTCTCTTCCACTTAGGACCATTCAACCCATTACTTTTTATCTTTACCTATATCTTTCACACAATCCATCCAATTCTTCTATAAGATCTCTCTCCTCTTCACATCCCTCACATTAACACCTAACAATCTTATGGCTACATCGGATTCATCTTGTGTGATATGTGACTACGAAATCCTGTTAGGTACCTACCCAAAAATGCATGTCATTAAGTTTTTCTGTCGGCCGATTCAGAATAGCATTCATTCACTTGCATACTCTTGCATTCATGCATCGGCTGGAATATCGGCCGATTGTTATTTTGTTGATTGAAAATCTGTAGTTTGCGATCAAAGATGTGCTCAGCGTTGATATGGATCGCTTCCACAAGTACTTCGGTTATATTAGTGTGGATAAGAGTAAAGACGTCGGTTAAACTTAGTGCAGTATGGTATTTACACAGCCGTAACAGTTTACAAATTAGCCTCTCAGTTTTATCTGTACAATTGTCTGACTTGTTAAGGGTAAGCATGCAAACATGCACGAGTATAAACTACCGTTATGTGACGATTACTACCGTGTGCCTACTGCCGTTATAGAGTATCACCAAGGAGACGTAATAAAAAATGTGATGTTATTCTTAGAAGCAATTTCGACTTAATCGCGTATTCATTCAGGTATGTCGGTATATTGTGTCTACCGTTCCTGGGGATACAGTTGTGAGATTTTATATGTTTAAGAGTGTCAGTTGATAAGTGCACCAGCTTTCTTTTTAATAGGTACCTATACCTACTTACAAATAACTTAATTTTGTATCTATGTGACCTTCTACACTTAAACATGCTTGACGACTAAAATTATTTCTTATATATCAGAATCCATCATTTAATCTTTAGGAAAATCAATATTTTGTACTACTGCTTACGTACCTAGGTACTGTATGTTCTTATCATTATTACAAAAAAACATTTATCTAATTTATCAGATGCACGATAGCAAAAATGATGTCAATAAAATGTCCAACAAGCTTTAACCTTGATTCCAAAGTCTTCGTAACAAGGATCGTCTTAAAAGTAATCTTTCTCAATTTTTCACATTCGCCTTAACAAAATAATGTCAAACTTGTCACTTTCTCCGGTCGCAGACGGCCGTCAGATCGTCTTCTCAGATAATTTCCATTAGTGGCCATTAGCCTTTAACTCGATATGATTAGGACGCGTCACGAAACGTTTGCCAATACCTATCTGTTATCTATCTAAGGACACTGTCCACCTATATCTTTTTAAGCCGACATTACACCATGCTGAATTCAGTTCACTAACTTCTTGTTCATTCATAAATTAGTGCTCTGTCTCGCTCTTTGGCCTAAGAATATTCTAAAAGCATCCTACTTTTACCGATGCTAACTGACTTATGTTAGCCACAATTAGCATCAGTAAAAGTAGGATGCACAATACGCAATTCATATGCCAAAGAGCGAGACAGAGAGCTAATTTATGAATGAACAAGCAGTTAGCACGCTGAATTCAGCATCGTCTAATATCAGCTTTATTTTGCAGCCGGTCATGTTGACCGAAAAAAAAGAAACGAAAACGGAACATGACGACTGTATTCACAGACGTGGTTGATATTCGGACAAATCTTGACAACCTCAGTGGCGCAGTGGGCAAAGGCCCGCCTGAAACACGATTTGTTCCATGTTCGCCTCGCAGAGTTTTTCCCCACATGTAAAAATTCACGTTCGCCCCACATTATATACCTTGTCTGCCTCGAACAATATGTCCGAGGCAGACAAGGTTTTCCTTATTTTAAAAATTTTGTTCCACGTTTGCCCCATTTCAATATTCAGCTTTTTCTTATTTATTTATCTTGAGGCATTCAAGATACTTCAAAGACGTCAAAGAAAGGTTTTAAAATATCTAACCGTGTCCTGTGGGCCTAGCATGCATAACATCGAGAGTAGAGGGACGTGATACTCTCGATGTTGCATGCTAGGCCCATTGGGGCTGCAATAACCCCATTTGGTTTGTTATGTCCGTCTAGTTTTTTTTAATGCGAAACATGAGCTTGTTTAGTTGAGCATACGCGTCCAAATTTGGAGTAACTTTACTGAGATATACCCTTATTTTTCCGAGGCACACCAACCAATCATCACGTAAGTACTAGAGTGTGCCGCGGCACACCCTTTGCGGAACACTGGTCTAGTTCGTTATCTAATATAAGAAGTAAATAAATCACAAACATACCTACCTAAAAACTACTAAAAACTTTCGCGATTCTAATGTTCACCAAGCTTTAGATTTGCCGAATTTACAAAATAAGCAACATTAATTTTTGATTCCAACGCTTTAGTGGATAATATGCTTTCGATATGTGCCATAAATCATATACAACTATCACATTTCAGAATCGAAAAAAATAGCACAGTTAAATAACAGAGTACCTACCTAAGTAGGTATGTTATGTTATTTATACTAATTATTTATGTTTCAAGAATAAAAATGATTAGGTATTAGAATTTAGAATGTTTATTAGAATCGTAGCGTGTAAAATGAAACTAAAAGTTGTTACAAAATAACGGTTTGTTTATTTTGTTTTATAACATCTAATTGCGTTGCGGTAGGTGTGAATTGATATGTTGATACTGATACCGGTTGTAAATGAGCTTTCGGGTATAATTTATTGTAATTTAAACCAATAAAATTATGTTTCTCGGGGATTATGTAAATGAACATAATTTGGTAAGAGTACAAAATGTAAATACTTAATTTACTCTCAACTTTACCACAGAATAAACAATAGTACAATTAACTTTTACTAAGCTAAGATGGGTTTGTATAAGCTTGCAAGTTTTAGGCAAACCACATCAAAGTTTGTGAGATACTTAAGTATATTTAAGTACCTACATTACTTTTATATTTTATTTATTTATTTCAGGAGACTTATTATGATGTAGGTACCTACATAAAAATATACGGTAGGCCGATGCGGATTTTTGTTTCGAAAACCGGGCTCTAAACCGTGAAGGAAAACATCGTAAGGAAACTAAGTAGTTAGATTTCTAATAGCGGCAATAGGCTTGCAACATGTCACGTATAATGTATTCGGACATTCCTCTGACTACCTCCTTAGGCGTCTTCTAAGGATCCTAGAGGCCTTAAGATCTGAGATAATGGCTAACCGCTTCTGGAGGATATACCTAGTCGTGATATTTTTGTGCTTATCAACGAACACCATTTCATTTTTATTTAAACAGATTTACCTACCTCTTAGTACCTAAGTACATGTTATGGTTGTTAAGGAAATCGCGTAGGTCAAATAGCTCTCTATTAGAAACTGTAACTCTACCTGCAAGTAGTATTGAACTTTGTTCAAACAGTCCATTTCCCGCCAAAGTCAGGAAATCACTCTCACTGCCAAAATACTCGTACCTACCCATATTCACATCACAACATCCGTAATGTCAATGACACGATGATCTTACGTAACTGCACCTTGACAGAACCTATTGATGACGCTTGCGACGTAACCCTGATACTTTACTTCTACTTACAATACATTGCTAGCAAATTACCGAGTCTTGAGAATGTTCAGTACAAAGACAGTAATGTGAAATGTGCGAGAAATGCGACCGAACCGCGTAGGCCGGACAATGCAAGATGGTTTCAATGAGATGAAATGTAAAGATAGTGTAATTTCACAATAAACTATTGTTCGGCGGACGTAATCGATGTGAATGAAAGATCATTATTAGATAATATTATCTAATTTGGTACAATTTGGTTCACTGGTGAAGCCTTTTTGGGAGCTTTTGATGGACTGATAAGCAAATGTTAGATGGATAGCTGACCAAACAGATTTTTTGGAATTTCGATGGCATAATCATAAACGTTGAGGGCCGTGTTGGCCAAGAGGGATAGGTACTGTCTCGACATTCGATTCGAAGGTTTGTACCCCGACCCTTATCAATTGATTTTTCGTTCTGGAATTTTTTTTTAACGGTGACCGAAATAATTGTATCGAAACTTCGCGACTTAGCCCCACACGATGATAATTTGACGATGTCTTTCCTGTGGTTACGGTCAGTTAACCTGAGACTGTTTTTTTTTTTACTGGCGAGCATGTAGGTAAGTATTAGAAATGTGATGAGAGTGAATGAGGCGAAAGAGGTGTGTCAGGATCGTAGCAAGTTGAAATCCGTGGCGTGATTTTATGTATGTATGTTGATGCTGGGTAGTTAAGCTTACTTTATCTCAACAATGTCCCAGGCACTACAGCGTCCCATTAAGTAAAGGCAGATACATATTGTCTTATGAAGGCTTATTAAGTTGAACAGGGAAAGTTATTAAGATAAGACAGATGTCATAGAGTTACCCACGTCCATTATATAGCCACTAGCTACAAAATGAACTGAACGAGGAGTGAAGAAGCAATAACCATAGTCTACTGCGTTTATAGCTTGAGAAATTGACTGCAAATCAACATTCAACCCCGATATTAGTAAAACAGTATGTAGGTAGGTGTTTTACTGGTTCCAAGACACCTAAGTAATGACTTGGACTAGACTTGATTCACTCACTTATTCACTTAGACACTATACACAATAGGTACATTAAATCTGTTCATGAACTATATGAACTGCATTTGGCGTGAAATTAGGTGATAGAGCACTTCAATCATCCATCACTTATAAATGTCGTGTCCGTGCTGAACTTCGATTTTTTTCAAGAACGACCAAGATGAGTTGACCACTACGAGCTCGTCAGTGGTAGAGGCAGTATAGTTAAATATTAGATAAGTAACATAGTGCAAGAATATATTGAAGTGACTGAGGCCTTTACATCGCAGACAGTTGTTTATGAAAACTGTGACACCGATATTAAGTCAGTAGCATTTCGTAGAATCCTTCCATAGAATTAGTTTCACCTAGTTTACCTTCTGAGAAGTGAATGAGGTTTAGGTACCTACTATTTATTATAACTCCAGTTTCGTTCTAATTTTAAAAGCAGAGAAGACTATAATAAACTAGTAGTTCGCCCCGAACTGAGATCTCGCGCACCGTAGATGGCTTACATTTGGACTTTCTTCTGACTACCCCTATAATTTCAAGTGCTACTACCGCCGAGTATGCCTATTGCGCTAGCTCTTCATGGTAAAAAATACTAGCATGCATGCAATACATAATGTCGTGTCTAATTTTTCATTTATTTCATATTTATGAATTCTCGTCGTATTTCTAAAAGTATACGTCCTAGAATCAAAATAATAACTATTTGGGAATGTACAAATTAAGACCTTTCATTTGACACCCCACTCAATATATTTGTTTATTTAACTTTTTTTACCCCAATTATTTTCATTCTTTATCAAAAATTTTTTTATCATGAAAATAAATCAAGTAGCATCTAAAATCATTGCAAACCAAACCGCATCGATGCCACTCTCGTTTTAAGACCGACCAGTCAATGAGCTATGAAGACATCGAAACTCTATGAAACGGGAGCTCTTGCAGCTCTGGTTTCGTAGTTTTTGTTTATTGGTCGTATTTCAAAAACTATACATCCTAGATTAAAAATAAAAACCATTTTGGAATGTACAAAATAAGCCCTTTCGTATGACACCCCACTCAATATATTTGGGTAACTTTAAAAAAAAATTACCCCCTTGGGAACCCCATATCTTTACAACCCCTTCATCGATTACGCTCATACGCTCCACAGCAAATTTCCATAGCACAACCTATTGACCTATCAAGTTTCATACAGATTGGATAAGCGGTTCGATAGTTATGCGAGAACATAAAAATGAAACATACAAACATACAAACATACAAACATACAAACATACAAAGCAAAATCGCCTAACTTGCCACTAAGATCTTCGCTCGCTTCGCTCGCTCGATCGATAAATAAATAAATTGTGAGTGGGATAGGGGCTCTATCGAATTCGATGCTCTATCATAGAGCATCCTATCTATGACATCGACTCGAAAATCTATTATTTGACGGTTTAGCACCGACTAGCGCCATCTAAAGATTATCTCAGTTATTTGGAAATTATTCTTTGAAGGTCTCTAAGATGGTAGTCAGAGGTATGTCCAAATCCATATTTGTTACACGCCCACATTTTGCAAAAGGTAGCTAAGTTAGATAAGTGATTCTAGTGATCGGTGTAAAGAAATAGAAGGAAACTAATCTAAGTTATTACTTAATTTGATACAAATATCTGTAGTCATTAGTCTTGGGCGAGCTACATGAAAGCCGTTGTAAAATGTTAATGAAATTATGTAAAATCTTTGTAACATGGACGCTTTCCTTCGGTGTGGGCAGGTGGCGCCTACGTCGCTTGTTCTCCTAATGCTATTAGCATTAAATTGGTTATACTACAGAACAATCTCATTGAAAACTTGTTCATAACATGTTTTTGGTAAGCTTTTGTAAGAAAATATGATGTTGGACCGAAATACCTGAAAAATTCGAGGGGAGGCTTTGCCCAGCAGTGGGATAGTTCGGACAACAAGCTTTCGTTACTAACAACAAGTAATACCTATTATGGTACGACTAATAATGATAGTGATAAAAAGGTAACGTTTGCACCTTTTCATAAAAGAAATTGTACAAAAAGAATTAAGTAGTGTCATTTTTATTAGTTAAAGAAACACCTAGGTACCTACATAAAATTGGTTATAATCTGTACCATTACATACTTAATACATTAACTGTTGAAAAGTAAATAGACTTTCGAAATGTATAACACTCAAAAGAAGATGTTTCATGTGTCTATGGAATCTAGGCTAGGTCGGTGTACATTTGTATGAAATGTAACCTTTTCCCCCTGTCTTTTTATATTATTTCACCTAGTAAAGCGCAAGCTCATAAAATAATTTTCGCAGGTAGTGCAACACAAAACATAATAGAATATCGCGGGGCGGTATTTCGTTTTGTAAATGCCTTGTCAGCTGTTGTTAATTTACACAACACAACGTTGACAAAAAAAAAAAATGAGAATGAAACAATAACCTGTCAAAATACAAGTGACAGTGGCCGCTACAAACTGTTACGTTATCATGGCCGCCTGGAAATTATATTACCATCGTAAAAAGTCTTCGCATTTTAAACATTTCTCTGCGGATAACTATGTTTTTAGTATTTTTTTCGAAATTCACCTATTTTTTCACATTTTTTTGTCTGGTGTACAAAGACCAGCCCCCGATTCTTCTAGATGACAACGTTAATTATTCCGCTGCGCTTTGGTTCGATCTCATAAATGTCAACCATTTGGTGAATAGTAGAATAGCTTTTCAAAAATTTGTTCTGCTAAAGTCCTAACATTAGCTAAAACCTCACCATAACTGAGTCGTTTGTCATTTGTAGAATAGGAAACAGTCGAAAATCTAAGGTTTAGTTGAGGTCTTGCTTGAGGTTGATAAAAAGTTCGGTACTAGAATTGACACCCAGGCCTGTTATGGAACACCTCCTTTAAGTTACTAAGATTACCAACATAAAGATTGACATATTGATAAGGACATGTAGTAAAGCACCAGACAAGAAAAGCTTATCTTTGTAAGTATTTAATGGGACCTTTGTCTAGACAAAGAAAGTAAACACTTGTTACCTATATCGAAATGGTCATAAAATTAATAAATGGTCACGTTAAATGTTATACAGTAGTCATGAGATTAACCCTTTATTGACCATTATCATGCGAACATTCTTCTTACGATTTCGAGTATATCTTTATCTTTTGATTTATTCACAATACAATTGTAAAAGCAATGTTAAATATCACGGTCTTGCCAACCTTTCGCATTTAAAGAATTCTCATCCATTCCATAAGTTCCTTTGTTATTCGAATCTACAAATCAAGACAAAATGCTGATTATGTACGCCCTTGCTGGCAGAATAAGGAAATTAAAATGTTACAATGGTTTAAGAAATGCAGTTTATTTTTTAATACAGGCATCCGTGAACTGTTTTTCTTATGTTAATTCGAATAAAAAAGAAACAGTCACGTCTTTATCCCCAAATCACGATACTTTTTTAAATTTCGATTAAAAATATCTTTTGGAGGTGCCTAAGAGGAAAAACATCGCGAGGAAACCAGTTAGTATTCCAATAGATGGCGATAGACTTGCCACCTGTCACATATGAAAGACCATTCAAAATTTCATAAAAATTTGCAACCAAGTCGAAAAATCTTGGTATCACGAAAGAAACATAAGTAGTTTTCTTTTAATTCTGATAAGCTTGTTGATTTTCATTCAGCCCAAACATTTTGAACTGAAAAAGCAATTAAGAATCTGTCTACTTCTATGCAAGCTTATACAATCAGTAGTAGGTATAATGCTTGGTGGGTGAGTCACACTAATAAGATTCGCCCTAGTTACGAGCTAGTTCTGTCACGGGGATTAAAAGGCGGCCTTGCGACCTAAATACCGATGGATTTGTTCCGTAAACAATTACAAAGAACACTTATCTAATCCAGCAGATCAAACAAAAAATAACCTGAACTTTTTCACAGCTGATTTTGCAAGTCTTTGTCAAGATTTCTGTGATGTTTTATTATGTAAAGAAAAGGTAAGAAATTATAGTCAAAAAAAGTAAGGAGTTCAAGCCTGTATCTGAATTTGAGTGAATTTCTACCATTCCATATTTTTTCCATATTTTAAAACAAGAGTCTCCTTCCATTTTCACTAATCACTATGAGCATTTTAAAATCGCGCTAATGTCACACTTTTCCAATCTTTCAAAAAACGTCTGGAAAAGCTAAACAACGATCATTCTAAATATTGCCGTTTAGGTAAATACAGGATGGTCTGTGTCCTTTTAGCCATGTCTCATAGGCAGGTACCTACTCAATTCAGTAGGTAGGTAAGTATGATTCTGTGAGGTCCATAACCCAACAAGCAAGTAAATCATAATAATAAGCTCACACGGTGTATTGTCTAAACAGTTGAATAGCATTAGGTTGAGAGCAATAAAAGGGTCAGTTGCATTAAACTTGGCGCCACTCTGATTACGTATGACTTCATCTTCAGAAGAAGAATAACAGACCATTGTAGGTCTTTGTGTGAGGCAGGAGGATCTCAGTTTTTATTAGGTAGGTATAAGTACCTAGGTACTTTGTTTGGACCTACAGGTTATAGAATCTTGGAGATAAAAGGTTAAAAAAAAAAGGGTAAAAGTACTATCAATATGATAAAAACCGGCCAAGTGCAAGTCTGTCACTCGCGCACTACTGCGTAATGAATTCTATCCGTGAAGTAAAAACTAAATTATTTTAAAAATAAGTTTTATGGCTAAAAAAATATTTTTTAACTCATAAGCTTTTAGTAGGCAACTGCGAGTTGATTCAAATGAGCCTAATCACGGGTATTTTAATCTTTTTCACCGAGGAGTTCCGTTGAACAGCTCCTGACTCTATCATCAGATCAGCTCGCTGTTACCATAATATTGCATTGTCATTGTCACCGAAGATACACATGTACACCTTTGAGCCCAATCGAACGTCAGGAAGTGGTTCTAATTTAGCTTCCAAGATTTGAACCGACCTAACACGCAAGTTAAATAAAAGCTTGTAATAACTAGCGGTGAAATGAGCAATGAGAAGGCAATGTGCTGCATGCATAGCCAAGGAATTCGCAAACAAAAAATCTATGACGAAACAAATAATTCGAATCAGATTGCATGCTTGCATAAAACGGATCTCCGGAGTTTGATGGACAGTACCAGAAAGTGATGTAATCATTGACGCATGCGCGAGGTGCGACATACTTTTGTGTTTTTTTTTGTCAAACAAAATAAAGATCACATACCAATGTGATCACTTTCTCTAGCGAATCGCCGTTGTACATTTTATGACGTCAGACTGGTGTATACAGGGTGAATTTTTGTATTTAAAATTTGTGTTTTGTGTAAATTGCCCATTTTCTCGTTGACTGTACACATTTTTTCAAAATCTGTGAATGCAGGTCGAAATATCTCTAAAAGTTAGGGATAGTCTCCTAAGAACGTTTTCCTGTAGCTACAACGGTTAAGGTAGCCCTTACTGCCCCGTCTCGAAAATTCACCCTGTATTATTCAGAACTACTTATTCAGAATGGTCTAGACTTCTACAGATACAGGTAAAATAGAAATGTGTTCTGAATGATCTAGGTAGCAAGGTTAAATAGAAAATAGTATTTAGGTTAGTGACCTTGTAATAAATTCGCAATCGTTCGACGAAAAATTGAGTAAGTAAGTACCCTATTACTTTGACAGTTTTATAGGTCCATTATTATAAGAATGAAAGATTTTTGTTAGAAAACAAAGTAAATTTAAACTTTCAATGTTGTTGCTAGGAAATAAATTTCTAAATAACTTTTATTCTTTTTAGAAATTGGTAAGTTGTCTCTAACGCACTGGTTCTCAACGTGGGAGATAACGCCCCCTTGTGGAAGTTTGAGACTTTCAGGGGGGCAGTAGAAGACCCAGAGAAAATTAGGGGGCATTGAGATGGCGCATAAAGATATGGGGTAGGAAGGCTCTTGAAAAAAATATATTCTCAAAGTGGGCGGTGGGCAAAATAAGGTTGAGAAACTATGCTGTAACGGAATTAGAATTTTATACCTACTAAACTGCAACAACTTGATGTCACAAAACTTCCTTATAAGGATTACAGAAGTGTGAACTGATTAGGCAACACCATTTCAGCTTCACCTCATAACTCTTTGCAAATTGATATTTGACAGAATGTTTAAAAGATAAATGGTTTCCATTATAGGATGTATCTGACCTCTGTCTGTCTGTAGGCGCCGATCGTGTTACAATAATGACATAATGAACAAGAACGCGCACTGGCCTGAATACCTGAAATACTTGATTGCAGTGACCGAGTATGTGGTAAAGATTTTGCAAAAACCAGGTTCGAAGCGAAAATTCCTTAGATCTAGGTCGAAGCACTATCCGGAATTTACCTACTCTTGAGCTTACAATTTTGAATTAGTTTTTGTTAAAAATTCAAACCAAGTTAGCCTAAGCTTGGGTAGTTTATTGTTGTTGCAGGAGTTAAGTCGTAGAACACCTGATTTAAGCAGATAAGTTCACTCACCATAAATAAAAGTTCAGTTTTAATTTACTCAGCCTATATTTAAAATAATTCAATTCACAGCTTTTGACTAGAGTGATACCACTACGGACGCACCATACCCCTGGACATACCCATGGGGGTAGTGTGGGACGAAACCATACCACTATAGAGATGTGACTTATGGACTTCCACGTATCTATGAAAGTATTTCAGTATTCATACCTATTCATTCAGAAGACTGGCCTCTCTCTGAGAGTCGAAAAGTTAGAATCTCGCCGTAATGTGAATTTCAATTCGGCTCTCCACATAGGTACATGGACGATAGGAGTGATACCAAATTTCAGTAGGATACGAATAAGATTTGTTTTGTGAAATAGAGCACTAAATTGATAAAGAAGCAAAGAAAAAATATATTAATAAAGTGCGACTGTGGAAACAATATGGACCTCTTTAGGTCAGCTTAACAGACACACAAAACCCTTTATTGCTGGATTCTGGTTGCAATTGCAATGCAATAGGTTGAAAAGACATCCAAATCCCGCTAGAGCACTTTAGTACAGTGAACCAAGAATTTAATCACAAAGAGAAATAATAAAAATAAAATGTTACGGAAGAGACCCAACGGTCTAAAAATATCTGATCAGATAGCTTTTTACTCCGAAGTTAAAAACGTAAAGTAGATATGAAACGATACCCGAGTAAGTATACTTAATTCTTTAGAGTTTTGCGATATCAGATTCAAAAGGCAATTTCCGATTATGTATTAAGTAGGTAATTGATTAAGATACGATCCGTATCTCGAGATGATCGATAGCAAAGATCGGTCGGGACCTAGAAAGCGGAGTAAATCGTGATTTTGCTAATTATTGGTGTTACGTTTGCGGTTTGAGATAAACTCGCACTGAGAAGTGGTTGTTTATGTAAAATGAAATATTATGCAGTTGCATTCAACTAATGAAACACTGTCGGTAACTAAAGTAACGATATTATTACGTACTTAATAACAGTGTTTTCTATAATGTTCAACAAAATATTTAATTATAAGATTTAATTGTAAGGTTGTTTAAAGGTGCATTATACACATACATAACGAAATAAGTAAAAATTAAACGGAATTAGAAAATACTTATGGGGTGAACTATTTGTAGGTTTTAAATTGAAAAACGAGTAGGTATGTTAGTTCAGTTAAGCTGACAATAGGCAACTCGTAATAGGTTAAAAATAGCATGGTTAAAATAGGAACAAACAACGAATCATAAAGTTAAAATGATATAAGGAGTGGAAAACATCCTGTGTTGAGGTATTGGATACTAGGTTAAGGTTACTTTAGACTTTACTGAGAGGATACTGGGCCACCATCTTAACTACGTTTCAAGTACAACTATAGTCTCACCCAAATTAATAAAAATCTTCTAGTAAGTAGGTACCTATAAGTTGTAATGTAAAGGTTAATGTTAAGAGAGTTCATCATATAAATATTACAAAAACATCGCACAATGCTTCTTCGCTGTGCTTGCAAAGTGCATTGCGACAAGCTATTGTCTCTTTATTGCAAATAAGAAGATTTATGGCCATTAACCGGGCCACGGTAGTAATTATAACATAAACTGTGCCATGGCATTTGCCAAATAACCGTATGTTGCCTTATTTCCTGTTGATTAATGTTATATTGGCGAAAAGAATTATAATAGCTGTATCTAAATTAGTGATTTCAAAATCCACAGCTCCCACAACAACCTCGTATGTTCGAAGATTTATAGTTTTTAGGATTTTGACTCCAGGATATTACAGAACCACATTTGCGTTGCAATATTTTATCAAGTTTAAGTATGACACTTGTCGAATTTAAAAATAAACTAAAGCTATAAAAGAGTCCCCTTACAGCCATATTATACTCAAAAGAAAAGAGAAAGACCATTTGTCACTTGAAGGACACAGGGATTCGTTGTAAATTTTCCGGCATAAAATTTTTCAAAGGCAGTAAAATGTCTCGCAGCAGAATAAGTTCAACGGTAATAAAAGATACAAGCCACAAATTAGTCAACGACAGGGATTGCGGCTTTTTGTAAAATATTACCTTTGTTTGGAATGTTGTAGGTCCCCCCCATATACCTTTTTAAATAAGTATGCGTATGGTATGTATGTATACCTACCTAGAGCACGCTAGGTGGTCGTCGACAATTTGCAAAACAGAAGAAATTGCCAAAAGAAGCAATTTTTTTTTATTTATTAAAAGTAAGCTGGTAATTTTACTTCAAGATTGTGTAGGTATACGATACGTTGCAAACAGCAGCGAAACGAAATAGCACCAAAGCAAAATACGAAGAATATTGGACGTAAATCCAAAATACCATCAAAAACAATGCTAGGAAGCCTTATAAACAGGAAGTCACTTGATCAAACGTCCTCTAAACAGACATAGAGCCATGCTTCCCCGACGCACGCATTCATTACGCCCCATTGAAGTGTTGCCTCAACTTTGATATACTGTCCATTTAAACAGTAAAAGGACAGCCACCATTGTGTTGCATGCAGTCAGTGCTCAGATTACAGATCTATTGCCTAACGTATGATTAACATGCATTATCGTTTACAGGGGATTGGATTCAGGAAATATTTGTTGCTTTGGTTGTAGATATTAAGTCAAAATTGGCATAACTGAATCCAGTTTGTATAGAAAATAGCGAGGTGAAGAACAACCAAAATGTGTCTTTAAAAATAAGGACGACTTTGCGTATAAATGTTGATATTCGACCCATAGAATCTGTTGGACATGAAATTAAAGAGTCGACGTCAAAGTCCATGATGAAAAGAGAGACGTCTCAGCAACTCTCAAATGCTATATATTCCTAGACACTCAGTTCATCTCTGTTTTACACCCCGCTATTGAATAAGTTCCATTGCCTACAAGTGTTTCTTTGGAATGCAAGAATTAATTTTATAGACCTGCAGGCTTATAAAGCTTAGCTTCTGTGCGCAGGAGTTCTATAGACTAGGTTTACGGGCTGTTAACATGGATACGATAAAATAGTTTATTGCAAACTGATGCAGCGTGTGCGGTATTCAACCTGAACCAAAATGCACATTATATTCAAATGTCTGATGATATTTTATTTGCAAATTATTTTATGTTTATGCCTACCACAAATGTTTTAAACAAAAAGTTACCATGTGGTAGTATCTACCTTCTGCAATTGTACTTGGTTATTTATTACTGCTTAATTGTGTTCCCGTGGCGAAGTATTAACACCTTGCAAAAATCACGTCTAACCATTTATTTACGGTTAACCACATGATAATCTCAAAGTCCACTATCATACAGGTTTTTACAACTAAGGCAATATTTTTCAATTTCACGCATTAACGCGCGACCGACGCGTCGGCGCCTGCGCCGTTCTGACATTTACAAGTGGGACCTTGCAGGCGATTTGCGAACAATGAGGGCTTGTCACCGGAGTCCCGGAACACATGTGGCGCCGCCGTCTCCGGGAAGGGTGACCTCAGCCGTCGACCTCAACTTGAGACTTGGACAATGCTATCGGAAAGCTCGGCCTAGCAACCTGTCGAGAGAACTTCGAGCGTTCTCATAGCTTAAAAAAACATTAACAGTAATTTTGAAACATTCTTGTAGAGATGGTAAAATAAAAAAGACCATCTCGATAAAAATAGATTTCTGCGACGATGCCGTAATGTTTTAAGAATAAACATGATAGCAATTAAAGTGTTGTAGAGACAAGAACTTGATGTCAATGATAAATATTACCGAAAGTACCAGACCATAATAGAAAAGCGAAAACAGTCACTCGTAAATTACACAAATCGAAACTCAATGACGATTACAAAGACAGGTTTATAGTCACACCCACGCGAATGATTGCATTACATAACGCCTGTTTATCATCAAATGTAATTAATGAATAGAATCAAACAGTAGACGCAAAAGCAGGATCGCCCACGAGCAAACCAATAAAGTCCAATGAAACATAGACCAAGAAGAATGGTTGGGACAGTCGTAAAAAAGCTTTAGAATGAAATACGACGAAGTGAAATCATATTTTAACTAGGTATCTGCAGATGCTACAGAATGTAGAAGAAAATAAATTGAAAGTCAGTAGTTTTGCAATGAAAGCTTTCCAGAAATTGAAGCTGCTGTCCTTTTTAGTCTTTATTTCGAACTAATTGCTCCACGGTATTCCCACAAGTGCGTCACGATCACGAATTATTAGGTAACATCCGGATCTGAAGACTCATTAAAACAAAAAAAGATCATATCGCTGACAATAGACCACTCGGCGACCGAAAGTGATAGTCTAATAGATATTAAGCCGATGACGATAGCAATACGAAATGACCAATAAGTGTCCAGTCACTCTTCCAAGTAAAGATAGCTTTGAAATGTTCCATATCATGATGGAGGTTTTGACGGACACTCAGTGGTTGCTCAACGCTAATGGTCTAACACGCAACTTTTGACCGTGATAAGAAAGTTTAAGGAAAACGAGGATAAAAATCCGATCTATCTTCAAGTTCCTCGTGCGTATAATATGGAGAATTGGAGACGATTAATATAATATCAAAGAGGCAGTTTATAAAACTAAAAAACCCGACTGAGTTATAAAACTGTTTTCAAACATATAGATTTTATAAATATTGTCGTACTCGCCTTTTAAAACCCTTTATTTTGATACTCACTCGAGGAACTTGAAATTTTTTTTTTCAGACCTCACATTAAAGAGCCTTAAATCTACCATTTTCATTTTTTAAGAATTTTAGCGCGAATCTAATGACGTACCATTTATCAAAATCGGTTGAGCCGTTGAATAATTACGAATGGACATAGGAATGGATTCATACATTCAAACATACATACAGGTCGAACACATAATCTCCTTTTGGACTTCGCTGCAGCAATACTGAGACTAATACTGCATACAAAATGATCTTGTTGAATTGGCATTCTAACAACAAATGTTTCCATAGTCATTGACAGACTGTTGTTTACCGCACTGCTTCAATAAGATATTGTAAATGTGAACTTGAAAATTGATTGTAGATTTATGATTTTGTTATTATTTGTAATGTACAAATCGTATGTACCTAGGTGGATGCCACTACACCTTTAGATAGTTGTATAATAATAAAGTTAGTCTGCTGCATTTGTTAGTACAAATGATTGACGGGTAATCATAGCTTGCCATTACACAGCTCTCAGCTCTACATTCGTCAACTTGCTAAGTGACGTCAGTGAAAAGGTAAACAAACCTTCTGAATAGCAGAGAATAGAAATCGTAGTAAATCTTAACTTTCCCTGAAAGCGAATTATCCAAATTACAGCCTATTATCGAAGACAAAGGCTCCAAGCGAAATATGAAGGACCCACAAATCTGTGCTGGAGAATGAGCACCCATCACTCGACCGCAGAATAGATAGCAATTTGTATGACACAACTCGAGAAAATTGCTGGGAAACAGAAGCTAGACGTAAACCTCTTGAATAGTTAACTTAGGGTTGACTCAAATGAGAATAACTTTTCGACTTATTGACTAGCGAAATGTTTTTCACGAAACAAGAAGTAAGAATAGTCACAGTATGGGGTATCCCGCTAAAAGCTTACAATGGTTTCAACGGATGCAATTTGAAAGACCATAGCTTACGAGTTCACTATCAAGAAACACAATCAAAAGATTAGAGGTTCTACTTAAGCATTATGAGTTATGAAAACTGCTCATGATGATTTCAATAACATTTTAAGCTACATTACAGCCCTAAACATCACCTCTACAGGAAGGCAGCGTCAAAATCGCAGCTATTTACGATGCATCAAGACAGGCGGTAGTGGTTTGTGGTTGACAAATGAAGTTGTGTACAACATGCACCTAACTGCCTATGTATAATACAAGGTAACACACCCACCGTGTGTGTTTGACCCGTAATGAAACGTGGGTAGGAGAATGCGGTAAATAAATTGCAATATGGAGATTTTGGAAACTAGTAAATACACGAACTGCAGACATAACGGAACAATATTTGAATCACAGTGATATGATCAAGGAGATCATTGTTGTACAAGTAAGATTGGTCATAAACAAGTCATGGTGATAATTTGAGGGTTCAGACTGATTATGTACGAAATGTTTTGAATTGCCTCTACCTATAAAAAGGATCAAGAGTCTTAGTCTTACAAATATTTAGTTCAAATACTAAAAGTGTACTTACTAATTGAAAACTGTGGAGAGGAAAGCGGCTCTAGTATAAAAATAAAACTAAGTAGGTACCTACCTAAATAATCTAATTTGAGAAATTTTGTTGAAAAAATATTTTTAGGTACTTATATGTATTGTTTTATCTAAATATTTTGTATTATATAAAGGCGTGAGTTCCATTCTCTCGGCGAGAAAAACATTTGCATGTTTTGAATTATTTTATGTATAGTGTAGTGATTATATTAGGTACCTACTATGATTGTTAAAACGTGGTTTCATTTATTTAACCTGTTTTAGACCATCTTTAATCTTTTATAACAAATATAGGTTTATTCTCTACGGAGTAATAAAAATGTCAAATCTTATAAAATAATGTAACTTACTCAACCGATTCAAGAACACGATCGAAATCTACCATTAAAAACTATCGGATAGCGACAGAGGCTTAAGACAAAACCAAAAACACTACAAAAGCTCATGAATGTCAATAAAAAACTCATAAAATAAACAACCAAAGCAAGAACCGTAGGTACTCCGGTCAATGGGCATACGTATGGTAATGTCATTCACGACACAATAAAAATAAACACAACAAACTTAGCCTTGAACTACAGACATAGTACAAAGCCGAAACAAAGGGACCGATAATATCTGTCTGGTGCTTAATCCTCACTTTGTAAAAGTACCCCCATAATAATACGTTCTTTGTTGCATGTCTGTTTGTTTAACATGTCAGTTTTCTCATAGTCTTCAGGTCAATAACAAAGTTCAGATATGAAAGACAAATCATTCATCAACACATCAGAAGATTCGGAAGCTTGATTGTCGTCTTTTTATGATCCATAGTGATCGAGAATACAAACTATTTTTGAACAAAACCTACAAAAAATTAAGTGTCATGATCATGAATGAAACCACACGCACGAAGTAGTAACACATTCTAAAGAACAGACAATACGGACAGATGGGATATCACAGATTTAAGTAAAATAAATTGATGTTATAATGCGGGACACCCACTACACCCAGAAGATCCTAAATAACGGGAAAGTTGTGTGTAGGTTTAGATGTTTGATGAAAAAAAAAATATCACGCTTCACTTGCGAATACAGGTGGTATTTTATTAAGAACTAGCTGATGCTCGCGGCTTCGCTCGCGCGGTACCCGGATAAAAAGTAGCCTATGTCACTCTCCAGCCCTCCAGCTATTTCCACACAAAAAATCACGTCAATCCGTCGCTCTGTTTTGACGTGAAAGCAGGACAAACAAACAAACACACTTTCACATTTATAATAGGGGTATGGATTTAAGATGTTATAAAGCGCGTCATGGTTATTTTGCATTAAATAATATCCCCTAACTTAGGATAGGTCAGTTACCTACCTGTTGATTTTGGTAAGATTTATGGTGTGGATTACATACAGATGTATAAAGGTACAGGAAAGACAGACAGTAGGGGCTGTGCAAACCCCAGTTTATAGGCCGTGATAGCTATATTTTATAGTAACTTTTATAGAGTCTGGGGTTATAGGATAAAGGTAAGTTGGGGCGGCCGCACATGCGCACTGAATCACATTGATTTTTCCCACTTTGACAGACTGACAGTTCACCCCATGTTTTGGGACATTGCTCGCGTACCAACAACAAAGTAAACAGAAATGGCTTTAGATTTCTCCGCGACTTATAAACTACTCGTATTAGGCGATTCAAATGTGGGAAAAACGTGTATTGTTCACAGATACTGCGACGAAAGGTACTACGATATCTACATATCCACAATAGGTGAGTCGAAGCTTATTTACTAGTACTTTTATGAGGCTTTGTCAGACAGATGATGTAGTTTTAGTGCCGTAGAAACACAACAATATCAGGGATTTATATTTTCCGCTGCGGATGAAAAGCGAGAAACAATGGAACATAATGGTGTGAAGGGTTTAATAATTTATGCTCGGGGACTTCCTCGTTTTGCTGTTAGAGAAAACTGCCATGGTGCATTACTTATTCAATTAGCTATAACTTAGTACAAAAATAAGATCATGATAAGTACTATAGTTTGTCGATTTTTACAAAGACGAAGGTTGAGATTATTTGTTTTTTTTTTACCAATATCAGAAAACTTACAAACCACAGGTGCCTACTCTACCTTGGTCATTGACCTTACATGAGTAAGCAAGAATGCGTAAAACAAAGAAATATGTTAGAAGATTAAGATGTCAAAATTAGTTTAAAATATTGGCACACAATAAAAATATGAGAGAATGTAGAAACATTGAAATCGAATGGTTAAATTCCTAATGAACATTATCACACTGTCATTTGTCAAGATTACCTAGAAAACTTTAATTAATTCTTTCGTCACCGAAATAAAGGTTGGGATGTTGGGTCCAAATCAATAGTCTATCGCAATGGGCAACTATTTTAAACAGTCAGTCGTGTTGGCAATTTGTGTTCTCGTCCTAAAAAGTAGAACTAGGAATCGTTTGGGATTGGCGCAACTGCATTTCGATGTGATTTCAAAAGAAAATAAGTAGCGGTTTGATCTTCGATCTGGCCTCTGACGTTTCTCTATTTTTAAAGTTCGGTGTGCAGAAAGACAATAAGTATAGTTCGCGTCACGTAAAAAGGACGCTGGAAAAAGGTGGAAGGGTGTGTTTTGTCTCATGTTTGCGAATAGGTGACCCATGCGCAAACATGAGACAAAACACACCCCCTCCACCTTCTTCCAGCGTTAAATATTCTGAGGTTAAATTATATGTTTCAATTAAAACAAGTTGGTGTTACGATTTTGATACCTTCAACAAAGAGTACAGAAGTGCAATTCAGACCTTCTCGGAATGTAGTTCCGGAAAGTTTTCTTCGCTGAACACACGTCAACTTTCCGGAGAATATCATCGAACCGGATGTATTCTGAAGCCTGAATCGCACTGCCGGTATTTAAAAGCAAAAAACACAAGAACTGGAGACAACAAACAGAAGAACACGATGCGTCATAATAATTAAAATAGTAAACTTGGTTTCTGGTAAGGCAACGTAGGTAAATATTTTCCCTAAACCAAATTTAATATGCAGGGAAGACCAGACAAGAACGTTTTAACAATCAATAACCGCCTGGAAGCCGTCATAGATTCACGCCCGTAAATAGCTAGGACTGACAATTTAGTTATTAATGCAGAACTTCGCTTTACTTTAGCGATCTATCAAGAACGCCAAGCAAGCCACTAAATGTTGACAATGTATGAAAGTAAAAAGTAAGTTCGTATGAGTAAGTGGCCAACTCTGGTGACGGAGTTTTTAGGCCGCCAAAGGCCTCCGTTATGGCTAAACGACTTAAAAAGCCAGGACCGACAACTTAACGTGCCCTCCGAGGCACGGAAGCGCTCAGCTCGTAACACAACTTGCGGTCATCCAAATTGTGACCGCGCACAACGCTGCTAAACTTCAACGATCAATCTAGAACTTCTAGGCAAGCTATGCTACGAGCGCTTTCTTGTATGAAAGTAGAAAGTATAAACGACAAAAGAGCAAACTTTAACTCACCATCATTCCCCTGCCCTTATCCCACGCTAAGTGGGGTCGGCACAACATGTCTTCCTCTTCCACTCACATCTATCATTCGCCAACTCAGAATCCACTCCTCTCACATTCATATCCTCTTTCACACAATCCAACCACTTCTTCTTCGGCCTTCCTCTACTTGTGTACCCAGTCACATTCATACTCATCACTCTCTTGGTAATATGGTTTTCATCCCTCCTCATAACATGTCCATACCAAGCTAACCTAGCACTCCTCACAGTAATAGGCGCCACATTCAAACTTCCTCTTACATACTCATTCCTTACTTTATCCAAACGTGAAATATAGCAAACTCTAACTCACCATGTTAATGTATTTCCAGGTATAGACTTCAAGCAGAAGATAATAAATCTCGATGGGGTCCCGATCAAGTTGCAAATCTGGGATACAGCTGGTCAGGAGCGTTTCAGGACTCTTACAACGGCTTATTACCGGGGCGCTATGGGCATTATTCTCATGTACGACATAACCAACTTGGAGTCATTCAACCACTTGTCGTATTGGCTGCGGAATATACAAGAAGTAAGTTAGTAGGAAGTTAAGTTAGTTAGTATTTCGGTCACAGGAACCAATAACGACAACCGAGATCTGAGATGTCTCACAGTAATCGTAAAACAGTAAATGTTTTCATAGGACCATGAATGTTTGAAAATCTAAGTGTACCTAATGCCCAAAATTAATGGGTAATATCAAAGGGTTGTAATAAAAATTCTAGCAGGACAAAGAACAAGAAAGGTTAAGAAATAGCCTGATTTTTTAATCTTAGCAACATCCTGCACAAGTTGCTTTTATATCTTTATAGGAATAATAATGTTTTATGGTAACTTGATTTATTCCTTACTAGCTGACACCCGCGGTTTCACCCGAGTGGACTATTTGGTTTATCCCACGGGAACCATGCATTTTTTTCGGGATAAAAGTAGCCTATGTCCCATTCCCAGTCATTACCTATCTATGTTTCAAATTTCAGCCAAATCGGTTCAGTAGTTATGGAGTACGTGGTAACAAACATTCACACACACACACACACACACACACACACACACACACACACGGACTTTCGCCTTTATAATATTAGTAGGATTAATTTTATTTAGAAGTGTATGTTTTTTGTTACAGTATGCGTCACCAGATGTAATCAAGGTGCTTGTAGGAAATAAATGTGATGTTCACGAGAACCACAGAGCAGTACCCAGAGAGCGGGGACAAAAGGTTCGTATAGTCAGGCACTTTTTGAATACAAAATTGTAATGTTTAATTTGAAAATGAAAAATCTTATCAACATTTTCAATTCGACGGGATTCGAACCCGCAATGATACAAGCGATCCTCCTTTAGCTTACCAATTCGACCACGGAACCTTTAGTCGCCAGAGTTGAAATCACGATAGGACCATTTCTATCGATTAAAGCAAATGTGTGCATAGGTGTGGTTTAACACTATCACAAAATAAAAACATTTACCTCATTTGTTACTTATTAGAATAACAAAAAGGAGGTAGGTAGATATTTGCTCTGCCCTGGCTCTGCGGTGCTCTCCGCAGTAGAAACGCCTGCAGTCGGAACATGGTGTTCGTCATGGGCACTTGACGCGTTATGCTGCAATGAAGTTCATCAACACTTTGAATCTTTAAAAGTGACTTTATTTTTAACCGACTTCGAAAAAAGGAGGTTCTCAATTCATTGAATTTTTTTATGTATGTTCGAGTAAGGGTCAATTTATACTAGCGCAGAGTCGAAGCGCATCGAAGCGTCTTATCCAAAAATGCACATAACAAATTCAACCTTAACTCCACCGCGTAACGCTCACATTACTTCGCGAGAATCAGCGTTGGTCACGCGCAGACGCGCGAATTCCGAAGAATGCGCGCGTTTTTTTCCAATCTCAGAAGTAATGTGAGCATTACGCTGTGGAGTTAAGGTTGAATTTGTTATGTTCAGTTTTGGATAGACGCTTCGATGCGCTTCGACTCTGCGCTAGTATAAATTGACCCTAGGATTAAGATCCTGTAACGGCGTTTAAATCGCGAAGAGTTGAAGGAGGGAAGAGAAGCCTTTTCCCTGCAGTGGGATAATAATGGCTGAAAAATTAAAATGTCGAGTAATCGAAGATGCCTGGCTGGACTAATTTAGACGATTATTTTTTAGTTTGAAAGGATACATAAACTTTTCAATTTGTGTCATTCAAAAAATTGATGAGGATCAGTCGAGGGTCTTCGGAGTTATGAACAGAAATGCACCTCGAGAGTGCAGAAAATTGCCTGAAGTCAGTTTTTTAAATTTTTAATTTATCCACTTGTTTATATCATTTTCAGATAGCTGACGATTTCGACATGCCGTTCTTCGAAGTGTCTTGTAAGAGCGACATTAACATAGAAGAAGCATTTCTGACTTTAGCCAGAAAAATACGTGAATATAGAGATTCCAAGGTGAGCAATTTAGATCATAAGCTGGGCATAAGCCTCCTTCCCTACCCGCCAAAACGTTCTATTCTGGGCTTTTTGCCTCCAGGTCTTAACCTGTACGGCAACTATATCGTCCATCCATCTGGCAGGTGGTCTGCCAAGAGGTCTAGTAAATCCCCGGGGCCACCATTCTGTTAAGGCCTTACTCCACCTGCCATCACCAAATCTTGCCAAGTGTCCTTCCCAACTCCATTTTAAGCTCATAATACGGTCCCCAACATCGACCACTTTAGTTCGACTTTAGATCACTTACCAACACTTTATTATGCTGTTCCTTCTTTAATATAGTTGTTATTTTCTGTCTCTTTTCAGGCTGATGCATTCGAGTTGAAAGAAAGAGACAGCGTGATAAAACCATCAGAATCCGAGACAGACGTGTCGAAATGTAGCTGTTAGGTTTCCAATTTATCACGGCTCAGTGTATTTGAATCCTGTATGTAGGGTGTAAAAGGTATACATTTCAAATACGCTGAGTTCTATCTAATAACGCAATTTACTCATCCCTTGAATGAATCTAACTCATTTTAACAATCGCGAATAAAAGAGGTCCCAAGGGTTATAAAAACACGACACTTCGGTCATAATCTTGGGTTAGTCCTGAAAATACTCAATTTTTAGAAAAAATAAAACTTCAATACTCTGTAGATACAAAGAATAAGAACACTAAACCAAATCTTTACAATGATCTACTAACCTAGTAGTTTTATATCCTGAGCATGTAATTTTGGAACAGACCATGTTTCCAAACTTTTGGTATGACATTAAAACCTGCGTCTTTATCCGTAGAACGTTTGTTCATAGCAAGCAAGGTATTGTAGGAATAGTTTTCGCTTTACGCGTAATGTGTGCTATTTTGAACTATCGCAATTTCAAATGCACTGCGATTTTACAATAAAAATTTTAGGTAAGATAAAAATCGATGCAAGAAACTTCTAGCTGAGAAGTGAGAAGCTGGCATTTGATGCTGAGACTAGAAGTAAAGCCTACGCATTCGATTTGCTCAGCAAACTACTTATTATAAACGAATCTCAGGGGACAAGATACAAACTGATATGTGACGTCAGTACCTAGATGTAGGCGTTGAGTTATTTTTTCTAGGTCCTTGAAAAACGTGATTCTAAAGCTAAACTCATATTGATAGACACATTTGAATTATTATTTTCAATAAGGCTAAGAGAGTGGGCACACGACGTTTTCTGCAGCGCGTTTTTTAGGTTCGCGTTCGCATACTATAACGCGATGCGAATTCGCGCTGCTACACTCCCGGTTCGCGTTTGTATGGATACAAACGCGCTGCGAACGCGCGTTTGTATCGTTCCAAAGCTTTTCCAAAGCGATGCGAAGGCGCAGATCAAAAACGCGCTTCAGAAAACGATGTGTGCCCACTCTCTAAAATTTTACTGGTCTTTGCTCTCAGGTGTATTTCTCAAAGTTTAGAAAGAGAGAGATTAACCAACTCACCGGACGGTTTTTTGTCGCGTTTACACGCTTCAGACCAAACAAACATTCAACGGGCACTTAATCTTTTGTCGCGTTTGGTCTCGTTGAGATTTGCTTCCGAGCAAATCTCAACGAGACCAAACGCGACGCACCATAAAACGCACCATCAAGTTTTATTTCATAGGATCATTTTCTTTGTAGAGCATTACGTTTTAACTTAACTTACAAGTCTCCTGAAGTGTGTCTAACTTAAATTTATTAGGTAATTCTATCTAGGCACATCTTAATCTCTATCGAATTTAAATACTTAAGTATTTCGAATATATTTTCAAAGCGTTAGATCGAAGCGTTAAATGTAAAATGTAATTCATCAAACAATTAGTTACAAAAATGGGATTTGATTGGAGAAAAACTGCATGAAGCAATTTGGAATAATAAGGCTTAGGTTGAGTCACGGCTCATCTAAAGAGGGATTTATCTGATTTGATTCCGTTTTCTTAATTTCAACTCTAGAGACGCTACAAGTATCCAAAATAGTGGACGACATGCAACATTTTTAATTAAATGATAATTAATTCGCGATAAAAAAAAAACACCGAAACATTGTGGCGCAAACATGAACGCATGCTTAGTATTACGACTTAGACCCAAAATAAGTATTAGTTACTGCCAATACCCAGCTCAATGTAAGCCATTCTTTATAAATTAAATTTGCTTGTTTGAAGTTTATCTTAATATCAAATGTAGATGTTGTGTGCAATTGTTGCGGAAGACTACAAAAAGATTAGGAAAATAAATGTTTAGGAAATTTTATCAAAGGCTGGTCCTAAATTGATTTTGAAGGAAAAGTACAAATATTTTTCTGTTATTATAAACACAACGAATATTATTGTATAATTGGCTCTAATTCCATGTATTGTTTTTTGTGAAATGCACTGGATTATGTAGGTAATGTTATGGATAATATTACCCTGGATATAAAATGTTGTCGTATTTTTTGCTTCCGTTCTCATAATTTGTAAGCATTGCCTTTTATGAATGCAATTCTAGTGTGAGAAAGCTTAACCCTGGAAAATTTTCGCACGATATTGAGTCAAAATATGAATGCGCGAAAAGTAATAGATATTTTATACTTTTAGAGTGAGGGCGGACTTCAAGATATTTTTTTAACTACTTCATTGATTCGACCATCTGATTAGGTAGGTATAAGTATTATACAATATACTTAGGTACCACTATATGTATAAGTATTATGCTGTTATACAAATATCGTTGTCTGTTTCTGTGCCGTAGCATTCGTAGATAAAGCTTTACACAGAAGAGCAGAGAAAAGATACGATTTAAAATCGAATTTTGTGAACATAATTGCTGCTTTTTTCATACTATTAGTTCTTTTTTCATACTTTTTCTACGTCGACGCAGCATAACACAAAAGTTACCATGCCACTTTTGTAGTAGTAAGTGATCAATTTGATACATAAAGCTATATGCTCTGTGTAAAATGTACCCTAATAGAAAAACGTAAACAGACTTTCGACTATATCCCTAATGGTAGACATCCTTTCCTTGGTAGCCTACTCCATCTCACATAATGTCCGTTAAGTGTAGGCAAAGATTGCCTCCTGAGTAGGCAAAGATTGCCTTCTGACACTGTTTAAATCATCTAGTAAAGATGTAAAGACCTAAGTTTTTTTAGACATTCTTTCAGATCTTGAGGCAATACATTCCTAGATGTGTAGAGGTAATCAGATGCACTTTAGAATAACAATTATTTCTACACCCGCCATATTTTTCTCTATTCTTCTGTGATTGATTTCTACGGTATTATATGGTTAAATGTAGGCTTGGTCGATATGACACGAACAATATAGGATTATAAGTTTGTGTGCATTTCTGTAGCTATTTAGCTAGTATTGAGCGTTTAGACCTAAGCGATATCCATTCTCCAAATAAATCACATTAGTAGTAACATTTTATACAGCACAACAGCCATACTAATCGTTAGTTTTAAAAATTCATTATTACAATAAAGTTTTATAAACATTTATTATTTCATTACAAAATTATCCTTATTATTAAGTAATTATTCTACGAATTTAAAAATATTGGTAAGTATTAGGTAAGTATAAATAGGTTAACCTGTTGTCTTTAAAACTTTATAAGAAGTAAAGTGTCATCTTCAAACAGTACAATGTCATGGTAATTGTTAACTATTTGCGGTAAATCATTTATATAAATTAAAAAGAGAAACGGACCTAGTATTGATCCCTGTGGCACACCCATTGTTACTAACGACCCCGGAGAACATTTTCCATTTACGTCAACTCTCTGTATTCTGTCACTTAAGTAAGAAGTGAGAAGGTTGAGAGCAACGCTCCTAAGGCGGGCCCAAGACCTACAATATCATTGTAAAATAGTATAATTGTACAATATGATTGAAATACAATTTGAACCAAAACGATCTTCAATATAAAACCTAAACGGTAAATAATATTGTGCAATTCGTAATATTGCGCAATAAAATTGATCGTCTAGGGCCCGCCTAACACCTGGTGAAGTTTCCTAATCAATGTTTTATGATGAACGCAACAGAATTTGATACCAGTATTTAAAAAACTGAATTTTGACAATAGCGTCACCGGGTTCTACTAGAGTTAAGAATAAGAACCATCCAATCCAGCGACACTTCAAGTATAAAATTCATCAAAATAGATCAGTACATTATAGGAGGAAAAGGAATAACGAACTTACAAATCTCAATATTATACAGTGTCCCAGAATGTGACGATTCGCCGACAACTGGCAAAATGCTTGCTTCTGATGGCCGGCGGCGCTGAAATCATTTTTAAATTCAAATTTAAAATCCCAACTGTACTGTATTTTAGCCATGACGAAGGCTTGCAAGAACCCTAAGGGTCAATTTATACTAGCGCAGAGTCGAAGCGCATCGAAGCGACTATCCAACACTGAACATAACAAATTCAACCTTAACTCCACAGCGCAGCGTAACGCTCACATTACTTCTGAGATTTTAAAAAGACGCGCGCATTCTTCGGAATTCGCGCGTCTGCGCGCGACCAACGCTGATTGGTGCGCGCGCATTCTCGCGAAGTAATGTGAGCGTTACGCGGTGGAGTTAAGGTTGAATTTGTTATGTTCAGTTTTGGATAGTTCGCTTCGATGCGCTTCGACTCTGCGCTAGTATAAATTGACCCTAAAACTCAGTCAAAGTAAGCCTCAGCTCAAACGTACTTACTTTAGTAATTTTCATGTTCAGTAATTTAAATTCTTTCTTCGCTTCTTAGGTGTTTTTTGTTCAGGATTTTCAGGTGAACGTGGTTGTTTCATAGTAGAATTTGTTTGTTCTAATTTTGGCTCTATCGTTCTTTCTGCAATCTTAGACAATTTGATAGAATCTACTTGTATTTTTCCTGGTGATTGAGTAAATATGTTCTTTGTATCTATTTGAATATCAGCATTGTCTATAGCTTCTATTGCACTATTACCATACGCAATATTAGTTAGTTCGATTGAATCATTATTTAGACTAGTATTATTCTTATTTGAATCTTTACTATTTGATGTATTTGTGTCATCTTTTGATTCAATTGTGATATTTGATCTTAATTTATCATATTTTGCTGTAATTGGATCATAAGTATCATACGGTTCGTCTTTAACACCCTTTTCTGGATTCACGCTATCATTTGGTTCACTTTTAACCACATTGTTCAGTGGTTCATTTTTAACCACATTGTTTAGTGGTTCACTTTTAACCGCCGGTATCTGAAGTTGCAGAGTCAGGCTTTGTGATGATTCAGTTGGCTCAATCTTCATAGTTTTACTTATTGGTGAATATTTTGTCTCTCTACTAAGTTTCAAGTTGGCTCTGAAAAAGTTTTGAAATCTATGAAACACTTAATTAGGTCTTGCAATGAACAAAAGACAATTCCGATTTTGAATGGGAGGTTGGTAATGTAAAATTTCATGGAATCCGTACCCATATTATAAATATGAAAGTAGTTTGTTTGTTTGTTTATTTGTCCTGCTTTCACGTCACGGCGAATTGACGTGATTTTTTGTGTGGAGATAGTTGGAGGGCTGGAGAGTAACATAGGCTACTTTTCATATGGCGCCTATCAGCACTGACGGTACGCGTGACAGTAAAACCAGCCTTAGACATTTTGAAAGGATCTTAAAAATTCCGCGCCTTGGTAATACAGTTGTGTTGATTATTCTTTATTATTATGGTAAGTACTTACAAAGTTTCTTCATTCTCTGGTTCTACAGCTCGAATCGGCAATGGTCGCCCATTCTGTATAATATGTTCAGGAAATATTTCCACAGGATCTGTGCCAAACAATTTGTCCACTGCGCTGTGGATATTCATGTGTTTCACGTCATTGTATGGCTCTGTTCTTAAACATCGCACTGAAATGAAACAACAACACTTTAAAGGTACTAATGTATATTTCATTTAATTTAATACAATAACAGTGGGTGCTTATAGGCCATGTTGGGCAAGTGGGTTAGTACCTCTACTTTCAATGCGAAGGTCCTGGGTTCGAATCTAGGCTGTGCATCAATGGTCCTCAACAAATTTCAAACTTTTCGTTCCGAAAAAAATTAAATACTTACGCAATACACGAGCTCTAAACGGTGAAGGAAAACATCGTGAGGAAACCCGAGGCTTAGTCAGCCCCACACATATTGACCTATCTTTCCTGTGGATATGGCCGGTTAAGCTGAGAGGATGGTTTAGGTGCTGGGCAAGCCTACTCCATCTCAAACAATGTTCCAGGCACTACCGTGTCCCGTTAAGTGTAGGCAAAGATTGCCTCCTGACACTGTATAAATCATCTAGTATCAAAGACGTAACAAGCCCAAGTTTTTTTATAGGCTGAGTATGATAAAGTAAAGTAAGTTGAAGTATGAGCAAGTGGCCAACTCTGGTGAGTGTGATCAGGGCGTCGATTCTCGTACCGAACTTTTTATCAACCTCAACCAAAACCTCAACTAAAGCGACTGTTTCCATGACTACTAATAACAAACGACTCAGTTGTGGTGAGGTTTTGAACTTTGGCAGTACAAATTTTTGAAAAGCTATTCTACTATTTCACCAAATGGCTGACATTTAAGAGTTCGAACCAAAACCAAAGCGGTTGTCATTTAATAGAATACAGGCCCAGAGATAAGTACCTAATATGATGATAAAACTTTTTTTTTTATAAGTACTTACTAAGTGGACTGCCTTCCGGCACCATATCCATAAAACCTCTTATCTCTCCATCTTTTTTAATTAAATGTTGCCTCAATTTCTTTTCACTGTTCTGTAGGTCATTAATTACCTCCAACAATGGCCGAGTGATTGATTGGAAAAACTGAAAATGAAAAGATTTTTTTTTGTAACTTATCATTTTAATTGCTGCGAAATCTATATCTACTCTTATTTTTATTGACTGGCCACTTAGCTCAGTTGGTAGTAGCTCTGCCTACTGCGTTGTAGGTTGTTGGTTCGATTCCCACCCAGGACGAACATTTGTGTGATGAACATAGATGTCTGTTCTGTGTCTGGGTGTTATAAAGTATATGTAATAGGTTAGTGTGTAGGTATTTATTTACAAAAATATAAGTATTCTATGAGTTATCTGGTTCCCACAGTACAAGCTTTGCTTAGTTTGGGGCTAGATGGCACTGTGTGAAAAATTTCCAGCAATATTTATTTTTATTTACCAATATCTTTACCAATATATAAAGTGGATAAGATTGTTTGTTTGTTTGTGCTAATCTCAGAATCTACCACTCAAAATTGAAAAAATTACCCTATGACTTGACAGTCAGCCAGGTAAAAAATAACCACTTACTTGCTCAGGAGAACATAGTGTCAAAGTAAAGTTCATTCTCAAAACAATCGGAGTTTTACAAAGTAATCGAACACTCAAGTTTCCATTTTGAGTTTGGGTAAACTCTTTTTGATTTAAAATTTTTGGGTCCTGTAACATTTGGAGACCAACATCCAGAAATGCTTCTGTGTCCTCAGTCTCTGTATCTTTGTTACTTTTCTGGAATTCAAAAACAATTAAGTAAATTCACTATTTTTACAAGAACATCTAAACTGCACTTGAATACTATAGAATACTTTTTCATACAAAAATTTCCATTGTGTGTGTACCTACCTAATGTGTAAAGTAGGTACTTGGGTAGTAAGATACTCTAATTGAAAGTTCCTTACCAGCATTATCTGTATCATGCTTTCTTTATCACAAACCCCGCACCACATTTGAATGTAATTCGTCACTTCTATCTTGTATCGGAGCCGAGCTTCGGGAGTATCGTTACCAACAACATGGAATGTCTCGACTCTAAGATAAACGGCGGGTTCGCTTTCATTTTTACTAAATAATTTCCACATCTCGGACTCGAACTTCACAGGGCTGATCGGCGCATACACAGCCCAATATTTGGCCAGCCGTAATTTTATGGTAGAAAGGTATTTACCTAAGAAGTCTTTCTGCAAAAGTTTTAATCACAGATGACTTATAGTTTTTCAGATATTAATTTTTAAAGTTTCGAAATACTTTGAAATTATTTGAAATGTTTTGGCTGTGGTCAGTTACTGAACGCATCTCTGACACTTGATTGGACGTTTTTGACGTAAATATACAAGATGTACGCCATTTTGATTGTCAGTGTCAATAAAAAGCGCGGAATTTCGAGTTGTCAATGTCAAGATAGGTATACTGTAAACTTTTCAAATTTTAGAATTGCCTTAAAATTGTACTAGTCTGCCCTACCTCGACTCAGTTGGTTAGGTTAGGTTTGAGTAGTGACCACCGCGCGCGAGGCGAGCGAGCGTAGCGAGTGTGCCGCGGTAGCGGCCGCCGAAGCGCCAGAGTACTAGTCTGCCCTACCTCGACTCAGTTGGTTAGGTTAGGTTTGAGTAGTGACCACCGCGCGCGAGGCGAGCGAGCGTAGCGAGTGTGCCGCGGTAGCGGCCGCCGAAGCGCCAGAGTACTAGTCTGCCCTACCTCGACTCAGTTGGTTAGGTTAGGTTTGAGTAGTGACCACCGCGCGCGAGGCGAGCGAGCGTAGCGAGTGTGCCGCGGTAGCGGCCGCCGAAGCGCCAGAGTACTAGTCTGCCCTACCTCGACTCAGTTGGTTAGGTTAGGTTTGAGTAGTGACCACCGCGCGCGAGGCGAGCGAGCGTAGCGAGTGTGCCGCGGTAGCGGCCGCCGAAGCGCCAGAGTACTAGTCTGCCATATCTCTACTTTACTATTTTATTATACAATTTCTCAGCTTAGGAGTGGTACGGCGGGGGGGTGGACCTCCCATCCCCCTTCCCCTACCCCTCAAAAACACCAAATTATTGGACTGTTTCCTCTTTTTAGTAAACTTAACCTCAAATTTTCATTTCTCTTTTTCTCATAAACTACTAGCTTTCTTTGACCCCTCCCACCAGGGGGGGGTCTACTCCTCCCCCCGCTCCCCCCCCCCCCCCTCCCCCCCACCCCCAAATTATAGGGCTGTGTATGTGCTAGCTTTCCCTTCACAGAACCACAGAAGTACAGAACTTCCAAATGAGCGCAATCCTAGGCGCAATCACTTTCACAGAACACTATTATTCCTAGCGGACCACTTCGACAACCTAGCGAGATTTATCAAAGCAAAGACAAAGTAAATCCAGGAATTCCAGGAAAACCTCAGAGGAAGAATGAGTCTGAGAAGAGGAAACCAAAACAAAACAAATGCAACAAAACTCAAAGATTTTGTTTTGCAGTTTTGCGCTATTTCCACTCAGTCAGCCTCAAATTGATTGATCGTTAAATTTTTTTTAAAAGTCAGTGTCATTTTGTGTACTCTCGTTCGGGACACTGACATTAACGTAGTAATCAGAATCCTCTACTTTTTACCCGGCTGACTGTCAAGTCACCCGGGTTATGTAGATCGCGCGTTTCTATGTATCCGCCCGATTGCCTTAGGCCACTACAATGGCCCAGGGCACTTGAGGGGTCGCGCGGCCACTAAAATCACGATTTCTATGGTGTTAGGGCTTCCCCATTCGTCGGGAGTGTCTTTGTTTGTTGGTAACATTATTCTCCCACTGCTGTTCATGCTAAAAGTCATAGATAATTTATAATATTTCTACAATGTGTCAAAATACCGGAAGAGAAAATACGTTTTCAAACTTTATTTTTGAAAGTAGGTTCAAATAAGATTTTCAGCGATGACCTATACATGTTTGGCATTAATTAAATCTGACAGGTATTTAGGATAATTACTGAACCATTAAAACCCCGTTTTATAGTAAAAAATTTGAATTTGATCAACATTTTGAATATTGCGGGTGAATTTTGTTTGAAGGTCGGCTATTGTGATTGGTGTGTAGTAGTGATGTGAAGGAGGTTTGTTTTGTTCGTATTGTTTGCTAACTACATATTTATACCAATCAGAAAGACTTCAAACCAGACTATAGGATGAGAAATGAACCAGTATTGAACACGGGTAGAAATGTTCCTAGTCAGAAGCTTGGACTTGTATATAATCTGTGCTTTGATTGGAAATTGATTGGAAAACGATGTATGACATTTCGTTCTCCGCTCCTCAACTCTTCCGATTCCGAATGAGTTGCTATTTTGATGACAATGTCAATGTCAATGAATGATTGAGATCTTTGAGGGTAGGTATCTCTGTGGATGTGGGTAGTCTGTGCTCTGCGGTATAACCGCCCGATTGCTTTAGGCCACTACAATGGCCCAGGGCACTTGAGGGGTCGCGCGGCCACTAAAATCACGATTTCTATGGTGTTAGCCATCCAGACGTCCACGGTCTCGTTCGAGTCCACGGAAATTATAATGCCTAACGTCCTGGTCTCTAACGTAACCAAGCGCAAAAAAAATATTTACAATTTTTGAAACCATCCATCCAGCAAAACTAAATGGCTAAAAGACTATGTTCCATGACAAAAGAACGGTTAATAATGTTCACTTCCGGTACAGATATTGTTTTCAAGGCTGGCAATCTTTTTTTCGACAAAATAATCATGTTTACTTTTCATTTTGATATTTTGTGATTTCGAGTGAATTGAATAAACCGGCTTGCGGAAAATGTGGTAAGTACTCTGTTTTTACTACCTAATTTCACAAGAATTATATATCAAATTAAAGATAAAGATGTACGCTTTACGATAATGTATGATAACGAAAGTTCTGAAACGAAAACTTTAAATAATACAGCTTCTAAAGATGTGCCGTCGTAATGGCGGTCGTTTTTACAACTTTACTTTTGTATTAAATACAAGATTTAGATTATTTTCTGAAGATAAATGCTAAAACTAATAGAAGGATTCATTGTTATCATATATTTGTACGCTTACAAACGTTATGTGTCTAATTTTCTCTGATTTTCATAGTTTTCAAAAGTTTCATTCGGAATTTTTGTGTTGGTCTCGTTCGTAACCATAGACGTTTCAAAATATTACGTAAATTATGCTCTTTTCACATGGCTATTTGGATAACATTTTGGTGTCATATTTTAATTGTTATTTTGGGTGCTTTGGTATTAAATTAATAAAGATTTCGTAAAATTAAAGCTTTTGTACCGTATAAAATTTTCCGTTCGACTTGTAGTTTTTGAGAAAATCAATAATTCATTTTGTAATAAAAAAAAATAAAAATATTTTATTGACTTTTCTTAGAGATCTTGTAAAAATAAAGCATTTTTATCGTATAATTTTTTTTTGTCCGACTTGTAGTTTTTGAGAAAATTGATGATCAATAATTTTATAAAATTTTATTATTAATTTTATTATTAATTAATATTTTTCATATTATTGACTTTTCGTACAGATCTAAAAAAATTAAAGCTTTTTTACCGTTCAACCTTTTTTGAAAGTAGCAAGTGTGGACGGGTCATTAGGCGGCCATCTTGGCAGATTTTTGAGTCGCCAACCAGTCGACGACCTTGTGAGGACTATGTAGATACTTTTGATAATTTTGTAGGCAAAGCATAATATTTATATTGAGATATTGATATCATAAAAAAGGGTAGATCATGTACTTTAATCCAGTATAGGTTTTATTTACTAATACAATAGTGTTTTTAAGTAATACTCAAAATAAAAACGATTACGGCAAAATTATTGTGATATCCAAGTTTAAACTTTTATTTACCCTGTGTACTTCAATTGAGGAAAGTTACTTTTCATATAATTAAATTCGGCATTTTATAAGCTTTCCGCAAGTATTTTTTGTTTGGATCTAGCCATGGTACTTTTGCTGCTCTAATCGTTTTTTGATCAGAAGGTCGCTCGCGCTCCGCGCGCGCGTTAGAGCGCGTACGGACGCGAAAGTAGCGGACGTTAGGGGGTATAGTCGCGCGCGCGCTCGGACGCCTAAATGGCTAAGGCTTCCCCATACGTGGAAAGTGTCTTTATCCGTTGAGGTGCCCCGCCCCCCGGACCGATTGCCTGCCTAGCCAAACCAACGCCCGCGCAACTGTTGCCAGCGGTTTAACTTTTTTTGCCAGTGATTTTATTCCTGGACTAAACCTGTTTGTGGTATCATTGGAATCGGAATTTAACAAGCTTATTAACTACTTACTTACCTGCTCAAGGGGATTACATTGTCACCACCAAATAAATTGTTTATTCCATTCCGTAAACATGTTTGGCACCTTGCAAAATAAAAACTCACAATTGTTCAAAATTGGTAGCAAATATCTGCGTCAACATGGTGCACACACTTAGTACACTACACACCTTTATTATTTAACACAAAACATATACACATCGACATTAAAAGTAATTATCTATTCGCGTTTGCAAAAGGCCAAATTACGCCATTTTGTTCCGCGCGCGACGAGCGGGAGGGCGCTCACGGCAAATAAAAATTCAATACTACTTCATTTTTCATCCTATAGCCGTTGAGGTGCCCCGCCCCCCGGACCGATTGCCTGCCTAGCATAACCAACGCCCGCGAAACAACTTTTGCCAGCGGTTTAACTTTTTTTGCCAGTGATTTTATTCCTGGACTAAACCTGTTTGTGGTATCATTGGAATCGGAATTTAACAAGCTTATTAACTACTTACTTACCTGCTCAAGGGGATTACATTGTCACCACCAAATAAATTGTTTATTCCATTCCGTAAACATGTTTGGCACCTTGCAAAATAAAAACTCACAATTGTTCAAAATTGATAGCAAATATCTGCGTCAACATGGTGCACACACTTAGTACACTACACACCTTTATTATTTAACACAAAACATATACACATCGACATTAAAGTAATTATCTAATTCGCGTTTGCAAAAGGCCAAAACACGCCATTTTGTTCCGCGCGCCAGGAGCGGGAGTGCGCTCACGGCAAATAAAAATTCAATACTGGTTCATTTCTCATCCTATAGTCTGGTTTGAAGTCTTTCTGATTGGTATAAATATGTAGTTAGCAAACAATACGAACAAAACAAACCTCCTTCACATCACTACTACACACCAATCACAATAGCCGACCTTCAAACAAAATTCACCCGCAATATTCAAAATGTTGATCAAATTCAAATTTTTTACTATAAAACGGGGTTTTAATGGTTCAGTAATTATCCTAAATACCTGTCAGATTTAATTAATGCCAAACATGTATAGGTCATCGCTGAAAATCTTATTTGAACCTTCTTTCAAAAATAAAGTTTGAAAACGCATTTTCTCTTCCGGTATTTTGACACATTGTAGAAATATTATAAATTATCTATGACTTTTAGCATGAACAGCAGTGGGAGAATAATGTTACCAACAAATAAAGACACTCCCGACGAATGGGGAAGCCCTAACACCATAGAAATCGTGATTTTAGTGGCCGCGCGACCCCTCAAGTGCCCTGGGCCATTGTAGTGGCCTAAGGCAATCGGGCGGATAGCCTTGTCTGAAGTCTTTCTGATTGGTAGAAATATGTAGTTAGCCAACAAAACGAACAAAACAAACCTCATTCACTTCAGTCCTATACATCAATCACAATAGCCAACCTTCAAAAAGAAAATTCACCCGCAACATTCAAAATGTTGATCAAATTCAAATTTTTTAATATAAAACGGGGTTTTAATTGTTTAGTAATTATCCTAAATACCTGTCAGATTTAATTAATGCAAAACATGTATAGGTCATCGCTGAAAATCTTATTTGAACCTTCTTTCAAAAATAAAGTTTTTTTCGTATTTTTCTCTTCCGGTATTTTGACACATTGTAGAAATATTATATATTATCTATGACTTTTAGTGTTACCAGTAGTGGGACAATAATGTTACCAACAAATAAAGACACTTTCCACGTATGGGGAAGCCCTAACACCATAGAAATCGTGATTTTAATCGGCGAACGACTCAAATAGAGCTCGGGCCAGTACAGTGGCCTAAGGCACTTTGGCGGTTATTTGTTGGTAACATTATTGTCCCACTACTGGTAACACTAAAAGTCATAGATAATATATAATATTTCTACAATGTGTCAAAATACCGGAAGAGAAAAATACGAAAAAAACTTTATTTTTGAAAGAAGGTTCAAATAAGATTTTCAGCGATGACCTATACATGTTTTGCATTAATTAAATCTGGCAGGTATTTAGGATAATTACTGAACCATTAAAACCCCGTTTTATAGTAAAAAATTTGAATTTGATCAACATTTTGAATGTTGCGGGTGAATTTTCTGTTTGAAGGTTGGCTATTGTGATTGATGTATAGGACTGAAGTGAATGAGGTTTGTTTTGTTCGTTTTGTTGGCTAACTACATATTTCTACCAATCAGAAAGACTTCAGACAAGGCTATAGATACAGTGCCACAAGTATAAGTTGGCGGTGGCGATTTGAGGAACTAAAACGGAAAAACGGAAAAAGAGTACTAAGATGCGAAATATCATTAAACTATCTTATACAAATACGCAAATGATTAAATCTTTCTTACATATTTTCCCAAATTTCGTGGTATTTTCTGTACAATTAATTATATTTTTTGAACACAGTGGCGCTCAGCCGCGCCAAGTTATACTTGTGGCACTGTAACTTACGCATTTAATTTAGGTACTCACAGAGCCATCTGTGTGTCAACTGTGACAACAACGTTTAGGAAAATGCGCACGGCATCGAACCCTAGATACCTACATAATAATAAAATTGTAATTTATTATTTAATTTTGTTTTGTGATTGATAAGATAATGCTGTTTCCAACTTTTCAGTTCAGCCGGGTTTTTTTATTTTTGAATAAATTGCTTGTTTATGTTCACAAAAATTAACAGCCATTTCATTTAGATTTGAATAAAAATAAAATAAGTAAAAAAACTATTTTTTTCTCACAAAAATGATTTTTGTATTTGCTTTTCAGTGATTTTATCGACTATGATGGGGAGAGCTGCGCCATCTATTATCGCTTCTTAGCAACTACAAGTGTAACGTATACTTTCTGAAGTTCGCGCCACCACTGAAGTCTTACGGCAAGAGCAAGGGCGGATCCAGCTTTGGTGCCAGGGGGGGGGGGGTCACATAGTCGTGGTCAAATCACAAGAAGTTATAATTTAACTAGCCGTTACCCGCGACTTCTTACGTGTTAGATTACTTTCATAAGTAAGTACCTACCTAAGTAATGCAGTAACTTACTGCCAGTAAGTAACTATTTTAGAGAAGCGAGCCGTTTTTTTAAACCGTTTTTTTTGTAACACTGTGTGACACTTGATGTTGCTAACGGTGCTCAAAGAAAAGGCTGGCTGCATGTCAGTTCCAATTCCATGGTCAGACATAACTTACTTTGCGCATCAAATACTCATGAAGCTAAAAAGCGAGCGAAGCGAGCCGATTTTTTTTAGACAAATACAACATTGACACTTGATTTTGCTATTACGGTGCTCAACGAAAAGGCTGGCTGGTTGTCGGTTCCAATTCTCTGGTCAGACTCAACTCACTTTGCACATTAAATATTCATGAAGCTAAAAAGCGAGCGAAGCGAGCCGATTTTTTTAGACAAACACAACATGATGTGACACTTGATTTTGCTATTACGGTGCTCAACGAAAAGGCTGGCTGCTTGTCGGTTCCAATTTTCTGGTCAGACATAACTCACTTTGCGCATTAAATACTCATGAAGCTAAAAAGCGAGCGAAGAGGGCCGATTTTTTTTAGACAAATACAACATGTTGTGACACTTGATTTTGCTATTACGGTGTCCAACGAAAAGGTCAGACATAGCTCACTTTGCGCATTTAATACTCATGAAGCTAAAAAGCGAGCGAAGCGAGCCGATTTTTTTTAGACAAATACAAATACCTGTATATACCTAAATATAATATATACATGTGACACTTGATTTTGCTATTACGGGTCTCAAAGAAAAGGCTGGCTGCTTGTCGTTTCCAATTCTCTGGTGATATTTGTAGGCAAACTCAACATTGTGACACTTGATTTTGCTAACGGTGCTCAATGAAAAGGCTGGCTGCTTGTCGGTTCTTATTCTTTATTTAGACATAACTCACTTTGTTCGCAAAATACTTATGAAACGAAACGAATTTTTTAATGTTCTTAAAGAAAATCCTGAAACACGTGTCCATTATTTTGTATTCACAGTATTTTAACAGAGTTTCAAGCAAATCACAATACGCGTTTTAAAGTTCCAATACCTACCAACTTTTACAATCCTAGCACCGCGTTTGGAGGTAGTTTTCAAAATCCTGAAGTATGTACATGGTCCGGCCCAACCCGGCCCAGGGGGGGGGGTCATGACCCCCATGACCCCCCCCCTGGATCCGCCCTTGGGTAAGAGTGGGAACTAGTACCTAGACTTGATTTCTTGACTTTAAAATTAAACTCATCAACGATCAATTCTATCGTCCTTCCGATTGGATCCAATCGGCAGCTCGCCACAACGTTGAATTCGAATTGTCCATTTGGCAGTTCATGCCGTTCCACGCAAGGTTCCACGTCAACACACGGTCCATTCGGCAGTATCAAACTGGCAATGGCACTATGGCACTATCCAATCAATTGGACGATAGAATTGATCGTGAGTGCCCACAATAAAATAAGGTCGTTCAGTTGTAAAATCTTAGATAATTATTATAGTTCAAGCCTTAGTTAGACAATTACTTACTTAAGTACCTACTTAGTAATTTTTTACCCGGCTGACTGTCAAGTCACCCGGGTTATGTAGATCGCGCGTTTCTATGTATGTTCGTTCGTATGTAAGTAATATTCTTTATTACCACGTTTCTCCTAAACGGCTGGATGGATTTTGATGAATGAGGTATCGTTAGAATCGTCTCCATCTCGATTGTGCTCTAGGATACTTTTTATTTCGATAAATCAAATAGTGCGGCTAAAAAATGCAACAATGTGTGAATTTTCAAAATGAAAATCACGCTATCATATCAAAATCCATGTCAAAATCAAGAGGTTGGTGGACTGATATCAAATATAATTTTTTTAAAAATCTAACATGACATCTTCGAAAACTAAATCGAGTCTCAAAATTTTTGAAAATCTATTTTTCGCCCTAAATAGAATTGCTAACCAAAACGCAAACTAAAACTTTATATTTAGTCACACGCAACGTTTAGAACAAACTGCATCGAAATTGGTTTAGCCATTTAGGAGATATCTCATATTTAAGAAATAACTTACGCATTTAATTTAGGTACTCACAGAGCCATCTGTGTGTCAACTGTGACAACAACGTTTAGGAAAATGCGTACGGTATCGAACCCTAGATACCTACATAATAATAAAATTGTAATTTAATTTTGTTTTGTGATTGATAAGATAATGCTGTTTCCAACTTTTCAGTTCAGCCGGGTTTTTTTATTTTTGAATAAATTGCTTGTTACTTTTACTAGTTCTGCGATAGTGGCGCCGCTTTTATCGGACTTCAGTGGTGGTGCGGACTCTAATCAGCATTAACTGTTTTCATAATTATTATGAAAACAGCTCGTTGATTTTCGTAGCACTTGCGTAGACGTTTTTGTAGCATTTCGTAGAATGGTACTACAGCACTGCATAGGCGCCGGTGTAGATAAGGGGTCGCACTTGCACCTTATCACCTTGTCAGGAAAGAAAATACTTATGTTGAAAGTAAGCACCTAGGTACCTACTTATAGAAAAAAATACTTAAGTAGGTCTACTTACATTTTTTTATTGTTACTGTTTGAAAGTGTTTGAATGAAAACTGAAGACTGTTGATCTATAAAAGGATACTGAGGACTTATAACGTGTTCGATAGAGTCCAACCGAAATTTATCAACGTCGCCGAAGTGGAGCGCAAACAAAATCCTAATTAAATGAGTAAAGTGATTGCTTTGCCGTGTCCGAAATGCTTTAGCTTAATTTGGAAGCGTTTTCAGTTTACCATGTTTAGTTTTATGGTGGGATTTAGACTTTAGACAGTTTTAGATTTAGACTGAGATTACCTACAGCTACTGACAGCATTTCGAAGCTTTTGGAATTTTTAACCTCATTTTATTTTTGACCGCTGGGTATTCTAAGATCTTTAAATCTTTAATACCTAATGATTTAAGATTTATTATGATTTTGTAAGTTAGGTAGTGAATATTTTTCGATGTTTTTGTGTTTTAGACACATTTAAATCAGTAGATAAGCTAAAAAATAGCCAGATCCAATGTGGCTTGCGCCTTATGTGGTCCTATTTGTTCTGTGACTATAGCTCGACCCTGTAAGTTGCACTGTCTAGATGCAGAATTAAAACTTAACTAAAAAAAAACATTTTTTTCTAACTTGCATAATGCGCCAAAAAACTTTAAGCCTCCGAGAATCTTTACAAATATTTTTGTTAGCGCAGTCTGTGACAAGACACGTATGCCTTCCGCTAGTAGGTACCTATAAAATCAAGTAAGTTCGTATGAGCAGGTGACCAGGCAGGAACTCTGGCGACGGAGTTTTTAGGTCGCTTAGAGGCCTCCGTCATGGCTTAACGACTTAAAAGCCGGGACCGACAATTTAACGTGCTCTCCGAAGCACGAAAGCGCTCAGTTCGAAATACCTACCACTTGCGGTTACACATCCAAATCGTGACCGCGCACAACTTCAACGATCAATCAAGAGCGTCTAAGCAAGCTATGCTACGAGCACTTCATAGTAGCTATTATATACCTAGATAATAGATAGATGATGCTAAGACTGCAGACTTTAGAATAATTAAAGCAGCGTTTTGATCTAGCCATCCGGGAAACTCGACCACAGCCGCAATATCGGACAATCGATGGTAATATGCCTTAGTTACGAGTATAGTCTTACCATAATTGAAACCTGCCCTCCGGGAATCCTGGTTTATGACGGGGATTTTGTTAATTTGGTTAGAAAATCTGTACATAATTTTGTTGGGAGAGTGTCGCGTTGCGAAAAGATTGGGGATACCTAATAAGGGTTTAGGGCCAAATAAGGTGTTTCTTTGCCATCTTATTTAGGTATTTGGTTATTGTTAAAGTAATTGTTTGGCGTTTGTCAAAAAATATATAAGCCGGTAGTCGTAGTAGGTGGTAGCTATAAGTACCTGATGAAGTCGCTTTTTAACCTAAACCAGCCCTTTTTGAATCCTCTGGGTTAAGAGACGAAATAACTTTCTCCCAAAGAAATGCAAATACCTACTTACCTAAATACTATTTTCCTTATAAGTAAATTAAGTAAGAAGGTTTATTTATTCAATTTTCAAACACAAACAAAGTTAAGTAGGTATAAGTACAACACAAACATCTTAATTTCACGTTTCACAAAATTAATAGTACCTACCTAATGCGATGTTTGACTATGGACTGATGCTTTTTCTTGCTTAAAAAGTGTATGTTAGGTCCATACAGCTTTTAAGCAAGAAAATGCATCAGCTATCATCATCATCAGCAGCCTAGTAAGCGGTTACAATTGCCTAACTGCCTAAAAGTGGTGATCATTAACTAAGATACGTGGATGTTCTGAAGAGGCACATGAAGCGATGTGGAGTGGAGCCCTTTCAGTGGGAGAAGAAGGCCACGCAGCATCTCAGAAACTAGAAGTCAGATACGAAAAATTATTTCTGCATTTGATTTGATAGCTTAATTCATGGGGAAGGTTACCTACCTATAGGCTACTTTTCATAATCATCACCATAAGTATACCTGCCAACTCGGGCAACACCACAAGGGCGCAGCTAGTGTTAAACAAAATGTAGGTACCTAAGGATTACGCGCATCTACATTTTCTTATTTATTCAGAATAAATTATCTATAACTTTACAAAGCTACGATATTAAAGAAATAAGCCGTAAAGCTGAAATAGCTTTATAAAAATAAAACTCTTCTCGCTATATCGAGACATTCATAATGTTTGGCGGGTTTCATGGTGCGACCCAGCCACGCTCCCCATTTTATAACCGTGAGGTATTTTGCCGCGATGTTTTTTCCGGTCGATCGACTGCATATTCGCGAAATTCCGCTTGTTCGTATCATATTGCTCTCATTTTTTGTCTTTTGCTATCCCGCTTGCTGACAAGGATGCAGCTATAAATCAGTAACATGTCCTGTTAGTTTTTCAGCTGCTCTGATGAGATTGAGCTGATATGAATGGTTTGTTTTAGTCACAGATTTCAATCAGCTAGACTAAGGATCAAGGGGAGGCCTTTGCCCAGCAGTGGGATATAATAATAATACTAAAAAAGTATCCTTATTTGTTTATTTTACTAAGTAGGTACCTACCTAATTAATTTACCTAGGTATACGAAACCTAACATTATCAAAAAATAGGAAATTGACATCTTTTTTCAAGGTGGTGAAATAAAAGGCAAGAAAAAAAAAATAAGGAGAACGACAATCAATTGTACTAGGTACAGCAGTATAGGTACCTACTATTTTTTTAATTATTTTTATGTAGACTATTTAAGATTATGTTGGATATGGCACAAACAAACGGAAGACTAAACCCAGGAATGGATAAGGTTGGCTGTAAGGCTGTGAATGATGATGATTTTGGCGTAGAAGCTCTACGAATTGCTACGGAAACGTCTACGGAATTGAAACGTTAGATTCGAAGGGAAATGTAAATGCATAACATTTTATTAATGGACTAACTGTGATTAATCTTCTATGCCGATTGGGAATTCTGACTTTATCGTGTCGAGTATAATAAATTGTTTGCAGACTATCGCGAAATTTTGCATTGTTTAGATGTTTCGGTCTTACAATACGATCGATACTCTTTTCTAATTCCATGCTACTTTGTTTTGTTCTAGTTTTCAAATTGAATAGAAGAGGGTTTTCGTGTTTTGCTTTTGTTAACCCTACCGTGACATAGAAAGTGGATAACTACCGGACCCATCATTCGATTCCAGACTTGACAGCTGGCTAATGCCAAAGTTCAACTATTAGTTGCATTCAATAAATCATGTGACTGAACTCATGCCCGGGTTACACGAGGCTAGTTTTTCAAGCTATAGCAAGCTAGTGTTAGTAAGCTAGCAAGCTAGTACTTCTAGCTTCGTGTAGACACAACTAGCTTCATTTCTAAGCTAGTACACGAAGCTAGAAGTACTAGCTTGCTAGCTTACTAACACTAGCTTGCTATCCTAGCTTGAAAAACTAGCCTCGTGTAACCCGGGCATAAGTCAATGTACATCAAATATAAAAAAATATTAGTGCCCAATGGGTTTATTCTAATCATGTGTAAGTATATAGGTATGTACAGTCAGCGTCATCAATCGGTATCCCCCTATTGATTTTAACAAGGACCCTTTTCATTTCAACTTTGGATTTCAGTCGGATTTGCTAGTATACTTATGGATATCTAATTTCGCTCGTGTTCCTATACTAGCAAATCCGACTGAAATCCAAACTTGAAATGAAAAGGGTCCTTGTTAAAATCAATAGGGGGATACCGATTGATGACGCTGACTGTACCTACTTACTTAACGTACTTACTTACGTATCCAAATTTTGAAGAATGGTGTAAGTAAACTGACAAGAAATTATTTTGGATTTTTTTTTTATTAGTGCCTATCTAATCAGTCTCTTGATTTTTATAAGTAGGTGCCTACCGATTTTGATATTATGGTGGCGAGATTTTTTTTCACATTTCGCACATTGTTGTATTTTGTGGCCGCTTTAATTAATTTATTGAAATAAAATGTATTTTCGAGCACAATCGAGATTAAAACGAATCTAACGATACCTCATTAATCAAAATCCATCCAGCCGTTTAGGAGGAATGCGGTAATAAATTCAGTTATTGCTTTTCCAGAAAACTGAATTTAAATGTTTTTAAATTTAGTATCGAGCGAAGCCGCAGCCAAAAGCTGATACATACCTACCTGTAAATTATACAACGCGCTCAAACCAAACTGCTGATCTAAATCACTTTAAAACCAAAGTTTAAACGATAAAGTGGGTAAATGACCGTTATTCTAGCTGGGAGCGCGCATCAGCCCGCGTCGTGTCGCGTGATACATGAGGCAATATAATGCACATGCATACATGCATGTATGCATGGACGGAGCTTAGGTATGGAGGCATCTATCTTACTTTTAAAGTTGGAGTTTTAAAATAATCACCATCCTATATAAAAGTGATTGTTGGACTTAATCCTCATCAAAACAATGTTATAAAATTATAAAATATAAATAAGAGGATTTATCTAACCTATGGCGATAATAATAATTAATTAGTACCTATTTGTAAGTTACATTATGTTTTTTTTTATTATCATAGTTATTACCTATCTATATAATTTGTGTAGGTTTACCAGCATTTAACACTACACGTGTATAATGCAACAAAAATCATAGAAAAGAGGCCTTTACTAGCGTTGAATATGACGTGACTGACGCGGCTCGTTTGTCCCGTACAAAAATCAACTTTGTGTGATCGGCTCATTTTCTAAAAATGTCATGCTTCAATTCATGTCATGTGACCGTACACAATATGACAAAATCAGCTGATTTTGTCATGCTTCATTCAATCTTCAATCACACCTCGCTTACTCACTATGACAAAGTCATATAACATGACGCTACTCACTCACTCTAATGTAGTATGACGTCAAATCAAATGTCATAGCTTCACTCAAATGACAAGGATGGAATCTTTGTCATATGACTATCTCTCTTCCTGCTTCAAATCACTCCTCGCAGACCGAACAGATTGTCATAGAGTCGGCGTCAGCACTGAAGTCCGATAGACGCAGCGTTGCTATCGCAGAACTAGCTTGTAAAAAATTACTAATTGTCCAATTATGGATTGAACAATAATAAGTTTGCAAGTTTGTACGTTTGATAATTCTACACACCAGAAAAACTGAACTACCTTAACTAAAAAAGCATAATTATGCTCTTTTAGTTTCTAGTAGCATTTGCCGTAGGACTTGAGTGCTGACGCCGACTCTACTTTTTGAATTGAACGAAACGCAGGCGGCTCGTTTTGAAAAAACGTGTTTTGAAAACAAAAATTGGTTTTCGATTTTGCGGGTTTTCAAACGAACGAACGAAACAAAATATCACCGGACTGCCTAAAGGGCAATAGTAGAGTCGGTGTCAGCACTGAAGTCCGATAGACGCAGCGCTACTTTCGCGTAAAAATGACGAAGGGCCTTACTTATGAAAGATGTTTAAAGTGAAACACTGGTTAAACAATGTCCTGTCTTTATTTGTGGATAGTGACAAACAGAGACAGGACGTTGTTCAACCAGTGTTTAACTTTAAACATCTTTCATAAGTGAGGGGGTAATTGTCCAAATAAGGCTTGAACATTAATATTTAGGCAAAGTTGTATGTTCTTTAATTCTATACACAACAACTGAACGACCGTGACTAAAAGAGCTTAAATAAAACAATTAGTTCCCACTTTTGTCGTAAGACTTGAGTGCTGACACCGTCTATATGATCTACTATAAAAAAAATCTATTCAAGCGTTACAATTCCTCAGTATTTGTGCAAAAACATTTTTTTTTCTAAAAATGTTCTACATAGCCCCAATGTACGGTATGCTCATTATTTGGCGACATTATGATATTTATGTAAATAAATGATTAAATTTAAATCAGCGTTTGTTTTTTCTTATCAATCAGCACGATTAGAAATTACATTTTTCCAAACTCACTTTTGAAATAGTAGTTACCTAACCTAAGATCGCACCATGAATGAACATAAGACCGGCTCTTCGAGTTCGTCAATGCGTAGGTCATTATGAACTGTCAAGTTGAAAATGATCGGCTCAAAAGAGCCGGCTCACTGAACCGGCTCATTTTGAAAATGAACCTACTCTTACACAAGTCAATTTAAAATCATGTCATACCCAACACTAGCCTTTACCCAACTTAAGTGGATTAGGTTGTAATAGTGGCTTTCGCAGGAAAAGTGCCCCCACGGATAAAACGCAACGATAGCGCGTTCTAATCTACTACTAGCGCCATCTAGTCTTACACATGGGAAATTTTTGTGATTCATGAACGGCCTTTTATTAATTTTTTCAAAAAATAGGATGATCCCACTGCTCTGCCTAAAGCTTATAAAATACGCAGTTTCAGCACAACGATTTATAATGCATGATGCATTTGGCCGGCCGCATACCCCAGTTTGGGTGACCACACGAACTGATGATTATTTTAAACATTTATAAACTTAAGTAAGTAGGTACATTATAAATTAAATCAGGAAGATAAAATACTTTCAGAAGGGGAGGTCAACAAGCTCATTTACGATAATAGGATCCTATAAAATAAATAAATATAAATACCTGCTTGGCAAAAGTGAAAACTGTGAAAATATTTTATAGATCCCTAAGTACCTCAAAGGCATAGGGTCCGTACATTTGTTACATATTGTAGCGTGTGTCTACCTAGCGTGTACTGCGTAGCTAAAATGGTCGCTAATGCAGATTCACAAATGATTTGCGTCGAGATTCTCGTATTAGAAATCACAAAGTTGACAATTCCGTACCGGCAATATCATCTTATTGTTTGACAGTTTTGTGGAGAATCGTAAAATAAAATGGCCACTATGAATTGGAATTGCACTAAGTGTCAATCAAATATTATTTATGTTTAATAATGATAATAAAACATACTAAATACTTACTTAAAAACCAAATACTTATTTACAGAGTATTAGTAGTAATAATACGATGCATGCAATATTAAATGAAAACCAACCGGGTTATTTTTTTTCGTGTGGCAATTTAAGGCCTAGCATGTGATTCTGCTGTGAATTGAATTGCGTACAATTCAGCTAACATTTGACGGTAATTAAGGATGAAATGCTTTAGCAATATCAATACAAATCACCCGTGAATCATATTATTGTGAATCTGCATTAGCGACCATTTTAGCTCTGCTGATTGTAGGTAAGTATTCATTCCAATTAGTTTTGAATGAGATCAAAATAGAAGATCTTTTATAACTTGTTTCTCTTTCGTGCCGCTAAAATCAGAATACGTTGAAGGAACCTACTGAGTTACCTTTCCCCACGAGGACTTCAAAAATTCTGCAATGTTTAGCAGGTAGGTACCTACTTACTTACAATTCCTTTGTTATTGGAGCAAACGAAAGTAAAAGAAACAATGTAACATTGAAGCACTTGTGAGGAATAAATTGCCAGTTTCTTACTACAAAGAATAATATCATGGTAGGTACCTACGAGTATTTATTTGTTATGAAAACCGCGGAAGTATCCAAAAGAAGCAACTCAATACAAACAAATATCCAATACAAACGGAATGATTTACAGTAATATTCAACATGATAAGATATAGATACCTATAGATACCTACATGAAAGAAAAATACTGTTTCGATGTTATTTCGAAGAGAGTAAAGTTGAAAATGGAATAGGCAATATGCATCAATTTTTTTTATGGTTTTAAACGATAGGTTATATCGTTAAATAACCGTAACAAAAATTCCAGCGCCGAAAAACTAAAATTTTATAACAAAAATAATTTTTAAAATTTACCAACATTTTCATGCACTTGAAACGGACGTGACGTCACAAGTCACCAAAATTACACGCACTTGTAGGTAGAAAAAAAAAACTTTCTGTCGAGTTTGAAGGAGTGTGACGTCACAGCATACGTGACAAATAGCGTTGCGTTTCAAGTCTTATGAAATTCCCACTATATTTTTGCACTTTTTAATTATTAATTTCTAAGCGAAAATGAAATAATATTAAAAAATAATTACACACACATAATTCTAAAGCCATAATGTTCATAGAAAAATACGTTTAACCCGCTTTTGAATCAGACGCATATTGCCAATTGTCTCTCCCAATGTACAAAAGTCGTACAATAAACAAATGAAATAGCTAAAAGAATAGCTACAAAGTCAGCATTTGCGTATACAACTGGCAGAAGAGCGAGGAAACCTATTTCCATAATAAACAATCGTCTACAATAAACGACAGACCAAGCTATTTTCATCCCAGTTTCAGTTTTAGGACTTCTTGAGTTTTATAATACTTACTTATATTAAATACTTTAAGAAAACTGTCCACTACTGCCTATACTATGACTGTAATAGTTTTAGCTGCAAAAGACATAGGTACGAGTAGACTAAGACTTATTCAGTTGGTGACCCTTTCTCAAAATCAAAGCCTACATGTTCATAATATATGAAATGGTATTACAACCATGTTATCCTAACATATGGATGTAGAACTACTCCAGATATTGGAGCATAATGCCTCTAAACGAGCGTATGTTGAAACGATGCCATTTGTTATCCGTTGTGTATTGAATCCATTTATCGACACGAAACATGAGTCCCCGTAATTCGCTTTTATGCTAGCCATACACCGTGTCAATTTGTTCCGGTGCCACCTGGTTTATTTGTTACCTATCCTATGGAAATTAGTTTGTAAGTATTGTTTGGACTGGATTATTTTGCGTCTTTTAGCAGCTTCAAGGAATTCAGAAATAACATTGACCTAAACTTTTGTCTACCTATAAATATTAATAAGAAACAGATCACTCGGATAAATTGTTCATACGACTGATATTAGGAAAAACTATTTTGCTCATTGACTATGGAAAACATCGTGAAGAAAATGAGCTTGCAATCTATCGCGTATGGAATGCTACTTTCTGTAAAATGTGGACACATACCAAATATTATCTGGAATGCCTAGACTAACCCGCCCCTTAGATTTCCATAATGAATCTTTAATACCTAAATGATCTGAAAGAAAGTTAAACTTTTTTTATACGTAGTAAAATATAATTTTCGAGGAAAGGGTACAGTTTAGGCAATTTATGCATGTTGTCGTAAGTAAGATGATTTCCCAAGTGTGTGTCAAACTTTGTGCTTTATTGAGCCCTGTTTGTTTTATAACGGGAATAAGTTTCCTTAACTTTTTGACAGGTAAATTAGCAAGATTAAATACAGGGTGGAAAAAATGAATGGGCCCCGGAGGGAAACTACTTTAAATCCTTAAGATACAGTATTTTACTTAAAGGAAACATTCCTTTATTTTTAAAAAGAAACAAAACTGCATTCATAGATTTTCTAAAATTCGCTTGCCTCACCCGGAATCGAACCAGCTAAAAATTAAAAAACGACCCTCGCTCTATTTAATACCACTAATCGATAGGATTCATATCAGGATAAAATCTTTATAACACATTTGGTTTTAGAAATAAAAAAGATCATGAAATCTAACATTAATTTTCACAATTTTTTTCAATAATTTTTATTATTTCACCATTCGCGACAAAACTTTTCTAGACGGTATTTGTCTATCTGAGGCGAGATTCAGACTTCCGAAAATGCATCCGATTCGATGATTTTCTTCGAAAAGTTGACGGTTTTTCAGCGAAGAAACCTTTTTATTTCGAATTCGGAATACATTCCGAGAAGGTCTGAATCACACTACTGGACACCTCTCACCATTCCACTGTAGAGTTAAATTGCAATTAAAGCCTTTATGTTCCAAATATTAGATTTTATGGATTTCTTGTACGACAGACGAGTGTAAGACCTCATGTTTCTTTGAGAAGTTTTATCTTTAGTATTGAATGTATCGACTAGTGGAATAAAATAGGGAGCGGTTAATTTTTGAATTTTTAGCTGGTTCGATTCCTGGGTGAAGCAAGCGAATTTTAGAAAATCTTTGAATGCAGTTATGTTTCTTTTTAAAAATAAAGGAATGTTTCCTTTAAGTAAAATACTGTATCTTAAGGATTTAATGTAGTTTCCCTCCAGGGCCCATTCATTTTTTCCACCCTGTATAAAACGAGTGGTTAGGGTACTTATCGAAAACAAAAAAAGTTTTTTTTTAAACTAAGTAAACTTACTAAAGTAGCAGACAAGCATAAGGCCCATCTGATGGTAAGCAGTTACAGTAGTCTATGGACGCCTGTGACACCAGAGGAGTCAGCCACTCTCGCGCTGCTGACCCTTTAAGATTGGAATCACTGTGCCGACAACACAATGGACAAGACTGGTCCACCAGTTGTCAACGCAGCCCTTCCTTGTAGAGCACTGGCAACCTTACTCACTGCAGGAACACAACACCATTCGAGAAGAATGCTATCTGACCTTATTACTAAGCTCCACACTTTCCTCCATCCCAGAGCTGTATCATTTGAATGTTATTAGGCAAACACTTGTTTTCTGTGCCATTATAACAAGATAAAACCCTTTAAAACAGTTGAAACTTAAATACTTATATTAAAAAAATTAGACATTTGTAGATAGGTACCTAGGTACTACACCGAAAAGAGGAAATCCCTATGATTTTGGTCTTGTTAAAATGATGTTTAATGCTGTTAAAATACTTTCATTAGATTCTTACTTCAATAGGTTGGAACAGTTATAATCCTGTATTGATTTTAATTTAATCTGTGATGTAGAAGTGAAATGAAAATTCAGGGTTGCCCCTTGCTCTACTACATATTAGGTAAATGTTTTTCCGCTCATTAAAACCTTAGTGACTCAATAGAGGAAGGAATATTCTTGTTGTGCCAACTGCAAGATTTTCCTGAACTATTTTTTAAATATTCCATCATAAAAAATAATCTTATAATGAAAATAAATGGTTGGGTTATAAGGGAAGGCTTTTTCAAGGTTGATGCTTATGAGGATGATAATGCAGTAATACATGGTTCTAATATATTTTATGACTAAAGCTGGCGGTTCACGCCGAAGACCGAGACCGGAGACCGAGACCAGAAACCGAGACCAGAGACCGAGACCAGAAGGCTGATTGTCTAACTTGTCTCAAATCTCAAACTGTCAAAACGATCACGTAGGTATCTTTTGTCGTCTTCGGACTCGTTGAGATGAGAGTATCAGAGCTACTTGCGTGGTCACTAAACTGTCATATTTAACAGTTTGAGACCGATTTTGGTCGCTATCAAAGATAGACAATTAGGGGGCTGAGACCGAGACCAGAGACAGAGATTAGAGACCGTTGTGATTTAAACTGACGGTTCTCTGTCTTCTGTCTCTTTTTCGCGTCCCTACAAAGCCTGTTTCTGGTCTCGTTGTCCTACAAAGAAAGTTTAAATCACTTTACTAGAACGCAAGTTCTCCAACGATACTTTTACGAGAAGAATTGCCATGTAAAAATAATCCCCACAAACCAAAGCTATTTATTAGCAGCTAAACCCAAAATCAGACAACAGAACGGCTTATGGCAGTGTCTTAATAATCAGGTCATGTCGTGGCCGTAATGAAATGGAATGAGGGTAGAGCCACACTAAAGTGAGGATTATACCACCAGAGCCAAGTTTGTATTCGTACAGTACAGTCAGCTTTAAGATTAGCTCAACGATCGTGACTTTTTATTTAAATTAGAATTAATCTATTCTACAACAAGTCAGACCAGCGCGGCGATGGATTCTATGGCGGTTCTCACACTGCAACGCACCCCGCTGCGTTGTGCATGGCTGCAGGTTTTAACGTTGCAAGCAAGTATCTCAATTTGTATAGACGCATAGTACAACACACTGACAATGCATCAACGTGCGTGATTTACAATGTTAAAATCTGCAGACCGTTGCAGATCTGCACACCGCTGCGGGGTGCGTTGCGAGAACTGCCTATGTCGTCAGCTCAGCCCATCGCGCTGCTGGACGACCGAGCGACGTTTCTGTAACATCTTGGACGCCATCCTCTATCGCTTTTTCTCCACCTGTCGTCCTTTGTAACCCTAAAAAGTAACAGAGATAAAGTTTAACATTTGCACGTCAGCTGGAGATATTTGAAAGAACAACAAGATTTTGGTAATAGTCACCAAATTTTTGTTTTAGATATTTTTGGAGTGAATTGTACCAGTTCGTTAAAGTTGAAGAACCCGATTTAGAGTATATTGTAATTAAAAAGTTTTTAGTAAAGTGAATAGATTCTAGAACCATTTTATGCTGTGTTTAAAATTTTAAATTATGACCGAAATCTTCAATCCCCCCTTCTATGTGCGATATCTCTAGTTAGGTAGTATGTGTAGTGTAGGTACCTACCTAATGACTAATAAATCGTTATTTAGCTCTTTTTAAGTTGAAAAGAATAATAAAACAAGCGTCATCGGAGTTTTTACTCGTGTACTTGTATATCGCACCCTTAGATGAAAACTCGGATAACTCAAAATGTGCCCAAATGGAGTTAGTTGCGTTTTCGAATTCCTAAATTGATTACCTATACGGTGATATAACTCACGTAACTATACCTGCAATGGTTTTGTTCAAATTTCATAAATAAAGTTTCGTTTTCCATAGTCAGTCATAGATTTTTAAATGTTTTTTTTTTCATTTCTGAAAAAGTACGAGTAGATTTTTTGAGTTACCGGAGTTTTCATCTAGGGGTGCGATATTTGAACTGAAATGTTTTTAATTTCCATTTACTATTACCCAAGTTCATATATTTAACACCATCATACTTTAGTCTATGTTTCCAACATTAAACCACTGTACACGAGTGAAATGCACTAATTTTCCGTTTCCCATTCACACACCTGCGTGAACGATTCTACAGGCCATAAACACTTTAGTACAATTTCAAAGCTGCGACAGCCCTAAAGAGCGATACGTGATACGGTTAACGGTTTACGCAACTGTAAGCGACTGTACCACAGACTAAGAATAGCAGAGGGTTCATTTAAGGTCAAAGTCAAAAAAGCATTTGTTTCACTTTTAAAACTTTGAGTTGTAGATATAACAGAGCAGTCTCGTCGAGACTTCGAAAAGTGACCGTACCGCGAGTCTGCACTTCATAATTGTGTAAGGTACCATTTAGATGCCGGGCAGCGCTGTCGAGATCCAAATGGTAGATACCTTAAGAGGGTGGACCTTTTAGGTGTAGGTACTTCCATAATTAAGCAGATTTTGCGAGTGAATCAAAATATTGACGGTCCTTACATCGACTTTAATTTTATGCGTATCATTTCGGTGTCTTATAATAAAGACAAGCATTTATTTGATAAAACTACCAATGATCACAATCACTGCAATTCATTTTAGCAATTGCTTAGTGATCATTTGAGTTCCAGCGAACTCTCGCTAAGTTGTAGAGACCCAGCGGTTCTGTAACCGCTGCGTCTGTACACTCAGGTTGAGCTCTATATCGAAGCGATGGCAGACCACATTATAGTTAACAGCGCGACAGCCCGGCGCCTATATGAGGAATTTTTTATGATAAAGTCTCCATGCGGCCCGCATAAAAGTTAACAACTCAGAAAGTGCCGCGAAAAGTCCATGGACGGCTAATTTATCCCTGATATTTGAAGCGGGTGAAAAAATAATCGTTTAGATACGGCAATATGATTTTATATTATTGGGGCTTATAATGATGAAAATGTAATGCAACCGTGAGTAGGTTCACTTCGTTGTTAAAAAAATTGTAAGCGTTTGTTTTTGACATGTTTCTGACAACGGCCGGTTTACATTATTCAAGTCTTTAGTCAAGCGCTTTAGTTAATACGTGTAAGCGTCACTTGCTTTAGTACTTGGCTTTAGCTTTATTACTTGATCAACGTAGGTACAGCTTCAACTAGAATCAAATGTTTTTATTTTTTAAAAGTTTATAATTTTTGAAAAATTTATTGTCGTCCGGGATTCAAACAGATGGCTCTTCATATTGAAAGTTTAAGCACTCGTCACACGACTCACCTAAGGGACCAATCACGACCACTTTTAGCACTTTCTTGATTTGATTCTATTCTTCTTCTTTCGAATGAGCAAGTGGCCAACTCTGGTGACGGAGTTTTTAGGCCGCCTAAAGGCCTCCGTCGTGGCTTTGATTCTATTAAAAACTTGTACTCTGGCCACTAGCTCATGCAAACTTGCTCACAATATTTTAAGTAAGAAAGTAGAATTTCCAGCTTAGTTCGTTGACAACTTTCCAGCTACTATCCTACTTTTCTTGTTTATGTCCATTAAAATTATTCAATAGAGTCGAGTTTTAAGCAAACTTTTCCAGCGATGAGCGTTCTGAAAAATTCTTATGCCCAGCAACTGTTGGAAAGTTTTCAAGAAACTTGGTGGGGAGGCTTGTAATTTGCTATTTATTTGCACGCTGCCATCTTATTTTCTGCTAATTCTTTTATGATAATATATTATTATAATATAAGTAGGTACATGAGTACTCGTAGGTTCGTGAGTTTTTATTGCATTTAGAAAAATCTTGACTAGGCAATTTAAAAAACGTCATAGAGATGTATGTATACGGTACCTTACAAAAACACCGTGAGGGAACCGTATAAATACAACATAGTATAAATTACACAGGTAAGTACCTACTATGTTTTATAAATTAAGTAAAAAATATATAAATGACTAGTTTAATTATATATTTTCTAAAATACTAGCTGCTGCCCGCGGCTTCGCTTGCGTGGTACCTGGATAAAAAGTAGCCTATGTTACTCTCCAGCCCTCCAACTATCTCCACACAAAAAATCACGTCAATTCGTCGCTCTGTTTTGACGTGAAATCAGGACAAATAAACACACTTTCACAATTAGGTATAATTGTTTTATGTTTACAGTTTAAATAAAGGTGAACCAGGCTCATCTTAGCAAGTAAATAGTTAGTATTCATAACATAGCCTTAGCTATCTAAACAGACAAAATAACCAGTTTAGCTAAGAGCTAATCTCACAGTACAGTAAGTTACCCATAACCAATAGCTTGTAGGTATAACCGGTATAACCATGGGTCTCGTCCTTCAGCTACCGTATCAAGATTGCCGGAACAGCTACCAATTTAATTTGGGATATTGCATTATATATCAGGAGCCAATCGCATACAAATTGGGTCAGAAACACTCGTAATTGACTCCTATATCATTGGACATTCAGGAAGGATAGTAATTTTTGTTAAAAGTAATTTTAGATACATTTTCGAACCAAATTAATAAAATTTAAATGGTGTTCGTTGGGAGGCGTATAACTTGAGAACGGCTAAACCTGATATGACTATTTCTTTTTATATAAATCTCTAGTTATTGAAAAAAACCTCATTTGGTCTAGTAGTAGGTATTCAATAAATTGAATGTTAATTAGCAAAAACAAACATTTTTCTCTAGGTTTCTCTATCTAGGACATTTTTCTCTATTTTATGATAGTTCTACAGACAAAATATATCAAGAATTCATTAGCTCTATTCTATAAGCCAAACAAACTATCACAAGCTCCCAGACTAAAATTGCATGCTCAGCCATACACGGACAAGCGATTCTCGACCACACAGCATCGTCCATTTCGTAATAAATTCATGAAAATTCACAACTTGACAGTGTCATTAATGACCATTATTGCATAGATTTATCAAGCCCGCATTTGCACACGTAACTAATGCGTTGCAGTGTAATGTGATTTAGTTTTCGGGTTGGTTTATTTTGCAGAATAGGTACCTATAGATAGGTACTTAGTATAATTAATTTAAGTTGTGTATTTGTGGTTTTATTTTTTACCCTTTCAGATACTGCTATTAAAAACCATTTGAGTCTAAATGGAGATTTGGGCGTAGATTCTTTACAATATCTATATAATCTATCTATAGTATAGGGAATCAAAGCTTAACATTCCCGTCATGTCAAGATCGCAAAATAGGCGTAATTACTCTCATAACGGTCACTCAAATAGTCTTTAAACGAATTCTACGTGAACCCGTTTGATTGTTATTAATGAATGCCATGCATTCCTTTTACAATAACAGGAATAATTCGTACAATTATAAAACAAAAGTGCTTGTGAGTGAATAGGGCGTTAGAATTAAAAAAAAAATAAAAGCGTGGTGACGCCCATACTTTTTTCTCTGTGTCACGTTGAAAAAACTTGCGTCACAATCGCTTTGTTGGTGTATTTGTGTATTTATGTCTGAACGTTTTGGCTCGTTTTGGATAAATAAATAAGTAGGTAAATAAAACTGGCTACGTGCACCAGATTTTCTATTAGATGTAGGTAAAACGACCCTTATATTCACTATATAGGTAAATAAATTTTAGGCTGATAGCTATTCAGAAATAGCGAATAGAGTGTCTTACTTATGAAAGATGTTTAAAGCTGAACACTGGTTAAACAACGTCCTGTCTCTATTCGTCACTATCCACAAATAAAGACAGGACGTTGTTTAACCAGTGTTCAACTTAAAACATCTTTCATAAGTTAGACCCAGAGTGTTGAAATATCCTGTCAAAGACAAAACACTTGTAACTATTTCAAGAATAGTTAGTAGGTAATGTCTCAATCATTTGAATGGTCCTATAGGAATTTAGTTTGCCAAAACTAGTTTACGTTCCAACAATATAATGCCTGACAATATAAAGTGAAACTATAATGCCTAAAGGCAGCCCAAAACTTAGAAATTATGTTTTGTATATAAGTAGTTTGTAGTGTTTGGACTAGCTACGAACTCCCTTCACCTTGAAAGATCTTTGAAGCTTCAAAGTAAACTTATTTGTATTGTGTTTGAGTAAATGGCCAAGATTAGTGCGAAGTTTTTAGAAAATGCCTTTGACCTCTGTTAATAAACTCCGCTCAACTTCTGTCAAAGTTGCACCACGGATTATTGCCATCCTTTTTTATTAGACAGTGACAAATAAGGATGGCAATAGTTAAATCCGTGGTGCAACTTAGACACAAGTTGAGCGGAGTTTATTAATAGAGGCCTATGAGTAACAAAGAACCTTTTTATTCGTAATGGACAGGCTCCTTTTAGCTCATGCTGCCGTTCTCTTTTGTCTTGCTGCCTTTTCCATTGCTGTTGCAACAGTTTGCAACAGCAAACTGCAAAGCTCTATGAAATTGACACAGATACCAACACAGATATAAAAGTGAAACGGGAGGGGAGGCATATATTATGTCTAAACATGCATTTGACCTATACCCACTTTTTGAAAGTTGCATTCTTCATAAACAGTTGCAAGATTGGACTGCATAAAATTCGATTTCCTTAAGAAACTTTTAGCTCATGTCAATGCGCTTTCAGTTTTTCGATTTAAAATCATTAATCAAAAGCTGAGTCTCGAACCTACAACCTTAGGTTTGAAAGTGATGCACAACCCCACTCAGCAAACACCAACATAATTTGTAAAGGCTTACCTACTTTTGTAGAACCAGTGATATAATATATTTAAAGAGAACGGTCTACGTGTGGAAATAAAACTCTTTTACGAGGCACAAATTGCAGGAAGGTGGAATTGGCAAGTGGAGGTATCGGAAGGATTCGAATGCTGTAGTTTTGTGGTTTAATTAGTGAAGACATCTTTTCCCCCAAGTGTGTATGGGTGGAAAATTGGCTTACCACGAACATCTTTTAGTTGTGTTCTCATCTCATTTCGTCGTGCTTTCAGTCGTTCTGGATAAATTGATTAATGAAGCGTCAGCTATTTTGTGACTGCTTGCGGTATTGACGCACAACGTCAGCCATTTTGTGACTGTTAGCGGTATTGGCGCGTTTAATGCCCGCGATGCATATGTAGGTACTCCGGATGTAGACTGTCCTGCGACATTCCTTCCAAGCACAGCAGAGGTGGGGCAGGGAATGTGTAAACAACAGAGCGGTAGTTACACGAGGAGTCATAACGCGTAAACAATTAAGATAAAAAATAACTAAGTTCCACGTAACACACACGCATTTAAATAACACATCATTTCCCCTCCTGCCTCCAAAAAAATATACTAATTTTAACCGACGTCGTATGACCATTCGTAGAAACCATTGCCTAGTTTAAACCAAAAATTCAAATAATCTCTAACCCGACTCTTAAGATAAAATAGGTACTTTCATGACGGTTTGACACTAACCGGGCTACAAACCGTGAAATGGACCACTCTGCAGCTGAAGCCTTATCAAAGAGGATTTTCGTTTTGAGCCAAAGTCAAAGCTGGCTTAATCATTGTTGGTACTCAACGTAGACAGGTAAAATGAAAGGAATTCGTTCGTGAAATAGGACCAGGTTAGCTGTCTCTTTAGGGACGCCAAATCAGATTCACGGAAAATTATTGCCGTAATAAATTTTATTTTAATTGCAATTTATCTAACAGCCTTCACAAACCTTTGCGAAAACCATAAAATTATGTCAATAAAATCCCTATATCCCGTAAAGCAGCCACTTCGCATTCTCAAGATGTAATAAACCAGATATCTGTACGATAACAGCCGAAATAATACATTGAAAAGCTTCGTAAAGTTCCTTTTAATGGGCAGGAAACTAAACTTTATGGTTATAGATTTAAGGGTGTGTTTGTTATCGGGAATAGAATGAGATTTAGTAGGAAGCAACCGTTGGAATCCCAAATGTGTAGCCTCGGGGCACCGCACGCCTATGCATCTAGCCATTGTATTGACACGACATAGAAAAGTAATAAACATTGTGTCTGCAGACAATGTAGCGCGATTGCTAGGTCGTTTGTATCGAGAAACTGGCTAGCACATGTGCTAGGCAATAACGGAACATTCTACTTTCAAATTTTTTTTATGGATTTAAAAAAGCTTCAAAGTTACCTAACTAGTTCCTTCTGATGTTATTAGTAATTGAAAATAAACACAATATTTTGAGAAACATTATGAAAATATTTGATGGTACGAGTATTAAGCCCTACTAGATGGTTGTACTCTAGTAGTAAGTATACAAAAAGAGGTATATATATCTCACTCTATATTCGAGAAGCCTGACTGGAGAATTACTTTCGCCTTACAGAATAAGCGTCGCAGCGTCGCTGCGACGTTTTACTCATACATTTTGCCGACGCGACGCAACGCAACGCACAAATGGGGCCTCAGCCTAACGCAGCCCAAAATAACGTCATTCTTCTCGAATGGTGTTGTATTTCTGCGGTGAATAAACTCTGCGAGGAAGCGCTGCGGTAACAGCTGATGGACCAATGAGTCTTGTCCATTGTGTTGTCGGCGCAGTAATTCCTCTTTTAAAGGGTCAGCAGCGCGAGTGTGACTCCTCTGGTGTCACAGGCGTCCATAGGCGACGGTAACCGCTTACCATCAGGTAGGCCATATATGCTTGTCTTTAGTAAAAATTAAAAAAAATCAACCACGAAAATCAATGAAATTTTTAACTAAAAAAACCATGAGACTAGTAAGTTCTTGATCATTTTGAAGCCTTTACAGATAGCTATTTCAAAAACAAAACTACTATACATAAATAAGTCTCTTTTGTGACCTGTTTCTCAGTACCTAGTACCTATGTAGGTAATTATTCGAGAGATATACTGGAGGTATAGAAATCGTGTACAAAACGTTATTATTAGAACGTTTTCATACAAGTAACCCAAGAAACTTACCATTCTGTTTGATTGGGCACAGAATTATTAAAGCCAGAGTTAATCAACGGGTTAACCGGTTGATTGATCATTTAATTATCTGCACATTGTAAACTTGATCGTTAATTATTGTAAGTACTTATTTGAAAATAAACTAAAAATAAAATAAGTTTTTTTCCTACTTTAAATCCTATTTTTACCCGACTGCGCAAAGCAAAGGAAGGGTAATGTGTTTATCAGTCTATGTATGTTTGTTAAAGTTTCAACCATGTTATGCACGTATAGGTCTGTGCCTAAACATGATCTGAATTGATCTGTGATTGATCAATTTACAAGAAAAAAAGCAATCCTTCAGTAGTTGTTACTGTAGTTAGTACGTGGTTGATAACTTAATTTTTAAAAATTGCGCTAGATGTTTATAATTTTAACTTTACTTTTCATATTCTAAGATTAACAAACTAAACGATAGTGGGCAAACTTCACCCAGCTCCGCCAGCAATGTAACTAATTTGACTCGAAAGACCTAACAAAATTAAGCATTTTTTATTAGCGACGCATTAAAATCTATCCCAGGGGTCACTAGATAAATCCATGTTTGTACCTAACCTGAGTAGTACTAGTACTAGATTTTATGACAAGGGAGCAATTAGTAGATTGTTACAAGTTGGTTGAAAGTAACCTATTCAGGCATGAGATGGCGCACGAGCGTAGCGAGGGCACGAATTGTTCGTAAGTTTTAATTTTTATAGTGTTAAACCACACTTTGGTATTATTTCATTAGAAATGAAAAATCCTACTGTGGCCGAATGGTAAGGCACTCTGGCTTAAGGAGGATCGCTTGTATCATTGCGGGTTCGAATCCCGTCGGAATTAAACATTTTGGTAGGATTTTTCATTTCCAACGAATAGTTCGAGTGCATAAATAGGTCTTTCACCCGAAGTAAACACTGCTTTTCATTTCGAATATGAGGAAAGTAATTCGCCGGCCAAGTGGCCAAACAGTTCGTATTGAAATGTATGGCAGATAACTCACTTGGGTACCGTCAGGATCCCGATCCCGTGATCCAGATCTCGTGATCCTGATTCCATAATCCTAATCCCATGATCCTGATTCCGTGATCTTTATCCCGTGATCCTGCTTGGTCTTGATCCATAAAATTCTAAATTCTTGATCTATTATGATTCATAAAAGGAATTGCGGTAACGGCCATTTTAGCACCTCTGTAAGTTGAACCTATTCGACTTAAAATAAATAGAGAACCCTCGGACAGAATTTGATGCGCAATGACACAGATAAACATGGCAGTGATACCTTTTAAACAAAAGTATTCTAAGCTGTGGCGGCCGTGGTGGGTCCATACATTTATGACCAAAAATGCGGTAACGTCCATTTTAGCCTGTCTGTAAGTTAAACCTATTCGACTTAAAATAAATAGAGAACCCTGGGACAGAATTTGATGCGCATTGGCACAGAGATACATGGATGTGATACCTTCTAAACAAAAGTAGTCTGAGCTGTGGCGGCCGTGGGTGAAGTGCCCATACATTTTTGCCCACACTCCATTATACTTTTTAACAACTGTATTATCATTGCGATCTTGTCTATCAAATGTAAAAATACGATTTTAAATTTCACACTTTAAAACGTTCATGAGCAACGAAATCAATTCGCGATATTATCAATGTTAATTTGTTAAATTTTAAATGACTGTGTGTAATTATTATAAACATTTTCTGAAATAAATAATAAAATAATTATCAAGACAAAACTTAAGCCTTTACATCTTTACTAGATGATTTATACAGTGTCAGGAGGCAATCTTTGCCTACACTTATCGGGACACTGTAGTGCCTGGGACCATGTTGAGATGGAGTAGGCTTGCCCAGCACCTATACCATCCTCTCAGATTACCGGCCATATCCACAGGAAAGACATGGTCAATACGTGTGGGGCTGACCACGCCGCGGGTTTCCTCACGATGTTTTCCTTCACCGTTTTATCAAGACAACGTCTGCTTTATAAGACACCTTTGGTCTATTATATTAACTCTAAACCACTAATCAAACAATATAAAGAAATCTGTTACATAAGCTACCGGTTAAGCGTTAGTAAACACTGGTATCAGAATGACAGGTGCTCAGTTCAAAATGACCATTTCAACGGGAGCCAGGGAGGATGGGGTCGACATAAATTCCAATGCCAGCATTATTAGGGAGTCTTCAGTTTGACGAAGGTAGGCCCCGAATTGTTGAGGCTATCTGAAAGCAGATCGAGCCTCGGAATTATTGTCTGTCCTATTGTTTACACGCCTACGAAACACTTGACAATGGTCGGAACCGACCCAGCAAATTGTCGTATATTTTATTTATACCTGATATCGATTGTCTTTGAACTGCTCGAAACATAATTAAAGCAATTTAATCTGATGTAGGTCGTGCTTTATTATATCCTTGTATTGGTTCCGAACTGTCAATCATCGAGTCCTCTTACTGAAATCCTCTTAATTATATTTTGACAGAAGGAGCTCCCTTTGAAAATACATCTATGGATTGCGTTAAGTAAGTTCCTACAATTTAATTAAAGGAATAAATCAATCAGTTTTTTACGAAGAAGTAAATATATCTTACAGTGGTTATGGAACCAACTTAACCATAAGCGAGCGTTGATTCGGCAAGACGTAATGTACTAAAATGTAATAGAATATACCTAGGTACTATACCACGCCGCGGACCTAGCTGAGCGGGAGTGTCGTCGGTCGCTTCGCTTCGATAAGTTGTAATGTAGAGAAATGTAAAAAAAAAATCACTATCGACAATCTGCAACTAGGGTTGCCAGAGTTTTTGACGAATCCCCGTACTAAAGAAAAGTATATTTTAAGTAAGACTCATACTTAAATCATGAGCAGCTAGGCTTAGGTATATAAAGTATAAACAAGACCAAATATATAAAGTATAAAATAAAGTATAAATAGTGCCAATTTCACCAACGAAACTGATCACGATTAAAATATTATTCTACAAAGTTCTACGTCTCAGTTATTTGAATTTTATTGATTAAAAATGGTTTATCCCTTATTGTAGGTACTCGTAAATAAGAATTCCAGTTCTATGTTGGTACTTGATTGCACGATATTTTATGCGGTTATGCCCCACTCTATTATACTTGTTGAAAAATCCTATGCAAGTGCACGGAAGACGGTAAAGGCAAAAAGGATAACGATCTTCAAATCCTTTTAAGAAAATCTTATGGCTTCCGTACCCGTATCGTGAAGCTAGGACGTACTTAAGTGCTTTGAGGAGATAAGAAGGTAAAGTAGACCTTAAATAGTACCCTATTATTATAATTCAATTGTAGTTTCAGTGCTAGAGTGTTTAGCGATGAAATAAAATATGTAGGTTTACGTTTTCGCAAGCTATTAGATACTTGTCTTGTTAGTATGGGTGGATTGGGTGGTGAAGGGGTGGTGCGGGTCAAATATTGGAACTGAATTTCAAAACAATTATACGAAACCGATTGAGCTAAAATTTTGCATACACATTTACTTTGGATGATAAATGCATGGTCTCGGCGGACTCCCAAAGTTGGCGAAACAGTAGGTAATTTTTTTATGCACTAGGTATTCTATGCAAATCCATTCCAAATTTTATTATAAGCTAGCTTTCTCTTGCGTGGTACCTGGATAAAAAGTAGCATAATATCCTATTTCCGGTCTACCTACCTATATTTTAAATGTCAGCAAAATCGGTTCATGGTCGAGTTACAGAGGAACAACCATACATCCAAACTTTCATTCAAACTTTCGAATTATAATTATTAGTGTGATTTAAAATTGTTTTATAGTTCTCATAATAATATTTTATAATGAAAATCAAACGAAATAAATTATAAAGCGACCAGTTAAGTCCCACAAGTTTTATTGGGATGTATTTTAATGAGTAAGTACTTACTACAAACATTTCTAGGTCAAACTCGAGCAGTATTTTATGAACGTAAGTACCGTATAACCTAAGTAGGTTATAAATCAAAGACCTAATACTAAGAAAGAACTGGCAGCTTAGCCCAGGCTTTACATTCAAGGCACGGGTCCCCTAGCAATTCATTATTCCGCCACGCATTCATCATGATGCTCTTTTCTTGAAAAACGGTCACCGTCATTATAACATACTACTTGTCGAGTTTTATAGGAACAATTATACATCCATCCAAACATCTTAACTTTTACATTTATAAAATTAGTGTGATAGTGTAACTTAGCGAAATGTATTAAGTATTGTAAGTACGATTAACTTTTTGTGCGCTTATGCTTTGTTTTTGACGTTCTTAGAATATAGAAAGTGATGTGAAGAGTTACGGGTTAAGTACCTAAGGGTTAAAATTATATCAATTTTATTCTGTTAATAAACAAAAATATTGAATGTTTGAACCTTTGGAGGCAGGAGTTGATTCAACGCGATTGAATATTTTACAATTTCAAACAAGTAGGTATAGAGTACCTAGTTTACTTACTGAAAACTCTGAATTAAAAAAAAAAATCTGATGATTTCTAAAATGTTACCAATGAGAAATCTTATTCGACTCATATCTACAAAAAGTCGATGGTGTTCTGACGGTTGTCGTTTTTTGAAAAGCCGAAATATTTGCAGTCTCACAAAGTGAATTCGTTGTTCCTAAATTCTCCTTTTATCGTGTTACTGTAGCCTTTATTGATTTAAGAGGTAATTTGGATATTCGTAGCTAAGATTGGTATTAGATTGAAATTCTTTGCTTGCTTTCAAAAGATTGCTTTCTGTGGTGTTTGCTCAATTCGTTGCTTTAAAATTGTACCAATTTATTAAGTTTGATAAGTTTAAATATTATGTAAGTTTTTAATTTTAATTTGGTACTTATGAGCAAAGGTTTTACTTTGGTGAGGTAGTGCTTTAGCCGTTCTTGTGTTATGGCCAGTGATCGGAATAAGGCGGGCTAAAATACCTAAAGTTCAAAAAATAACAGACACAAATGTAGACGCTTTAGAACTAAATATTTTTCGGCCCAATTATTTCCGTTTAAAGAATATTAATTAATTAAGGTGAATCATTTTTTTACCTGAGTTAATAAAAAAAACTAAAATGTAAGTTATAAGATAAAAAACTTTTTCCAGTCGGTTAAATAGAAAAATGATTTGAATTAGTTCACGATATTGTTAACTTTAATTTTAAATGTACTTACTCACTGCGAAAATTGTTCCAATTTTCGGCCCAATTGGGTCCAGTGAAATTCTTGTAGTAAGGAAGTCTCCCCTTTTTTGCCTCTGTTCTTTGAAGTTTAGGTATTTTAGCCCGCCTAATTACGATCACTGTTTATGGCATGTCTTTTAGCCGGTACTAAGAATAATAGAAGAATAAGCTTGGCCTTACAGTTTAGTTGGTAATAAACTGTAAGGCCTGTACGTTATGGATTCAGTTCCCGTCCAAGACGAACATTTTTACCCGACTGCGCAAAGCAAAGGAAGGGTAATTTGTGTAAAATAGAGCTCTAATGCATTTTAAGTATAAATTCTTACAAGTAAGAATAAACCAATCAAAAATAAGAATAATGAATAAATATTAAGTGAATAGGTAAATTTATAGGTTATGCATGTTGGGTTAGCTGCACGCTATGATAAATGTCCACAAATATTTGTTTATAACCTGCAAGAAGAAAGTTTTTGTTGGTTTTGTACATAAGTTTCGAAATAAACAGGATTTTTTGCCGCCATTTATGTTCAGCAAACTCTAATTACGTACTGCATTTGAAATACATTTCTAGATCTGCTGATCTGATGGAACGAACTCTTAAGCCTTAAGGTGGCGGTTCGTGCCCGAGACCGAGACCGGAGACCGAGACCAGAGACGGGCTTTGTAGGGACGTGCGAAAGAGACAGGAGACAGAGAACCTTCAGTTTATATGAAAATGATCTCGTGTCTCGGTCTCTGCCCCTTGATTAGCAGCATTTACACGCAGAGATATCTGTGCGGTTATCTGTAAAGATATCTGTACAGTCCAGATGCCAGAGCATTTAAACGCAGAGATATCTGTGCGGATATCTGTAAAGATATCTGTACAGTCCAGATGCCGCGGGAAATAGCACGCGTCATTCCAACTTTTGACAGTTTCATCCGCGGTTATCTGTAAAGATATCTGTACGGATATCTGTACAGATATCTTTACAGTCCAGATCCGTGGAAACTCTACCGTGTAAATGCCGCTATTGTCTATCTTTGATAGCGACCAAAAGCGGTCACAAACTCTCAAATATGACAGTTCAGTGACTACGCAAGTAGCGTTGTTTTGACACTTTGAGATCAATTTGAGGTTTGAGACAAGTTAGACAATCAGCCTGCAACAGAGTCATTCTGTAAACTCACTTCGAATTCACTCAAGTGACCGAGCTTATAAATATACAAAAATGTATTGTAAGATTCAAATTTCGAATATGAAATTTGAAATCTCACAGCGGATTCAGGTCTTCGACGTTTAAAGTGTGTTTACAGAATGACTCTGCTGGTCTCGGTCTCCTGGCTCGGTCTCGGGCGTGAATCGCCACCTTTAGAGACTGTAAAATTTTGATTGCATACAGGACTAAAAAGAGCTTGGTTTGAAATGACCACAATCGTTTCGTTCATTCCCGGCGTTTCCGTTTGGATAATGGAAAAAGTTTCTCAATAAAACCTTGGTTTCCTAAAAAGTAAGGTATCTTGATGGTGGTTACGCTTTTCCGTGTTATTTGTGCAAGGGATTTAAAACTCTACGCGAAAGAAGATATGATTTAGATTAATTAAGTTTTATTACTGTGGTATTTGATTCATGAAAGATATAGCCTACGGCTTTAATTGTATTAATCCAAATTTATTTCAAAATGGTTTATATTAGGAAGGAGTGATGGCGTAGTTGGATCATAAATATCAAAGCTGATCAAAGTTTTATTTCTTTGAAATAAAAAAATTGTAAGACTATTGTATTAATGTTATGTAGCTCAAAATATCCTAAAAAAAAATAATTAAATAACATACTTAACTGTGTAGATTTTCGTTAAATTTCAACCAAGGGTTATGTTATGATAACAGGCACCGCTTAGAGAAAATAAATATAATAAATTAAATTTTTGTCCGTACCATCCTTGTCTAAATATAAAAAAAAATACTCGAGTTTTCGAATTCAATTACGAGTATCAACATTAATTATGGGTTTTCAGAATCAAATTGAAATCATCAACTGATCTGGCTCAAATACGTTTAATTACTTCGGGTTAACTGTTTTAAATATGGAAAAAAATTAATCCTGGAAAAATTGGAGAGCGGTTTTTGCCTTGCCGTGGTTATATTATCCGTAAAAATAAATTATGCAAGACAGAACATTTTTGTGGTTTTCAAAATGGATAACAAATACTTTTTCAATTAGAATGAATGGTTCAAAAGGTTTGTAATATGGCTATTTTATAGTTTGTGGAGGAGCTTTTCAAACGTGTTATGGATTTTCTAAGCTCTGAGAAAAACCGTTATGGTGAAGAGATAAATCAGCCTAAGCCCTGCGTTACCGGACCTAGTTGCCTAGTGTAGAGAATCTTTAAGCACCTGAAAACGTACAAGCAAAGGTAAATAAATTAACGAGCATGATGGCACCTTTTTGGCTCAACGTATCAGCATTGCCATCCAACGCGGTAATGCTGCCAGTGTCTTGGGCACGCTTCCGTCTGGCAGTGGTTTGGATCCTATAGATCGTTTCCAACGATCCTTAGGTAGCTCAACTGGTTCTATTTGTATTTTATAATGTTATGTAAATATGTAGTAGTTTAGTTTCGGTAAATAAATATAGGTACGAGCATGATTTTCATTGAATAATATATTTAGAAGAAAATGTCAATAGAATAAGAACAGATAAAGTCATCCGCTACGCCTCTGAGTTCAATGGCGTATTGGACAAAAAACAGGCTGATGTTAGATGTGTGTTAATTGCCGTGGTGGGACAGCATTTGCATGGTCTGCAGTTATTTTTTCCGAATAGTTGTAATACAGCCGTAGTGGCCGAGTGTGTTAGTGTCTCGGCTTTCAATCCGGAGGTCGTGGATTCGAATTGCGGCTGTGGAAATGACGGATGCCTTTCTAAAGTTCTGAGAAAAATACCTAACCTTTGTGATTTTGTATAAATGTTGTGGTGTTATCTGTCTAAGGTCATCTGGTAAGTACTCGTCTTTTTTGTTACCCACTATAGGTAACAAATAGGAAGAGGGACTTTGTATGTGACTATTGCGTGCATTAAAAAAACCAGTACCTGATAGAATTATTTGCAATATTTTGTAAATTTGTTAAGACACAAACTTGCCAACTGTATATCATAATAAACTCGATCTTTGGGTAGGTAGATTTATTCAACGAGAAAAGTACAAAACTGTACCAAATACTACTCAGGAAATTCATGGAGCTAGTATTGCTTCTTTTTGCCTGAACCAAAGGTGCGGTTATGTCACCACTCGGTCAATTAACAGCAAACCATTTTAAACTTTCTAATTATGATTTGAATAATCACGTCTTTTCAATGTGTACTCGGCCTCTTTCCCTCATTTCATGGTAAATTAAACATTTGTTATGCAAATCAAAGCGAACAATGAATTAAAAGATTTGCGTCCCTAATGTTGAATATCATTAACGAAAATGAATCTCGTTTTTTCCATAATATCAAATAATTATCTTTTTTCCGCTCCACCACGTTTCAATTTACGCAAGTCGCGGATTAAACCCAAGTTTTCAATTATCGGTCCCATTAAGGAGTAAGGCGGTATTTCTTATTTACATAAAGAGCAGGTGGTGTCGGTTTCAGTATTAACAAGTTTACTTGTAGAAGGTATGTGTATATTCTTTCTAACGTACGACGAAAGAATACCCAAGAATACACGACACGAGTTGTGAGTTATGCCAGCTATAAGTACACGATCAAGTTCACCGTCAAGTTTGCAGCGGACTTGATGCGGCGTCCAGTAGGTAAACTTGACGGTGTATGGATTGGCTATGGGTGTGCATGACAAGTCTACTTGAAGCGAAAATAATTGACCAACTAACGTCATGCATACTTGAACGCTCACACACATCTTCAAGTTTACATGACGCTGCAAACTTGATCAAGTCGGCAGAACATACACCGTCAAGTTTACTTAACGCCACATCAAGTCCGCTGAAAACTTGAAGATGAACTTGATCGTGTATGGATATTACAGCATATTTTATTGAAAGCACACTAATGTCTTAAAACCTACGTTAGGTTTGGTGTTGCGGTTGTGTAAAGACTGTTTTATAAAAAAAAAACGAGTTACTGGGCTATCTTGCTTCGTACCTGCTTTCTGCACAACTTCAGCCTGGTGCTTCACGAAGGTTCATCAACTTTTATAGCAGAGTGGAGGATGAGCACAACCGTTATCAATGCTTCTGATCACTGTTCTGATTCGCTTTTAAATGTGATCCACTTGTAAAGTTAATTTGATTAGGATAGTAGAGTGGCTATTCTAGACGAACGGTTAATTAGGTTTTTCGTTCTGTATAACTTAGACATGCTATTTAAGTAGAATTTGAAGCTCTTGCATCTATTTTAGACTAGTTACGGTTTTATTAGTGCGTAGTTATTTGAGTACCTACATCTTTTATTTTTTCTTTTTTTAAATTGTTATAACTAGGTAGGTACCTACCTACTTAGGTACCTACTTAGGTAATTACGTTGCTGTGTTTGGCTTGCATTTGAGATAAATTTTGTTGTAATAATTTCGAGAACCTAGTGTTTAGTCAAACTTAATCTAAGTTTAAAAACACTATTAGCCAGAACCTAAGTTAGTATTCTGTATTTTTAGAAATAAATAAATATATAGCAGCAGGACGCAAATTATGCCTACACTAAATTGGATGTTATTATGGTAGATTGGTAGGTACTGTATCGAGATGCAATATCGCTTTCCCGTCACTTAAACCATCTTTCTAGCTTTATCGGTCTTATTCACAGGAAATTCTAGATTCCTTATTCTTTGTTTCTTTCTAGATTCGTTTTTCTGCACCGTAAGTGCCTTGTCACACGTCCCGGTTGCCGGGTAGCCGGTCGGTGGCGAAGTGTATGGGCATGTACGGTAGCTTTCACGCGTCCGGCGTAATTTGCATACAAACGGACGTGTGAAAAGGCACTTTTTTAAGATCTCATGTGTGTGTGTGCTTAAAAATGAATGATCATTCATTGAAGCAGCCGGCAATTTAACTCTTCTAATGTTACATACTATTCCTATTTCATTTATTTTATTTAGGTTATTATTTTTTTTTATTTCGATCGATTATGTTTTGTACCCATTTGTAATTTTTAGTTTTTAGTTTGATTAAATGTGTACCTATATTTTGTGTGCTAAGTGGCAAATAAATGTTATGTCTTTGTCCATAGGAAATCCATAAGAAATAATAAAATGTTTCGTACTTTTGTTTAATTTATTGTACTGACTACTGAGACTGAGTTCCATACTCGAAATCAACTAGGATGTTCAATATCACATAACACTAATAGATAATGTCTCTATTCATTTATATAAGGTTTCCTTGCAGTTTATGCAAATATAACGCTGACTAAGCTTAGGGTTATCATAATTTCTATACAAAACAAAGCCATTGGTCCAGAAACTGGTAATTCCTAAGGAAAGCAACCTCGACACATGTGTTCACATAAAATACACGTTTTATGTTTGTTATACACATAAATAAATGATGTAAAGACGACTACAGTACCTTTATATTAGGGTTCTGGTATAAGCATAGCAAACTAATGAAATCATATAGAATCTAGGTAAGTATATCCTATTTCTGCAGTCTCTGCAGTTTATCTACTATAATATAGAATGAAAATTGGAAATGTAGGGACGAAAAATAATTATTATTGTGCACAGGAGGAACGACGACGATTCTTTATCTATGATTGTGCCAACCATTCTCATCCATGACTTTTTCTCTATGGCCTCTGCCTCTATATTGGCTACCCATTGGCCTTGAATACCTATTAGCAGTATAACTGAAAAATCGCAAAAACCAAGTTTTCTGTCAAAGTTTTGCACGACTAAAGTCAGAGTTCCTAGGTGGTTCCGAGGAATTTCATATCTGTATGTTAGGATATAACTGTTTTATAAGGGTTCTCGAATTCTGCGGTGCCCAGCCCGGATAAATGGACACATTTTTCACGAAAACAAGCTATTGTTATTCACGTAACTGCTATGGAATTGATTGCGATCGTGTAGACAGATGGCGTTTGAAAAAAGCAGTTTAGGCAACGCGTGTAACCCAGTCGTGAATTAATGGCCTTTATCCTATACGTTTGAATAAACAATAAAAAGTTATGATGATTCTTTTGCTAAAGAAAATCGTTTCAACAACACGGGGAGTTGAAAAATGTAATCTATTATGGTCCGAAAAACACGAACGAATGTACTTTTTGTTAACGGTGAAGGAAAATATAGTGAGGAAACCCACGGCTTAATCAGCCAAACACGTATTGGCCAATTGGCCATGTCTGTCCTGTGGATATGGCCAGTTAAATTGAGAGGATGGTGTAGGTGCAAGGCAAGCCTACTCCATCTAAACATTGTCCCAGGTACTATAGTATCCCGTTAAGTGTAGGCAAATATTGCCTCCTGACACTGTATAAATCATCTAATAAAAGATGAAGGCCTAAATTTTTTGTACTTTTTTAAAAGGCGCTTGTGGTAGCTTAGTCGATCTTGTTATATCGTTAAAGTTAAGCGACGTGATGTTCAGAATATGTTACACTACGACGACGATTCTTTATCTATGGTTACACCTAAGAAAAAGGAAATGACGACGATTCTTTAGCTAAGGTTACACTACCTACATTAAAAACTGAAGTCTACATGAAGTTGCTTGATCAAATAGATTTTACTAGCTGGATACTACGTGCTTTTTCTCAAGCTGCTTAATTATGTCCTATTGCAAGAGCTTTTCGAGCAAAAAAAAAAACAAATACAGTACCAAACCATTGGAGTGTTGTGAAGCGATGTCAATCCAAATTACACTTATAATGAGCAAAGTTATTTTTCAAGTTGTTACAACAAGTTTGGACTTGTAATCAGATTAAAAGATTTGAATTTAACTACCAAATGAACTTATTTAAGTTCCTAAACTCGGGGAAAATGTCCAAAAACAAGGTAACAAAATTTCGTTTGGAAGTGGACTTCTGAATAAGTAATTTTGTCACCCTACAAATTGCTTATGTCTTAACAGGTAGATTATTTTTTGCAGCTGTGGTATTAGGTGAAAGCGGTGTCATATGAGGCCAGTTTCGGGTCACTCTCCAGTTTTGTTAGTTTGGTTTTGTTTTTGTTTACTTTGTTTCAGTTTTTTCAGTTTATTTTTTTTCCTCGAAGGCAATGGATATCCATAAAGATACTTATGTGTTACCTAATATGGAATAATGGAAGGTTGTGGTTCCTCACTTCAATCTGAAGTGGGAATGCCGACCGAGTTCTATATTTATGTCTTGCACTTACGAGGCCTTACTGATAAACACCTCTCAACTTGAACACTAGTTAAACAGTGCCTTAAATTCACCTTATCGCTTGACATTCGGACCAGTGTTGCCAACTCCAAAAAATAAAAGTCGCTAGAAAGTCGCTAAGTGATGATCACGCACATGAAGTTCCGTATTTTTATTCCGTCAAAATGTACACAAGACAATATCATACTTTAATGGTGTCTGTCACAGACAGTGACTGACAGTGAGTGACAGACACCAAGCCTACCAATAGGTACCAATAAAATACCAATAAAAATACTTTTAATTTATTTCTTGGTCGAAGTCCAAAAGTCGCTAGATAAGTCGCTAAATATTTTTTGTCGCTAAAACCGTTTTTTTGTCGCTAACACAGGTCCAAAAGTCGCTATTTCTAGCGACTAAGTCGCTAAATTGGCAACACTGATTCGGACGCCCCATGCTCGTTACCTACTCATAATGAACTTAAAGGCTTCCTAGAGATCAGATGGCTGATAAATCTGTTGTCATCTTTTTTCATTGACATAAGAGTGTCATAAAACAAATTTTCTATATTGACAAATTATTATGAATAATGGGGAAAGGTTAGAAGTATGTTTAGTTCATAGTATGCATGTCCGAGTATGTCCGTTTAAGCTAGTAGCTCATAGTGTTTTATGGTTGATAAAATTGTGGCAACATGTTAAACTAGACAACATCCATCGCCGCGAGCTGTCAGCCGATTATAGGAAAATTCAATGTACCGTTTACGTAATTTCGGTTTTCCGGGCTGGCGCTTCGGGTAATAGCCCTTACTACCTAGCACAGCTCATTGAAACAGTAAAGCTGGTTCTCTCCAATTAGTGTTTATTTCAAAAACTAAACTAAGTACGACATAATTATATAACTTTACCAAATATATTAGAACCAGCCAGTGGCGTAGCGTGCCTTGGCGGTGCCCCGTATAAAAATTTGTTTGGGGGCCCTTATGAAGGGTGAAGATTTCTCTTGAGCTTGGGGGCCCCATATAATTGATACGGCAGATACGGCGGTAGCTACGCCCCTGGAACCAGTTGAGTCATCTAAGGATCATTGTAACTGATCTATAAATAGCTCAACTGATCCTAGCCACTGCCAGTTAGAAGCGTGCCCAAGACGCTGCCGCAGCATTACAGTGAATGGCAATGCTGATTTATTGAACCAAATAGTTACAATTTCTCAAGCATTAAAGAACAAACTTAGGTATACAGGGTGAATTTTTGAGATGGGGCAGTAAGGGCAGCTACCTTAACCGTTGTAGCTAGAGGAAAACGTTCTTAGGAGACCATCCTTAATTTTTGAAAATATTTCGACCTGCATTCACAGATTTTGAAAAAAATGTACAGTCAGCGAGAAAATGGGCCATTTACACAAAAACTTTTTTTGATGCCAATCGATCCTGTTTCATCTAAGGATAAAAAGGCTCTTTCAGACCAACTGAGGTTAGAGTACTAGAAAAGTCAGAAATCGCTAAAATGTATTTCTGAGATAAGACAGTAAGGGCTACCTTAACCGTAGTACTCTTACCTCAGTTGGTCCGAAAGAGCCTTTTAATCCTTAAATGAAACAGGATCGACTGGCATCAAAAAAAGTTTTTGTGTAAATTGCCCATTTTCTCGCTGACTGTACATTTTTTTCAAAATCTGTGAATGCAGGTTGAAATATCTTCAAAAGTTAAGGATAGTCTCGTAAAAACGTTTTCCTGTAGCTACAACGGTTAAGGTAGCCCTTACTGTCTTGTCTCAGAAATACATTTTAGCGATTTCTGACTTTTCTAGTACTCTAACCTCAGTTGGTCTGAAAGAGCCTTTTTATCCTTAGATGAAACAGGATCGATTGGCATCAAAAAAAGTTTTTGTGTAAATGGCCCATTTTCTCGCTGACTGTACATTTTTTTCAAAATCTGTGAATGCAGGTCGAAATATTTTCAAAAATTAAGGATGGTCTCCTAAGAACGTTTTCCTCTAACTACAACGGTTAAGGTAGCTGCCCTTACTGCCCCATCTCAAAAATTCACCCTGTATACATACATACATACATACATAAAATCACGCCTCTTTCCCACAGGGGTAGGCAGAGACCACGGACTTCCAAAGACTTAGGTATATCAGACATCGATATACGCTCCTCGATTCTCCAACTGCAAGTTTATGTTTGTAATCTGAATTTATTTGTTAACCAATATGTTTAGAAATTAACAATTCCCGGATTTTAAACTTGTAGCTGAACGGAAAATAGACTTTTTATTTAGATTAGTGAATCAGTGAAAGTAAAATAAATATGCTACACTATTATGACAGTATTTATTGGTTGTATTTATTATGTGGTTCCCATAACACAAGCTCTGCTTAGATTGGGGCTATTATGATGCTTTGTGAAACGTCCAGCATTATTTATTTATTATTTTCAAGAGGAGAGAAACATCAAAGAAAGACTATGTGACTGTGCGAAGAATGTCATGGATAAGAGTGAGCAAAAGGTCCAATAAATCGCTAAAAAAAACCAAAACTTTACCTACTTCTAAACTGAGGCTAAATCTCTATAACCAGACATTGACTCAAACCATCTTATTTACCAAGTGGACCAACCGTGCTTACTCAGCACCTGTACTTACCGAAATGTGTTCGATGTGTATACGATAAAATTAGATGAGACTCTGGAATGGCGTTGCTGTTACCTAAATGAAAACCGAAATATTTGGGGAGCTCTTTACTTAACGTGCCAGAGAGAATTCTGAAAGGTCAAGTTAAGGTCAGGTTTTGGTCATATCCAATATTTGATTCATCTTTTATCTTCGTATGTACTTATCTAGGGATTTAAAAGGTTGTATGTTCCGATAGCGATTCATAATATTTTATACATCGGTAATCCTTATCTATTTTTCAGGGCACTCAAGATATGAGAGGATTATTTTTGAGATAAGTAATGGCTGTCTTCACTACTCGTATAGTTTGTAGAAGATGTAGATAATTCAATAAGTTTTCTGTTTAGAATATATTTTTCTAATAATAAGCTTTTAATAGATAATCTCGAGCTGATTCAAATGAACCAATGACACGGGCGTTTTACAGTTATTTACTGAGGCGATGAGTTGAACCGCTCCTGACTCCGTAGATCAGCTCGCTGTCAACATTATATTGCGTTATCACAAAAAAAGTATAAGTGTGCAACTCAGTCGGTTACGGATACTTACTGCTTTAAAATTCAGTTACGAGATTCCAACCGAACAACCATAGATACATAGCAGATTAAATAAAACTGCAGGGGCGTAGCTATAGCTTTGTTAAGGGGGGGGTCCAAAGGTTCCAAAATACAAAGATCATTGTTAAGGGGGGGGTCCAAGGGTTCCAAAATAAAAAAATTGACTAGGTTTCCTCTGAACTCAATGGGCTAAGGGGGAGTCCGGACCCCCTAAACCCCCCCTTATGTACGTCCATGAAAACTAGTAAGAAGTATATTGTTCATTCTGCACGTATAAACCTTCGCGAAATATTTAAATGTATCAAGTGTGTGGTCAGAAAAAAAAAACAAAACGTAGTATAGACTCATTCTCAACTTTTTGCGGTAAGTATTTTGAAGATTTCATAAACACGGTCAAAGCAAACAAATCCGTACCAATTTATACAGATATAATGAGAAAACTTCCTGCTAAGAGATTTCACAAGTCCACCGACATCTGCTTTCCCTTAACGATATAAAACTTTTAATTAGTTTGTAAGGAGGTACCTTACAAATGTTACTACAACTCAGAAGAACACTTTGAATACCCTTACCTGGGAAACATTTTGTTAAGTGTCGAGGGGAAGAATTTGATTGGCGTTGGATTCGAAAAATTTGTTTGCCAGTTATTAAAACAAACACACAAACGGCTAAAAATAAATAAATAAATTAAAAATATTTATTTTGGACACCCAGCCAAGAAATCACATTGAAAACTAATGATATGTGTTTCCTCAATTACAGGATGTCACAGCATACATAAAATAAATTAACTCAGTAGAATATAATTTCGTTTTAGTGCATAAAATAAGATCCAGAGGTATAAACTAAATATAACTAGTGAAATAACGATTTCATTATCAAATTAAATGAATTTTGATCAACCAAATTCATAACTCTTTTACACTTGTTTTACATAATACTTTCGTTCATAGCTTAATTTATACTACAAAATAATTCGTGTAAAATAAAAACAATTCTTTTACAAGCTCTTTGAGTCCTCGGGGCAGTTAAATAAAATATGTAATTTGATCCTGGCTCTGATACGGCGTACAACTGACGGCCCCTTGGGTCTCCCGGACCTAGAAAATTTTCTCGTGAAAAGCGGGTAAAATTTTTTTTTCTGCTTCTAACACTAATACTCCGTAAACCCACCCTGGACACTCGACTAAATCTCCATGCAAAAGCGGCGTCTAACTACCTATATTTACACTGCACAATCTCAGTTTTGTTCACAGTAAGTTATCACCGTATGAATAATGTACACTGTGGTCTCGGTCTCGTCTATGCGTTTGCGCGTGTGGCGCGTTCCATGCTCAAAGTCAGCTCCTCGCCAGCTCAAACTCAGTGTCTATTCTATACGTAGTATTATTATGCGTTCTGCGCCGTAAGCCCGTAAAATAGGCCGACATTATTACACCAAAAGGAAGGCGGCATCGAGGTCGACCGCGAAAACGTTGGCGCGACGATATCGATACCTTTGAGAGTGACTGGTGGGAGACGGCGAGGGATAGAGATAGATGGAGGGAGATGGGGTAGACCTTTGCCTAGCAGTGGGACGAGATAAGTTATATAAAAAAAAATAAGTATTTAATTATGATACATAGCGTGCCCAATATGCCCATTACTATAATGTTATTTAGTAAATAAGTTTATTTTGTAACCACCTGTACTGATCGAAAATAAACAAATTTGATTTGATTTGATTTGAACTAATACTAGGACTGTCCCACCAGTGGGTCAAATTAGTGGGACCACGAGTCACGACCCACGAATACGTAGTGTGAGTCCCAATTTCACTAATAACGCGCTCGTGGTATACCTACCTTGCTGAGAAATCCTAGATCGTTCAAGTCTGGATGGTTTCAATTTGGATCGGTGACCGTTAGTGGCATTAAAAGCTGATCGCCTCGGATTTATCATTTATGAAATGCAATCTCAGATTTTGAGCTGGTTTAGACCAAGACTATCTTTTTTTCATTTTATAACGAGCCAGTTTGGGTGTTATATTATCTTTTTTTTCTTTTGTCTTATTTTTCTCATTTAGTTATTTTGCTTTGTTGTATTTGTTGAATAAATGTATTTTCTTTCTTTCTTTCAAAGAAACTCTGAATTTTTTTGGTAATGGATTGATCCCATGACGTTTGATATTTAATTTTTCAAGGTGTGGAAAAACTGAGCTGGTCTAGTGAGATGTTGACTTTCTATCAGCCCTTAATAGATTAGTAAGTTACTTTGAAGTTTACGAAGTAATTCTTAATGCTTAACAATGTTAAGCGAAGCAAAGGTTCCCGTCAGAGTTTATTAGGGCTTGGGATACCGGCACAACATTAGTTTAAATACTTACAACGATGGTAGGAACAAATTATCATGTTGTAGATTCCTTGTCATCTTAATTCATCATTTATTATATAGGACCTCTAGGACCTCATTGAAACTTCTGAAGAACTAGGTGATTCTAGTCTTAAACTAATAGCTTGAACTTTGAAGGACATAGTCCGCGATAGGTCCGCGGTAGGTTCCCACGCGGGCGAAGCCGCGGGCACCATCTAGTAATAATTTATAATAATTATAATAATAATAATAATAATTTATTTCATAAAAAAACATTATAACATACACATATAGGACACAAATAGTTTAAATAAATAGGGCAAATAATTTACAAAGACCCCGCACTAGGACAAGCCTGTATCGCGGGAGTCATCCATAGTCTAATACATATAGTCTAGTCTAGTACATCCATAGTTAGAAGAGTTTTTTCAGGTAATACAGTTTTACCGGTATTCTTCGTGAATGTTTTCCTGTCTGGAACATCTCGTAGCAAAAAGGCTTATTTTCGTTCCTATTTCAGGACCTGAGAATTTATCTATTTTTCATTCCATATTTATTAGAGCTGCAGCACATTAAGCCACTAGTCGCGACTACTAAACACAACCATTGGTAGTGAGCGCGAGCGACTCTCGCAGTTTGTGGCTCAGACTCGGCCACTCGAACGCTCGGTTTGCGCCGATGGCATACAATATGAATGAAAAAGCGCGTCCGCAACTTGTGGCGGCCACTAGCGGCTACCACCGGTGGCCCGATGTGCGGCAGTTCTTAGGGCGCTCCCACACATGGAGGAAATTCCGTCGCGGATCTTTCCCGACGGAACGTCAATACATGTTATTATTGCATATAAATTACAAATAGCGGGGACACTACGCGGAAGATCGGTTGCTCCGTTGGCAATACAATCGCGCTCCGCCGCGGAAGATCGGCGACGGAATTTCCGTCAAGTGTGTAAGACCCCTTATACCTTGTTAGGCGGTTTTATACTGTCATAAAATTGACGTGAAACAATTACTTAAACATGGAATTTTGTAAAAGAACCAAAAAGCTAAGCCACTTTAAAAAAAATCACTCATACTTTTACGCGAGTCCCGTATGTTATGATTAAAATCCTATTAATATTAGTTTTTCTTTTTAATATTTTTAGCCAGTGGACCGATTTGGATAAAACTTGCTGTAGATGTAGATTGAGACAATATTAATTATCGTTCAATACTGCTACGCTTTGCTACACAGTTACGGCGGTTGCTACGTTGTTACGCGACGTATGTCAGAAATGCATGAATGCATACTATATTCTCAGTTAGTACAAAACAAATACCTTATGACAGATGCTTAAAATTATTTGCATGTAAAATAAACGATTGTTTTTTTAGTGGAGCTATTCTCATACCATAGATTATTTAGCCAGTTTTGAAGGCCTGAATTCTGAAATTTCATTTCTCTCCGTCATATTACGTTAAACCGGTATACGTTTCATAGGAAAACTTGAGCCCAGCTGCGCTCTCGGTCAAAATGTTGTTTGATGTGAATCCGCTCCGTCAAATTACAAGGAAACTTTCTCTTTGTGGCGGTGCAGCCTGGCTGATTACCAACAGCCAAAATTCCATGCTCGGATTTTAGGCATTTTGTTTCCAACATTTTGCTGCTTGCTAAAAGATGATGGTTTTTTTATGGACTGAAATTATTTTGTGAAACGTGGTGAAGTTTGTTTAGTCTTTCTTGACAGGGAAGTTAAGCGATGTTCTGTGCAGTTTTGAAATGGATAGGTGACCGCTAGTGCCCAAAACAAGTGAGCGCTTCTTTGCTTCTGAGTGCACTTTATAGGTTCCGGCTATAAAGTTATTAAAGATAACTTATTTTTTGTTATTTGTTTATGCTTAGGTAGGTACTATAAAATAATATTTGTTGACATTTTAATGTGAATGCCAGCCTTGAATTTATTAATAAATCGCTTTTAATATATCTTAGAAGCATAAAACGAGTTCTATGGATTCGTAGGCGTGATCACCGTATTATATTTTCTGAGAATAAACTCAAGGACTCACTTTGTAATTTTACACGGTTTATTTTTACCAGCCCTTACCAATATGGCATAGAACGCCTTTAACAGTATTTTTTTTAAATATAATATAAAGCTGTATTTACTAACCGACTTCAAAAAAAGGAGGAGGTTCTGAATTCATCGATTTTTTTTTTGTAGGCAAGGCTGCCGACAGTTAATTATAAAATGTATATTTGAAACTAGCAAAAATTAAGCCTTTCGACGTCCTTTTAGCACATAGTTTATTTTAGTTTATTATACAAAACAAACAAGCAAACCTATGTTAAAAACAAACCGATGATAATTATCCTTGAAAAAAAAAAAACTTAAACGTAGTTTTTTTATCTAGGAGTGTATGAATAGGGTTTAAGTAAATGTAGCTTATAAATAAACTGCCGAAGAGATGTTGCATATAATATGAATCCACTTTATTTAGCCAATATTAGTTAAAATAAGGCCGTATTTTAGTTGATGTTTAACGAAAAAGTTCAAACCTCATTAAAATTAGAGAGTTAACCAAAACAAAATACTATCACGAATAGATTTTGTTCTAAGTGTCTGAAAAGGCCATACAAATTCGTCGTTACGCGGCGCGTCTTGCACCGACGTGTCAAACAATTGACGTGTCAAAGTGATCAACCTACATGATCTTATTGAATAAATCATCTTGAGTTTTGAGTTTTGAGTTTGGCCAACATTGTTGCGCCGCGCGCTATTTGACCAAACAAATTCGATTACCCGCGTGTGTCCGCCCCCTAAACGATAGATCATGATGACCCATGGCATTGTCCAGGCACTGATACTAACATTTTGGTGTTATTTCATCTTCACAGTTTAGGCCTAGTCTAAATTTTATACCGTTTAATAATAAGAAAGAAGAGTATTTAATTAAAAACAAGACTTTTACTTTAGTGTTAGTCGAGTAAAGAAAAAACGTTTAAAAATCTTAAAATATTAAAGATTCATGGAACAAAAAGCGAAACAAGAAAAAGGTACTTAGGTAAGTACTGGTATCATTTAACAGCCTCTGAAGCAGCCTCTTTATTGGCCTTTAGCCTATTTAAGGCGCTACTTATGTGTATCGCTTCGGAAACGTAAGGATCGTATTATGTCGGTGAAATATGCGCAAAGTGTGCGTAACGTGACTTTTGTTTTTTCCTTTTTATAAACGTAGGTACTTAGAGCGATAAACTGTTATTTCAATTTTTTGCCTTTTTATAAACGGACATATAACGATAAACTGTTATTTCAATAAACATATTGTCTAAATAATAAAAATGAATGTTTGGTTTTTCCTCTATATGCGTTCAAAATTGATCAGATTGAGATGAAACTTTAGTAGGGTCTTCTGAGGACGCCTGCGAGGGTTTTTGACCAAAAAATCTTTATAAATAATAAAAAAGCTGAAGGAAGTTCGCCGGGTCAGCTAGTTTTAATATAAAATGAAAATAAAATATCTTTTATGTTATTATAGTAGGGAACATTAAATAATTATGGCACTGGCACGAAAGTGAATAAAGTAAGTTTGTTTCCGGAGTTTCTTTTTATATTTCTTATATTTTAAATTTCAGCCAAATCGGTAAAATGGTTGTCGAGTTATAGAGGAACAAACATACATCCATCTAAACATCCATCCGTCCATCCAAACATCCAAACTTTCGCGAAAATTATAAATGCGAAAGTTTGGATGTTATAGAATGTTATTATATTAGTGTGATGTTATTTTTTCTTTAAATGTTCATCTACTTAATTACTCAAATAAATGAATATAGTATCGCGGCCTAAACCTAAATTAGCACAATAGCGATTTAAATTACCTAGTTAAAACTTGAAATGTAACTGAATTTACGTTACGCCACACGAGATTCAACTGAATCCGGAACGCTAAGGGAGGAAATATGAACGCAAAAGTTTACGTTCCAAACTCAATGCCAATTAGCATTTAAAAAGAGTTTTTTATCTGGATACATGATACCTTTTTAATCCCGTTGATAAAAACTTCATATACATAATAATCATCATCCGCAGCCTGATCTCTCCCACTGCTGGGTATTGGCCTCCCTTTGTTTTTGCCATTCTTCCCGGCTCTGCGCTTGCCTGATCCACTGCCGGCCCGCGACGCTAACAATATCGTCGGCCCATCGTACTGCCGGACATACATAATTATATATATCGATTTGGTTTCACATAAAAGAGATAGACTCTCTTTTATGTGAAACCAAATCTATAGCAATCTTAAGCTAAAGTTAAAATTTAAATAAGCGGGGAGATCACCAGAGTTGGCCACTGGTCATACGAACTAAGAAATTCAAAAAAATAAAAATAATTAAATAAGTAATACCTACGTAATAATTTATTCAGTAGGACCGCTATGACCACTTTGAATCGTCTTAAGAGCTAGGTGATTCTACTCCTGTTCTTTCGCGACCAACACCGTGAAGAATCAGGGTAACAAAAACGGTATGGGGCCTAGCTTTTTTCTAGGTGATCCATCTGCTTTTTAAATCTAAATAAGTCAAGCTCCAGTGGGGACTAACTAATATATAACTACCTAAGCGTGGATGTGAGGTGAGAGTAATTTTTTTCGGTCAATATAGAGTTTATTTATAGTTTAGTTGTTTCGTATTTTATGTGATTTTTACCGTATTTACCTTCCTGTTTGTGTTTTCTGTGTGTTTTTATTATATTTTATTGACAATCAATCGTGTTTCGAACATTTTATATACCCAAAATCCCTGAGAGAGACTCTTCGCCTTACAATTTAACCACAAAATGCAAATCATTTATATTTTATGTCCAAATTAACTTTACTCAAACATGCTACGATAAATGAGGTTGTGAATGATAATTATGATTAGAATATCCAAAATGGTTTTGTCCTGGTTTTTATAGACGTCCTACGACCCTTTCGGTTACGATCCACAACAAAGCCTTAGAATAGTCATCTATTTTCATACTGCGTCGCAATGCAATCTTGGTTAAGCCTTCGATTGGCAGTGATTTGGGTCAATCGAGCCATTTATGGATTGTTTTTTATAAGGTTATTCGTAGATTTCATTTCGGTTTTGTTAACATAATTTGGATAACATTATGGTTTCGAATACCGGACCCAAATCAATGTATTTTATGTTTCATAAAATGTAACTAAACTGGTAGTAGGACCTAAAAGATCTTTCTAATAGTTATCTAAAAATTTCGTAGACACCAAAGACCGTTCTGTTATGCTTGCCTTGACTTTTTAAGATATTGACTCAGTAGTCATTACTCAAATATTATAAATGCGAAAGTTTGGATGTTTGGATGGATGAATGGATGTATGTTTATTCCTCAATAACTCGACAACCACTAAACCGATTTGCCTGAAATTTAAAATTAAATAGGTGAAAACCGGGGCTTATTGTCCCGGAAAAATGCACGGTTCTCCGTGTAAAATCGCTTGAAGTTGAATAAAGGTAACTCATGATATATAGCTACACTATGGCTTTGTCAGCGAGAATAGGAACCATTCATGTTTCCGGTCTATTACGTCATCAATACCAACTGGCGATCGCTGTATCTTCAGAAAGCCACGCTAGTAACAAAACCGCGGTACGGGCTAAAAGCACTTTGGATCCCTTACCTTATTAGTCGCCAGAAAAGGTTTAGTATCTCAACATGCTTTTACGAAACCCTTTCAGATTTGTTCTTATGGCTGAGCATTTCTGTTTACAATAATGCCTTACCTTTACTTACATTAAATAAATGTAAATGAAAGTGAATGTAAATATGTACGAGCGTTATTAGCCTTTTCATAGGTATTCGTATATTGCGCATTTTGTATTATGTGAGCAGTATGAGCAAAAATCACTCTAATTGGCTTTCACTTTCTTTATGGAGGCTATGGATTTTTCTGTTATTTAAATAGCGTATTTATGAAAAAAAAACATCATCGCATTTGTGAAGTTAGGCATTTCGCTGCGCAGTAGAAAATTTTGTATAAAAAAATTGCACTGCGCATGTAAACGGCTAACTTCACGAATGTCAACCTCCGTTGGAAGTGTAGGTACGTGTAAAAACTATACATGCCCCATAAACTTCGCCGCCGACCGGCTACTCGGCAACTGGAACGTATGGAAAGGCAGTTATTGATTGACATTTTTTTTGTTTCACTGGTTTGTATTTTGTTACATTGATCCCCAAATCCAAGCCGTGACCCGTACATTATTGTTTCTTTATATTCAAAGCTTTATTGAAATTCAATTTCAAAGTATTTCAATATACGTTCATTAGCAAATATATGAGTTTCATTGTAAATTTAAACAATAGATTTTATCTGGCATTAAAATGCGTACAATTTTCATCATTCGATATCAAAGGGGTGCGTCGTATTCGCTGATGATTGCAGGCCTTTGTTATTTAAGCGTCTGTGAACTGCTTTTGTGTTTGTATTCCACACCTCTACCAAACCTCTACCCAACCTCTACCTATAAACTCCTCATAATAATGCCATCCTTTTTTGTTAGATAGTAACAAAAAGTGACAGGGCGAATCTTAAGCAGTGTCTGAACCTGAGGTTTAAACAGTGTTTAGGCTTGATCGACATTTGAAGGGGAAGCCCTGCTTTGCCTTTTTATTTTCATTTTCTCGTGTTTTGTTGGTTTTTACTAGGTATGTAACTTCGATGATGTATGATAATGAAGCCTGTATTTACGGCAAGAGTCTTTGCAAATGAAACGGAAGAGAATTAAGTAGAGAAGATTCATCAATTCACGGAAGATTAGAAGCCATTAGGAGTTTTGAAGAAGATAGAGTCGTCATATAGAGTCGATTAGATACTAAAACGATCGCATAGGATATGGCTCTTAAATACGTTTGTTCTTCAGACCGTAATGTTCAATGACCTCAAACGGTTTTAAATAATCGAATCTCAGCCTTTTAACTTTTAAACCCCGGGCTAATTTACACAAGTCAATCCTCTTTGTCCCTTAATCAGCTCGATCTTAGCTTTATGATCAGCTCACTTAATTAAAGCCCTTTTTAGAATTCATGTCAAACACAAATTCTTCTGATTTTAATTAATTTAGAATGTGACCTTTGTAGCCTACGTTACGTCCAATGTCACTGCAACCTATTTGACATTGTTTTTGAAGTTTTTGTGGTCCAAAAAGTACCTTCACGTTCTAAGTAGAAAAATTTAAATCAAATAATAATACAAAATAATTATGGTGGCAAAAGAGCAAGCGGTTTACCTGATGGTGAGTGATTACCGCCGCCCACAGACTACTGCAACATCAGAAAAGCTGCTGGTGCATTGTCGGCTGTTGCGGAGTAGGAGTACCTAGGCTCTTTTCTAGAAAAATGTTTTTAAAATCAGATCATTAATTGGTTCAAGAGATTACCTCCTACAAATAAACTAATATTACCTCTTTAATATAATAGCTTGAGAAACTCCATTTCAAAAATACCGACCTGGGTAATTATAGCAACCCAAACAATTTAGCCTAAAAATAATCCGCCGATATTTTAAAAAGTTTGAAGGCCACAACGGCGCAAAAAGTTTAGCAGGCCTAAAGTTCATCGACAATTATAAAACAGAAGTTTAGCTAAACCACTTATTTTAAAGATTAAGTGAGTACCGAATTGATGATGGAATTTTAAGCTACTTTTTTTATTGACGTGAGAGTGACAAGAAAAAACATCCTCATAATTGACAGGTGAATATGAATTAGCCTAAATGCATGAAATGGGATTAGCCTATGGTTACGATATCCTTCGGTTAAAGACATTGGTGAAAATCAGTCTAAATAAAGCCACATTGTGATAGCCCACCCCATTTGTCTGGCCGTGATTGATTAACTTCCTTTAGTTAATTAAGGAAAGTAGAAGAATAACCGCCTACCATCTTCGATCAAAGATGTTCGGGACAGTGTCTTTCAAAGCAAGCGAGAATAAACAATGTTTAGTGTGTGTAATGGAATGTAAGAGTGCTACAGTTGTTCTATCTCACGAAGTCCGTTTGGTCTTAATTGTATGTGTGTTCACATGCACGTTGTTTATGTGTGCGTAAGCTCGGGAGCGCTCAGAATCGGCCCACGCACACAGAAACAACGTGCATGTGCATCTACACACACAATTAAGACCAAACGGACTTCGTGAGATAGAACAACTGTATTACTCGGGACGTAGTAACAGCTGAGCGCTTCTGTGCTTCGCAGGTTATAGGTCCGTCCCGGCTTTTAAGTCGTTAAGCCATGACGGAGGCTTTCAGACGGCCTAAAAACTCCGTCTCCAGAGTTAATCACTAGCTTATGCGAACGTACACACAAACTACATAGTACTACTTAAGTTTGTTCATTTATATTATCATGCTTGATAAATTAATTAATTCCCATTTTACTCAATACGTTTTATATCCTGAAATAACAGTGCGGACGTGATAGCCGGGTGAGCCAAGTTATTATTGAAAGAGATTATTAAGGAACTGCACAGACAAAGCTTATTTGGCTCATGGAATAAATAATCGTATACTTATTATTTTTTATAAGTAGGTATTTCCAAAAACTAAAATATAGATAATTATAAAATAGACAACGGACTTACCGCTGATAGAGACTTACAATTTTAGAGGTATTGGTGGGTACATATGAAAAGTCCGAAAACCGAAATGCCGATCCTTGAAATGCCGATGCTTGAAATAGCGAATGCTCGTAAAGTATAATGCTTAAAATGTAGAAGCTTTAAATGTAGAATGCTTAAAAATCAGAATGCTCGAAATGCCGAAAGCCAAAATACCGAAGCTTAAAACAACGAAGCTTAAAATGCCGAAGCTCAAAATTTAGAATGCTTGAAACCAGTAATGCTCGAAATAATTATGATGATGTAAGAATGTTTTTTTTCTATACTAATATTATTAAGAGGTAAAGTGTGTTTGTATGTAGGAGGTTATCTCAAAAACTACTCATCTGCTTTAAAAAATTCTTTCACCTGTATTTAGAATGAACTTTCAGGTTGAACATAGCTATTATGTTATGTAGGTACCTCGTGGACAACGCCGGGGGTGGAAGCTAGTTTTAAATATTAAAGAAGTCAGTACCTATGTATGTTTGTCCGAACGTATCGCCGTAACTACTGAACCGATTTTACTGAAATTTGGTATGTAGAAAGGTTAGGTTTCGGAATAACACATAAGCTATACTATTTTTCAAAAATCAACTCCTAAGGGGGTGAAAAAGGGTGGTAAACCGTTTGTCTTAAATTTCATTCCTTGGTTCGATTCGCTCAAATCTCGGTACAATTTAACTTCAAAAAAAATTATTACTTATTTATTATTATTAACGATAATTTTTTTTCAAATAACCCCTAGGGGGTGTGCTGTGGAGCTTTAAAGTTTATATAGGTACATTTAATTTTATTTTGTAGCATTCACACAAAACTCGGTTTAAATAAACTTTAAAATGAATAATGACATATATTTAATTTTTACAAAACTACCCCTAGGGGATGTGCAATAGACTCAATGGTTCGATTCACTCACAAAATCGTGAAGTAGGTAAATAATGAAACACAATGCTATGCTTTCCTTCCGGAGAAAAGATTTGGTCTCATTTTATTCATAAGTCTACCCGAGCGAAGCCAGGGCGGGCCACTTTAGTTTAGAATAATAACAACAATATAGGTATTATACCTACCTAGTATCTTGTAAGTTATGTTAACAAATAAAGTTCTTTGATTTGATTTGATTTGAAAAACACACCTAAAATTTCCTTGGCAGACAGTAGCAGCTTGCTCACGTAAATAAGTAGGTTTTTCCAAACAAAATTAAATAATAATTCAATTCAATTCATTATTGTAATACTAAACTAACATTACAGGCCTTACAGGTACCTAATTCGTTATAATTAGTTAAAAACTTAATATATTATTCAGCAAACCAAAAAAAAAACAATATTATACTGAAAATAATAAAAATAATGTAAAGTACCTACCAACCAACTTAACACAATAATTACCTACCTACCTAAACTATAAATTGCACAATTATTAAACATTACCTACTAATGAGATGATAGAATAGATACAATTAAAACCTACACTAATCACGTTTCCATCTATCTACTACACACCTAAACTACTTTCGCACCCGTAAAAACTACCAAGAAATAAAGTAGGTACTAAAAAATACAATAATTTATGTAAGTACTTATTTCGATCATTTTCGATGTTTTAGTCATTCGGCATTTGGAACTTATACTTATTGAGCATTCTACTTTGTAAACGTTCGGCAATTCAAACTTTCGGCATTTCGAGCATTCTGACTTTTAGCTTTCGACCTTACAAACTTCTATCTTTCGAGCTTTCTACATTTCAACCGTTCTACATATCGAATTTCGCTATTTCAAGCATCGGCATTTCAAGGATCGGCATTTCGGTTTTCGGACTTTTCATATGTACCCGTATTGGTGCGTGAAGAACATAAAATATATTTTTTCACATTTACCTTTCTTAAAGAATAAAATACCAAAGAAGATAGTTTCTATGAGGTGTAACACGATGTACTTGGATAGTAGCGTGGACGTCTGGCTTTCATCCAGTCCAAAGTCGTCGTCCAGTTACTCGTATATTCTTCTACTTATACAGCACACTCCTACAGAAAAATTTCCAGTTAAACAGAATGAACAGATAAATTTGAACTTTTTTTGGTTTTATACCTTTTGAATTTACTAAGTAGCTCACGTTTAACTCAAAGGTTCTGCCGCTTCAAAGGATGCATCAAACTCAGAAGGCTCAATATTAAAATTCCTACACTGACACCGTTGCCTTTGATATGAACACAAATTGGCAAATTCCTCTGCTTTGAGATGAGAATATTTTGAAGTTCCTTATAATTTTAGATTTTCAATCACGTGATGGACGATTCGAAAATGGCTAATTTTACGAAGCATCTCAGCTTTTAGTTACGAAGATTTACGGATCGACAGATGGCGCTGTCTGTAGCAATATCGACTCCGTGATTTTTTAATGTTTATAAATATAAAGATCAGCTGTTAAGGCAATACAGTGTTACTATCAAGTGAAATCAGTTCCAACTACCAAGCACGAGTGTTATCTCAAGGATTAATTAAAGCGATACTGTGAAATCGACGTCGACACCATTTCTCATGAAAACTGGGAATAGGAGATACTTACCAACATAAAATCATCTAAGTACATGCAAAACGGAAGCAAGCTGTAAGTCATATCAAATTACACTATTCAGAACACATACCTACTCAATAACAAAGCTTGTTGGAGAATTCATTTTTCTACTTGATGAATAACATGCATGAGTCATCATCCGTTCAAAACTGCAATGTAACTCAGAACATAAAGATTGGCTAAAGCGACATCTATCGGCAACATTTTTACTAATACTGGACGGCTGAGTCGATAAAGCAGCAACTCTGAATAACCTGTGTCACTGGACGGATAATTTCACGCAAAGCGTCATGGACTCTGTGGCGTAGCCCGTAAGGACACCGACTTAAACGCAAGATTCCGCGACTTCGATTCTCTCAAAAGGCAAGTTCACTTTTTGCTTTTTATTTTTATCTTTTTGGCCATTTTGCATCATATCTTCATACAATAAAATGGCAAGTACTCCAAAAACATTACACTACTGTAAAAAATGCAATACGGATCTACAAATTGTGAAAGACACTTTAAAATGTAAAATCTGTGAAAGTACTTATGACCTGACTTGCGCAAATATTGCTAGCAAAGTGTTTAAAACAATGACAAAAACACGAAAGCTGAACTGGAAATGTACTGAATGCGTTAGTAAATCCATCACGCCTTCCACTTCAAAAGCAATGGTTGAAACAAAGAAAATTAAAAACACATCGATTTCGAAATCAACGAAAGACGAGAATATAACTCATCGAAAGGTCCCTTTGACACTGAATGTTAGCAGATCAATGGAGGATATAAGCCAAATTGATATGATCGAGGAATCAGAAAACGAGTCTTTGTTGAACGATAGCACTCGGAGTTTACCGAATATTTCAACAATTAACTCCTCGCAAATAACGGATCTCAGGAAGGAAATTGAGACAATAACAATAGACTTAACCAGTGCTCATAATGAAATAGATCGACTAAACTTAGAAATCACTTGTCTCAAGAAGAAGCTCGAAGAACAACAAAAAAAGTTAGAACTGTACAAAAGTTTAATAAGCACCAATGAAAATATCTCAAGAAAATCTACACCAAATAAAGTTCGTGTACGTGGAAGTGTAACTAACCAAATTATTGCATCCCCAAAGGATACTACAGGAATAATCAATAAGGCAAAACCAGAAAAAGAAAGCTTAAGGTTAGGCCAAAATATTATCGAAAAACAGGATGAAGAAAACCAAACAAAACCGACAAAAAAAATGCCTCAGGAATATAAAGACCAACTCAATGACGAAACTGTTAAAAAAATTTATGTAATCGGCGGAGCTCAGTGCCAGAACCTAGCTTCAAATATTTCCAAGCTACGCAGTGATAGCGTTTATACTAAATATTCAGTTAGTGGATTTCTAAAACCAGGAGCACCAGCAGAAGTAATTTTGGACCTATGCACTAAAACACACATGAACAAAGAAGATAAATTAGTTTTATGCGTTGGCGAGGAAGATACTGACCCGCATAAGTTATCACTGGACTTGTACGCGACTTTAAAGACGGTTAAGGCCTCAACAATCATACTGTTGAGTGTAGTAAGTAATAAATATCTTAATGAATTCAAACTGAATACAACCCTAAAAAATGTTTGCAGAACACTAGATAACTGTCATTTTGTAGATATCAATAACATTGTAAATGATAACAAATTAAATGGTTACTATAGGAATGACTTGATATGTAAAAAGGTAAACCTTCTTATTGATTCTGATGACTATAACTCAAAATTTTTAACAAGACACGTCGCTCAAACGTACAAACGAGCAACGCCGTCGATTAAATATAAGCATGGATCTGACAAAGACTCTACCAAAGGCACTATTCCCTATTACTTTAATAAAATGAAAACTGACCTTAAAACCAAGAAACATAGTAAAACAACACTGTTTGACTATTACCCAAAAGTGACTGCTGATGAATGGAAAATGAAAATTAAAAAATGTTTAAATAATGACATAAATAACTGTATGTCTACTGATGAAACCAAAAACCGTTCTTCTGAGAAAGATTTTTTTCGTATATAACTGTATTCGTGTATTACATCAGAACATTGATGGTCTCATCAGTAAACTGGATCCTCTTATGGTACAACTTAATAAGCTGCATGAATTAGGAAAAAGTATTGATATTATTTGTATTAACGAACATAATATGATGCCAGGTGATGAAAATACGTTCCACATACCGAACTATCGGTTAGCAAGTTGCATTTACAGAGAAAAAAGGAAAGGCGGTGTATGTATTATTGTTAGTAATCATCATGAATTTAAAGTGATTGACTATGTATCAGACTTATCAATTTTAAAACAGGTGGAATGCTGTGCTATTGAATTAATAAAGCATGACATAATTATCATTGCACTATATAGAACACCTAGATATAAAAATTTCCCGTCTTTGCTACATTTATTAGAAAAACTGCTCGATAACCTATGTAAGAATTCAAATAAAAAAATCTTGCTATGTGGTGATTTTAATATAAACATTTTAAATAAGTGTGTACGAACATTATCTTTTAAAAACTTAATTGCAAGTTTTAATTTAAGATTTTCAATAAAGGTACCAACTAGGCTGAGTAGAATGACTTGTATTGATAATATTATACATAATATACGAGGCGCTAAATGTGAAGTTGTTGAGTGGGCTCTGTCAGACCATTGTGGACTAATTTTTCAATGCCCAGTAAAAATGTCCTATAAGTTACGCTCATGGTCTGTGGAATCTCGAGATTACTGTAAAGAAAACATGGATAAATTTGCAGAGTGCCTAAAAAGCTTAAGTTTTTCGGAAATTTATGAAAAAAGTGACCCAAATATTGCTTATGACTCTTTTCTAGCTATTTTCAAACTCTTTTATGATCTCTGTTTTCCAATAAAGAAAGTAACTCTTCGTACTACTAAAAAAGACAACAGATGGATATCCAAAGGAGTTAAAATATGCAGTAAGCGTAAGAGGCAACTTCTTTGCAAATATAGAATTGAGCCAACTGACATAAACAAGAACAAGTTACAATCTTATTCTAAACTATTTAAGAAAATTATTAGACTAACAAAAAAATCCCAAAATGACCACTTTATAAAATCATCAATTAACAAATCTAAGGCTACATGGCAAATAATAAATAAAAATAAAAATAAAATTAAAGAATATATTTATAAATTATTTCATGACAATCATACTCATTTTAATCCAACTGACATCTCAAATATTTTTAATAATTATTATATTGACCACATTAAATCGAATTCTATTAATTTAACTCATAATAACTATAAGACGACTTATAAAATGAATGGACGATGCTCTTCAATGTTTATGGGCCCAACGTCTCCGCTAGACATAGTTAAGAGTGTACGTCGTCTCAACAACACAAAGAGTGTTGGATTTGATGAAATTTCAACATCAGTAGTTAAATACGTGGCAGATATAATATGTTTCCCACTAAGTTTTATTTTTAATTTGTGTATAGAATCGGGCACATTCCCAACGGCTCTCAAAACGTCAATAATTAAACCTTTATTTAAAAATGGAGAAAAAGACATAGTATCAAATTACAGGCCAGTAGCTCTAATTCCAGTTATGTCTAAGATCTTTGAGAAGATTATTTATGATAGTCTTTATGGCTACCTTGAAAAAGAAAGTATCCTAAATGATGAGCAAAAAGGGTTTAGAAAGGGAAAATCTATTAATCTTGCTGTGTTTGATTTCTTAGACAAAGTAGTAAAAAGTGTCGATAAAAGGGTTCCCGTATGTGCCATATACATGGACATGTCTAAAGCATTTGACTGTGTAGATCATGAATTACTTTTATATAAATTGGAACAATATGGGATAAGGGGCAATGTCTTAAATTTAATAGAATCATATTTATCAAATAGGAATCAATACACAGAAATAACTCGAGTAAATCTAAATACACAGTCGGAAGAGAAATATAGGTCTTCTCTTCGTAAAAATCGATATGGTGTGCCACAGGGAAGTGTACTGGGACCATTATTATTTTTGTGTTACATCAATGATTTACCTATCCATGTAAGCCATCCAATGACACTTTTTGCAGATGACAGCACGGTTATAATAAAAAAAGATGACGTAGTAGATTATGAGTATAATATTAATGCAACTCTAAAGGAAATTGTAGACTGGCTAAATGCAAATAATTTAAAAGCAAATTTAAAGAAAACTAAAATTATGCATTTCAGCCAACGTGACATCAATTTAGGACATTTTAATATAAATTATGAAAATGAAATTATATTTGACTGTAATGCAACTAAATTTTTAGGACTATATATAGATAAAGGTTTGACATGGAAAATTCACACGGACAATTTAATAAAAAGAATGAATAGTTTTGCTTATGCACTACGTCACCTATCAAAAGTAGCAAGCAATGATACAACATTAACTGCGTACCATGGCTCAGTTGCTTCAATATTGAGATATGGACTGATATTCTGGGGTAACAGTACAAATAAACAAGATGTTTTTATTGCACAAAAAAAGTGTATAAGAGCTATATTTAATCTAAAAAATACAGACAGCTGCGTACCATATTTTAAAAGACACAAAATTTTGACATTACCCTGTTTATACATTTTAGAAATTGCGCTATTTGCAAAACATAACATGACTAAATTTAAAAAATTCTCTGACATAAATAATTTGAATACTCGAAACAGAAATAAATTTTGCGAGGTAAAAGCAAATACCACTTTAATGCAAAACAGTGTTTTTTGTATAGTTCCTAAAATTTATAACAAGGTACCAGAGAGCATAAAAGAAATTCAACTGACGAGCTTTAAAAGCCAGCTTAAGGCACTACTTGTTGAAAAATGTTATTACAGTATTTCCGAGTTTCTAAACGATGACCTGAGTTAATTTTTACCATAGTTATGTTGTTCTCTGACTGTTTAATTTAGGGTTAAGGGTTTGACAATATTATTTCTTAATGTGTTTTACTTTTTTAGACTATAAATTTGCATGCCTAGATAAGGTAAGATTGTACTGGAACTTTCTCTACTTTTAAGACCATTATTGTACCTACTTTCTAGCAAATAAAATAAATTGAAATTGAATTGAAATTGAAATTGAAGATCCTAGCTATGGCGTTGTGCTTGCAACCTGATACAAGTAATGCAAAATATGGACGACTAATGTCAGGAAACACCAAATGTATACCCTACAAGCTCTGTAGTCCAAATTAAGACTTGAGTTTTAAATAAAAAAAAAATGTCTTTGGTTTTTTATGGAAACTGAGAGACATCACATTTTGAGTGTGGACTCTCCGTCTCCCTACTGGCTTAAATGGCTTACTATCCTTTAAGTCTCCCTATAGATCTTGAACAACTGTCAGAAAAACTGACTGTTCTTCGCTCTTTTGGCTCATAAAAAGCTGGTCTTATAACAAAATCAAAACCCCATCGATATTGGTTGTCTTTGCCTGGACCATACCTCTTAAAATCAACTTATCATTTCAATTAGCTCATTGTTCTCACTATAACTTTGTTTTGAAAAATCTTCGTTCAACAAAAAGTTTTGAAAGAAAGATGTTGTTTACTTCATCATCTCCCTGCCCTTATCCCACTAGGTGGGGTCGGCACAACATGTTTCTCTCTTCCACTTCATTCTATCACTCGTCATCTCAGTTTAGATGTTGTTTACTTAGAATATCAAAATATATTAGTGATCAAATAAATCGAAAAGGCAACAATAGAGAACATTTTCTAAAGCTATACAATAGTGCGCGTGTTTGCAGTGATAAAACCCCAGGGGTGACCATTGTAGCGACGAAATTATGAGATTAGTGCCTTTATGCCTACGCACCATCAGGTAAGCTGGAGGTCGGGGAAGTTTAACCTTTGTTCATAGTTATTTATTAGAATTGTTTAATCGTTATTTATTCTGACAAGTTTCATCATCATTTACAATCTAATTTCATCCAGAATTCAGATTCTATGCAGCATGTAATAACTTATGGGAATTACTTCTCCTCCCTCCATGTATCGTTCTCCTCAATGCTGAGGGTCGCGACCTCCTCAACGGATCACATTTTCGCGAATGATTGTTCTCCAGCCACTCCGATCTCTTGCGGCTTCTATGGCATCGTGGATCTGGATGGAGAGAGACTTCCGAACCTGGTCGGATCATCGTGTTGGGCTATGGCCTCTTCCCCTCTTTCCTTCTACCGAGAATTTATGGGAACTTTATTATTATTATTATTATTTTTAAAGGAATTACTCACGTGAAACATTTATTTGATTCAGATACAATACAAATCAAAAATAAATATTTATTTATTTACATAAAAACACGAGTTACAGTGGATTTGCTGGTGGTCCCCGCACGAGGCAAGCCTATATCGCGAAAGGCCGCAGTTTACAATAAAATGATTGCCTTTCAAAACATTGACAAACAAAACCATGAAACAACAAGAGAAATCAACCAAAAACATACTACAAATAACAAAAGATACCGACAATGTTTTGATTCATCCGAAGAATATTCATTTAGGTAAGTAATAGAAGAGATTTGCGATACAGTCGTGGTTGTGTCTCTGTAACACACAAATGACTTACGAAACTTTTAAAAGTGAAATCTGACTGTTTTCAACAAGTAACTGAGTTTGTTTATGTGGTGTATGTAGTTTTTTGGACATTACAAGCAAAGCAACATTACAAGCAACTGTAATCTACCAGAGAAAAAAACTGGAGCAGACTTTCTGCCTATTGAGGTATAGATTCGATTATAATACTAAAAACATTTTAAGAGCTCTTAGCTCTTTAGTGATAGGTCGTCGAAGTTCGATTTGTGTGGTTACAAAATTAATGCTTTATCAACTGAGCTTTTTACTTTAATTTAAATAGAACGATTAGCTGTAAATCTGTAAATCCATAGAAAAAGTCCTGCAAACAGTCTGAAAACTCCGTCATCAGACGAAATAAGTTTGTTCGACGTAGACATCGAACTTTTTTTGAATTCCACTAGATTTTTGGGGTCGTCACATGTTCTTTCACAAGGTCTATCAACATTTTTCGTTCACGCTTTCCATTGATTCTATGCCTCTTGACGTGTCCGCTGCAAAGCCGGCAGTTTCAAGCAAAAGTGACACTGCCAGGGGTCGAAAGTTTTTTCATTAGTGCAGCTAGTGCAGATTAGTAATTCTGTTCGTGTGCCTTACTAATTGTTTCAAAAAATCTCACTTGAAACACGAACTTTCTTGATAGAACTTTCGAGTAGGTACTAATTTATTTGTTATCAGCTTTGTTAATTAGTATGAAATATAAAAACGGATTTTCACTAAGTTTTTATTAGTTACTTAGTTCACGTACGACTTTGCAAGAAGAAATTCGTTAACGTCGTCAATTTCGTTCGGTCATACTTTTTAATTTTGCTCTCAAAGTGAAAGTTTACTCTGAAATAATAATTTAAATAATACTGTGAGTTTTTTCTACATTAAAAAACAGAATTGCAATTTTACCAGTACCTACTATTTGTTTTGTGGTTTCCGCAGGCAATTTAAGCGATTCAAAGTTTTTGAATGACAGATTAAGGAGCTTCAGGCGAACTTTATTTCGGTCTCTCAAGCGGAAACAAATAACTTTCTTACCTTTGTCAAGGTGGACTTTGACAATGGTGTGTCGGTTACAATTGTAAGGTATTTTAAGGTAATTTTCTGCTCTCAATACTTTTTTTTTCAATATTACTCAGGTCCCTTGCCTTAAAAACTTGTTGTTATGCTGTTTTACACTATTTAATTTAATAATTATGAGCCACGATTTCTTCGTCAACTGTAAACTATTGAGAGTAGTTTTTTGTGATGATAATCTAAAAATCGTTTACTCGAGTATACTCGTGACTACGGTGACTAATTGTCATCTGAAACAAATAGGTAAAATAAAATAATTTCATTACACAGTCATTTATTATATCGAGACATAAAATTATAATTTTGTGAAAAAAATATTATAATCACACTATAAATACAAAAGTTTGAATGGATGTTTGGATCTATGTTTGTTACTCTATCACTCGACAACCACTAAACCGATTTATCTGAAATTTAAAATAAAACTAAGTAATGATCGAAAACAGGACATAGATTACTTTTTGTCCAGGTACCACGTGAGCGAAGCCGCGGTCGGGAGCTTGCTTAGAATAACTGAATATTATTGTAATTTAAGTTGATTTTAAACCATTGGTAGTGGCTATAGATCTGATCGGAGCTGGCTTTGCACCGAACGACCATGCCCGCTCCGTAGTGCCGCTATTCAATTTTTAATACCTTTCGGTTATTGAGGCTCTTCCACAAATACGACCATATATCTGCTGACGTCAAATTCTACGAATTATTCACATCACAGATTCGTGTTCTAAAACGGATCATCGTAAAATGTAAGTTTTAGTTCTAAATACCGTAAAATAAAAATTGCACTCAGGCGGGATTTGATTGAATCCGCAAACTGGACCTATAAACTATAGTACATACTTAATAGTACATACTATAGCGCATACTATATTACATACTATTGTAGTAGGTACATACTGTAGTGCATACTATAGCTTTTCACCCTTATGTACTATCTGTGGAAGACTATCAAAATAGATTTCTAAAATACCTACTATTATGTACAAAAATAAGATATCAGTAAAGAATATTGTCTGCCAACCGGGGCGACTTAAGAGGTCGGGGTCGAGTGGTTTATTAATAAGCTATTTCTCCCAGTATTCAAGGTTCTCTGCAGATATCTAGTGGGCAATGAGTTATAAATATAACTTGTGGCACAAGTTTTTTCAAGTAGAATAGAATGGTGATACGAGTATTTTGGAAAAGGGTCACTACAGGTAAATAACTAATACTACAGTAGTAATAGACTACAATAGTGTTACTTTTTTTTTTTTTTTTTTTTTAACTGAGTTTGTGTTTTTAAGCTTATGTAAGGTTTATCTAAACACTAGGTTCTCGATATCTATACCCATATTATAAATGTGAAAGTATGTTTGTTTGTTTGTCCCGCTTTCACGTCAAAACAGAGAGATGGAATGACGTGATTTTTTGTGTTGAGATAGTTGGAGGGCTGGAGCATTCTCCACTACATAGGCTACTTTTTATTCCGAAAAAACGCATGTTTCCCGTGGGATAAAAAAGTAGTAGGTACTCCACGCGGGCGAAGCCGCGGGCGTTAGCTAGTTATTAATAAAGAAAAACGAAACATATTTGATGAATGTGATATGAATGAATAAAGTTAAGTGCGTGTCGGGCCACGCGCAGTGTAGTGTTCCGTACTAGCCCGTTTTCACAATATACATATATAGAAAGATTCTGTTGTCGTTAGAAACAAGCAACTACTTCATCTTAGTCACTTTAAAAAGGATTTATTCTAAAGATTTTCTATTTGGTACAAAATTACCCAACACCCAAGTTCAGAGACTATTACTGCTAAACTAATAATGTTATCTTAACCGATATAGTTTTCATGAAATGCACTATCATCTGTCTGACGCCGAGTTCTTGAAGGATGGTGCGGTCTGATTGGTGCGAAACTCAGTCCACGATACCCCAAGCATTCTTCTCCAGCACCACATTTCGAGAGCATCTACTTTCTTTGACTCACATTCTCAAAGACATTCTCAAAGAGTCCATGTCTCTGCAGCATAGATGAATATGGGGAACACTAACGCTCTGACGAGACGGACTTTGGTTGCTTTCATTATGTTATTGTTTCTCATTATCTTCCTCAGCTCAGATATAATGAAGTCTTAGAAGCTAATCGTGGTGATTTTTTGTTGAATAATAACGACGGTGTATCGATAACGTTGGATACCGGTGCTAACAAATCGATCGATTTTAATTTCGATAATAGCATCGTAAAGGTAAACGCACGAGTTCCCCTTAACGCTCAGATGGGTCTAATCATCTTAATATATAAAAGTAGACTGACTGATTGTCAATTAACAAAACCCAAATCTGACCGAGAAATATAAAATTTTCAGGATTATGTTGCTTTTGTTTGAAAAAAGATAATTTAGATTTTTGTACGAGTATTAAGTTACAAGTCAAAACAAGGTATTCATATTGTACTTAAAATCGTTGCGCGACTGAAAATCTACGCGTTATATAAAAAAAAGAGTGTGCTTTAGACCACATGACTGAAGTAAAACTTCCGTTTGCCTCGCCCGATCACACTCGTCACGCATTCATCAGCTTAATCCCCAAGTCAAGATAGATAGATAGATAAATCGAGAGTTCAAGTCCTGATACACTTTGACCACATAAGCACAAGCAAACCAAGGCAACGGGCAAATCAGTTAGTGTTCCGATAAGCTATGGATGGACTTGCAATTTGTCACAATATGGAATGCTAACTTCTGTTAAATGTGGATTTAAGCCAAATATGTATTTGGACATACCTCTAACCCAGCGTTTCTTAACCTGTGGTCCGCAGACCCCGTGGGGTCCGCGAGTATATGTATGGGGGTCCGCAGTCTCATCTTCGAGCTTCACAATTCGTCGGAATGTTTTTTCTTTATGTAAGTATGTTCACCGATTACCCGAAGACGCCTGAACCGATTTTGAAAATTATTTTGTTTGAAAGGGTACTTTCCGATTTTTGCGACTGGTCCCACAAAACTTTGGTGAGGATCTGTCAAGCATCTTCGGAGTTACGAATAGAAGTGCACCTCGAAAGTGCAGAAAATTGCTAAGCTCGAACATTGAAGTCAGTTTTCAAAAAAATAAACTAGTCGCTTGTTCGTATTTGTAGTATAAATGGTCCAAAATTTAGGGATTTTTTTATTAAGGGGGTCCTTGATGTTGTGCTTGATGTCCTAGGGGTCCGTGAACGAAAAAGGTTAGGAAACGCTGCTCTAACCCCTCCTTCCATTCTATCCAAGATCTGAATGAATCTCCTGTGAGATGTGTCTTGGAAGTCTTGGAAGAACCTACATTGTTGTGATCCAATACCTTACCCTGAGTTTTGTCTTTTTACTGTTTTACTGTCGTGCCCTTAATACTGTTTCGCTTACATTTTGGGTTTTTTAGCCTAAAGGAGACTGTTTTTTAGTGGTCTATGAACCAATAGCCATACTGCTATGGTATTTCTGTGGGGATACCTCAACTACATCCTTGTGCAAGGGGGCATCAAAATCCAACCCGGCAGTTTTGAGAAAAATAATACTTTAGAATTCACATTTCTTGCAAAAATGTTTTTATTTTAGAAACGTTTTGAACGGTTATTGTGGTTAGTGTCTGTAAAGTTCGGACTACAATGTAATAATATGGTGACAGCGACCTGATCTGATGATGGAGTCAGGAGTTGTTCAACAGAACTCCTCAATAAATAAGCCGATTGAGTTGAAACTTGGCATGTCTATCAAGTTTCAACTACAATGTAATAATATGGTAACAACGAGCTAATCTGATCATGGAGTCAGGAGCTGTTCAACAGAACTCCTCAATAAATAAGCCGATTGAGTTGAAACTCGGCATGCCTGTCAAGTTTTAACTACAATGTAATAATATGGTGACAACGCGAAACTGCAACTAATAGGGACTGCAAACTCGAAAACTATAAAAATAATAATGCTAGTGTACTTAAATGAGTAGACAACTACAGAGAAACAGTCGTCTAACATAGACTTTTATAATAGCCTAACTTTTATGATGATCAGAAAACGAGAGCAAAATTGATAATGACAATTGATAGTGATCAGCAGTGATCGGAATGAGGCGGGCTAAAATACCTAAAGTTCGAAAAATAACAGAGACAAATGGAGACGCCTTAGGACTGAATATTTTTCGACCCAATTATTTCCTTTTCCGGGACATTAATAAAGAACATATTATCTAACATTAAGGTGAATCAATTTTTTACCTGAGTTAATAACAAAAACTAAAATTTAAATTATAAGGATAAAAAAACTTTTTTTCGTCGGTCAAATAGAAAAATTATTTGAATTAGTCCACAATATTATTAACATTAATTTTAAATGTACTTACTCACTGTGAAAATAGTGCCAACTTTCAATAAAATTCTTACTTACTACAAGAATAAAATTATTGTAGTAAGGAAGTCTCCCCTTTTTTGCCTCTGTTCTTTGAACTTTAGGTATTTAAGCCCGCCTAATTCCGATCACTGGTGATCAGTCATTGTACATGCATGTAAAAAATGTAACAACTGCGAAAGAATTGTGGGAAAAACTACAGCAATTATTTGATGACAACGGCTTTTCGAACAGAATAAGTCTGCTATGGAATTTAACAAATTAATATTTTTATTATTATTTATTTAATTTAATTTAACTATTGTGTAGAATTATTGTATTGTATAAATGGATGTTTGTGATTATTTGAAATATTGGGGGTGCTGAATTATATCTTTACAATAATCCTTATTTTACTAGTAAGCTAGTAACCTCATTTATTGGCATGATTTTGTTTATCAGTGTTTGTAACTAGAATGTTGCGTTTTCTAAGACAATGTCAATAAATTATAAATTCACTTGATCTTATGTACATGTCGCAGGCAACTGGTTGAATTAGCCATTCAGTTAAATGCCTAGCCATTTCATTGAGCGCCGCCATTCAATTAAATGACTGACTTTCGTTTAGCCGTAGTGTTGAACACTACGTTCCACACTACGGCTAAACGAAGGTCAGCCATTTAATTGAATGGCGGCGCTCAATGAAATGGCTAGGCGTTGAACACTACGTCCCACACTACGGCTAAACGAAGGTCAGCCATTTAATGAATGGCGGCGCTCAATGAAATTGCTAGGCATTTAATTGAATGGCTAATTTAACCAGTTGCCTGAGACAAGAACAAGTGAATTTATAATTTATTCAACACTACGGCTAAACGAAAGTCAGTCATTTAATTGAATGGCGGCGCTCAATGAAATGGCTAGGCATTTAACTGAATGGCTAATTCAACCAGTTGCCTGCGACATGTACATAAGATCAAGTGAATTTATAATTTATTGACATTGTCTTAGAAAACGCAACATTCTAGTTACAAACACTGATAAACAAAATCATGCCAATAAATGAGGTTACTAGCTTACTAGTAAAATAAGGATTATTATAAAGATATAATTCAGCACCCCCAATATTTCAAATAATCACAAACATCCATTTATGCAATACAATAATTCTACACAATAGTTAAATTAAATTAAATAAATAATAATGAAAATATTAATTTGTTAAATTCCATAGCAGACTTATTCTGTTCGAAAAGCCGTTGTCATCAAATAATTGCTGCAGTTTTTCCCACAATTCTTTCGCAGTTGTTACATTTTTTACATGCATGTACAATGACTGATCACTATCAATTGTCATTATCAATTTTGCTCTCATTTTCTGATCATCATAAAAGTTAGGCTATTATAAAAGTCTATGTTAGACGACTGTTTCTCTGTAGTTGTCTACTCATTTAAGTACACTAGCATTATTATTTTTATAGTTTTCGAGTTTGCAGTCCCTATTAGTTGCAGTTTCGCGTTGTCACCATATTATTACATTTTAGTTGAAACTTGACAGGCATGCCGAGTTTCAACTCAATCGGCTTATTTATTGAGGAGTTCTGTTGAACAGCTCCTGACTCCATCATCAGATCAGCTCGTTGTCACCATATTATTACATTGTAGTTGAAACTTGACAGGCATGCCGAGTTTCAACTCAATCGGCTTATTTATTGAGGAGTTCTGTTGAACAGCTCCTGACTCCATGATCAGATCAGCTCGTTGTCACCATATTATTACATTGTAGTTGAAACTTAACAGGCCAGCCGAGTTTCAACTCAATCGGCTTATTTATTGAGGAGTTCTGTTGAACAGCTCCTGACTCCATCATCAGATCAGGTCGCTGTCACCATATTATTACATTGTAGTCTGAACTCTACAGACACTAACCACAATAACCGTTCAAAACGTTTCTAAAATAAAAACATTTTTGCAAGAAATGTGAATTCTAAAGTATTATTTTTCTCAAAACTGCCGGGTTGGATTTTGATGCCCCCTTGCACAAGGATGTAGTTGAGGTATCCACACAGAAATACCATAGCAGTATGGCTATTGGTTCATAGACCACTCCCCATATAAAAAAAAACAGTCTCCTTTGGTTTTGAACAAAGTCCTATGAAGTTACTAGTTTCCAATGAATGTAGAAAATTTCTCAGGTCAAAGTTAAGAGCCCATACAGTGTTTAATGAAGGTTGGAGTTTAACAGCTAATGATTCTATTACCTACGCCCGGGTTCATGTCCATACTGATAAGAAATTGAAGTAGGTATTTATATCAGGATTTTAGAAGTTATGTTAGAACCCCTACCTAACAGAACGTATATTTAGCAAAAAGTCAGGCTTTCAAAATGTCTGGATAGGTACTCATTAAACATTAAAATTTAAGCAAATATTTTAGAACTAAATGCAAATTGTGAGACTATTTATAATCTAGGTTAAACATTTCGTCCAACAAGGGTCACATTCCACATGAAAAGGACCAAAGTTCAAATCACTTCTAAAATGACCTTTCATTCGACCAAATTAGGCAATATTGTAGCACAAAGTAGGTGAATATCCCATTCCACATTGAGCACATTATTAAAAGGATCGGAGGGTTACAATAAGTTAATTACAGATACTTAGCATGGCCTGGAATTAATGCTTAATTGTTGGAGTATTTTGCAGTTTGGTCGTGAAAAGGTCACCGTAGGTTATTTAGGAACGATTCATTTTATACGACACCGTACACGGACCGTATCAGTAACACATAAACTTTTACAACATTTTTTTCAGATCTGTAGACATAATTTAAATGAATTAACGGGCCTTTATCGCGTAATTACCTTAATTTATTATTTTCCAACGTTTCGAGTGCGTTACAGCTCTCGTGGTCACGGGTAGACTGATATATTGGAGCCACCGCCGCTAATTACGGGTAGAATCCGCGACTACCCTCAATTCTCCATCAGAATCAGGAATGTACAGTCGAGGACACACAACACTGACAGTATCTTGGTGCGGTAATACCGGATCGCGTATACGTTTCGCACAATAACTAATTACGGGATTCCACGGGGCCGAGAGACGAAACTCATCTTCACGATTGAAATTTCGATATTTCTTGATTTCAATCGCCTCCCAGACCATCCGCTTGTAGTAGTGGTAGCGTTCACTGGAAAACCCTTTAGGGTCGTGAAGCTCAATCCAGTGATTCGGTCCTGAGTCCAGTAAATGTTGTTATAGAAACTCAGTCGATGTATTTTTGGCTGTTCAATCTCATCATCATCTCCCTGCCCTTATCCCACGTCTAGCAACGTTAACTTAACTTAACAATCTTGGATCCGGTCCGGTCCCATCTCGGTCTAACATAAATCATCCCATTGGTTTACTTTTCGTACACACTTTGTGAAGTTTAAGGTTGGAAGTGCGGTGAATTCCGAAACGACCTATTTCAAATAACATAGTTTCCTTTGTGAAGGTATTTCAAACTAATAGACAGGAAGCCATTGTAGACTAATGTAGGTAGGTACAAGAAGTTTTAGACTGCTCAAGTTCAGATATTAGGTAAGTGGTCGGGAAACACTAACATTTTTTATCAGAGATAATGTTTCTTTCTTGTCATTATTTTGTAAATGAAAGGAGACGACTATAGATTTAGCAGCTCTCTGGGCTTTAGGAAGTCCTTAAGACCATTATGAATAACAGGGTAACTGTTAAATTAATATCTAACTTCCTAACCACCTTTAAAGGGTTTTGAATGTTTGATCAGAATGAAAGTCTCCCGTGCTTGGGGATACAGCTGAGCCTGTTAATGTTTGTTTTAAAACATATTATATTCACTTTATCAGGTAGTTTACAGATAGTATTTTTGGTTGTGGCCACGGGCTTTGAGAGGTAGTATTATTTCTCACGAGTTTGATTGAAAAAAGATCTCGTTTTTTTTTTTAATTCTCTGTCTCCGCCGACACTGAAAATATAAATTTGTCAGATTACTTATTCAATCATCTTAGGGAGGAAGTAGGAATACGATAAAAATGCGTAAAAACCACTCACTTCCAGTAATACCGCGGAAAACAGAACAATTTAATCAGAGTAGAAGGCCCCTTCACAGTCCATTAGCAGGCAAAAACAATTTCACAATTTTTCAACCGATATTTCATTTTCATCATACATCACTGGTGCATTGCGATTTGTGGTGCCGATTTTCATCTATCAACGTCACTGGAATCTAGATAAAAAATTATGCATTTTTCAAAGAAAACTAAAAAGCCTTACTGCGATAAAAAAATGTTTTCAAACATAAAAGCAAGATAAAAGCAAGCAAGCAAGGTCGTATGAGCAAGTGGAAAACTCTGGTAACTGAGTTTTTAGGCCGTTTAAAGGCCTCCGTCATGGCTTAACGACTTAAAAGCCAGGAGCGGCAACAAAACGTGCCCTCTGAAGCACGGAAGCGCTCTGCTCGTAATACCACTTGCAGTCACCCATCCAAATTTTGACCACGCACAACGTTGCTTAACTTCAACGATCGATCAAAAACGACTTAGGTCCAGTTTTACCATGTAATGTTAAAAAAATAACGCCTTGTTAAATCCAATAACGGACTGTTAAAGTTGTTGTGTGTCTCACCACGTGCTAATGGGTGTTTAATTATCTTAACAAGACGTTAATTTTAATCACTGCTCTAGAGGTCCGTTAAAACAATAACAGACTGTTAGAAATGACATTACATGGACTTTACTGTCAAAAAACATAGGTATAACTAAACCAAGGAAGTTTTATACCTACGTAACAGGAATGCTAACTGACATTTAATGTACAAAGGATTTTAAACCTTATCACGACTACACATCGATCTATTATAATTTAATCTTGGTTATAAGGATTGTTGGTCTTGTTGAGAGGCATTCTTGATAGCTTTGTCTCTTTCACACTCGTTGTTGAAATGATGATGTAAATGATAATGTAAATGATAATCAAAATGATGTAAAAGGCCCCCTATGGACTAGGAAGTTTATAAATTATGGTCACCCTTTAGAAAGAGACACACCGCCCAAGTTTTATCTCTCAAGCGGACCGCGTTTTCTGTCTCAGTCAGCATTCCAGGTACGTAGTACTTATAGAAATTCCTTGATAATATTTGATTGCGTAGCAAGCAAGTGACGTATTATACGACTAAGTAAAAAAGTTATCTATTTGTATGAAGAATGCAACGTCAAATACAACGTTTCAATTAAGTCGTATTACAACGAGAGTGGATTTAGTAATGGTTTGTTAAATATTCTCCATAGGACGTAAATCATTTTGACAGAATTGTCAATTTTAAACAACCATTAGCTAATGTCTCATTAAGAGTTAACAAACAATGTTTGGTGAAATCAGGCCTTAGCAAGCTACACTATGAGCGCTTATAGGTACTTAGATTGTAAGTATTTAAAGCCCTGTATTTTGATACCCCATTGAATGTTTTTGAAAATTAGATTAGCGTGTTATTTCCGAACCTAAGAGCCTGTCCAGATGACGCGTCTCACGCGCGAGTCCGCTCGCGCGTACACACTCGCGCGTTCTTGAGATACTAGAGCTACATACAAAATTGAAACGCGCGAGTGGTCTCGCGCGTAGATCGCGTCATCTGGACAGGCTACGCGCGAGTGGTATCGCGCGTGAAACGCTTCATCTGGACAGGCTCTTAGAGCCTGTCCAGATGGAGGCGTTTTACGCGCGTAAACTATTGCCATCCTTATTTTTGACTGTTTAACAAAAGAGGATGGCAATAGTTTACGCGCGTAAAACGCCTCCATCCTGGACAGGCTCGAGCCTGTCCAGATGACGCGTCTCACGCGCGAGTCCGCTCGCGCGTACACACTCGCGCGTTCTTGAGATACTAGAGCTACATACAAAATTGAAACGCGCGAGTGGTCTCGCGCGTAGATCGCGTCATCTGGACAGGCTACGCGCGAGTGGTATCGCGCGTGAAACGCTTCATCTGGACAGGCTCTAAGAGCCTGTCCAGATGGAGGCGTTTCACGCGCGTAAACTATTGCCATCCTCTTTTGTTAGACAGTGAAAAATAAGGATGGCAATAGTTTACGCGCGTAAAACGCCTCCATCTGGACAGGCTCTAAACATTCTAAACATCAAAATCCATTTGGTAACGAACATTCACACACACAATCTTCTCGAATTTCTAATAGTTTTTCCGAAATAAATAAATTTTTAACGTTTAGTGTTTTCGCAATCTTAGGAGATTACTTGTGTTACTTGAAGTTTGTTTGCATAATACAATGTTCTTAGAAATTCATCTCCATTGTTGCCACTAGCGGAATTCATAAAATTCTTATGAATTCAATTTATAAACAGGCTAACCCTATGCTTTTGTGGTTCGTAATTATTCATTCTTTATACGACTTTGGTACATGCAAGTTGATGAAAGGAACAATAAAATTTAGCAAGATTTTTTCTGAGATACTTCGTTACAAAAATGTAAGTAATAGTTACTATTTTATTATTATAATGACTTATAGCCTTCAAGTACAAACAATTTAGTAATCGAAACAGGTGTGTTTTCATACATTCTAACTAAATTTGACTTTGTAAGTAAATGTATTAATATTTTTTTTAATTAGTGAAGTAGGTACCTTTGTATTTTGTTATTTTGAATACATAGGTCATGTTTTGAAGAGTTATTATTTTTCAGGTGGATACTAGGTGTGTCGAGTGGCATACTCGCTATTGCATTACTCGCTTCGCTGTTGCCTTCCACGTCGGCGGATAAAGCAGCTTCTGCAACATGGCGCTGCACTGTATACATGATGGGTCCTAGTGGTCGAAAGGGCAAATATTCATTCCAGAGACTTGCAGATCACGTAGATGGCGTACTACCAAATGATCTTTTTTTTGATAGATTAGTATACGTCCACCATGAAGGGAAATACGACTTTATAACTGAAACGAATAAAAGTGTGAACGTCGAAGACCTATCAGTCACATTGAACGGTGCCATAATTACAGAAAGACTAATCCTTACATCATGGAATCCTTTCAGGAATATCTTGCGTTTTAGGTTCAAACGCTACTTTACTAGTATTTGTGCTACTTGGAAAAGAAGATACGAAAGTTTTAAAGATAACGATCCTCATTACACAATGCACGAGTATACCATTGACTGCGCGCGCCCAGTGATACCATTACGCGATGATGATGTACCGATTGACTTGTGGCATGGATATTTGAATGATCCTAAGATGCACTCTCCTATACACGACTTAGTAGTATTTCGTGTCAGTGAGCCGATCTACGGATTGTCGAAAGTTCAGCTCGTAATGAGCACAGACCACTGGCGAAATTTGCCCAAATCGCAATCGGTAGTAGTGGGACCCATCATGACGTATCTTGCCAATGAAACAGACGCTTTGGGAAGAAACATAAAGTTTGCTATGCTGGGGAACAATCTCAGTAAAAAATTATTTACAAGAAGGAATATATATGTAAGAGAGTATGAAGCTGAGGAAAACGTAATAACAGATTGCGACGAGTGGATCCCGCGGGACTGGGGCTGGTTCATATGTTTGCGTAATTTAGATGACATCCCACGTCTTGCTTCTGGTGCTATGCTGTACCACAACGAACTACTCTACGGGGTTGGATCTTTTGCGCTATGGAAGGGAAACCAAAGCATCCTGGTATTCACGGATGTCAGGAAATACAAGCACTTGATATACAATACGTGCACTACGGAAGATCAGGATTTCGCTCCGCCTAAAGCATAGCACTATTTCTAATTTAAAGGACTCCTGCTCAATTACGATAAGTAAAAACCAAAACATTATTACAGTGGGGACCAACGGAAAGTCGAGTTCCCGTTCGTCCCCATCGAAATTATAAGTAGGGACGAGCGGGAATTTTTTTTCCCGCTGGTACCCGATGGGGACGACGCGTGGGGACGAGTGGGAATAACCCAATAAAAGTATAGGTACTTGTATTATCAGGTTAGTTGGATTTTTTTATTTCAAAATGAAAAGCCCTCATTGTACAAACGAGTCACGAGACCCTAACCCCTGTACCTCATACTTACCGTTTCTTCCCCGTGACCCGTAATGATAATTAGGTAATACGTACCGTACCGCGTCCCTTTATGCGAGGCAGTAGCGGATTCAGTATTTTGGGGTAGCTTTATCAAGGTAAACACCAAAAAGAACAAAACAATTTAATGAAAGTCTTCTTGGATAACTTTCGTGAAATCTGAAAAATACTGTGAAATAACTAACCCTGCTATTCAAAATCCTCTAAGAAACTTTACAGTGCTCAGATGGTTGATAAATCTGTTGCTTTCTTTTTTCGTTTACACAAAAGTGACACTAAAATACATGCTCCAAAGCCTTGCTTATTTGACAGCTGATTCTGAATAATTGGGTAAACCAGTACAACATTTTATTTTTCAAATGCAGTCTCTTTCGAAAAATCGCGAATTCTTGATTTAAAAACACAATAATAGTTTTAAATTTGTCACGAGAGGAGTCGGATAATTTTGGGGGCTAGTTTGAGCTCCCTAGCTCTCCCCCCTTGTATGTATGTATATTCGTATGAGCTAGGGTCTAACTCTGGTGATGGAGTTTTTAAGCCGCCTTTGATGCCTCCTTCATGGCTTAACGACTTAAAACCCAGGACCCACAATTGAACGTGCCTTCCAAAGCATGGATCCCCCCCCCTTTCCCTCCTTAATCCACTACTGAGGCGAAGTCTTATCTGCTGCTGTCAGTGGTCGGTTATTAATCGCACCTATCTTTAGGGTCATATACATGGTAATTTTTATGGTATGAGAGTAAAAGGCTCTATCGGCTAAACCTGCCCATTGGGTAAATCACATACAGGTATAAAGTTGTTCATTATTTAGCTGAACGTTTTGATATAATTAAATTTACTTACGTTTTAATTTATATTCTTCTTATTCATTAGATTTTGTAGAATTTTAGTTCGAAAATTAATCAAAACTAAGGCTCTGACCAGATAGAAGAGACGGGGCGCAGACATTTGTAATATCAGCAGATAAGATTAGCAATAACAATGGTATTAGTATAAATCATAGAAAAGTTATAGTTGCGAGTTCTTTACTATTTTTTAAATTCCGACTGATAGCAGATATAACCAACTAGTGAACGCCTGCGGCTTAGCCCGCGTGGACTACTTTTTTTTATCCCACGGGAACCATACATTTTTCGGGATAAAAAGTAGCCTATGTGTTATTCCAGAACCTAAACAATCTACATTCCAAATTTCATCAAAATCGGTTAAGTAGATAGGGAGATTCGTGGTAACAAACATTCACACACACACGGACTTTCGCCTTTATAATATTAGTAGGATAGGATTAGTAGGATTGATTGATACACAGAACAGCGACATGCTTCGGAATCGATTCCCAAACACTGACTTGTCCAATATGCTCTGACACAGCTCTGAGCACCAGTGAGACCTTAAATTTTTTTTAACTGACTTACATTGTCCCACTGCTGGGCAAAGGTCCTCCTTTCTCTCTCCACGTATCACGGTTTATCGCTATTCCGGCCACGTGGACAGCTTGAAACGGATTTCCGTGCACGTAAACAAACCATAGGTATATAGGTCACGTCACGTAAAAAGAACGCTGAAAGACAGTGGACGGGTGCAAGTGTACCCATGCGCAAACATACCCCATGTTTGCGCATGGGTACACTTGCACACCAAAGTACTAGGCCTATTTTTTTGTTTGTTTTTTTTCTATGGAAAACCATTTCGTAACTAAAAACTTTTGTGCGCGATGGTATTAATTTGCCTAATTTTTATAAATTGCTTACTGCGCAGCTTGACAGCCAGCGTTCTATTTACATGAGGCGAACTATACTTGACTTGTCAAGAATGTAAATAGTACCATACCAACGCACCCCTAGATGAAAACTCCGATAACTCAAAATGTGCCCAAATGGAGTTAGTTACGTTTTCGAATTCCTAAACTGATTACCTATACGGTGATATAACTCACGTAACTGTACTTTCGAGGGTATTGTTCAAATTTCATAAATAAATTTACGTTTTCCATAGTCTGTCATAGATTTTTAAATTAGTTTTTTGTCATTTCTGTAAAAGTAGGTTTTTCGAGTTACCGGGGTTTTCATCTAGGGTTGCGAAAATATATTTGCAATATAAATATATAATTGCAACTTCACTGCCTTCACTGCCAAAGGCTAGTGTTTCATAATGTCTAGACTCGTGCTAGACGTAGCAGCCGCCTCATTGAACCGAACATGGATATTCGCACTATGACACGGCTCCATTGATTGAGTTCTGTATTTGTCATTCGGACCACAATGAAATATTATGTTTCTCTGGTTTGTTTATTTAGGTATATGTTTTAGGTGATTTATAATTTCATGAAGAATAGTACTCAACCACAAGCGCAAGTTCTTTCAACTTCAACTCCTTCTTTTTGGCTACTGTGACTAGGGTTGTCACAATTCTGCCAGTGTCCGTGTATCATAAACTTTGATGGAGAATCGTGGAAAAAATATGGCAGGTGTAGAGTGTACTAGTTAGAGGTAATAGTTTAATAGTTTAATAGAGTGAGACTCTAATAAAGACTTGTCGAGGAGCAAGTTTTTTTTCAATGTAAACAAACCAAGTCAAATTAAATAAGCAAGCTCGTACCCTCATACAAAGTTTTTTTTTAAACTGCCTGAATCATGGTTTTTCGAATTTTGCCGTGACAGATAATTTATCGTACCCTTTGAAACACAGAGACGTGAAGTAGGTAGTACTAATTATTTTAGGGACCGTTTTGGACGTCTCGATTGAAATTGTCTCAGTTTTGTCTATCTAGCTAGAATGACTATGTGAGCGAAATAATTACAGCTTCGGTTTAGTTGATGATCTTAGTTTTTAATTAGGTAATTCTAAAAATATTATACATTTTTCAGTACCTAGTCTGTTGCGCAACAAGTTTAAATTCCCTTGTAATTTTTTTGATGAAAAGCTTCTACAAAACTGTATTTCCAAAAATATGAAAATGTTATCGTCGCTTTAAATTATCGCGTAAGCGGGTTGGTTTACGTAAATTGTTTTAAACGACGCTTTCGGAGCCGTACAATAAATTTTAAGCTTGTTTTTATGGATCGTCTATACACAATTTGCTATAAACAGCACGTTTAAATTGACATTTAGTTTCTTTGGCAAACCTAGTATATTTTGGCTGACAGTTTTATACATTGGCCAAATAGCCATTTTCTGGCGTTTTGTAAATAACGCCGTAAAAACAAAGAAGATGGTAAAGGCACTAGGCAAGGAGAATTCATTTTTGTACGTTGTGCTAGGCAATGATGGAAATTCTCTAATTTCCACAGACACTGACGATATCTACGTTAGATAAGATACGTCCGATTGAACATTTGGCACATGTCATTAAGGTAGTTTTTTTTCTAAATTCTAATAATCTTCTGAAGAGCCATGCAACAGTAATGTGTCTATTTTAAAACAGATTTTTTGAATCGACTACACTCGAATTGTCTGCTCCTCACGGCAGGCAAACTTTTAATGAAACCAACCCACACCTATCTAAATATTTATTTATTCACGTTCTACTGTGAACCTACACGAAGGTATGCAGGTACATAAATATTTCCTGTGGAGAGACAGCAACGAAGTTGGTCGCGTTTCCACATACCTAGTTAATGTTTCCACATAAAAGTTGAAGCACAACCACATAGTTGGCATGTGCGCCGATCTTTGTTTAACTGTTGTAGTTTTACGGAATTTATTTTGTTTTATGCGGTAACCCGAAATTTAAATTCAACATGAATATTTAGAGAGGAGCTTTGGGACAGCTGGGTCCAGCTTGGAAAGAGCATCGCCTATAGTTAATTTTCGCAGAAAAAGTATTTTATTTTTAAATCTTTTAAAAAGTTATAGTCCGATTGACCGAACTACGCGGTCGAACCATTTGCCCACAGGCAAATATTGGTTTATGTTTGAACAAAGTACTTCAAAATACACGAATGAAATATTATAGGACTATCGACAGAATTATCAAAGTCAAAACATCTGATGTAGCCAGCTTACCTGCATCACATCAAACAAACAACAGCAAACTTAAATTGCATCGTCGAACAACAGATCGAGAGCGAATCGAAACTCCGTACGTCAGCACTCCTATCATAAATCGTTAAAAGTTTATCAAAAGCTAAGCAGTTACTCATACGTAGCCGCAGTTCTGTGGCTCTGTAAAAATAAACCTCTCAATCGAAATAAACATTTTTGAAAGTAAACTTCTGCAGACTGCAAGTTTTAACTGAAAAGCTGAGTAAACAATTCAAATCTGTATTTTTATTTTCACTGCGTTGCTTTTCGAACTTTTATCCGTCATAAAGTAAGCAACCTACAATATTATCTGAATATGTTATTGAAGCATTGAAATGTTTATTATTTCTGTTGTCTGCTTTATTAATGCTCTTATATTTCTTTTATTTTAATATTATAACAACGACTAAAATAAAAAAAATGGCGTTCTTAGATACTTATAAACAAAAAGTGTTTCAAAACTCTACGTTTTAGAAAGGTGTGTTTAGATGTTGGTTGTACCAGTATTTATACAGAAAAACATAGCTAAACTGCAAAGCAATTTCAACCTGCTATGATAAACCTCATTATTTATTTGGCGAGAGATGGCGCTACATAATTATGAAGCGTTTGCCGCCATGAATTAAAGTGATTTATTCATGGTCAGTCCGTCATTTCAAATGGCGTGATGCTGCACGCGTGATGATTTGCGAATAAATATGAGAGTTATATTTTGAGTGAAATAATAACGCGGCCGTGAATAGAATATTTACTTGATGAGGGTACTTTTATGAGCGAGTCTACTTGAATTAGGAACGGATAGAGTTGACATCACAGATTTGACTTTGAATGTGGAACTCTTTTTAAGGCCCTGATCGACAAGCGAGTAAAACCGCGGTCTTATGGCTCGTCGGCAAAGATCGCCGGTGTATCATTGCACTACCGCGGTTTTGTGAGTTGAAGAATCTGGCTAGCGGCTCGTTATGTTTGCTTCATTTTTTACTCAGCTTGATCAAATTCAAAATTCAAAACCTCAATTCGCCCACGATACGACTGTATCGTAGTCTACTATCGACTAGCGAGTGAACTCGCTAGTCGATCAGCACCAACGAGCCGCGAGTAAAGCGACGTTCTTTAAAACCGCGGCATAGGCTCATACGTCGATCACCCACTTTAGAGTGCATGCTAAACGGCGCGTTTGTGAATGGTGGCCTTACACGACCTACAGGAAGTGTCCTCATTTTGTTTACTTGGAAAACACAACAGGTTTTCCCACTCCTCCGACCAGTCATTCCCCTTTAATAAATGAGGCATGAGTTCATAAAAGGTTGTCAGTGTGGGGTCATGTCCCTTCTAACTTGTTTTTGTACTTATTTTTTATCGATGACTGGGCTTTTTAGGGAGGCTCTCTTCGAGGCTTTTTAGAGGGGAAAAGCTTCGTTGACGTAAGTTACGAGTAATAATGACGTGGAAAACTCGTATTATTTGTGTTAAGGTATTTTGACACGGGTGCTTATCGCGTCGTCTACTTCATTATTTTTCTCGCCATTTTATATTTAATTAAGTTAGGTAGTAACCGCAGCAGTCGAATGACGGTAGAAAGTAAGGAGGGACCTAACTATCTTTGTATATGTAAAAAGAATGATATTTATCTAAACAAGTAACGATTTTTTGTGAAAAATATGTTTCCAGCAATATTTACTTCAACATCAATATAACTATTGTAACATCTGCATAATATTTTACTTATCTCGAGGAACCGGTGATGTTTCGGTGGTTACAAAACCCCTTTATTCGACCTACATTTAGAATCATCAATCACAGTTCCACGTGAATGTTTCCCGAGGGAGCTTCATACAAATATCGCTTTTGTACCGTACAAACTAGCTATAAGATGTCTTCAACATTGCCTAGAGAAATAATGACTGGTGCACTAAAAATCTACGTAAAATGCGAGGGTTTACTGCTCGCGTCGGAATGCTTCTTGGAAATTTCCTAGAAACTTATTCTGAA